>CM061550.1:138753541-140067708 GCA_030864225.1 Capsicum baccatum var. pendulum
GACCATGAACCTAAAGCTCATATACAAACTTGACATAATTTGAATAAAGGCCTTGTCGTAACGAGCATCTCAAGTCCAATCAGGACTAGAGACCATGCCCGATAACAAAACTAACCAACCTACGCATATCCTGAGTCGGATGAATTTCAAACGTATAACAAGATAGAGTTATGGTGTAAACCAAGACTCTAGGATAAAATCCTCAAAATCCTCTAACCAAAAGAAAACCAATATCTTATTGGGACATGCCCCCAACCATAGCCAAATTCAATATCCATAAATAAACCAAAGTGTGTAAAAACATCCATGAACGTGAATTTGGATCCTTTCGGAATATGAAAGCTCACCACTTTAATCTAGTAGCTGACCCCGAATCCGATCACTAAATAAGAGAACTAAAATGGCCGGTTCCTGCATCGTGTGGGGATACAGCCGCCCAAGGACGGATGAGCGGGTGAAGCTAGTAAACCAACCACCTGCATACATACCATACATATAATATACATAACCATGCTGAGAAAGTGAACAAGGTTCATCATGCCTTTAAAATCATTAACCTGGGTATGTGAAGCTTAGCTATCCAAAAACTACCCACGAGCTATATGGGTGCAGTGTAACCCCCTGAATATCCCCAATGTGTGTAGACATATGAATCAGAGATACCATAAGAGTAGGGGGTTCCTAAGTATCCTTCTCTCTCAATGATACATATGTATAGTGTACTTAGAGGATTCTCATGTACCTTGTGAGCATCATATATGGTCTCCATAACCAACCCCTCATGTCAGCAATTATGAGTTTATAGTATTCGTCCATTAGACTTCCACCTTCACGATTAGCTACCCGACCCCACTATTATTACCCAATTGAAACCATTTCCCACAAAAAAATCCATTATTCCATTTATTATTTACCACGGCTATTAATAGTGGTATCGTCATACAAATTATAACTTTCACGTATTGTCCTTAGCCAAACCTTAAAAGGCTAAGGGATTCCCGTGTACCCATTTACCAAGTTAACTTGGGGGAGTCCCATGTAACCCACAATTATTCCATTATTATATTTGATTGGGGAAGTCCCATGTACCCCATAAGTTATTCATTAATATGCTTACTTGGGGGATTCCATTGTACCCCACAATATGTACAATTGACCATAAACATGACCACCAACCCATTCCATTTAACAATTCTAAAACAATTAAACCATTTATACCATTTAGGGTTCCATTACCAAACCATACCATGCAATAGCTCAACTAAAAGTCCAATAATATAGTAAAAACATTATCATAGGATTTTTATCAAACATGTTGGGGGCATAGTGTTTCCAAAACAAATTACTATTACCAATTAACAATTCCCATACAACCAATTATCCAAACCTCCATTAAAGCATGTATAAACATAATTAAAATATGGGAAAACCATAAAGCATTCAATATCAAAACCCGAACATATATTTAAAACCCTAAAACCATACAATAATCATGCCATGAAAACATTGTACTAACAATGAAGGAAAAGTATCTTTCCTTAGATGTTGAAGATGATGGAGAGAAATCACCAACACAAGCCCCAAATAGACCTCCTTAGTATAATCGTAGCCTTTCTTCATTCATCCCTGAATAATGAGTTGGGCCAACTTTGGCACTAATACAAGATAGAATGCTACCACAAAACTAAAAAGAAATTCAAAGAGTAACATGATCAAAAAGAAAACCCATACCTTAAACGTTATCATCCGATCCGGGGAACAAAAATGGATATTCAGACTTCATATCCTTTTCAACTTCCCAAGTATATTCTTTCCCCTTTTGATTCCTCTAAAGAACCTTCACCAAAGCCACATTCTTAGTCCTTAATCTTCGAACTTGCCTACTAAAAATCTCAATTGGGACTTCCTGATAAGAGAAGTAATCCGAAATGCCAATATTCTAAGTATGAACAATCAAAGAAGGTCCACACACACACTTTTTCAACATCGACATATGGAAGACTAGATGAATAGAACCCCAAGGTCGCAGGCAATTCTAATTCATAAGCAACGTTCCCTACTCTTCTCAAGATCAAATATGGACCGAAATAATGGAGACTGAGCGTTCCCTTCTTTCTTAACCTTATCACTCATATCATAGGGGAAAATTTCAAGAATACCCAATCACTTACATCAAACTCCAAGTCCCTCTGCACCACATCTTCGTAGGACTTGGTGCATCTTTGGGAAGTCATAAGTCTTTCCCTAATAACCTTCACCTTTTCCATAGCCTAATGGACCAAGTTGAGACCAAACAATTGAGTCCCACCAACCTCAAACAACCCCATAGGAGACCTACATCTCCAACCATAAAGAGCCTTAAAATGATACATTTCGATGTTGTAGTGATAACTGTTACTACACATAAACTCTACGATAGGTAGGCGATTAACCCAACATTCCTTAAAGTCAAAAGCATAACCCCATAGCATATCTTACAAAGTTGGAATAGTCCACTCCACTTGTCCATCCGTCTAAGGGTGGAAAGTGGTGCTAAGGTTCACCTTATCCCCAAACCCTTTTGAAATAAACCCCAAAAGTTAGAGGGATATTACATATCTCGATCTAAAATAATGGACAGTGGTGCACCATGCAATCTAAATATCTCCTCAATAAAGAACTTAGCCTAATCCACCCTGGAATAGTTATTCCTCACAGGCAAGAAGTGAGTGGACTAGTCATCCTATCCATAAAAACCCAAATTATATCATAATGACTGTGAGACTGCAGAAGAACAGTTATAAAATCCATGTTGATTACTTCCCATTTCCACATGAGCAAATCTATCACTTGAGATAAATCACCCAGCCTTAAATGCTCAGCCTTGACTTGCTGATAGACCATATACTTGGCAAGAAATTTTTCCACATCCCACTTCATATTATTCTACCAAAAATTTCCTTCAAGTCATTGTACATCTTCATCGAACCAGGATGAACAATATATATCGCCTCATGAGCCTCAGTCAAAATCCTTACTCGCAGCCCATTAACATCAAGGACACACAACCTGCCTAGGTATCTCAAGATACCATCACGACCAATCTCAAAATCCAAGATCTTTTCCTGACCCACATTATTCTTTATATGTATGAGAATGGGATCCAAAGCATATTTCTCCTTCACCTCCGCACCAAGAAATAACTTAACCACCTATTGAAAAATAACTCCTCCATCATTGAAATCCAATAGACAAACTCCCAAGTTATCCAACCGAAGAATATCCTTCACCAAACCTCTTTTATCTTCTTCCATATGTGATAAGATCTGCATAGATAACCTACTATGAGTATCAACAACCATATTAGCTTTAACAGGATGGTAGTGAAGACTCATATCATAATCCTTGAGTAGTTCGAGCCACTTCCTCTACCTAAGTTTCAACTTATTCTGCGTGAACACATATTGCAAGCTCTTATGATCCATATAGATATCCACATAAACTCATCTAGAGAATGGTGCAAAATCTTTTAGGTAAAAACCATAGCTAACAATTCTAAGTCATGCATCAGTTAATTCTTATAATCAACCTTATGTTCTGAAGAAGAGTAAGAAACAACCATAACATGCTGCATCAACACACAACCCAGTCCCACATGGAGCGCATTAAAATAAACAATACAATTATTAGTACCGTCGGGTAGGGTCAAGATCGGAGTCAAAGTTAAATTATCCTTCAACTTCTCAAAGAAACCCTCACTAGCGTTGGACTATAGAAACTTAACCATTTTCTGAGTCAACTTTGTCAATGAAGTAGCAATAGAAGAGAAAATCTATACAAACTTCCTACAATACCTAGCCAAGCATAAAAAGATCATAATGTAGGTTGGAGTAGTGTGTCTAGGCCACTTCTTAACCAACTCAACCTTCTATGGATATACCTTGATCCCCTCACTATACACAACATACCCAATAGATGTCACAACATTCGAATATAACTCGCACTTCAAAGATTTCGCATACAATCATTGATCCTTGAGGGTCTGCAACACAATCCGGAGGTGATTGGCATGATCCTCCTCACTCTTAAAATACACCAAGATGTCATTGATAAACACTATTACAAACACAGCCAGAAACTTTCCTAAACAACCAATTCATGAGATCCATAAATACAGCAGGAGCATTAGTCAATACAAATGACATATCCAAGAACTCATAATAACAATACTCGGTACATAAAGAATTCTTGGGAACATCCACCTCTATAATCTTCAACTGATGAGAGCCTAAGAGATGATTAATATTAGATAACTAGCACCCTGGTGTTGGTCAAAGAGATCATCAATCCTAGGAAGAGGGTACTTATTTTTCGCCGTCACTTCATTCAACTGATGATAATCTATATACATTCAAAGAGACCCATCTTTCTTATGCATGAAAAGAATGGGAGAAACACATGAAATAAACTAGGAAGAATAAAATCTTATCAAGAATATCCTTTATTTTCTCTTTTAACTCCATTAATTCAGTCGTAGCTATTCTGTAAGGAGGGATAGAGATAGGATTGGTATGCAGTAGAAGATCAATTCAAAAATCTATTTCCCTATAGGGAGGAATACCAGGAGGATCATTTAGAAAGACCTCAGGAAACTAATTAGATACAAAGACAGATTGCAAAGAAGACCCTCTAATTTAGAATCTTTAACCTAGACCAAATGATAAAGACACCCCTTGAAAATCTGCTTTAGCGATTTAAGATAAGAGATAAACCTCCCTTTAGGAACTAAGTAACTTTTTTCCATTTTATAATTGGCTCATTAGGAAATTGGAAGCTGACTTTATGGGTCTGACAATCTAGAGAAGCATAGCACCAATTGAGCCAATCCATCCCTAAGATCTTATCAAAATCCATCATATTCAACTTTATCAAGTCCACCACGATCTTCCTATGAAAAATGGATATCACACAACCCCTATAGACTTTACCAGCCACAACAGAATCATACACAATGGTAGACATAGAGAAAGACTAAGAAATGGTCTAAGGACCAAAACCAAAATGGTTACAAACAAAAAAGGTCACATAGAAAAGGGGAGAACTCAGATCTATCAAAAAATATACATCATGAGAGAAGAGTTGTAATGTACTAGTGAAAACTTCATGAAATGCATCAGACTCCTAATTGGTGGAAATAGCATAAAGACGTTTCCAGCAAGTGTCGGCACCAAAAGTCGTACCTTTTAGAGTCGGAGCTGATGAAGTAGCAATCGGGGCCTTATTATCTCCCATAATAATCCTAGTGAAAGTGTAGTGTTGTTGCATATGCCCTGGCAGACCACAACTATACCATCGATTCCTTCCCTCAATAGACTGACCACGATGCAACTGACCACAAAACCTACAAGAAGGATAGGATGGGCTGACGGAGCTCTACTAACTTGAGATTGGACACTCTGTGCCTTAGGGACATCACTTTGCTAAAAATGATGATCACCAGATGACATTTAATAAGGAGCACTATCTTTTGAATAACAGTTATAACTCCCCCAATTCATTTTGTTAGACCACTGCCTCCCATCTTACCCACTATTTTGTTGATTTGATCCCTGCTCTTAATACTCAAACTTTTTATTTTGACTCTATCCCATTTTTCTATACTTCTTTTTCTTATCATTAACCTGCTACTTGTACACCTCCAGTGTAGATATATCCATATCATTATTCAGCATTACTGCCTTGCACTTGAAAACCAAGCCCCGATACAAACTCGAAGCAAAGTTTCTTATCCTAGCCATCATGTTAGATACTAGCTCTGGAGCATAGCAAGAAAACTGATGAAACTTCAAATCATAATCCTTCACACTCATCCTCCCATGATTCAAATTCTCAAGCTCCTCCGTCTGGGTTTCCCTTAACTCCTGAAGAAAGAAACAATCAAGCAAGGCACAAGAAAATTCCTCCCATGTTTCTTGCTCTTCATCATCACCCCTCCACTTATCACACTCTTTATACAACTAATATGCTACATCTTTTTAACTAAAATAATGCAAACTCTACACCCTCAAGATTAGTAGCATACATAACCCAAAATAACTTCTCCATCTCGTCCACAAAACCTTGAGGATCCTCCTTAACCTTAAAAGAAGTAAAGATTGGGGGATTTAATCTCATAAACAACCCAACTCAGGTCACCTCAGAAGAAAAACCAATAGAACCGATGCAATTAGACAAGCGAGATTGAAATGTCACCAATTGTGTTAACAGATTAATAGAATGGCAAAACTCTGTATTAGAGATGTATCCCTACGGTGACTAAGCATGAGTGTCACCAACTAGAGAAGGATCAGTGGGGACCAGTAGAACCCTAAGTGGAGCAGCATAATAAGGAGTGAGGACCGTAAATCGGGTCTGCACTTCATAGGTGGGGCGAGTCCCCTCCACATTCCCCTTAGGTGGGGAAAAATACCAGAAGAGTTTTTGTGAACATTAGATCTTTGGGGAGGCATGATCAAAAATGTGAGCAAATTGGGAGTTCGAGAGAGTTCATGACTTTAGTATCAATTGATCAAAATAGAACACAATAAAATCAAAATATTTCAAAATGTATTGTAGCCTCCCCATTATAAGTATAGTGTGGTACACATCCATAAAAGAGACTATACTCGACACGGCTCTATGGATACCCATAGCACTGAACTTAGGCTATGATACAAAGATTGTTCTGACCGGACCTCAGGCCTAGTCATGATGGGTATCTCAAGCATACCGAGCGTTGGAGACCACCCACGTAGCCTATCCAAAACATAAATAAAACATACAACAGAAAAAAAACCCAAGCATGATAAGATAGGTAATATAGCTTCAAGAAAACAAGATTTATGAGTCAACATTAACCACTCCAATACTCTTATACACAAAAGCCTCTAAAGACAACAAAACATCCATCTAAGTCGGGACATGTCCCCAATTATAGCCAATAAGAAGAATCCATAAATAATAGTCTAAGATAATAATGAAAACTATACTTTGAAATTATAGTCCTTACGGAGAATGGAAGCTCACCACTTCAAGCTAAATAATAAACAAACCAAAATCATCTAACACTGAACAACGAAGAAAAAGTATCCTCTAACCCTACACTACTAAATAATGCAGCATAATAGGATGGTTAGCAAGATGAGCGCTAGTATGTAACTAAGGTATAGAGGATAAAACAATTATGCCATTTCAAACCATCCAAAACCAATGTCAATACATGTTGACATACATGCATTTACATATAGATAAGATGATGGGACTGGGTAAAAGGTTTAGCATGAGATTTTAATTGATAAACCTTGATTGTGCAGCTCTGCCATTATAAAAACACCCACGGTCTATATGGGTCCAGCTCCCCCAACTGAAAAGGCCCTAGTGCATATAGCTGCATGAATCAGGGATATCAAAGGAATGCAGGGGGATCCACAACTCTATGTTATTACAGATACAAATACATACAGTGTGATGCATGCACACGATCATCAAGAACCCCACTCCGAGAAATGTGGTTTCTAATATTGGTCCTCTCGTGACCTCCGCCTACACAATAAGCTGCACAACCCCCCCCCTCTTAGATCTAATTAGAACATTTTTATATATCATATACATTTAATTAAGGAGTTATTCTATAAGGTATTATCAAATGGTATTGTCATACCAATTCAAGCTAGTAAGAAATTTCATTATGCCATTATCTTGGGGGAATCCAAGACCCCCAAACACCATTATCCATTAACTTAGTAGAATTCGTGGCCCCCAAGTATTTAATTTTTAAAAACATATCATGGCCACCAAGGACTTTTGATAGGACTCAAATCGGGGCCTTGTCATAATGAGCATCCCAAGTCCAAACTAGTCTGGGGACCACCCCCAATACCCAACCCAATCTCCAAAAGCATACCCTTAGTCAGATGAATTCCGAACAAATAACAAGATAGCATATTTGAAGATATAATGACTTTGGGATAAGTCTACTTCCTAGACTAACCAAACCAAGTCAATCATCCTATAACCAATCAAACCAAGACAATAACCCAATATTTTTATATATATAATCCAAAATAAAATGGAATTATCATAAATCAGATATAGTCCACCGATATTAGACCTAATACCAATGCCAATCCCAAGGCTGACACCAATACCAACACTGCCCATACCAATCTGTAGTAGTCTTATAAAGCCTCTAACCAAAAGTAAAACAATATCAAGTTAGGACATGGCCTTGACCATAGCCAAAACCATAGTCTATAAATTGACTAAAGTATGTAAAGACATCCATTACATGAAATGGAGCCTTCTAAAATATGGAATCTTACCACTTTTATCTAACATAATTTGATCCTGAATCCAAGCACTAAAAAGAAGGAGTTGAACGGCCAATTCATGCATTGTGTGGGGAAACAACACGTGAAGAAGAGTTAGCGGGTGAACTCTAGCATCCACTCAAGATAAGGATAAAATAATACAAACCTTTTAAACCAAGTAAACAACCATAACCATTCACAACCATACATATATATATTCATGCCAGGAAAGGGAACAGTGTTTAGCATGTCTTAAAACCATTAACCTAGGTATGTGTATCTTAACCGTCCTAGAACTACCCACAGTCAATATGGGTTCAGTGTTACCCCCTAAATGGGCCTCAATGCATGTAGCCGTATAAATCGGAGATACCATAAGGGTAGGGGATTCCCATGTACCCTTTGCTCTCCATGATATATATATACAAGTGTGACATAAGGGATTACCATGTACCCCATAAGTATCACATATGGTCGCCATGACAAATCCTTATGTCGCAAATATGAGTTTTTAGTATCCGTCTATTAGACTCACACCTTCACGGTTAGCTATCACACACCACCATTATTTGCCAATTAGAACTATTAGAACACAACCAAACCACCAATTCCATTTATTATTAACCAAGGCTATAAGTAGTGGTATCGTTATACAGACTAGAGCTTGCAAGTAATGTCCTTAGCAATCCTCTTAAAAAAACCGATTCTCATCTACCCATAGATTACATTATTAAGTTGCTTGTGGACTCCCATATACCCTATATAATGATCATTATTGAATTTTCTTGGGGTATTCCTATGTACCCTACAAGTGTATTCCATTAAACCATAACCATGACCACCAAGACCATACCATTTAACCATTAAAGACTATCTTAACCAGTTAGGGATCCATTACCACTTTATACCATGCAAAGTTTTCAATTAAGGTTCTACAATATAGTAACCTCATTCTCATAGGAATTTTATCAAACATGTTGAGGGAATGTAGTTTTCAAAACCAAAACCAAGTACCAATTAACCATTCATATGAAACCACATGTTCTAGCAACCATTAATACATGAAAACCATAATAAAAATATGCGAAAACTATAACCAAACCATTTATAACAAAAAAAACCCCAATATATATTTAAAACCCAAAACCATACCATAATTATTTCATGAAAACCATACATAAAACATGCCTTTAGTTGGAACTAACAATGAGGGAGGAGTAATATGCCTTGAATTATGAAGATGATGGAGAGAAACCACCTTTGTAAGCCCTAACTTAATCCTATTGATGAAAACCTAGCCCTCTTTGACCCAAGAGCCTTGAGAGAATTTGAGAGAGTGCTCTAAGTGTTTAAGATTAGAATAATAAGGTAAATGAATTCCCAATAGTATTATAAGTCATGGGGTCTTAAGAGGTTAAGAGGGGAAATGTATAGATTACCCCCAACTTAAACTGTATAAAATTCTCGTACGAGGGTATGACCACCCCTTAAATCATACCCTAGGGTACGAGTGGTACCCTTATCTCATACCGTAGGCCTCTCTATGGACCCCAACCCTATCTAACATACATCTACCAAGGTCGGATAGTACCCAACCATATGACCAGTACCCTTAATCCGTACCTTAGGAAGTATAGACTCCTCTAGGTTAAACATAGGGCAACATACGATTGGCAATATACCACTAGTACACCAAAATACGACTAATATGATCCATTTGTACCTTGGACAGAAACCAACCAACCTATACTGGTTAACATACTACCAAGACCCACCTAACTATACCCGATCATATGACTAGTACCCCCTAGTCTTATGATGTCCATAAGTCAAAAACTTAGGAAATTTCTAAGGCTCAAAACCCAGTGTGTTTTAATTCTTCCCACCTTGGATCATTCGCCATCAAATGATGGAACAAGGAAATAAAAGCATGATTTGCACCCCAATACCTCGACTCTAACCTTTAACTAAGTTAGAAAATAAAGATGTAGGGAAATCAATCTTTTCTTTAATAACATTTGGAAACAAAAGTATGATAAAGAACACAAACCTTCTGTACAAATTCCGGGAGCAGCAAATAAGAACAGGTATTTGGAATTCATGTCCTCTTCTGCTTTCCAAGTAGCCTCTTCCACCTTGTTGTTCCAGCATAGAACCACAATTGATGCCACATCCTTGGTTCGCAACCGATAAACCTACCAATCTAAGATTACAACCAGGATATATTTATAAGACAGAGAATCTGAGATACCCAATCCTTCCAAAGGAATAATCGATGAAGGATCACCTATAAACCTTCTCGGCATAGAGATATGAAATACCAAATGGATGGAGTTCAAACTAGAAGGCAACTGTAACTCATACACCACATTACCAACCCTCCTCAAAATCATATAAGAACAACCATACTGGGGACTAAGTTTCCCCTTCTTTCCAATCTGCATTACTCCCTTCATAGGATATACCTTTAAGAACACCTGATCCCCAACCTCAAACTCCAAGTCTCTACACTTTGCATTTGCATAGGAGTTTTGGCAACTTTGGGAAGCCTTAATATTATCCCGAATAACCTTTACCATCTCCATGGCTTGGTAAATTATGTCTGGGAAAAATAATCCACCTTACCCAGCTCGAACAACCAAACAGAAGATCTACTCCCCCTAGCATTCAATGCCTCAAAAGGGCCATCCTAATGTTAGAATGGTAACTATTATTGTAAGCAAACTCTACAAGATGTAGATGCTCAACCCAATTACCATGATAGTCAATCATGCATACACGAAACATATCCTCTAATGTCTAAATAGTTCTCTTTGCTTTCCCATCTATCTGTCAGTGAAAAGCACTACTTAGACTAACCTGAGTACCCAACCCTTTCCAAAATAACTGCCAAAAATTTGATGTAAACTACATGCCATGATTAGAGATAATAGAGAAAGGCACCCCATGCAGCTTTACAATCCCATAAAGATACAACCTTGTATAATCCTCAGCAAAAAAATTTGTCCTTACTGGCAAAAAGTTAGTCGACTTTGCCATACTATCCATGATGACCCAAATCGAATCAAACTGATTTCGAGATCGAGGAAGACCAATAACAAAATTCATGTTGATCACTTACCATTTTTATTCAGTCAATTCAATGTTTTGATTCAATTCTCCAAGCCTCATGTGCTCAACTTTCACTTGTTGAGACACCATGCATTTGGCCATAAAATTAGCCTCATCCCTCTTTATACCATTTCACCACTACATTTCCTTAAGGTTATGATACATCTTTGTCAAACCAAGATGAAAATATAGTGCGATTCATGTGCAATAAACAAGATTTTTTCTCACAAACTATCGATGTTAGGAACACATAACCTCTCTCGGTACCACAAGGTATAATCACCACTAATCTCAAATACCATCACCTTCTACTTACCAATATCATCCTTGATCCTTAATAAGACAGGATCTAAAATCTTCTTCTCCTAGTTTTCAGCACCAAGAAATGTCTATTCCACCTTCTAAACAAACACTCCACCTTCCTCAGAGTCCAAGAGGTGAACCCTAAGGTTAGCCAAATTAGTGAATATCCTTCACCAACTTCCATTTCTCCTTATAAACATGATTAAGACTCCCCATGGATAACTTGCTAAGAGCATTAGCAACTACATTAGCTTTACCTGGATGGTAGTGAAGACACATGTCATAGTCCTTGAGAAGCTCAAGCCATCTCTTTTCCTTGAGGTTAAGATCTTTTTGAGTGAACACATACTGTAGGTTTTTATGATCGAAAAAAGATATCCACATGCACCACATATAAATAGTGATGACTGATTTTAGCGCAAATACCATAACTAACAACTCTAAATCTTAAGTAGATAATTCCTCTAATACCAGGAAAAGAAACCAGGTTTAGCATGTCTTAAAACTATTAACCTTTGTATGTGTAGCTTAACCATCATAGAACCACCCATAGGCTATATGGGTCCAGTGTTACCTCCTGAACGGGCACCGGTGAGTATAGCCGCATAAACCAAAAATACCATAGGACTAAGGGATTCCCATGTACCCTTCACTTCCCATAATACACATATACAAGTGTAACTTAGGAGATTTCCATGTACCCCATAAGTATCATTTATCGTCGCCATGACTAATCCTCTTATATAGGAAAACATGAGTTTCCAGTGTCCGTCTATTGGATTCACACCTTCACATTTAGCTAACACACTCCGCCATTATTGCCCAATTAAAACCATTAAAACACAACCAAACCACCAATTTCATTTGTTATTAACTAAGGCTATAAGTAGCGGTATCTTCATAATGACTATAGTTTGTAAGAAAAGTCCTTAGCCATCCTCTTTAAAGAAAGGATTCCCATGTACCCATAGATTACATTATTAAGTTTCTTGGGGGATTCCCATGTACCCCACAAGATGATCATATTATGTTTTCTTGGAGGATTACCAAGTACCCCACAAGATAATCATTATTATGTTTTCTTGGGGGATTCCCATGTACCCCACAAGTGTATTCAATTAATCTATAACTATGACCACCACCTTACCATTTAACCATTAAAGACCATCCAAACAAGTTAGGGTTCCATTACCACTTTATACCATGCAGTGTTTTCAATGAAGGTTCAACAGTATAGTAAAAACATTCTCATAGGTATTTTATCAAACATGTTGAGGGCATACAGTTTTCAAAACCAAAACCAAGTACCAATTAACCATTCCAATGTAACTGTATGTTCAAACCACTATTAAAATATTAAAACCATAATTAAAACATGGGATAAACATAACTAAACCATTTATAACCAAAACCCCTAACATATATTAACAACCTAAAACCATACCATAATTATGCCATGAAAATCATACATTAAATATGCCTTTAGTTAGAATTAACAATGAGGGATGATTAACGAGCCTTAGATTATGAAGATGATGGAGAGAAACCACCTTAAGCTCCAAATTGATCCTATTGATGAAACACTAGCCTTTTTTAAATCAAGAGCCTGGAGAGAATTTGAGAGAGTGTCCTAAGTGTTTTAGATTGGAATAATAGGGTAAATGTGTCCCAATAGTTTTATAAATCGTGGGGACTTAAGAGGTTAAGAGGGGAAATATCCAGATTACCCCCAACATAAACTATATAAAATTCCTACAGGAGGGTATGACTATCCCTTAAAACCATACCTTAGGTATCCCCTTGGACACCAACACTATCCAACATATGACAACCAAGGTCAATTCGTACCCAACCATATGAACTGTACCCTAAATCCATACCTTAGGGAAAATAGACTCCTCCAGGTTAAACATAGAACAACATAAGATTGGCATCATACCACTAGTACCCCAACATACGGCTAGTATGATCTATTCGTACCTTGGATAGAAACCAACCAACCTACACTAGTTAATATATGATCAAGACCCACTAAACCATACCTTATCATACGACTAGTACACTCTAGTCGTATGATGTCCAGAAGCCAAAAACTTAGGAAATTTCTAACGATAAAAACCCAGGGTATTTCATCTTTCCAAACTTATTTATAGTTCATTAACCATTTATGCAATGCACTAGTTTAGATAGATAGGTAAACCCATATTTCAGAGCCAATTATACAAGTGGGTTGAGGTGATTACTGATTCCAGGATCAATAATTCATTTATTTTGGGGACAATTCACAATACCCATGCACGTAATGTTTCACTAACCATCAATTTAAAGCATGAATAATCCATAAAAACCATAGGATATGCATTTAAACAATTACCAACCAAAATCTCAACCCATCTTTTAAAACAAAATATTAAAACTATTAAAA
Organism: Capsicum baccatum var. pendulum; assembly: GCA_030864225.1. Lineage (NCBI taxonomy): Eukaryota > Viridiplantae > Streptophyta > Magnoliopsida > Solanales > Solanaceae > Capsicum > Capsicum baccatum. Next base: position 138,767,708 of record CM061550.1, read on the forward strand.
TATCAAGCCAGTGCATGTTGTAATGAAAATAAAAGTATAGGGAAAGAGATACATCCCTAAGACACCAAAAATTTTGAAAAAGAAATCACCCTTTGAGCCCTAGATGACTAATCGCTTAGGAAACCCGTACTATTCTTTCTTAGGGATTTAAGAGAGATGAGAGGTGTACTTTATGTGTGTTGGGATGTCAATGAGTTTCCAATGGTATTTTATGGATGTGGGTTTTAATTGGGGAAAGAGGGAAATGACCCAAGTGCCTTTAAATAAATGCAAATAATTGTCATTAGTCGTTGTGGGCTCGTCACAACTCATGATGACTAGGTACGAGTCGTTGCTGGACTTGTGGTCTGGGCAGTGACTTAGGGTATCCTTAATGGTATAGTCACGATTCACACCCTACAACTCATGACCAGAACTTATAGCTATAGATCTTAGTCGTTATTGAGACAGCAACCTTGGGCCATCTCACTGGTTTGGTCGAGTCCTACCTTATGACTCCTGACCTCACCTTATAACTTGTGAGGTCCAAGCCATAAACTTAGCAAAAACCATGGAAAACTTATTGGCCAGAAAATGATTAGAACCATATGACTCATGAAGAGTCTTCGTAACTCATCACCTAAGTCGTACCCTAGATAGTAAGCTAAAAATACAAAAGTTTTCAGGGTCCAAAATCTGGGGCACTAAGTAACTACGTGATGAGCCTAAAGAAAAGGTATAACCCTCTTTGGACCCAAATAAGGCACACCCTTCCAAGCTATCCTTGACAGACCCTATAAAGATAAGGTCATAGTCTCAGCATAACGATTTAGGAGAACTTGATAATAATCTAACCAATCCATGGCTAATATAAGATCAAATTCTACCATATCTAGGATGATAAAATCTACCCAAGTCTCACATCCAGCAAAAGTTACAACACAAGATCGGTACATGTAATCCACCACTAAGAATTCCCCTATATGGGTAGATACACAAATAGACATGGAAAGAGGCTCACTAGAAGAATCAAAACCCAAAGTAAAATATGCAGACACATAGGATCAAGTCAATCACAAATAAAATAATATAGATCATAACTAAAATAAATAGGGATAATACCTGTAATAAACGTTTCAGAAGCCTCTGTCTCTTGTCTAGTGGGAATAGCATAGCATTGTCCATAACCACCACCTAACTGAGTTGCCCTATGAACACCATCATGGGAACTACAACATCTATTTCACTCTTCTCTAGGAACTTCTAGTTCTCACTATTAATTAGAAAGTAGGCCAAAAAATATTATGAGGACAATACTTGCACAAATAGACAACCTTATCACACACAAAGTAATCTTTGTAGCCTGACTCAATAGAAGAAGGTATGACTAGGGTAGAATAACCACCTAAAGGTACTAAAATAGAAGACCCACTACCTGAACCCTGCAAGACTACCTGTAATGGTCTACTATAATATCCATAAAAACCTCTAAAATCTCTACCTCAAGGAATATGACCTATAAATTCATCATGATGGCACTCTCTTGGTGCCTCCTTGAGATGTTCGCTTAATAAACTCAGTCATCTTAGCACGGTCCACTATACTCTAAAATGATTCCCTCCAACACCACTAACTGGGAAGTAGCAAGATGAAGTAAAACATCCAACCCCTTTATGAACTTCTGAATAATCTCAGCTTCAGTGGCAATATTTGTAAAAGAATATCTAAACAAGGAACGAAAGTGTGCCTCATACTCTACAATAGTCATGGAGCCCTGCTCAAAGTTATCAAACTTATCTTTTATATAATCTATCAAATTATAAGGCACAAACCTATCCAAGAAGGCCTCAACAAACTAATAGCAAGTCATCCCTAGAGAACCAATTGGTCTGTAATAAATAAGTGATCTCCACTAATACATGGCGTTATCTCTCAATTGATAAGTAGTTTAAGCAACCCCAACGACACGAGCGAACCAAGGTTATAGAACTTTTCATGATAATCAATTAAGTCATAAACATCCTCGCCTAGAACCACTGAACCTAGTAGGACCTATATGAGTAAATCTCTTAAACCTTTTTTGATCCTCAGAAAACATAATTGTACTCATACTAATAGAAGGCATAGTGAATCAGGTTGACTGATGTCCCACCTGAAGAGGTAACAAAGATGAAGGATGAACTCTTTATCTCAAAATCCATACTTAGATATAGGCAATCAAGAAGGAAGAACATTAAAAGTCAATGGATAACCATAAGAAAATACCACTAACACTGGAGGAGACCCACTCAAAATTAAAGGAATGCCATAGGTAGACTCTAGCACAGATAGAGGTATAATATTTAGAGCTGGAGGAACATCAGGTGCACTCAAAGAAGCACCCTCCAAATGAGTTAGAAAATGAATCAACAACCCCCTTATGTTTGGGGTAAAAGAACTCTATGGAACCAGAGTAGGCCCCATATCTCTAGCATGCTCAACTTGAGGATCGAGGGAGATCCCCCTAGTAATATGTCTAAATGGGACCAATCACCATGCCCATCCATATCTTATAACTATCTTTCTAGTTTGATCTCTCTCCATATATGATAGCGTCATATCTCTAACCTTACGAGATATAGCCCTTACCATTTGTGCAGAAAAGAGTGAAATATGATTTAGAAGACAAGGTATTAAAAAAATTACATGATAAGGAACAAAATAAGGAGACTTTCCTAAAGCTTTTTATAGAGACTCAAAGATAGATACAGATGTCTATGTATCAATCTATGAGACTCTACTAGGAATCCTATTCATACACTGATGAGAACAATGAATCATGGCTGCTCTAATACAAAGTTTTCACGACCTAAAAACCAAAGGTCATGATGGCAAGCCTTGACATGTAAGACTATCACCCAAATGGATATGAAATATGGAAACAACACCAAAACCCAAGGAAGACTTCTAAAATAGTCAAACAAGACATATCCAATAAATAACAGGAAATACATAACAAAAGATACCATAAAATTATCGCATAACCTAGTATCATGGTATAAGAATAACAAAAATTATCTCGAATATCAAAAATATACAACTGGTAGTCTAAAAGGATCACAATAGATCCCAAAACACAAAAACAAGACATATTCTAAAGAAGAAGAGGTAGTAGATTAACTTTGGAACCATATACCAATTGCTACCTCGAAAGTGCTCTAATTACCACTTGAATTAGCTACCGTGTGATGCACTCACACCTAGATCTATACCAAAAGGGTGTAGCAGGAGTGAGTATAGTCCACTTGCACTCAATAGGTATCATAGGTTGACTGAGCAAAGTAGAAAATTAATCATCTAAAATACACACTATGGGCACATAACTTGTAATCAAAAAATATCTCAAAAGATAGCCCACTCAGTCTCCAATAATAGTCTTATAATATACACTTATACCGCTGATGTTGGGCGTATTTATACCCCTAAAAACCATAATTTACCCATATTTTAGCTAAGTTTTGAGGATAAAATATATAATTCCTGCACTTTTAGTCCATTTTCCTTTAAGTGAGTTGACCTACATGATTAGCATGTTTTTCAGGTATTAATGATGAAGATTTCAGCACTTTATGGACTTGTGAGTAGCAAAGGAAAACTTCACATTAGAGGGAAGGCAACTTTTGGACTGAAAGTAATGCATGGAAACTTTTTCCCGGGCAAACCCAGTATTTTTAAATACTTAAGTAGGCAGTAGCAACTTATTGGACAAGGATATTATTAAAACCTTATTGCTGAATTTTTCAGCAGAATTATCATTATCATTCGACACTTTTCATTATTCAGTTTACAGATTCTGTAAGTTTGGAGACAGAGAAAAACGCAAAGGCTACACGAACGGCTAGAGAGAGGAAAATGTTATCCTCCTATTGACACTAAATCATCTCCATCGTGAGATTATTCTAGTTGCGGTATGATGATGATGACTACTTTGATTTCCGTTGTACTCATGAGTAGCTAAACTTCTCTGTTAGGGTTATGGAAACCTTGTAAGATACTATCTATTACTATGAGTTTGTGAATTCTGGATGTGTATGCTACTTATATCATTACTCTTTTTGTTTTAATTGGATTCTCATGGTAGCAAACATAGAGAACACTCCATTATACAATTAACTTGTTCGAGAGAAAAGTTACATGTTTGGAAAAGAGAGGGTGACAAGAAAATAGGGTTTCCAACCCCTGTTTACATGTTAATGCCTTAACCAGATTAACATTCTTGGAGAATTCGTACAATTAGTTATACACTTTAGGTTCGAGAGAGCTAAGGTGAAATAATCCTTGATGGTTGAAAAACACTTGGATTTACAATTAGAATACGAATCTCTATAAGTGCATGCATGTCTAAATTTCGTGTTACCCATAGTTAATAGATAAGTAGAAACTACCAGGTGGACATAACCCTAACTTATTATTCTCTGTGATTAAATCTTACTAAATACATCGTCTCATTTGCTATTTTGATACTATTAGTTCACGCATAAATGAAACCCCCCTTTTTCCTTGGAATTTTCGACCAACAGTCTACTAATAATTGCAACACTTAGTGACCAAGTATTCCCTGTGGGATTCGACACCCGACCCAGTTGGGTTCTATATTTGACAGCGACCGCTTATACTTTCTAACGAGAGCTGTAATTTTGGTATATCAAATTTTGGCGCCGTTGCCGAGGAATACGGTTGTCAATTAAGTTTGTGATAGTTAATAGAACCTTTGGTCAAAGATTCTTGAATTTTACTTTTTGTTTGTTGTTTTTGTTTTGTTCAGGTTTGATAGAGTGCATGCCAAATACACGAAGTTCTAGTCAGCCATTATTACATCTAAATCCTGAACCACATCTTATTGGCAGAATAGATGCGCAACGAAACCTTGAACGGATGGCTTCTCAACAGGAGAAGGATAGATTAGCTGCATTGGCAACTGCTCAAGTGCATCAACAGAATATTGATAACCCAGGTCGGGAAACAAATCCTGATGAAGAGGACCTGGGTGATAATGGTCTACTAAATCCAAGGTGTGCAGATGAGGTGGCAGCGCTTGTGAATAGGAGAGATCGTCAAGCTAGAATGAGACCTGAACGCCGAGCTGTGCAGGCTCTTTTTGATGATGATGATGACGATTTGGATGGGGTTGGTGCCATAGGGGCTATTATTCCTCCGCCCTTGGCACTCGGAGCTAAGTTCAATATCACTAGCACCATGATTCAGCTGTTGCAACTCAAAGGGTTATTTAGTGGACTTGCAGGCGATGATCCGAATATGCATCTGATTAATTTTATCTCAACATGCAAGTCGTTTGACATTCCAGGAGTTGGACAGAATGCAATTTGGCTGCGCTTATTTCCATTGTCTTTATCTGGAGAGGCAACTCTATGGTTGAACGGGCTAACTCCTGATTCTATTACTAATTGGAGGCAACTGAAAGACGCTTTCCTAGAAAGATTCTTTCCACCATCTAAGAGAGCACAATTAAGAGATGAGATCAGCAATTTTCGACAGCTTCCAACTGAAGCTCTCCACGAAACATAGGAGAGGTTCAAGAAGAAGCTTATACGGTGCCCAAACCATTAGATGACCAATATCCACTTTATGGAAAATTATATAGGGCTTTGAACTCGGTTACTAAGCCAGTGGTTGATAATGCTGCGGGTGGGTCATTCATGGACCTTACTTTTATTGAGGCAAGTGATATGCTGGATCGTATGACAAAGTAGAGTAGAGCTTGGCATACCAGGGATTCTGAGGTAGCAAGCTCTACTGTATCTATTGGCTTGACGGCAGAAAAAAGGCGAAGAGAAAAAGAATGTGACCAGGATATGGCTCACATGAAAATGCAGATGGACCTTCTTACCAAGCATTTATTATCAGGGAAGACCGAAAAAGTCAAGGCTGTTGTACACAGGGAAGAGATGACTCCAATTCTAAAAAGGAAGCAAATTACTTGAATAATCAGGGGGGTTTCTGAGGCAATACCCAAGGAAACCAAGGTCGGAACTATTATGATAAATCTGGATACAAGGACCGCGATCAAGGGAGTTGGAAAAATAAGACTGATAGGAGTGGTTTATACGTTTCTCCGGGAAATCGTGAGGCTGCGGCGTCTGGCTCTGGGAAGATGTCCATGGAAGATATGATGGCTAAGCTGTTGAAAGGAGTGGAGGCAACCAATACGGGATTAACTTAGGTAAAGAATGATTTGTCCTCAATAAATCAATTGGTTGACTCGCATTCCACTGCAATAAAACAGCTGGAACAATAACTGAGTCAACTTTCAGCAGCATTCAATCAAAGAAAGGCTGGCACCTTACCTAGTGACACTATGCAAAATCCAAGGAATGATGGATCATGTATGGCTATTACTACCCAGAGTGGTAAAGTGTTGGAAAATCCATCCAAAGACAAGCCGGGGGTTGATAATATAGAAGAGAAGGTTATTGAAGCAGATTGTGATGATTCTATAGAAGCTGTAAATCAAAATGAGAATGTTCTTGATACTACACCTACATGTCAACACTTCAAAAAGATCAAGAAGGGGAAGCAAAATAAAAAGGAAGTGGTGGAGAAAACTATTCCAAATCCACCACCACCTTTTCCTCAGAGACTGAAGAAGAACACTGATGACACCAGGTTCAGTAAATTCATAACCATGTTGAAGTATTTGACTATTAATGTGCCTTTAGCGGAGGCACTGAAGCAGATGCCAAGTTACGCCAAATTCATGAAGGACCTGTTGACGAAGAAAAGGGCAGCAAGCTATGAACTGACAGATATGTTCATCATTGTCGTGCGATTGCCACGAGATCTTTAGTACAGAAGAAGGCAGATCCTGGTGATTTTACTATTCCTTGCATGGTTGGATCTTTGGATTTTGCTAAGGCGTTGTGCGATTTGGGGGCTAGCATCAATTTGATGCCGCTATCCATTTACAGACAGTTGGGGTTGGGCAATCCTGCACCAACCAATATGCGGCTCGTGATGGCAGATAGGTCGGTTAAATGACCTGTTGGTATCTTATATGATGTACTGGTGAAGGTTTCTACCTTTATTTTTCCTGCAGTCTTTGTTATTTTGGATTGTGAGATGGATTCTGAAGTTCCCATAATCTTGGGTCGTCCTTTCCTCACAACAGGAAGTGTGCTTATTAATTTATGAGCCAATGAGCTTTTATTTCGAATAAATGACGAAGTGGTCTATTTTGATGTATGCAAAGCAATGAAGCAGCCCAAAGATATGAATGTGTTCTCTGGAGTTGATGTTTATTATGAGGATGAGAAAGAAATATCTGTAGAGAAGCAGCTTACTGTTGAGCCATTAGCTGCTGTACTTTTGAACTTTGAGCATGAGGATGTTGAAGAATATGAAGAAACCATCTGTGCTCTAACAGGAATGGGGTCATATTCTCATGCTCCTAAGAAGCTGGACCTTGATCTTAAGAATCGACCTTCACCACCAGCGAAACTATCCATTGAAGAGCCACCAGTGCTAGATTTGAAAGAGCTCCCCAGTCATCTAAAGTATGCATTCTTGGGAAGTGGAAATACACTTTCGGTTATTGTTGCGGCTGATTTAGGTGAACAGCAAGTAGCGGCTCTTATCTCTGTTCTGAAGAGATACAAGAGAGCCATTGGTTGGACTATTGCTGATATAATTGGTATCCTTCCTGGGATATGTATGCACAAGATTCAGCTCGAAGAAGATTGCGTGCCCACTATTGAGCATCAACGTCGTTTGAATCCACCTATGCAGGAGGTAGTGAAGAAAGAAATTATTAAGTAGCTGGATGCAGGGGTGGTGTACCCAATCTCAGACAGTAGATGGGTAAGTCCGGTGAAATGTGTGCCCAAGAAAGGGGGTATGACAGTAGTCGCAAACTAAAAGAATGAGCTAATTCCTCTAAGACCTGTCACAGGGTGGAGAGTGTGCATGGACTATCGGAAGATGAATTCGTGGACGTTGAAGGATCACTTCCCAATGCCATTCATGGATCAAATGCTTGATCGATTGGCAGGGAAGGGATGGTTTTGGTTCTTAGATGGTTATTCTGAATACAATCAGATTTGCATAGCTCCTGAAGATCAGGAGAACACTACTTTTATATGTTCGTATGGTACGTTTGCCTTCAAACGAATGTCATTTGGGCTATGTAACGCACCTGCCACTTTTCAGCGTTGTATGATGTCCATTTTCTCTGATATGGTTGAAGACACCTTGGAGGTGTTTATGGACGACTTTTAAGTTGTAGGTGAGTCCTTTGAATCATGCTTGGCAAATCTGAGTATGGCTTTGCAGAGATGTGTTGAATTCAACTTGGTGCTAAATTGGGAGAAGTGTCACTTTATGGTTAAGAAAGGTATTGTTCTAGGGCATAAAGTCTCTGAAAGGGGAATTGAGGTTGATCGAGCCAAAATTGAAGTTATTGAGAAGCTTCCACCTCTAATTTTTGTAAAGGGGGTTCGTAGTTTTCTCGGTCATGCAGGTTTTTATCGAAGGTTTATTAAAGACTTCTCCAAGATTGCTAGCCCATTATATAGACTTTTGGAGAAGGATGCAAAATTTGACTTTGGTGAAAACTGCTTGAAGGCATTTGAATGCCTCAAAGGAAAGATAGTTGAAGCTCTTATTATTGTAGCACCCGATTAGTCTCTACCTTTTGAAGTTATGTGTGATGCAAGTGGGGTAGCTTTGGGTGCTGTACTTGGTCAGAAAAGAGAAAGGCTATTTCATCCAATCTGTTATGCGAGTAAAGCCTTGAATGGAGCACAGAAGAACTATACCATTACTGAACAAGAGCTTCTAGCAGTTGTTTATGCTTTCAAAAAGTTTCGTGCTTACTTGTTGGGAACCAAAGTAGTGGTTCATACAGATCATGCGGCTCTACGATATCTAATGAAAAAGAAGGATGTGAAACTGAGGCTAATTAGGTGGGTGTTATTGCTGCAAGAATTTGATTTCGAGGTAAAGGATAGAAAAGGTTGCAAAAATCAAGTAGCTGATCATCTATCTAGACTTGAGAGTGAGCACATAGTGCAACCCGACCTTGATATTGATGGTGCATTTCCCGACGAAGATATCCTAGCCACTATAGGGGAAGACTTACCATGGTATGCAGACTTTGCAAACTACGTGGTAAGTAAAGTGATTCCTGAGCATCTCTCCTTTCATCAAAAGAGAAAGTTCATGCATGATGTGAAACACTACTTCTGGGATGAATCGTATCTTTTTCGACGATGTGCTGATAGTGTTATTAGGCGATGTATCTCAGATGTGGAGGTGCCTAGTATATTGGAAGCAAGTCATGCTTCCCAAGTTGGGGGTCACCATGTAGGTGATCGGATGGCCAGGAAGGTACTGCAAAGTGGCTATTATTGGCCTTCATTATTCAAGGATGCCTACGATTTTGTGAGAAGATGTGATCAATGTCAGAGGCAAGGTGCTATCTCAAAGCACCATGAGATGCCCATGTCTAAAATGCTTGAGGTAGAGTTATTTGATGTCTAGGGCATTGATTTTATGGGCCCATTTGTGAGTTCGTTTGGGATGAAATATATCCTAGTTGCTGTGGACTATGTATCTAAGTGGGTCGAAGCAGTCGCGCTAGCTGATAATGAAGGTAAGCGTGTTGTAGCATTCTTAAAGAGAAATATCTTCTCTCGTTTTGGGGTACCACGTACCATCATAAGCGATGGAGGATCACACTTTTGCAACAAGCTATTCAGAGCCGTATTGATGAAATATGGGGTTAAGAAACATAAGGTCGCTACACCTTACCACCCACAAACTAGTGGGCAGGTAGAGGTTTCTAATCGGGAGATCAAGCTGATACTTGCTAAGAATGTAAATGCCAGTAGGAAAGATTGGTCCCGAAAGCTGGACGATGCCTTATGGGCTTATAGGACTGCGTTCAAGACACCAATTGGCATGTCACCTTACCAACTAGTTTATGGGAAGGCTTGTCACTTGCCAATTGAGCTAGAACATAAAGCACTGTGGGCATTGAAGCAGCTTAACCTGAATTGAGATAATGCTACTAATTTGAGATTGGAACAGCTGAATGAGATGGATGAATTCCGTCTACATGCATATGAAAGAGCAGACCTCTATAAGGAAAGGATGAAAAAGTACCATGATCGAAGGATTATCCAATGAAACTTCCAGAAGGGTGATTTGGTACTTCTTTTCAACTCAAGACTGAAGCTATTTCCAGGTAAGTTGAAGTCTAAATGGTCTGGTCCATTCAGAATTAGCCAAGTCTACTCGTCTGGAGTAGTGGAGATAGAAAACAATGATGGTGGTGTCTTTAAGGTGAATGGCCAACGAGTGAAGCCATATATCGGTCCATCCGACTCGATAAAATGCATAGCCACCATCTATCTCGATGAAGTCTAAGTAATCGAGATAACTATGTCGTGCTGCGATAATAAATCAAGCTCTACATGGGAGGCAACCCATCGTTTTTAATCATTTTGTTTTATTAGGAGTTTGTTTTTGTTAAATAAAAATCCAAAAAGAAGAGTCGAGCCATGACCAAAACTAAGGCGCTTGGTGGGAGGCAACCTATCCTTCTAATCATTTTTGTTATTTTTGATTAAGTGTAGGTGCAAGACGTATACAAATCTAGCCCAAGCTATAGGCACCGCCTATGCCAATATAGGCAATACCATAGGCACCGCCTATGCCACTGCCTATGCTCACTGTCTCAACAAGGCGATAGGCAAGGCACCACCTATGCCAATCTAGGCGATAGGCAAGGCGCCGCCTATGCCAAACTAGGCATTGACAAAGGTGCCGCCTATGCTAAGCATAGGCAAAGCAATAGGCGTCGCCTACTTATCCTTTTTTGGTCTCCTAACCCGATTGTACATGGATCAAACCTGACCCATGGCTTAGTCTATAAATAGATCCTCAATCTTAGAGCATAATTCCATTGTTTGCTCAAGATAGGCGCCGCCCAAGCTCCCCAATTTTCTCAAAGTTTTTCTTTCTGCTCATCTAATCTTGCAAGCTCATCTTCCCGAATCATCACCAAGTAAGTTATTCTTTTATATTCCATAGTTTTTGAAATGCTACGTTTATAATGATTTATTAGATTTTGAAGTGGTGTTTGGTGATAAGAATGGGGTTGGTTTGTTATGATACATCTAGTTGAGTGAAAGAATACGTGTGGGTGTTCTTGACTTTGTTCCGACTTGTACTTGCTTGTTATACACTGTCATATTTTTATGGAGTAGAAATTGTGAAGTTAATGCATAATCTTGAAAGTCGAAAGCTTAAATGTTTGAATGACTCATTCATCGAGATACCGATCATGATTGACCACAAGCATAAGATGGTGTGATTATTCCTATGCAATAACGTGTTTCTCTATGTGCTACGATCTCTATGTGGTAGTCTTGTTCAAAAAGTGCATTAATCCAATGAAATAAAGTTGGAAAGGATAGTCAAGATTACATGAAAGTATGACTGTGCTAAACTTGTTGTTGGAACATATCGCCTAAATGTATGTCGATGAAGTCTGAGTAATCGACATCACTCACTTAATTAGTCTATGCCAATAAATTAAGTGTGGGGTAGTTCCATTATTGTTTGTTTTTAGATTGAATCTTCCGAGATTAAGCTAACATGACTCTATTGTGATCTCAGGTAGAATGTCCCCAAAAGGACGACAAGGAAAAGAAAAAGTGTCCACCTCCAAGAAAGGTCAAGGTCAGAAAAGGGCAAGAAAAGATCAGGCTGAGTCCTCCTCTTTGCAAATGCCTCGACGCACTTTCGGGATAAAGTGGGTCCTAGAGGAGGAAGGAAAGGAGTGGTACAAGAACAACAAAGTAAAAAAATATGTTCACGTGGATTTGATGCAGAAGGAGAGTCTAGCAAAGAGAGAGCCCCGCATTTTGGCTAAAATCATGGCACTAAATCTTGATTTCATTTTCCGAGATATGGGGGAATGCAATCTTGATCTAACGCGAGAGTTTTATGCCAATTGGTCCCCAAAGACTACCAGAAGTGAAGTAAAGATTCCGGGCCAAGTCTTGCAACTGAATGCGGAGTTCTTCAACTCTTTTTTGGGCCTTACATATGTGGATCCATCACCGCTCAAGGAGCTTTATCACAGACCTCCCTACAAGGCAATCAGACATACACTGTGCGGAACAAGGTCAATGGCTCGGTGGATTCGTCACAAGGATAACGGTCGGCACAATACCTTCCCGTATTCTTTCTTGAACAGAGAAGCTCGTATATGGTTGAGGATAGTCAACTCTTGCTTGATTCCTGGGACACAGTACACAAAGATCACACGTGATCGAGTATGCTTGGTGTACGCTCTGATGACAAATATTCCCATCAACATTGGTGCGGTTATATGATCGTCAATGTGTAAAGCAAGGCTGCACAAAAGGTCCTATTTCAGCTTTGGCAATTTGTTGACTGCGATCTTAAGGAAGGAGCACATTGAAGAGGAACCTGCCGATCATAAGCTTCCACACAACCTGAAGAAGGTTGATCTCACGAAAGTTAAAAGAGCTTGAAACTGGTCATGGCATCAACCTTACCACGGCAGAAAGACATGCTCGGGATGAAAGTTTCTTTCGCCATCTATATGGCATGACTAGGTTACCATGATTAGTGGGGGTCGTATTCCGACTGATGCAGAGCTTCAGCAGTTGTACTATGACTACCCGCTGAATGAGCATGCGTGGGCTATGTGTGGAATAGGGGTACATTTTGAGGAACCTCTTGATGATGAGTGCCAACTGACGATGATCGCCGACTGCCAGACTCAGATGTGGAGGACAAATCTGAGGATGACAACTCTGATGATGATTCCGACGCAGGGGGTATGACCCCAGACATAGAAGAGGAGTCCGACTAATCAGGTTTTCCTTATTTATTTCCACCAAGGGCAGTGTGTCTCGTCTAAGTGTGGGGTGCTGGTATTTGTATGTTGTATTATACTTCTTTGCCTACATTTATTCTTGTTTGTTTTAATTAGTTGTAATTAGTTAGATAATTTTAGATTTTTTAGATTTTGCATGAAATTGTTCTGATAGACGGCATGGTAGTATAATAAGAGTTTGTGCTAAATCATTACTATTGAGATATTTAGGCTCTAAGTGTGACTCACTGTGTGATAATTGTGTGGTTTAATTCATTCATCTGTTGGGTCAAGACTCTATAAGGCTCCCAAGTAAGTTGACCATGTGCCTTGTGTGGGTGAGGTTATAGTATATTCTGTGTTGTGACTGATTCTAGAACTTGCCTGGTGTGTGTGTAAAGCGAAATAAAGAGTGTGAGTTTAGGAGATGATTTAGGCATTTCTTTGGCAGCCCTGAAATTGTTTACCTTCTTTTTACCTACCTTTGTACATTGTCCTAGTTAACCTCTTTGAGCCTTTAGCTATTTTCTTTGACAGCTTCATATGTATCCTAATCCATTTTTTTCAAGACCATAATTTGATCCAAATTCCTAAGCGCTTTAAATTGTAGAGTCATGTGATAAAATAAGAGGAAAATGGTAAGAGTGATACCTCAGAGTGTATTGGTACTTGAAATTGCTGTGAAAAAGAGTGGCTATCATAGAGTTGCTTTATAAAGAAAAATAAAAATAAAATAAAAAATAAAAAATAAAAAATATATAATAAATAAATAAATAAATAAAATATAAAAAAAAATAGAAAAATAAAAAGATAGTTATGTTTATGATTGAATAACAAAATAGATGAAAAGGGGTTGGTAGATGAAAGAAAGGTAGAGTGGTTGTTAAGAGTTGGTGTAAATGGTATAATGTAGTGTATTAAAGCGCTTAGGGAACATAGTCACTATTTCTAGCCAAAATAGTCCTACCTGTCCCTTAGCCTATATTACAACCTGTAAAGACCTATTTGATCCTAAGCTTAGCATTCTTATATTAGTGGAGCATTACACTAAGGGCAAGCCTATGGTCATCAGTTGCAATATAAGAATTCTTTGTGAGAGTGAGAGCAAAGAGAGTCTTATACCCATGTTTTGAAAAATGCAAAACTATGAGTGATTATGGGTGATATCTTGTGTGAGACACACATGGTTGATGATTGTTGGGTAGTTTTGTATGATTCTTTGTGGCTTAACTTATGGAAACGAATTAACCATCCTCACGAGTCTATGTTGGAGGTTGAATTGTTTCTAGTAGTGATCAAGAAACCTACTCTTTGTTAATGATTTTCGTGCATGTCTTGTTGAACATTTTGTGTTGCTATTGTGAAATTCTAGTTGAGTGTTTCCATGGATGTAATATTTTGTTCGAGGACAAACAAAGCTTTAAGTGTGGGGTGGTGATGTTGGGCGTATTTATACCCCTAAGAACCATAATTTACCCATATTTTAGCTAAGTTTTGAGGATAAAATATATAATTCCTGCACTTTTAGTCCATTTTCCTTTAAGTGAGATGACCTACATGATTAGCATGTTTTTCAGGTATTAATGATGAAGATTTCAGCACTTTATGGACTTGTGAGCAGCAAAGGAAAACTTCACATTAGAGGGAAGGCAGCTTTTGGACTGAAAGTGATGCATGGGAACTTTTTCTCGGGCAAACCCAGTATTTTTAAATACTTAAGGAGGCAGTAGCAACTTATTGGACAAGGATATTATTAAAACCTTATTGCTGAATTTTTCAGCAGAATTATCATTATCATTCGACACTTTTCATTATTCATTTTACAGATTCTGTAAATTTGGAGACAGAGAAAAACGCAAAGGCTATACGAACGGCTAGAGAGGGGAAAACGTTATCCTCCTATTGACACTAAATCATCTCCATCGTGAGATTGTTCTAGTTGCGGTATGATGATGATGTCTACTTTGATTTTCATTGTACTCATGAGTAGCTAAACTTCTCTGTTAGGGTTATGGAAACCTTGTAAGATACTATCTATTACTATGAGTTTGTGAATTCTCGATGTGTATGTTACTTATATCATTACTCTTTTCGTTTTAATTGAATCTCATGGTTGCAAACATAGAGAACACGCCATTATACAATTAACTTGTTCGAGAGAAAAGTTACATGTTTAGAAAAGAGAGGGTGACAAGAAAATAGGGTTTCCAACCCCTGTTTACATGTTAATGCCTTAACCGGATTAACATTCTTGGAGAATTTGTACTATTAGTTATACACTTTAGGTTCGAGAGAGCTAAGGTGAAATAATCCTTGATGGTTGAAAAACACTTGGATTTACAATTAGAATACGAATCTCTATAAGTGCATGCATGTCTAAATTCCACGTTACCCATAGTTAATAGATAAGTAGAAACTACAAGGTGGACATAACCCTAACTTATTATTCTCTATGATTAAATCTTACTAAATACATCGTCTCATTTGTTATTTTGATACTATTAGTTCACGCATAAATGAAACCCCCTTTTTTCCTTGGAATTTTCGACCAACAGTCTACTAATAATTGCAACACTTAGTGACCAAGTATTCCCTGTGGGATTCGACACCCAACCTAGTTGGGTTTTATATTTGACAGCGACCACTTACACTTTCTAACGAGAGCTATAATTTGGGTGTATCAACCGCACACAAATACAAGGAAAAAGCTATGATGATGATGTGATGTGATGATGCACGAGGTTGTTGCACAACCTCTGTATATACCTAGAGAGTTGTGCTCCTAAGGTAGGACCCATGGGGCGTTTGTCAATCCATTTTCAATCCAATATATAACACCAATCCAATATCACAACTCTTTTCGGCACATGCATTGATAAAGGATTTTCAAAGATGTCGCATTTTCTATCAAAAAAACAGTATTTCCAATATTTCCATGATGGTACCAATATTTCGTAAATGTATATGATATGTAGATGTAAAGCTTACAACCAACCAGAATGAGAATTTCGAATATCTAACTTATATACCAACCATTTGAGCAAAAATCCACTCAATATGCCAACTATCCATGAATCCAATATAATCTATATGCCAATAGAGTAAAATACACAGCAATATGCCATTGATTCCACATAAATTCCAATTTAGGTCTTTCATCAGAAAAGATACAACCAAATAAGCATACACAAGGCCAGCAACATCATATAAGGCCCCACACTATCATACATAACAAATAATGTATCAAAATCATCAAATGGAAACAACATAGGCCCCTACATGGGCACGATATGATAATAAATTAATTCTATGATTAGTTCCAACACCCATTACATGATTTTATACCAAATTAACTATACAATCCATTCTTAAGAAACTATGCCATAATATACCTCAAATTCTAAAAACTAATCCAAAAAGTCTTGAGCACGGAGATTTCATCTTACAAACTAACAAAAATCAACTATTACATACAAATATAGAATGTATGTGTCAAAACGAAGCCAGTGATACCCATATTGCCTATTTTTAAATTGGGTTTAAAATAAATTCTCAAAATGGGCTTTTAAAAAAGAAGGGTAAACCAGAATTTTAGTCTAAAAATATATTCCCCATGATTAAAAGAAGTCATAGAAGAAAATCTAAGTGAAAACGGTAGGGGTTTAAATTGAATAATTACTAATTTAGGCCTTCCAAGAAAAAATACCCAAATTTCTCTTTTGAAATCAAGTTTTAATAGGATTTAAATGGCAACAATCAAAGAAAAAAATTAAAATTGGGATTTGGAGCGTACTCAAGCTTGAAAATGGAAAAAATCGCACAAAAACTTTAAACCCCAAACTCCAAGTCTAAAAATAGTTAAAATCACTAAAATGGGGAATCTATATCGTCCAGACGTGGCTTAAGAGACCAGGTGTCTCTTATGCAATACCTGTCTGGCGTACAAGTATCGCGTAAGAGACCAGGCTTTTTCTTAGATGACAATCACTTAAGCTATCCTATTATCGATTAGGAGAGCCTTTGGTTTTCAAGCCATGTTGCATAAGCGACCCAAATATCACTTAAGTGGTGCACCGACTAAGTAGTGAACCATATAGGGACTTGGAGTATTCCAATTCTCCACGGACTCCTTGAGATTTATCCAGAATTATGAGAATGAAAAAAACTATGCTACTAGACTAAATTCAAAGCTTTAGACTCAATGGAGATATTAGATATTCAAAACAAAAAATCATTTTTGCAAACTTGACCCACAAATTCCTATTTTACTACTTTCTGATCGAGAGTCAAAAAGAGATATAAAGGCCATCAAATCACGTAAACCAACTATGTTACTAACTTAATATCGACATTCCAGATCTGTTGGTGTAGTCCATTTTTTGATCCGTCGCACAGATCAATAAATATTAACTGGAGACAACTAACAAGTCAATTCACCCTTCAAAGAACGTAAATTTCCCCAAATCACACTAAAATGCATTGGGAACTATGCCAATCATCCCTACACCCTAAAAATACCACAAACCAACCATTAGGAGTTGTAAAATAGTAAAATCACAAAGAAATGAATAATACAAAAAAATCACCAAAAATTATGTCATCACAATTATTACACTATTGCAGCATATGAAATGCTATTGCAGGATAAATTCCACTATAACATGCTGACGTCAACCTGGTCCAACTTTCTTTAAGTTTTGAAATTCTAACACGCATGAACCTACATAATTTTTCTAATGAAATCTTGGTAATATCTGCACCCCGTACTAATATGAAGGCATTTCCTAGTAATGATGACATAAATCATTAAAATAGATACCAATTTACCCAACATTTATCCCCAAATAATTAAAGAATAAATAGTCTGAATTAATATTTTTAGACTTAACACCCTCCCCACGAGGTCTTAAGTAACTAATTACCGCTATCTGGATTCTATTCTGTATTTAGAATACCTAATGAATTTGTAGAATACATACTCCAATCAATGATCACTAGACTTTAAATATCGAATCTCTACCATCTGTCTAACCAGAAGAGGACTTTCATGCTCATAAGCCATAATGAAAAATAAGGAATTTAGTATCTGACTGCCTGGGATACCTAGAAACTCATTAAAATGCAAACATCGGGTGGGGTACCTAAAAATTCTTTTGGAATCCAATAATTTTGTGGAACCCAAAGTGGGACATGGCTATAGTGGCACTTGTCCTACTATAGTTGCTCAAAATAGTTTAAAGAAGAGAGAAATGGGTTCATTTACCATTTCTATCCTTCACTCAAAAATAATATCCACCTCCCCTGATTATTTTTCTCATGTCACTAGATTCAGGTAACATTAGATTCCCTACCCTCTATTACTTCATTACTTGTGAATTTTGTTGAATTAGGATAGAATTACAATGAAATAGGGGTTTTCGAGTTGAGTTTTAAAGTCTAATTCTGGGGTCTTATTTGAATTTAAATTCAATGCATGGGTGATTCTCTTAAGTTCACAATGCTTCCGTTGTATTTTGGGCCTAAGAAACTCAAAATTTATGAGTTAAAATGAGCCAAAATAGAGATGAATGTGAAGGATCATTTTTGGTTTTGACTAGACATTTTAGGCATGATTTAGGAGTTATCACGCTAATTTTTTTGTGTAAAATAGTTCTAGGGTACTTTTGGAACCCTAATCTAAGTTCAAAACTAGAATCGGATGGATATGAATTAAGGGCTGCAGTTTTACACCACCGGACTGCTGGTGACAATAAAGGTCACTATAGCAACAATGGAAAGTTTTTGCTATAGCAGCTATGTTGTATTGGGTCCACTATAGTGTCATGCATGCCTCTTTAACGGGAGGCTGCAGGCGATAGCCTCCCAGTTAAAAACTAACAATTTCTTCAACTTTTTAGTTTGAAACTTTATTGATGCTTGATGATTTCTAATGAGTCCCCTTGTTGAAATTTCTAGGTTAAATATTTATAATGGATGGTAATAAAGGAAATGGCCCCACCGATGAATGATTTCCCAATTAAGAAAATCGAGAAAGATACTGGGAGTATCCATAAATAGGGATTTTCTTTGAGTGAGGCTTCAATGTGAGAAGGGTGGATGAAAGAGTGCCCAAATTCTACAACCGACTATAGGAGTTTGGTTAGGTCACAGTGGTGGTAGCTTCTACTGAGGAGTCTTGAGTTGGCGGAGGGAGTTATATGCAATACTCCTTACCATTCTTTAGGATTCCTCTAACCCCACCATCTGTATATGGGGAGTGAAAGTCCTAATTAACTCTCATACCATTAATGAGGTGCTCGATGTACCCTACATCTCTAATGTAGATTACATAGATAAGGCCCCAGATATGAACATGGTATGGATATTGGAAACTTTTATTTCAAAGAAGTTCAGGGAGCAGTTTTACTTGACTTCAACTCAGGGTATCACGAGTAATTATTTTTGGCTGATGCTTGAAGGTGGTTGAACTTGGTGACCCAGTGGATTCATTCATCTAACAACACTACCGACTTTTCCTACCCATGGTCCCTGGTAGTGGCCTGCTCTATTTGAGGCATTCAGTTGAATGAAGGGGACTAGATTGTGTGGAGTGGAAGAAATTATATCAGAGTATAAAAAGTATCCCTTCCTTTTTAGGCTATTATTTTTTATGCAGTCAGGTGGGGGTACGAGGGGAGCGTAATTATACAGTGGCAGATATGGACATCTTATTTCACCTTAATCCAGTGAAAGCACCTTCATCCCAAAAGAAAATGAAGAGGAAGGAAGGTGGGGCAAATTGTAGCAGAGTTGTGGAGGAGGACCTTAAGGTAGACGGGGATGATGATGATAATGCCCCTCTCTCCTAGTCCCATCCCCTAATCCCTATCATCCCGCTGGAGGTGGACTCAACCTAAGTTAGGAGGTCCATTGAGTATCTCCTCTTTAGTCCCACAACCCCTCCACTTCTAAGGATATTTAAATGCTTTACCAAGAGCTTGACGGGGAGAGAAAGAAGAGGAACTCTCGAGATTGCGTGCTTTCGCAACTATGGAAGACCATGAAGGTTATGTTTGGATGTCTGGAACCCAACCAGGAGATTTATGAGTTAGAGTTGGAGGATTTCATGGAGTTTTACTTCCTGAGTGATATGGAAGGAGATGACCCTACCCTATCTGCCCGTGACTAATAGGGCATCAACTCGTGACTGAAAGGGAACACAACTAGGAATCTTTTTCTCCTCCTTCTTTAATTCTATGATGGTGATTGGTTTGCCCCATTTATGATTTGTACTAGACATTATTATTTCCTTAACATGGATGCTAATCTTTCCTTTCCCAATAGTTATAATATAACCAACTTGTATGGAATTTATGAATTTTTTTATATTCATACAATAAATTAGTACTCAAATGTCAAAATAAGCAAGCCAAATATGAGTTAAAATAGGGAATAGTAGGTCATTGCCACTACCTCACCTATGTTTCTATATTAGCCTTCATGCTGCTATATTGGAGAAATTTCTGCTATAGCAGCACATACAATGGTCATCTAGATTTTTTTGTCATACTCAACATATTTCTTTTCTAAACCCCCTTAATTCTTTGAATGCAATTTTGGTCACATTTATGCCTTGTTAATTATCCATAAACGAGCTCAACCACTTTATAACAAACCACTAACACCATTTTATTGCACATGAAGTTTCAAGGAATCATAATCACAAAACAAAATTCCTTTTTAATATATCCCACATTTGCAAATTCAAACCTTGCCTTTATTGAATATAATTTAGCCTTGTCGAGCATACCCACATAATTTTTATGTGTTGACTAGGCTTAGCACAAATTATTGAGTTTGTATTAATAACAACAATTATACTCCATAGAATTGCACCTTTTCCCAATTATCCAAACAAATATGATTTCACATGAGTACTCAATGCCCTTAGCCTTACGTACTAGCTTAAACCTTTATTTTACCATTATTTGACAGTACAACCATTGTCAAAGATTTACCTAATGCAACATAACACATAACTGATCATAACATTTATAGTGAATAAATTCATGCAAAACAATCAACCACAATCACAACATATGAAATCAAGGAAAATCAAATAAGTTATCATTATTCGCGACTCATTAAGAACCTCTAGTTTCACTCATGATGATCCTGAGTATGCCTTACATATCTTTTATGGATAGATACCAACTATAACCTTCTTGATTCTAAATTTGTGTTGCTTGTATCTCTCTAATAGGATTTAAGTGACATCTACTTATCCTATTGAGATACTAATTGGAATCAAGAGATACTAATTAAACTCGACTTATTTATCAACTCAACTGCATAAGAGGAAATAAAGAAATGGAATTGTTTCCTACAATGTCTCATAGCTTCTGAAAGATTAAATGTGGACATCAACACACCAATTTGTAGGACTCTACTTGAAATTTACACTTGTACTGGGAGATCGCTAACCTTGGCACTGATACAAAGTTTTCATGATCCAACTACTGGATCGTGATGGAACCCATTCTAATCCACCTAGAAAGAAGAACCCTGACCACCCATTCAACATAACATGCAAAAGTCTTATTTAATAGAGATTACCAACATTTATTACAACTATTTTATTATAAATATTAAGTATGGAAATGAAAACTACCTCTTGGAACTAGTCTAAACAGGTACAAGAGAAATTACTGAAGATAAGGACTAGAAATAGCTTCCACCATGAGTGAGAGCTAGTAAAGGATCACTACTGCCACAACCAAGAAACCAACATGTTCCTACAAAGGACTATACCCCCAAAAGGTATAGCAAGAGTAGCATCAGTACAAACGACATGTATTAGTAAGCCTTGTCTGTTGGCCCAAATCAGGTAACACAATTATAACATAAATATTCAAAATAAAAACATGTTTTATTTAGACTTATTACCAAACACCCACATGCTCCCTTTCACCCTTCAACTAACTTCCTATTATTAATTCTAAGACACCACTCTTTCTATTATGATTTTTCTATCCCCGACCACTAAGTCTGGGCTTGCTCCAAGAGTTATAATAACTTCTAAGGACAAATAAGAATATGAAATCCTTAGACCCAATTCAAGAACATAATAGGTCACCTAGCATCCCTGGAGAAGGCCTATTCCAAACATGTGACATATCTGCTTGATTCCTTAAACTTGAGCTCAAATTTATTCCACTACTTACACTTATCCTTATTACACTACATACACTTGTTGTTCTCCCTATCCAACTAGAAAAAACCCTATAAGAATTCTTAACACCCTAGTAATTTACCCATCTAAGGCATTATCACAGTTAGTTCACAATAAAAATTACTAGCCAACTGGTAAGCAGTAAAGACCTATTGGAATAATGTACCACAAGCTAATAAATGTTCAAGAAATACACCTAGTTCAGTCAAGAACTATTGGAATATCGTACTATAAGATAATACATGTTCAACCGATACTTTTAGCATAACAAGTGTCAATTAAGCAATTTAGGATATTTTATTAACAAGTTAACATATTACCACTAAGAATGTAAGTCACACTAGTTCAAGCCAAGTTAAGTCACAACAAATCGAGTCAACAAACCTTACTCTAATAACAATCTCCATATTAGCCAACCCTAACTCAAATAACAGCAACAACAACAACAATCTCAGTATATTCCCACAAAGTGGGTTTAAAAGGGGTAAAGTGTACGCAGTCTATACCACTACCTCATATAAGATAGAGAGGTTATTTTCAATAGACCCCCAGCTCAGGACAACATTCCAAAATATGTGACAAATAATCGAACCACACAAGAATCTCAAAATATATCAAGAATATAAATATAATCCCTAATTCACTTATGGAATCATCAAACTCGTTTGACTCTCATACATACACGCTATGAGTGATACATCCACCCTATAAACATGACCTACAAAGGACAATTTCCATGTATATACTAAATCACAAACACAGTGTCTGCCTACTTATTCCACAAATATCCCACAAGAACATTCCAAATACCAAAACATCTAATATTTTATAACGAGGTATGTCGGAATCACACAACAATGTAAAAATCCTTTGCATTGACTACACCAGATAACATGCACTAACAAGCCACACTACAAGTAGTTAAAATGCACATATAACACAAATTGGATTAAATTGTAATGCTGTCTCCTACTACCGATTAGGCCTAAATCATAATACATTTATAATGTTATATTCCAAAAACTACAATAAGGATTACCACCCCAAATCATCCCAAAGCTCACCACACCTTACCTAGTATTATTACTTGCTTTATAGTTTACCTAAATACTAGTGATTCATACTTTTCACTAACCCAAATATAGGTCATACAATAGTAAACCAATAATTCTTAGCATAGACATAAAATCACATAACAATTTATATAAACAACCCACAATTGTATGTTACTCAAATACTAATATATTTTAGCTATCCTAACTCTATGCTCGAAGTATTAAACATGAAATCTCCTATCCATCTATGTTTTAATTATCCTCTCTAACTTGGATCTATGCTATAATTAAACTTAACTTTACAAGATGTCAACCAGCTAAAAAAGGGATGAACAAATTCTAAATCTAAATTTGCCATGATTGTGGACATATTAATTCTTAAATATCCATGGGTTTTCCCCTATCCGTACCCTTTACTCCTTTTTTCCATGATTCCAAGATATGGGAGAAAATCTTAAGGATTTTTATGGCCTCCTATATTATTTATTTTAGCCAGAGTGGAGAAATAAAAAAAACCCTTAAGTGGATATTCTGGTATATGTCATCCAACTATAATGACATGCACACTGCTATAGTGGCACTACTATAGAGGAATAAATTCTAACATATCGGGCTATCATCAGCTTGGCCTTTCTTTTTTTAAGTTATGAAATTCTAACACACATGGACCCACATAATTTTTCTAATAAATATTGATAATATGTGCACCCTACACTAATATTGAGAAATTTCCTAGTAACAATAACTTTGGTTACTACACAAACATATAAGAGGGTAAGGATAATTTATATGCTATCGACCCTACTCCCTTCATAACCTTAAAGGGTCCAATGTATAGTGGGCTTATCTTGACCTTCTTTCCAAACTACATTACACCCCTCATGGGTGACACTTGTAGGATTACCTTTTCTGTTTTTCTTAATATTACATCACTCACTTTATTGTCTGCGTACTTTATTGATGACTCTAGGCTGCTAGGAACTTTTCTTGAATAAACCTTACTTTCTCTATCGAATCTTTGAGCATGTCAGTGCCCCAAGGCCTTAACTCAAATACATCAAACCATCCAATTAGATACCTATATCTCCTACTATATATAGCCTTAAAATGGTCCATGTAAATACTCGAGTGGTAGCAATTGTTGTAGGTAAATTTACTTAATGGTAAGTATTGGACTCACGAACCCAATAAGTCCATAACACAAGTTTGAAGCATGTCCTCAAGCACTTGGATAGTTTGCTTTGGCTGGCCATTAGATTGTCTATGGAAAGTTGAACTCAAGTCTAAGCTTATCCATTTTAGAATTATGACACTTATGATGCTTAAACAAGGAACTCTTACAAATTCAAAGGCATTCTTATCTAGATATAATGTGCTTATAGAATTTTTGTACAAAAATAGGGTCAAAATTAAGTGGAATAATACAAGTAAAAAATGCACTAAATAGTAGAAGACTGCTTGATAATGAGTCATTGGGTCACTTTACAACTCGTTGTCCAGGTGGTAACTAGACTAGTGTACAAAAAGACTTGAAGGATGGAAGAAAAAAGTGACTATGACTCATAAAGAGACTACAAGTCGTATAGTGAGGAGTTCTAAACAAAATAAGCAAAGTCCTGCAAGGTGTAATATGATAGCAGTGGTGAAGGAAGATAGCGATGAGATATAAAATTAGACTATTACTCATCTTGATAATAATTCTTAGTATATGAAAGAAAGTCCTAAAACTTAGAATATTTAGCTGGGGACACAACAAGTCAGGAGATAATTTATATAGTGACATAACGAGATATCACCAACCATAAGAAATCTAGACGACGACCATGATAGAAGGCCAGTAATAAGTCATCATCAGTCTAGATAACTCGATACCTGAGACGTCATCACTTCCAACCTAAGTAGACCTATTTTATTTAGGAAAAATTTCATGTAAATATAAATACTCCTTTGATATTTTATTATCAGTTTACACACTTTATACACTTTTTAAATTATTTTGAGTTTTGAGATGCATTATTGATCTTGGAATTATTGGTTTTTGTTTTGCAGGATTTATAATTGAATTGAGATTTTGGAATTTCCATCTTATTACTTGTAAGTTCAACATTATGCTTTAATCTATGAAATCTATGTTTGTTCTCACAACAATGAGTAGATAAACTCCATTAATAGGGTTTCTAGAATCCTAATGAATTAAAGAAATAGGTTAAGTGCAAAGTGATTATAGAATGTTGTTCTTGCATGTACAGGGATTTCCTTCTTTTTGATTGTTTTCTTAAAGGTTGCAAATGCTAGGAACTCATATGTATTTTATAATTGCTCAAGAGAGAGGTAGAGACTAGTAAAAGAAGATAATTAATAATAATTAAAGTTATCAATAGTTATCTAATTAACTTAAGACCGAGGGAGATTGTTAGATTCTGCATACAATAATCTTAGTGCTTGTCTCATATTGATCAAAAACCAAATTACCCAGAAATCATTACTATTACTCATTTCATTAAAAAAAATCCTTTTTATTTGCTAATTTCCAATTACGTCAGTAAGCACATGATAGATTTTTGGCCTATTCCTCTTGTGATCGAGTCCAACTTAGTTGGGTTCTATATTTGATCGATAGTTACTTTATACTTTCTTGGAGGTATAATTTGGGTGACATCAAATTTTGGCACCGTTGCCAGGGAATATGGTTAAAAAATTAATTAATTGAGTTTGTTGGTTTCATTTGTTATTTTATCATTTTCCACTATATCTAAGGCATAGGACAGTGTATTCACAATAATTAGATTCAAGGAAATCCACTGATTCCATCTTAACCTTAGCTTAAATAAACCTTATAATAGAATTATAATATTGAGAGAGAAGAAGCTTACGATTAAGGATCCCTGAAATAGGGGGTTCGTGATGTCCTAGCAGCATTGAATCAACTGGTTCTGTATGGTGTTCATATAACTCTAGACCAAGTTACTAATCATTTAGTGGCTTAGGAAAATACTAGCCAAATAGTTGCCTATCGTGTATCTATGGATAAAAGTGCTAGAAAGAAGGAACAAGGTCATCGAGCAACACTAGACAGAGATAGAATTAGATGGAACAGAGGGAAACAACATATTTATTAGCACTTTCCAGTGTATGATGATCAAGCTAATGATTTAGGGTATGTTGTTTCATGGGTGGAATCATTCCTTCAGATTCCCGGAGGATGAAAATTTATATTATGAGCACAATGATCTAGTTGCTAAACTTGAAAAGAGTATTTTCAAGTTTCATACTGATAATACAAACATGCACCTTATGAAATTTATGATGATGCAAACATGCACCTTATGAACTTTGTTCTCATTCTCTCTAATAGGAGAGGAAAATTTGTGGTTAGGAAAGTTTCCTCAAGGGTCTATTACCACTGGGAATGAGTTGAGGATGCAATTATAGCACCAATTTTTTCCTCCCTCTAGAATGCTAAAGTTGAAGGATGAGATCTATAATTTTAGATATTTAAATTTATAGCTACTATATGAGACTTGGTTAAGGTTCAAGAAGAAGCTGATGAATGTTCTAATTTATAGGATTATGGGGAGAACTTTCTTGAGATATTATACAGATCCTTTATGTGAATACGAAGGTTCCAGTTGATAATATTATAGGTGAAGCTTTCATGAGTCTTTGTTAAGATCAAGCATCAAAAATCTTAGATTGGATCACTAAAATCAAGAAAGCAAGGCATACTCAAGATGCAGATAGATTAGTCGGTACTTATACAATTAGCTTCTAGTGAGCAGAGAGCATTGGATAAGATAGTGGCTTGATAAGTTGTAAATTTGACAAATTACTAGCACCTTTAAACCAAAATTATCATGTTTTCTGTTGGTTTGTTGTTAATTTCTTAATTAATGGTCATTGGTGTAGGTAAAATTTGAAATGGGAAGATAAGCAAGGAAACTTGATAAAAATAAGTTGAGGGAAAAGTGAAAGAGAAGAAATGTGAAAGAAAAGACCTAAATGATGGAAATCAGGCCCAAGAATCAACCCTTAGTTACCATGATCACGGACTAAGGGTCACGATTACGATCTGAGGTCAAGTCATACCTTTATGATCATGATACGACCATCGCAATCACGGGAGTTGCGACCACTATCAAAAAATTATGATCGTGTTTTACCTAGTGGCCTTAAATAAAGTCGCATATCAATCCCTCAGATACTTGTGTTAAACAATTATCCAATTCTAGTTTGACTATTGAGACGAAATTAGTACAAACATAACCAAAAGAGTTTTGAAAGTTTAAAATTAAAAGTAAACTAAAATAATATAGAAAAGTAAAGACTTTTGACAATCAATGGATAAAACCTGGGGTTAAAGAACTACGAATAGTCATACTAAGCTATTGAACTGCGTTGGTTAGATTACTTATCTTGGTTGTTGATCACGGGGTTGATTTTATGATATTGGTCTCCCGACCTCTAATCACCTATCTAATTTAGCCCCACAACTACATCATTGAGTGGGGATGTGAAAACTAAGCTAAAAGCATTTATATTTCATCTCGTAGTAAATCAAGTAAGGCTTCAAGGTATATTCCTATCCTAGACACTTGTTCAAATCCCTTATTTTGAAAAAGAAAAAGAACCTTACTCTATTCACTCCCACATTCTATCCTCTCGTTCCCCCTCTCGGGGCTTACAAGATGATAATAGATGTATTATAAGAGCCATGAATCCTTAAAATTGTAAGAAAAAGGATAAATAAACAACCAAATACAGTAAGAAACCAAACAAACCCAATTAAAACCAATTGTAATTACGTTCTTGTCTTTAACCCTATAAAGGGGCCGTTTAACCACTAATGGACATAACAGTAATTCGAATAAAGAAAAACATATTTAATCCATACAAAAAACTAAAGCAAAACAATAAAAACCCTATTTGAAGAGTTTATCATCCCCTTTCAAAGACTTCAAGACGTCCAAGGTAAATTAAGTGTACAAGTTTTGTATTTATAGTAGCAAAGTTTGTCCGTGTGTGGAGTAGGCCTCGCAAAGCTCCACCCATTACAAGGGACTAGGGGTTGTGATGCTCTTAATATTCCACTGGAGTTATACTTGCAACATTCCACTTAGTCCAATGAAGTGGGGCTCACATTCCCCTCTATCACAAGGCTTTACTGGAAAGTCTATCTTGACATTTAACCTTTGTCTTGTGCATTTTTCTTTCATCCCAAGCCTTGTGTTGTTGTTTCTACTTGAATTCCATATTTTTAATCATATAAATATCATCATAATCATCTCACCAAGGATCCTATAGCATCCAACACCATGGATTAGAGCTCAACACGACACAACATCATGAACGGCGAACTAGAAACTTAAGCTAAGACTAGTGTCATCCTTTAAATCTTTTGCTTAGTGTTTTGACTCTTGGCATATTTAAATTGTACTTTTAACACTAAAACAAATTTGTTCCACACATAATTATATAATAATAACCTTAATAACTCGTTATACACATTAGAATCCATCGCGATCAACTAGACAAACACCTAGCTCAAGCTAGTAATACTAGTTTCTCATATGAACTCTAAGTGACAAAATTAAGTACAAACTTATTTTAAAGAAATCATAAACATTGTAATCACATACGTAAACACTTATATTCTCAATTATATCATCATTAACACATTAATCACATAAGAAGTCCTCAAAACAAGGCTCAAAAGCTATGTCCATGTTATAGTGGACCCTACTTTTGGCAAAATTGTAAATATACTCCCCAAAAAGAGATGTATGCACCATTTGGATCCTCTTAGGAGTATAATTATCCTTTATTTTGTGGTCGAGATGGACATTGGAGTGATTGTCCAAATGCCCCATCCCCTAGTTATGCTAACAAAAATACTAGTTCTTCTTATGAGTTTGATAGGTCACATGATGTGATAAATAAAGAATAATATGTCAGATACAATGGTGTTGAACAATGTTTCTAACTATCTTGGATCGAGTGACTACAACGGGGTAGAATATAAATCTCTTGATCAATCCATAGCGGGATTTGGAAAGAAAAGTGAAAATAATAAAAAAGTGGGTGAAGAGACAAATCTTTCAAGTACCATGGATATGCCCAATCTTCAAAATGAGCTAGATGTTGAAGAATTCTTGGTGATTTGCCAACCAACCAAACCAAAAATAATGAAGGAAGCCAAAATTGATGAAATGGTACTAGTTAAGCGAAAAAATCCAAGAGAATACATTGTGAAGACTCTAGTTCATTTTGGGGTGAGAATGTTAAGAAGAATACGAATCAAAAATTGGGAAGACGGCCTCATTCCAACTATTTTTTGACATTATACTGGGTAGATGTGATGAAAGCTGAACCGCCTAAGCAAATGATGAACTTTGGAGATGAGGTACAAAATACTTACATTTTGGAGTTTGATATTCCAAAAAGGAGAAATGATGACCCTCACTTGAAGTAAAAAAAGTGCAAAATTTGATGTTTAACAAGCGGTGTTTCAATTTTCTCACCAATACCTAACGATCCTATTCGGATGTTTGATGTTAAGCGGGGTAAAAGGTTCAAGTCTTCAAAATGGCAAGATAAAATATGTATCATTGTGCCCTTATATTTGCCCAAAGTACCACAAAGGTATATTGATTGAAAGTTGGCTGACGATTTAAATCCTCTTGGTGGAGGCATAAAGGATTACTAAATAATGTCGTACCGCGACATTAACCATGGTGCTTCCTCAGAGGCAACCCTAGGGATTTTTATTAATGTTTTATAATGTTTTTTATTTAATTTTTAGATTTTTTTTAGGTGTTTGTAGGTTATTACATAAGTCGTAAGGGGTGTCAGAAGGTTCCGGGGCTCAAATCTATGCCCCAATCCAATAATAAGGTGAAAGGTTTCCCAAATTCTGGTCATACCAGCTTGGAACTACATTAGACATGTATGATAAGTCTAGGCGTAAGCCAAGAAAAACTTAAAATAGCCTTCATTTGAGGGACATATGCTTGCCATGTTGCAGCAATCCAAGAGTATCCCAAGCATGGCTTGGATGTAGATGGTAGTAGCACTACTGCCAGGACCTGTGTCGGACATTCTAGAGCAATCCAGGTATAGTACAAGCATACATAGAATACAAAAGACCCACGAAGTTGTCTAGCGATCTATGCAACCTATGTTGGACCTGCTTGAGTAGGACAGCCATATTTGAGGCACACTTAAAGCACAGTTCAACTATGGCACACGCATATGGATAGTTTTTGAGCGGATTCATTGAAGAACATGTTCCTATCCTCAATTCAAACTCTAAAATTCTTATTTCAAGAATAAAACCTTTTATAAGTTTATCATGCTTTTATTTCATCATTTTTCTGTCTTTAGAAAGTCACACAGTATAATTTTTTGTTAACTTTTCTTTGGAATTCTCTCAAAAATATGAACAGTAATCACATTCCATGATTTCTTTTGGTTTAAATTTATTTCATTTGAGCTTTATTTAGTTAAATATGGTTGTTAGGATAAAAGTTTTTTAACGAGTGAATTATTTAACATGCTCAACTGCAAAATTCTTGCTTCCATACACTTGTGCATACAATGTGTTCGACGAAACACCCACTTGGAGTTTGTTTTCTTAATTGAGTTGTTGATGATTTAATTGGGTTAGTATAATTACAAATGCTGTGTTTGGTAGTGAATTGGTTCATTGAGGTTGTTCACATATGTTGTTATTCAATTTTTCAAGATCTTACCTTTCATGTGAACCACGTGTTTATTAAAATATCGAAAAGAGAGAATATTTCATATGCTTGTAAAGTTTAATGTGGACTTTCTTAGGGCATTATGTGATCATTCTTGGAGCATTAACTTGAGTTTAATTGGTCTTAAATTTTGGTGGTGAATTGGTTCATTGAGCTTCTTCACATATGTCGTTATTCTATTTTTCAAACTCTTACCTTTCATGTGCACCACATGTTTGTTAAAATTGCATAAGAGAGAATGCTTTATATGTTTGTAAAGGTTAATGTGGACTTTCTTGGGGCATTTTGTGATCATTCTTAGAGCATTTTCTTGAGTTTAATTTGTCTTAAATATTATATAAGCGGTGAATTTTAGTTGTGATTGTTGATGAATGTTGTGTCCCTGTTTTGAGCTATAAATGTGCTTATCATAGCATACTCGGGTGAATTTAGGGTAACCCAATGAGACATGAATTCTTTCCTTGCCCTATGATATATTGGGTGACATTGTTCTTAAGGGTATAGGGTTATTTGCGTTTCTATTGGTACCATGAGTATTTCATGATCTAAATAAGCAATATGTGAAGTTGTGAGGAAAGAACCCCATGAAGTGTAATGATAACGTTGCTTTGAATTTACCTAAGTTTTTGTTTAATTATTTTGGAAGAGGTAAAAGTTCAAAAATAATATCAAAATGTCATTGGCAAGAAATGGAATGATTTTGAGAAAAAGCAAAGATGTAGTTTTCTTTTTTAAAAAGATTAAGGATGTTTTTGAGCTTTATTTTAAGTGAGACCATTAAATTCATTTTTTTTTTGAATCTCTCTTTACAAGTATGAGCCTTTGACTTGGAGTAACTTATGAAGCTCAAATTTCTTAAATTGGTTGGAGGGCTAACTTTTTGCTCTATGAGTACGATGCCATGTGTGGTGAGATTTTGACTAATTCTTGTGCATATGTGTAGTCTAGAACTTGCCCCGAGTGTATTCAAAGCAAAATTCTAGGCAATCTTGGTTTGGAGGATGACGAGGTCATCTTTTACCTGTCACATAGCCAAATTCCAACCTTAACATTGTTTCTTAATTAACCTTTTGACACTTTTTGAGCATCTTTGTTTCTTATTGTTATGATAACCATTCTTAAACATCTAAATCCTTTCTAAAATCTTTGTTTTGACACTTAACCTTCTTTGATGTATCATATGATTCTAAATAATGGATTATAGGCAAAAGGCTAAGTTTAGGGGGTTGTCTATTTGGCAGAATAATGTAAGCTTGGTTCAAATTTGTAGTTTGGGGGAAGGATATCATATGATAAGATGATACAATAAAGGTATTTTCAAGGTTATCAACTCATGTGCTTAAAAGAATTTACTGGGGGCAGGTTGAGCGTGATCAAAATAGCGCAAGCCGTAAGCTAAGGTACTAGTGGTGAAGTCCTATTGTAAGCTAACCAGTGTTAGCTAGTAGGATTGTCTTGGACACTGGAATGGATACGAATTATGGGTATGAGTCGTAAGGCATGGGTACGAGTCGTATAGGTAACTCGTAAGGTGAAAAGTGTTTAATCCTCTTTGTGTTACATTTTTTTAGGGATACGGATCATGGTTACAGATTGTATGCTGAGGTTATGACTTGGTTGGATGAGTCATATAGTAGGTAGTGTGTGATCCATGGCTGAGTCTTGTATACGATTGGGTGTTGTCAACTGTAAGCTAGGTTACGACTCATAAGGAGGTCAGTCATGACCCTGTGTCGAGTTTTTATGGGATTTGAGTGGGGGTATTCAGGACATTTCCCTATTTACCCTAATAAGAACCCATAACTTCTAACACACTAAGGAGGTTATTTACCCTATTATTTTATTCTTAAATACTTAGAATCTTTTCTAAAACATATCATAATTCTCTCAAGAGCTTTTGGGGAAAAGAGCAAGGGTTTCAACTAAGCGATTACCTTGGAGCTTGTCTTGGTGAATTCTTCCACCAAACTTATTGGTTTAAAGAATGATTCTCTTTCCTACTTATGATTTCAATTAATGGAATGGTTATATGGTTGGTTTCATGGTTTTACTCTTACATGGTTTTGTTTTTCAACTATTGATTTGGGGGTTTTGATGTTAGAGGCTTGGTTATGATTTCTTAAGATTTTAATTATGCTTTCTATACATTAATAGTGGTTTTGGATAATGGAATTGTATGGTAATGGTTTAATGGTTATGGAATTTGGTTTTGGTTATGTTATGCCCCCAAGATGTTTAAGTAAATGCTTATAAAGATATGTTCATTGCATTGACCATTTTAAATGGAACTTTTTCTTTTTTCAGCTTATGCATGAAACTATAAATGGTTTAAATAGTTTACAAAGGTTAAAGGCTAATTGTTTATGCTTGTGGAGAACATGTTAGTCTCCCAAGAGGTTAATATGGTAAACGAAAAGGGCACCAAGAGTCCCCTTAATTTAAATGGTTTGGCTATGGATAATGCTTGCAAGTATAGAGGTATGATAATGTCACTGGTTTATTAGTAGCCTTGGCTAATAAATAGATAATTAGATTCTTCGGACTTAGTTTTAATTGTTCATTAATGGCGGTAAGTGTAAGCTAAGCCGTGGAAGGTGACGATCCTGGGGGATCAAAACTGGGAACTCATATTTACTAATATGAGGGGTCTTCGATGTCCACGTGCGAATGTCACATTTATTTTAGTGGGATGTACTATTAATCCTAGGGTTATTGCCTAGTCGTGTAGCTACACACACCGGGACCCTTTTAGTAGGGACAGTTGAACCCATATGGCCCGTGGGTTGTAGGACGGCTAAGGTAGAAGACCCAGTTTAAGGTTTTAAACGGCATGCTAAACCCGGTCCCTTTTACCAACACATATATATGTATGGTTATGTGAATTGGATGGTTTTCACTTGGTTTTTAATACTAGAATTACTTTATCCTTACCCCGAGTTTCATGCAAGTAAGCTTTCTTCCTTTCGGAAGGCATCACTTCATGTTGGGTATTCTTAGACATTTTACTTTCTTTTTGGATAATTATTTTGGCCATGGTTGGGGGCATGCCCCAACCGGATATTTTTATTTTTTATAGAGGCTTTGTGGTACTTTTGGGGATTGGTATGGCCGGGATCGATATTGGTGTTGGCCTTGGCATCGAGATGGATGTTTGGGCTTACACCCTTGGTCAAGATTGTTAGTTGTTCCATCGTACTACATTTTGGGTTTGATTATCATATTATGTTTGATATTATCTTCAATTTTGGCATGGTATGGATGGTTGTTTTGGTACGGTTGGACTCGTTTGGGTCGATCCTGGTCATGATCCTATCCCAGAGTCTTAATGAGGACATTTACGTTATCTTGTTAAATGATTGAAATTCGGACAACTTAGGGCAGGCGGCTAAAGGTTGGGTTGGCTAATGGGGGTCGTCTTCTGTCCTAGGTGGACTTGGGATGCCCATTACGACAAGGCCCTAATTCGGACTGCGTCAAATAATGGACCAAAATTAGCCTTGATCTAATTTCCAAGTAGTAAGTTTAATTTAAAATGTCATAATTCAATAATATGGGTGGTACGACATCCATTTTCAAAGAAACTACTGTAATTTAACAAAAGTGGGAATAAACTCTTTTTTAGAAAACAATATTAAAAAAATATTTTAGCTGAGATCCTACCACTAATAGCGTAAATGCATCTAAATGTACGTATGCCATCACCAGTATTCAAACAATACAATTGGAGGTGTTTATGTATCCATAACTATAGTTACATCCTTTCTAAGGATATAATAGTAACCTGGTGTCTAACTGATATCGTACCCATGGTCGGGCCCATAATACATATAAGTCAATATAATATGAATACAATAAACTGTGAAACTAAGGTAAACAATGGCATAAAGCTACTAAAAGAATAATTGGTGAATATCATCTAATTTACTAAGTAATATGGTTATTTTTGTACTAAAGGGTCTTTCATGTCAATCTATGGTCAAACAACTCCATAATTCGGTGTAATAGGATCCTACAACTGATTACTAAGGTTCTGATCACTTTTTTATTTAAAATTCCCCTAAATAGGATGAGTCATGACAAACCGTGTTGCCACCTACGCTATCCTAAGTAGCTAGGAGAACCCTTATTACCCAACTAAAAATATGTGAAAGATTTTTTTTTCAAGGAATACGGGATTAAATATAACAAAGTAATTTGATACCAATAAACAAACTTTTCAAAAACTTCTTAAATTGGTTG
Source organism: Capsicum baccatum var. pendulum (assembly GCA_030864225.1). Classification (NCBI taxonomy): domain Eukaryota; kingdom Viridiplantae; phylum Streptophyta; class Magnoliopsida; order Solanales; family Solanaceae; genus Capsicum; species Capsicum baccatum. The sequence goes on from CM061550.1 coordinate 138,802,856, forward strand.
TTTACCACCCCAAGACTTGATTATACATGTACAAGAGCTACCTATTATAAAACAGATTGATGATAAAAGAAATAACACAAAGACTAATATCTGCCAGGAAGGAAGTGCAGAAGTTAGTGTTGATTATCGTCATTTATGTAGTAACTGCAAACTAAACTACATCCATTCTATACCCAAGAATAAATATAGAAGAGTAGGTTCAGTATAAATACACATACTGGTAGGCATCATTGGTCGAGCAGTGTTAGTCCACGTAATAATAAAATAGAATTGAAGAAAAGAAGTCATGACCTATTAAATGGAATATAATTCAACTAAAGTTGTAATATCATTATAACACTTTGCCTATATAATTTATAATTCCCTAACTCTATTAATGAGATTATATTCACCACTAGTATAGTCTAGCCTCATTATTCACACCATTCACCACAAACTAACACTAAACCATCCCTATCACCATTTTATTTGCGTTAACTTTTCCATTGCCCACATCTATAGGATCAACCCAACAATCATAGACAACTTACACTAAGCTCTCAAACTAATGACCAAACACTCTCTTATAATATTAAAGAACGTAACCTACAATTACAACAAATATAAATGAAGCAAGTTGACTAACATATAGCAAGTATGTTCAAAGTTTCACTTTCCAAGTACATGTCGCATAATTCCCAAGTATATAATCAAGTAGGAAATACAAGTCAACTCACATCTTAATAAAACACATTAGAGAACTCAAGTCTCAATAACAAACCATATAGGTACTTTTAAAGAAGGATTAATGTCATGACCCGAACCCGGGCTTAGTCGTGACAGGTATCCCAAGCCCACTAAGGGACGAAAACCACCCCCATAGTCTACCCCAAACATAATTCAAACATACAACAGATAGCCAAGCATGATAATATAGGTAATATAGCTTCAAAAAAAACAAGCTCTGTGAGTCAACATCAACTACTCCCATACTCTTATCCACAAAAGCCACTAAAGAAAACCAAACATCCATCTAAGTCAGAACCCTACGATAGCTAAAGATGAATCCATAAATAATAGTCTAAGATAACAATGAAAACTATACTTTGAAATGATAGGCCTTTCGAAGGATAGAAGCTCACCACTTCAAGCTGAACAGCGAACAAACCAGAATCACCTAACACTGCACAAGAAAGCAGAAGTGTCCTCAAACCCTACATTATGAAACAATGTAGCATACTAGGATGGTTAGTAGGGTGAGAGATAGTATGTAACTCAGGGATAGGAAATAAAATAATAATGCCATTTCAAATAATCCAAAACTAATGTCAATGTACATGTTCACATACATGCATTTACATATACATAATATGCTAGGATATGGAATAACACTTACATGAGATTTAAAATGATTAACGTGGACTATACATCTCTTCCATTATAAAAACACCCATGAGATATATGGGTTTGACTCCCCCACCAGAAAGGGCCCAGTGCATTTAGCCGTATGAACCAGAGATGTCCGAGAAAGGCCGGAGAATCCTCGACCCAACACCATTTATGATACAAATATATATAGTGTGATGCATGCATATGGTCATTAAGACCCCTAAGCCAGTAAATATGGTTTCCATTGTTAGTCCTCTCGTGACCTTCGTCTTCACAACGAGCTGCACAAACCCCTTTTATGCCCAATTAAAACATTTGCACATAACCCATCCATTTAATTAAGGAGTCATTCTTTTAGGAACTATCAAATAATATTGTCATACCAATTCAATCTTGCAAGCAATTTCATTATGCCATCATCTTCGAAGAATCCAAGACTCCCAAACTCCATTATCCATCAACTTGGGGGAATCCACAACCCTGAAGCATTTAATTTTTAAAAATATACCATGGCCACCAAGACCATTCCAAACCTTTTTATAGTTCCTTAACCATTTATGCAATGTATTAGTTTATATAAGTGGGCAAAACCATATTTCAAAGCCAAACCTATGCACTCAATGAGTTCTCAAACCATATGTATGAATAATCCATAAGAACCATAGGAAAAGCATTTAAAAAATTACCATTCAAAACCCTCAATCCATCTTTCAAAACCAAACATTAAAACCATGGAAAAATCAATCCATTGCATGCCGTAATGAAAATACAAGCTTAAGGAAAGTGATACATGCCGAGACATAAAGAATTTTGAAGAAAAAATCACCCTTTGAGCTCGAAATAACCAATCCCTTAAAAAACCCTAATTGTTCTTACTTAGGAATTTGAGCGAGATAAGAAGTATATTTGATATATGTTGAGATGTTAATGAGGTCCCATTGGTGTTTTATAGATGTGGGTTTTAATTGAGGGAAGAGGGAAATGACTAAAGTTCCCTTAAATAAAATGCAAAAAATGTCGCCAGTCATTACGTGTCACATCACGACTCATGATGACTTGGTATGAGTCATTGCATGGACTTGATGTCTGGGCAGTGACTCAGGGAATCCTTACTGGTATATCATGAGTCACACCCTATGATTAGTGACTAGACTTTATGGCTCTAGGGTCCTAGTCGTTACTGAGATAGAAACCTTGGTATGTCTCACTGGTTTGGTCACTAGACCCACCCTACAACTCGTGACCTCACCTTACGACTCTTGAGGTCCAACCCGTGACCTCTGCAAAAACTATGGACAACTTACTGGCTTGAAAATATTGGAACCATAAGACTTATGAGGAGTCTTCACAACTCATCACCTAAGTCATACCCTGGACAGTGAGCTCAAAACTCAAAAATATTTAGGGTCCGAAACCTAGGGTATTACATTTACCCCCTTTCCCCAGGATCATTCATCTCCAAAATATAAAATAAGGCATATGTGACATGAATACAAAATAGAACGCAAACATAAAACCAAAGAGAAATTTAAAGAGTAACAAGATTGAAAGGGAACCCATACCTCAAATGTAATCATCTAATCCGAGGAACAAAATTGAATATTTGGACTTTATGTCCTCTTCAGCTTCCCAAGTAGTTTCTTCCACCTTTTGATTCCTCCAAAGCACTTTCACTGAATCCATACCCTTAGTCCTCAATCTATCAACTTACCTATCCAAATTCTCAACTGGGACTTTTTCTTAAGACATGGAATCCAAAATACCAACATTCTTGATAGGCACAATCAAATAAGGGTCACCCACACACTTTTTCAATATCGACACATGGAAGATTGAATGAATAGAACCCAAGCTCGCAGGCAATTCTAATTCATAAGCAATGTTCCCAACTCTCCTCAAGATCAAATATGGACCAACATAATGGGGTCTAAGTTTACCCTTCTTTCTAAACCTTAATTGTTTTTCATAATGGAAACTTTCAAGAACACCCAATAACTTACATCAAACTCTAACTCCCTTCTCCTTACATCCGTATCGGACTTTTGGCGACTTTGGGCAGTCTTAAGTCTTTCCCTAATCACCTTCACCTTCTCCATAGACTAATGAACCAAGTCGAGGCCAAAAAATTATGTCTTACTAACCTTAAACTACCCTAAATGATACCTACATCTCCTACCATAAAGAGCCTCAAAAAGAGTTATTTCGATACTAGAATGATAATTATTGTTATACTAAAACTCAATTAGAGGTAGGTGATCAACCCAACTTTCCTTAAAGTCAATCACAAAAGCCCTTAGCATAGAGTCAAAAGTCTGAATAGTCTGCTCCTCTTATACATCCATCTAAGAGTGGGAAGCGGTACTAAGGTTCACCTTAGTCCAAAAACCTTTCTAAAATGAATTTCAAAAGTGAGAGGAAAATTGTGTACCTCAATCCAAAATGAAAGACACCAGCGCACCATGCAATCTAATTATCTTCTCAATAAACAAATTAGCATAATCCTCCCCAGAATAGTTAGTCCTCACAGGCAAAAAGTAAGCTCACTTAGTCATCCTGTCCATAATTACCCAAATGAAATCATGTTGATTGCGAGACCGCAGAACACCAGTAACAAAATCCATGTTGAGCACTTCCTATTTTCACATGGGCAACTCTATCTCTTGAGACAAACCACCTAGCCTCAAATGCTCAACCTTTACTTGCTGACAGACCATACACTTGGAAATAAAATTTTCCACATCCTTCTTTAGATTATTCCACTAATAAATTTCCTCTAAGTCATGGTACATCTTCATCGAATTAGGATGAATAGTATATCTCATCTCATGGGCCTCAGTCAACATCTTTTATCGTAGCCCATCAATATCAAGGACAAACAACCAGCCTTGGTACCTTCAGATACCATCACCACCAATCTCAAAATCCAAGACCTTTTGATAACCCACATTATCCTTTATCTACATGAGAATGGGATCCAAAACCTATTTCTCTTTCACCTATGCACCAAGAGATGACTTAACCACCTCTTAATAATAACTTCTTCATTTTTAAAATCTAATAGACAAACTTCCAAGTTAGCCAACCGATAAATATCCTTCACCAAACCTCTGTTATCCTCTTTCACGTGTGATAAGCTTACAATATATAACATGATAAGAGCATCAACAACCATATTAGCTTTATCGAGATGGTAGTGAAGACTCATATCATAATCCTTGAGTAGTTTAAGCCACCACCTCTACCTAATATTTAACTCCTTCTAAGTTAACATATACTACAAGCTCTTATGATCCAAATAGATATCCACATAAATCCCATATAGATAATGGCGCCAAATCTTCAAAGCAAAATCCACAGCTGACAATTCAAAGTCATGCATCAAATAATACTTCTCATGAATCTTAAGCTGCCGAGAGGAGTAAGCCACAACCTTACCATACTATATCAACACATAACCTAATCCCACTCAGGATGCATTACAATAAATAACAAAACCATCAGTACCCTCGGGCAGGGTCAAGACTAGAGCCGAAGTTAACTTATTCTTTACTTTTATCAAAGCTACCCTCAGAAGTGTCGGACCATAGAAACTTAACCTTCTTCTAAGTCAATTTTTTCAATGGAGCAGCAATAGAAGATAAACTATTTACAAACCTCCTATAATACCTAGCCAATCTCAAGAAGCTCCAGATGCCAGTTGGATTCATGGGTGTAAGCCACTTCTTAACTGCTTTAACTTTTTGTGTATCCACTTTGATCCCCTCACTAGACACAACATGCCTAACAAAGGTCACAACAATCAACAAGAACTCATACTTCAAAAATTTTGCTTATAACCATTGATCCTTAAGGGTCTACAAAATAATCCAAAGGTGATTGGAATGATCTTCCACACTATCAGAATACACCAAGATGTCATCGATAAATACTATCACAAATAGATCTAAAAACTACCTAAACACCCAGTTTATGAGATCCATAAATATAGTCGAAGCATTAGTCAATCCAAATGGTATAACTAGAAACTCATAATGACCATATCGGGTACAAAAATAGTCTTGGGAACATCCACCTCCCTAATATTTAATTGATGATAGCCCGAGTGAAGATTAGTCTTAGAGAAGAATCTAGCACCCTGAAGCTGGTCAAGAAGATCATCAATCCTAGGAAGAGGGTACTTATTATTCACTGACACCTTATTCAAATGACATAAACTATACACATCAAAAGAGACCCATCTTTCTTACGCACAAAAATCACAAGAGAACCCTACAAATAAATACTAAGATGAATAAATCCCTTATCAAAAAGATCCTTTAGTTACTTCTTTAACTTCTTTAATTCATCTAGGACCATTCTATAAAGAGGAATAGAGATTGGACGAGTATTCGGTAGAATATTGATACCAAAATCTAATTTCCTATCGGGTGGAATACTAGGAAGATCATCAAAGAAGACCTCAAGAATTCATTAACTATAGGATAGATTTCAAAGAGGGACCCTACAAGTAAGAATATTTAACTCGAACAAAATGATAAAGACACCCCTTGGAAATCATCTTTCAGGCTATAAGACAAAAGACGAACCTTCCTTTAGGTACTAATAAACTCCCTGCCCATTCTATAATTGGCTCATTGGGAAATTGGAAGCTGACCTTATGGGTCCAACAATCTAGATAAGCATAGAATGAATGGATCCAGTCAAAACACCCTGAGTTTGGGACCCTATAAAATTTTCAAGATTTTTGGGTTTTGGAAAACATATGAATGGTAGGTACCAGTCGTATAATAGGGTACGAGTGGTATGCCTTGGTCGTATGCTAAAAAATGTTGGTTGGTTGGTTTGATTGGTTTTTAGAATGGGTACAACTTGGGTCGGTATGAGTCCTATGGTTGTATACGGGTCGTTTGGTTTGGGTTTTTCCTTCACTTAATCTGAGACTTAGTAAAATAACTTGGATCTGAGTATGAGTGTCTCACCATGAGTCGTAATCTAGGGTACAAGTCATATCATGGACTCGTATAGTGGACAGTGTTCAAACCTCTTGTGACTCTATTCTGCCAGGGGTACGAGTCAAGGGCACTAGTTGTATGCTTAGGTACGACCTGGTTTAGGTAAATTATATATTGGAAAGTGTTGGATACAAGGAGGAGAACTAATGTATGAGTGGTAGGTACTACTTGTATTGGAGGGTACAACCAGTATGGTATAATCGTACCCTATGATGGGATTTTTATGTAGTTTAAGTGGGGAAATCTAGATATTTCCCCACTTAACCTATTAAGGCTCCATGACTTCTAAACCACTTAGGAGGTTATTTACCCTATTATTCTATCATTAAATACTTAGAAAACACTCTTAAACACTCTACAATTCTCTTTAAGGCTCTTGGGTAAAGAAAGGCTAGGGTTTCACTAAGAAGGTCTATTTGAGGCTTATGTTGGTAATTTCTTTCCATCATCTTCATCATATAAGGCAAGATACTTCTCCCTCATTATTAGTTCTAACTAAAGGCATGATTTATACAATGTTTTCACGGCATGATTATTGTATGGTGTTGGGGTTTTCAAATATATGTTGGGTTTTTGGTATTAAATGCTTAGTTATGGTTTTCCCATATTTTAATTATGTTTTTATATGCTTTAATGGTGGTTTGGATAATTGGTTGCATGGGAATGGTTAATTGGTAATTGGAATTAGTTTTGGAAATACTATGCCCCCAACATGTTTGATAAAATGCCTATGATAATGCTTTTACTATATTATTGGACTTTTAGTGGAACCATTGCATGGTATGGTTTGGTAATGGAACCGTAACTGGTATAAATGGTTTAAATGGTTTGGAATGGTTAAATAGAATAGTTTGGTGGTCATAGTTATGGTTAATTAACCTCCTTGTGGGGTACAATAGAATCCCCTAAGTAAATATGTTAATGAACAACTTGTGGGGTATATGGGACTCCCCCAAGCAAACATAATAATGGAACACTTGTAGGGTACATGGCATACTCCCAAGTTAACTTGGTAAGTAGGTACACGGGAATCCCTTAACCTCTTAAAGTTTGGCTAAGGACAATACTTGCAAGTTATAGTCGGTAAACGATACCACTATTAATAGCCTTGATTAATAATAAATAGAATAATGGATTTGTTGGTTAGAAATGGTTTTAATTAGGAAATAATGGTTGGGTGTGATAGCTAACCATGATGGTGGAAGTCCAATGGATGAACACTAGAAACACATGTTTGCCTATATGAGGGATTGGTCATGGCGACCATATATGATACTCATGACGTACACGAGAATCCTTTAAGTACACTATACATATATATCATAGAGAGCGAAGGGTACTTGGGAATCCCCTACCCTTATGGTATCTGGTTCGTGCAGCTATATGCATCGAGGCCCGTTCAAGGGGTTACACTTGACGTATATAAGTCATGGATGGTTCTAGGACGGTTAAGCTACATATACCCAGGTTAACGGATTTAAAGAAATGCTAAACTTGATTTTTTTTCCAGTATGGTTATATATATATTATATGTATGGATTGTATGCATGTGGTTGTTTTAATTGGTTTTACTAGATGGCATTATTTTATCTTTATCTTAAGTACTTCCTAGAGTTCACCCGCTAACCCATCCTTGGGTGATTGTTTCCCTACGCAATGCAAGGACCGGCTATTCTACTCCTCCTACTTAGTCCTCAAATTTGAGATTAGTTTTTGGATTGAAGTGGTGAGGTTTCATCTTTTCGAAAGGATCCATTTCATGTTCATGGATATTTTTACACACTTTGGTTTATTTATAGATATTGGTTTGGGTTATGGTTGGGGGCATATCCCAACTGGATATTGGTTTTCCTTTGGTTATAGGCTTTTATGGAAATACTATGGGTTGGTATAGGCAGGATCGGTATTGGTGTCATTCTTAGTATTAGCATTGGTATTGTAAATGATGCCATTGAAATAAATTTCTCACTGTTTCATCCTATTATATTATGTTATAGAACTTGGTTTGGTTATTGTTACGGTTTGGTTTGGTTTGGTTATGGTTGATGATTGATATCAGACGGTTAGACTCATTTAGGTGGTCATCCTTATAGGAAAAGATGACTTTTACATATCCTTATGGGATTTTTGCATTCAAACGTATGTTATTTGGGCTATGCAACGTTCCAGCCATATTTTAGAGATGTATAATGTCAATCTTCTCTAACATGGTCGAAGACACCATCAAAATGTTCATTGATTATTTTTTAGTTGTTGGTGATTCTTTTAAAGACTGCCTAAAGAACTTGGCAAATGCTGTGAAAAGGTGTAAAGAATGCAACTTGGTACTTAATTGGGAAAAGTGCCATTTTATGGTCAAAGAAGGAATTGTTCTTGGGCACAAGATTTCAAAGAGGGGCATAAAGGTTGATCCAGCAAAGATTGAGGTAATTGAGAAATTCCCTACCCAATTTCTGTGAAGGGAATTCAAAGCTTCTTAAGGCATGCAGGTTTTTATAGGCAATTTATCAAGGATTTCTCAAAGATTGTTAATCCTCTTTGTAAGATTCTTGAGAAGGAGGTAAAATTTAAGTTTGATGATGCATGTAAAATAGCTTTTAAGAGCCAAAAAGAGAAGTTGGTGACTGATCTAACCATTGTGTCTCCTGATTGGCCCTTACCCTTTGAGATTATGTATGATGCTGGTAGCTTGGCCTTAGGGGCCGTACTAGGACAACAGAAATTAAAGATCCTTTATCCCATATACTATGCTAGTAAGGCACTAAATTCTGCTTAAAAGAACTATATTGTGACAGAGCAAAAGTTATTGGCAGTGGTTTTTGCCTTTGAAAAGTTTAGATCTTAATTTATTAGGACAAAGGTGATTGTACACAATGATCATGCAACATTGAAGTACCTCATGGCTAAAACATATGCAAAGCCTAGGATTATTATGTGGGTGTTTTTGTTGCAAGAATTTGACTTTGGGGTAAAGGACAGAAAATGCACAGAGAATCAAGTTACAAATCACTTGTCTAGATTGGAGGAGGAAGATATGCAGAAGGTTGAAAATGGATTGGAGATTGATGATAGTTTTCTAGATGAGCAGATATTGACAGCATTCGAAGATCTACTTTTATGGTTCACAAATTATGCAAATTACTTAGCCAATGATCTAGTTCCATAAGATATTTCCTATCAACAAAGAAAGAAATTCATACATGAGGTAAGGAAATTTTGCTGGGATGCACCTTATTTATTTAGGATTTATGCAGATGGAATCATTCGTAGGTGTATACCTGAGGCAGAAATGATGAGCATACTCAAGGCTTGTCATTTCTCACCAGTTGGGGTCATCATGGAGGGGCCCACACAAATCATAAAATTCTACAATATGGTTATTATTTGCCAACAATATTCAAAGATGCTCATCAATATGCTTCTGCTTGTGACCAATGCCATTGATAAGGTACTATTTCTAGAATATATGAACTTTCTATGACTCCTATTTTGTAATTGGAATCATTTGATATATAGGTCATAGATTTAATAGGACCATTTATGAGTTTGTGTGGCATGAAGTATATAATTGTGGTAGTAGATTATGTTTTAAAGTAGGTGGAAGTGACTGAATTTCCTAACAATGAAGCACGTAGTGTTACTGCATTCTTGAAAAAAAAATATTTTTTCTCGATTTGGCATGCCACAAGCTATTATTAGTGACAGAGGGTCACATTATTGTAATTATCTATTCAAAAGTCTTCTTGAAAAATATAGAGTGAAACACAGGGTGGCAACACCTTATCATCTACAAACTAGCGGACAAATTGAGGTGTCCAATAGAGAAATCAAGTTTATCTTGGCGAAGACTGTGAATGCTAATAAGACTATAGGACTAATTGGATAAGAAAGTTAGATGATGCATTGTGGTCTTACCACATATCTTAGAAAAACCCTATAGGTGCTTCACCTTATCAACTAGTGTATGGCAAGGCTTGCCACTTGCTAATTGGGCTTCAGCATAAGGCACTATGGGCATTGAAGAAACTGAATTTAGAGTGGCAGGATACAGCCAAGTCAAGGTTGAATGAGATCCATGAGTTGGATTAATTTCAGCTCTGGGCATATGAAAGTTCAGCACTTTACAAGGAAAATATAAAGTTGCAGCAGGATTGGAAGATTGAGAAGAAAGTATTTGACAAGGGTGGTCAAGTGTTGCTTTATCAGTCTAAACTTCATTTGTTTTAAGGTAAGTTAAGGTCAAGGTGGTGCGGTCTATACACGGTTATAAGATTTTATCTCTATGGTGCTTTAGAATTGAAGAAGTATGGCAAAGCCACGTTCAAGGTAAACAGGCAAAGAGTGGAGCACTATGTGGGAAATATTAAAGAAGTAAATAAAGTTGTTGAAATTAACCTTGGTGAAGACTAAGTAACCAAGGCAATTGTGTCGTTCCACGATATTAAATCAAGCGCTGCATGGGAGGCAACCCATGAGGCTAGCTGAGAAAATCTAAGTATCCAACTTAGCCACGTCATGCCGCGATATTAAATCAAGCATTGAGTGGGAGGCAACCCATGTTTTTGTACTTATGAATTTGTAGGGTAATATGTTTTTTCAGTGTGCGGGACTAAGAAATACAGAAAATATCTAGAGAAGTTGAAAAGGTTCGGTCATATGGACTCTTTACGAGTCATATCTAGACAGTATGACTCATGAGTATGAGTCATATAGATCTAGGAGAAAAAATTGAATCAAACAAAAGTTTCTGGAATGGATACAATTCTCAGAATGAGTCGTACCCTCAAGGTACGACTCTTCACCTTGAGTCGTATCCACCCTTAAACCCAGGTAGGGCTCCAGTTCTATACGAGTCAAAGACACGACCTGTAAGCCTGGGTACGAGTCGTATACACAGCTCGTACCCATGCTTACCAGGTCACATCGCAGGTTAACCCAGCCTAAAAATTGAATTTTAAAAACAAAAGAGGGGCACCCAATAACTAAAAGGGGTACCCACCTCAAATTTTCCCTAATTTCAAGCATGAAATTTACGAATTCACTTGTAAAAAACTTGATTTAACTACCAACAAGTTCAAAATTCTCATTTTACTCGAGTTAAGAACGAATTTGGGAAGTAAAGTGAAATCAAGAAATTTTTTCTTCAACTCAATCTCTCCAACTACCAAGTAAGTTTTTTAACCTAATATCTTTATTTTTCAAGGTGAAATGATGAATGTCAAACAATATAAACTTGGTTTGAGTAGAATTTACACTTATGTTAAATTTATGATACCCTAATTTAGGTGTTTTGGTGGAAAATAAGAATTGGGATAGAAATAGGTTTTGGGTTGTGATTTTGTGTAGTACTTTGCCCTATATTGATCTATATTACTGCAAATTGTAGTGGGTATTTTGGGTATTTAATTTGGAGTCAAACTTTAAAGTTAGACTTCTATACTATAGTGGATACGACACCCCTTACGACTCATACCCACTGGTACAGAGTTGTAATGGGACTCGTACCTATTGATAATATGGAAGTTTAACAAGTTTAAGGTTTTAGAATCGGTAAGACTTACCTATATGAATCGTATCCATACCATATGACTTGTACACTTAAAATCTCATAGATTTCTTTTTCTCATTCATTTGTTTCTTACGACACGATACTCAAATCTAGATTCACTCAAATCTAGATTTGAGTAATTATGATTCAAGTAAAGAAAAAGTAAGCATATTCAATTAAAGACTAACAAAGGCAGGCTAGGAGAGAGGGAAACAAAGAAAGAAGTCATCATCACATCATAACTAGAGGAGCGACCAGTTGGTTCACCGAACCCCAACCCAGCGTCACACATTGTTAGACTTAGGAGGATTAAAATTAGATTAAATATTTCTGATCTACTTACGACTGTTGGTAACGAGTCATACCCTGTCGGCACAACTAGTTAGGAGTCATAAGCTGACCAGTTAACAAATGTCATGCACTGTGTATAATACGACTCATTGATATGAGTCGTACCCAAGCGATAGGACTCATACTCCATACTCGTACCCTCACCAGGAAATGCATACTGAACTTTAATTTGAAGTTTTTGGTTTTCCTTTCTTTACTTATTTACTAACGATAGTGTATTTGCAGGAACCATGCCTCCAAAGAATGTTTGTTTATCTAAACAGGTCCAAAAGAACAATAAGCAGGCGCCAGCTACTAACTCGGAATCCAGTGGTTCTAAGGTTGATGTGTCAACCGATAGCACCGGTGAGTTATATGAAGGAACCACAGTGGAAAAACTACATTAAAAGGAAAGTAGCTGAGAAGGAAAAGGGAAAAAAGGTTGCACCCCCAAAGATTTTGAAAATTTTCATTTGTAATGAAAAAATGTGATTTTTGATTGATTTGCGGATTATTTTGGAATCACTGTTGATTTGAAATGATTATACTGATGAAATTTGTGTTGAATGAAATTGTGTTGAAAAATTGACCCCTTCAAAATTTTTTTGATTGTGTAATATGTATATTTGTGTGAGACCATTGTGAATCTGGAAATGACATTAGGATTAGGGATGGAACAATTAGGGACAAACAGTTGCATAGCTGGATAACTAGTACTTAGTAGTGTAACCCTGTGCAAGTGTGTGTGAGGTATACTAAGTTTTTGGTATGTCGGAATCTAGAACTTGCCAGATTGCTTTTACCTAGGTATAGGATATTTAAGTAGGAGATGACCATAGGCCCATTTTGCGTGAGTCCACCTGAGCCTAAAATGACCTAACCGAATTAACGAAACCCTTTTATTCATATATTTGAGCCTTAATAGACTAATTTTTATTGTTTACACCAATTTCACCTTTCCATTTATCTTACAATGAACCTATTTTAGCCCTGGTCCTCTTTGGATACTATGCACCTCAACTCAGACAAATTGCCTAAGTTCAAGGTGGTTATTATAAGGGGTGTGTAGGAGAAAACGAATATGAAAAACGTATGTAAAAGAAAAATAGTGAAACTTGAGCAAGTGTGGGGAAAATAAAAAAAAATAAAAGTTGCAATGAAAAGCAAAAGACAAAGTAAAGAAAAATAAAAGTGACAAAACCCTACCTGACCCAATTTAAATGTGCTTGAAATAAAAAGGAAGTCATAAGGGTAGAACTAAAAGAAGAAGTGGAAAAGTAAGTGGACCCCGAGAAATGTGTAGTATCTAAGAGGCTTTGTCACTAGATGAATACTAAAAAATATCATACCATCCCCAAGCCTACATTACAAGTCGAATAAAGTCCTATAGTGATCCTACTGTGACTGTCTGAAAACTTAGGAAAAGAGCATAAAGGCAAGCCTATGGTATTTTGTATACACCGGTGATACTTTTTGTGAGTGAAAGAGTCATTTATTATATCCCTAAATAGATTAAGTTGATCCATACTGAGAGTGAATGGAATTTCTTTGGCTGTGAGCGCACATAGGTTATGTTGCTAGGTTGCTAGATTATTTAGTGAATGTAATTTGTGTTTATGCCCAGTTGTCTATTGTTAATATAATGCCTTCATCGAATTCCCTCATGTTTCTATGTGTGCTAATCATTATACGTGGTTTGAATCTGCAAAAGATAAACTTAGGAAGGGAATACCAAGATTGAAATTAAAGTTCAAATCACTGTCATGGGTAGCTTAAAATCTTCCTGTTTAAGCGTAGTCTCTGTTTTAGAAAATGGTTTGTTGTTTTGTTTGCCTGAGGTCATGCAAAAGTCTAAGTTGAGGTATTGATGTATCGTGGAGACACAACACTTTTGATGCTTAAAACCACAAATTTATGGGTGAACTTAGGATATTTTGTTAGATATGATGCACTTTGGTGTAAATTGCAGGTAATATAGGTCTACAGTTATGTTGGAATGAAAAGGGAAGAAAAAGACCTGGAAAAGACCAACTCTGATCAAGGTACGAGTCATCTCTTGAGTCGTAAACATTCGATACGACTCGTATGATGAATCATATGCAAAATAGAACCAAAAGACAATCTGAAAAGCTAAGTATGGGGAAGATATGACTCAAGTATTCAAGTCGTAAGTTAGGATACGAGTCGTACAAATAAGTCATAATCATAACAGAACCTAAGCTACCATCCAAAAGTTAAAGTCTCAGAAGTATACGAGTCAAAAGTTTGGTACAACTCGTATAGGGAAGTCGTACAGAAATCAATATTCAACGCTTTGAAAGACAGAAGTCCCAGGTGGATACGAGTGAAGGACATAAGTCATATACTCAGGTACTACTAGTAAACAGAAGTCGTGTGTTGAACAGAAAGTTGAAGCCTTGGGAGATTAGACATTGGAACGGATACGAAAAGATAGGGTACAACTCATATGATGTCGATACGAGTTAACGACCGAGTCGTACCGACTTCCGACATAAATTTACCTTTCTCATTTTTATTAGGATTTTTATGTTATTTTAAGATACTATAAGTACCCTAGGGTTTACCTTTTATTAGGTTATACTCTCTTACGCTTTAGTACAATACATTACAATACTTTTACAATTATTCTTGAGATTTTGGATTTTTATTCAATTCAAGGCTTTGGAGCTTATTCATCTTATTCTTGTGCAATTAATTATATGTGTTCTCCATTGATAATCATGGTTTCTTGCACAAACATGAGCGGCTAATCTCTTTGTCTAGGGTTGTGGGAACCCTGGTGGATTAGCTATGTAGATTAAATGTGATATTTATCTACTTTAGGGTTTATGCATATATCTTAATTTTCTTTGCAATAATTAATATCATAGCAGCTACAGGAGCTTGAGATAGCATGTACTCATGTTCATCCATAATAAGGAGTTTGTGATTGGAAAAAGAAGATTAAGACAGTGATTTGGGATTTCTACCTTCACCTTTTAGTCCTTGTGTCTCATCTAATCACTTGATCCTAACCAGTGATAGTGAACTGAGGTCGTAGCAAGGAGCAGCAAGGTGACGCCCTAAGACTAACCAGTAAGGGTGAGATTTATCTTCACACCTAACTAGCGGCTGATAATACCTATCTTGTAGACTTTACATGCAGAACAACAAAATAGTTGGGTTGATCATGAGAAATTGACGGAGTAAAGAAGTCAGGGGAAACACAAGCCTAGTGTTCGTCTTCTATTGTCGACAACTCAAAAGCACTCAAGATTCAGTTACTATTTTCGATTGATACTAAAATCTCCCATTTACTTTTTGGTATTGCTCGTGGATTACATCAAGTCAAGCAACTGTTCATGTTTTTCCTGTGGGATCGACCCCAACCCAATTGGGTTATTGTATTTGCAATCGACCGCAGTATACTTCTATTTGGAGTATAGTTTTCGGAGACATCACTCATACATCTCTTTTTCTTCTAATTGTCACTCCATATCATTTAAAAAAAATTAATATTAGACCTATTTAACTTATCAAATTTATTTAGTCAAAATTATAATTTTATTCTTCTCTTTAAAAAATACATTAGTTTATTAAGAAAGTATTTTCATGCTTAGAAATCTTTTGTCGTTACTTAAACTTTCTATCTTTCCTAATGTTATTTTTTAGATTGTTATCCATATTTTTGAAGTTGCGTATAAAAATTATTTTTATTTTTTCTAAGATAATAATATCACTGAACTATTAATATTTTTATCAAAAAATCATTAAATACCTCAAAAGTTTCCTGCTCTTCTTATTAGCATGTCATATTAGTAAGCCATCATATTTTTTAAATAATAAACATATTAACTCTTCAAACTCATTTAACCAAAATTATAATCCTATTTTTTAAAAAAATTATATTAATTTATTAAAAAAAATTCTCTTAGGTGTTTATACTTCTTTTTCTAGAGTTATTTTCCCAAGTGGTCAGTCATATTTTTATATATAATTGCCTACAAAGATTAATTGTTTTCTAAAGAAAAAAATATCACTAGATTAAATAAGTTATCTAGAAATTTTAAATTGCATGTAAAATAATATGGTACAGTTTAAGTTTATGTAAAGAATTTCTAAGCATGAAAATAAACTGATGCATTTTTCTAAAAAAATAAAATAAAGATATAATTTTGGTTAAATGAGTTTGATGAATTACATTATTTATTATTTAAAGAAAAATGAGATTTTAATGACATAACATGTCACCTAAGGGAGAAAAATATTTTTAAGATGTTTAGTATATTTTGAGAAAAAGAGAGTTAAGTGATATTGTAATTTTAAATGAAACATAAATGATATTTGAAAAAAAATTAAAACTTGAGTAACTATTTAAGCAATTTACTTGATTAATAGGAGTATTGTAATTAAATTATTACTCTCTTCGTCTCATTTTATGTGTCATTATTTGTTTTTTAGTTCGTCCCAAGAAGAATGCCATCTTTTCTTATTTAGCAAGCAATTATTTAAAGATATAATTTCACTTTTATTTTTATTGTTCCCATTTAATTAAAAAAAAAGAAACTAATACATTTTTTGATAAAGAATAATTTCATAAATATTATCAAGTTTTTCCTTATTTTTTAAATTTTGTGTCGGACAAATCACTATACATAAAATGGGACGAATGTAATATATTAGTATTTTATTAATGAGTGTGCAAATAAAGTGAATACATACGAACTTTGGGAACCGGACCGAAGGTTTCAAATATAATGAGTAGAAATGGATGGTGCCACGTTGAGTGGCAGTAGTACCAAAAAAGCAGCAAGTCTAGGCTAGCTAGCTGGCAATGCAATATTAGTACGTATAACAGAGCAGATTGCAAAATAAAACCATTACTTGCAGGCTGCAGCTCCATGTTAGACTCACCCATTCATATTCCCCTCTTTTCTCTACTTTTCATGTACAAATAAATTTACATGCATCTCTGTGTGCGTATAAAGGATCAGCCATTATTTAACAAGTTGAAAGAAGAGGAGTGTTGAATGCTGGCAGATCAAAAGGTGTGTGTGTGAGTGTGTGGGTGCCTTCTTTTCTTTTTATGGGGTTTCCCCCATCTTCTTGAATTTTCATTTTAAATAAATAAATAAAATTAAAATAGATAGTGATGAATATTCTTCATGTTCTCTGTTTATGCCTGCCTAATGCCATTTTTTATAGGCACCTTGAAAAGCCATTTATAGTAGTAATATTTTTGTTCTGTTTATGTTATTTAGCATTTTACTCTTATTTTTAATAATAATTTCTGAAGGGAGAAATACCACATTTTATTGGAATCAAGGGCTTTCTTAGTTGTAAATGTGATGTCTTTTGCTGTCAGAAAAATCACAATGAAATTGGGCCTCAGGGCTTTTGGTTTTGCTAGTTTTGCAATGTGATTCTGTAGCTTTCTTGTGTGGGAATATTTTAATCTTGCATTGCGGTGAAGTTGTAAAGTAAGGGTTATTTCTGATTGTTTTGTGATCATGGATTTGTGAAAGAAACTAAAGGTGTTTGAGACATTTTGACACTTGTTTTAAAGGGTTTTTATTTTCTTTATCCATATGGGACGACCCGGTTCATACCTACTCCGTAGGTGTCGGGGAGGGGGGACCGGTCATGGCCTCACCTACGCGCCCTCACCCCAGCTTCGCTGGAGGGGCGTTTCGAACCCCCGACCCTGGCACGCCACGGTAAGCAAGCTTACCGCTGAGCCATATATGTTATTTAATTAAGGATGGTAAGTTGGCATTTATGGTAAGTTAAATTCTTCGTTTCAATGCAGTTCACTGAAAATGGAAAGCGACAAGTCAAAGGGAACAGGATCTAGCTCTACAGATATGTGCAGTCTGGTTGAGTTTAAGGGTTTTAATGGTAAAAGTTGTGGTGTTGGACCTGATAAGTATGACACTACCAAATTGGAGGGTAGAGGTGAGGTCCATATTGCTGATGTTGGCAAGATTATCTCGCCAGTTGGTGTCAAAAAAGTGGAACTTTGCGCTAAAGAAAATCAGCAAACTAGTATGAAGGATGGCCTTGATAAATTTGAACCATCACTACTTAGGTCAGATGAAGGTACTTCCTTGGAGATGCTAACTTCCTTAAAACAAGGGGAATTAAAGAATGTATTTGGTTTTGGAGACCTTGTTTGGGCAAAGGTAAGGTCTCATCCCTGGTGGCCAGGACAAATATACGACGAGAGTCTAATACCTTCTCCACTAGATCATGCCATGAGAGATGGTTCAGTTCTAGTCACCTTTTTTGGTGATTACAGTTATGCATGGCTTGATCATGATCAAATCATCCCTTTTGCACCTCATTTTGAGGAGAAGTCAAGTAAATCAAAACTTCCAACTTTCATTGAGGCAGTTGAAGAAGCTATTGATGAGCTGAAAAAAAGAGCAGTACTTGGCTTGACTTGCTTCTGCCAGGGTAATTTTCAGCCTACAAGATCTGAAGGGCTTTATGAAGTTGATCTTAGCGGGTATGACCCTGGAGCCATTTATTCATCAAAGCAGATTAAAAAATCTAGAGATGGTTTCCAGCCACATGGGATGCTGTCATTTGTAAAGAAACTGGCCAAGTCTCCAAAATCTTTGCAGAATGTTTATTGGATAATTAACAGTGCAAAGGTTACTGCTTACAGAAAAGCGGTCTTTGAAGAGAATGATGAGAGCTATGATCAGGCATTTGAGGAATTTGAAAAAAGTGATGAGGCCTATAATCAGGCATGTGGAGTGAAAGCCTCAAGATCAGAGGATCCGGTAGAATTTTCAAAAGATGGGAATCAATTTACAGGTATCAATCAATAT
This sequence comes from Capsicum baccatum var. pendulum, assembly GCA_030864225.1. Classification (NCBI taxonomy): domain Eukaryota; kingdom Viridiplantae; phylum Streptophyta; class Magnoliopsida; order Solanales; family Solanaceae; genus Capsicum; species Capsicum baccatum. Next base: position 138,821,950 of record CM061550.1, read on the forward strand.
TTCCTCTGGCATGATTTGTCTTCTAAACCATTGTAGTTGTGTTTTTTTTTAAAAGCTTATGTGAGGAACAAATCCTCTTATTAATTATATCACCTGAGAAAATTCAGATGACTAAATAGGTCACCTACGTCTAATATATATAGTCGTATAGTTTTCATCAAGCTTGGGTGGACGTTGCATTTTGTTTTCCTTACAAATAGAATTTTCTGAAGCACAAAGTTGATTTTAAAAGGAGGCGACCTATGTATAATGGTGACTGGTGAGCTATAAACTTTGATGTGCTTGTTCTGTAAATCACTTGAAAGTGAGACCAGTATCTGGCCAAATGCCAACAAACATATGCTGCCATTCTATTATAAAAATGATGTAATTGTGGATAACATGTCCCTCCTGGGAAGCTTGAATCCAATACTGCACTAGGTAAAATAATGTTGCATTCACCATATCTGTTTGTGCTCTCAGCTTTTCCATCACTGTATTTTCCCAAAATTCAGTCTCATGGTCAGTTTGTCACTCAATTGGACTCATGTTTGTTTCAACAAATTTATCGTGCATTCTACTGGCTATTTCTTATTCTAAAATACTAGTATTCCATATTTAATTTCTTAAATAGCGAACACATGATGATTTATTTGTTTACTATTATGATGAGCTGAAGATATTGAGGTAGATATGCTAAACTATGTAAATTCTTGCAGGTACTGTTGGTGCTCAGGTAGAAGCTGCAGCTCCAAATGGACCGAGAGTATCTGTAACATCTACTGAACTTGCTGATCTACAAAGGAATAACAGTATTAATATGGAGAAACCTAGTGTTGATGTTGCATTACAGAAATCAGGACCTGCTGCTCTTCATTATGAACACATGTATGAGACTTCAGTTTATTGTAAAATGAGAAGGTCAGGGGTACCAAAAGTACTGGATAAATCTAAAATTTCCCAAGCACTCAATGTGCCTATTATGATTACAGAAGAGAAATTGCAAAATGTCAAATGCCCTACCCTTCCTTTTGATGCATCTGTGCTGAAAAACTGGGAAAAATCGTCTGATGATCAAGGGGATTGCTCGAAAGAATCATGTAGAGGAGAAACTAAAAGGAAGAGGAGGGAAGAGTCTCCACCAGATGACCAGGGTCGGAAAGGCAAGTTCCAAAAGGATGCCTTCTTTGACTATCTAGTAACAAAATCAGGTGAAGAAGCCGATATAATCTATTGTTGCAAAGGTGAGAAACATAACAAGATTAATGACTATGGAGAAGAACTGGGAAATGCTACTGGTGTGCTTAAGCATTTGAAGCAATTCCGATCAACCTTTTACGAAAAGGAAAATGAGAAGACTTACAAAAAGCCTACACTCTTGAAATGCCAAGACGAACGTATGACTAGGAAAGAAGAGTTGAGGGGCTTGAAGTCCTTGCATATGACAAAGAAGTATGGCGATCACAAACCTTTGACACCCCAAGATGGAGATGACATTGACATTGACATTGACATCCAATCGACATCGTCAGTGCAGTCTGAAAAGTTCATTGAGGAGCCTGAAAGGAAAGCTGAACCAACAATGCTGGTACTAAAGTTCTCTCCTCAAACCATGCTTCCAACTGCTTCAGAATTAAAAGCCAAGTTTGCATATTTTGGGCCATTTGATGAAACAGCACTCTGTATTTCGTGGGTCTTAGCAGAATGTCGAATTGTTTTTATGAACAAATCTAATGCTCAGGCTGCGTACGACTATGCAGTCCAAAACAGAACCTTGTTCAACTCTGATGTGAACTACCATTTAAAGGACTTTGATGGTTCAGAAAAATTGATGAAAGAAAGTTTTGATGACATTCAGTATCTTGAAGGTGAATCACATCATAAGTCATTCCAGGAGTTGCCTTTGCAGTTCGATACTGAGATGAAGTCATCATTACCCCAGGAAAATTCAAAGTGCAGGTCTGATGTAGAAGAAGAGGCATATCTCAAAGATAACACAGATGCTAACTCCATAGTTTGTGATTATACAGAGGTTGATGTAAAAGTCAATGGTGGTTCTGAAAACTCTCAAGTGGTCCTTTCTGAAATCTTGTGTGCTTCAAGTCCTGTTTCTTCTAGCATTCAGTATAAACACAAAGTTGGCAGTCTGGATGAGACTGTTGTGGCCATTAATGCCAAATATTCCATGGATGAGAGATGGAAGAGTCATTATCAGCAATATCTCAGTTCCGTTAACAGTTCAGATTTGTCACTTCAGCTGGCTAACCTTTTCGAAAAGTGCAATGAAATTTTGGGTGGAATTGAAGGGTCACAGGAACCGTTCAGCAGCCAGAGTCAACTCAAATGAATGATAAGACATGCTGATGGAGAGGATGAACACTGAGAAGAGTATAAAACTTATGATCGAAAGCATTATATATACTGTTGTTTCTGGCTAGTTCTTGTTTACCTTTATGTGTAAGTGAATTTCCTCACACGTATTAGTAGATTGTGCTGATTTCAGACTTTTAAATTGAACTGTATGAAGAGAAGTTTGTTTGTGCTCTTCTATGTCTGAAAATGGATTAGAGCTGGCTTCTATCAGCAATTTGTACTCAGTTGATTGCTGATGCAAGAATTATTCTTGTTGGTTCTTTTTTTCCCTTTCTCTTTTTGGTTTGCCATCGAGTTTTTGGTATCTGCATTGGAACCTCATTAATCTAGATTTGCATTAGATAGGGCCCATTTTGGGGTAGCGCTTCTGTTGAAGTATTAATCAGTCTGTGTATAACCAATCATGTAGTGTAGTATTAAGCTATGCATGTACTTGTTAAATGAGTTGGTTAAATAATTAGGTATTTAGATAAGTTAGTTACTGAATGGAGCCTCTACCCTCAGTATAAATAAGGAAGTTGTACTATTTTTTCACATAGAGTCAAGCATCTACTACTCCCTGGACTATGATCTAATTCACTACGACACACTCCAACTTCATAGAGCTTATACTCTTAGTATAAATAAGGAAGTTGCACTATCTTTTCACATAGAGTAAAGCATCTAGTACTCCCTGAACTATGACCAAATTCACTACGACACTCCAATTTCCTAGGGGTCCTTTTACCCCCTGAACTCAATTTTAGTGTATTTTTGTCACTTTTTGTAGCTGATGTGACATCTTTTTAGTTGATGTGACAACTTTGACGTGGACCTCATTTTTATATAATAAAGGTGTTATGTCAGCTAGGGTGACAAAAATATGCTAAAATTGAGTTTAGGGGATAATAGGACCTTTGTGAAGTTGGAGTGTATCATATCAACTTTGACCATAGTTCAAGGGGATACTGGATATTTATCTCTTTCACATACTGAATAATGAGAATTCAAGAATCATTCATTCATCGACATCATGATTAAACTCTTCTATATTTGTTAATCTTTTTCTTCCATTTATTCACTGCTTGAATACTCAGAATGTTCAGTTAAGAACATGGTACCAGAGCTTGACAGGTTCGAATCATCAAGCTGAACTCGATTGAATTGATTTTCTCTCTTCTCTGTTTTTCACAAATTAAGTTGATTCACATTTTTGGGCATTTCAAGATTCTACAGTTCTTGGAGAAAGAATGGGAACTAGTGAAGATCATGCAACTCAAATGATGAATGGAGTCAATCAGTCCACAAATCCAATGTAAGGATCTGGCATGGATCATAATCGTCCCCTATTATTACATTCAACTGATGTGAGTGGTATGTCCATAATCTCATTTCAATTATATGGAACTAAAAACTACACCTATTGATATTGATCTATGTGATTAGTATTGCTGGATAGAAACAAACTAGGCATAGTTGAAGGTACCTATAAGAAAGCAGATTTCCCTGATACTGTCGTGGCTTATGAACTTTGTTGCTAAAGGCTTACTTGAAGGTATTGTGTTTGCCACTAGTGCCTAAAGTGTTAGGGAAGATCTTAACGAAAGATTTGATCGAATTGATGGCTCAAAAATGTTTAGTTTACATAAGGAAATAGTCACACTCAGTCAGGGTACATCTTCTGTTGCTGTGTCCTATTCAAGAATGAAGGATCTCTTGGAAGAATCTGAGGCTTTGGTTTTTGTACCTGGATGTACAAAGGATAAATCAAGGGATTATGTTTAGTTTTTGCAGAGACCAAAGGTATTTCAATTTTTGATAAGACTCAATGACACATACCTACAAGCAAGAAGCCAAATCTTGTTAATGAACCCTTTGTCTTCTGTCAATCAAGCTTTTGCTCTGAATATAGGAGATGAGATTCAGAAGTCTATGATTCATGGTAGTTTAGGTTCTAATATTGCTTCAAATGTCAGTAGTTCTAAAAATGTTGTAATGTATGCCAAAGGGGGTGCAAATCAAAAGGTTAAGAGAAACTACAACTTGCAGTGTGAATTCTGTAAGATCAAAGGTCATACTAAAGATTAGTGTTGGAAGCTAATAGGCTATCCCAGTGACTACAAGTTCAAGAAGAAGAATGGAAGAGGGTGTTAACAGTGCTTATAGTGTCATGACAGACACCAATGGAGGGTCCAACTCAAGATCTCAGGGTATACAGGCTCCACATTATTCTCAGTTTCAATATGGTATGAACATAAATATTAGTTCTAAGAATATGGGATCTGCTATTCACGACACAAGAGACGAGGGTAGTTCTACTCAATGTTACAATATTCAGCCTCCAGTCCAGTCATCTTTGTATTCAAACAACACTTTCACACGAGCAATAATCATCAAAATGCTAAACAATACAACAGTTTCCAATAATCTTACCTCCTCAGCAAACACAAGTATATCAATCTCTAAAGTAAATTCTGATACTCTTGACAAAACTGTAATGTTAGTTCCAAATAAAAATCATTTTCCTCCTACACTAGCTGAACATGCTAATGGTTGGATAATAAACACAGGTCCAACCAACCATATGACATCTGATATAAATCTGTTAAATAAAGAGTCAATAGTCAAAACTGAAGTTCCTAAGAAAGTTTTCCTTCCTAATGGTGATGTATCTCATGTACTCCACACTAGAAATAATTCTTTGTCTACCGAAAATAACATAGAAAATGTGTTTCATGTACCTCAGTTCACATATAATTTACTCTCAGTATCAAAACGAATCAAAGAACTGAGGTGTTCAACTATATTTTATTCTGGTTTTTGTGTATTTCAGGAACTCTTCAATTGCAGGGTGAAGGACATTGGTAAGGAATTAAATGGACTATACTGGCTGCATAAACAAACTTTAGAAAGGACTAAGAATGTATGTTTTTTTGCTAATAATGGACATTCAGATAATAACGTAGAGCTTTGGCATAAAAGATTAGGCCGCACATCCTCATCTATTCTAAAGAGGATCTTTCCTGTGAATATGCAACATATAACTACTGAGGTTAATAAGTGTAATATTTGTCCTTGTGCTAAGCAAACAAGGAATCCATTCCCTGCTAGTACTACTACTGCAACTACTTCTGAACTGATTCATGTTGACCTTTGGGGTCCTTAAAAAGTTGCTACTTTTGATGGCAATGAGTTCTTTTTAACAATAGTAGATGATTATTCAAGTATGAGATGGATTTTTTTATTGAAACATAAATCTGATATATGTATATTTCTGCAACATTTTTTAAGCTTTGTCAAATGTCAATTTGATAAAAATATAAAAATTGTAAGATTAGATAATGGTACACCGTTTATCAACTCTGTATGACATGACATGTTCAAATATCTGGGCATTATACATCAAAAATATAATTATTATATGGTTTGACCAATTGTCCTATATATAAAAATATAATATTTAAAAGCACAAAAACTAATTAAGAGAAAATCTTGCCCTAAACAAAAACTCTTTAATGACTACATTGTGGATGTTATTGTGTTTTTGTATGAGAAGGAGGGACTTCTATTTATAGAGTTCCAATATCTTTCTCTTAGAAAGAGGTTTGCCAAATATGGAAAAGTTTTATATTTTCCTTTCAGGAAAAGTAAAAGTAATTGTGGTATTACTTTTATTTTCCTTATAATAAAAGTAAAACTTAAATTTGGTAAGAGAATCAAGGCAAAAATCCTAACAAATCTTCTCTTTTTGGCTTGATTTTCTAACAGTATAATTTTGATCTTCCTTCTTCACACGATCTTCATATACTACTGCTGCTTACCATGATTAAAAGTTGATATGTGTTAAAAATTAAAGCCTTAAACGTTAAAAATAAAAACATGGGTTGATAAGCAGGAGTTGAAAGTTGGAGCCCATAAACATCAGTTAAAAATTAATTTGGTTTTAAAGATGGATTAGCAACAGGATTGTTCAAAAGTTAATTGACAATTGTCTCCACATGTAGCTTTATTTTAACAAAATATCTTTACTATCGTCAAATTGGTTGCAAATTTAATCTCAACATGTCCTCAATATGAATCATCGGGTCATTGAACCATAGGCTTTGATACCACTTGTTGAGTTTGAAATCGAGAGGACGTCATGCAGAAATTTAAAGTTTGCAAACCATGAGATGATAAATCAGGTGACAAATAAAACAAACAAAAAACATAAAATTATTATATGGTTTGGCCAATTGATCTACATATAAAATCTAATATTAAAAAGCATAAAAACTAATTGAGAGAAAATCTCGCCCCAAATAAAGATTCTTTAATGACTACAATGTGAATGTTATTGTGTTTTTGTATGAGAAGGAGGGACTTCTATCTATAGAGTTTCAAAATCTTTCCTCTTAGAAAGAGTTTTGCCAAATATGAAATTTTTTTATATTTTTCTTTCAGGAAAATAAAAGTAATTATGGTATTACTTCTATTTTCCTTATAAGAAAAGTAAAACTTAAATTTGATAAGAAAATCAAGGGAAAACCATAACACTTATACCCCTTAGCAAATGGGATTGCAAAAAGAAAACATAGACATATCCTAGAAGTTACAAGAGCCATTCGGTTCCAATGTAAAATACCTCTCAAATATTGGGGTCATTGTGTACTGGCTTCTATGTATTTGATAAACAGATTACCTAGTTCAGTTCTTGAAAACAAGTTTCCATATGAGGTTATCTATAGTAAGAATCCTTCATTAGCTCTTTAAGAGTGATAGAGTGCTTATGTTATGAAAAAACAGTCCAAGAGCATGATAAGCTACTACTTAGAGCCAAGGCTACTATCCACATGGGATATTCAAAAGTTTAAAAAGGACATGTTTTACTTGATTTAACTGACTTTTCCTTCTTTGTTAGCAAAAATATTTCTTTTAGAGAAGACAAATTTTCTTTCAATACTATGGCTCCTGCAAAGCCTTTACTCGTGGACAGTTCTTAAAATTTTGGTGTAGTTTTTGATAGAGAAAATAAGTATATGTCTACCAGTTTGCCTACCTCAGTTACAAATTAACAGGTAGAGCATGTGATTAATACTGAGTCACATAATGCTCAGACTAATCAAGCTCCTCTTGTTTCTACACCTGAAGTAAGAAGGTCTACACGAGCCACTAATCTACCTATATGGATAAAGAACTTTGTGTCACTTAATATACACAATGAAGTATCCTATCCAATCAATAAATATGTGTCTTATGATCATCTATCACCTAAATATCAAGCATATATAACATCTACATCTACTCTGGTGGAACCTACTACATATGCTCAAGTTGTTAAGGATCCAAAGTGGGTGGGAGAAATGCAACAGAAAATACAAGCTCTTAAAAGTAATCATACATGGGATGTTGTATCTTTTTCTAAAGGAAAATCACTTGTGGGATGCAAATGGATTTATAAAATCAAATACAAAGCTAATGGAGATGTGGAAAGATACAAGGCTAGATTTGTTGTTAAAGGACATAGTCAAAAAGAAGGGATTGACTACCAAGAAACATTTTCACCTATTGTGAAAATGGTGACACTCAGGACAATTTTATCAATAGCAGCTTCCAAGCATTGGTGTATGCATCAAATGGATGTATACAATGCATTTTTGCAAGGAGATCTTTATGGTGAAATATATATATATATATATATATATATATATATATATATATATATATATATATGCAACTTCATGAGAAATGTTTTGATCAGGGGGGAATAAGACATGTTGTAATCTGATCAAATCTCTATATGGTCTCAAACAAGCACCTAAACAGTGAAATACCAAACTAACAGAAACATTATTGCAGTTTAAGTTCAAACAAAGCCAGTTTGATCATTCTCTATTTACTAAGACAAGTGATGAAGGAATAACAATGGTGTTAGTCCATATAGATGACATGTTACTTACTTGTAGAAGCCTGAAACTGATTGAAGAAACTAAGAAATTCCTGTTTCAAGCATTCAAGATGAAAGACTTAGGTGAATTAAAGTATTTTTTGGGTATTGAGTTTGCAAGATCTGATAAGAGAATACTTATGCATCAAAAGAAATACTTCCTGAAACTTATATATAAAGTAGGTACGTTTGTAGCTAAGAATTTTTCTACTCCAATTGATACAAATGTCAAGTTAACCAACAAACAATGTGATGGAGGAATCAATAAAGAGAAAGGGTCAACAAAACATGAGGAAGATCCTTCAGTTAAACCTGGTCCATATCAAAGACTAATTGAAAAGTTGTTGTATTTAACCATGACAAGACCAGACATCTCTTATAAAGTTCAGAGTTTAACTCAATTTCTTCAAAATCCCAAAAGTTTACACATGGAAGCAGCTATCAGGATTGTGAAGTGTATTAAAGATCAACAAGGACAAAGGGTGTTATTATCAAGTGAACTTATAACTAATATTAGTCTGTATAGTGATGCAGGCTGCACAGCATGTCCCTTAACCAGAAAATCAATCCCAGGGTTCCTTATCAAACTTAGAAACTCCCTAATCTCTTGGAAATCCAAGAAACAATCTATTGTCTCAAGGAGAAGTATTAAAACTAATTTTTTTTGAATTAATCTAGATCCAAGGCCTTCTAAAGGTAGCAGAGGTCAGTGTGCAACTTTCTATAGTGCTCTATAGTGATAGCAAAGAAGTTATCCAATTTGTTGCTAATTCTGTATATCATGAAAGGACTTAACACGTTGAAATTGATCTCCACTTCATCAGGAAAAAAATACAACAATGGTTGATCTCAATCAAATATTTATCCACTTAAGAACAGCCTATTGATCTCCTTACTAAAGGTTTATCTAGAGTGCAACATCACTATCTCTTGTCTAAGTTGGGAGTTCTGAATATTATTTAGTGCCCAATTTGAGGGAAAATGTTGAATTATTAATCAGTCTGTGTATAACCAATCATGCAATGTAGTATTAAGTTGTGCATGTATTTGTTAAATGAGTCGGTTAGATAATTAGGTTGTTAGGTAAGTTAGATACCGAATGGAGCCTACATTCTTAGTATAAATAAAAAAGTTGTACTATCTTTTCACATACTAAATAATAAGAATTCAAGAATCATTCATTCATCAGCTTCATGATCAATCTCTTCTACATTTGTTAATATTTTTCTTCCATTGATTCACTGCTTGAATACTCAGAATATTTAATTAAGAACAACTTTCATACCTGAGGCTCAAAACTGAGACTTATCGTTAATTGGAGGAGTGACTCCACCCACTACACCACATCTTTTGGTTGTGCTCTTGTTGATTTTTGCTTTATTAGGACAATTTTAGGAGTTCTTTCAATGGATAGTCACCCATGATTTCAGAATTATTCTCAAATATCCTTTTTGTTTCATTTAGGATATCTCCCAATTATCCTTATTATATTTGTTTTATGTCAATTATTTTATTTTGGGATGACCAATAATACTTGTACAGTTTATAAAAAATCAACGGATAATTTACCTATCTCAGCCCATTTTACTCTTAGCATTAAATATGATTCATTTTCTAATGGATTATTAAATTTATTATATTCAAATAATAATATAGTTAAATTACCTCTATCATTTACTACTTCTTAATTCCTGTTCAAATAAAAAAGTGGACAAGTAATGATAAACGGAGCGAGTATGTAACACCTCAATAACCTTCTCTCTCCTAGTTGGTATGTCATGCCATTAATTATGTTTTAAAAAAAATTAATAGATTTATTTAACTTATCAAACTTATTTATTACACATGATATAAAAATTAATTTAAGTACACTAAAGACGTAAATTATTTTATTTGATATATACCTTCAAAATGGAAAATTTGTTTTCAGATTCATTGCTTAATTATATTTTAAAACTCGAGCATTTATACGAATGGATACTCATTTAATATTTTTTAAATTATGTATTTTATATAATAAAGATTCTTAAAATGTAAAAAAATTAAAATAATGTATTTATGATTTTAAACGTTAAGTTTGTCATTTATATGAGAGCAAAAGAATAAATCCACATTTTTGAAAGAGTGAAAAAATTGTTTAATCTGGAAATTTGGATTTAATAAAACTACATGGAACCTTTTAATACCAGTGTTTCTTTTATATGAAGTTTAGTATATGCTAAAGAATCTTCACAACCAAACTTCATACCAAACGTTTTATCAAATCTGTCTAACGAAACGAGCCCTATGATTTAAGTTATATTGATAGTATACAAATATTTGTACTCTATCAGGTATTACCTATTATGATATATGTCATTTACTTTTTGTATATGGTTAGTAATGTTGGGTTATTAAGAGGTGTGAATGAAAAATGAAAAAATGGTATTTTTTTTAAAAGACACTAAGAGAAAGGATGCAATTTGAATAGGTACCTTTTCGGATTGAAGGTAATGACCTTTCCAATGGGTTGTGACTTTTTGAAGAGTTGCACCTTTCTAAAGAGTTGCACCTTTATGAAGGGGTACACCTTTTTGAACCATTGCTTCTCTTCATGAAGCAACACCTTGATGGCTATAAATACCTGAATTTTTTCTTAGGTAAAAACAATTCTTTTAGAGTTGAAAATATTTTCCTTGTTCTTAAAAACTCTCTTGTTATCATCAAACTGTTGAGTACGTTAGATGCTTTTGGAAGTTTGAGGTACCGCTACTTTCAGAAAGTGAACCAATTTATCCTGGGAGGAAAGATTTCATAACCTCGGATATTTGAGGGAAATAAATTCCTTAAGGATACACCGTGAAGTTGGTGAACTTGGTTCTTAAATTTGTGCTTCATCTTCATTTCTTAATAGTCGATAAACACTTCATTTGATTATTCATTTGAACATGTGTTTGAAGATGTTGAACTTCATTGTACTTCTTGACAATTTATTCTTGAACTTCGTTTGAAGTTTGTACAAAAAACATATAGATTTTGTACCCGCCGGAACAACAATCTTAAGGAATTTATTTAAAAAAATGCTTGTTTGGTAAATTTTTTCACCATTTATAAATAAAGTACTTTTATAATCTGTATTGTTTGGTTTCTGGAGATTAAAGATTATTGCTTTCTACTTTGTGTGAACTTAACAAGTGATTTGAAGACATAAAAATTTCATGACAAGTTAAAGGTCACTCGGTTAATGATTAGAAGAATATAAAAATTTTATCGTTAAACTAGAAATAAGTGGTGTTTAAAGTTGTTACAACATTATAATTAATATTTTGATATACTAAGTTGATTTTCTTTTTGTGACTGAAGAATAACTACTGATGGTCATGCAACTGATGGTGTGACAAGTGTAGCAGCAACAAATGTTGCTACAACAAGTCGCACAAGTGCTACGCCAACAATGACACCTGTGGAGAAATCCAAAAAAAATTCGGGTGTAAATTTTAAACGTTGGTAGCAGAAAATATTTTTCTATTTGTCAACTTTATGTCTTCAAAAGTTCATGTCTTAATATTCTCTAGAATTGCCCGAAGAAACATCGGACAAGAAGCGGTTCATTGTAATAGAAGCATGAAAATATTCGGATTTCTTAGGCAAGAATTATATCCTAAGTGGCCTCCAAGACGATATGTACAATGTCTACAGTGGAATGAAGACTTCAAAAGAGTTGTGGAATACGTTGAAAAGAAAGTATATAACTGACGATGCAAGAACTAAAAAGTTCTTTATTGCAAAGTTTCATGACTAAGATTGACAATAAAACTGTCGTCTCTCAAGTATAAGAACTGTAAGTAATCATTCATGATCTTCTATCAGAAGGTATGAATATAGTAAATACATTATTTGAACATGTTAAATGTGTTCTTGATAATCACATGACCTTTGTTGTAGGTTTGATTGTGAATGATGCCTTCCAAGTGGCAACCATAATAGAGAAGTTGCCACCCTTGTGGAAGGACTTTAAAAATTACTTGAAACATAAAATAAAGAAGATGTCAGTCGAAGACCTCATTATGAGGTTGCGCATTGAGGAAGATAAAAACGTTACTGAGAAAAGGTCGAAAGGAAACTCTGGAATTAGCGGAGCAAATTTTGTAGAGGATGACCGTAACAACTCAAAGAAACGGAAGAGAGCTGGACAACAAAGCAATCAGCCAAAGAAGAAATTCAAGGAAAAGTGCTTTAAGTATGGAAAGTCTAGCCATAAATTAGTAGATTGTCGTGCCCCAAAGAAAGACAAAAAGAAGGATCAAGCCAACACGGTGAATTGAAAAATAAAATGGATGATCTATGTTTCATGCTTTCAGAATGTAACTTGATGGGAAATCCTAGAGATTAGTGGATAGATTCCGACTCCACACGCCATGTCTGTGCCAACAAAGAGTTGTTTTCTTCATATGCTCCGGGTCAAGATGAGGAGAATATCTATATGACAAACTTCGCAACAACAAAGGTTGAAGGGACGGGAAAAATCTACTTGAAAATAACGTCAGACAAAGTTTTGACTCTTAACAACGTTCTTTATGTACCAGAGTTGAGAAAGAACTTGATTTTCTTCTCACTTTTGATCAAAAATGGATTCAAATGTGTATTTGTTTCAAACAAGGTTGTAATTAGTAAAGGGAAAGTGTATGTAGGAAAAGGATACCTCACTGAGGGCCTATTTAAGATGAATGTAATGATAGTTGAAATCAATAAAAGTTTTATTTCTTCTTACGTGATTGAGTCTAATGAATTGTGGCATGACCAATTAGTACATGTCAATTACAAAACTTTGCAAAAATTGATTAACTTAAAAGTTTTGTCAAACTTTGAGTGCAATAAATTAAACTGCCAAACGTATGTGGAATCAAAGTATGCTAAGCATCTTTCTAAGTCCGTTGAAAGGAATTCCAATCCCTTAGACTTAATCCATACAGACACTTGTGATATGAAGTCAACACCAACTCATGGTGGAAAAAAGTATTTTATAACTTTTATTGATGATTGCACTAGACACTGTTATGTCTATTTACTAAATAATAAGGATAAAGCAATAAATGCATTTAGGAAATATAAAAGAGATGTTGAAAATCATTTAGAGAAAAAAATCAAAACAATAAAAAGTGATAGGGATGAAGAATATGAATCTCCTTTTGTGAAAATATGTGTAGAGAATAAAATTTTCCATCAAACTAGTGCCCCGTATTCATATCAATCTAATGGAATAGTGGAAAAGAAGAACCAAACCTAAAAGAAAATGATGAATATCTTACTTATAATTTTAGGTTTACTGCAAAACTTATGGGGGGAAGCTATCCTAACATCTAACTGAATACTCAATAGTGTGACCCATAGTAAGACACTATTAATTGCACATGAATAATGAAAAGGAAGGAAACCCAACTTGAAATATTTCAAAGTGTAGAGGTGTCTAAGAAAATTCCAAATTCCTATGCCTAAAAGGTTGAAAATAGAACCTAAAATTGTGGACTGTGTATTCATTGAATATGCTAAAAGCAGTAAAGCATGTCGGTTTTTGGTTCTTAAATCAAAACATCTAGATATCAATGAAAATATGATAATTGAATCAGGTAATGCTGAATTCTTTGAACAAATTTATCCGTATAAAACTAGACATGAATAATATAGTGGAGGGTCTAAACGGCCTCGAGATGAACAAAGAGAGAATGTACATAATGATGAGAATCCAAGGCATAGTACACGTCAAAGAATGTCAACTTATTTTGGATCAAATTTTGTAATATTTCTCCTAGAAAATTAGCCTCAAACATTTAAAGAAACGATGTCGTCTTCGGACTCATCCTTTTGAAAAGAGGCAGTCAATAATGAGATTGATTCAATCCTGAGCAACCATATTAGGGAGTTGGTTGATCTTCCTTCAAGAAATAAAACTTTAGGTTCTACGTGGATCTTAAAAAGAAAAATAAAAGAGGTCGGTACTATTGACAAATACAAGACAAGATTTGTAATAAAACTATTCAAATAAAAGGAAGCCATTGATTATTTTGATACACACCCACCTGTAACAAGGATAACATCAATTTAGATGTTAATTACCTTGGCGGAAGTATATGATCTTGAAATCAATCAAATGGATGTGGAAAAAAAAATTTCTAAATGGAGATTTACAGGATGAAATTTACATGGAACAACTCGAGGGTTTTATGATTTACATGGAACAACTCGAGGGTTTTATGGTTTATAGTAAATAAAAGAGGTTTGTAAACTTGTTAAGTCACTTTATAGGCTAAAACAAGCACCCAAATAATGGCATGCTAAGTTTGACCAAACCATGTTGGCAAACAAATTTAAGATAAACGAATATGATAAATGTATTTAAATTAAAGGCACTCCAAATCACAAGGTCATTGTTTGTTTGTATGTGGATGATATGTTAATCATCAGTAGAGACATTTCTGATATAAATGCTACGAAATGAGTGCTTAAGAGCAAGTTTGATATGAAAAATCTTAGATTGCAGATGTGATTTTAGGAATAAGAATCCATAAAACTCCACAGGGGTTGGTGTTATCACAGTCTCATTATAATAAAAAGGTACTTGACAAATTCAAGTATTTAAATTTTGGTATTACCAAGACTCCATTAGATGTGAGCTTTACACTCCAAAGGAATGAAGGTGAAAGTGACTCACAGTTGGATTGTACAAAAGTGTTAGGAAGTTTGATATATATCATGAATTGTACGCGACCAGATATAGCATATGCTATTAGTAAATTGAGTCGGTACATGAGTAATCCTAATCAAACTTATTTGATGGCAATGAAAAAAGTTTTGGGATATGTAAAATATACTCAAGACTATATTTTGCATTATAACAAATATCCAGCGGTAATTGAAGATAATGATGCAAATTGTATCATCAGATCGAATGAAGTAAAATCCACGAACGAATATTGTATTTACTTTAGGTGGACGATTAGTCTCTTAAAAATCATCCAAATAGACATGTATTGCTTGCTCTACAACAGAATCTAGATTTATCACGTTAGATAAAGCTGGTGAAGAAGTTGAATGACTTTGAAAATTTTTGGAAGATATTCTTATCGGACCAAACCTTTGGCACTAGTATATATACACTATGATAGTTAAGCAGTGATAGGTAGGGCAGGGATCATGATGTACAATGATAAATCTCCTCATATAAAATGGAGACATAATACAATTAGAGAACTACTCTCTAGTGAAATTATCACTATTGACTATGTGAAGTCAAAGGATAATATGTCGAATTTAATTACAAAAGGCCTATCTAGAGAGGGAGTTAAGAGATCATCTAAGAGAATAGGTTTACAGCCTAGGACAAGTCAGCATAATGGTAACTCTACCTAGAAGACTGGAGATTCCAAGATTTAGGTTAAAGAAGATCAAACAAAGTTGTGAATGACGGTTCAAAATTATCAATATACTCAACCTATTATCATGATGTAGACAATGTTTAGGAAACAAGGATAAGACTTATGGTGTGAAGGTTTTTAATGGTTATCTAAATTTGAAAGATTTGATCAAATAGTTTAATCTATAAGATTGAACGTTTAGAAATAACTTATATGAGGGTGAAGTAGAAGATGCTTCAAGGAGAATGTTAGTAAAGGTCTATTCTTTACGCTCTCATAAAATTAGGACGTGTTCATAGCTGAAACGAATAAAATCGTGAGAACCATAAACGGTAAAAGGATGGTTGTGTGACATGTGTTGTCTAGGTGTACATTAAAGTTTGACGGTTTAAGGATATCAAATCTGTCGAAGGATTGAGTGCATCCGATGCATGCTCACTATGAAAGTTCAAAGGAAAACCCACTTATCCAGATGGAATCAGTCTTTGCTTGTTGATCACATACTTTTCCATAAATGTTTGATAAGATAGTCATTCTCCATTCATGTGGTGGATTGTTGGGTTATTAAGAGGTATGAATGAAAAATGAAAAGGTGGTGTTTATTTTATGAAAAGACACTAAGAGAAAAAATGCAATTTGAATAGGCACCTTTTCGGATTGAATGGTTATGACTTTTTCAATGGGTTGTGATTTTCCGAAGAGTTGCACCTCTATGAAGGGGTGTCCCTTTTTGAACCATTGCTTGTCTTCATAAAGCAACACCTTAATGGTTATAAATACCTGGATATTTTTCTCAGGTAAAGATAATTTTTTTAGAGTTGAAAACATTCTTCTTCTTCTTAAAAACTCTCTTGTGATCATCAAAATATTGAGTGCGTTCAAAGTTTTTGAAAGTTTGAGTTACCGTTACTTTTAGAAAGTGACCATTTTATCCTTGGAGAAAAGATTTCATAACCTCGGGTAATTGAGGAGAATAAATTTCTAAAGGACACACCGCGAAGTGGTGGACTTGATTCTTAAATTTTTGCTTCAAATTCTTTTCTTAATAATTGATAAATACTTCATTCGATTATTCATTTGAACTTGTGTTTGAAGATATTGAACTTCATTGTAGTTCTTGAAAATTTATTCTTGAACTTAGTTTGAAATTTGTATAAAAAATATACAGATTTTGTACCTGCCGGAACAACAAGTAATTAATGGTTATCACAGACATTTACATGAATTACATCGTAGGTGATAAAGATTGTGTAGCATAGTTTAGACGATAAGTGCATATACTACCTGCTATTGTAGTGTATATTTACCATTACTTCGGTCATTTAGTTTATGGAGAAGGTAAACATAAACTATAATATTGAACCTTTAATACAAAAATTAAATAATGACTGAAATATATATACTTTGATTGGTATATGTTGGTTGTTTGGACTAAATATAAGATATATAAACTATAATCTTTTATTTAACCTTGGTTTCAAAGGACTTTAGGAAAAAAAGGTTACTCAAAAAGACATCTTTGTAGTGTTGTTATATTATTCCGGAATTAATAATATGAAATTGTTATTTCACATTAATAAGTACAATATAAAGATATATCACTAGTATATATAAATAACTTTTTTTATATATCAAAGCAACTTAACCAACCACGGTAAAATAATTTAGTTTATTCTTATCGCTTTATGAAAAGTTGAGTAGGTGTAGCATGTGATATTTCACAAGGAAGATATAAGATGCATTCCCTGTCAATACTTTCTTAGTTGAGTCAATCCTGTAAGATTGGCTAGTGTTACATTTTCATACTGAGGATTAAAAAAACGGAAAAGGATATTGTATAGCTAATTTCAAAACAAATAACAAAAGTTTACATAATGGACAATAAATAGCCACTCGACATATTTATTTTTAATTTATAGTCATTGGGACAACCTTTCCTCATCTCCTACGACATATTTTTTTTCAATTTATAGCCATTAGGATAACCTTTCCTCGTCTCCTACGACATCTGGCCTCGCCTCACTATACCCCTGCCCTTTCATTGCTTTTTATTAATTTCATCATTTAGTTTTTTAGATACTTCAAATGCTTACTTTTAATTCAAGACTTTATTATCTTTATTTTTAACTAGTTTAGGATACGTGCGTTATACGTGTGTTTTTCGTCAGTACAAAAACTTGCATAAAAGAATAAAGAATGTTTTACTATGTTGCAATTGAAATTGGAATATAAGTAGCATAATATTCATAATTTAAATGGTAAAATTGTGTATTCTTCTAATTTGAGTGTATGTGTAGCACTTATGTCGCGTCAATTAATTAGCACCTTTCTTATAAAAATAAACGTGCATCTCTTGAAATTTCAGAAACAAAACAAATCATAAATTATATATGAACAAACAATTTAAGAATATATTGAAAGGAAAAACCTAAAACTTACGAAGAGAGATTATTGAGACAAATCAAACTTATATTTTTATCAATCTTAAATCAAGACACAAATAGTATAGAACATGAAAAAATTAGTCAATGACGTTTGATTCGAAATCAAAGCATTACTTAATTTTTAAATTTTGAAAAAAAAATAATAATGCTAAAAAGAATAATACCTTTTGAAAAATTTTATTTCAGCCAAATTTACTTTTGACATACCGTTCACATGTGAAATTATTCACAAAATATAAAGGAGTCCCCTTTACGTATATGACCCAACCCTGGATCTTGTCGTAATGGGCATTCCAAGTCCAACTAGGGCTGTGGACCGCCCCCTGTTACCCAACCCAACCACCTATATCCAGCCTTAGATGAACTGAATTTCAAACATATAAAAAGATAGCATTCGTATTGTTCTAATTAAGACTCTGGGATAGGGTCACAACCATGACCAACCTAACTGAGTCCAACCGTACCACACCAACCACCCAACCATACTAAACCAAATCATAGGCCATAACCAAATAAGTTAGACAAAATTTAATATAATTAATTCTAAAATGCAGTATGACAGAACAATGAAAAATCATGTCTGAAGATGCCAACCACAATATCAATACTAATTCTAAGGCTGACACCTCTACCGATCCCACCCATACCAACCCCCAGAAGCAACACAAATTCTCTATCCAAATGAGTAAACAAATCCGGTTGGGATATGCCCCCAACCATGGACAAAACCCATATCCAAAATAACGAAAAAGTGTCTAAAGAAATCCATAACATGAAATCATGCCTTCCAAAAGGGATGGAAGGTCACCACTTCAGTCCAAATGCTGATACCAAATCTGCATGATAAACAAGAGGAGTAGAATAACCGATTCCTGTATAGTGTGGGTATACATCTGCCAATAGACAGGGTTAGTGAGTGACCACTAGCATGAATCTCAAGATAAGAATAAAATAATGCCAGTTATAAAACCAAGTAAAACCATCCATAATGCATACAATTATACATATATAAGTGCCGAAAGAGGAAACTGAGTTTAGCATGCATTTAAAATCCTTTATACTTAGGCTGTGTAGCTTAGCCGTCCTAAATCACCCATGGGCTATATGGGTTTAGCTCCTCCTGTTGAAAGACCCCCAGTGAGTGTAGCCACACGACCAACGAATATTCCATGGGATGACTAGTACATCCCCAACATAAAATGTGACACACACATATGGTCATCAAGACCCCTCATATCGAAAAATAGGAGTTTTTGGTTTTGGTCTCCCCAGGATCGCCACCTTGCACGGCTTAGCTACACACCCTGTCATTAATGACCAATTAAAACCATGTCCAAATAATTCATTTACCATTTATTAACCAAGACCAATATTAGTGGTATTGTCATACCACCCCTAACTTGCAAGTAATATCCATAGCCAAACTATTTTGGTTAATGGGACCTTAGGTGCCCTTCCAATTACCATATTAAATCAACTTGGGAAACTTCCATGTTCTCCACAAGAATAACCATTTAGCCTTTATCCTTTTCAAACTATTTAAGCCATGTATAAATCCTTCATCAAGTTTAAAACATGCAAGAGTTTCCATTAAAAGAAGTTAATGCAATGAACATATCTTTATAAGCATTTTATCAAATACCTTAGGGGCATAATATAACCAAAACCAATTTTAAAGACCATTAAACCATTACACTGCAATCCAATTATCCAAATCTACCATTGATGCATACAAAAGCATAAGTAAAACCATAGGAAACAATAACCAAGCATTCAATATCAAAACCCCCAAATAATTGTTGAGAACCATAATCATGAAATCGTAAGACCATGAAATCAATCATATAAACCATGCCTTTATTTGAAATTACAATGAGGCAAGATAATCATGCCTTATACCAAAGAATTTATGGAAAGAAATCACCAAGACAAGCCCCAAAGTAATGTACAAGATGAAACCCTATCCTTCTTGCCCCAAAAGCTCTTAAGAGAATTATGGAGTGTTTTAGAATAGTTTCTAAGTGTTAATGAATAGAATAATAGGGTAAACAGCCTCCAAAATGTATTAGAAGTCATAGGTCCTAGTTAGGGTAATTAGAAAAATATCCAGAATACCCCTACTTAAATTCCTTAAAAACCCATCACGGGGATACGACTGACCCATATGAGTTGTACCCTTCTATAAGATTGGTATCTACCACTTGTATGTAAGCCTCAACCCTTGGATCAAACTCTGTTCAGTATATGACTCTTCCAACCAAGTTGTAACCACAACATACGATCCGTATCCATAACCTGTATCCCTAGTATAATGAAATACCAGGAGGATCAAACACTGCCCACCATACGAGTTCCTGATACAACTCGACCAAGCCCTACGACTTATACCCCTAAGTCGTACCTATTTCAATGGACAAAACCATCCCACCAACTAATACTATTTAGCATACGATAGGACCATACCACTCGCACCCTAATCTACGGCCCGTACCCATGAGTCGTATTGGGTTCATAGAACAGAATTCCAGGGAATTTTCTAAGGATCAAAACCCAGGATGTTTTAGTCTCCCCTACTAGGAACATTCGTCCCTGAATGGCGGATAAGTTAGGGGTAACCACACAAGAGTTATTTGCATTATCAAACATTCTTTTAACAAATTTGAAAACAAAGAGGGAAAGATGTTAATCTTTCCTTTAAAAACTCATAAAATAAAGATGTGTTCAAGACACATACCTTCCACATGAATCCTAGGAGCAGGAAAAAATGCATATACTTGGACTTCATGTCCTCTTCTACTTCCCAAGTAGCTTCTTTCACTTTATGGTTTCATTATAGAACATTAACCGAAGCCATATCCTTAGTCTGGAACTGATGAACTTGCCAATCTAATATCTCAACTGAGACCTCTTCATAAGATAGAGAACATGAAATATCCAATCCTTCCAAAGGAACAACCAAAAAAATATCACCAAGACACTTCCTCAACATAGAAACATGAAAGACCATATGAACCAAACTTAAGCTAGATGGCAACTCTAACCATAAGCAACATTGCCAACTCTTCAAAAAACCACATAAGGACAAATGAACCGAGGACTGAGCTTCCCCTTTTTTCCAAACCACACCACTCCCTTTATGAGAGATACCTTGAGAGATAACCTATACCCATCCTAAAACTCCAAGTCTCTACACCTTACATCCACATAGGACTTTTGGCAACTTTAGGCAGCTTTATGACTATCCCAAATCACTTTGACCTTCTCCAGCGCTTGATAGACTAAATCCAGACTAAACATGTCTGCCTTTCTAATCTCAAACCACCCAATAGGAGACCTACACCTCCTGCCATACAACACCTCTAAAGGAGCCATACTAATACTTGAATAATAGCTATTATTGTAACCAAACTCTACCAAAGGTAGATGCTCAACTCAATTGCGACCATAGTCAATCACGCAGGCCAGAAGCATATCCTCCATTGAATAGTTCTCTCCACTTGCCCACCGATTGTGGATGAAAAACGTACTCAGACTAACCTTTATCCCCAACCCTTTCTGGAAAGACAGCCAGAAATGAGATGTAAACTGCATACCACAATTAGAGATAATCAAAACAAGAACCTTATGTAGCTTCACAATCTCCTGAAGATATAACCTCATATAATCCTCCGCGTAAAAGGTAGTCTGCACTATCAAGAAATATGCAGACTTTGTCATTCTATCCACGATGACCCAAATTGAATCATACTGATTCCGAGACCAAGGAAGACCGGTGATGAAGTCCATATTGATTACTTCTAACTTCCATTCTAGTAAATCAATTTATTGATACAACCCTCCTGGCCTCATGTGTTCAAAACTTCCTTCACAAGCATCTGACAAAGAAAATCTAACTTTCTTCTAAGTCAACTTAGTCAAAGGAGCAACTATCGAATAAAATCCTTTCACAAACCGCCTATAATACTCGGCTAAATCCAAGAAGCTACAAATATTAGACGAATTCGTAGGACTAGGCAACCTATTCACCACAATAAACTTTTACGGATCCATAATGATCCCTTCACTAGAAATAATATGGCCCAAGAAAGTCACAGCGTTCAACCAAAACTCATACTTAGAGAACTTGGCATACAACTGTTGCTCCTTTAAGGTCTGTAACACCACATGGAGGTGATTAGCACCATCCACCTCACTCTTTAAATAAACCAAAATGACATCAATAAACACAATGACGAAGAGATCCAAATACTACCTGAATACCCTCTTCACCAAGTCCATAAATAATGTCAGAGTGCTAGTCAATACAAATGACATCACCAAGAACTCAAAATGCCTATATCGAGTATAAAAAGACATCTTAGAGATATCTACCTCTCTAATCTTATGCTGATAGTACCCAGACGGAAGATATATCTTAGAGAAGAACTTGGCACCTTGCAACTAGTCAAATAAATTATCTTTTTGTTCTTGACTGTTACCTTATTTAAATTCCTATAGTCAATATACATCTGAAGGGAACCATCCTTCTTGCTCACAAACAACACCGGTGCACCCCATGGAGAAACACTAGGATGAATAAACCCCTTATCCAGAAGATCCTTAAGTTGGTCCTTGAGTTCCCTCAACTCAGCCAAAGCCATTCTATACAAAGGAATAGAAATTAGACGAGTGCCAAAAGTAAATTATTACAAAACTCTATTTCCCTATCCGAAGGAACACCAAGAAGATCATTTGAAAAGACTTCTGGAAACTTATTAACCACAAGATCGAAGACAAAGAAGGACCTTCCGAGTTAAAATCTTTAACCCAGAGCAAGTGATAAATACAACCCTTGGAAATTAACTTCTGGGCTCTAATATAAGAAATAAATGTCCCCCTAGGAGCTATGGAACTACCTTCCCATTCTATAATTAGTTCACTAGGAAACTTAAAGATAACCCAACAAATTTGACAATCTACTGTTGCATAAAAAGAATGCAACTAATCCATACCTAGAATTACATCAAAATCTACTATATCCAACTCAGAAAGATTTGCCAAGGTCTCTTTTCTACCAATAAATAGAACATATAGACTCTCTTAGTAGTAATCGAGTCACCTACTGGGTAAAAACAGAAAAAGGATCCGAGATAACTTTCAGATCAAAACCAAAAGACAGCCACATATAGAGTCGCATAAGAAAGAGTGGACCCCAAATCAAGCAAATAATATACCTCACAAGAGAAAAACTGTAATATACCCATAACGACATCAGGTGATGCCTCGATTCCTATTGGGACGCCAAAGATACAACCTATTCTGATCAACACTAGAACTAGGAGCAGTAAAAAAAGTAGATGCCACCTCATCAGGTGCAGGAACAGAAGATGAAGCTAGAAGAATGTTATTCATCCCTGTAACAACCTTATTGATTGGATAATCCATGAGCTGATGGCCTATCTAGCCATAATTAAAGCATTTGTCCTTGCCTTCCTCACAATTGAACCAGAAAAATATGCAGCCTGTGCTCGAGAATTGTTACTACCTTAATGACGCCTGTCTCTCGACTAGTTAGAAGAACCAGTAAAAAAGATACCAGAACTCCCCCACTTCTTTTCTGGCACTTGCCACCATCTCTACCACCCTGAGACTAAGCACCTCCCTGATAAAAAATATGCTCCTCTTTTCCTGCCAATCCCTAATCTCTACCTACTTTCTTTTCTCATCCTCAACCTGTTGCATATAAATATTTAAGCTCGAGATGTCCATATCTTTAATCAGTAAGGCAATCTTGCTCTCCAGAATCAAATCCCTATTCAACCCAGAAGCAAACTTCCTCATTTTCGACCTCATATCAGCTACCAAATTAGGAGCATACCTTGATAGCTGATGGAATTTTAAAGCATATTTCTTTACTAATATCCTTCCGGCCTGAGGTTCCTAAACTCTTCCATCTTAGCTCCCCTCAACTCTTAAGGAAAGAGCTGATCCAAAAAAGGCATTAAAAAGGCCTCCTACAACCCTTTCTCTTCCATATCACCTCCATCTCTGTCCCACTCCTCATACCATTGATAAGCAATATCTTTGAGATGATAAGTTGCAAAGTTAACCCCCTCTACATTAGTAGCTTGCATTACTCGAAAGATTTTTTCTATCTCATCTAAGAAGACATGTGGATCTTTTTCCACCTTAACCCCAGTAAAAGTTAGAGGACCCATCTTCATAAATTGACCAACCCTTATGGCCTCAGCAGATAAAGCACCAGTCATACCCTGATCAGCTAAGCAGCAACCAATTAGGTAATAACATAAATTGACTAATGAAATTTTGTATTTGTCATGTTACCCTGAGGGACCTGAGGAGAACTAGCCAGAATAGAAGAAACTCCAGCACCATAAAAAATAGGACTATAAGATTGAAGATGTACTCCAGACGTAGGACGCACTCCTTCAGAATTATCACCAAATAGGATGGAAGAATTTTCTTGTGTTCTAGATCTAGAAGACATGAAATTAAAGACGAAAAAACAAGGATTAGAGGATATTCCAGGATTGCAAACTCAAACTTGAAGATAGAATACCAAGAAAGTGAAATATTGCTAAATATCTTACAGCCTCTCTCTTATGAGTATGGTGCACTTCACTCCCCTAAAAAAGACTCTACTTGTCATGGATTTGTAGAATCCCAAGTGACCATGAACCTAGGCTCTGAAACAAACTTGACATGACCCAACCCTAAACCTTGTCGTAATGGGCATCACAAGTCCAACCAGGATAGGGGGCCGCCCCTTTTTATCCAACCTAACCACCTATATCTATCTTTAGATGGACTAAATTTCTAACATATAACAAGATAGTGTTAATGTTCTCATTAAGACTCTAGGATAGGGTCACAATTGTGACCAACCCAACCGAGTCCAACATACTACACCAACCACCCAACCATACCAATCCAAACCATAGGCCATAACTAAATAAGTTAGAAAAAATTTAATATAATTAATCCCAAAATATAATATGATAGAACAATGAGAAATAATGTCTGATAAGCCAGCCTTATTATCAATACATATACTAAGGCTTACACCTCTACTGATCCCACCCATACCAACCCCAGAAGTACCAAAAAGCCTCTATCCAAAAGAGTAAGCTAATCCAATTGGGACATGCCACCAATCATCACCAAAAAAATATCCAAAACAAAGAAAAAGTGTATAAGAAATCCAAAATATGAAATAATGCCTTCTGAAAGAGATGAAAGCTCACCACTTTAGTCCAAAAGCTGATACTGAATCCATGTGCTAAACAGAAGGAGTAGAATATCCAGTTCCTGCATAGCATGGGTATACAACCACCAGTAGATGAGGTTAGTGAGTGACCGCTAGCATGAATCTCAAGATAAGGATAAAATAATTGCAGTTATAAAACCAAGTAAAACCATCCATAATGCATACAAACATACATATATAAGTGTCAGGAAAGGGAACCAGGTTTAGGATGTATCTAAAAACCTTTATACCTGGGTTGTGTAGCTTGGCCGTCCTAAACCAACCACTTGCTATATGGGTTCAACTCCCCCTACAAAAAGGTCCCCAGTGCGTATAGCCACACTACCAAGGAATATCCTATGGGATGACTAGTATATTCCCTGATATAAAATATGACACACGCACACGGTCATAAGACCCCTCATATCGGCAAATACAAGTTTTTGGTTTTGGTCCCCCCGAGACCGCCTCCTTCTATGGCTTGGATACATACTTCGCCATTAATGCCTAATTAAAATCATGTCCAAACAATTAATTTACCATTTATTAACCAAGGATAATATTAGTGGTATCATGATATCATTCCTTACTTGCAAGTAATAACCATAGCAAAACTATTTAGGTTAAGGGGACCTTAGGTGCTCTTCCAATTACCATATCAAATCTACTTAGGAGACTTATATGTTCTCCACAATCATATTATTTATCCTTTAACCTTTTCAAACCATTTAAACCATGTATAAATCCTTTATCAAGTTTAAAATATGCAAGATTTCCATTAAAAGAAGTCAATGCAATGAACATATCTTTATAAGCATTTTATCAAACACCTTGGGAGCATAATATAGCCAAAACCAATTCCAAAGACCATTAAACCATTTTCATGCAATCCAATCATACAAATCCATCATTTATGCATACAAAAGAATAAGTAAAACGATAGGAAACCATAACAAAGCATTTAATATCAATACCCCTAAATAATCATTGAAAACCATAATCATGAAATAGTAAAACCATGAAATCAATCATATAAACCATGCCTTTAGTTGAAATTACAATGAGGGAAGAGAACCATGCCTTATACCAAAGAATTTATGGAAGAAAATCCCCAAGACAAGCCCTAAAATAATTTGCATGATGAAACCTTATTCTTCTTGCCCTAAAAGATCTTCAGAGAATTATCGAGTGTTTGGAATAGTTTCTAAGTATTAATGAATAGAATAATAGGGTAAATAGCCCCCAAAATGTATTAAAAGTTATGGGTCCTAGTTAGGATAAGTAGAAAAATGTCCAGAATACCCCCACTTAAATCCCTTAAAAACCCATTACAGGGATACGACTGACCCATATGAGTCGTACCCTGGAGGATAAAATACTTGGAGGATCAAACACTGTCCACCATATGAGGATCAAACACTGTCCACCATATGAGTCCTTAATACGACTCGTACCAAGTCCTGCGACTCAAACCCTAAGTCATACCCATTCTAGTGGCCAATACCATCCCACCAACTAACACAGGTTAGTAAACGACAGGACCATACCACTCGTACCCCAACATATTGCTTGTATCATGAGTCGTATTTGGTCTGTACAATGAAATTCCAAGGAATTTGCTAAGGGTCAAAACCCAGGATGTTTTAGTATAAGACTAAGATAAATAGTTGTTATCATAGGCATGTATAAACTAATATCTCTAAATGTTATAGTTAGATAGAAAAATACTCACGTTTAAATAATATAAAGTGGTGGTGAATAGCAATTCAATACGATTAAGTCTAAAAAGAATTAACTAATAGAAATAATATATTTAATAACCAAATGTATGTTGAGAAACCTAAATTAACTGGGACATGATTCGATACATGAATATTGAAAACTCTAAACCATCTGAGGGTTATTGACATGCATATTTGCCATGAGCATAAGAGAATTAACAGGTTTAACAGTTTTCTATTAAAAGATATTCGAGTTTGAAAAAGTGAAACTTTAATGAATCACAATATAGGGTGGTATCACTCTTGCAATATACATATCATATATTTTAGGAATCAATATTTTTAAAATATATTTTGGTCTTATTATATTATAGTGACCTAAAAATTTGATAAAATATGTGAAATATATGTTTCTGTGTGAAATGACTATTTTACCACTCTCCATAGTTGTATTATGGTATTTCTGGGGTATCAGGTGGTTGGCATGATTCCTGATGTATTTTTGTGTCTTTTGTGTGATATTGTGGTTTTTGGTGGCTTTGAGAGCCTTATTTTAGAATTTTGTGGTTATCTTTTAATCTGTATGACAGATGGCTGAACAGACTATGCCAGCAAATCTGGAACATCGATTTTAGGATGATAACATATTTGGTCTGGTTTTTTGGCTTTTAATTCTCAATTTAACCCTCGATTTGAAAAACTATAATTTTGAATTTTGGGGGTCAAATTTATGAAAATAACATCTTTTCAAAAATATGATTTCTCTAATGCATTCATATGTCGAATTTAGTGAAATTACAAAGTTCATTTCCATAAATCAGACTCCAAACAAATCCCGAACACCCCATCGAAGTCTATTTTGGAATTAAAAATCTAGTGCACCAGGTTAACTGGTGCACAAAGGGTAAAACACACTTGGTCAATGTGTTTTATGCCTTAAAGGGTAAAAATGAATTTGGCAACTGCAATTTATGTCCTTTTTCTGCCAAGTATCTGGTATAGTATAAAAAGACCCCTTTACTCGATTATTTTTCACCTTGACTCTTGAGAGTTACATCCTAAAATAGTGTGAGATCTTAAAAGTGAAGCTTGTGGGTGATTGGGAAGCTATATTAATGTCTATTTCTTAATTCTTTTATAGATCTAAGTTGAGATTTCATCCTTTTCTTACTTTAATTGTTGATTTAATTATTCAAAACTTCAAAAATCTTATTTCGTGATTTATTCCCATATTTCACCTTTTTTTCACTTAAAGAATATTCTTAATCCTATAATTACTAGTTTTACATCAATTCCATCTTTAAATAACTTTAATTTTTTATTTTAATACGAATTTCAAAGATTTTATCCGATAAAGCTCAAAATGATTTTTATTTGATTTGAACCTAGTTTTTGACATGATTTGACTTGGTTTTTTATCTTTATATTACTAAAAATAAGGGAAACATATTTTTGTAATAAGGTTTTGATTTTGTCATTCTTTTTTGAAGACCCATTTCTGGGGTCTATTGTGACCCCAATAAAAAGTAGGCAATATGGGTATCGTTGACTTTATTTTGATTAATACATTCTATATATATAGTTTTAGTTGATTTTCGTATCATTCATGAGAATTAATAATGTGGGTTCAAAGCGTAGCAGATCGACTTAGATATTCGAGGCAGGTTATGTCTTAACTCTTCATACTAGGTTGAGTAGTTAAATTATATACTAAAATATATGTTATGGGTAGAAACTAATATTGAATAATAGATATCTAGGTGTTGTGCCCTTGTGGGGACCTATATGTGGTATAATTGTTGACTTTGGGATATTATGTGATATGTGTGACCGTGTAGGGTCTTATGTGATTATAGATAGCCTTATAATCATGCGAATAACTATATCTTGTAGATGAAAAGGTGTTTTGTAGTATAATTTGTGTGTTATGATGTATTCATACTTTTAGTATATGAGAAAAAGTGAAAACTTATGAATGATTGCAAATAATGAGTGAATATTGGCTCACGTGATTGTGGAAATTATATCATGTGGTTGGTTGCAAAAAATTTACATCATGTGGTTGGTTGTGGAAATACTTATTGAGATATGGATATATGGGTTATATACGGGTTGACAAAACCCCATGGCTCCTACATCAGGAAGCATTAGCTCTGTAGAAAATATGATATACAGATTGCATATGGGTTGATGAACCTCCATGGATCCTACATAAAAAAGCGTTGGCTCTGTAGGCATATATCGAGATTGTGCGACGGTGTCATGCATCATCATCATTGTCATCATCATCATTATCACCATCATCATCTTATACATTATATTTGCTTTATTATGATTGATGTTGTGATTAGATTTCTCTATTGACTTGTTATATGCCTACTTGCTCTATATCTTTTTATTTATACTTTATTATCCTGTATATATATGATCTTCTATGTTTATAATTGCATGTGATATAATATATACTTGTGCTCAACGTGTTGTGTTGTTATTGTATTTGTGATATATTAGAACTGTTAGTGCAAACGGTGTGGGCTACAATTATGGGACATTTTCTGATTAGGTGACATGCCATTAGTGTGTATTTTTTGTACTTTATTTTCTACTTTGCTCAATCCGCCTATGATACATACTGAGTAAAAATGGACCGTACTCACCCCTACTATACCCTTCTAGTGCAGATGCAGGTTTGGGTCTTCCCCACGCTTCTTGATTTAAGTGATATTGTGATCTCTCAAGGTAGTGGTTGATGTTTATGGAATCCAGATGTCTTAGATTACCTTCAGAGATATGTCTTTATTTTCACTTCAGAGATATAGTTTTTCTTGTATTTAGATATCTTATGTATTTCCTTGGATTTGAGCTATTCTAGATATGTTCATATACTATTGACACCTAATTTTGTGAGTTATGGCTACATTGGTATATTTCTTACCACGTTTATTATACTTGTATGCTTTGACTTTGTTCTAGAAGCCTTACCCTAGGGTTATTATTGTCTTTTTTTCTTTGTGTATTAGTTTGGTGATAGGCTTACTTGTCAAAGTTCACTGCGACAAGTGTCATCACGACTCCTTGGATTTTGGGTCATGACAAATTGGTATCAAAGATAGGTTCACTGGTCTCAATGTTGTAAGAATGGGATGTCTAACCATCTCGCAGATCGGTATGTACACGTTTGTATCTATCTTTGAGAGGCTATAGAATGTCTTTAGGAAACTTTCCTTATTTTATTTCTTATCATGCAAAATTTTTGTATACCTTGTGTTCTGAGTTGTGTTTTACTCTTTCTATGTAGATGGTGTTGATAAGGTCTCATGAGGTCATAAATATGAAATCTACTTTTGAAAAGAGAGTTTAGTTAAGGGGGAGAGCCTTGAGTTGTGGGTAGACTCGAGGGAGGGGATTGGCCCATGGTTCATCCCCATCTAGGAGGAGTGCTAGGGAACTCTCCCCTGAGCCTCGTGTTGAGCAGGTTGGAGGTGTGGGTTCTACTCCAGTTCTGTAGAGTTTATCTTCCTCAATGTTAGAGGGCTTTTTGGTGCAGTTATTGACTAATTAGAGGGTTCTCTTTTGGTTATGCCGATGTTTTCCTAGCTCATAGTATGTATCCTTATATAGCACTTACTTCTATTTTGGGTACACCGCAAACACCAAGTACTATTTTGTCTTCTACACTGACATCTGAGTATGTTGCACAAGGATCAAAAGTCTAACCTTCATCTATGTTACCTAATCAAATAGGATCTCATCCTGCCCGATTCGCCATGCCTCCTCTTATTGCTAGTACAATAATGTCTTCTGATAATCAGAAGAGATTTGAGATATTTACTTGTTTGGGTCCTCCAAGATTTAATAGTGTCGTGGTCAAGAATGCCAACAAGTTCTTGATTGATTATCGGGAGAACTTGCATAACTTGGGTTCTCTCAATTCACATGGAGTGGTTTTACTACACATCAGTTGATAGATGTTGTGAGAAATTAGTGGAGATCTTTTGTCAGTTGTAGGCCTGTTGATGCTCCTGAGTTATTGTGGGATCAGTTTGTTAATACCTTTCTAGAGAGATTTGTGCCTTATAATTTGAGGGATCCAATACGCAATGAGTTTAATTGTTTAGAGCAGGGATCCATGACTATTGTTGAGTAAGAGGCACGTTTTCTTGCCTTGTCCAGATATTTTTATGCCAGTATTTCCATAGAGTTTGAGAAGATTCAGAAGTTTGTGAAGGTCTTGGATGTCTCCCTTTAGTTGACTGCATCTCAGATACTTGTATTTAGAGCATCTTTTCAGAGCATTGTGGATCATGAAAAGATGCCATAGGGTATTCATAGAGCATCTCAGAGAGGCGCTAAGAAGGTGCACCATTTTGGTGAGTTCATAGGTTAGGTTTCTCGCGGTAGAGGTTTTAGATATTCTTTTGGTCATCAGGGTAAGCCAGTGCAGGAGGCCTTATAATGTTCAGGTGGTGCATTTTTTGGTTCACCAGCATAGGATGGCCACCAGGGAAAGTTTAGAGTTTGTTATTTTTGTGATGAGATAGGCCATGTGGCAAAGGACTATCCCCACCATATGATTAGAGCTACTCATAGTTTAGTTGTTAGGGGTAGGGGTGCTACCAGAGGTGTGAGGGTTAGGGGTGATGGAACTCGTGGGACCACTTAGGCAATTGGTGGTCATGGATAGTGTTATTCTATACCAGCCAGACCTGAGGCAGAGGCTTTAGATGTTATGATCATAGGTATTTTCCTCATTTGTTTTAGACCTAAATTTATGTTATTTGATATCAGATCAAATTTCTCTTATGTGTATATTTATTTTGCTTCAAGCTTTGATTCTATTACTGAGCCTCTTGTCATGCCTATTCGTGTATCTACTTCGATAGGTAATTCTTTAGTGGTGGGTCAGGTGCACCGATCTTGTATTGTGACTTTCTCTGGCTGTGAGACTTGGGTAGATTTACTTATGTTTGATATGGTTGACTTCAATGTTATTTTGGGCATGGATTGGTTGGCTCCCTATCATGCTATCTTAGCTTATTTTGCTAAGACTGAGACTTTAGTTTCATCGGATGTGCTAAGAATAGCTTAGAAGGGTAATCTTCATTCGGCACCTAAGAGGGTTATATCTTATGTTCAGGATCGGGGATTGGTTGAGAGGGGATGTTTATCTTATTTGGCTCATATTCATGATATTAGTGTTGTTTCACCTCTTTCTTTGGATTTTGTCTGTGTTGTTTGTATGTTTGTGGATGTGTTCCATATGAATTTTCCTAGTATTCCTCCAAATCATGATATTGATTTTTCCATTGATGTTAAGCTAGGCACCAAGACCATTTCTATTTTTCCTTATATTGTAGACCCAGCCGAGTTGAAGAAATTGAAGGATCAATTGCAGGAGTTCTTGGATAAGGGATTTATATGACATAGTGTATCTTCTTGGGGTGTACTTATATTGTTTGCGAAGAAGAAGGATGGGTCTATGCATATATGTATTGATTATCGGTAGTTTGACAAGGTGACGGTTATGAATATGTATCCTTTTCCTCATATTGATGATTTATTTGATGAGCTTCAGGGTGTTGTGGTGTTTTCAAAGATTTATTTAAGATTTCATTATCACCAATTGAGGATTAGAGCTTAGGATATTCCAAAGACAACTTTTTAGACTCGATGTAGTCATTATGAGTTCTTAGTCATGTCTTATGGGTTGACCAATGCCCTACCATATTCATGGAGTTGATAAACCGGGTTTTCCAACTGTATGTCTACTCCTGTGTTATGGTATTAATAGATGATATCTTGGTTAATTCCAAGAGTGAGATTGAGTATAAGGATAATTTGCGGATTATGCTTCAGAGATTGAGGGATGAGAAGTTGTATGCTTAGTTCTCCAAGAATGAGTTCTAGTTGGAGTCTATTTCTTTATTGGGTTATGTAGTGACCAAGAAAGGTATTGTAGCTGATCTCGCTAAAGTTGCAGCGATTCGTGATTGGGATATACCTACCTTACCCATCGAGATTTGGAGTTTTATTGGTTTGACTTGTTATTATCAGAGTTTTGTTGAGGGTTTTCATCTATTGCAGCTTCATTGACTAAGTTGACTCAGAAAAAGATTTAATTTTAGTGGTCTAAAGCTTGTGAGACAATTTTTCAAAATCTTGAGGATTTGTAGACTTCGGCTCCTATTTTGGCTTTGCCAAAGGAGGGCATGGTTTTTACCGTCTTTTGTGATACTTCAGATATTGGGTTAGGTATTGTGTTAATGCAGGAGGGTAAGGTGATTGTGTTGCATCTCTTTAGTTGAAACCTCATGAGAGGAACTATCCCACCCATGATTTAGAGTTGTGCGTAGTTGTTTTTCCTTTGAAGTTATGGAGGCACTACTTATATGGAGTCCATTGTGAGATTTTCTCGGATTATCATAGCCTTCAGTACTTCATCACTCAGCAAGATCTTAATATGAGGCAGTGTCATTAGCTTGAGTTGCTTAAAGAGTATAACTTGGCTATTCTCTATCATCAAGGCAAGGCTAATATGGTTACGAATTCCTTGGGCTGAAATTCTACTAGCATTAGTAGCGTGGTGCATCTTTTGACCAAGGAGAGGCCTTTGGCATTAAAGGTTTAGTCTTCAGCTAACTAGATGGTTGGGCTTGAAATTTTGACCCATAGTATGTTTTGGCATTTGTGGAGGCTAGGTTTTCTTTGATGGAGTAGATTCAAGCTCACTAGTTTGATTGTAATACCCTGAGAACTCTAACCAATAGTGCCACCATGACTCAAGCTCATAAGATATAAATTATAGTGCTTTGGTTGTTTTCTGATCAAGGATGATGTGTATTAAGGCCTCAAAGATGTTCTAGCGATTAGGTGAATCAAAACATCCCTCACCGATTGAATTCTTGAGAAGGATTTTGGTATAGTCAACTTCAAATGAGAATATCTCTTGTTACACTAAGAAATTTTTAGGTCATGACACACTAACAGATAGATAATTGAATTAGCTTTCCAACAGTACCAATTTCACCCAAATCCAATATCAGAGCAAAAAGTTATGCCTATTTTACTCCAGCGTGTCTACCTGGAAACTGTGTGACGACTTGTCACAAGCCTGATGGCTTGTCACAAAATGTCGTCACCTTAAGCAGAAAGTAACAAATTCTAACATTT
Organism: Capsicum baccatum var. pendulum; assembly: GCA_030864225.1. Taxonomy (NCBI): domain Eukaryota; kingdom Viridiplantae; phylum Streptophyta; class Magnoliopsida; order Solanales; family Solanaceae; genus Capsicum; species Capsicum baccatum. The sequence goes on from CM061550.1 coordinate 138,856,179, forward strand.
TGTGATGACATTTTGTGACGACTTGTCACAAGTCTGATGGCTTGTCATAAAATATCGTCAACCTTAAGCTGAAAGTCATAAATTCCACCCTTTTGTGACGACATTTCGTGATGACTTGTCACAAGTCTGACGACTTGTCACAAATGTCATCAGCTATTTTTTTCAGCAATTAAAGGGCGTTTTTGCAAGGGTATTTTCGTTTTTCCCCATCTTTTGGAGGCCCCTATATATATATGAGAATCCCCATCCAAACCCTAATTTCTTCATATTCTCTTCCAATTGTCTTAAGAAAATATATCTAGGGTTTCATTCAAGAACATTCATCTTCCAAAAATCATCCATAAATCTTCAAGATTTCTTCAAGAACCAAGTTTCTTTTACTATTCCCAAGTTATAACTAGATATTTAATATTGTGAATTTCATATTTCTACCATGAGTTGATATTTCAAGTGCTTTCAAGATATGTGTCAAACTTTAAGCTTCCTTATGACAAAATGGATTATTCAATATATTGACTCATGAGATTGAGTTGTTACAATGAGTCTTGATATGTCCTCAAAGTTATTGATGTTTCCATAATTTAATGAACTGATACATTTTGATATTGAGAAAGATTAAATTGATTTGAGTCGAGTTAGGAATCTACAAATTGATTATGATTTGCTAAATAAGGAAGAGATTTGATTTGGTCTTCATGATAGACCCTTGTGATGTTTGTCGTGGATTTCTGTAAGGCCCCCAAAAGTTTCCTTGTAGTTTGAGCCGTAGAGCATGTTGAGTAAGGCGTGATTCCGGCTCTAAAAGATTGAGAAGTTGCTTCCTAAGTGAGTAACATGTTAACCATATAGAATTTCCCTAATTTATACCTTTTGTCACGTGGGAAATCTGATAAGCTTTCCATCGATATAAGATTTGCCCAAATCCAAAACTCGGGTAAGAAGTTATGGCTAATTTAAGCCTTAATCATAAAACTGTATCATTTAACTGTCTGGCGCATCGCGGAGAAGGTTGATTTGGTAATTGTTAATTTTTAATGGAACCCCACGATAGTGGGGCATAGCGGAGGAGTCCTAGGTCCCAACCAGTGGGATAACACAATGGCTTTGCATCGCAGAGCCTGCCAATTTCCCAATTGTCAAATTCTAATGAGCCACCACGATAAGTGGTGCGTCACGGAGGCCAATGAAATCGGGTTCTAGTTTAATTTTTCCAGTTTCTCACAGATGTTTAAAAGGGCACTTTGGACCTTTTCCAAGACAATAAAATCATGAAAAAACTAGATCAAAGCCATTTACAAGCATCTTATGAGGTTTTTCTTAAGTTTTCTCTCAATATAAACCCTAAGTATCCAAAACCTCTTCCAAGAACCTTAGGAATCCACCATGGATTTACTAAAATGAGTCAAGATTCAAGGTTCCCAAGTCAAGGACCTCAAGAACCCTTATTCTAGAGCATGAATAGAGCTCCAAAAGTGAGAGTTCATCAAACGTTTCTAATTCAAGGTATGTGGGGTTTTTGAACAAGGGTAATTCTTTCACCCTTGTGCCTAAAAGGCTATTTACATCATGAAATTCTTGAAATATATGAGTTTTTTTTTACATGAATTTGAATTGGGTTTTTCATCCATTATTATTGAATGCATTATACTGATATTTCCCATGAATTAAGAGTCAAATGACATAATTTCTACATGTTTTCTTAAGTATTTACAGCTGGGTATAAACCCCATGATAAGATAATATTTGCATTTTCGAGATATTGGAGCATATGGCTATATTGAGATTTTGAGGTAACTTTCTGAAATTCCTAGATTTCCACATGATTTATGAATCTATATGCTATGTATTATGCTTTTGATAAGCTTTAACTTGAGATTGAATAATGGATTAGTAAGCCCTATTTGAGACTTGTGAAATTATGAACTCTTGTGCTATGAGCACCCATGTTATCAGTATTTTGAGATGATTGAGAAATGAATTGACCTAATGGTCCTTGAGCTTTGAAATCCACTTCACTATATGAGATTATATATTTGATTATTGGGTTCGTGGTGAACCATATGATTATTCTAAAAGTGGATTTTTTTATGAGATGAGCGTAAATAATCTAAAGCAAGTAGTATTTAGCACCGAGCGGAAAAGTTACTATTGATTTTTACCCCAAAACTACGTACCATCGTAGGTTGGTCCTGAGGCCGAATTTATAATGATTATGATTGGGCCCGAGGCCGAGTTTCATTTAGTGATCACAAGATCTAGGTTATACTCCCTAAAAAGAGTATGACGCTCCTCCCCAACGTGGGGTCTCTTCCTTAGGAGGACAAAACATTGGACTCCATGTAGCTCGCATGGTTTATGTCGATTACGAGAATCTCCCTTGATATTTAGACTTCACGATCAAATACTTATTTTCCTTCCCTATAAGCTATTTTCCTAAATGGTTAAATTGCGAAGATGTTTCCCCAACTAAAGTATTTTCTTGATGTGAGTTATTTCCTAAATGAAAGCATTCTCCCTTGTTATAGTACTTTTTATAAATCCTTGAGATAAGTTGTTTCCATAAACTAGAATGCCTTTCTATCTGAGATGGAGTGATTTCCCTAAAGCTTGATATGAGATATTTTCCTAAAGTGAATGAAATGCCTTCAAGTATGTTTTCAAGTTATATGATTCTGAATTCCAAGTATATGAGTTCTAAATAGTTATGAAATGTTTAGCATAGAAGAAGTTTTACTCTCCATGAGACTTATGCATGAGTTGAAAGTGTTGTATAAAGCCCCTTAGCCTTTTGGTCTCGAGAACAAGAGAAGATTTTGAATTTTGAGATTAAACAATGATGACTCATGAGATTTGTGTAACATGCTCCATTCAACATGACTTATGAGCTTTATATTTTATACTTGTTCAAGCCATGTGAGTCATCTCATAATGCATACATGATTTGATTAAAGAAGATTGTTACTATTTTATTCATATGCATTCACCCCCGCATACTCAGTACATTCCAAGTACTGATCCACATATATGTCTATGTGCTACATTGTGTCATAATATAGGTTTAGGTGCTCAGTCCCAGCCATGCCCGTGATTCTTCGAGTACCTTGCCTACATTTTCTACAGTGGTGAGTCCTCATGATTCGAGGATTGATCTTCAGATATTTACCGTACTTAAGAGAGTATGTTTTATCTTCTGTTCATTTTGAGTTAGTTGGGGACCTATCCCAACGGCTCTCTAGATTTTGATTTGTAGAGGCTTGTCAGACTAGTGTCAGACTTGTGATATGTCGAGGGTTCGACATTGTGGTTTGTTGAGATTTCTCTATATTGTGGTCTTATGGACCGAGTATCTTTTCCATACTTCCTTTCATATGATATGACTATGCTAGTATTAAGTTCATTTTTATCTTAAATTGAGTGTCATTGGTAAAAACTGTCTCTAAGGGTTAGCTTGGAGATACTCGTAGCCTTAGGCACTGTGTGACATCCCGGGAGATGATTTTGGGTCATTACAAATTTGGTATCAGAGCCTAAGATTTCTAAGGAGTCCTAGGGAGTCTGACAAGCTGCATTGAGTAGAATATTGATCATCGGTGTGTAGCGCGCCACACCTATGAGCAAGATGATACAAGACGTTTTAGGAAAAAATTATTTCTTCTTTCAGATTCTATCGTGCCTATAGTTGTCCCTTTTATCTAATGATCTGTGCTCTTTCATTTTCAAAAAATTCCTCTTCAAAGAGCGACTGTCCGCAAAAACAATAATGAGCAACCCCCACCTATTGATCCTTTGAATGAGATGGTGTCCCATGCTGAGTTTAGGGCGGCCGTTCAGGTGTTAGCCCAAGTGGTCACCGCAAATGTTTGGGCTAATAACTAGGCCCCAGTTGCTAACCAGAAGGGCGGTAATGTAGCCGCAGCTAGCTTTATGACTTTATGCAGATGAACCCACCTTAGTTCTATGGGTCAAAGATATATGAAGACCCACAGTTGTACTTAGAAGAGGTGAGGAAGATCACAAACATGATGTATGTTTCAGAAGAAGAAAGTGTTGAGTTGGCGTCCTACAGACTGAAGGACATTGCTTATGATTGGGTTATGTCATTGAAGAAGGGTAGAGGTGAGAATGCCGCTCCTATGACTTGGCAAGTTTTCCAAGATGCCTTCTTGGATCAGTTCTTTCCACTTGAGATGAGGGAGGCAAATATTGAGGAGTTTATGAACTTGAGACAGTGCTCCATGACTATTAAGGAGTACTGTTTGAAGTTCAATCAGTTGGCCAAGTACGCTCCTGATTTGATTTCTGAAACCCGGGCTAGTATGAGTAAGTTTGTGACCGGTGTTTCTGGGATAGTACTGAAGGAGTGTAGGGCCGTGATGTTGCATAAGGATATGGATCTGGCTAGGTTGATGACACATGCCCAACAAATAGAGGCGGATAAGCTTAGAGAAATAGATAGAATAAGAGGTAGAAAGACGACGAGATCTGATCAACATGAGTTTAGCCGGCCTAGATTCCATGGAGGGAACTGCCCCCAGTTTTAGAGACGTCCGTCTATTCCAGTTTAGTCTTCAGCTAGTTCTCCTGCACCTAGAGGTAGGATGGAGCAAGGGAGGTGCAGGTGCTTAAATCTATAACCACGGTCAGGTGAGTGAAATAAGAGATCCAGTAGCAAAGGATGTTAAGCCATATATAGGCCGCAATAGTGAAATCATTCATCGAGATGCCCCTCTTGGTTGCTGCCCAAGGAACCTTCTTTCTAGGACACAACTTTTAAGTCATCAAACTACGCGGCTCATACCCCTTTGCTTCAAAATCAGCCATATCTACATTTGGGAGACCATATAATTTATTAATTTTCTCTTCCCCAAAATTCACATTCCTCCCCGGGTCCTGATGACTGGGTCCACAAAAGATACTATGCTAAGATTAGCTAGAACTCACATACCCACTGCTTCTTTGCCTAGCAAAGATCTGGGGAAAAATATCTCCATCTGATGGCTACGATCCTATCATGAAATGCTGGAGGTTTCTCCGATAACTTCTCTAAACATGTGCCCCTCTCCGGAAGCAGCTTTGTCTTTAGAAGCTCATCATAGTATTGGTTGTGGAATTTGGTAGTCATGAACTAGATTTGGTCATAGTTCTCCATGATGTAAACCTGAAAAACATGAGTACAACGCAATAATATTTATCCTCAACATTTTCATACATAAACTAGGCTATGTTATGCAATAAAGTTCATGGGATGGGTACTTGGTGGTGTTTGAACAAAAATTGAAAGTGCTGGAATTTTGGCCCAGGTTGAGATTCAGCCTCAGTTATGGCAATTATGAGCCACTAAGCCATAATTACAGTTCCACAATCATGATCCAATGACTGCGATTAAAGGTTCTGTGATCGCGATCCCGTGACCACGATCGCGATACTTGAGGAAAGATCGGGCTAAATTTTCAATAGCTTAACAATCAAATTTTAGGGCTAAAATATGTTCTAAAATATCAATTAATCATTAAAAATATCAAACAAGGATACTAAATACTCGATCATGCCCCCAAAATATGAAAACAACTAGTTATTGACTTGTATGGGTATTTCATCGGGCACTTGGTGTGCTCCCTATATTTTACTCAATTTTTCACAAGTTTGGGTACTCAAGACTTCCCCACATGTATGCACACTATTTCTAATAGCTAATCACCACACAAATATAATTCAACAAAGATTTAGCAATAAAAAAACATAGTTTTAGGCCCTACCTAGTTCATTCCCTCTAAGGCCTACTTATAACAATTAAAAACATGAATTTAAAGTACTTACCGGAGGAATGATTGTAACACCCCATACTTTTCCTAGCTTGAAATCATCCCTAGAAGGTTAAATAAAAGTTTCCAAGACAAATAATATATTTCTTCGTATAGAATTTTTCATATTTAGACTTCCCATTGTGTGGGAAATTAAATATGCTTTCTAACGATACAAGATTCACCTTAATCCTATAACCGAGTAAGAAGTTATGGCTATTTTATGTTCCAGTAATAAGACACCATCATTTAGGTTATTAGTGCATTGTGGAGAAGGTTTAAATGACATTTGTCAATTTCCAGTGGCCCTCCACGATATTGGGGCATCACGGAGAGGGCTAAATCCCCAATTATCCAATTCCAGTGAGGGTTCGTTATATTGGCGTGTTACACAATGTTTGCAGGTCCCATTCGAGGTGGTAACATGATACCACTGCATCGTGCCACCATGCATTTTCCCAATTGGCATTTTCCAGTGGCTTGACGCGACAGTGGTGCATCGCGCTAAGGCAAAAAGTTGGGATTTTGGTCATTTTTATAGTTCTATTTATGAGTTTAAGAGGGGTATTTTGGTAAATCTCCCAGACCCTAATCCATCCAAAACAATGAATTAAACCCCTCCAAAGCACTTTACATCCACTTTTCATCGAATCACTCTCAAGTAAAACCCTAGTTCATCAAACTTCCTCCCCAAGAAATCGAAATTTCTCCATTTATTCTCCAAGGCAATTCAACATTGAGAATCCCCAATTCAAGAACTCTAAGAAGTCATCTCCAAGGCATCAAAATAGACCCAAGATTCAAGTTTTAGCATCTAGTTCATCAATTGAGGTTGTGGGGTTATAAACAAGGATACTTTTTTCATTCTTGTGCCCAAAACTTGTTTTAATTACTAAAGTAATTTGATTTTATGTGATTTTCCATGAAATTCAAGTTAGGTTTTATACCCATTATTGCTGTTTACAAACTTAAGAGATTTCCATTGATTTAGAAGTCGATTTACACGACAATATTTATATTTCTATGCATTGTGCAGTTATTTCCAGATTTTATGAGGAATTATAAATATTTACGTTATAAAGCATGAAATTTTGAGATGTTTTAACATGAGATTGTTGCATGGGTCATTAAGCCATAATTAAAGATTGTTATTTCAAGATTGTTGTGCTATAAGTACCCTATGACCAGATCCCTTTCAGATTATTGATAAAGATTTGACCTTTTGGTCTCAGAATAGATATGAAATCCACTTTACAAATTCAGATTACAGATTTAGCTTTACAAAATTACAGTTGGTTTTCATTATAAACCATTAAACTATTTTAGAAGTGGATTTCCATCAGAATGAGCATATAGATATTATTTTGGGAGTAGTATTTAGCATTGATATGGGTACGTTACCACGGTTTCATACCTAGAACTATGTGCCAACATAGGATTTAGATTATTCCCACTTCTACGTGGATAACACATATGTGATCACTCAGATAGGTTTTACTCCCTGGCAAGAGTATGACTCCTCCCCCCAACGTGAGGATGTTCCTCCTTAGGGGGACAAAGAAGTTGGACTCCATGAATGCTCACATGGTTTATGTCGGTTAGAAGAACCTCCCCTACAGATAAACCTTTAGATAAAAGATAAAGTATTTTCTATACAGACTTACAGATTTCACTTAACCTATATGATTTGAGAATAAGAACATAACACAGATTTCAGAACTAAGTGTAATGGCTCACAAGATTTATATTATGTGTTTTACTATTCATGATTTATGATCTTTAGATTTCAGATTATTCAAGCCTATGTGAGTCATTTATAATTAGCATGCATGATTTTATAAATTATGATGATATTGCTTATTTATTGCATTTACCCCCATATACTCAGTACATCCTCAAAGTACTGATTCACATATATATCTATGTGCTACATTGTCTCATAATATAGGTTCAGGTGCTCAGTCTCAGTAGCGTGAGTGATTTTTTAGTATCTCATCTACATTTCTGTAGTTGGTGAGAGTCCTCATAGTTTGGGGACTTAATTATTCAGATTTCCAATCTATTAGTAGATACTTTAGCATTCATTTCAGATAGTTTGAGTCAGCTGGGGCCTGTCCCAGTGACTCCCTAGTTTCAGTTAGTAGAGGCTTGTTGGATTACCAGATTTAGTGTCCAGATTTTGTTGCAGTATTCAAATTTTCATTATCTGCTTATTTAGACTAATTAGATTAGTATTATTAGATATACTCAGATAGTTCAGACAGTTTTCTGCATTTACTATGATTTTTCATTCTTATTTTCCTACTTTGAGATTGATATTTAGAAAAGGCAGCCAGGGTTAGCTCAGGACTACTTGTAGTTCAGAGCACCGTGTGGTGTCTCGAGAATCAGATTTAAGGGCATTACAAATTTGGTATCAAAGACTAAGGTTTAGAGAGTCCTAGGGAGTTAGACAAGATGTGTTGCATAGAGTCTTGATCATCGGTGTGAAGCGCGCCATATCTATGAGCAAGAGGCTATGGATCATTTTAGGAAATCATCTCTTCTTTCATGATCTATCATGTATTCAGTGTCTTTATATGCTTCTAACTCGTGTTTTCGTGTGAAAAAAAATGCCTCCTCATCGAGCTAACACATGGAAAAACAATGATCAGCCACCTCAGCCCGCAGATCTTTTGAATGAAAATGTGTCACATGCAGAGTTTTGGACTGTCTTTCAGGCGCTAGCCCAAGCTGTGACAGCTAAAGTTCAGGGAAACCGTCAAGTTACATCCCCACTTCAGAAAGATGGGGACTTAGCCACAGCCAGAATCCGAGATCTTGTAAGAATGAACCCACCGGAGTTCTTTGGGTCGAAGGTAGGTAAGAACCCACAGTTGTATTTAGATAAAGTAAAGAAAATCACTCAAAATATGCATATTTTTTAAGAGGATAGTGTATAATTGGCATCCTATAGGTTGAAGAATGTTTCTTATGATTGGGTAGTGATGTGGAAAAAAAGTAGAGGGGACAATGCAACCCCCATGACTTGGAAAATTTTTCAGGATGCGTTATTAGACAAGTTCTTCCCACGGGAGCTGAGGGAAGCTCAGATAGAAGATATCATAAACCTAAGGCAAGGCTCAATGACAGTGAAAGAGTATTGCCTTAAGTTCAAGCAGTTGTCTAAGTATGCCTCTAATCAGATGGCTGACCCTAGATCAAGCATGAGTAATTTTGTGGCCGGTGTGTCTGGGTTGGTAGTTAAGGAGTGTAGGTCTTCCATAGAGACATGGATTTTCCTAGGTTTATGATGCATGCTCAGCAGATTGAGGCAGAGAAGATGAAGGAAAGAGAGAGAGTAAATAAGAAGGCTAGAATAGGGCAATTTAACTGTGGTCAGAATAGGTCTGGAGGAGGAAATTGTTCGTAGTTTTAGAATCGTTCATCTATGCCCGCACCTTCTTCAGCTAGTGCTCCTACACCCAGAAATAGGCAGGAGCAGTGGGATAAGTCTTCTATGTCTAGGTCTTAGTGTGAGTAGGAAGCCCAACCATTTCTAATATGCTAAGTGTGGTAAGAATCATGGAGGTGAATATTTGTGGGGTCAAAAAGGTTGTTATGGTTGTGGCCAAGTGGGTCACGGAATCAAAGAGTACCTGCATGCTAGATAGGGAAATAGAGATGTTCATCCACAGATTAGGCTAATAGTGCACCAGCTCATCTAGGTTACCCAGCCCCTCATCAGGGTGCCTCATCCAGTAACAGTGGAGGTCAGCACCAGAATCAATTATATGCCTTACCATCCCATCAGGAGTAGGAAGATTTGCCAGACGTTGTTACTGGTATGCTTTGTGTCTTTCACCTTGATGTTTATGTGTTGTTAGAACCGGGATTGAGTTTCTCCTATGTGACCCCATTAGTTGCAGTAAATTTTGAGATAAGTTCTGAAAAGATCCCTGAGCCTTTCTTGGTGTCTACTCTAGTAGGGGAGTCAATTATTGCTAAGCAAATCTATAAAAAGTATCCTATCACAGTTCTTCATAAAGTCATGTTAGCAGACCTGAGAGAGTTAGACATGGTTGATTTTGATCTTATCCTTGGTATGGATTAGCTCTATTCTTGTTATGCTTCTACAGATTGTCGCACCCGAGTGGTAAAGTTTTAGTTTCCAGATGAGCCAGTTTTTGAGTGGTCAAGTAATTCAGTGTCTCCCAAGAATCATTTCATATCTTATGTTAAAACCAAAATTTTGATTTCTAAAGGATGTATCTATTATCTTTTTCGGATCAAAGACACTACATCGGAGACTCCAACAATTCTATTAGTTGGTATAGTCAATAAGTTTCCTGATATTTTTCTCAAAGATCTCCCAGGGGTACCTCTTGATAGAGAGATAGAATTCGGTATTGACCTTCTTCTCGATACTCAACCTATTTCTATTCCTCCATACCATATGGCACCCACATAGCTTAAAGAGTTGAAGGAGAAACTCAAGGATCTTTTAGATAAAGGCTTCATAAGGCCTAGTGTTTCTCCATGGGGCGCTCCCATCCTATTCATGTGAAATAAAGATGGTTCATTGTGAATGTGCATTAACTATTGTTAGCTGAATAAAATTACGATAAAAAATAAATATCCTTTTCCTAGAATTGATGGCTTATTTGATCAACTCCAAGGTGAAAGTTATTTCTCAAAGATAGACCTTAGATCTGACTATCATCAGCTTAAGGTAAGAGAGTGTGAAATTCCAAGGATAGCCTTTAGAACCCGTTATGGTCATTTTGAGTTCCTAGTCATGTCTTTCAGGCTAACCAATGCTCCAGCAGCTTTTATGGACCTCATAAACCAAGTTTTCAAATATTATCTTTACATGTTTGCCATAGTATTCATAGATGATATCCTTGTGTACTCCCGTAGTAAGGATGACCATGTAGATTATCTTAGAATTGTCTTGCAAACTCTTAGAGATCATCAATTTTTTGCCAAATTTAGCAAGTGTGAATTTTGGCTAAGATGAGTAGCCTTTCTCGGTCATATTGTCTTCACTGATGGTAATAGAGTTGATCCCCAAAAATAGAAGCCGTAAGAAATTGGCCTAGACCTATCTCTCTATCAAACATCAGGAGTTTCTTGGGTTTAGCTGGTTATTACAGACATTTTATTGGTGGTTTCTCATTTATTGCATCTTCCATGTCTAGATTGACCCAAAAGAAAGTTAAGTTCTAGTGGTCAGATTCCTGGGAGAAGAGTTTTCAAAAGTTGGAGACTCGACTCGCTTCATCCCTAGTTCTTGCATTACCTAATGGTACAGATGGTTTTGTAGTTTATTATGACGCCTCCAGAGTTGGTTTGGTTGTGTGTTGATGCAAATAGGTAAGGTCATACCCTATGCCTCTAAATAGCTTAAGCCTCATGAAAAGAATTACCCAACCCATGATCTAGAATTAGCTACTTTGGTGTTTGCTTAGAACATGTGAAGACATTATCTGTATGGTGTGCATGTTGATGTGTTCACAAACCATAAAAGCTTGCAGTATATGTTTACTCAGAGGGATTTGAATCTCCGTTAGAGAAGGTGGTTGGAGTTATTGAAGGATTATGACATGAGTGTGTTGTATCATCCGAGCAAGCCCAATATAGTGGCAGACGCCCTTAGTAGATTGTCTATGGGTAGTGTTTCTCATGTGGAGAGCGATAAGAAAGAGTTAGCTCGAGAAGTTCATCGATTAGCTAGATTGGGTGTTAGGTTAGTTGATTCAGCTGAAGGGAATATTTGGGTTCAAACTAGTTCCGAATCTTTCCTAGTTTCAGCAGTAAAGGAGAAGCAAGATATGGATTCTAGTTTAGTCAAACTAATGCAGTTGGTTAAAGACCAAAAGGTATAGGTTTTCACCTAAGGGGGAGATGGCGTGTTGAGATACCAAAGTTGATTTTGTGTGTCCTGTGTTGATGAGTTGAGACAGAGAACTATGGCGGAAGTGCAGGGTGCACGTTATTCTATTTATCCAAGTGAATTGCGGGATATCTATTGGTGGAGTGGTATGAATAAAGATATAGCATAGTTTGTAGCAAAGTGTGCAACTTGTCAATAGGTTAAGGTAGAACACGAAAGGCCTGGTGGTATGTTCCAAGAGTTTGGTATCCCCACTTGGAAGTGGGAAGAGATGAATATGGATTTTGTGGTTGGTTTACCCCATTCGCGTCATTAGCATGATTCGATTTGGGTTATTATAGACAGATTGACTAAGTCAGTACATTTCTTGCCAGTTCATACATCTTATACAGCTGAGGATTATACTAAGTTGTATATGTGAGAGTTAGTTAAATTGCATAGAGATTTTTTGTCTATCATCTCAGATCGGAGTACTCAGTTTACTTTCTAATTTTGGAGAGCCTTTCAAAAGGGTCTTGGTACCCAAGTCCTTCTTAGTTCAGCTTTCCACCTTCAGAATGATAGTCAAGCAGAGAGGACCATCCAAACTCTAGAAGATATGTTGATGGAATGTGCTCTTGATTTCAAAGGTAGTTGGGGTGAGCATTTTTCATTGATTGAGTTCGCTTACAATAACAGCTACCATTCTGGCATACAGATGGCCCCATTTGAGGCTCTATATAGGAGGAGATGTAGATTACCCATAGGTTGGTTTGAAGTGGGTGAGGCCAGTTTGCTTGGGCCTGATGCAGTGTTCGAAGCTGTGGAGAAAGTTAAGTTGATTAGAGAAAGATTAAAAATAGCCTAAAGTCGTCAGAAGTCATATACAGATGTGAGAAGAAGGGACCTCGAGTTTGAGGTTGGTGATTTATTGTATTTGAAGATTTCACCCATGAAAGGGGTGAAGGAATTTGGTAAAAAGGGGAAGCTTGGTCCCCGGTATGTTGTCCTTTACAGAATATTGAGTCGTGTCGGGAAAGTAGCTTATGATCTTGATTTTCTCACAGATTTGTCTGTCGTTCATCCTGTGTTCCACGTCTCTATGCTTAAGAAGTGCATCGGTGACTCTACTGTTGTAGTTCCCTTTGAAAGCTCAGATATCCAGAATAGCCTATCATACGAAGAGATTCCAGTTGAGATTTTAGATCATTAGATCCGTAGACTAAGGAATAAAGAAGTTCCCTTGGTTAAAGTTCTATGGCGGAATAAGTCTGTTGAGGGTGCCACTTGGAAAGTAGAAGCAGATATGCGAGCCAAGTACCCTTACCTCTTCTCCGCAAACTCAGATCTAGCCGAAGGTAATACTCTTCCTTAATCCCATTCTTTTCCAATCATACATCCAGCTATATCATTGTTCTCATGTAAATACATGCACTCACAGATTTCTCAGAAGCTCAGAATGATTTAGATTCAGTATAGCAATTTATTTAAGTTGTGCATGATTATTATGTATCCTCAGATTCTTCAATACTCCTAGTCTAATCAGCAACTTTCGAGGATGAATGTTCCTAAAGGGGAGATATTGTAACACCCCATACTTTTCCTAGCTTGAATTCGTCCCTAGAAGGTTAAGAAAAAGCTTCCAAGATAGATAATATATTTTTTCGCATAGAATTTTTCAGATTTAGACTTCCCATTGTGTGGAAAATTGAATAAGCTTTCCAAAGATATAAGATTCGCCTAAATTCGATAACCGAGTAAGAAGTTATGGCTATTTTAAGTTCCAATTGTAAGACACCATCATTTAAGTTAAGAGCACATCGTGGAGGAGGATTAAATGATGTTTGTCAATTTCTAGTGGCCCTCCACAATATTGACACATTGCGTAGAGGGCCAAATCCCTAATTATCAAATTCCAGTGAGGGTCCGCAATATTAGCGCGTTGGGCCATGTTTCCAGTTCCCATCTGAGGTGGCAACGTGATACCACTACATCGCGCCACCATGCATTTTCCCAGTTGGCATTTTCCAGTGGCTTGACGTGAAAGTGGTGCATCGCGCTAAGGTGAAAAGCTGGGATTTTGGTCATTTTTTCAGTTCTATTTATAAGTTTAAGAGGGATATTTTGGTAAATATCCCAGCCCCTAATCCGTCCAAAACAATGAATTAAACCCCTCCAAAGCAATTTAGATCCACTTTTCATCGAATCACTCTCAAGTTAAACCCTAGTTCATCAAACTTCCTCCCCAAGAAATCCAAATTTCTCCATTTATTCTCCAAGGTAATCCAACATTGAAAATCCCCAATTCAAGAACTCTAAGAAGTCATCTCCAAATCATCAAAAGAGACCCAAGATTCAAGTTTTAGCATCTAGTTCATCAATTGAGGTATGTAGGGTTATGAACAAGGTTACTTCATTTATCCTTGTGCCCAAAACTTATTTTAATTACTAAAGTTATTTGATTTTATGTGATTTCTATGAAATTCAAGTTAGGTTTTATACTCATTATTGTTGTTTACAAACTTATGAGATTTCCATTGATTTAGAAGTTGAATTACACAACTATACTCATATTTTTATTCATTGTGCATTAATTTCCAGATTTTATGTTGAATTACAAATGTTTACGTTATCAAGCATGAAATTTTGAGATGTTTTAACATGAGATTGTTGCTTGGGTCATTAAGCCCTAATTAAAGATTGTTATTTCAAGATTGTTATGCTATATGCACCATATGACCATATTCCTCTAAGATTATTGATAAAGATTTGACCTTTTGATCTCAGAATAGATATGAAATCCACTTTACAGATTTAGCTTTACAGAATTACAATTGATTTTCATTATAAACCATTAGACTATTTTAAAAGTGGATTTTCATCAGAATGAGCATATAGATATTATTTTGGGAGTAGTATTTAGCACCGAGATGGGTATGTTACCATATTTCATAACCTAAAACTACGTGCCAAAGTAGGATTTATATTACTCCCTCTTCTACATGAATGACATATATGTGATCACTCAGATAGGTTATACTCGCTGGCAAGAGTATGACTCCTCTCCCCAATGTGAGGATGTTCCTCCTTAGAGGGACAAAGATGTTGGACTCCATGAATACTCACATGGTTTATGTCGGTTAGAAGAACCTCCCCTACAGATAAACCTTGAGATAAAAGATAAGTATTTTCTATACAGACTTACAGATTTCACGTAACCTATATGATTTGAGAATAAGAACAGAACACAGATTTTAGAACTAATGGCTCACAAGATTTATATTATATGCTTTACTATTCATGATTTATGATCTTCAGATTTTAGATTATTCAATCCTATTGAGTCATTTACACTTAGCATGCATGATTTTATAAATGTGATGATATTGCCTATTTATTGCACTCACCCTTATATACTCAGTACATCCTCAAAATACTAATCCACATGTATGTCTATGTGTTATATTATCTCATAATGTAGGTTCAGGTGCTCAATGTCAGCAGTGTGAGTGATTTTCGTGTATCTCATCTACATTCCCGTAGTTGGTAGGTCCTCATAGTTCGGGGACTTAGTTATTCAGATTTCAAGTCTATTAGTAGATACTTTAGCATTCATTTCAGATAGTTTGAGTCAGCTGGGGCTTGCCCCAATGACTCCCTAGTTTCAGTTAGTAGAGGCTTGTCGAACTACCAGATTTAGTGTCCATATTTTGTTTCAGTATTCAGATTTTTAGTATTTGCATATTTAGACTGATGAGATTAGTATTATCAGACATACTCAGATAGTTCAGATAGTTTTCTGTCTTTACTATGATTTTTCATTCATATTTCCCTACTTTGAGATTCAAATATAAAAAAGGCGGCCAAGGTTAGCTCACGACTACTTGTAGTTTAGAGCACTGTGTGGTATCCTGAGAATCAGATTTAGAGGTGTTACAGATGCAAGATGACTGCAAAGATATTTTTGAAATTCTCAAAATATAGCCAAGAAGGGGTGCAATTTGAGAGAAAAGTTGAGGGGGAAAGTGAGGGAAGTGGGAGTTCAATGGTCTTTTTAAACTGATCTGACCATAATCGCGGTCAAGTGTCTACGATTGCAGACACACGAGTGACTGCGATCGCAAAATAAGGCCCTCGATCGCAGTAACTGAGGGTATTTCTGCATCTCTATTTTTCGTTATTCAGCTTATTACTCATTTTGACACATTTTCCTTTGTTCAGTTTACCATGCAAAAATTTCACATTTCCCCTCTCTCGAACTCATTCAACACGCTTCATTGTGCTACAAATGCATAGATTAATCAATGGCAAAATTAAAATCTACACTACCAACTTGAAAAGAAAGGATATGAGCCATTTTTATGGCATGATGGGTTTCCTCCCATCGAGATCCCAATTTTAAAGTTGTGGCACGATACCTCTTCAACTATCATTTATGTCTCCACTTAGAAGATTTGAATTTACTCTCGTCTTGCGACCATTATGTATTGAGCGAAAGTCGGGCCGAAGATTCAAATCTTCCAAAATGAGACTAAATAGAGTTTAAGGGGTATTGATTATGCCTCTATCTCTCCACTTTGAAGACTTGAACGTTTTAATTAACTTCATATCAAAATTCCTAGTAGGCTCATTGGGTATTAGTGAGAACATCAAAACACCACTTATTAAATGTCAAATTTTGCACCTATTGGCCTTCAAGTAAGGGGCGTTATCTCGCCCTTTTGGGATGACAAACTCCTAAATATAGGGATTTTGTACCCCATCTCCCAAGTTTATTATTTTCTCGGCTGGTTTGACTTTTATCATATCCACCAAGCATAATGTCGAGAAGTGATTAGAGTTAGGTCGTCTTCCAAATTCTGGAGTCACATTCTTCTTGAAATTCTCACTCGAAAATGAACTAGAGTCTTCACAAAGGATTTGCTTAGCTTCTTTTTTGGACTCTAGTGCCACTTCCTCAACTTTGTCATCCTTTATTAGTTTTGGTTTGATTGGTTGGCAAATCACCTAGGATTTTTTACTATCAAGCTCATAATCAACCGCATGCTTGATATCTTTTTTTTATCATCCTTATTTTGAAGATTTGGAATATCCATAATGCTTGAAATATTGGTCTCCTCACCTAATTTTTCTTTTTTATTCTTCTTTTCAAATGCCGCCATGGATTGATGCAAATGATGCACATCCTCCTCCATTGTTGTTACTCAATCCAAGAGAGCTAGAAGCCTTGCTTCAACACCATTGTATCCGGTATGTTGTTCTTTCCTTATAACATCATGAGACCTATCAAACTCATAAGAAGAACTAGCATTTTTTAGCATAACTAGCCGAGGGGAATTCGGTCACTCCAATGTCTATCTCGACCACCACATAAAGAACAATGATACTCAGATGGTGCACACACTTTTTTCTGGGGAGCATATATATAATTTTTTCAAAAGTGGGGTCTACCATAATATGGACATCATCGAAATAAGATTTGCATCACCAAAATCATATTCATTCCATGATTCCATAGCAACAAGTAAACAAAAAAATAAATCTACCTAACACAAGAAACAAAAGAAAATCACAAACAAATATTTACATGTTTGAATCCAAGTAAGTTAAAGTTTCATTCTAACTCAAATATGCCAAATTATTCTCTGACAACGGTGTCATTTCTTATAATGCTGAACTCACATGTCGATTTAAGTGTAAGGCGATCATTGTCAATATATTACACAATTTTAAGTTGGGGTTAAAATCCACGAGGAACAATATGAGTGGTGATCAAGTAAGTTCGAAATGAAAGTCACATGTTAGACTCAAACATAGGGTACAAATATTTGGGTGTTTGAATGTTTTTAAAGATATATTATTTATGGGCTTTTAACAGACTAATTTAAGGCAAAGAATAATTAGAGCGTAATCAATTATGAATGGATCTTGGGTCTATGTTTTACAAGGGGCAACTAGTGTGTGGGTACATGAAAATCAAATTCAAATCTTAGCTAAAGCATGTGTGGGTAGGCTTGCTTAGGGGTTTTGATACTAGCCTTTCAACAAAGTACCAAACTATCACCCACAAATTCTTTTGAATAACTCAAGGAAGTGGTCAACCAATCATCACCAAGCCTCAATTGGGCATCCCTATTTCTAGGAAGATTCCCAAGATACAGCAATTCCATAATTTATCCTTATTTCTAGGACAATAAAAAGGGAATAACTATTACCTATCTTATTGTTTAGAAATGCTCATGTCACCTACATCCCTCTTTCAAGGATGATGAAGTATCTAGACTACTCACATCTCTCTTTTAAGGATGATGTGGTATTTGGGGGAAATGAGGCTTTCACCAATAAATTCCATTTTTAATCAAACATTTGTGAAACCCAATAACATTAACCAAGAATTTAAGCTAACAATCACAACCCACATACACTTGCACCTTATTCAAACATAACCCCAAGAGAGAGAACTAGAAACTCATAAGGATAATAAGCAAAGACATACCAAATCTCCATCAAATTGATTCATGAAAGATAAAGAGAATACAAATTCAAATTCTAAATTTCAACAAATCTTCAATGAAAATTTTTAATCCTTCACATAGGAGTTGCTCTAATGTATTCTTCACCTAAAATTAGAACCAAAATGTTCCCTTAAAATTAGAAAAAGGATCATGGGAGAGATAGAGTTCAAAAAATTTATCTATTTTCCCCAATGTGCAAGGGTTTTGAGTTAGTAAAGATTTGAAAGGAGGCTGTCAATTTACATAATTTCCCTTTGGGCATAATCTCGCATTGTTGCGATTGCAACAGCTTGCCCTCAATCACTGCTACTGCAAATACATTCATATCTGAGTGATCGTGGCAGATGACCAACTTAACTGGCCACGATCGTAGCTCTCAGACCGCAATCACGGTAACTGAGCCTTATCTGTGCAAGGTCTTTCAACTATACACTATTCTTCTCCTTTTGATCCATTTTAGCTCAAATTGACATCTTTTGTCTCATAACCTGTATGCCTGCAACATATGGGAATTAGTACAGTTAATCACAAATTTATCTCATTTATTCATCTAAATCATAATAGTGCGCATGAAATTTGAGTGCAAATGAGTGGAAAATTCACCACCCATTAGATGGTGTATGCCCACATGATGTAGGAACTGGCCATACTACCATTCCTCCTACTCAGTGACTTATACTCAGGGATAGTTTTGAGTTAAATTAAAGTTGTACGCTTCCATACTCCAAAAGACCCCATTTCATGCTATGGGCTTTTTTTTATTGTTGTTAATTCTTTGGTCTTTGTTTTGGCTATGATCGGGGGCATATCATGACTGGACATTCTTTAATTCTAGTTAGAGGCTTTGTCGGACTACTATGGGCATGGGCAGTATCAGTATTAGTGTTAGCAATAGTTTTAGTATTGGCATTGGGATCGGTATCGGTTGGATATTTGGTTGTGATTGTTTGGTTATGGTTATAGACTTTATTTATTGTCTTTAGATTATTATTGTGTTATATTGTTATAGGTTCAAAATTCATACGACATGAGATGCAGGGCATTTAACGATTGGGTATTGGGGGTGGTCTCTAATTCTAGTTGGACTTAAGATACCCGACACGACTAGGACCTAGTTAGGATTGTGTCAATATATGACTCATTGGTTGTATCTTGTTTCTCCTACTTGTTTCATTCTCTGCCATTTTACGTCATGCTGAAGTTATTTTTTCAGAGTAGCGAAAGGTCTTTCCTTTAGCATGCTTATCTGATTATGTGCTTGCTTCTATGTGTTTGATTTGAAAACATATTGTTTTTTTATTTTTTGAGTATGTACTATCTAAGTGAGTCATAAAATCCATATGATGCCCAAATAGTCTTATATTCAGTTGTCTATATTTGGACATCATTTTGAGCTTGTGTATGATCCTGCTTTGAACTTCTCATTTCATCTCCATGTAAAAATCCATTTGAAAGGACCTTCAAAGTTTTATTATATTTTGAAAACCCAAACCTAATTGGATTCCTTATTAAGGATTTGCTTTCGATTTTGTGAAACCAACTGCTTGTGCTAGATTATCATAGATTTGAATCTCTTTCTTACTAAATTTTGGCAAAATTAGTTCTTTGTTTAAAGCATGTTTAAATAGCCAAATTTGTATTTATTTCCTTAGTTTATTTTTTCTCACCTGTGACTAGTTACTATGTTTTGATTTACTCCACATATGGCCTAAGTTAACCAAACCAGTGGAGGTTTCAATCTTCTTTTCTATTCTCGTTCTTGTTTTTCCTTGGTTTTTTTCTTTACTCAAATCTCCTAAAATGAAATGATCTGCTTTGCCTTTTTTCCTTTGAATGATTGATGATTGATTGATTTAATATCTAGCTAGCCCTCCACCACGGCACATACTAATCCCTAATTTTTTTTTTTACATAAACCCATCTTCATCGAGTCCAAAAGGACTCATCTTTTGCATATTTTGATGGACCACGGAGGCCCAATTTATTGAGTTTAGGCCCCTTTCAAATCTAATAAATGGACTAAAATCATGATGATCAAGAATGTATACAATGATATATAGCAGAGATACGTTATATATAGGTGTTAGAAGATAATTTACAAGTTTAAAGAAGTGAGAAATTGAAGAAAGAAGCTAGTATACGAAGATGCAAGCTAGTATACAGTATGTATATAACCAAAAATGTGAAAAAGAGAAGCTGATGTATGACTAGTATTGAAACACCCTGGGTTTTGGTCCTTGGAAATTTCCTAAGATTTGAGTTCACTATCCTTGTAATGATTCATCATACGAGTTGTATGATATGGGTACGGGTCAGGTGACCCTAGTCGTGAAGAGTCCAGTGAGTGGAGGTTGGGTTTTTACTTAGTTATGACTGGGTTGCATGGGTCATTAGGTGTAGTGATGGGTCATTTGGACAATCCTTTATCAAATCAGAAGCTTAGTGACTTGACTTGGCTCTAAGTACAAGTGGATCACTAAGAGCCATGAGGATAGGGTATGAATGGTATAGTTGAATCGTATGTTGTCTAGTATCTAATCCCTTTGGATTCTGTCTTGGGTACGACTAGGCCATATGAGTCATATGGTTTGGTAATGAGTGGGATTAGGGAGTCTATAATGACAGTGTGTGGGTGTCCAGCTCACTGTATTGGGGATGACTCATTGGTAAGAGTCGTATGTTGTGGTCACAAGTCACTAGATGGACTCGTAATACAGTTTTAAGTTGGGGAATTTTTGGACATTTTCTCTTTTAATTTCCTTTGATGCCACGACTTAAAACACCTTTTAGGACTTCATTAACCTATTATTCCCAATCAAACATACTTAACATCTCTCTCAAACTCTCTTTTAAGAAAAAGGCTAAGGTTTCATCAAGATAATCAATTAAGGCTTTCAAGGGTGGTTTCTCTCTATCTTTCTTGGTGTCTAAGGCATATTACTCCTCCCCCATTTTTATTTTACAAAGAGAATATGTTTTAATATATGGTTTTCATGGTATTATTATGGTTTCGCAATAAAGGTTGGGGGTTTTGGATGTTCATGGTTGAATAATATTTCTCATGGTTTAATTATATTTTTGTTCATGCTTTTAGTATGATTTTGACATTTTGGGATGCATGTAAATGGTAAATCAATTTTGAGGCATTACGGATTCCCCAAATTGCTTGGTTATGGTTTTGATACTTATTTCCCTCAATCTGTTTGTTAAAATGCCAATGAGAATGATTTTTGTCACGTAGTGTGATTATCCTTGGAATCTTGCATTGCATAAATGGTAAATGGAACATGAATTGGTTATGGTTTGATTTCATATGGATTTTGAAAGTTCGTGGTGGCCAGGTTTTAGTAAATTAGAAATGATGGAGTCTAATTTAGTTTAATGGTTTATATGGCATGGTTGGAATAGACTTGCAAGCTCTAATTTTGGTATGACGATACCAATGGTTAATGCTTAATAAAAAGACTCATTGGTAAATAGTTGTGAATATGTAATTGGTTTTATTATGGGCTTAAAGGGGGTCATGTATAAAGGTCGTGGAAGGTAGTGGTCTCGGAGGGATCAATATTAGAAACTTATGTTTGCCGATGTGAGGTTTAGTCATGGTGACCGTGTGCATGATGTCACACTTTATATTTTGGGAGATGTACTAGTCATCTCAGGTTATTCTCTAGTTCGAGCAGCTAACATGCATCGGGGCCCTTTCAGCAGGGGAAGCTAAATCCATATAGCCCGTGGGTTGACATATAGGACTGCAGAGCTACACAGTCTAGGTTAAGATTTTAAATGCATGCTAAACCTTGTTCCCTACCCCAGCAAGGTATATATGTATATATGTGATTGCATATGGTTATGTGATTTGGTTTTGAATAATGGAATTATCTTATCTTTATCCCTGAGTTTATGCTGGCGTTTACTCCGCTAACCATTTTTGGGTGTTGTATTCTCACGCGATGTAGAAACTAGCCACTCTACCATTCCTCCGATTTAGTGACTTAGATTCGGGGACATCTTTTAGTAATATTGAAGTGGTGAGCTTCCATACTCCGAAAGACTCTATTTTATGCTATAGACCTCTTTCATTTATTGTTCTTTCTTGAATTTTGGTTTTAGCTATGATCTGGGGCATGTCCTGACCGAATGTTATTTGATTCTGGTTAGAGTCTTTGTCAAACTACTATGGGCATGGGCGGTGTCGGTATTGGTGTCAGCCTTGGTATTGGTATTGGCATTATGGTTGGCACCGGTTGGATATTTAGTTGAGATTTTTGGATTATGATTATAGACTTTATTTAATTTCTTTGAATTATTATTGTTTTACCTTGTTATATGTTAGTAATTCATCCGACATAGGGCGCAGGAATGTTATGATTGGGTATTGGGGTGGTCTCCGATCCTGGTTGGACTTGACATGCTTGACACGACTAGCCATGGTTTGGATCGTTTCAGATATACAGCTGGGAAAGGGATGAAAGAAGGTCCATTTAAATATGCTCAAAGCTTGGGCAGATTAGAATTGGGCTAGAAAGGGGCCCAAATCTTATTTTTATCTCCTTTATTTGGTTTTATGTAATTTGATTATTTTTTTGTATTTAATTTAGTTAATCTAGATTAATCCTCGAGTAGAAGGTTTATGTTAAATTAATTTTGTTTTTTTTTTGGTTATTTAATCTTTTTTTTCTCTATTTAGGCAAATTTCAGCTTTTAAAATAACTTGAGGATTTCTTTATATCTTTCATAGTCTTTAATGGCTCAAAATGCATGTTTAAGAAATTGGGTTAACTATTTAGCCCAAAGTCTTAATCCGGATAAATTTGTTAAAGTTAGAATTGTTTTAAACCTTTGATGTTTCATTTATTTTATTACTTAGAATAAATTAAACGAATTAGAATCAAATAGATTCTATTGATTGTGATAAGATTTTTCAAGTAAATTCAAGATTTTAGTTTAAATAAGATTTTCTCAAGTTTCTTAAGAAATTTCTAATAATTAGCCAAAGAAGTTAAATCCATTGGGAACCACACTTTGTGAATTTTAGAAAGTGTGTAACACCTTCTTTCAAATCTACTTGAACCCTTACCTAGACTCTGGTTATTTTTAAAAGGTTTTTGTCAAAATTATTTTTTTAAAATGGTTTCTTAGTTTTTCTAAAATTAAGTGGCGACTCAAAATTATATTTTCAATAAAATTAAATAGACTTCTCTTATTTTCTTCATGAAGTTATTAAAAAATTTTGACTTTTCAAAAATGGATCGTAACAAAATGGCGACTCTGTTGGGGTTTCACCTAGGTTCTAACCATAAGGATGTTACGTGTTTGGTTAAATATTTGTATTAATTATTGCTTTTATAATTATGTGTTTAAATTTCTTCAATTATTAACTGTTGTATTCATGGCATACTTTTATATTTGATAATTAAACTGTTTGGGGGTTTTGCGGTTGTCACTGCCACTATTGATTAATTCTAAATAAAGTATTGGAAATACAATGGTTTATTGGCACATTAGGCCTCCGATGACTGTTTGTATTTCCAAACTTGAGTTGTCCACTTAAGAACCTGGTCTAAGCCCACTCTAGATACCTAAGATAGAGCAAAACCCAATATCAGTTTAAGGCATGAGCCTAGGACGACTCAATACCTAAGGGGGTATTGGGCCCATTAGAAACCTACCTTGCATCTATTGACCATGAGTCATAATAGACGATTATCCTTTTTGTGTTAAAATGAAAGATAAGATGCCAGATTGTATGGACTATTTTCTCTTGAGTTTGAGGCTTTATTTTATAGTTTCTTTTATTAAAATCTAGAGGATATCTTCACCCGAAATGTAGTCAACAATTTAAAGAAGTTCAAGATCGAAGGACTCCCAAGAAGGTTTAGTTTATATTTGCTCCCCTGTATGGAACAGATATCATGTATTTCCCCCTTTTCCTTATTTTGTATCACCATTTGATTTATCCATGAAGTTTGTATAATATTTTGGGGGCAATGGAACGTCTCACAAATAGTATGTATATCCTTCAAATATTAGGCTTACCTTTGGCTTGAAAGGTCTCATGTAGCTAGGATACATTAAAATGGTTTATCTGCTAAAGTGTTTTATTATTTTTCTTTATCAATATTTTCTTGATTTGTGTGTTTAAATAACATATGTTTGACTTTAAACGGGACTAGTCCATCATTCTATTTCAAAGTTTTACAGCGTTATTAGGCATATAAGGCTCAAAATTTGGATCCTCCTAAAAAATCTCTTAAAATTCCATTGATAAAATCCCTTCTAATTCACCCTAGTTTTGTTCAAAAATCCATTAAGCCACTGTCAAAATCACATTGACCACGTTACTCTTACAATTCACTTTTTCCCACACTGAATTATAGTTAGAGCTATTCAGATATTCTATTAATGAATAGGCTATGTTGTCTTCAAAAGAGCTTTCCAAATAAGCCTTTTAAAATGTTTGTTTGTAAACACCCGATTCCTTCAAATAACTTAGTTTATTCTATTCAAAATGTTTTTTTCCCCATTAAATTCAAAATTGGTCAAATAGTTAAAGTTCTGAGCATTCAGTTACTTTTTCAAAGTGTCCTATTCTTTGAATTTTTGACTAGTCTATTTCAAATCAAATATCTGTCATTTATTTCGTATATTATTTTGGTCAATTATTATTATCATGAACTAACATTTTACCTTCTGAGTATTTTTCTTTTCTTTTTGAGATAGGCTGATTTGTGTTAGTAATCAAACTTGCTCGTTTCGCCAAGACTAAAAGCAAAAGTAACCACTAGCAGAATATCAGTATTTCACATGGTCTAAGGTCAAGAAAGCAACTACAGACTCATCATTTCTTTCTTGGGCTAACATAAAGACTCGTTGAATTATGGGTCCCAGTTTGATCAGCATAAACACTTCATCTGAGTCAGTTCCCACCTTGTCTGTGGCAATGGACCTTAGTCCCTTGATAGGAAGAGAAATAACCCCAGAGGTCGTTGCTGGTTTGGAACAACAAATTGTTGAACTAAATCTCACATTAAGGTAGAGTAGAACACCTTATCAGACTCCTCCAAACATGAATTTGCCTCCTGATGCTCGACAACAAAGGGGTATATTTCCGACATCAGAAGGAGTTGATCAGGGAGGTCATTTTATCACTTCTCAAAATGTTCATCCTTCCTAGAATACTACTTTTGTATACATATTTGCTCCACCAAAGGTTCAAAACATAATACTATCATATCATACTCTGCCAATATACACCTATGCTACCACCCTATCAGCGACGCAAACTCAGGGGTTATACCGCCTAGATGCTGATCATTATGTTGAAATTAAGAATGATCCAAGGGTGTTCCCTAATGAGACGGTGAATAAATATCTCAATACTTTAGCATATGCAATGAGAAGCCTTAGAGGGCTTGGAATTAATCAAAGTGTGAAGTCTGAAGAGTTGTGTGCATTTCCCAAGATTGAGTTTCCTCTGGGTTATAAGATCTAGAAATTCAAAAAGTTTGATGGTTCTAGAAATTCCTTCTTTCATTTGAAAATTCATTGTGAAATTTATATTAGTGTGGGCAAAACTGAAGGAATACGAGTCAAGTTATTTAGTCAATGTTTGAGTTGAAAGGCTCTAGAATGGTACACTAAGAAAGATTTGACTAAATGGCACACTTGGGATGACTTGACAAATGCTTTTCTGTATAACTAGTTTAGGTGTACGCGCATTGCACGTGTACCTTACTTTAATGAGTTCAAACATTACACTAAATAGGATATTTGTTTAAATAATAAAGATTAATATAATAATTAAATTTAATATCTTTTGAGTATCTAAAAATGGAGAATTTATTTATTCAACCTAATCTTTACCAAATATATTTTTTAAAAGTCGATCAACATTCATCTACCATCTGTAAAATTGCAACAAAACAATATAATGATAGAGACGTCAAAATAATACGATTAAATATAATCTTTACACACAAATTTTCTCAAAGTTGGCCGACACTCATCTACCTCTAGTAAACAATACAAAATAATAAGATAATAGAGATATCCAAATAATACAACAAAACCTAACCTTTACATAAAAAAGTCCTCAAAGCTGACCAACATTTATCTTTATCACTTGTAAACTGCAATAAAATAATACGATAAAAGTTATATCAAAACAATACAATTAAACGTATATTTTACACACAAAACTTTCTCATAACCGATAGAGATTCATCTACAAACTGTAAACTACCACAAAATAACAAACTAATAGAGATATTACGATAGTATAATTAAACCTAACATTTACCTAAAAAAAAATTCAAAATCAACTCATATTCATATAACATCTATAAATTAAAATAAAACAATAAGATAATAAGATATCAAAATAATAAAATTAAACCTAACCTTTACACAAGAAATTTTTCAAAGTCAACCGACATTATGAGGTGCTAACTTAGATTAATCTAACTCTAATACGGATACCGATATATAGATCGGGAAACCAAATAAATAATTTATCATATAATACACTTCCTGAATCAAAATCATATATAGAAAGCTAGGCATGAAGTTAATATATAAATGACATTATCTTTCCCAGAACAATTTGTTGGATGAAGTAGAAGCTCTTTCATGGCCCGACAATGTAAAAAAATGCAACATATATCAATGCAACAAAGAGGACTACTATCGTAATTAATAATAGTCCAAAGATTAAAAAGAAAATCAAATGACTTATCAATAGGACTTAACATACATATAATTGAGGCTGACTAATTTTAAGGCTTGAACCTATGACCCAACCGCTAGTGCTCATGTGTATGTTTGCTTTCAGTGTTTTTATGGGTTTAATTATAGCCTATAGTGTGTGTTATTCTGTTATTTATACTATGCATGTGCATGCGTACAGTTGACATTTGTTAAATATACAAGTAATAAGGATAGAATTTCTAACTACCAAAAGCACGCATAAAAAATCACAAAGTTAGACAATCAAAACAACGTTTAAAAGCAACGAACATCAACAAATTTGCTAGATTATAATCTTCTGTAGGAATAAAATTCAGAATCAAAAAATTCAAAGCCACAATTTATAAAGAACTCTAGAAGAATGTAAACTGAGAGAAAATCATGGTGGGTTTAAAGGTTCAACTCAAACATGTTGAAAATCTGGATTTTTTGGGTTAGAGTTTAACATGTTGCCAATCATTTTTTATTTAATATATAGTTTAGAAGTTGGGTATTAGGTTTTGTAAGGGACTAGGACTTTTGTTTTGTAGAAATATTTTTGTGCCTTTTTTTTACACGTTTGCCAAAATTAATTAACATTAGTAATGAAGAATATCCCATTAATATTATATCTAATCTAATTCTATGCCTAATGAATTTTTTGTTTAAAAGAATTTTGCCCCTAAAATATGGAATAAAGGTTAAATTACATTAACCTATATATTTAAAACAATTCTATCTAATTAAAATATGAAAGAAAAGTTCAATCACATTAACTCAATCAAATTAAATAATAATTTCAAAAAATAGTGAAAAAGATGATTTTGACTAAAGCAGAATCTTTTAATGAAGGGCAGAAAGCTCAAATCACTTTTCTAAGGACCTTCATACTTTTAATATATTATAGATTATAAGTTTTAAGTCGTTATTATTCCTGATAGGATCTCTATCACAAAGCTAAGGCAGAAATCAAATGAGTTTCCGTTAATATGTCATACGGTGGAGAGAAGAGGCAACTAGGGTACATCCTCTTATGAAGGAAGCTAAAATGATCAATTATTTCATGCATTAAATTCAGAATATTTTGATCACATGGTGATGATGGCTGGAAAAATATTTACTGAAATTTTCAAGACTGGAGAAATAATTGAGGATGGCCTCAAGACATGGAGGATAATAAATTTGACAGAACTGTAATCCACTCATAAGGGTTTCCAGATTGGCTCTATTGGAAATGGAGAGGTAAAGGAGAAAAAAGTGATGGGGGTAATAACTCAAGGAAGTTCATCCAACTACAAGCGATCTCCACGATACCAACCCAGTGCACGACATGCTCACTATCCGGTCTACAATGCACAAGTAACATGTCATGCTCAACCTCTACCAAACAACTATCAAAATAAAGCTCCTCATGACTATCATGAAAGGAAGCCTCCCAGAATTTTCATGCCATTGGCAGAATTACTTACTCAAATTCTTAAAAGGTTAAAAAAATTAGGACTACTTCATCCAATGGAAACAAAGACTGTGAACACTTCTATTAATTGGTATAATTCAAACAAGCGATGTACTTACTACTCTGGGGTTATTAGATATGATACTAAGAAATGTACGACTCTCAAGCACAAAATTTAGGATTTGATTGACAGCAAGGCGATAACACTTGCAAAAGCTCCAGCCAATGTCAACACACTCCATTGCCTAATTACAAAAAGTAGTCATTGGAATCATCAGTCCCAATGAAGAATGAAGTTCCCTCAAAGATGCACTTTTGATCTTCTTCAATCTTGCATCTTGAAGTGATTGTTTTATTTTCTTGTAATTGTATGTTCTCATTTTGATTTTCTTGTAATCATACTTTATGGTTTGATTTCCTTAAAATTGCACTTTGTGATTTCCTTGTAATCGTACTTCTTAGTTGTAATGAACTACGCTCGACCTGATTTCCCTTGTGGAATACGCAGGCAAACTGTATTGTCTTCGGTTACATTATCAGAAATATTAAATATTCATTTAGTTATACGAACTACGTTGGACCAGAATTTTCAAGAATGGAACACGTAGGCAATCTATGTCAGCTTTGGTCAATCCTTAAGAAAATTTATCATTCTGTCTTATGGTGGAACTATATTTGATATGATTCCTACCTCAATGGAATATATAGAACTCCATTGGCTCAACCACATTCCCCATAAGATTTTCATAGAAATTGGGGCAATTTTTTATAGGATCTCAAGATTTTATCAAGGGGATCTTTTTTTAAGTTGCATGGAGATAACATTGGAGCATGTAACTTGGGCAGAAATTTTGAGAAGGTTTCAAAAATTTCATAAAACTTGACATTTGTTACAAAGATGACCACCAAACATTGCTAAAGCTAAAACCGAAGCATAGTTTTGTAGAAGTTCTCAAATTTCAAGCTACATTACATTGTAAAGAACTCAAATATTTTGCATTTTAGATTGGGGCAGAATTTTTGAGAAGATCTAAAAAAATCTCTACTAAACGATGACATATATTACAAGGAAGTATGAGAGTTTCTATTATTGACTGTGGCAGAAATTTTGACAAAGATCCTCAAAAATTCTACAAAAAAACTGCACTTCAAGATCAAAAAACTTGCAAATCGATGATCAACAAAGAGAATCAGGAGTACAAGGCTAAACCAATGCATCCAGTCTCTTAAAACTAAGAATTTTTTTGGGTGCAAGAACAGTGAAGTGTAGAGCCTCAAAAATCTTTCCCGAGACATCACACGGTGCTTAGGACCACAAGTGATCCCAAGTTAACCCATGAACTGGCATACTGTTAAGCAACTGATTAAATATGTATAAAATTACTGAATTTACTGTGCAGAAACATAAAAATGATGGAATCTGTGAAAATACAATACTAATACAACTTTTACATTCTGATAAGGTTTGAAAAAAGGGACTAAAATTACATAACTGACTCTAACTGACATCTATGAAGCCTCTACTATACTGACTATAGATAGCTGGGATGCGACTCTAACTACCACTAATCAATATATATGAGTAAGAAAGTAAAGTACATAAATAACACCTAACTAAAGTCCCCGAAGTAGGAGGACTCATCATCTGCTAGTTGGAATCTGCAACTGTCTGATTCTGTCTGCACATACTACAACTTGTAACTACATTATGAGACAATGTAGCACATACACGTATATGTGGATCAGTACTTTGAAGATGTACTGAGTAGATAGGGATGAAATAGATAAGTAAAATATCATCTCATCATTATAATTTATAAAACAAATGACTCATATGAGATGGAATATCTGAAATACTAAAATCATGAAAAATAAATCAATCATACTTTATAAATATAGTGAGTCATAACATTTATTTCTAGAAGTGGAACTTGTAATCTCTCTTCAAATCATGTTATCTAAGTGTAGAAAGGACTCACCCTTAAATCTAAAATCTGAATGTTGAAAACTATAATTAAATATCTTTCTATAAAGCATCGTCTGAATAAATTGGTGAGTCTTTACACTTATTTTTCTAAAAATATTTTCTGACATTTTGTCTTAGGAATTAGGAACTTTGGGAGGTACTTTTAACCGACATAAACCATGTGAGCTGTCATGGAGTCCAATGTCTTGCTCACGTTGGGGAAAGCTGTTATAGCCTTGCCATCAGAATAGAACCTTAACTTAAGTGATCACTGACTTAGCCCACTATGGGAGCTTACAACCTACGGTGGCTCATAGTTCTGGGGCATGAGACCTTGAAATCATACCCAACTCGGTGCTAAATACTACTCACATACTTACTCTCAGAAATTATAGGAAATCCACCTTAAAATAGAATAAGGGTTTATAATGAAAATCAATTATTCTTCTTTATCTTTAAATTTCAAACTATATGAACAATTTGTCTTTCTTATCTTAGCTTAGGATCAAAAGATTAAAGTTTTACTAAATATCTGTGAATAAACTAATCATAGGATACTTAAAGAATCATCTTTCTTGAAACATCAACATATAAACTTGGGCTTAATAACCCATACATCAAACTCATGTCAAAACATCATAATATTCATGCCTAATCATGAAAACAATGATAATTCATCTCAAAATCTGTAAATTTCTGCAATGGGCATGAAAGTATGAAAATAGACATGCAATTCAACTTCTAAAACATTGGAAATCTCATAATCTTACAACTTGCAATAATAGGTATGAACCCTAATTTAAAATTCATGTATACATATTAAAAATCATCTAAATTTGTAGTTAAAAACTAGTTTTATGCACAGGGATGAAAGGAGATTCTTGTTCATAAAACCCACATA
The DNA here is from genome assembly GCA_030864225.1 of Capsicum baccatum var. pendulum. Taxonomy (NCBI): domain Eukaryota; kingdom Viridiplantae; phylum Streptophyta; class Magnoliopsida; order Solanales; family Solanaceae; genus Capsicum; species Capsicum baccatum. The sequence continues at coordinate 138,887,399 of CM061550.1, forward strand.
CCTTGATTAAAGAAACTTGGTCGATTGATTCCTATTTATGTTCTTGGAGATGAGTTCTTGATTATCTTGCCTTGGGCATCCTCAATTTGGAGCTTTCTTGGAGAATCTATGGATGATTTTTTATTTCTTGGAGAAAGGGCTTTGGAGCTTTAGGATTTTATTTTGAGAGAGAATGGATGAAATTGGGCATAAAGTGCTTAGAATAGGCTTAAATCCTATGTTTGGACAGATTGGGGTCTTGGGAATTGACCAAAATACCCTGTTTAAACTTCTAAATAGAACTGGAAAATGTAAAAGTTTTTCGAAATGGGTGGCCACCGTGATGCACCACTATCACAATGGTTTATTGAAATTTGGACAATTGGGAACTAGACATGCAACGCGATGCGCCACTATCACGGTGCCCAATAGTTTTGCCATTTTGGCCATGAGTGCGATGCGCCATTATCACTTTAGGCTATCGGAATGGGACAATTGGGAATTTAGGCTTCTCCGCGATGCAGGGCTATCACAGAGGGTCATTGAAATTGACAATTGTCATTTTACCCACCTCCACGATGCGTCAAGTGCCTAAGTGGCGCACTGTCAACTTAAAAACGTCATAACTCCTTCACCGAGTCTCAGAATTGGGCAAACTTAGTATCGATGAAAAGCTTATTCAATTTCCCACACAATGAAAAGTCAAAATCTTGAAAATTAAATATGCATAAAATGGTATTCATTTTTTAAGCTAGTCCTTGACATTCTAGGAGCAAATTTAAGCTAGAAAAAGTATGAGGTATTACAATATCTTCCCCTTGGGAACATTCGTCCTCGAATGTGGATAATTAGGCTGAAATTACTAAGGAATATAGGGCTATAAGCTATCATGCACAATTGAAATAAACTGTATGACTGAACCCAACGTAGTGAGCTACTGAACTGATCTGTGAGTGCATGAACTTACATGAAAATAGCTATATGGTTGAGATAGAAAATAGCTCGGGGTATTACAACATCTCCCCTTTGATATTGTTCACCCCCGAATGATACTGATTTGGTTGAAATACTAGGAAAAGTCTGAGATGATACGCAGGATACTTATGAACTGAATCATGACTTAATATCTGAATCTAAAACTAATGCATGATGCATATACTGAGCTGAATCCGCAATTTACATGGATGCGAACAAACTACCTCTCGAAATGGCCATACTTATGAAATTTTAGGTAATAAGACTAGACTAAATTAGAAGATGGAAAACTATGGAAATTTGTCTGTTGGACTATTAAACTGGATTGCTGGCTATGCAGACTGAATCATACCGAACGCTCATACCCCGATGGAGTATTTCTTCAACACCTTTTTAAGAAATTTCTAATGCTATTAGGGAGTAAAGAACTGTGGGCATGATCTGAACAAAACATCTAAGTAGGAAACTACAACATTCCTATGATTCTATAGCATGGGACTTAGACCTATAAATCATAAGTCAGGAATATGCAAATTCTTACCTTCAAGCTTAGCAACACTTCTCAAACACTCTCTCAACTATATTATTCCCCTCAAATACCATACTCACTTGATTCAACTTATAATTCTCAAATGGCATTGATAAGTTCGTCTACTAAATTCTAACTAAACCATATTTTCTCATCGTGGTCAAGCCTAACTCGGAATCACAAGTACTGCACCTAACACCATAATACTAGTCTAAACCATGGATTTAATACCCCAAGAATTGTCATTCCTACTCCTCTCTAAGATAATTCTTCTTATAACTTCTATAACAAAATTCAACCTCTTACTAGGAAATATTTAACGCACAATATGCCCATCCAATTATATAGCAACATAACGTTCAAGCCTATCTTCATAACCACATGTGCACTTCTAAAAACATACTCGTAAGAGCATCTTCCTCATATTCTCTAATACCTCTATCAATAACAACTTTCATGCACTATTGAATTATTAGGAAGACACACATTAAATATTCTCGACTAACCAAGTCATACACAAGAAAACAAACTTCACCTCAAAAATTCTTTCAAACTTACAGACTTATATAAAATCAGCTTTCAACCATTTTTCCCAACATAACACATTTACTCTCTCTCATCCACACAATTGCTCATTATCACTATCTTAACTTAGGAGAGGTCACTAAAAGGTTGGAATGTCAGGATCCAAGACATGAAGGGATACTAAGCATAGCTTGACACTTCACCGCGGCCTGAGGGATGAGGGTTCCTGATATGGACTCATTAAAGAGATCGAGTCTAAGGGCATACATGATATAAATCTGTACTTCGCTTGATCCTTAAGAGTATTGCACGAGTACTGGAACTAAACATACTATAAAGCATGAGTACATGAGTCATGATATGTATGACCTGAATTTTTTGGAGTTCATAACTTATGAAATATGAACGAACTGGAACTCCTCATAATAGGAACTGGGAGAGTATATGATTCTTTATTAGACACATGAACTATGATCATGGAACTGACACGAAAGGAATGAGTAGATATTGGAATAACTAAAATACCAACACTGAAATAAAAATGGGTTGAGCCTCATCCTCACCTTATGATGTTCTACACTACACTGGCATTACTACTAGAATCGGGAAGTCTGACTTTGTTACTTATTCTATCATCTCCCCCTTATCTTTAAACCATCACTCTAAGTCTGTGGAACCCCTCACTAAACTCCAAACTGAACTACACTTGCTGCACTCTGGAGTCTAGAGTATAACAATACACGCAAATAATAAGCTTACTCTGAAAAACTACACCTGAAAGTGTAAAACTCGCTTCTAATACTTTCGTCTGAGGTATAACTCTATCTTTCTATAGCCCTCACTAGTCATCATATAATATCTTGAACACTTACTAACTTAGAATATTCATGAGTATCACCACATCTTGAATTCATACCATACAGAGCTTCAACTCTCATTTCTATTCGCTCATTCTTCAAGGTTTCAAACTTAGATTCTAACACTTAACACGAATGTATTCAACCTTTAATAAACCATGTTTCTTTCTTCATAGCCTACTAATATCGCATCTCTAAACTTATATCTCTAAACCATGAGAATCACGATCATATCAAGAAGGCTCAACATCATCAATCGAAACTCCTTAACTTAGTTATTTAGAACACCATATACCATCTAACTAGTATTCTTACACTTTGCAACTCAACGGTACTACCAACCACATAAAACACGTAATATCCTTAGAAAATAAAGCAACCCTATATCACCTTGGGAATACTTCTTCATCATTCATACAACATCATACTTAATTATAAAAAATGGACTCAAACTCTTGTACATATTGTTCAAGCCTACTAGATCACTTCCATATAACTAGCACCACTAACTAAGGAAATCATTACATCTACCTCGATGACCAACAACTGTTCAAACTTAATGTATAGTGCTAAACATGATTTAACAACCCACCTTACATACAATTCTCACTTGGACGCTATAAAAGTAAAACATCAAGAAACACTAGTCCACTAGATCATCATAATAATAGAAGCTGGTCAAAATGACCTATCTCATTATAATCCATTAGCACATACTACTTCTACACATCACTACTATTTACCCATCTATACACCTAAATTACGATCATAGCTCTATAGGTTTCAACTAACCTCCTTTTCGTAAACTCGGGGGAAGCCCAAATTAATGATACTAGACAACCAAACACTTCATTAATATACTATACTTCTCTAACATAACAAATATAATTTATAACTCCTTCCGTACATCAAACAACAACAATTCTCCTTAACTAATAATTCTTTCTCTGCCGTCATCAAACTAACATACAAGGGACTATCACCTCAACACATCTCAACAACATGAACCAGTTTACCTCTATAATATTATCAATCGTCATTCCTACTTTTCTTATCACTACTCTTCTACACCCATATTTCCAGCTATAATAAGGTACTACTATTCATAAATCATAACACTGAAGTTCATAATACCCCCCGAATGCACACTTTATTTAAAAATCTAGGTTCATACTATTTTTTCTCATGAGCACAATCTGAATACATATATAATTCTGTCTCAACTGAAAAATGCATAAGGATGAAATCATAAACTTTCAACTCAAGGAACTTATGACACACTAGAGAGATCATTTCAAGCCCTTGGTGTGACTTCTGAAACTTCTGCTAGAAAATCTGAGAGCATTATCTGGGGAGGAACTGGAACTTGCTTATCATGTTATCTCAAGAATAAGTCATAGAAGAGGAATTTTGGAGCAACACATGAGTAGACAAGAATTTCTAAGAGAACAATTTTACTACATGATCTAGAGTATAAAAGAAAGAAAACTTTTCTTAAATGCCTCGTAGCCTCTCGAAGAAAAATACAAACATCTCCGTACTATTTTGTAAGACTTTACTAGACATGGCTTCACAGACACCCTAGGACACTTGAAGTTTATGCTCTGATACCAAGTTTGTAAAGCCCCCCCAAAAATCTGTCCCCAAGATGTCACACGGTGCTTAGGACCACAAGTGATCCCAAGCTAACCCATGAACTGGAATATTGTTAAGCAACTGATTGAATATGTATAAAATCACTGAATTTACTTTGCAGAAACATAAAAATGAAGGAATCTATAAAAATACAATACTGATACAACTCTTATATTTTGATAAGGTCTGAAAAGAGGGACTAAAATTACATAACTGACTCTAACTGACATTTATGAAGCCTCTACTATACTGACTATAGATAGTTCGGACGTGACTTTAACTACCACTAATCAATACATATGAGTAAGAAAGTAAAGTACATAAATAAAACCTAAGTAAAGTCCCCGAAGTAGGAGGACTCATCATCTGCTAGCTAGAATCTACAACTCTCTGATTCTGTCTGCACATACTACAACTTATACCTACATTATGAGACAATGTAGCACATAAACTTATATGCTGATCAGTACTTTGAGGATTTACTATGTATATAGGGTTGAAATGCATAAGTAAAACATCATCTCATCATCATAATTTATAAAACAATGCATGCTAAATGTAAATAACTCACTTGAGCAGGAATATCTGAAATACTGAAATCATGAATAATAAATCAATCATACTTTATAAATCTAGTGAGTCATAACATTTAGTTCTAGAAGTTGAACTTGTACTCTCTCTTTAAATCATGTTATCTAAGTGTAGAAAGGACTCACCCTTAAATCTGAAATTTGAAAGCTGAACACTATAATTAAATATCTTTATATAAAGCATAGTCTGAATAAATTGGTGATCCTTTACACTTATTTTTCTAAAAAGCTTTTCTGATATTTTGTCTTAGTAATTAGGAACTTTGGGAGGTACTTTTAACCGACATAAACCATGTGAGCTATCATGGAGTCCAACATCTTACCCACGTTGGAAAAATTTGTTCTACCATTGCCATCGGAATAGAACCTTAACTTAAGTGATCACTGACTTAGCCCACTATAGGCGCTTAAAATCTATAGTGGCTCGTAGTTCTGGGGAATTAGACCTTGGAATCATACCCAACTCGATGCTAAAGACTACTCCTATACTTATCGCTCAGAACTTATAGGAATCCACCTTAAAATAGCATAAGGGTTTATAATGAAAACCAATTATGCTTCGCTTTCTTTAAATTTCAAAATATATAAACAATATGGATTCCTTATCTTAGCTTAGCATCAAAAGATCAAAGATTTACTGAAAATCTGTGAATAAACTGATCAGGATGCTTAAGGGATCATATTTCTTGAAACATCAACATATAAACTTGGCTTAACAACCCATACATCAAACTTATGTCCAAACATAGTAATATTCATGATTAATCATGAAAAAATGATAATTTTTCTCAAAATCTATAAATTTCTGCAATGGGCATGAAATTATGAAAATAGACATGCAATTCAACTTCTAAAACATTGGAAATCGTATAATCTTGCAACTTGCAATAATGGGTATGAACCCAAATTTAAAATTCATGTATAGACTTTCAAAATCATCTATATTTGTAGTTAAAAACTAGTTTTAGGAACATGGATAAAAAAAGATCCTTGTTCATAAACCCCACATACCTTGATTGAACATTAGATGAAGAAACTTGATCTATTAATTCCTATTTGAGTTCTTGGAGATGAGTTCTTGATTATCTTGCCTTGGAAATTCTTAATTTGGAGCTTTCTTGGAGAATCTATGAAGGATTTTTTATTTCTTGGAGCAGGAGCTTTGGAGTTTTAAGATTTACTTTGAGAGAGAATAGATGAAATTAGGCATAGCGTGCTTAGAATAGGCTTAAATCTTATGTTTGGATGGATTGGGGGATTGAGAATTGACCAAAATACCCTTTTTAAACTTCTAAATGAAACTGGAAAACGTAACACTTTTCCAAACTGGGTGGCCATCACGATACACCACTATCGCGATGGCTTACTGGAATTTGGACAATTAGGAACTGGGTAGGCAAAGCGACGCGCCACTATCGTGGTGCCCTATAGTTTTGCCATTTTGGCCATTGGCACGACGCGCTAATATCGCGTTGGGCTATTGGAATGGGACAATTGAGAATTTGGTTTTTTTTTTTGCAATGCGGGGCTATCGCAGAGGGCCACTGGAATTGACGATTGTCATTTTTCCCATTTCTGTGACGTGCCAAGTGCCCAGGTGGCACACTTTCAACTTAAAAACGTCATAACTCCTTCACCGAGTGTTGAAATTGGGAGAACTTAGTATCAATGGAAAGCTTATTTAATTTTCCACACAATGAAAAGTCGAAATCTTAAAAATTCCCTATGTATAAAATGGTATTTATTTTTTAAGCTAGTCCTTAACATTCTAGGAGCAAATTTAAGCTAGAAAAAGTATGAGGTATTACATGAAGTCACAAAAGTCAACAATGTTAAGCATCGCAAATGGAATTACCAGACCCTCCAAGGCCTTTCCATAATAATCCAAACAACTTTTCTTCTCTCTTTCCTTGTTCATTTATGTTTTGTTTACTTCATTATAATCTCTAACGCTTCCTCTGATTTTGTAGGAAATAATCGATCATAGCGATTAACATATGAAGATATTGTCTAAGCCATTATCTCTAAATTATTATTAGTCAAATGACTTTATATTTAAACTCTATCCTCTATTATACTCTTGACTTAGTTATAACCAATTATTGTGTTATCAATGAGCTTTGTTTGAGTTTTACAGGTGAAGTTATGAAAGACCACCTCTAAGAACTAATACAAACCAATCCTCTCAAAGTTTGAGGATACCAATCCTCTCAGAGTTTGAGGATTTAATACAGAAGCTCAGGACATGCACAAGTCTTTTTAAGGATTTCTGATTCAAGGATGAAGTTCAGCAAATCAACTTTTATATCATCTTATATGTTAGGGTTTTCTACCCTCCATGAAAATTACTGGATTGCCAGCCCATTCGAGGTGACATGTCTTATTATATTTGGGTCATTCACCCTTACAAAAAGATATACCAAATCGTAACTTCATTCGAGGTGACACATCTTATTATATTTGGGTCAGCCATCCTTTCAAAAGACTACATATTTCTCCCTCAGTCCCATTTTATGTGTCATTATTTCCTTTTTAGTTCGTTCCAAAAAGAATATCACATTTCCTTATTTGGTAATTATTTAATGGCAACATCACCATTTTATCTTTACTGGGTCCCACTTAATAAGAAAAAATAACTAGAAAGTAAACTTTAAGAGGGACAATTTTGTAAACTTTATAAAGTCATCACTCATTTCTTAAACTTCATGTCTGGTCAAAAGGAGACACATAAAATAAGACGGAGGGAGTATTATATTCAGGTTTTCAATTCTTTAAGAGGATGCATTAGGCCATCACTTTATTTGAGACATCCTATTATTATGTTATGGATCGTCACCTCCTTCAGAGTGATATTATTACGTTATGAATCATCACCTTTTTCAGAGTGTCATATTATTATATTATAGATCATCACGTCCTTCAGTGTAATATTTTATTATGTTATAGATAGTCACCCCCTTAAGAGTGATACATTATTACATGGACCGTCACCTTCTTCAGAGTGATATGTCATCATATTATGGACTGTCACCTCCTTCATAGTGACATGTTATTATGTTATAGACCGTCACCTCCTTTAAAGTGATATATTATTATGCTATGGATCATCACCTCCTTCAGAGTGTCATATTATTATGTTATAGTATGTTACCACCTTCAGCATGAAATTTTATTATATTATAGACTATTACCCCCTTGAGAGTGACACATTATTATATGGACTGTCACCTCCTTCAGAATGACATGTTATTATGCTATGGACCGTCACCTCCTCCAGAGTGACATGTTATTATGTTAAAGATTGTGACCTCCTTCAAAGTGATGTGTTATTATGTTATGGATAGTCACCTTCTTCAGAGTGACATGTTATTATGTTATGGACCATCACCTTTTTTAGAGTGACATATTATTGTGATATGGACCGTCACCTTCTTTGGAGTGATATATTATTATGTGATGGACCGTCACCTTCTTTGGAGTGACACCTTATTATGTTATGGACCATCACCTCCTTTAGAGTAATATCTTATTATGTTATGGATTGTCACCTCCTTCATTGTGGCATAATAAAACAAGGTTTTCACAATGTTCTTTCATTGTATTTGCTACTAATAAGTTTAGTGTAGGTGATTAATTGACATGTTAGATAATCACTCCGTTCAAAGTGGCATTTTATATTTAAAAATAGCTCATCCACCTTTCAATGAGATACATTGGATTATCACTCTGTTCAAAGTGGCGTGTTACATTTAAAATAGGTCATCTGTATTTCAATGAGATATGTTGGACCATAACTCCATTCAAAGTGGTATGTTATATTCAAAATAGGTCATTTTCTTTCATTGAGACACGTTAGACTGTCACTCCATTCAAAGTGGTATGTTACATTTAAAATAGGTCGTTCATTTTTCAATTAGACATGTTGGACCGTCATTCCGTTCAAAGTGGTATGTTACATTTAAAATAGGTCTCCCACCTTTTAATGAGACACGTTGGACCGTCACTCCATTCAAAGTCGCATATTACATTTAAAATAGGTCATCCATCTTTCAATGAGACACGTTGGACTGTCACTCCATTCAAAGTGGCATGTTATATTCAATATAAGTCATTCGCCTTTTACTGGTACATGTTGGGTTGTCACCCCATTCAAAGCAGCATAGTATTTTTTGAACATATTGTGCAAATTGGTTCATCAACTATCTCAGCATAGCATGTTCAAATAGGTTTGCACTAATTTATGTTGGTGTAATGCTACATTTACAGCTAATCATTTGTTTGAGTTGTTGTCGAAAGCTTCCAAAAGGATAAAAGTCTCAAATCAAAACTACAGATATGGATGACTCTAAAAAGGACACAGCACAATATGGAACTTTTTTTTAGCAGCGAACTGGGACATAGTCCGAAGAGGAATATTAGACCATTCGGATGCGAGATGAAGGACGACTTCCACCACAATCAAACCACACCCCTGTTAGAAGTCATGTGGGGTATTTAGGGATATTTTGGTTTCAGTTTCACTTTTAGGATATTTCCAAACTCATACTGAAAGTAAATTTCTCTTTTCTTCAAATTCGGGTGATAACGCACTTAGTTTTTGGAAACTAAGTCTAGATAAATTCTAGCCTATGGATGTGAAGTATACCACATTCATAGTTAAGAGGTTACAAGGCTCTTTTTATTAACTCAGTTGACTTGTCACTCATCCTAAGTCAAAGATCATCTAAAATAAAAGACTATCTTTTCTACCGATCGAGTCGAACTACAAGCAGTTTGATTTCCTGAATCATTGGGATATGTAGGTTGGGCTCTGTCTTGAAAACTCGACTACATTCCAACAGTCCCCCAATCCTATTATTCTCCACCTTTTCGATTTCCCCAAAATTTAAAAATTGGGATAGCTTGTGAATTTTTTGAAAATCAAGCTTTATAAACTACAAGTTGCCTGAATTCTCATGCAATCTGAGATATATAGAAAACCTGATACCGGATCCGTCCATAACTACACAAAACTCGTGCGAAAGTCAATCTACTTCGAAAGATGAATTTGTGGTCGGACAAAATTAGAAACATCAAACTCCTTTAACCAAGGGTTACTAGCATTCACCCTAACCAAAGGGAGGGGCAATTGTTGACACCTAATTTTTTTCCTCCATGACTAAGTTTAATTTTGAGTTACTTTGATTTTAAATAAAATTAGAACATTTATTTTATTCATATAAGAAAACAAACTTTTCAAAGTACTCTCTAGGTAATTTTATCATTTTGAGTAGTGATTATATATTCTCGTACTTGTATACGAGATCGCATAATTTTGTTACTTAAATAAATTTTTAATTAAAAATTTAATTTTAATCAAGGATTGTCTCTAAATTAATTCAAATGGGTAAAATATTAATTTAAATATAATTTATTCTCAAAAATAATATAGTTGAAAAATATTTGTTTGATTTTGTTGAACCAAGAAGCTCCGAATTAAATCGGTTGATAATTCGTATCGAATTTTATTTTAATTTTTACTCAATTTATTGAATTTGATCATAATTGAAATCAAGTTGACCACAATTTCAATGCAATTGACAATTGATTTTCAGTTTGATTTAAATTTAAATTAAATTGAATGAAATTATAATTTAAAGACTATTAATAGATTAGTCTTAAATCCTAATTACTCCAGTCTTTCCCTTACAATTGTCGTTGACCCAGCCCAACCAGTTAACCCATATCCCTCTAACCAGTCTAGCTCAACAAATTCCTTCCATCTCACCACCCCAACTTCAACAAACTAGCCTATCACCCTTTCCCCATTAGCAATAACAGACAATAGTGTGCAAACAACACCAGCAATAAACAATCCAGAAACAAAAGCAACTCCAGCATACAATATTCAACAACGACTCCTACCCAGCAATGCCAACAATTTCAACGGCTAATACCTACGAACTCATCCCATTAACCCGTGAACCAAATCTAGTTCAAAACTTATCCTCTTTTAATTTGAAATTCAAATACATACAAAATAGTACGATTTTAGTCATCCTATCCTTATACCTCAATGAATTTTTCAAAAAACCCTCCCATATCAAAACTTATTGAAGAAAATTGGAATTTTGGGTTCTATTCAAATCCTCCCCACTCCACTATTCAGGGGGGTCTTTTCGGGAACCAAAAAGAGGCTAAATATTCTCTACTCAGTTAGAATTTGAACTAAAGTCCCCAACCTGTATTTGTGAGAATTTTGATTCAGGTTTTATTTTTTTCTTATCATTCTCGAATCGAAAAATGTGGTGAAATAGTCTTTGTGAATTCATCGTCCCATTTTGCTACCCCCGAAAAGGTAATCCTCTTCGTCCAAATTAGCTTTGATGTTATGGGTTGTGTGACTTATTGATGAATGAATTGGTTGGTCTTGTTTGCTCTCACAAAATTAAGTAATTTTGATGATTGTTATCAAAATTCGCTTAAGTTCCATTGTGCTCCATGATTATTGTCTACTGGCTAATTTTTTTTAAGTCTTTTATTTTTTTCTCAAACTGAATCAGTGTCTTTTTTTTCATTAAGTATAAGTTAAGTAATGGATGAGGCATAATTTAGTTGAGTCTTATGTTGTTATGTGCCTAGAAAATAGATACATTCCTTTATTTGTTCATATCCAGTAGCTAAGTTTTGGTCTTTACTTGGATATAAAATCTGCTCTCCTTCCACAATCTTTATAAAATAAGTTTATTCCAATGAGCTCTTTCTGTTATTTAATCTCGCATGAATTAGATTAATGCTTTCTTCCTGACATGCTGAAATTTTACCCATTTCTCTCAAACTTCCCTTCTACTTTATAGTAGTTATTTTGCAGTAAGAAGACTTGATATACACGATAGTTAAATCTCAGTACATATGACTCATTGGTTGTATTTTGCTTCTCATATTTGCTGCATTCTCTGTCATTTTACGTCGTGCTGAAGTTATTTTTTTCGGAGTAGCAAAAATTCTTTCCTTTAGTACTTTGTCTGGTTGTGTGCTTCCTTTAGTATTGTTTTTCCATTTTTTAAGTATGTACTATCTAAGTGACTCATATAATCCACATAATGCCCTAATGGTCTTATATTTTAGTTGTTTATATTTGGATATCGTTTTGAGCATATGTCAGATCCTGCTTTGAACTTCTCACTTTATCTCCATGTAAAAATTCATTTGCAAGGACCTTTAAAGTTTCATTATATTTTTGAAAACTCATACCTAACTGGCTTCCTTATTAAAAATTTATTTTTGATTTTGTGAAACCAACTTGTTATGCTAGATTATCTAAGTTTTGAATCTTTTTCTTGTTAAATTTTGACAAAATTAGTTCTTTGTTTGAAGCATGTTTAAATCGCTAAATTTGTATTTATTTATTTAGTTTATTTTTCTCACGCGTGACTAGTTACTATGTTTTGATTTACTCCCCATATGGCCTAAGTCAACCAAATCAGTGGAGGTTTCAATCTACTTTTTTATTCTCTTTCTTGTTTGGCTTGGTTTTTTTCTTTACTCAAATCATCTGAAATGAAATAGTCTGCTACGTCTTTTTGCTTTTGAATGATTAATGATCGGTTGATTTAATATCTAGCTAGCCCACCAGGGCAGTTTTAATCCTTAATTTTTCTTTTACATGAACTCATCTTCATCGAGTTCAAAAGTGCTTATCCTTCACATATTCTAATGGGCCACGAAAGCCTAATTTATTGAATTTAGGCCCCTTTCAAGTCCAATAAATAAACTAAAATTATGAAGATCAAGACTGTATACAAAGATACACAGCAGAGATATGTTATATATAGGTGTTAGAAGATGATTTACAAGTTCAAAAAAAGTAAAAATAGAAGAAGGAAGCTTGTATACGAAGTTGCAAGTTATATACAGTGTGTGTATCGCCAAAAACGTGAAAAACGGAAGTTGATATACGACTGAAATATAGCTGGGAAGAGGCTGAAAGAAGGTTCATTTTAATAGGCCCAAAGTTAGGGCAAATTTGAATTGGGCTAGAAAGAGGCCCAAATCTCATTTTTATCTCATTTATTTGCTTGTATGTAATTTGACTATATATTTGTAATTTAATTTAGTTAATCTAGATGAATATTGGGGAGAAAATTTACGTTAAAAATGGTTTTGTTTTATTCTTTGTTCATTTAATATTTCTTTTTCTTTATTTAGGCAAATTTCAGCTTTTAAAATAACTTGAGAATTTTTTTATATCTTTTCATAATTGTTAATGGCTCGAAATTCACATTTAAGAAGTTGGTTAACTATTTAGCGCAAAGTCTTAATCTGGATAAATATGTTAAAGTTAGAATTATTTTGAAACTTTGATGTTTAGTTTATTTTATTACTTAAAATAAATTAAATGGATTAGTATCACATAGATTGTATTGATTTGCAATACGATTTTTTAAATAAATTCAAGATTTTCTTTTAAGTAAGATTTTCTCAAGTTTCTTAAGAAATTTTAAAAATTGGCCAAATAAGTTAAATCCGTCGGGAACCACACTTTGTTGATCTTCGAAAGTGCCTAACACTTTCTTTCAAATCAACGTGAACTCTTACCTAGACTCTGACTATTTTTAAAAGATTTTCTTTCAAAATTACTTTTTAAAAATGGTTTCTTAATTTTTCTAAAATTAAGTGGCGACTCCAAATTAGTTTTTCAATTAAATCAAATAGACTTCTCTTACTTTCGCCACGAAGTTATGAAACATTTTTGACTTTTCAAAAATAAATCGTAATAGGATATATTAATTTTAGTGGCATACCTCTATTTGGTCATCCTATTACTAGAGAAAAGGCCAAACCATGATGTACCAGCTTGGTCTGGATTTATTTTCTTCTTTGAATCTTCAGGTTATGCTTTTGGAACTTGAAGTAGCTCTAGATTGCTCTGATTTGAGTTATCGCCGATTTCCTATTGCTGAGGCATTTTTTTCCCTTTTGACTCAATACGACAAGTTATATTCAAATTGAGCTTCTCTAAATTCCCCTCCTCATTTCCTGATATTGTCACCAGTGTGGATTTCATTGAAAAACTCGAAAACGCTTATTTCATCACCAAGAAAGTCCCATTAATTAGGATATTAGGGTTTCTTGTTCGTATCGGCTCATCCTTCTCCCTACCTTGTGTCTCCAAAGAAATTATCACTCGTTTACCTTTAGCTATACTCATGATCTGCTCGTCCTTCTAAGGCCTGCCCCAACCTCTCTTCGCCAATGTAGAGAACGCTCAGTGCACGTTGTCAGTAAGCACTAAATGTGCACCGATTGCACTATTATCATGTATACTATAGCACCAAATGTTTTTTGGATATGTTTTATAAAAAGGAAAAAATGGGTTGACAAAAATGTTGTTGTTGTTGTTCTTCTTCTTCTTCTTCTTCTTCTTCTTCTTCTTCTTCTTATTATTATTATTATTATTATTATTATTATTATTATTATTATTATTATTATTATTATTATTATTATTATTATTATTATTATTATAGCTTTAGCTTTAGCTTTGACTCGATGAATAAGCCTCTTGAATTTTGATTAGTTTGTCAGTAGGGGTGTTGGTAAGAGGTCAAAAATTGTTCATTGATTTTATATTTCTATTTTTTTTTTATGATTAAGATTCCAAGGAAGAGGTGTTTATTGTGTGTGCTCTCTATGTAATTTTTTTATTTTTGATTTTTATCATTTTTTTAGTTGTCGCAAATCTGTATTTCGTTTAGACTCAAATACGCATAGAAAGTTTAACCCTCAACTATTTTTTTTAACAAAAATAAAGAGAATATTTTCATCGATTTAAGGAATATTTTCAGATGATTAAAGACTCTTACGCGATTTCAATTACAAAAGTCACAGAAATTTAAGTACTAATAATAAATTGAATTAAGACTCATTATAGAATATTTTAGTACTCAATATTTTAAGAAGATATTTTGTAAATTTAATGAAGTATTTTACAATCATGCGAATCGCGATCTATTTGACTAGCACATAGATATACTAGATAGATAACCTACTAAATGCAAACCCAAGAAAAGTTTCAGTTAGAAATATTATGGCCCTTAAATGATTCTTTTAGCGATGCAAGTTTTTATTGCCTAAGATTTTGTGAAGGGGAAAGAAAAACTCGCAACTAATTTGAAAAGAAAAAGAGAAATATGAGTAACCGCTTCATGTATTCCTTAGGCATAAAATCGATAATATAAGCACCGAGTCCAACCACAGTGAACGTGACAACATATACACCGACGCCTCGAGCCCTCACATAACCATCAACATAATTATAAAAAATAATTATAAGGTTCTTTTTTATATTTTTGGCCAAGCCTATTTTAATTGAATTTTTGCCTATTTCTTTTTTACCAAGCCTATTTTAGTTGGAAAAGAACTTTTTTGCCTATTTTGATAGACACCCAACGCACACCAAAAAAATATCAAAGAAAAATTACCACAAACTTAGGAATTTAACCATAGTAAAAAAAATCTTCTCAAATTAATTTTTAACATGTTTTTTCAGCTAATATTTAATACATAGAAATAATGATATAACTATTGAAGAAAAAGGCAAAAAGACAATGTTGTCTATTGCGAAGACTTTTAGTGAAGGGCAAAAAATTCGAAACAATATTTTTAAAACTCATTCACACTTTTAATATATTAAGATGGAGGCTAGAAATATTATTTGAAGACTCTCAAACTGTATAATTATTGTATGGAATATGTATCTATATAATATATGTATAGAAATTATATAAAATATGTATAGAAACTATATAATTATTATATAGAATATATATCTGTATAATATGTGTGTAGAATTATAATAGATGTGTATAAAAACTAGACAACTATTGTATAGAACATATATCTAAATAATTAGTGTAGCTAAATATTGTATATAATATGTATAGAAACATTCTATTGTTGTATAGAAAATGTATTTGTATATTATGTGCATAGAAATTGTTTAATTATTGTATAAAATATGTTTATGTAAAATATGTGTATAAAAACTGTATCATTATTGTATAAAATATGATTATGTATTTTTATTGTATAAAATATGTTGTTTTATATAATCAGTAAAAATATATCTTTTTGTATTTAATTGACTTAAAAACTTGATTTTTATTTGATTGTATAGAAAAAAAAATACACTCATACAACAACAACAACAAACCTAGTGTATTCCCACATTGTGGGATTTGGGAAGGGTAAAATTGTAATGACCCTTCAGGTCATTTTCCGCTTTCTTACATATTTTTACCAATAGAGCTTCTCCATAGCCGCCCCAAGTCATTAGTGACTTGCCAAAACTGATAGATCAGTTACTTGGCGGTTCGTTTGGTTCCTTGAACCACTTTCTCAATTTGAAGTCTTTGGTGGTCCGAATTGACCACTAAGCAAAAACCTTAGTAAAATAGCCTTGTATACAAAATCTAACTATGCCAACGAATTGGTAACGTCGAAAACAATGGATTTACATATCTTGTTTGTTCGAAACGGACCCCGAATGTATCTCGAGGCATTGGCCTAAGCTCGAAACCAAGTTCAAAGATTCAGCCAGGCCTTGTGCTGACTGAGATGTTGTGACCACGATGGATAAGGAAAGACAGTAGTTCCACGACCGCGGCTAAGCAGATGGCGCAACCGCGAGACCTGAGGGCTGGTCAAGCCTATTTGAAGGCTGTTTTCTTCAAAATTTTGGCCATTTTGTGCCTCCCTCTTAACCTACAAACCCTCATGGAGTGTGAAATATTCTAAGTAAGTCTTTTGGGTTGAATTAGAGCTTTAAAAACTTGTGAAATTGAATCTTGCTATAATCTAAGGTAAAATCTCTTCTAGTTTGATATTGATTTCATAATTTCTTGACTCAAAACCCCTAAATCATTGAGGATCAAGTGTCTCCCTAAATTTGAGTGATTGACTCAAATTTCTTGAGGGTTATAACTCCCTAAAGGTAGTTGAACAATGGGTTGGTCTTGAAAACTTATTTTGAAAGGTGTAACCCACTTGGGGGTTTGGTGTCCTTTTGAACCCATGGCACAGTGGTTCCATAATGGGTATTTTCATTCTTGTTGTAATGCTTAGATTGTGTTGTTGATAGCTTTGCTCGAAGAAAAAGAGGCTTCAACAAAAGAAAAGGAAAAGCGTGTTGGCTGGTGAGTTGCTTAGACTCAAGGTAGGTTAGGCTTTCTTCTAGTTAGATTGAGCTTGGTGGTAGTATAATTATTGATATCTTGTGAGATTGGGTGGGGTTTAGATAATAAATGGTTGAATGGTGATAATTGGGATTAGTTGGTTCTTATAGGTTATTGAACTTGCAAGGTGTGATGCTTGACCCTTAGCCTAGAACCTTGGATAGTCTTCTTGTAGTCTCATGAATAGTATGATAATACTCAAGTTACTCTAATATATGAGAATGAAGTTGCTCCCTAACCTTAGGAGTATGTTGACCTTGCTAGTGCTTAGTTAGGAAATGACCTTGGTGTTGGGTTGACTTAAGAGAAATACTTGAAGAAAATTTCCCCGATAGGCTTAGTAAGGATTAGTTATTATGGATACTTGGTGGATTATCTAATGGTCATGATATGGATAGCTTTGGGAAAGTGATGATTGTATATAACATATGGATACTCATGCTCATGTTTATAATCATGTTATACGATAATCCTTATTACTTTATTATTGTGAGCATCTATCTGCTTATTGATTTGGCTATGTATGTGTATGTATGTTATTTCCTTGAGAAATGCGAAATGGCATGATGATGATGCCCAATGAATTCAGAAGATGTGTTGATGTTATATTGATACCTGGTGAATCCGGAAGAGGTAAATATGTTATGATGCCATATAGGGCAAATTTACATAAATACATTGATACTTCTGAGGATAGGCCACGTGGGTCCAAACCGCTTATGTACGTGGGACATGATGTCTCCTTCAGTAATGGTTATTCTTTCCTTGTCCTTATTCACTTAATGAGAGGTGTGACCCTTGTGGACCCTAAATGGCAATTAGAAGTAACTTATGCCTATTAATAGGTTAAGGCTAGTTGGTATATGAAACATTGTGTAGAACAAAAGGCTTACTTAGAAAATCTATTCAACTTGGAATAATGGTTATAGTATGGAATTTCACCTAGTTAAGTGGCTTCTACGATAACTAGTTATTTCTAATAAATGTCTACGATGAATACTAGAAGTCTAGGGAACTAGTTGGTGGACCTTATTTGCTTAAAATATGGGAACTAGTCCTTAAGGTTACAATATGCCTAATGATAATAGGCTTAGTATTACATGATGAAAAACTAGGTTGACTTCTAATATGTAATATCGTGGTGGCTTAGTTGATGAATTTTATAATGAGAGTGCTAACTAGAAAATGGCCTTGTGATAGGCGAATAATTGATAGTAGTGGTAACTTGTAGCTTTTCTCTATTTGATAGCTAGTAACTATAAAACTTGTAAC
The DNA here is from genome assembly GCA_030864225.1 of Capsicum baccatum var. pendulum. Classification (NCBI taxonomy): domain Eukaryota; kingdom Viridiplantae; phylum Streptophyta; class Magnoliopsida; order Solanales; family Solanaceae; genus Capsicum; species Capsicum baccatum. The sequence continues at coordinate 138,905,973 of CM061550.1, forward strand.
CTAATGGCTTATGGAAATAGAGGTTAACTAGTTTAGGCCTCACATGGAGTTTAGTGGGAAATTAGAGGATAAGTAATTATATGATTATGCTATAACAATAATGGTTTTGTTCTGATTAAATTATGGTATGGATAATGATTGCGGACCTTGGTACAAGCCATGGCAGGGTTGTGTTACACGCGGCTCTGGTTAATGGTTGAGTAGTTGAACTTTGAAGTAATATTGGCTGAACTTTTGGTGTACTCTCCGGTGGTATGGGACGCCGTGATGAGTTCTTGTATTGTATTCCTTGGTGTACTCTCTGGTGGTATGAGAAACCCGGACGAGTTCTTTATTATGTTCATTTTCGTGTACCTCCTAGTGGTATGGGACTTCGTGGTAAGTTCATGTGCTTTGTGTCCTAAAGATTATTGGTGATGATTATGGTAGACAAATGCTTGTTATTGTACATGTGACTTTATGCTTCCAAATACTCAATTGGTATGGCGATTATGGAGTATTGATATAGGTTGTCGTGTTATTTCCTTAGTAGTGTAGATATTGTTATAGTGATATTGGAGGAGATTCAGGTTCGATCCTATACCTTAAGTTATTGTCCTACTTTATATCGTCTTTATATTATAATTTAGCTCAGTTGGCTAATGATGCCTACTTAGTACCCGTGTTTTGGTACTCATACTATACTTCTGTACCTTTTTGGTGTAGACCCAGGTTATAGTTGTTGTCGTTGAGCTAGTTCATGCCACATTGACTATTTGGAGACAAGGTGAGCTCTTGGAGTTTGAGTTGCCCTCTTTCCCCTCTATCTTTATTTGTCTTTTTCTTTCAATACAAATGTATGATACTATCTAAGACGGTTTAGACTTTGAGATTGTAAATTCTTGTTGTCAAGTTTATAAGCTCTTGTAATAATACTATCATGTCATTGGATTTGTGTTTGAATATCAGTTGTCTTTAGTTGTGAAACATTGTTGTTTCTTATATTGGGTCTATATTGGACGTTCTTACCAAGGTAACCCATTGCATTATCTCCGGGTTATGGTATCGGCTTACCTACCAATGGAATGTGGTAGGTATCATCATGACTTGAAAATTGGGTCATGACAAATTATTATCAGAGCCTAGGTTTCATTAATATTATTGGTACAAGAACAAGTGTCTATAGCGTCCTGGAAATAGAAATATTGGCGTTCGTTTCCTATCTTTTGAAGGCTATTAGACATTCTTAGAAGTCCTTCACTTATTTCACTCATATCGTGCTAAAAGTCTGGGGTCATTTGTAGGATATTCTATTGACTTTACTCTTTCATAGATTCTCGGGACACGTGCTTCAGTGATACATGAACAGGATCTCGAGACCCAGACTCGTGATTTATCCTCATTTAGGGATCAGGGTGTACCTCTCAGGATTATATTCCTACACTCGAGCTAAATACCCCTCCACCTCAGCCAGCGGTGGGCCATGGACCAGCCTAGGCTCTATCAAGATTCAACCACTCTTATTTTCTTAGGGATATTTAAGTTCAGTTGTTAGGTATTATTGATAGTTTGCAGTTTTCTGGAGCAGGAGTGTAGCCTGCAGCTGCAGCTCCTAGAGTTGAGGTTCCTTCTATTTTTGTTGTTGTTCAGCCGACAGTTGTCCAGTCAGTTATGACCCAGCCTACTATGTCTGTTGAGGAGCAGAAGACGTTGGGTAGGTTCTTGAGATTGGCTCTACCTAGATTTGTTGGTGCTTCTAGAGAGAATACATTTGAGTTTTTGACTGCTTGTGGGGATAGGCTTAATGGTTTAGGCCTTGTTGATACTCGTGGTGTGGAATGCACTATATTTCAGTTGGACTAGTCTTCTAGACACTAGTGGAAGGGTTTTATGAGTTCTAGACCAGTTGGATCTTTCTCTCTCTCTTGGGCTCAGTTCTTCGAGATATTATTGGAGATGTTTATGTCATGTAGCCTCAGAGATCGTTTGAGAGATCAATTCTCTGGGTTGGAGCCGGGTTTTATGATAGTTGCTGAGTATGAGGCTCGTTTCCATGAGTTATCCAGGAATGCGACTTCTGTATTAGATACTGAGTTGGAGAGAGTTTACTGCTTTGTGAGAGAATTGAGACTTCCTATTTGGATGAGTACTAACAGTTTGGTTATTACTGGTAGGACCTTTGTTGAGGTTGCTTATCATGCTAGAGTGATGGAGGACATTCAGCATGAGGGTCGTGATAAGAGGCCCAAGTATCAAGGCAGATTTGGTGGGAGCCGTAGTAGTTCCTAATTCAGAGGTATCCATATTTTCAACCTCAGTGTCAGATTTGCCGACCAGTGCAGGAAGCTTTTCAGGCAGCTGACGGGGATCAATTTATTTTTAGTGGGTCCCCAGTAGGGTCGGTGATCAGTCTTTGAAAGGTTCATCTGTGGGCAAGGCTAGGCATGGTAGCTATTCCGGGTCAATCAAATTTGTGAGTTCTAATTTATCTCGTGAGTCTTGTTTTACTTGTAGACTTCCTGGTCATTTCTCTGGATAGTGCCCTGGTCGAGGGGCGATGGGAAACTACTCCCATTAGGGCAGTTCATCCCTCAAGTAAGGGTGGTACGCGAGGTAGTAGAGGTGGTTACTAGGGTGCTCGAGGTGGCACTCAGGAAGGCAGGGCAGGAGGTCGTTCAGGTGCCCATCCAGGTGGCGGGCGCGACGAGTTGTATGCAATACCTACTAGGCCTGAGGCTGAAACTTCGGATGTAGTAGTCACAAGTGCGATTTTGGTATTTCGCAATTCGGCTCTTGCTTTATTTGATCCTGGATCTACTTATTCTTATATATCTACTTATTATGCACCACAGTTGGAGTTGTCCAGTGATTTATTATCTGTGTCATTGTGTGTATTTACTCTCGTAGGTGATTCTTTAGTAGTGGATCAGGTACTCATATCATGTGTCGTGACAGTTAGTGACGTTGAAACTTATATTGATCTTATTATTTTGGATATATTGAATTTTAATGTGATTCTAGGCAGGGACTGGCTATCCCACTATCACGCGGTCATGGATTATTTTGCCAAGACCATTACCTTAGCCATGCCAGGTGTACCCCTAGTTGTGTGGCAGAGAGAAATTAGCTGCGAGTTGACGGGGATTATATTTTATGTTTGTGCTAGATGACTTATGTCGAGGGGTTGAGAGTCTTATCTCTCCTATGTATGTGATACCCGTGTAGAGAGCCTGACGCTTGACTCTGTTCCTAGTGTATGTGAGTTTCCTGATGTGTTTCCTAACGATCTGCTTGGTATCCCTCCTGACCATGAGATTGAGTTTGCTATTGACCTTGAGCCTGGTACTCGACTTATTTCTATGACACCTTATAGTAGGGCTCCTACAGAGCTTAAGAAGCTGAACTCTCAACTCTAGAATCTTCTTGGCAAGGGGTTCATTAGACCGAGTGTGTTCCCATGGGGAGCCCCTATTTTGTCTGTAAGAAAGAAAGATGATTTGATACAGATGTGTATTGACTATAAATAGCTTACTAAGGTAATGGTGAAGAACCATTATCCTATGCCTCGCATTGATGATTTGTTTGATCATCTTTAGGGTGCAGTTATATTCTCTAAGATAGATTTAAAGTCCGGTTATCATCAGTTGAGGATTCGGGCTGAGAATATCCCGAAAATAGCCTTTAGGACCCGTTATAGTCACTATGAGTTTTTGGTGATGTCTTTTAGGCTGACTAATGCTCCAATCGCATTTATAGACTTGATGAATTGTGTGTTCAGACTTTATCTAGACTCCTTTGTTGTTATGTTCATTGATGTTATCCTTGTTTATTCGAGAAATAGTGAGAAATATGTGCAATATTTGAGGATGGTGCTCCAGGTTGTAAGAGAGCATGTTCTTTTCACCAAGCTCTCCAAGTATGTGTTTTGGCTTGAGTCAATATTTATTCTCGGACACATGATGTCCAAGGCGGGTATTATGGTAAACCCGACTAAGATTTCAGTGATTCGTGATTGGGATAGACCTATGTTTCCAACTGAGGTTCGCAGTTTTATCGGTTTGGTTGGTTATTATAGGCGCTTTGTTGTGAGTTTTGCTACCCTATCAGCCCCTATGACTAGATTGACCCAGAAGGAAGTTCCCTTCCGATGGTCCAAGAAGTATGAGTTGAGCTTTAAAAAGCTAAAGGATTATCTTACTTCAGCCCCGGTATTAGCTGTTCTAGTTGTGGCCAAGGGATTTACTGTGTTTGTCTTGGTTGTATTTGGATACAGTGGGGTCATGTCATTGCATATGCTTCTAGAAAGCTTAAGATGCATGAGCACAACTACCCCACTCATGATTTGGAATTGGCGGTGGTAGTTTTCGCGCTTAAGATTTGGAGGCATTACTTGTATGGTATGCGTAGTGAGATTTTCATCGATCATCGTAGACTTCATCATCTTATGACCCAGCAGGAGCTTAATGCCTTCCACCGTAGGTGGATAGAGTTGCTAAAGGACTGTAATATTTCTATCTTATATCATCTGGGTAAGGCAAATGTTGTGGAAAATGCCTTAAGTCGAAAGGCAGTGAGTATGGGTAGTTTGGCTTGTATTTCAGTTTCTTAGAGACCCTTGGCACGGACATCCAATCCTTAGCCAATTTGATGGTTTTCCTCGATATTTTGGATTCCGTAAGGATTTTGGATTATATGGAGGCGAGGCCTTCCCTGTTTGAGCTGACTCATGATCATCAGTTTGAGGATAGTAAGTTATGCCTTTTTCGTGATTGTGTGGTGAGTCTGGGAGACACACCATGGATTTAAAGGGTATCTTGAGATTTTAGGGTTATATTTGTGTACCTCAACTTGATGAATTGATTCAGTTGATTCTGCATGAGTCTCATAGTTCTAGATATTCTATTCATCCCGTTACAGCCAAAATGTATAGAGATTTCAGGCAGATGTACTGGTGGGACGGTATGAAGAAGGATATGGCAGACTTTGTAGCTTGTTACCTATGTTGTCATCTGGTTAAGGCCGATCATCAGTGTCCAGGTGGATTGACTCAGACATAGCCCATTCCCGAGTGAAAATAGGAAAAGATTACCATGGATTTCATTAATGGCTTGCCTCATACTTCCCATGGTCACAATAGTATTTAGGTTATTGTGGATCGTTTGACCAAGTCAGCATATTTTATTCCTATTCAAATAACCATCGGTGCTGAGATATTAGCCTAAATTTATGTTTGGGCGATATTCCATTTTCATGGATCCTTGTGTCTGTCTTATTAAATCGTGGTTCTGTGTTTACTTTGAGGTTTTGGAGAGCATTTCAAGAGGAGTTGGGTACCCGAGTGGATTTGAGTACAGCCTTTCATCTGCAAAAGAATAGTCAGTCTGAACGGACTATTCAGGTGCTTGAGGATATGATCTGACCTTGTGTTATGGACTTTGGAGGTCAATAGGATCAACACTTAACATTGATAGAGTTTGCCTACAACAACAATTATTATTCGAGTATTGAGATGACGCCTTATAGGGCTTTATATGGTAGGCAGTATCGTTCCTCTATTGGATGGTTTGAGACTTCTGAGGTTAGACCCTGCGGTACAGATTTGCTTCAGGACTCGTTGGATAGGGTCAAGGTGATTCAGGATAGGCTGAGAGCGGCCCAGAGTAGGCAAAAGGCCTATGCCAACCGTAGACTTCGTGCCTTAAGATTCGGAGTTGGTGACCGTGTGTTCCTTCGTCTTTCACCTATAAGAGGTGTGGTGAGATTTGGGAGGAAGGGTAAGCTTAGCCCTCGCTATATTAGTCCTTTGGAGATACTCTGAATAGTTAGCGAGGTGGCCTATGAGTAGGCTTTACCTCCAGACTTTGCCATTGTTCATCTAATTTTTTGCGTCTTTATGTTGCGAAAGTATATTCCAGATCCTTATCATGTGCTTCGGTGGGACACGGTCTAGTTGGATAATTAGTTAACCTTTGTGGAGGAGCCCGTACTTATTTTGGCTAGTGATGTGAGACGACTGCGTACTACGGAGATTTTGGTGGTCAAGGTTCAGTGGAGGCATCGCCCAGCAGAAGAGGCTACTTGGGAGGTTGAGAGTAAGATACGGGCCTAGTATCCTCACTTGTTCGAGACTTCAGGCATTTGCTTGTTTTTAACTTTTGGGGATGAAAGTTCCTTAGTAGTAGATATTGTAATGACATCCAGAATGTCGAAAACTATGGGGTTACATATCTTGTTTGTTCAAAATGGACCCCGAATACATCTCGAGGCATTGACCAAAGCTCAGAACCAAGTTTCAAGCTTCAGCCATGCCTTGTGTTGACCGAGATGCCACGATCGTGATGGCTAAGGCACGATTGCGGTGCTGCGACCGTGGCTAAGCGGGTGACACGACTGCGAGGCCTGAGGACTGGGAAAGACTATTTAAAGGTTGTTTTCTTCAAAATTTTAGCCATTTTGTGCCTCCCTTTTAACCTACAAACCCTAATAAAGTGTGAAATCTTCTAAGTAAGTCTTGTGGGTTGAATTGGAGCTTAAACAACTTGTGAAATTGAATCTTGCTACAATCTAAGGTAAAATCTATTCTAGTTTGGTATTGATTTCATGTTTTCTTGACTCAAAACCCCTATATTATTTAAGCTCAAGTGTAGCCTTAAATTTGATTGATTGACTCAAATTTATTAAGGGTTATAACTCTTTAAAGGCAGTTGAACAATGGGTTGGTCATGGAAACTCATTTCAAAAGGTAAAACCCACTTAGGGGTTTGGTTTTCTTTTGAACCCATGGTACAATGGTGCCATAATGGGTATTTTTATTCTTGTTGTAATTCTTAGATTGCATTGTTGATAGCTTTTTTTGTGGAAAGGAAGCTTCAACAAAAGGAAAGGAAAAGCTTGTTGGCTCATGAGTTACTTGGACACAAGGTAGGTTAGGCTTACTTATAGTTAGATTGAGCTTGATTGTAGTATAATTGTTGATATCTTGTGACATTGGGCGGGGTTAAGATGATAAATGGTTGAATGGTGATAATTGGGATTAGTTGGTTCTTATAGGTTATTAAACTTGCAAGGTGTGATGCTTAACCCTTAGCCTAGAACCTTGGATAGACTTTTTGTGGTCTCATGAATAGTATGATAATACTCTAGTTGCTCTAATAGATGAGAATGAAGTTGCTCCCTAACCTTAGGAGTATGATGACCTTGCTAGTGCATGTTAAGAAATGACCTTAGTGTTGGGTTGACTTAAGAGGAATACTTGAAGAAGATTTCCCCGTTAGGCGTCGTAAGGATTGATAAGCCCTTATGATATGATTTAGATAACTTAGCCTAATCCGGGTAAATATTAGACTTATAATGGTGGACTTTGGCATTCTTGGAATTTAGTAGTAGGACTTGACCCACCTTAAGCTTGAACGATGAAATCCCTTAGAGACCTAGATACTAGATGAATGTCTATATTACGTTATTGCGATTATTAATAGTTAAACCTCAATTGTTGGGTTATACATGTGGATAATGGTTGGTTAATATGTATACTTGATGGATTATCTAGTGGTCATGATATGGATAGCATTGGGAAAGTGATGATTGTATATAACATATGGATACTCATGCTCATGTTTATGATCATGTTATGTGGTAATGCTTAATAGAAAAGTAGGATGATACATGTTCTCTTACATCCTTATTACTTTATTACTGTGAGCTTGTATTTACTTATTGATTTGGCTATGTATGTGTATGCATATTGTTGCCTTGAGAAATGTTAAATGGCATGATAATGCTAGGTGAACCCGAAAGATGTGTTGATTTTGTGTTGATACCCGGTGAATCCGAAAGAGGTAAAGATATTATGATGCCTGTGGGGAAAATTTACATAAATGCATTGATACTTGTTAAGTTGGGCCGCGTGGGGCCAAACCGCTTATATATGTGGGACATGATGTCTCATTTGGTAAATGGTTATTCTTTCCTTGTCCTTATTCACTTAATGAGAGGTGTGACCCTTGTGGACCCTAAATGGCAATTAGAAGTAACTTATGCCTATTAATAGGTTAAGGCTAGTTGGTATATGAAACATTGTGTAGAACAAAAGGCTTACTTAGAAAATCTATTCAACTTGGAATAATGGTTATAGTATGGAATTTCACCTAGTTAAGTGGCTTCTACAATAACTAGTTATTTCTAATAAATGTCTACGATGAATACTAGAAGTCTAGGGAACTAGTTGGTGGACCTTATTTGCTTAAAATATGGGAACTAGTCCTTAAGGTTACAATATGCCTAATAATAATAGGCTTAGTATTACATAATGAAAAACTAGGTTGACTTCTAATATGTAATGTCGTGGTGGCTTAGTTGATGAATTTTATAATGAGAGTGCTAACTAGAAAATGGCCTTGTGATAGGCGAATAATTGATAGTAGTGGTAACTTGTAGCTTTTCTCTATTTGATAGCTAGTAACTATAAAACTTGTAACCTAATGGCTTATGGAAATAGAGGTTAACTAGTTTAGACCTCACATAGAGTTTAGTGGCAAATTGGAGAATAAGTAATTATATGATTATGCTATAACAATATTGGTTTTGTTTTGATTAAATTATGGTATGATAAATGATTGTGGACCTTGATATAAGCCATGGAGGGGTTGTGTTACCAATGGCTCTGGTTAACAGTTGAGTAGTTCTAATTTGACGTATTATTGGTTGAACTTTTGGTGTATTCTTCGGTGGTATGGGACACCAAGATGAGTCCTTGTATTGTATACCTTGGTGTACTCTCCGATGTTATGGGACGCTGTGACAAGTACTTTGTTGTGTTCTTTTTCGTGTACTTTTCGGTAGTATAGAACGTCGTGGTAAGTTCTTGCGCATTGTGTTCTAAAGATGATTGATGATGATTATGGTGGACAAATGCTTGTTATTGTACATGTGACTTTACGCTTCCAAAATGAAATTCCGTTGGTATGGCGATTATGGAGTATATTGATATAGTATGTAGTGCTATTGCCTTAGTAGTATAGATATTGTTATAGTGATATTGGAGGAGATTCAGGTTCGATCTTATACCTTGACTTTAAGTTATTGTCTTACTTTATATTGTCTTTATATTACAATTTAGCTCAGTCGGCCGATGATGCCTACTAAGTACCCGTATTTTGGTACTCATACTACACTTCTGTACTTTTTTAGTGCAGACCCAGATTCTAGTTTCCGTCGTTGAGCTAGTTTATGCCACTGTAATGCCCCAAAAAATGGGTCCCGGAGCGTCACACGGTGTTTGAGGCAACGAGTAGCCCCAAGGTAACCCTTTGAGCCATTTTCATTCAGTTCAACACAAATCAATGGGGTTTCCATAAATAACCCTCAAATATCAACAGAGTAATCATCATCCAAGAATAAAAGAATTTTAAAAAGATAACAAAATATGACTTATTAGTCAACTCCCAACATTTATACTAACCTGACAAGCCTCTAAGAAAATCAATAAAACCAGCGAGCCATTGAGACATGCCCCAACTGACTCATACTCAATTATCAAATGTAAACAATTCTATTAAACCAACATCAGACATCACGTCCTCGGAACATGAGGACTCACCACAACAGAGGATGTAGAACAGCATGCCCGAAGAATCACTGTCGAACCTAGAACTGAGCACCTGAACCTACATTCCAAAAAAATGCAGCCCACATCCGAAGATGTGGGTGAGTACCATGGAAAGGAACTGAGTATATAAGGGTGTATGCAGTTGTATAAACATCATCATCATAAATATTTATAAGAAATATGCAGGATGTATGAAAGACTCACATAGCCTGAAGAAAATCATCATAATCATGAGAGGATGAAATAAGTACAATAACACATGTGAGTCATCATATAATTTGTCAATCAATTTCAGTTCATCAAGAATATCAATTCTCATAATGTAAATATCATTTAAATCTTTTGAAACAATAACTTTCACAATTCCACTTTCAAAACACTTCACCATTCACCGTAGACACAAGGAAATACACACACACTGGGAGATCCTATAACCAACATAAACCATTTGAGATACATGGAGTCCAATGTACAACCAACATTGAGGAGAGCCTTCCTATCCTTGCCATCAGAGTACGACTATCGATATCAAATCCACACAAACTAGTATTCACTATATAAATCAGCCTCAGGCTCACTCCTACGGGGGAACGTAGTTCTAGAGAAGTAAGATCGCTTTATACCTCCTACTCGATGCTAAAGATTTCTTCCGGACTTAGCTCAGATCATTTCACAGACAATCCACAACAAAATAATTTTAGTAATATATAAATATACATCGGGAGCCATCATGCTTCCCGTCTATCAAAATCAACCACGTTGTGGATTTCTTTCACACTCGAGTTCAAAACAACTCAATTAAGACCAAAAGGTCAAATTATTCAAAATATCTCAAATATTCAACATCAACATGCTTATAACACACACTTTCTCAAAAAAATACAATTTTCAATGGGGATTCACGACTCAAATATCAAAATCATGATAAATATCATTCAAGATTCATGCTTTATATCTCCACACATGTAAATTCATCTTTTAAAATCATAAACATCAATATTTCATAATAATCATCATAAGATACGGGTTCATGCTTCAAATTCATAAAAATCAAATAAAAATCATGCCTTTGTAAAGAAAATTACTTTTGGGCACAAGAACGAAAGAGAGTTCTTGTTGAAAAACCCCACATACCTTGAATGATGAAATTTAGATGATACTCCTTTTTGAGATGTTAATCGTGCCTTTGAATGATGGTTCTTGGAGTTCTTGAACTAGGAACTTGGAATCTTGAATAAATTTGCAGAATTAATGGTGAACTTTAGAGGTTCTTGAAGTTGGATGTAGGAGCTTAGGGTTTTTTTTTTAGGGAATTTGATGAAATATAACATATAATGCTTCTAATAGGCTTTAATATAGGGTTTGGACGGATTTTGGGTGAGGGGGAATGACCAAAAAGCCCCCAAAAATCAAATAATTCTCGAATGTGTCCTTTGGTGGACTGTTTTGATAGTCTGAAGTAGATCAACCATAACATTTTACTCTGATATCCAAATTAGATGAAACCAATTTCATTAGAAAAAAGGACTCCCATATATTTCCGTTGATATATAGTATCTCACCCAGATCATTGTTTACGAGGAGTTATGATCATTTGAAGTTGACCCAAAACTTTGCATTTGATAGGTTGAAGTAGATCGATCATAACTTTTTGTTCCAATAGACAAATTGGATGAAACCAATTTCATTGGAAAGAGGACTCACAGAGATTTCCGTTGATATATAGTATATCACTCAGATCATTATGTAAAAGGAGTTATGATCATTTAAAGTTGGTGTAAAAATACGCCAGGCCTCAGTACTTTTTCCTGCACGTTTTACTATTCACGGTTTGATCGGAATGTTCATAACTCGTCGCTCGGGTGTCCGTTTTGGATGATCCACATATCGTTGGAAAGATTATTTGATACTAGACACAATGGTGGGAATACTAAAGTCTTGCATCATACCACCAGGCCTTTGGTGTTCAACCTTAACCTGTTGGCATGTTGCACACTTAGCTACAAACGTTGCTATATCTTTCTTCATTCCACTCCACCAATAGATTTCCCGCAAGTCTCGATACATCTTGGTGGCACCAGGATGAATAGAATATCGCGCCCCGTGCGCTTCAGCTATAATCCTCTGTCTCAGATCATCAACATTCGAGACACACAATCTACCCTACAATCTCAACACACCATCTCCCCCTTGGAATAAAACCTCTACTTTTTGGTCCTTGACTGACTTCTTCAGTCTGACCAAACTAGCATCTAAGTATTGCTTTTCCTTCACTTCCAAAACCAAGGAGGATTCGGAACTACTCTGAACCCCTATACTACCTTCAGCAGAGTCAAACAACCTAAACCCCAATCTAGCCAAACGATGTACATCACGAGCCAACTCTTTCTTACCTTCTACCACATGCGAAACACTACCCATAGACGCTCTACTTAGGGCATCTGCCATAACATTGGCCTTGCCCGGATGGTACCACATATTCATATCATAGTCCTTTAACAATTCTAACCATCGTCTTTCCCTAAGATTCAATTCTCTCTGGGTAAACACATACTGCAGACTCTTATGATCAGTGAAAACATCAACATGGACACCATATAAATAGTGTCTCTAGATTTTCAAAGCAAACACAACAGTAGCCAACTCAAGGTGATGGGTGGGGTAATTTTTCTCATGGGGTTTCAACTGTTTAGAAGCATAAGCTATCACCTTACCCTTCTGCATTAATATGCAACCCAACCCAACTCTCGAAGCATCATAGTACACCACAAAACCATTAACACCATCAGGCAAAGTCAAAACAGGGGTTGAAGTGAGTCGAGTCTTCAACTCCAGAAAACTCTTCTCACAAGATTCGAACCACAAGAACTTCACTTTCTTTTGGGTCAACCGAGTCATAGAAGACGCTATAGAGGAGAAACCATCAATAAAACGGTGGTAATAGCCAGCTAAACCCAAGAAACTTTGGATATCAGTCAGATAAATAGGTCTAGGCCAATTTCTAACAGCTTCGGTCTTTTGGGGATCAACTCTAATACCCTCAGAAGAAATGATATGACCCAGAAAAGCAACTGACCTTAGCCAAAAATCATACTTACTAAACTTGGCAAACAACTTGTGATCTCTAAGGGTTTGCAAGACAGTTCGAAGATGATCAGAATATTCATCTTCACTACGGGAGTACACCAGTATATCATCGATGAACACTATGACAAACATATCCAGATATGGTTTGAACACTCAATTCATAAGGTCCATAAAAGCTGCTGGGGCATTAGTTAACCCCCAAGACATAACAAAAAACTCAAAATGGCCATAACAAGTTCGGAATGCGATTTTTGGGATGTCACACTCCCTAACTTTGAGTTGATGATAGCCGAAATGAAGGTCTATCTTTGAGAAATAACTTGCACCTTGCAATTGGTCAAACAAATCATCTATTCTCAGAAGGGGGTACTTATTTTTTATGGTGACTTTATTTAGTTGTCGGTAATCAATGCACATACATAAAGAGCCATCTTTGTTTCTCACAAACAACATAGGAGCACCCCAAGGAGAAACACTGGGCCTTATGAAACCCTTATCTAGTAGATCTTTGAGTTGATCTTTCAACTCCTTAAATTCTGCAGGGGCCATACGGTAAGGAGAAATAGAAATAGGTTGAGTATCTGGAAGAAGATCAATCCCGAACTCTATCTCTCTATCAGGAGGTATCCCTGGGAGATCATCTGAAAAGACATCAGAAAACTCATTGACAACGTTAATAGACTGAAGAGTTGGATTCTCAGACTTAGTGTCTTTGACTCTAACCAAATGGTAAATATACCCCTTGGAAATAAGCTTTCTAGCTTTAAGGTAAGAGATAAAATGACTCTTGGGTGACACAGAATTCCCAGACCACTCAAACACGGATGAACCCAGAAACTGAAACTTGACCACTCGGGTACGACAATCAATAGTGGCATAAGAAGAATACAGTCAGTCCATACCCAGAATCACATCAAAATCTACCATGTCTAACTCAATCAGATCAGCCAACAAGACTCTATGAAGAACGGTAACAGGACACTTTTTATACACTTTCTGGGCAACAATCGAATCACCCAATGTGGTAGAAACTAGGATAGGCTCAGGAATAATCTCAGGACTCATTTCAAAATCACAGCAATCAAAGGTGTAACATATGAGAAACTGGATCCAGGAGCCAACAAAGCATACACATCAAACTGAAATATACGAAACATACCAGTAACAACATCGGGAGAGTCCTCCTATTCCTGGTGGGACGGTAAAGCATAGAATCTATTCTAGCACTGCCCGCCAGCATTGCTAGAAGGGGCGCCCTGAGCTGGGCCTAGGCAAGTCGCTGGAACTGGAGCACTAACAGTCTGAGTCTGGGTCTGAGGGCGATAGTCACGACGCCCTTGCCAATCCTATGGACAATCTCTAACTCTGTGACCCATGTCACCACATCGAAAACAACCCTTTTTCTCACCCCAACCCTCACTCGAATGAGCCCTACCACACTTAGGACACAGGGGACGATTTATCTTACTACCAACACTGTACTGGGACCTGGATACATATGACCTGCTACCTTGCTCCTGCCTATCTCTAGGCATGGGAGCACTACCAAATGATGGTGCTAGCATAAATGAACGATCCTGATACTGAGGGCGACTCCCTTCCTACGATCTAGTCTGACCCTTTTCGTGCTGCTCGGACCTAGCTCTTTTATTCCCTCTCATTCTATATCTCTTCTTAATCGTGTCTGCCTCAATCTGTTGGGCATGAGTCATCAGCCTAGAAAGATTCATCGCACTATTCAGCATAGCAGACCTACACTCCTTAACCACATAACTAGACACTCCAGTCACAAACTTACTCATACTAGCTCGATTATCAGCAACTAAGTCAGGATCATACTTGGCCAACGGATTGAACTTTAGATAGTACTCCCTAACAGTCATAGAGCCCTATCGCAGGTTCATAAACTCTTCCACCTTCGCCTCCCTCATCTCCAAAGGGAAAAACTTATCCAAGAATATATCCTGGAAGTCTTGTCAAGTTGTAGGGACAGCTCTCTTACCTTTACCTTTTCTCCAAGCAACAACCCAGTCATAAGCAAGGTCTTTTAACCTATACACAGCCAACTCCATAGGGGAGATATTGTAATACCCCGCATGTTTCTAAGCTAGGAAGTGAATAAGTATTCCTACGTGTGAAATCTCCTATCCTTTGATTCATACTTAAGTACATGACTTACAATGAATATCCTAGTTATAGGATAGCTTATGATGCATTAAGCATGTTCATATGAGTCACTTAAGGTAATACAAGCTAAGAGTTTTTGAATCCATCAAGTTTTAGTGTTTGATTTTGCAAGGGTCATCTTTGAACGAGTATAACTCAATGCTAATCTGGTATTTTGGCTGATTTAGACCCACCAAATTTTAGATAATTGAATTAGTTTTCCAACAATACCAATTTTGCATTAATCCAATACCCGATCGAAAGCATCTGCCAATTTTCGTGAGAGATAGTAAGCATAGGCGATTGGTTAGGCGCCGCCTAACCCAAGCATAGGCGATCACTTGGGTGCCGCCTAAGTCAATCCCAGGTATCAAAAACACTCCGTTTTGAGTTATTTTAAAGGTAGTTAAGTCTTTAAATACTCCTTACACGTCCCTAAACTTAACCCTACAAAATATATATCTTCTAAACATATTGCAACCCAATTTTCATATAAAAGCTCATCATACAAGAGAAATAAAATAGAAAAACAATTGGAGTTGCGTAACTAAGCTTGAAGATCCAATTTCAACGAAATTCCTCTGTCAATCATTAAGAATCTTTCCTTCTAAGGTATGCGTGAGTTGATTTATGGATCCCTTTCATCCATAAAGCTCAAAAACCCTCTTTTTCATTATAAAGTATGATTTCCATATGGTTGAGTGTTGATGATCATGTTGTTGATATTGGGTGATTCCCAAGATGGAATCTTTATATGTTTTTTTAAATTTCATGATATCCTATGAGTTGGAAACATGTAAATTTAGTTGTTCATGATGTATAATTTGATGATTTCACCTATGCTTAAGATGTGCATGTAAGGTGTTTGATAAAATGCCTAAGAAACTAGAAATCATGCAATATAACTAAATTGTGACTAAGTGAAGGATTCATGATATGCCCTTACGTTCCAATGACTTCTATGTTGATAATGTGCCTTGTAAATGTTGTTGGAATACTCATGAACTATTCTTATGAGATTATGCTATGTTTACTTGCAAATCCTACTTATGAACAAGATGTATGATAACCATGCAATCCACATGAACTTCCATGCTATTGGTATGTGTTGCCAATATGATTATGCAATGAAAATGATATTAAGATTGTGCAAGTACTTCCATGTGATATGAAATCCTTTCCATGCAATACATTGTTGATAACCATGCTTAGTATGCAATCCCTACTTATGATATAATAAATTATGGACTCTACTCTTATGATCAAGTCAGTCATGTGTGTCAGTTTCCTTCCATCGAGTCCTGGGGGTACTTGTACCCAAAAACTATAGTTGTGTGCCTAGATCCATGTCATGTTTCACGATATCCGAACTTAAGCTATGATTCCATAGACTTCAGTCAGTCATGTGACTCAGGAAAACCTCATGGTCTTAGTCAGTTGTCAGATATCAGGAACATTCCGCCAGTCAACGAAATTCAGTAAGATTAAGTCATGCACAGTCTGTTATTCATGTCCAGTCCCTCCAGATGGGAGTAGAGGTTAGCACCGAGTGAACCCAAGGATGGGAACTCACCTGCCAGTTCAGGTGTGATTCTTAGTAGTCATCCTTGTGTTCCAGAACTACGTAGCCACCGTAGGTTGAGACATCTTAACCCATCAGATTAGGGTTAATGAGGTGGCTTAACCCATCAGTTTAGGGTTCCCACCATTCTTATCGAGTATCCACCAGATAAAGGTCACTCATAGGTTGTCCTTACCCGTGGTACGGTATTGACACCCCTTCGGTCGGGGCAGAGATTGGACCCCAGATTAGCCATAACAGCATACATGGGGCATGTTGGTTAAACACTACTTCCCACAGGTTTAGTATCAGTCTCAGTAAAAGAACTCAGATCGTTCTTCAGATTTTAGTATATATAGGACTGTCAGATATAGTCATCCATGTTATTAATTTTAGTATCAGTCATGACAGATATCAGTAAACCATGTGTTAGCTTAAAGGTCATTCTATCACGTATTCACGGTCCCAGTTTCTATATATGTGTGTTTGCACTCCCGCGTTCATATTATTCAGTCAGTGTTGTTCATGCATGAAACCTTTTATGTTCAGCCTACCTTCCTCGTTACTCAGTACTCCAGTTGTACTGACGCATTTGAGATATGGTGCTTTCTTTTTATGTTACACCATAGGTTTCGAGACACGAGCTCCAGCCCAGCAGTAGTGGTAGCATTCCAGTCACAGAGACACAGTGAGTCCTCATTGATTCGAGGACAATATGATTTGATTCATTTATTTATTTCTTCAGTTCAGTTTTACAGAGTTAGTTGGAGACATGTTCCTTCAACTTCTTATTTAGATAGTTTAGAGGCTTTCAGATTTATGTTCAGATTTATATTCAGATTGAGTTGTTTTGAGTATTTTCACCCATATGATTTTATTCAATTAAACCGTATGGCCTTACATTTCTATGTATTTCGCATTATTATATCATGATTTGCAGTATACAGGTACAGATATTAGTCATGGGTTAACTTGTGGTCCCTCGGGGTCATGAGCACCGTGTAGCATTCCGGTTCAGTGAATCAGGGTGTTACAAACTTGGTATTAGAGCCTAAGGTTCAATAGAGTCCTAGGAAGTCTAAAAGCCACATCTAGTAGAGTCTTGTACATGGGTGTGTTGCGCGCCACATTAATGTGCAGGAGGCTATAAGATGTTTTAGGAATAGTCCCCTTTGTTCATTATTCATGTCATGCTAGTGAGCATAATCATAAGTTAAACTCTCAGTCTAATCCATTCTTCTCTTATTCCAGACCATAGCCCCAAAGAGAAGAAACCAGCCAGCTCCTCAACCCGAAGATCCTTTGGGCGAACATGTTTCCCATGCGGAGTTTTGAGCCACATTTACCATACTTACTCAGTCCATGGTTGCACAGAATGAACGGCCACCAGTCATTCCGGCCAATCCAGTGTCCACTCCCAAAGCAGCTAGGGAATGGGATTCTACCTGGATGAACCCTCCATCTTTCCATGGGTCTAAGTCTGATGAGGACCCTCAGGAGTTCATTGACCAAGTCCAAAAGGTCATTAACATCATGGGTATTACTTGTATTGAGAGTGCTAAGTTAGTCGTCTACCAGTTATAGGATGTTGCTCATTATTGGTACAAACAGTGGAAGTCTGAGAGGTTAGATGATATAGGCCCTATCAAGTGGGAGGAATTTGTCACAGCCTTCTTATACAGATTCTTTCCCCAAGAGCTGAGGGAAGCCAAAGTTCTTAAGTTTATCAACCTCAGGCAGGGGAATATGACGGTTAGGGAGTATTCTCTTAGATTTACTCAGCTATCCAGGTATGCTCCTCATGTAGTTGCAGACAATAAAGCTAAGATGAGCAAGTTCGTGTCAGGGGTCAACGATAGCATGGTAAATGAGTGTAGGTCTGTGATGCTGATCGATAATATAACCTTAGAAAGACTCATGACCCATGCCTAGCAAGTAGAAGAGTAGAAGTTTAAGACTAGGGAGAGGCAGAACAAGAGAGCAATTTCAGGTAATTTCAACTTTGCTCACCCCAAGTCAGATGGAGGAAACCATTCACAGTTTTGCTCCAAGTCATCCATTCCAGCTCCTTCCTCTGCCAGCGCTCCAGTGCCGAAGTTCATAGATGGCAATAGAGACAAAGTGCCAGGCTCTAAATCTCAGGGCAGTGTTAGCAGTGCCCGAACGAATCCTCTTTGTCAGACTTATGGTAAGAACCACAAGGGCATTTGTAGAGCCGATAGTGATGTCTATTTTGGTTATGGAAAGCTAGGCCACGGGAATAGGAAGTGTTTGCAGTCAAGTCTTCAGGGTCAGCAAAAT
This sequence comes from Capsicum baccatum var. pendulum, assembly GCA_030864225.1. NCBI lineage: Eukaryota > Viridiplantae > Streptophyta > Magnoliopsida > Solanales > Solanaceae > Capsicum > Capsicum baccatum. The sequence continues at coordinate 138,924,674 of CM061550.1, forward strand.
TATTCTACAGCTCAGTCCAGTCGCCCGAACCAGCAGGGTGCCATTTCCAGTGCTACCAATGGGCAACGCCCAAACAAACTCTATGCTATTCAATCCCAGCAGGATCAGGAAAATTCTCCTGATGTCGTTACTTCTACATTACAGATTTTCCATGTTCATGTTTATGCTTTGCTAGACCCAGGTGCATCTTTGTCTTTTGTTACTACATACATAGCAGGCAACTTCAAAATCAGTCTCAAAGTCCTAGCAGAGCCCTTCTCAGTCTCTACCCAAGTGGGTAAAACCATCATAGCCCGACGGGTATACAGGAACTGCCCGATTATGATATCTCAAAAATCCACATCAGCAGATTTAATGGAGTTAGAGATGACTAATTTTGATGTTATTCACGACATGGATTGGCTTTATTCCTTAAATGCCACAGTTGACTGCAGAAATAGGATAGTTCAATTTTAGTTCCCGAATGAGCCCGTCCTAGAATGGAAGGGTAGCATTTTAGCGTTCAGGGGTCAACTTGTTTCCTACCTTCGGGAAAGAAAAATGATTTCTAAGGGAAGTGTGCATCATCTCATGCATTTTAAATATTTTAGTTCTGAATATCCCAGCCTCAAAACAGTCCCTGTTGTTAATAAATACTCAAATGTCTTTCCCGAAGATCTTCCAGGCATTTCTCTCGAAAGGGAAATAGACTTCGGTATAGACCTTCTTTTGGATACTCAACCTATTTCTATTCTGCCATATAGAATGGCACCAGCAGAACTCAAGGAACTGAAAGATCAGTTGAAGGATCTCTTTGATAAGGGATTCATCAAACCCAGCGTTTTCCCATAGGGTGCGCCAGTATTATTCGTGCGCAAGAAAGACGGTTCTCTCAAGATGTGTATTGATTACCGTCAACTCAACAAGGCCACAGTCAAGAACAGATATCCACTTCCCAGGATTGATGATCTATTCAATCAACTTCAGGGTGCCAGTTACTTCTCCAAGATAGACCTCAGATCAGGCTATCATCAGCTCAGAGTTAGAGAATATGACATTCTGAAGACAGTTTTTCGTACTCGGTATGGTCACTTTGAATTTTTAGTCATGTCGTTTGGTCTTACCAATGCCCCTGCATCTTTTATGGATTTGATGAACCGTGTGTTCAAGCAGTACTTGGACATGTTTGTCATAGTCTTCATAGATAATATTCTGGTCTATTCTCGCACAGAGCGTGATCATGCAGACTATCTCAAGATTGTTCTTCAGACTCTCAGGGATCACCAATTATTCACTAAGTTTAGCAAGTGCAAGTTTTGGCTAAGATCAGTAGTATTCCTTGGCTATATTGTTTCCGGTGATGGAATTAGAGTAGATCCTCAGAAAATCAAGGTAGTAAGAAACTGTCCCAGACCCGTATCTCCATCAGACATTAAGAGTTTCTTGATTTTGGATGGCTATTAAAAATGGTTTATCGAGGGATTTTCTTCTATTGCATCTCCCATGTCTAGATTAACTCAGAAGAAGATTAAGTTTCAGTGGTCAAATTCATGTGAGAAGAGCTTTCAAAAGTTGAAGACTCGACTCACCTCCGCTCTAGTTCTAGCTATTCCAGATGGTTCAGATGGTTTTGTAGTCTATTGTGATGCATCCAGAGTGGGTTTAGGTTATGTCCTCATGCAGTATGGTAAGGTCATAGCCTACGCCTCCAAACAGTTAAAGCCACATGAGAAGAATTATCCTACTCATGATCTTGAGTTAGCAGCGGTAATTTTTGCCTTGAAGATTTGGAGGCATTATCTCTATGGATTTTATGTAGATGTCTTTACAGACCATAAAAGCTTCCAGTATGTCTTTTCCCAGAAAGATCTTAATCTTCGCCAGAGAAGGTGGTTAGAGCTCTTGAAGGATTACGACTTGAGTGTTCTTTATTATCCGAGCAAGGCCAATGTTTTGGCCGACGCTCTCAGTCGACTCTCCATGGGTATTATTTCTCACATTAAGGATAGCAAGAAAAAGATGGCTCAGGAGATCCATAGCTTGCTAGACTAGGCGTTCGCTTAGTTAATTCTTCAGAGGGTGGTGTATGTCTTCATAATAGTTCAGAGTCATCTCTAGTTTCCGAGGTGAAAGAGAAACAAGACAGGGATCCTAGCCTTGTCAAGCTCAAAGAGTCAGTTCAGAATCAGAAAGTTGAGGTTTTCTCCCAAGGGGGAGATGGTGTTCTTTGTTGTCAGGGTCGTCTATGTGTTCCAGGTGTACATGAATTGAGGCAGCAAATTCTTGCAGAAGTGCATGGTGCGCGATACTCTATTCATCCAGGGGACACTAAGATGTACCGCGACATGTGGGAGATCTATTGGTGGAGTGAGACAAAGAGAGATGTTGCAGAGTTTGTGGCTAAGTGCTCTACATGTCAGCAGGTTAAGATAGAGCATCAGAAACCTAGTGGTTCCATGCAACAGCTTACCATTCCTACTTGGAAGTGGGAAGAAGTTAACATGGACTTTGTGACGGGTTTGCCTAAAACTCGTCATCAGCATGATTCAGTCTGGGTCATTATAGATAGAATGACCAAGTCAGCTGATTTCCTTTCTGTTCGTACTTCTTATTTCGCCGAGGAATATGCCAAAATCTATATCAGGAAGTTAGTCAGGTTACACGATATTCCACTATCTATTATCTTAGATAGAGGTGCCCAGTTCACTTCACACTTTTGGAAAGCATTCTAAAAGGGTCTCGGTACTCAAGTACATCTCAGCACAGCATTTCATCCTCAGACAGATGGTCAAGCAGAGAGGACTATTCGGACTCTTGAAGATATGCTAAGGGCGTGTGTAATTGACTTCAATGGAAGTTAGGACGACCACTTGCCTTTGATTGAGTTTGCATACAATAATAGCTATCATTCTAGTATTCAGATGGCTCTATTTGAAGCTCTTTATGGTAGGAGATGTAGATCTCTAATTGGTTGGTTCGAAGTTATTGAGGCCTCAATCATAGGTCCTGACATAGTATTCGACACCTTAGAGAAAGTTCAGTTGATCAGAGAGAGACTCCGGGCTGCACAGAGCCGATAAAAGTCCTATATAGATGTTCGTAGAAAGGATCTCGAGTTTGAGGTCAATGACTATGTCTATCTTAAGATCTCTCCCATGAAGGGAGTGAAGAGGTTTGGCAAGAAAGGGAAACTCAGTCCCCGGTATGTCGGTCCCTTCAGAATTCTTTGTCTCTTTGGCAAGGTAGCTTATGAGCTTGAGTTGCCTTCAGATCTAGCCTCAGTCCATCCAGTCTTCCATGTCTCTTTGCTAAAGAAGTGCATAAGTGACCCAGCAGTTGTTGTCCCTATTCAAAGCACCGACATTCAGAATAGCCTCTCTTATAAAGAGATTCCAGTTGAAATCTTAGATTATCAGACTCATAGATTGAGGAACAAAGAAGTCCCTCTAGTCAAGGTTCTTTGGCAAAATCAGTCTCATGAGGGAACTACTTGGGAAGCAGAAGTAGATATGTGTACCAAGTATCCTCACCTCTTCCCTGCCAATTCAGATAAAGCTCAAGGTAGCAGTTCTTCTTAATCTTATTCAGTTTCACGTTCATGTTTCCAGTATAAACTTGGTACCTATTAACCGTTTCATACTCAGTCATGCATTCACGTGTCAGTTGTCCGTGCATCAGATATGCACGAGTTTAGTATGTTCAGCATGTCAGTCATAAGATCAAGTTTCAGTTCTTCATGTTCAGTTCAGGTTCTATTATCTTGTATCCCTTCTCAGTAAATTCTCATTCGAGGAAGAATGTTCCCAAGGGGGAGATATTGTAATACCCCACATATTTCTAATCTAGGAAGTGAATAAGTATTCCTACGTGTGAAATCTCCTATCCTGTGATTCATACTTGAGTACATGACTTACAATGAATATCCTAGTGATAGGATAGCTTATGATGTATTAAGCATGTTCATATGAGTCACTTAAGGTAATACAAGCTAAGAGTTTTTGAATCCATCAAGTTTTAGTGTTTGATTTTGCAAGGTTCATATTTGAATGAGTATAACTCAATGTTAATGTGGTATTTTGGCTGATTTATACCCACCAAATTGTAGAGAATTGAATTAGCTTTCCAACGATACCAATTTTACCTTAATCTAATACCCGAGCGAAAAGTTATGCCTATTTTCGTGAGAGACAGTAAGCATAGGCGATTGATTAGGCGCCGCCCAACCCAAGCATAGGCGATCACTTGGGCGATGCCTTAATCAATTCCAGGTGTCAAAAACACTCCATTTTGAGTTATTTTAAAGGTAATTAAGTCTTTAAATACTCCTTACACGTCCCTAAACTTAACCCTACGAAATATATATCTTCTAAACATATTGCAAACCTATTTTCATCTCAAAGCTCATCATCCAAGAGCACTAAAAGAGAAAAACAACTAGGGTTGCGTAACTAAGCTTGAAGATCCGATTTCAAGGAAATTCCTCGATCAATCATCAAGAATCTTTCCTTCTAAGTTATGCGTGAGTTGATTTATGGATCCCTTTCATCCATAAAGCTCAAAAACCCTCTTTCATTATAAAGTATGATTTCTATATTGTTGGGTGTTGATAATCATGTTGTTGATATTGGGTGATTCTCAAGAAGGAATCTTTATATATTTTTTTAAATTTCATGATATCATATGAGTTGAAAACATGTAAATTTGGTTGTTCATGATGTATAATTTAATGATTTCACCTATGCTTAAGATGTGCATGTAAGGTGTTTGATAAAATGCCTAAGAAACTAGAAATCATGCAATATAGCTAAATTGTGACTAAGTGAAGGATTCATGATATGCCCTTACATTCCAATGACTTCTATGTTGATAATGTGCCTTGTAAATGTTGTTGGAATACTCATGAACTATTCTTATGAGATTATGCTATGTTTACTTGCAAATCCTACTTATGAACAAGATGTATGATAACCATGCAATCCACATGAACTTCCATGCTATTGGTATGTGTTGCCAATATGATTATACAATGAACATAATATTAAGATTGTGCAAGTACTTCCATGTGATATGAAATCCTTTCCATGCAATACATTGTTGATAACCATGCTTAGTATGAGATCCCTACTTATGATATTATAAATTATGGACTCTACTCTTATGATCAAGTCAGTCATGTGTGTCAGTTTCCTTCCATCGAGTCCTGGGGGTACTTGTACCCAAAAACTATAGTTGTGTGCCTATATCCATGTCATGTTTCACGATATCCGAACTCAAGCTATGATTCCATAGACTTCAGTCAGTCATGTGACTCAGGAAAACCTCATGATCTTAGTCAGTTGTCAGATATCAGGAACATTCCGCCAGTCAACGGAATTCAGTAAGATTAAGTCATGCACAGTCTGTTATTCATGTCCAGTCCCTCCAGATGGGAGTAGAGGTTAGCACCGAGTGAACCCAAGGATGGGAACTCACCTGCCAGTTCAGGGTGTGATTCTTAGTAGTCATCCTTGTGTTCCAGAACTACGTAGCCACCGTAGGTTGAGACATATTAACCCATCAGATTAGGGTTGATGAGGTGGCTTAAACCATCAGTTTAAGGCTCCCACCATTCTTATTAAGTACCCGCCAGATAAAGGTCACTCACAGGCTGTCCTTACCCGTGGCACGGTATTGACACCCCTTCAGTCAGGGCAGAGATTAGACCCCAGCTTAGCCATTATGGCATACATGGGGCATGTCGGTTAAACACTACTTCCCACAGTTTCTGTATCAGTCTCAGTAAAAGAACTCAGGGCGTTCTTCAGATTTTAGTATATACAGGACTGTCAGATACAGTCGTCCATGTTATTAATTTTAGTATCAGTCATGACAGTTATCAGTAAACCATGTATTAGCTTACAGGTCATGCTATCACGTATTCACGATCCCAGTTTCTATATATGTGTGTTTGCACTCCCACGTTCATATTAGTCAGTCAGTTTTGTTCATGCATTAAACCCTTTATGTTCAGCCTACCTTCCTTGTTACTCAGTACTCCATTTATACTGACGCATTTGCACTATGGTGCTTTTTTTTCATGTTACACCATAGGTTTCGAGACACGAGCTCTAGCCCAGCAGTAGCAGTAGTATTCCAGTCGCAGAGACACAGTGAGTCCTTATTGATTCACGGACAATACTATTTGATTCATTTATTTATTTCTTCAGTTCAGTTTTACGGAGTTAGTTGGAGACATGTTCCTTCAACTCCTTATTCAGATAGTTTAGAGGTTTTCAGATTTATGTTCAGATTTACGTTCAGATTGAGTTGTTTTGGATATTTTCACCCACATGATTTTATTCAGTTGAACCTTATGGCCTTACAGTTTTGTGTATTCCGCATTATTATATCATGATTTATAGTATACAGGTACAAATATCAGTCATGGGTTAGCTTGTGGTCTCTCGGGGTCATGAGCACTGTGTAGCATTCCGGTTCAGAGAATCGGGGTGTTATATTAACGCGGCTTGTCAGACTCCCTAGGACACCTTAAAACCTTCGACTCTAATACCAAGTTTGTAACGCCCCGGAAAATGGGTCCCGGAGTATCACACGGTGCTTGAGGCTATGAGTAGCCCCAAGCTAACCCTTTAAGCCATTTTCATTCAGTTCAACACAAATCAACGGGGTTTCCATAAATAACCCTCAAATATCAACTGAATAATCATCATTCGAGAATAAAAGAATTTTAGAAAGATAACAAAATACAACTTATTAGTCAACTCCCAACATCTATACTAGTCTGACAAGCCTCTAAGAAAATCAATAAAACCAGCGAGCCATTGAGACATGCCCCAACTGACTCATACTCAGTTATCAAATGTAAACAATTTCGTGAAACCAACATCAGACATCACGTCCTCGGAACATAAGGACTCACCACAACAGAGGATGTAGAACAGCGTGCCCAAAGAATCACTGTCGAACCTGGAACTGAGCACCTGAACCTACATTCTGAGAAAATGCAGCCCACATCCGAAGATATGGGTCTATACCATGGAAAGAAACCGAGTATATGGCAGTGTATACAGTTGTATAAACATCATCATCATAAATATTTATAAGAAATATGCAGGATGTATGAAAGACTCACATAGCCTGAAGAAAATTATCATAATCATGAGAGGATGAAATAAGTACAATAACACATGTGAGTCATCATATAATTTGTCAATCACTTTCAGTTCATCAAGAATATCAATTCTCATAATGTAAATATCATTTAAATCTTTCGAAAGAATAACTTTTACAATTCCACTTTCAAATTACTTCACCATTCACCATAGACACAAGGAAACACACACACTGTGGAAGATCCTATAACCGACATAAACCATGTGAGCTACATGGAGTCCATCGTACAACCCACGTTGGGGAGAGTCATCCTATCCTTGCCATCGGAGTAGGACTATCAATATCAAATCCACACAAACTAGTGATCACTATATAAATTAGCCTCAGGTTCACTCCTACGGGGGCACATAGTTCGAGGGAAGTAAGGTCGCTTTATACCTCCCACTCGATGCTAAAGATTTCTCCCGGACATAGCTTAGATCATTTCAAAGACAATCCACAACAAAATAATTTCAGTAATATATAAATATACATCAGGATCCATCATGCTTCCCATCTATCAAAATCAACCACGTTGTGGATTTCTTTCACACTCGAGTTCAAAACAACTCCATTAAGACCAAAAGGTCAAATCATTCAAAATATCTCAAATATTCAACAGCAACGTGCTTATAACGCACACTTTCTCAAAAAAATACAATTTCTACAGGGAATTCACAACTCAAATATTAAAATCATGATAAATATCATTTAAGATTCATGTTTTATATCTCCACATACGTAAATTCATATTTCAAAATCATAAACATCAAGATTTCATAATAATCATCATAAGATATGGGTTCATGCTTCAAATTCGTAAAAATTAAATAAAAATCATGCCTTTGTAAAGAAAATTACTTTTGGGCACAAGAATGAAAGAGAGTTCTTGTTGAAAAACTCCACATAACTTGAATGATGAACTTTAGATCGATACTCATTTTTGAGATGTTAATTGTGCCTTTGAATGGTGGTTCTTGGAATTCTTGAACTAGGAACTTGGAATCTTGAATAAATTTGCAGAATTAATGGTGAACTTTGGAGGTTCTTGAAGTTGGATGTAGGAGCTTAGGATTTTCTCTTTGAGGGAATTTGATGAAATATAACATATAATGCTTCTAATAGGCTTTAATATAGGGTTTGGACGGATTTTGGGTGAGGGGAAATGACCAAAACGCCCCTAAAAATCAAATAATTCTCGAATCTATCCTTTGGTGGACTGTTTTGATAGTCTGAAGTATATCAACCATAACATTTTATTTTGATATCCAAATTGGATTAAATCAATTTCATTAGAAAGAGGACTCTCATATATTTCCGTTGATATATAGTATCTCACCCAGATCATTGTGTACAAGGATTTATGATTATCTGAAATTGACCCAAAAATTCACTTTTGATAGGTTAAAGTAGATCGACCATAACTTTTTGCTTCGATAGAAAAATTGGATGAAACCAATTTCATTGGAAAGAGGACTCGCAGAGATTGCCATTGATATATAGTAGATCACCTAGATCATTATTTACAAGGAGTTATGATCATTTAAAGTTGGTGCAAAAATACGCCAAACCTTAGTACTTTTTCCTGCACGTTTTACTCTTCACTACTATTCATGGTTCGATCGGAATGTTCATAAATCGTCGCTCGGGTGTCCGTTTTGGATGATCCACATATTGTTGGAAAGCTTATTCGATACTCTACGTAATGGTAAGTTAGAATCTAAGACATTCCACACAGAAAATTTATAATTCATTCTAGAAGATAGAACCCAACACGTTTACGCACAAAATTTCAATGAAAAATTTTCTGGGGTATTACAGCCACGTTGACTATTTGGAGACAGGGTGATCTCTTGGAGTTCGAGTTGCCCTCTTTCCCCTCTATCTTTTTTTGTTTTTGGCTTTCTAGACAAATATATGAGACTATCTAAGACAGTTTAGACTTTGAGATTGTAAATTCCTGTTGTCAAGTTTAGAAGCTCTTGTATTAATATTATTAGGTCATGCAATTTGTGTTTGAACATCGGTTGTCTTTAGTTATGAAACGTTGTTGTTTATATATTGTATCCTTATATAGGGTCTATGTTGGACGTTCTTACCGATGTAACCCATCGGCTTACCTACCGGTGGGATGTGGTAGGTGCCATCATGAATTGAAAATTGGGTTGTGACAAAAATGTACACAATCCATACTCAGGAAAAGTGGAGAGGTGGTTTTTGATAGACCTCCGACTCAAGACAAAGATTTGTAAACATAGTCGTAATAAAGCATAAAACAAGATGGCATAACAGAAATAAGATACCCACAAAGTAATACCCTACACTAACGAACCAAAGACACCCACCACCCTCATACCCTCCTACTAGCAAGCTCCAACCTATGGAAATATCCCTAAGACTACCAGCCCAGCTACCCCCAAAGCTCTCCTAACTACTGGATAAGACTCAACCACATGCACTAACCTTCTAACCTAATTCGCATCCTCTATACCTTCCTATCTAGGGTCGTGTCCTCAGTAAGCTGTAATTGCTCTATGTCACGTCTAATCACCTCTCTTCAGTATTTCTTCGGTCTACCCCTACCCCGTCTGAAACTACCTAAAGTTAGCCTCTCACATCTATGAACTGGGCATCCGTGCCCCACCTCATCACATGCCCAAACCATCTCAGCCTTACTTCCCGCATCTTCTCCTCCACTGAAGCCACTCCCACCTTCTCTCGAATAATCTCATTCCTAACCCTATCTCCTCTAATAAGATCACATATCCAACGCAACATCCATATTTCTGCCACCTTTAATTTTTGAATGTGGGAGTTCTTGACTGGCCAACACTTTATTCTACACAGTATGGCCGGACGAACTGTCACTCTGTAGAATTTGCCTTTAAACTTGGACGACAACTTCTACATATAATATATATATATATATATATATATATATATATATATATATATATATATATATATTATGCATTTAATATGTATTAATTATATATTTATTACGCAAAAATAATTCTACACACTTTTAAAAAAAGAGAGCGAAAAAAAAAAAGCAAAAGCAGTGATTTTCTTTTTATAATAAACGATTTGCAATAAAACCTTTTTAGAAAAGGCAAAACAAACAAACAAAAAAGAAGCAAACAACAATTAAAGGGATATGGTATTAAAAGGGACAAACTAGTTACTCAATTAGGTGAGAGTCCTTTGAGTCTTAAAATTAGATAAAAGGGACAATTTTTTTTTAATTTTTTAAACATTTTCGCTCTAACAAATAAAGATGTTGTCTCAACAACTATAGAAATTGTCTCAACAACTATCAAAGTTATTTGATAATTTTGTAAAGTTGTTCGACAAATGTGCTAAGTTGTTGGACAACTTTGATAGTTATTGAGACAACTTTGATAGTTATTGAGACAACTAATGCAGTTGTTGAATAATTATTCTTGTTATTTAAGTGACTTTATTTCTTTTAATGAAATTCATTTGTTCCTTTTTTAATTAAAGACATGAGGGGTCTATGAATTCATTTTTCTCACAATTTGAAGCAGGATTGATTAAATGGCTATTAAGTGGCATATAAAAGTTTGGCAAAATGACCTTCTGGACCCCTGTACTATGTCGGTTTTGTAAGTTGGACACTTCTACTTACATGTTTGTCATCTGGACCCCTAAACCCACTAAAAAACAACATTTTAAACTTTTTTTTTGTGAGTGTAACACACTCTCCCCCACGTCAGCTGCCATGGCAGTTGCTACACCTGACACGTATGTCACGTCATTTTAAAAAAAAAATTATATAAAAAAAAATATTACATTAAATTCCAGGTCATTTTTAAAATGCTACATAACAAATTAAATATTGAAATTAATTTAATTAAATATGAAAAAAATTATAAATTGTAGAAAAATTTGAATAATCATGTTTTTATTTTTTTCTCACAAATTAAACATCAAATCCATTCCAAATAATTAAAATTCTTCCCCAACTAATTTAAATTTTTAACTACAAATTCATATATACAAACATAATAAATTTTTGATTTTTAAATTTGAATATTTTTAACAAATTCACAAAAAGTTTAATTTTTTCAAGCGAAATTCACTAATGTTTTTCAATATTCACTATCACTCACTTTCAATTTAAATTTAAATTTTAATCCCTAAAAAATAAAAAGATTTCAAATTTAAATTTTAATTAGAAAAATGAAAAGAATTGAATTGAGAGGAAAAATTAAAATAAAAATAAAAAGTGAACGTGTGGGGGGAGGGGGGTTGGAAGAGTGTTGGGGTGGGGTGGGGACGGGGCTGGAAGGGGTATGAAGGTGGGGTGGTAAGGGGCTAGACGGGGCTGGTGAGGTGTGAGAGGGTGGGGACGGGGTTGGGTGAGGTGAAAAGGCTGGGGATGGGGTGGGATGGGGTGGGGCTGGGTAGGGTGTGGGGGGTTGGGACGGGCTGGGGTAGGGGTGGGGAAGGGTTGGACGGGTGTTGGGGTGGGGTGAGGAGGCTGGGGGTGAGGTGGAACGGGGTTGGGTGGGGTGTGGGGGTGGGGACGGGCTGGGGTGGGGAGGAAAAAATATATTTTTATTTTTTAAAATTTTTTTAAAATATTTTTAAAATTTTAAAAATCTTTTTAAATTATTTTTAAATTTTTAACAATATTTTTAAATTTAAAAAGATGGAAGAAAAAAGTACTTTTTTTAATTATTATTTTTTAAATTTTAATATTTTTTTATTTTTTAATTATTTTAATGTAAAATTGATCAAAAACTAATCCCCACTTGCACCCCAGGCGAGTGACTATACTCTTTTTGTCCTAGTCACTATGACCTTGCTACATAGGCAAGATCAACGGTCAAATGGTGTAAAATATTTTTTTTTGATAGGTTAAGGTTCAAATGACAAACATAGTAAAAATGTTCAACTTACAAAACTGACATAGTTAACATAGTACAGGATCCAGAAGATGATTTTATATAAAAGTTTTATCGTTCAGTTGAAAATAGTTTCCGCCGAATGACTATTCTTGTTCATTTCACTAAAAAAAAAAAATCACTTTTTAATGGTGAATTGTTTTCCTTATCCTAGCGGCCAAGTTCTTGAAAGGGGTTGCAACACTGCAAATAGGTTTAAGTTGACGCGCATCCAAAACCTTTTTTTTATCTGACACGCTTTATAAATTTCTCAACAGACAGCAGCAATATCAATGGCCCATGAACCACAACCAGTAACAGTTCTTCCTCCAGAAATTATATCTGAAATACTGGTAAGACTACCCGTGAAATACTTGTTAAGGATGAGGTGCGTTCGAACTCTTGGATTTCTCTCATTTCAGCTCCCCAATTCATCAAAACCCATCAAATTTTCAACCAATAAACAATATTTTGCTGCCAACGGGCTTCTTTTTAGTAGCTATTGTGAGAATAGCCTAAGGTTTTACAGGTGCTCTCTTGATGCAATTATGTATCATTAATCTTCTCATATAACCGATGAGCTTGATTTTCCGTGCAAAGAGACATGTGTTGACTATAACATTGTGGGTTCGTGTAATGGATTATTCTGTATTTCTGGTAGTTCTCACAATCTATTTCTATGGAATCCGTCTATAAGGAAGTTTAAGGAACTGCCACTTTCAGGAAGTGATGTGCATTCTAGTTCGTATATGGCGATGGTATTGGTTATAATGAGTGTCAAGATGATTATAGTAGAAGTTATGGGAATATTACATAGTGACTATGGGTTTCAGAAAGAGTTTCGGATTTATAGTGTAAGAACTAATTCTTGGGAAATGATTCAAGAGTACCCAGGTATTATATTTTGCACCGATCCTGCTAAATATGTAAACGGAAGACTTCATAGGATTGCTACTCGAGAAAATTAGGTGGGAGTTGACAAAAAAGTCTCTAAATTAAAAATGGTGACAACTTTGACCAGTTAATGTCAACTTGCTACTCGTTATAGTGATATGAGTGATTCATGGTTTGTCGCTTCATTAATCCTAGTAAACGAGACATATGAAAATGTTGAATTGGCCAGTCTTGTTGATGGTAATAATGATTGGGAATTAGGGACTTCAGGTGGTAATCTATGTGTATTTTGTGACTGTCATGAGGTCCGGATGGATGTGTGGGTAATCAAGACATATGAACTTGTGGAGTCGTGGACTAAGGTGACTTCAATCCCCTATATTACAACTATTGAGCATCCAATTTTGCCAGTTTTCATCTCCCATAATGGTGAAATTTTACTGCAACACGGTTCATGTTTATTACTATATAATTCAAGACACAACTCTTTCAAGCATCCTCAAGTTCAGATCCATTGTGGTTATGAAAGTCAATTTTGTTTTTACGTTGAAAGTCTTGTTTCGACACATTTTGTGGAGGAAATTTGAAAAGCTATATATGAATCAATGAGTGAATGATGGAAATTGCGCTATGGTCTAGTGCATATAAACTAAACAATCTTCACTGGATGATTCTGGAATTTGGCAAAGAGACAAAACAGGGAAATTTTGGCTTTTAGGCAGACAACTGAATCGTCAAAGGGAATAAAGTCCTATGGATGTTAGTATGGCACTTGTGGCAGGAGTTGGTTCTTTCAAAATTTCATTCTTTACAAAAGTAGGTGACGCCAACAAAATTGGCTTTTTAAGATCTTTAAGTCAGCTTGGAAGTTCCTCCAAAGTTTTACTTATTCCCATTGTCTTTGACTCGATGGTTTGAATGCAGTGGAAGCACAGTGCCAAACATATCCACAAGTGTGATCGAGTTGGTTGAGCAGGGCATCTCCCATGGGGTCTCAAGTTTGAAATCCAATGCATGCTTTCTTGGTCAAGCTTAGGGCACGGGGCTTTTCTAGTGCATTTTAACTCTCCTATGTGGTTTGCCAACTATTTCTCTAGAGCGGAGTTTGCCCTGACAAAATCAGATATGGACGAGTTTATATAGTAATGCTTCAAGGAATTAACAATTTTCTATCCGTTCTTAGGACTACATAATCGATTTGGGGCAAAGTGAGTTTCATTACATAATGCTGATGAGTAAAAGCTCTAAGAAGGGGTACTGTTTTCAGTTGACAATATGGGGAGGAGAAAAGCTGCACTCTTGGCATGAAAGCAGAGGAGTGCATTAGCTCTTTTTGATCTTGCTATTTTCCTTCTTAATTGTCTCAGTGATACTTGCTTTTTCGAAGGTCAGGGAGAGGGTTCTGTTCTTGGTTGCTTCGGCTTGACAAAGGGACATCAAATTTAGGTTGCTATCTTCTTGTATTATATCTCATCCAAGGAGAAATAAAGGTTTCTATATTTTTGTAGTCATTAAATTTATGGATGAGCTTTGCATATATAAATTGCAGAGCTCTAAAAAAGAGTTTTAAGTTCTGTGCAGTGTCATTATATAAAATATTCAACAAATTTGACATGTTATTATAGATTATTCTATTATTTACATAAAAATTAAAAAAGAAAAAATTAGGTAACCTGCAATAGTAAATTTATCTATAGTATAGAATATTTTGTACACGGATTAACGGTGCATAAAACTTAAATTCATTTTTTAAAAAGAGGGTATAACAAAGAGGTTGAAAGTATTAAGTGAAAATCCGAAAGGGCTTTAGATAGCCAACTCGAGAATAGAGGGACCATTTCAACAAGCCAGATTGAAAATCTGTTTCTCTTGATTTTATTTCCCGCAGAGGGCTATAATAGCTAACTCGAGAACCGAGAATATGCGGGGTAACTTCAATAAGCCTAAAGTATCTCAATAATTTAGTCTTTTGATGGAATTAAAATCAGTTAAATCAGTTTTTAATATATATTTTTTAGATTTTTTTAGGTGTTTGATAAAATAAAAAAGTATTTTTAAAAAAGTTAAAAATTGATTAAAAAAGCAAAAGGTGAGAAATTGGGTGGCTTTATTTTTTACTTTTTAGATTAAAATTCTTTTAATTTTGCCCAATACATTTATTTTTTTATCCTTTATATTTTTCTTCAATTCCTATAATATCCTAAATTTATAACCCTTAAATATATTATTTTTATTTCATTTTTTGTTTGTCGCTTCTCTCTGTTTCTTACTTCTAGTTTATTCTTCATCTTTCTAACTTTATTTTTAAATTTTTAGAATTAAAAATTATATATAATTCAACTTATATATGTTATTAACAGCTTTAAGGACATTTAAATCATTTTGATAACAAAAAAGTGTTTAACAATATTTAGTTACCAAAAACATTAATGATTTTTTTCAGTTTCAATAATTCTGTCTAAACACTTATCTGCTTAATTTATAAGCACTTATCTTGAGATTTTAAGCACATAAGCTAAAAAGATTTTATTTTTTAATCCTATCCAAACATGCTCTTAATCAATCTAGCAGAAATTTAAATTTATGGGAAAGAACCTAAAATGTCCTCCAATTATGTAAAATGATACAAAAACGCTCTCTGTTTATCTATTGGGCCTAAAATGCCCTTTCCATCTACCTATTGGACTGAAAATGTCTTTCTCACCTACCTACTAGACCTAAAATACCCTTCTCGTTCACCTATTAGGCCTATTTTGCGCTTTTATTTAGGCAAATTATATGGAACGGTCATCCTTAAAACTTAATTACATAAATAATTGTACTTTTTCAATATTACAAAAATAATAATTTTTTTTACATATATAGTCATTTAAAAAAAATTAGAAAAGATAATTATAATTCATAATTTAATGCTATAACTAATTATCAATGCACCTTAATTTAAAAGAAATATTTTCAATCTTTAAATTAAAAGTGAAAAAGATAATCTTTGCTTTCAAATCTTTCTCTCTCTTAAATTCAAACTTCAAATATATTTAAATAAACTAAGTATTCCATTATTTACTCGTGTATGTTTCATTTTATTTTCATGTATGTTAATCATCTAGTATTATTTCATTATCGTGTATTTTTAATTCTAATATAACAGGTTAACCATAATTTTTTATGAATAAATATTCATGAAATAAAAATTATTATGTTGGAAGTACAAATATACCATTTATTTTTGTTGTATAAATATAATTTATGTCAAAGTCATATTATTATTATTTGGTATAATTTATGGGATAAATATTCATGGTATATCTTATTATGTCGGAAGTACTTTCTTGTTAAAAAATTATTTATTAAATATAAACATATATTTTCAGCATTACATGGTATAAACATTTTATATCTAAAATATATCATGTATGTTTATGGTATAAATATAATTTATATGGTCAAAATATAATTTGTATGATATAAATATATCATGTATTTTTATGATATAAATATAATTTATATAATATGTAAATATATCATGAATTTTTATAGTATAAATATACCATATATTTTTATGGAGGTATCGTGAAAGCAGGCAATAAAAATGAAAAACATAAAATTTTGATATATTATATAAAAAAGGAATGAACAAAGGATTTCATAAAAACAGGCAATAAATAAGAAATATAGAAATTTAATACGTAATTATTTTTCTATATATTAGAATCTGTTATAAAAGTAAATATTTTATATCCTATATCTGACAACCAACTAATACGATTATGTATCTGTAATAATTTTTTAAAAATAAATATTTATGTTATTTTTTTTATTTATCAGATCAATTTAGAATGATGAAAAATTGATATTATGCACTATTTATTTGGTTAATATTAATAAAATGATAGGGATTTTATGTAGTTTAATAAAAACATGTTGTTGTATTATATAATTTTTTCTTAATAAAAGGGCAAATAGCCCAATAGGTAGACGAAAAGGGTATTTTAGGCCCAATAGGTAGATAACAAGGGCATTTTAGGTCCAATAAGTAGACCGTAGGCGGAGAACATTTTTGCATCATTTCACATAATTGAAGGGCATTTTGGACCCTTTTTGGTTAAATTTATAAATAAAGTAGATTCTTTCTACAACTAAAATATCTCATCCGTCTCATTTTAGTTACGCATATTTCATTTTAGACGGTAATTAAAAAATAATAAAATAAATGATAAATGTTGTTATTTATCCTTTTATTCATATTATTGATATTCATTGGGCATAGGAATAGACTGTGAAATTATAATTGTTCAAATTATATATATATATATATATATATATATATATATATATATATATATATATATATATATATATATATATATATATATATATATATATATATTAGTTACTAATAGTCCGTGCAAGGCACGGACCCAACAAATATTTTTTAAAATTTATTTTAATTATTGTGATTTATATTATTTTTTTTTACATATTTTTAAAAAATATATTACAATTTTTTTTTTGGATATTTTAAGTTGTTAACTATTGTAATTTATAATATTTTTTATGTAATTTTCAAATGCTTAGATGACCATAGTAATTAATTATGAGTGATATAGTAAAGTTATGATTGAAGCAGCGTAGCTAGGAATGGCAATGGTGCAGGTGCGGGTTTTTTTCTAAACCCACAAATTTTAAAACCGCACCGCATCCCCTTTAAACCCGCATAAACCCGCCCCACAGTCATACCCGCGCATACCCGTGCCGCCCCATGATTTATTTTTTAAAAAAATTCGTAATTCCATTGATAATCATAATATTTTCAAATCTACAACTAGAAAATAATAACAACTAGTTTCTATTATATCACTTTTCACTAAGAAATTGTTAAAAAAGTATCACGTGTACAAGTAATGATCAAATATCATATTTATTTAAAAATGAATAGAAATATTAAAAAAAAACTATAAAATTATTTATTTATAATGTAATACATGTCATTTTAAGTATCATAAAATTTTAAGTAAAAAATGCATACAATTTTCGGTATATTTACGAGAATAATACTAATTTTTAATTTTTTGAATTTAAACCCGCATATACCCACAACCCGCACCACACCACACCATTTAAAAAAAACTTACTTTAACCCACCCTGCACTCGCCCCACCCCGCCCCGCATAGCTTAAAACCCGCATTGCCCCGCATAGCTTAAAATCCGCGCCGCACCGTTCCATTGCCATCCCTAATGCGTAGCAGACATGTCTTAATGACTCATAACAATTAATTAGAAGTGATATAACGAAATTACTGTAAAAAAATACTTGTGCAAAATTTCAAATGGTCATACTAATTAATTAAGAGTGACATAGTAAAATTACGATTGAAACAACGAAACAGAAATATCTAATTAGAAGCGATATAACAAATTACTATACAAAATACTTGATGAAACAGTTGAAGCAGACATGTCATAAATATCTATTTGACTTTTTTACTAAATATTATTAATTTTTTAATACATAAATAATTTTAAAATAATTAATTAGAGATGATATAATAAAATTACGGAGGAAGCATCTTATGAATCAGACAGGAGAAGCAGGCATGTTGACGGAAACGTGCCTGCTTCTCCTATCTATTAATTATAGAGGTAAAATAAGAAAAAAATAATTAATTCTTTTCTGATTTAATAAGCGATAACATTTATTTTTAATAAAATAATCAACTAAAATTATATATATATATATATATATATATATATATCAATTGTAGAGATAAAATAAAAAAAATAATTAATTTTATTCTGATTTAGTAAGCGATAATATTTATTTTAGTAAAATTATCAACTAACTAAAATGAGAAGAGGAGATATCTAATATTCTAGTAATCATCAACAAAGCAATTTTCTAACACTTCTTTGATTCAGTTGCTGGAAGTTTGTGCATGAAGATTGTTTTGACTTTTGAGAGCCGTTTGGATAATTTGAAAAAAATAGCTTTTAAAAAGTTTTTTAAAAGTGTTTTTGAAAGCATTAAAATTTATTTTAAAATAAATAGTTATGTGTTTGGATAAAAGTGTTGAAACTGAAAAAAAATTGTTGATGTGTTTAGTAAATAAGTGTTGTTAAACACTTTTTTTGGTCAAAATGTCTGAAATAACCTTAAAGTTGTTAACAATATGTAGAGTTGATTATTATTAATTTTTATTTCTAAAATGATTCAAATTAAAATTAATATATATATATATATATATATATATATTTTTAATTCATTTTCAATATATATATATATATATATATATATATATATATATATATATATATATTGTTAATATAATATTCAAATTTAATGTTTATATATCTATTAATTTTTATTTTAAAGACAATTTTATGCAACCTTAGTTTTTTCTCCAACTTTTGATAACATTGTACATAGTGATGCAATTTCATAATTAATGACTGGGAGACGTTTATCAATACAGTTGCAATATATATATATATATATATATATATATATATATATATATATATATATATATATATATATATATATATATATATATTCATGAATGACTATTAAGTTTGTGCGCTAAAATAAATCTTTTTTCCTGGTTAAAAGAGTTTAAATCATCAAACAAAATATATATGTTACTAATCATTATAACTACATTAATAAATAGATAATTGGTCACAAATGATACTATTTGTTTGCTAAAATGACTCTTTATTGAAAAATATATTACTCGTTGATTGAGTAATGACAATATCACTATTAAAATATTATCGAATACAAATGTTGCGTCGTCAAATATACATGAATCATTCACTAATCGTTCATAAAGTTGTGAGTGTTCTCCGTATATCTTGGTTGGTAAATTTTTTTCTTAGAGAAATTCATATATTGTACAATAATAATTGTTCAAATTTAAAAGAATATATTAAAGAAGGGGAATAATGAATAAAAATCATATTTAATAAATTAGAAGTTTCATACAAAAGAGGTACTAATATGGCTCTTAAATACCCTTATAGTTGTTAACATTATATAAAGTTGATTACTATTAGATTTTTAATTTTAAAATAATTTAAATTAAAATTAATTTATATTTTAATTCAGTTTCAATATAAACTACTTAATACATTTATTTTAAAAAATATTTTCATGAATGAATAAGTTACTTGTGCTCCATTTTTTCTTCTTAAAATTGAATAAAAGAGATCCAAAAAGAAGCAAAATTTATTGTTCAGCTATATGGATCCATTTTTCTTTGTGAAATTTGCCACACTAATTAACCCATTTTTGTTTTACGAATTTTTTTTCTTCTAGAAATCAAACCAAAACACTAAAAAAGGAGCAAAAATAGTTGTTTCAGCTAAAATAGGTTTATTAATTATCCGTTTTTCTTCAAGAAAATTGAACAAAAGTCACCCCAAAAGAAGTTGAATTATTAACGATACATTAAAATTTATTGTTTTAGTCAAATGAACTATCAAAAAAATAATTCTTCTCAATTCCTCATAAATTCCATAAGCATCAAATTATTAGCAACCCATTCAAAAAAAGAAATAAAGACACAAAATGGAGAGAAAAAATACAATCATGAAGAGAGAAACACAAAAATTGAGAAAAAACACAAAAATGATAGAAGAGAATAAATGTTTTAGAACAAGCATAATGACAATTTTAAAATATATGAGAATTACAAGGGATAAATATATTTTTTACTTGGTCAAACTAGAATGACTTATAAGCCAAAAATAAAAAGTAGGAGTAATGGTACTTTTGATTTTAAAAAAATATTTTTTTAACCTTTTTAAAGCTTTTTATGAAATTGACAAACACTTTAAAAAGTGAAAAATAACTTAAAAGCTATTTTGACTAGCTTTTAAGCCCATTCAAACACCCTCTGAGTCTTTCAACTTGAAGACGGACTTAATGACTCTTTCTTCTTCTTCTTTTAGTTTTGTGCATAAAAATTTTAAAGGTACCCTCAATAACTTCATCTTTATTAAAAGATCTTATGAAAGTACTTTAATGTGGATAGTCGTAGGATTTGCATAAATAGATTCACACACATTAGGTTAAAGGTTGGTGTTTGCTGAAATAGCAAAACCTCTGCCATATAGGGTTCGATTTTTATTAATAATTTATATTACATTAAAAATATAAAGGGAAGTAAAAATATTGTTTGACCCTTTTATCTTTCATTAAAATATTTTATAATAGACAGAATTGGTTTGATACATATAATACTATTTTTAATGTGAAATTATTTCTTTCCTTTTTTACGAATATTTTTATTTCAATCAAAGTTGGTGCCAATATATTTGTATAGTACATAAAGTACTATTTATTATGTTAAAAGATTTTTTTTTTTAGATTGTTTTTTCTACTCTTAATCTCCCACAAAGTTGACAAAAACTTTTGATCCATTGTTGAATCAAGGCATGAATTCAGATGTTTGTTTCTTTTTATAATTTTATCTCCGATTTTTTCTGTCGAATATTTTTTCTCGAATTAACTCTATCCATTTTTCTTTGCATAATACGATCCCAGTGGATGGGACTTAACATATTCAAATTCCTTCACTGTTAGCTCTTGTTACAATGTCATCGCTTCGGGTAGTGAGTCAGCGGTTGCCTTAGGTATGGGCTCTTTTGGTTGGATTTGGAAGCTACAACTTCCACCAAAAATTCGCCATTTTATTTGGCTTCTAAGCCATAATCGAATTCTAACAATATCCTATCTTTACTATATTCGCTGCATTCTTTCACTAGTATGCAAATGTTGCAATTCCTCCGCTGAGAAAACTAGCACTCATATCTTCTTAACATGTAAATCTGTCGAACCATTTTGGGTACAACTCAAAGTCCTATGCCAAATTCAAGCTTTACAGCCCTGTGCTACGATCCCTAACCAACAGTTTGACTGGTTACAACACTTCTTTAACATCAAACTTGTTTAAACGCCCCTTGTCAAAGTTTTACTAGGATATAATTTCTGGATGATCTGGCTTTCTCGAAAGAAATATTTTTTATAATATCTTTTCATATCTCCCTTGCAGTTGTTACAACAATTGCAACAAAGTACTAGTTGATGACTGAAAAATTCTGGCTATATCAATATATGTCAAATGGATGTCCCCTCCTTGTAATTCTGTTAATGGATGCCCCCTCCTTGTAATTCTGTTGTGTTAAATACGACCGCTACCTTTGATAGTGAGACAAATTTAGAATCTACAACAGGCATATTTAGGAATTTTCAGGGTGAATGGTTGCTAGGTTTCGTAAGCAAGGTTTGTACCCTAAGCCCTTTGGAAGCAGAACTCTATGCATTACGCCTTGGACTAGAAATAGCTATTCAATATCATTATACAATGCTGGATATAAATGTGGATTGCTTTCAACTTATACTTCTCCTAAATTGCTCACCTAAAGAAAATTCCAATTTGTGCTCTGATTACAAGTTCCTACTGCGTAGGCTACATAACCCATCACTGAAGCACATCTACAGGGAGCAAAATAAGTTGGTAGATGCACTGACTAGACTAAATATATCAACTACTACTAGTAATACATTGCTGCGGGGTCCCCCACCATCTACTTTGAATATTTTGCAGGTTGACAAAAATGAAGAATTAACACGTGAGACAGTTAAAATATCGACTACCACCCAATTATTGTATAATATTAATAATCCTACTTATCAGTCTGTAAATACTATTCTAGAAGGGCAATTAGTGTGCTGCCAGTGTTTGTACAGTGTACTGCTACAAGATACATCCTTGTAGACATGGGTTTGTTTTAATATAAGCGTCGTTTGTCCACCAAAAAAAAGAGACTCGATATTGGCTATAATACACTTATGATTCATGAGAGGCCTTTCAAGACAATCTATACTATCTGAGTATACGCAAAAACAACAAGTACACTGATCGTAAAAAGTACTAATTGAGAATTTTTTGTTATCGTGTTTAGTTGGAGAATTTTTTACTCGTTGCACCATTAGTGTTGCTCTTGTTTTTCTTCCGAAACATTGAAAACAAAAGTAAGTAAAGTCTATAATTTTTTTATTCTATTTTTCTTTTTGGTTTTTGAGCATCAAATTCGATTTTTTCTTTATTTTAGTCTAATCAAATTTATATTTGCGCTCGTGTTTTTTGGTAACTTTTATGTGTTTTAGAATTGATGATTTAATTTTAGTTTTATGGGATTTCAAATTGAACGAGATCTCTATCTCTTTTTGTGGGTTATTCTTTATATTGTTTTACTTTAAGTATGAATACATATCTAATTTATTATTCTCTAAAAGAGTAATATTCAAGATTGTTGGTGAAAATATACCCAACCAATAAACCCCAAAGATGAACACCCGTCTATTTTTTCCGTCGCTCAATTGTTGAGTGTTAAGAACTTGAACACCCTAACCCAATTTATTAGTGGTGTGTTCATTTGAGTTCTGAGTAGAACATCTTGGTGATGAGGATATACTTTTTTGTTTGTGAGGAAGATGGCTCAGACTCAAATTCTCAAAGCAGATATCGAAGAGAGTGGAACTTTTAATTATGGGTTGGAGTGTTTATATTTAGGGTTTGATTATGGACTGGGGTGTTCATATTTAGGGTGTATATTGGTATGCATGTATGTAGGTGGAGTATTCATACTTTAATTCAGTCGGATTAAAGATTGAAATTGGATTATTTGATCAATTTGATATTCCATTCAAATGAAGGATATTTTGTTAATTTCATCAATGGTATGAGTGTAAATAACCCCATAGTATAATAAAGGACAAGAGTGACTATTAAATGAAAGTAGAGAAAATTGAAGGAAAGGTGTCTTTTAAGTCTTGAATGAAGGATTGGTGACATTGACCAACAGATAGGGTCAAACATCATTAGGAAACTTGATTAAGTTAATTGTGGACTTGATTAATATTTTCAAAACTTTCTAATCTTTTCAAAAATACAAATCAACCCAACCCACACCCCTCGTCAATCCTAATCAACCACTCTCTCTCTCCAGCTTCTCCCAACCAACAGTTCTGCAAAATTTTTCCCTTCAACCTCCGGCGATAAATAGTTGAGCGAGTTTCTTTTCGACTTTCAACCGTCAATCAACGTGAATACTTCTACGGCGACAACAACTTCGAGTTCTTATTCCTCCCATTTCCTTTTTCACAGGTAAAAAATTATGAAGAAATAGAGGAACTTGAGCCAACTACTCTTTTGGTGTTGAAATGTGGACTGAATAAAACCCTAATTTCTGGCATTTCTGTATTTTTTCTTCTCGTTGTCGTACTGTTAATTCAAATTTGTTGGTGATTTTTTGTCAAAGTTGATGTTCTTAGTGTGTATGTGTGTGTGTGATATGTTGGTATTGTTGGGTTGATTTGTTATTTGTCTTGGTAGAAATGGTATTGCAATAGTTGAAATATCTGATGTAATAGATGAAACATATGATGCAACAGATGAAAATCTGATGCAACAGATTAAAAATCTAATGCAACTATGAAAATTTGAGGCAACAGGTGAACAATCTAACAGATCATTCATCTGTTGCGATAGACAACTCTTCTATTTGAAAGAAATCTAAACAATATTGATCCAACAGATAACTGATTAGTGATCTATTTTTATTCTTTCCAACGGTTTACTCTTCATTTTAAAATCTGATGCAATAGGTTAAAAATTTAATGCAACTATGAAAATCTAATGCAACAGGTGAACAATCTAACAGATCATTCATTTGTTGCGACTGCCGACTCTTCTGTTTAGAAGAAATCTAAACAATATTGATCCAACAGGTAACTGATTAGTGATCTATTTTTATTCTTTCCAATGGTTTACTCTTGATTTTACAACAGATTAGGACTATTTTTATTTTTTTCAATGATTTACTCATACAGGCCGGTTATTTGTTGCAATAGATAACATACCTGGTACAACAGATTGGTGATTTATTTTTATTCTTTTTAACGGTTTACTCATTCATTGCAACAGATCAATTATATGTTGTAACAGATAAAATACCTGGTGCAACAGATTAGTGATCTATTTTTATTGTTTTCAATGAATTACTCACCCGTTGCAATGGGTCAGTTATGTGTTGCATCAGATAAAATACCAGGTGCAACATATAGTGCGATTTTTATGGTTCCCACGTATTACTCATCCGTTATAACAGGTCTGTTATATGTTGCAACAGATAACATACCTGGTGCAACAGATTAGTTTTCTATTGGAACTGTTATATTATTGTTATTCATTAATCAATTATAATTTATATTATGTTCCTGTTAATTTAAGATAACATGGATCCCAAAATAAAAGAAATCGAATCAAGTCCAAGTAAAGAAATAAGTGCAGTAGCTCAGCTACATCTACCACTCTATGAGCTTGTTTTATAAGCATTATCTCAATCAGGAGCAGAAGTTAATGAACACGGGGATGGGAAATCTTTCAAAAGAGATGATTCAAATACTAATAGCCTTTCCATCAAAGAGTTGGTCAAAATCTTCAGCATTGATCATTACCCTGTGAGAATGCAGTGCGATGGTGCCACAGATTTAACGGGAAAATCTTTCGACGCCTTCAGAAAAATACTTCGAGAACAAAAATTGAATTCTTATTTCAGAAAAAGATGCTTTGGGAAATATCTTGATTTGTCGGAGGACAACAATGCTCGTTTCTAGATGAAAATGGTATATGATCTTCTCAAGCGCAGGTTTATGTATGAAAACAAAGATAAGATGGATGAGGTGTGGATAAATTACTGTGGTATGCCTATTTGTTTTGGTTGGGAGGAGTTTGCCATAGTTACCAGACTAAAATATTATCCTCCTTCTCCTTCTCAAGTTATACCTACTCCGACCCCAAAAAAATACCCCGCACACCCAAAAAAGAAAAAGGCAAATCGAGTGATCGTGATGACCTGGTGTCCATTGTTGGTCCAAGCTTCAAAAACAAAAATCTAATTGAAGCGTTGAAAGGTAAAGGACTTTCAAAGAAGCACAAACAATCATTATGCTTGATTTAGTTTGTACATAATGTTCTTTGGGCGAGAGACGTTAACAACAACATAAGACTCAGTTTAATAAATCTCTCCGAGGATTTTGAGGCATTTAACAGCTATCCTTGGGGTTATGAAAGATTCAAAATGAATATCAAATATTTGTTGACTCCGTTAACGCCAAAAATAGTCAACTTATATGGTTTTCCATGAGCCTTCATGGTAAATATTTCTTTTATCATGATATGATTCATCATTTTTTCATTCAATAATGCTTTTGATTTATTGGCGTTATATTATAGGCTTGGGAATTTGAAGCCATTCCTTATTTGAGACAACAAGTGAACTACCAGGAAGAAGTTTTCTGTCCAAGAATTCTGAGATAGTTGTCGGCCAAAACCGATAAAAATGCAAAATTTCTTGATCTTTTCAATCCCCCAAGGAAGCAGTAAGTCCAATTCTAATCAAGTTTTTGTTTTAATTAATGATTAAATGATTTCATCATCATTCTTACTATATGTACCAATTTATTTTGGATTGTCCATCCGTGACTTGTTCCAACCAACCGAGAGTTGAAGATGCCATTTTTTCTTACTTTACAGTCTGTGCAATCTAGCAGAAATTTAAATTTATGGGAGAGAAGAGCGAGAACTTAATATTTGAAATGAAAAGTTTTTCGCGCAAATGGATGATTTGTAATTTTAGAAAAAAATAACAAGTTTTGAAATTGCTAATTTGGTCCAAATTGATCTTAATTATTTTTAAAAATTTTAAAAGACATAGTTTTTAAAATATTGAGTTGTTGAGAACTCATTTCTACTCAAAGTAATTGATCGACGACTCGGGTCGGGATGAACGCAATACCAGCGCCATGTAATTGTAAAGACTCGATTGGATTTGTAGTTGACCCTGTGAGCTCATTCATTCATTCCCAGTTCCACCTAAATCAACTTAGGTACTATCTCTATCCTAACATTGAGTTGATAGAACTCATTTTAACTCAGAGTGATTGATCGACGACTCGGGTCCGGATGAACACAATACCAATGCCATGCAATAGCAAAGACTCGATTGGATTTGTTGTTGACCCTGCGAGCTCATTAATTCATCCCTAGTTCCACCTAAAGCAACTTAGGTACTATCACTATCCTAACATTGAGTTGATGAGAACTTATTTTAACTCAGAGTGATTGATCGATGACTCGGGTTGGGATGAACGCAATACCAATGCCATACAATTGCAAAGACTTAATTGGATTAATAGTTGACCCTGCGAGCTCACTCATTCATACCTAGTTCCACCTAAATCAACTTAGGTACTATCACTATCCTAATATTGAGTTGATGAGAACTCATTTCAACTCAGAGTGATCGATCGACGACTCGGGTCGGAATGAATGCAATACCAACGCCATTCAATTGTAAAGACTCAATTGGATTTGTAGTTGAACCTGCAAGCTCACTCATTCATCCCTAGTTCCACCTAAATCAACTTAGATACTATCACTATCCTAACATTGAGTTGATGAGAACTCATTTCAACTCAGAGTGATCGATCGATGACTTGGGTTGGGATGAATGTAATACCAACGCCATGCAATTGCAAAGACTCGATTAGATTTATAGTTGACCCTACGAGCTCACTCATTCATCTCTAGTTCCACCTAAATCAACTTAGGTACTATCACTATCCTAACATTGAGTTGATGAGAACTCATTTCAACTCAGAGTGATCGATCGATGACTCGGGTCAGGATGAACGTAATACCAATGCCATGTAATTGTAAAGACTCGATTGGATTTGTAGTTGACCCTGCGAGCTCACTCATTCATTCCTAGTTCCACCCAAATCAACTTAGGTACTATCACTATCCTAACATTGAGTTAGTAAGAACTCATTTCAACTCAGAGTGATCGATCGACGACTTGGGTTGGTATGAATGCAATACCAATGCCATGCAATTGCAAAGACTTAATTGGATTTGTAGTTGACCCTGTAAGCTCATTCATTCATCCCTAGTTCCAACTAAATCAATTGCTATGAAATCTGTTGCAATAAACGACTAATCTGTTAAAAATTTTCAAACAGGTACATATATATTACAATAGATGACATATCTGATTTAATTATCAAATAGACATTTGCATCTGTTGTGATAGATGACTGAGCTGTTGAAAATTTTCAAAAAAATATTTATATCTGTTGTAACAGATGACATATCTTATTTTATTAATTATCAAATAAATATTTTTATCTGTTGTCACGGATGACTGAGCTTTTGAGATTTTTAAACAGATATATATATCTGTTGTAACAGATGACTGAGCTGTTCGAATTTCTAAACAGATATTTATATATATTGCAAAATATGACATATCTGTTTGAAAATCTTTTTATCTCTTTTAATTTTAAAGAAAGAAGCTTATGGTCCGAGTAGATAATATCAAGTAGTAGTACTTACTACTAAAGGCGGTAAAAATATTTCTTGGATATCTCAAAAATGTTTCATTGAGTAGTCTTGTCTTGTCTTTTCAATGTCAGTAGTCTTAGTCTTCCTCGTGCCCCTCAAATTATTAATGAAATTAATGAATATTGAAAATCACCACGTCTACGTACACAATACATCTATAGAAATTATCTCATCTCTTCCTTCAGCTGTAGTTTATTTTATTCAACTCTTATTTTTTTCTCTCTCCTCTTTAGGGTCACAACTTTTTTTCTCTCTTTTCTCTTCTCTTCTCATAAAGATCTTTTCGGATCTAAACCTATCCATATCTTTCCTCAACTTAAATTTTTATTTTGATCCCCTTTTTGATATTAAGGTATGGTTCATTATTGCTTTTTCATTCTCGTCTTCTTCTTTGCATGTTATTTACATCTGTTTTTTTACTTAATTACTATTTACCTATATCATATTTATTAAAATATTTTTAAGGAACTTGTAAGTGTTGAATAAACAATCCGAGAATTTTTATTACAATATGAGAAAAAAGTCATCTGTGGGGAGAAGTTTAAAAGCCTTGTTGGCAGTATCATTTTTTTGTATGTATTTTATTTGTTTCATTATTGTTGATAAGTTATTGATGTTGTTGGTGGGATTGGCGTTGTTGGAAATTATGGTGTTGTTGATGGTTCTGGTACAAAGGATGTTACTTCTTTGTTGTTGATGATGTTGTTGGAACAAATGTTGTTTCTTTTTTGTTGATGTTTATGTTGTTGTTGATATTGTAACAGATGGAGAAACTGTTGGAACAAATAAAACCACCAGAAAGGCTGGTTTGATGTATTTCATCAGACTCCACATCTGTTGCAACAGACTCCACATCTGTTGCAATAAACTCTACTCTGTTGCAACAAACTCCATATCTGTTGCAACAGACTCCACATCTGATGCAACAAATGGACAATGTTATTTTTGTGACATTAAATTTTTTCCTCTTCTTTGTAGATATAAGAAACTAACAGTTGATCAACTTTTGATGGACTATCTCAAGAGACTGCAGTAAAGATGGGATCGGAGGAATAAACTACTTGTAGATAGAACCACTTCATATGTGGGAGGTATGTATTACTGATAATATTATCGTGGAAACACACATAGAGTGCACTGGTTTTTTGAATGATGTTTTTAATGATTAGTCATAGATCGTTCAAACAAGATATCTACAATTTTACAGTTAAGTTTGGTAGGTCCAAATTGATAAGGCTGAGGGACCATGAATATGGTTCTGATAGCCTGTTAAGATTTAATATAGGTTGTTGCTCATATTTATTTGTCAAGCATTGTGAAGGGATCTAATTTTTGTGTCATTGTAAAGAGATTCAATAGATATTGGACTAAATTTTAGGGTGCATTGGACCCTTAGTGGGCCTTCGAAGCTTAGAAATACATCTAATAAGAACGGAAAACCAATATATTTATTGCCCTGGCCAAATTTTATATGGTTGGGTTGCTCGCTCGAGGTGATGATTTTATGCTAGAATATGCGGTAGGAGAATGCTTTCAAAGAAAAATGGGTGGTTGATGGAAGACTATATCATCTGAGAGCTAATTGAAGAAGACACATAGGGTAGAAAGTAACTTCTAACAAATCTGACCGGTGGAATTATACTAACAGATGCGAGATCTGAATCAAGTGCAAATATAAAAGTATGTCTGGTAATGTAATTTCATCTGTTGTGTCTCTGAAAGAAAAATAATACAGATGGACACTTTACTAGGGAGCTGTATGGTCGGGATTATCACCTAGATAGAAAATAGGAGAAGACAAACAAAGAAGCCTCACGGGCATCGAGGGTAGAAATAATGTACAACAAGTCTAGAAAACTTATGCCAACAGCAAATGCAGTTAAAATAAGGAATCTAAGCGAAGGGGGCAAATTTCTGAATTTTAAATTTCATCCCATGCCTTCTTGTTTGTGTTTCCGATCAGGTCCACTATCGTTGACCTGATCGGAACCACAAACGAGATTGAAAGGCAAATTAAGTATCATTGCTTCCTTAGCAATATGGTTATAATTGATTGTGTTTTCTTGCCTTGACATGCTTTCAATATTCCTTGGAGAAGATCAGATGTTTGCTGTAGTATGTGAATTTCGATAATTTTCAAGCTTGCCTCCAGCTTGTTGATTCTATATTCAAGCTGGTCGTTGCCCTCTTCGAAGTTGGTAAAGAGTTCCTCGTCTCTTGTGAGCTCGATCAGGAACACTACCTTCAAATTTGTGGCATTCTAGAAGCCCTTCAGAATACTTTCTTCAGAAGCCTTAAAGAATACATGGAGGGTCTCTGTGTTTGTTTTAGGTCAAAATGTGTTGATGCACGTTGAAGATGTGGTCCCAAAAGTTGAACAACACACTTTTATCTAGCGTTGCTCCATGCATCTTTCTCAATCAATTTGATAAATTAGTAAGCATGGATTTACATAGCGTGTGATCTAAACCGGCTCTACCAAGTTTATCAAACGTTATGTAACTTTAAGCTCATTACTCTATCAAAAAAATATGACCGAGTTAGTGCACAAATCAAACGAGCTCAATCTCTCAGCCTTTCTGCTGATTGATCTTCTCCAATATAGATGATAAGATATCTGCTATGCAAAAGTCTACATTGGCGCCAGACATGTTCCCATGCAATCATGTCTGGCAATGATGTAGACTTTTGCATAGCAGATTTCTTGTCATCTATATTGGAGAAGAATGATCAGCAGAAAGGCTGACTGATTGGGTTTTTTTTCTATGTGCACTAACTTGGGCATATTTTCTTGATAGGGTAATGAGCTTGGAGTTACGTAACGTTTGATAGGATTGGTAGAGCTGGTTTAAATCATTTGCTACATAACTCTATGCTTACTAATTTATCAAATTGGTTGATCAAGATGCATGGAGCAACGCTAGATAAAAGTGTGTTGTTTAAATTTTGGGACCACACCTTCAACGTGCGTCAACACATTTTGACCTAAAACAAATACAGCGACCCTCCATGTATCCTTTAAAGCTTCTGAAGAGAAAGTGTTCTACAGGGCTTCTAGAATGCCACAACTTTGAATGTAGTGTTCCTGATTGAGCTCATAAGAGATGAGGAACTCTTTACCAACTTCGAAAAGGGCAACGACCAGCTTGAATACAGAATTAACAAGCTGGAGGCAAGCTTAAAAATTATCGAAATTCACATACTACAACAAGCATCTGATCTTCTCCAAGGAATGTTGAAAGCATGTCAAGGCAAGAAAACACAATCAATTATAACCATATTGCTAAGGAAGCAATGATACTCTATTTGCCTTTCAATCTCATTTGTGGTTCCGATCAGGTCAACGACAGTGGACCTGATCGGAAATACAAACAAGAAGGCATGGGATAAAATTTAAAATTTAGAAATTGCCGCCTTCGCTTAGTTTCCTTATTTTTACTGCAGTTGTTGTTGGCGTAAGTTTTCTAGACTTGCTGAACATCATTTCTACCCTTGATGCCTGTGAGGCTACTTTGTTGGTCTTCTTCTATTTTCTACCTAGGTGATAATGCCGACCATGCAGTTCCCTAGCAAAGTGTCTATCTACATTATTTTTTCTTTCAGACACACAACAGACGAAATTAGATTACTGGATACACTTTCATATTTGCACTTGATTCAGATTTCGCATCTGTTAAGATAATTCCATCGGCCAGATTCGTTAGAAGTTACATTCTACCCTGTGTCTCTTCTTCAATTAGCTCTCAGATGATATAGTCTCCCATCAACAACCCATTTTCAATCGAAAGAATTTCCTACCGCACCTTCTGACATATAATCATCAACCCGAGAGAGTAACCCAACCATATAAATTTTGGCCAGGGCAATAACTATGTTGGTTTTCCATTCTTGTTTGATGTAATGCGAGGCTTCGAGGGCCCTCTAAGGGTCCAATGCACACTTAAAGTTAAGTTTAATCGCTATTGGTTCTCTGCAGTGATGAAAAATATTGATCCCTTCTCAAAACTTGACACGCATAAACACGAGCACCAACCGTCAGTAATTTGTAACAGGGTATCTGCACCATCTTCATGAGGTCCTCAGCCTTATCAGTTTTGAACCCATCAAACTTAACGGTACAATGCAGGATCTTGTTTAAATGATCAATGCCTAATCGGTTAAAAACTGCATTCACAAAAATATTGTACTTTGTGTGTGTTGTCCCTGTAACCTTATCAGTAATACATACTTAATTCCCACACATATGATAGTGGATCCATCTGCACGCACCTTATTCTTCCTAGCCCATCTATGGCTTAAATTGAATAAACAGATGATTAGCTTGTTGCAACAGATGACTTATCTGTTTATATTGTCAATCAATTGGAGACATCTGTTATGACAGTGATCAACCTGTTGCAGAAATCAAACAGATATATATATCTGTTGCAAAAAGATTGCCAGTATGTTGTAAGTTATATAACAGAAAGAATATATTTTATAACAGATTACCCATCTGTTAGATTTATTTTAAAGCAATTTTCTTTTCTTTCTGAGATATAATAATTTATAAATAGGCCCCTCCTTACAAATATAGATGATCCAGATTCGTATAAGAATATTCATATCAAGTCCTTGCGTGAACTTCAAAGGCAGTTTGATTGATGAACTCCAGAGAGATATTTGGCTGACTTCGGAGCAAGGCTACCAGATGAATGAAAGATGTTTGATTGACAATAATAATAATAGTAGTAATAATAATTAGGTAATGTTTTTTATTTTAGCGATTATTTTCCTCTTTTTGTAAATCAAATGTACCCAAGGGATTCAAAAATCTATGAACATTCATTTCATTTTGTTGTCGACTTTGAATTTTTAATTCTTATTTAGTATTTAATAATAATCATTCTATTTATTCCTTGTTCTCAACATGTCGACGGTTGGTGGTAGGGATTGAGCAGCAATTTGTGTCAACAATTAGAGGTTAATCTGCTACGACAGATCGATCATATGTTGCACCTGGCGGTTATTAATAAAAAAGGGCTATTGTTGTTACTGAGAGGGTGAAAATAAAGACATGACTCGGAGTTCCGATTATTCAATATGAAAAATGTTTCGTAAATAAATAATAAGAAAATAAATAATAAACACAATTTATAACCACAATTTTAATAACTGATCGTGACTTTTCATCATTTTTATTTTTTAAATTATTTATTATATAATAAAATAATTATTAGTTTATCAAGGAATTTGAAAAGGTATTTTTTTATTTATAAAATAAAAAAGTAAGCAAATTTGGATTAATGATATGATGATATAATTATTTTTTTTAAAACATAGATTATATGTTGCAACAATTAAATTATCTGATGCAACAGATTCTCTATGGTTGCAACAGATGATATATCTGTTGTCACATATGATTTATCTGATGCAATCTATAGCGAGTCACAACTCAATAAAAGTAATTCTTGGAAAGAACTAACTAATAATAATAATCTGAAAAGTCATGACTTATCGCAATATTTCTTAATTTAATTAATTCATTACTTTTCATATTAATAAAAAATATAATTAATAAATGAAGGTGAACAGTTAGATTATATGTTGCAACATATATGTTATCTGATGCAACATATTTTATATTTGTTACAACAGATAACATATCTGTTGTCACAGATGCGTTATTTGATGTAACAAATATAGAATCTGTTGCCACAACTTAATAAAAATGGTTCTTCAAAAGGCTAATTAATAATAATAATTCGAAAAGTCATGACTTATATCACAATATTTATTTTCTTAATTTAATCAAAAATTTAATTAATATATGGAGGTGAATAGTCCCGCCTTTTTGCCTCTCATTCAAATTCAATCCTCTATAAATAGGTCCGTCCTTACTCAATCGTTCATTCAAATACACATTCTATTTATTTATTCCATCTCGTCTTTCATATTACACTCTTGAAGATAATTATGGCTGACCCAATGTGGGATGTTGCTTTTCTGCAAGACGGCGTGAATGAACTTCGAAATCAAGTTCGTGATCTGCAATGGGAATTGGGAGGAGTTAGATCAAGAATGCTCCGCGAGATATGCAGGCTGAGGAGGGCCTTGTTGCTACTTCCGGTTGAAGATTGGCCGGCTGACAATGATGATGCTGGTAATAATAATAATAATAATTAGACTATTATTTTTCTTTTAGTCTATTATATGTATTTTTATTTGTTTAATAAATAAATTATGTTTGATCTTTGACGTTTTAATCCATATTTAATTTTCATTCTGTCTATTATCTTCTCAACAAATATTTCGACGATTCAACGTAAAAAGGAATAATTTAGAATCCAGTAACAATAGCAAGATTTATTTGTTGGGTTTGTGGCAGGGGTTGATTTGTGTTGTTTTAAATAGATTAATCATTCGTTACAACAGATAATTAGTCTGGTGCAACAGATAAACATTCTGATGCAACAGATAATTAGTCTGGTGCAACAGATAAACATCCTGATACAACAGATAATACGTCTGATGCAATAGATAATATGATGATACAACAGATAAATAGTCTGAT
The DNA here is from genome assembly GCA_030864225.1 of Capsicum baccatum var. pendulum. Lineage (NCBI taxonomy): Eukaryota > Viridiplantae > Streptophyta > Magnoliopsida > Solanales > Solanaceae > Capsicum > Capsicum baccatum. The sequence continues at coordinate 138,959,636 of CM061550.1, forward strand.
GCAACAGATTACTCATCTGATGCACCAGATGATTGATCTGTTTAAATTGTGGACATTTGTGCTGGATTCATAATCAGGGTTCTATCCATTGTTGAAAAAATAGAAGTGTACCCAGATGACAAATACGAATAAAAATCATAATTTTACTTACCAAAGTAACCTATGAAGTAATGCCAAAGTGGAAAGTGATGTAGTAAACAAAATTTGACCTTAGAATTTGGTCAGATCGCAGCAGTAGCGCCGTACCAATAACAACAAAAACAACAAATGGTCGACAAGAAGAAGATGAAGATGATGAATAAAGCAGCAGAAACAGAAATAATTAACAACAAAAATCGCTAAGAGAGAGAAAACAATAATGGATGAGAAGAGAGAGAAAGACGCCTTTTTTCCCTCCGTTTTTCGTTATTTTAGGTATACATTGGGATCAAAGTATAAATTTTAAAACTTGTAGGTTATTTTAAAACTTCCCCAACTTTCTTAATACATAATAAAGTAATTGTCACCTCCAACTAATAATTAAAACTTGTGTCACCTACACCTCATTTTAAAACTCTTTTGTCACCTGTGGCCCAAATCTCCATGAAAGTAGAGAAGTATTTTTGACCCCTTGCAGTTAACATTTATGTGATCCTCTTTAGTTTTTTACCATGTTTAGATACAAGTTTCTCGGTAATTAAGGTTTTTTGTTATTTGGTGTGAATAAAATTCGTTGCCAAATATATAAACTAAAATTTAGAACTTTTAAATTATTTAAAGTTATAGTTATTAAATCTCTACTTATAAGAACTCATGATATTTATTACTTTAAAATATATTAAACTTTTGTTTTATCACTCCTATTAAAAGTTTTGGCTCTAACCCTATATGTTTAGAATATATTGGATTTAATTATTGTGTCGGTATCATAATTTTTCATCATTCAAACAAATCATATATATTTCTACGCTTTGCTTTCAGAATTGGATTAAATTTTTGTGTCAATATTATGCATTTACACTAATTGAAAGGGCCTTAGAAATGTTGTTCCGTTCACATTTTTACTGTTTTAAGATACAGTTCACAATTGACGAAATAATGATTTAATTGTGTTTCTAATATTTATGAAACAAGTTTTATTTTTATTTTTATATGTTTTGAACTATATTTCTTTAGCTGAAAGATAGTTGGTAAAACATATGGATCATTTAAAATACATTATTTGAAAAATAAATTTATTTTAAATATTAAGGGATAAACGTGCAATGCATGTTTTCATAGACTAGTTAAAATAAAATATATGCACTAGGCTATATTTTTTAGGAAAAAAATTCTTTTATATACAAAAGATAAAAAGCTTACAAAAAAAGTAGCTCATTTTCTATTTACAGAAAATAGCTAAAACGGGTTATGGGCTCAACAAAGCTCAATTCGGCCCAAGGCCATTAGGCAATTTCTTTTTCTTCTTTTGTCTTTTTTTTTTCCAGTGTTTTTTTTAAGTAAAACTTTTTTATTGTTTTTTTTCTGTGTTTTTTTTTATATTGAAAAAATCTTTTCCCTCTTTTTTCCCAAAACTTTCTCCATGCATTTTTTTCACGCATCAATATTATATAAATAATTTATAATATATATATATATATATATATATATATATATATATATATATATATATATATATATATATATATATATATAGTTATAGTTATAGTTATAGTTATAGTTATCTAGTGTATATGTAATGTATCAATATTGTATAAATAGTTATGTAGTATAAAATATTATATAAATAATGAATAAACATGTATATATGATGTACTAATAGTTATGTAGTGTATATATAATATATCGATATTGTATAAATGTGTATAACCATGTATTGATGATTTATAAATAGTTATGTAATGTATCAATATTGCGTAAATGGTGTGTAAGCATGAATCAATAGTGAATAAATAGTATATAATGAGTATCGATATTGTATAAATAGGTATGTAATGTATCGAAATTATATATATAGTGTATAAATAATTTTGTCATACATCGATATCGATATTTATTTGACTCATGTGTTTCCATCATATAATTAATAAAATTATAAGCAAAAAATAATAAAACAACATAAATAATCTCGTTTTCCACAAAAGAAAAGAAACAATTAGAATTTTTTTTTTCTATAGAAAAAATAGCGACAAAAAATTTTAAACGCCGAAAAGTTTTTTTCTTTAAATAACATTGAAAAATAGTAAAAAAGATTATTATTTTTTTTAATTTAATAAATGTCCGGACGGCCGAATTGCCAAGTGGCTAAATGGCCTAACAGTGACCCCTTCCATAATAGACTAATATGATGCAATTGAAAATGGATGACAGTAGCAACTAAATTTTTCAATAAATAGTATGCCAACTAGCCATTTATGGTAATAACTTTAACTTTAATTGGTTGGACATTTTAGGTTAATAAAGGAAGGGGGCGGGGGGGGGGGGGGGGGGGCGTAGTTTTTGTGTAAAATTTTTTTCCAATGGATATTTTAAGCAATTTTCTTTATTTTTTAATCATAAGTTTAGTGAGCCGATTCTGCCTTGAAAAGTGTTTTCTTTAGATCTCCTTAGGGGGTAGTTTTTGTATAAAAAAATTTTCCAATGGATATTTTAAGCAATTTTCTTTATTTTTTAATCATAAGTTTAGTGAGCCGATTCTGCCTTGGAAAGTGTTTTCTTTAGATCTCCTTATTGGAGTGTGACTTGGTACAAAGCCACACACTAAATTTAATAGAATTGAAGAATCTGTATTACATTCACAAAATACTCTCTTACCTTAGTTTTCAATAGGCAGCCAAGCCTTCTCTCCAAAACATGTTACAAGCCTGGCTGGCTCATCCCAACTTTGAATTAACGTTTGAATATGTCAAAGGCAATGATAAGAAAATATTGGATAAAGTCATGGAGAGATATAGGGTCAAAAAAATCCCTATAGAAAAGGTGCAGCTTTCAATTTCAGCTTTTGCAGACCACCATCCTTTTGTTTTTGTCTAATTGATAAGTGGCTCGTCATTGCTTCTCAAAATGGTGTAAAAGATTTGGTGGGTAAGTTTTTTGCACCCTTATACCCTTTCTTATTTTCACATTCTTGTCAGTAAATACTTTATGAGAATTGGTTCTGTCGGGATATAATCGGATGGATCTTTCATTATCTACTAGTAATCAAGTGGGAAGCTGTCGTTCTTTAAGAAAGCTTTCTCTAATTTATGTTTAATTAGAAGACAACATGTTTCAGATATCTACTCAATTCCTGCCCCTTGATTGTCGATTTCATCATTGAGTATTGTCTTTTGTTGACAAAGATTGAGCTGCGGAATCTTCAAAATCTCAAGTCAGTCTCTATTAGTATCAACAAGAACTGGAGTGTTAAAATTCAAGAAACCAACTCTACAATACTTGTCTTATTTTGGGTGTTATTTGGAAGAATATCTTGTATTAAATATTGTTGAATGTCAAAATCTAAACTTTAAGGCTATCAGATATGAGGATAGCCGAAGGATTTATCCAACATCTTATTTCTACATCTCAATTCTTTGAAAATTTGACATTCGATGAATTTTCTACCAGGTTGGAAAGGTTCAAAATTTGTGTCAATCCCTAAGATTTTTGGAAATTGAAGATTTTAAGGGCTTATGAGAGATTGATGCTCCAAATTTGGTTTTACTTGATTATGTTGGTGACCGAATTCCTGAGCTTAAAATTGTGCAAAAGTCTGGCCAATTGAAGAAATCACTATAAGTCTTAATTGCTTGAAAAATTTAAATGCTACATAGTTTGGTGAGTTAAGGAAATTTCTATCAAACTCGACCTATTTGTCTTTAGTTTTTCTTCGTTTTAAGGAATTGAATAAGATCAACATGATAGATATGGAGTTGCACCATATAGTTGCAACCCTCAATGTGAATGTTTTAGCTGTATATATATAGTCATTTGGGCAGTACCCAATGATTGTGGATGCTTTGCTATGGAGCTGTCATCCTAGGAGACTCTTCGTTGAACAAATGTTGAAATGATTACTTGTTTCATAGACCGTTTAATGTGTTCAAATAATTAGAGCAATTCTACTTCTCATGGAAACAAGCCTTGGCATAATCAATTAAAAGAAGTAAAAGCCTACAAATTAGACCCGGAACATTAGCAAGTGGAACTCAAACATAGACAACTAGCAATAAGGAACCTTATAGAGATAGAGGTAATTGAGTTTATATTAGATTGGTGATGTAGTTCCTTCAGGTGCAAATTAAAAGCACTTATTAATTTATATAGTTTATTACTTCAAAGTTACGTTCTCCCATAGTTCTTTTATACTCAACATGTTGGTGCATACTAGTAGTAATCATACGTAATTTATTTGATATAGTAGTAGCATGGTATATTCTTTAGAGGCAAACACAAACTTCCTATGAAATAGTTTGTGGCTTAAACCACCGCACTTGATTTTGGCAGGATGTTCATATATGCAATTTGAGTTCCTTTTCACATCAACTGGAAATGTTATTCCTTTTTAGTAGACCAAGTTTCTAATTAGTCTTGACTTGAGATTTGCTGCTACATTAATTCATCCTCTATGCCATAAGGTTGCCTACGAGTAAATTTCAATTTCACATTTGTACTAGAAACTAACCAAATAGGTACAAAATAAATTTCAGAACTCAAATATGACTAAACTTGGTATCCATAAATCTCAAATTCTAGCCCCTTCTCTGCATGAGTACCTACCAACTTCATTTGATTCATGTGAACAACCATCGAGAAGCTTCATGTTTATTTTTTTAATCTCAATTACACACTCTTTGCAAACTCAATATATACCCTTTTATTTTTAAGTAAAGCTTGCAGACAATAGTGAATTAATCATGTTTTGTCAAAAGTTGAGAGAGGCAATTAACTTAGACAAATGATGAGGACGTGAACCTACTCAAAAGTCTATCATTGAAATCCTACAAAAATGCTCTCTTAAGAAAAACCTAGCCATCAAAAACCTATTATTAAGACCAGATAATATGGGCACCTCCATCCCCACTGGGAATGCCAATCGGAGGAATTTCCATACCTTCCATCATGGACAATCCTAAATTAGAATCATCAAATTGTACTGACCAAACTATTCCGCAATATGATAATATCTTAAATCTAAAAAAAAAACTAATTCATTCCCATAGTACCCCCTAAATCAGTCATTATGTTGCATGGAGAACCAAATATCACAAGGAAAACATCAAAAATTAGGTTGGTCATAATATAGAGAACTTACCATATGCTATCATGGGTAAATTCTCGTATGCCAAGCCTGATATATATATATATATATATATATATATATATATATATATATATATATATATATATATATATATATATATATATATATATATATATATATATATATATATATATATATATATATATATATATATATATATATGAGGATAATCCCTGGGCAATGTGTAATTAAGAGTGAATGCATGTTGGGAGATTTGGATGCTAGGCATATACTAATACGACTTATAAATTTTGAGGATTACGACCAACTTTTATCAACATCATATTCTATGTTAGAAAAGGAGATATATTGAAAAATAACAACCCTTAAGTGGGATCTTTGATTTTAATCGAATTTAGAAATAACAATTTGAGTGACATAGATATCACTACCAGATCTACCACCAAATTTCGTTACAAATGATATAATTTTCTCAATTGCATCAGCTGTGGGAAGAACTCTTACAATTTTTATGGCGAAAAGAAATCAAATGACTCCAAGTTATGCAGAAGTTAAAATTAAAGTAGATTTGGTAGCAAAATTGCCTCAAAGAATTAAGAAGATGAAAATATGGGCAAAGTTAAGTTTAAATGGATTAAGATACAATATGATGATATGACAATATTATAGGAAATGTTACTTACAAGGACATGATGAAATGAGCTGTTAGACCACCCTCTAAAGCAATTTGAAATGGAGAAAGAAGATATGCAGAAAGAGAAGCCAAAAGTAGAATCAAATAATCAAATCATGGGTACAACAACAAACCAAAGGAGGGTTCTAACAAGTGGAAAAGTAGCTATAAACAATCACAACAAGCAATGGATAAGAAGATGAAGAAATAAATACAAGAAGAAAAAGTATGGGCATATTGAGGGGAAACATGAATATTATGATGATAATACCTTTAAAGAATTAAGGGATGAGGAAGAATGAGATGAAGAGAAAGATGAACAACATAAAGGAACAACAGTGAAAGAACACACAAAAGATTGCGTAAATCAAAGTTTCTGAAAAGAGATATTGAAATAACCATAAAAAGAGATTGATAAACATAATGAGGGGAAAAATAAAAGCTTAAAAATACAACAGAGCAATGATAACGAGCAAGATAAGAATCAAGGTGATATATTGCAGGAGAGCCAAAGCAAAAATTTAGAGGAGAGAAGAAAAGAAGTCAAGGGAAACTCAAAAAGGGATAAAAGAGCTTTGTCTGTATCAGAAGTGCATTATAATGAGGCACTCCCACTATAAATTCAAAGTGGAAATCAAGAGGAGGGTTCTACCCCAGCAAAAGAAAGTATGGATAAAGAAGACCTAGTGAAAAATATCAAAAAATTTGCTAGAGATGGTGATCTATCACCAAAGTAGATTGCCAAGATCAGGGGAGTCATACAAAATAAAATAAGAAAAGAATTAGTGAAAAGGTGTCATCACAAGCATTAGCAAATCCGACAAAGAGTATATCAACTAAAAGCAATAAACCTCAATGAACGCACTAGTATGGAATATAAGGTCTGTGAATACTTAAAAGGCGTTCACTAGACTAATTAATATGCAAAGGAGACATTATTTATATTTTGTAGGATTGATAGAATCTTTTCAATATACATAAGAGTTGAAGGTGTATAAAAGAAAGTTAGGGTTATGACATGCTGTAGCCAATGTAAATGGAAAAATTTGGGCATTTATGAATAAACCTATTTAATTTGTGACCCTAGTAGATGAGGACCAACAACTTACATTACTATTAAATAACTAAAAGCAAGGAGTAGATGTAATCATCACTCTAGTTTATACATAATGTACACAAATGGTAAAACTACAAAATTGTGGAAATTTATATATGATGCTTTGAGAATAGTGCCAAAACCATGGTTGGTAGGGATGATTTTAATGTAATTACTAAGAAGGAACAAAATATTAGGAGGCCTTCTAGTTACAAAGAATGAGCCCAATGATTTTAAGCATTGTATAAATATATGTAACCTAGAAGATTAAGGTTTCAAGTAGAGTAATTACACACGGTGGATTGATAAAACTGATGAGGAATTTATCTTTAAATTATTGGATAGGGTACTATGTGATGAATTAATGCAAAGACTTTTCCTTGTATTAGAGGTTGGATATTTGATAAAAAGTGGATTAGATCATGCTCATCTTCTCATTACTTTCAAACTAGTAGTGAAATGGTGATTAAAAATTTCAGGTTTCTAAACTTATGGCTAAAGGAGGATTTATTAAATAAAGTGGTAATTCAACACTGGCTGGTAGATTTTAAAGGAAACCCCTTTAGTTTGTTCCTATATAAACTAAAGAAGGCTATAACCTAATGGAATAAGGCAACTTTGGGAATAATTTTCTGAAGATAGCTACCCTTGAAGTAGTCACTAGAGTACAGGAAGTTCAGTTTGAACTGGATCTATTTGGAGTTGATGTTGGGTGAATTTATGCATTCTAACGTTACTATTCTAGCTATTTCGCCTTATTTTGAAGATGATTCATGTGCTTAATGTATTGATAATAAGATAAATGTGAATCTAAGTATCCATGTATGTGTTCACAATGTTTAATAGTGTTTTCAAATAAGTTTTGATTCAAATTGATCATTTAGAGTTCAACCGAGAAAACTAGTGTGACTAGCTTGAGCTAGGTGTTTGTCTAGTCCATCATGTTGGGTTCTAACATGTTTAATGAGTTTATAAGGTTGTTATTGTGTATTTATATGTTAAATAACTTGTTTATAATGTTCAAGTGTTAATTGGATCAATACAAGAGTCGAAACAATAAGCCTAAAATCAATGGGGGCAAACCTAGTCTTAACTCGTGTTTCTAGTTCACCGTCTTGAATATTGTATTGTTTTTAGTTCTAAATTATTATGTTTTATGATATATTATTCTTTGTGAATGGATTCTTATGATATATCAAGGATATAAAAGATTCAAATTAAGTGAAAACAACTCAAAAAGGCTTGGAATGGATAAATAGAATCACAATACTCAACTTGGACTCAATTTGGACACTTGGAATTTCTAGGGAGAATGAGGGAGCATATAAAGGACTTTTGGTGAGTTCAATACACCAAAAGATTCATAATTCACCAAAAATAGTGTTCCCTCTTGATGATGGAACTTCGCGACCCCTACTCAAGTCAAATGACCCTCGCGACGTGACCCTTGTTCCACCGACGAACAAATTTGCCTCCTATAAATAAGGCACTTGTAATTGATGCTAAACACATTGGACGACTTTGAAACTTGGAGAGGGACTATAAAACACTTAAATTAGGGTTTTTTATCTCCTTACTTTAGCTTTTTAATGGATTTTATCTTGTATTTAATTATCTTGATAACGATTATGTCTATTAGAGGCTAAATGCCCTTTTCCGGGGTTAAGGACAAGAACATGAATACTTTCATTTTGAATTAAGTTTGTTAAGTTGCTTATCATTATTGTTTGTTTGTTTTTTATTGTTTTAACTATTTTAAGAATTAGCTACCCTTAGACTACATCAATTGTCAATCTTATGAACTCGGGAGAGGGAATAGGGCAATAGAACATGGAAATAAACAAAGTATGGTTTGTATTCTCTTATAAAATAAGGAATTCAAATTAGTGTCTAGGACAGGGATGTACTTAGATGCCTTACTTGATTCACACGTTGGATGATAGTTTAAAGAACTTAATTGAACTATTACTTCCATGCTCAATGATGTAGTTGTAAGGTTCAAATTAGGTAAACGGTTAGAGGTTGGGATACCATAATCATGCGATTAATCCTACGAATCAACAACCAAGATAAGCAATTTAATGAATGAAGTTCAATAACGTAGTATGATTATTCGTAAGCCTTAACCCTGGATCTCTACCCATTGATTGTTCAGAGTCATGACTTTTCCACTTTAATTTAGTTTTTTTTAGTTTTCAATTCTAAAACTTTATTGCTTACTTTTTCTCAATTGTTAAACTAGAATTGAGTAGTTGTCAACACAAGTCCCTATGAAATCGATACTTGGCATCTTGAAGGCCTCTTTACTACTTGATAGACCACATACACTTGCGTGTGCGCTTGGGCGCAGTCAGGAGTCAACAGAGAAAGAATTCACAAGGACCAAGCCAGTTTGAATATGCATCTTCACTAAAGGAAAGAGTTTTAGAAGTAGAAAGCTGGTATGGAGTTGTTCAAAAGATGGGGAAAGAAATATGGAGTTCTTTTACACCATAGTAAATGGGAGAAAGAGTAGACTAAGAGTGAACAAAATTCAAAATGAAGAGGGTGAATGGTTATAATAATAAATGACATAAGAAGTGCCAGTTGAGTTTTATAAGAAGCAATTCACAAAATAGGCAGACTGTTTAGAGTTTGAGACACTATAAGAATTGTAAAATGTGATCAATAATGATCAAAGTGAGGAAATATATAGTGTTCAATCAAGGAAGAAAATTAAAAGAGGCTATCATGGGACTGACTAAAAATAGTGCAAGAGAAAAAAAAAGAATGATATGAGATTTTTATTAGGATGCTTGCGATATTGTGGGAGATTATATTTGTAATATGGTGGGGGACTTTTTGTTTGGTGTAGAATTACCAAAATTTGTAACTCATACAAATCTAAGTCTTCTACCAAAGAATCAGTAAAGATATTTTTAGACTTGAGGCCCATATCTTTGAGCAATTTTGTATAAAAAATTTTCTCAAGAATTATTCATGAGAGAATTAAAATATTATAGCCAAAGATCAGATCTCTAGAACAAGTAGGATTTGAACTAGGAAAGAGCATAATAGGGAATGTATTATTGGTGTAGGAAATTAATACAAAAATTAAGAAAAGAGGCAAACCTCCTAATCTTGTTATTATACTGGACATGGTGAAGGCAAATGACAGATTTGAGTAGTTTTACTTGACTAAAGTATTGAGAAAATTAAGATTTGGGGAAAGTATTATTGATATGGTATAAGGGTTGGTACGAAATCATTGGTACTCTATATTATTGAATGGATAGCCAAATGGGGTTTTCAACTTCTCAAGAGGTCTTAAATAGGGTGATCCTCTATCTCCTACACTATTTATTTTAGCATTTGAAGTGCTGTCAAGATATCTGAACTCCCTAATGAATAAAAGGGAGTTCAAAAGGCTTGGAATGCCAAGCGGGAGTCCTAGAATTAATCATTTAGCATTTGCAAATGATATGATTATTCTCTATAAGGCATGAATTAGAACAATACAAAGAAGATCTGAGGAATTAGAGATATATGAAATAGCGTCGGGATAAAATATTAACAAGGAGAAAAATGCTATTTATCTACATCATAGTATGCTTAGGGGAACTATTATTATAGCCAAAGTAGCAACAGGAATCCCAAGGAAGGATTTTCTTTCTATATATTCAGGATTTCCTCTCTTTTATATGAGAAAACAAAAGGCCTATTACCGATAGATGATATGAGAGAACAAAAGGCTTATTACTGAGAGATGATACAAAAAATCAAATCCAAGTTGTAGGCATGAAAAAGAAAGTTATTATTTTATGGGGAAGGACAATACTAATTAAAAATATATTGCAGAGTATTCCTATACATTGTTTATCAGTAATGAAACCTATAATTAATATGCTCACTCAAATTTAAAATATTATGGTATAATATTTTTGGAGTAGCTACATTACGGAAAAGGGTAGACACTAGACTAGATGGAGCAATTTATGCCTCCCAAAGAAGGATAGAGGGCTTGTTTTCAACTTGTAAAAAATGTGTCAATGACTCTTTTTTGTAAACTCTGGTAGAATTTCAAAATCAAACCAATAGTATCGAGTGTATATATGAGTATTAAGTACTACTTAAAGTTGAATTAGAATTTGGTGCGATGGACGATTGGGTGTGGTGTATCATAGGTGTAGAAGAAAATGTTACAAGCAAGATACCTTTTTGAATATCAAATTTGGTGGCAAACAAAGATAGGGTCAGTATTAATATGTCATGATAATTGGACTGGATTGAGAGATTTATACATTTTCACAAAAGATGATTTTGAATGGAATGATCTTTATTAGAATGTCAGTGAATTGACTCAGAATGGAGAATGGATGTAGAAGTTCTGAAGGATATTCTTCATCAAGATATTATTGACCATATTATAATGTATATCAAACCTCTCAAGGATGATGATGAGATGAATAAGCCATGGTGGATGCTTGATACTAAAGGGGCCTTTACTAAATCAACTTGGTAGTATATCAGACACAAAGAGCAACCTAATAAAATCTATAAGGAAATTTGGGCAAAAGAATTATCCTTCAAAATTGCCTTCTTCATGTGGATATTGGGGAAAATCAAAATTCCACTAGATGATAGAGTTATAAGTAGGATATGAAGGGCCATCCAGATGTTGGTGTTGTGAAAGACCTGATAAAGAGACTATGACATACTTATTCCTAAAATCTTTTACTTCTAACAGAACCTAGTCCTTTTACTTTTCTTTTGCAGGTCTAAATATTGAAGGACTCCACCTAACAGAGGTAATCATGTTCTGGTAGGGAGATGATACAAAGATGGACATAAAACCATACTAGAAGGATATGCCAAGCATTATAGTACGTGAATTATGGAAAAGAAGAAATGTTAGCAAACATAAGGGTAAAAGTATGTCCACTTAAATGATCATACACAATGTTGCTAGAACTTTGCTTATGTTACTTAAGAGTGAGGAAGCCAAATAGGAGATTTTCTTTCAATTGGCTAGGTATAATTAAGTAATTGGGGGAGTTTTGTCCCAAAATTAAAATTACCAAAGTCATGTGGGGAATTTCCTCTAGATGGATGGGTTAAATACAATACAAATGGAGTATCAAGAGGTAATCCGATCTTAAGTTCTTATGATTTTTAATGAAGAGATGCACATGGAGACATAGTGTATGAGAAGGAACTAAGATAGAGAACAACACAAGCATACAAGCAGAAGAAAAAGTAATAATGGAAGTATGTAAAAATTGCAAGAACACACAGTACAATCAAATAATTTTCCAAACTGATTCTTTATTATTCAAAAAGGTTTGGTTGGGGAGTAGACTTTCCCTCTGAGTATAGCAATAGTAGTTTTAGAAATAAAACTACTTCTCTTTTGGAAGCAATATTACTTTGTGAGAAAAGGAATCAACTAGTAGATTACCTAGCAAATCTAGCTATAGATAAAGGCAAACTATAGGCATTCAAATTATCAAACGTATGGAATCAACAGGGACAAGGATGATAAACAATGAAAAACTTAAATGCCCATACATAAGAGTATCTCCTAATAAGGGATTATGGGGATAGGATAGATAAAACATAAAGTTTTCATAGAGAGATTATTATAGAGGCCACAAGGAAAAAAGTATGAAAATACTATTGAGCCTATTCTACTTCAGTCAGCAAAAAGGACTCGACAAAATGGGAGAATCATTTGTCAGATTAGAGCTATGGAACCTAGATGCTGTGTAAATTACTAAAAAGTCGTGATGGATTAGAGCTACCTATGTATTCCATTCCAGATTCACTTGCACACGGATAAGTTTAAATATCATACAAGAGAAGAAAATAATAAGCAAGGAGAAACTCACCAACTGATGAAGCACAACACCAATAGATGAGATCTCTAGTCAAGACACAATGAGCTTAGCCCTCCACCAGAGAACATAATTGGAAAGGTCACAATGGTAAAAAAAGATAAAAAAATCATTTAATAAAGGTAAAAAAAGATGTAAACATACTCTTGATTGTTGATTTATCAGTATTCACAGATGATCAGACCAAAGCTATAACGCCCCAAAAGTACACCCTGGGCGTCACATGGTGCTTACAGTCCCCAAGGATCACAAGCTAACCCATGATCTGGTACCTCATGTGAGCACTGAATAACAAAATCATAAATACGGAATAATAACTGATATGCCATAAGGTTTTAATAACTGAAGCAAATAGTGAGTTATGAATCAAAAGAAATAACTATCTGAGTTTGAATAAATACTGAAATCTGAGATAAAATGAATAACTAACTGTCATGTCAATTAGAGTCTAAATACTGAATAACTGACTGTGTTTTCTGAAAGCCTCTAAACTAAATAACTGTGAGTTGATGGGACAGGCCCCAACTAACTCCAACTAACTACTAGACTGAAATCATGAAATAAAATAATCCATTCTTGAAATATGAGGGCTCACCACTGCTACTGCTGAGAGTCTGAGAAGTCTAAGCGTGATCCGTGAATTGGGCGTCAGAACTTATAATATAATATATCATAGAGCAAAAGAAAGGTATGCGATCAGTACTTTGAATGTACTGGTATGCTAAATGAGGTAGACTGACATGCATGGTTTCATGAATTGGAATAATAATTATCTAAATATATATATAAAATATGAAATACTAAATAGATAGCATGAAATCTGTTGATACTAAAAATATGTGAAATCTATAAATACTGTGTATGCATGAAAGTCTATAAATACTGAAGGTACATAAAATCTATAGTTACTGGGGATGCATGACCAAGCATATAACATGAAGTGAATAATAGTCTTTAAATTGAAATACTGAAATAAATTTGTATGCCTTGGTCAAACAACACTGAGACTGAACTACTAATCTGATTATTGGACAGAGACTGGGGAAGCTATCATCTAACTGACGTTCCCCAATCTGAGCTAATTGGAGTCCAACCTGTAAACCTAGTTGGAAGGGTGTCAATATCATGCCACGGGTACTAACACTGGCTGTGTGGATCCACTATGCTGGTGTACTATCTCGAAGGACTAAGGGTGTTAAGCCTGAACTGACGGGTGACCCCTGCGAGATAGTTAAGCCTACATTGATGGGTTACTTCTCATATCCTACACTGGCTATGTATTTCTAGAGCTTAGGTACTGCTACTAGCGACTCTGCCTATCTGATGGGGAAGTCGTAATCCCTACACTTGCTCGGTGCTAAGTCCTACTCCCAACTGAATGAAACTGAGTTACTGACTATTCTGAGTTTAACTGACTGATCTAGTAATGCTCATAATATGTATTCTAAAGTTATTCAGAAGATACTGAGATATTACTAAATAAGAAGCTATGGTTTTTGGGTATTCAATATCCCTAGAACTCAAAACAATAATAGTAAAATGACACTAAATCTTGGAGGACACAACATGAAATCTTTTATTAAACATGTATTCTTGTAGGCATTTTATCAAACACTTGTAGTTCATACTTTTGGTCAAATCATAGGAATGTTAGGGAACTTGTAGTAATAGCATGAATTCAACATGAATAGTACTAAATCATGATTAATTTAATGAATGATAATATTAAAACATGGAAAATTGAATAACAACAATAATTTTATCTATACATGGTGTAAAATCATAGTTCATGGAGATTCATCATGGGTGAAATCATAATTTAAAATCAAAATAACTTGAAACGATGACAATCTTGTAATTTAAATTGTATACTTAGACTCCATGGATGAAAGGAACCCATGGGTGAACATTTAACATACCTGGGTTAGTGAATTTGAGAGGATTGATGGTGAGTTCTTGAGATTTGGCCTTGAATTTGAGAGATAGGGTTTTTGTGTTCTTGAAGAGAATGGATCCCCTTTTGAGTAATTTGAAAATAATGGGCATATGATGCCCTCTTAGGCTTTAATTTTGTGTTTAGGACGGGTTTAGGGCTTAGGAAAATGACCAAACAACCCTTGGAAATTAAAAACGCGGAACTGGAAAATTGAAAATCCCGATTTGAGGCCATGGCGTGATGCGCCATGATCGCATAGCCTCACTGGAAATTGATGACTGGGACCTGGAAGCTTGGTGCAATGCGGATCTATATGGTAAGACTTTGGAATGCCATTTTGGCTACCTCCACGATGCTCTATTATCGCGGAGGCTCACTGGAAATTGCCAAATACGAACTGGGTCCTTGGTACGATGCATGAATATCATGGTCCCTTGCTGGAAATTGACAATTGTCATTTAGACTAGCTCTGTGATGCGTTAGTGACAAAAATGACAGTGTTTAACGACTGAAACTTAAAATCGCCATAACTTCTTACTCGATTATCGGATTTGGGCAAATTTTATATTGGTAGAAAGTTAATTGAATTTTCTACGCAATGACAGACTCTAAACTGAAAAATAATGGGTATTTTAAAAATTTTATATATGAATGCTTATATATTGAGACTTAAATCTATCTATCTATCTATCTATCTATCTATCTATCTATCTATCTATCTATATGTATGTATATAGATAGATAGCTATAGATGTAGATATACATACATATACATGCACACACATATATATATGTATCTGTATGTGTGTATATATCAGTGTGTTGGTATATACATGGAACTTTCCACCTTTACGGTTGCCAAAATTCAGTTTAAGTGTTTCCCCAAATTAAGAGTTAGAAATTTCAGGCTAGGCTAGTCTTGAATCCAAGAGTGATATGGTCTAGGGATAATTTGCAAATGGAATAGTTAAATGTTAAGTGATTTGGGGTTATTTTATGATGGGTTAAAGGATAAGAAATTCATATCAACTTTTAAAAGGAAATTAGGGTTAGTAAAGCTCTCGATATCAGATTTGACACAATTTGAGCGTGTGTTGCAAAAATGACAAAATTAGAAAAGATTTCGAGTTTTTGCCTCGCATACTACGCTATAGCGGGAGGCAAACCACTATCATTTCAAGGCTATAGTGGAAATATTTCTGCTATAGTGGGAGTCAACTTGATCAATCCCACCATAGCAGGCGAATCCCGCTATAGCAGGATAGTGCCGCTATAGTGGGATAAATGCTAATTAATGTAGAAAATATCCCATAAATGTATTTTTAATTCCAAATAAGGTGGGTTGGAGAGGGAAAATTTGGGCTAATTTCATCAGTTTTCCACAAAATTTCCTTTGTTAAGGTAAGTTAATCCATCCTGCTAACTAGTGTTCAACTATTAATACATCGAATCACTAATTTGTAGATTCTGGGAAGGATTTGACTAACCTAGGTGAATTTTCTAGTCCAATAAGGAGAATTGGCTGGAAAACCTCTCACGACCCAAATGAGTGAATCATGAGGGCACCAATTCTAATCCACCTGATAGGGGAACCCCTTGCCACCCTCTTTAAGAAATTAAGAAAAATTCTTTATTAAATAGTTTATCATCTTTATTACAACATTTTTTATAAAACAAAAGCGAAAAGAATAAACTACCTTAGAATTCTGTCTAAATAGGTACAAGAGCTTCTAAGGGAAAAGTATGACTGGACACAACTTCCACCATGAGTAAGAGGAGTGGGGGCTGCTGGAGAATCGCTATCTATAACAATCATGAAACCAACAGTGATTCCTAGAAAAGACTATACCCCAAAAAGGGTACATTAAGAGTAGTATCAGTATAAACCACATGTACTGGTTTGCCTCATCAACTGACCCAAATTGAATTACCAAACATAACGTATATATTTTAAAGCAAATATGTATCTTACTATTCTTATTACCTAACCCCTTATCACCTATTTTTCCCCAAAGCAAACCAATTACCTCCTGCTACCCTATTGGGTATGGACTCCATGGTACCACTCTTACCCATACAACTCTATTACCCTAAACTACTAAGTTTGGTCCTACAAAAAGGACTACCATAATTCATAAGGAAATAGCTACATCAAAGATAACCCAAACCCATGGCAAGAACATAAATAAGTTAAACTATCTTTCATGGAAATAACCCACCCAAATAAGTAAATCGTCAACAAGACCCACAATTCGTCAACGCGAACTTAACCTATAACTTACAAATTGCGCTTAAACTATACTTCTCATAGATAAATCCCTATTCAGCCATAAATACAAATGCCATTTTACTATAAGAGATAATATAATAAGCCAAGTTACTAACAAGAATTAATAGTCTAGTTAAACCAAGTCAAGTCAAGTCAAATGCCAAATACAAAGACATGTGTATATGCATTGCCCGATCCACTCATGAAACTATCCAACTCACCTGTACCCTATACATACATGCTAGAGATATTATATCAATTCTTTAGTCATGACCTGTAGGAGACAAGCTTTATCCATGTACCTAATCCCAGACACAAGTGCCTACCAACCTTATTCCATTAATAACCTTGAGATTGTCCAATTACTAGAACATTCCACAATCAACAATAAAATATACAAATAATACAAAGCAAAGATATTAACTAGTACTTACATCATCCATGACTTTACATGTAGTTCATCTGGAGGGTGATCACACTAAAATAATATGCTCTAACAAGCAATATTGAGATATAGTTAACATACCTATATAATACAAATAGGTTAAACTCCCTAATCACCACCTACACTACCATTTAGAGACCTAACCTACCACCCAAAATATTTTTCCCTTCTAGAGCAACGATACTTACTACTACCCTAAATTCTTCAAAATTCACTAATACTCCACACAATATCATCAATTTTTTTGAGGATTTAAACTAATGACTGGTAATCTGCCCTTTCTACTACCTGATTTTGAGTCTACAATAGTGAACCACCAAATTTATAGAATAACAATAGTATGCCATGATAAGGTATATATAATAGCCACCTTCTCAAAGGTTACCCTAACATTAACCAATTTTATCCATCAAAACTCCATTCTTGAAGGCCTAATCATGAAAATCCCATCTATATACATTACATTTATGCTTTCTAACCTAGGTACAATCTACTTAATTAACTTGTCAGAACCCAAATGGATGTGAGTAGCACTAGCCCCTTTCTTTGGTGGAAGAACCAATAGTCCCAAAAATATTAACCAACACTTAGAGAAAAGAAGAAAACTATCCCATTAATAGTTCAAGAAGTATCCAGATTAACATCTAAGAAATACAGAATAGCATAATAACCTAAAAACATCCCTATGATCCTATGTTAGTGTACCAAAACAAACTAAGAAAGTCAAAAAGGGGTGGAAACCCAAAACTAAAGAAAATTGCATAAATCCAAACAAAGGATAATATCATAAAAGAAGTATTCCATGGTAGCCCGAATATGCTACTCAACCCTAAAATCTAAATCACATGCTAAAATCTCAAGTGTGGTCTTGCAAGATCAGCTAGAATATGAACAGTACTTAATAAAAGTAAGAGCAGGTTTAGTATCAGGACACAAGAAATAATAGTGTACTGGTAGGGTCATTTAGCCAACCCAAGATGAGAATATAAATAGTTAACCAACACGTAGTACAACAAGTTAATCCATGCTCATTCTAACCTATATCTAGCACAACAAATATCAATTAAGTAGCTTAGGATTGTAAGAAGCAAGTCAAAACATTTAGAACCAAGTTAAGTCCAGTCAAGCCAAGTCAAAATAAGTTAAGACAAATTAAGAAACTATCAAACATATAAATATTGTCACAACCCAATTTATGAGTCATGATGGCACCTACTTTATCCCTCTAGTAGGGAAGCCAAACCATAGTCCAGAGCTACACACAATGGGATAACTTGATTAAAAATGACCTACAATCCAAAAACCAACATTTAAAGAGTTAAAACAACAACAAAGCACTTATATATGTCTAATAGATAGATAAAGGGTTAATAACCATCCCAAGTTCAGTAATGTCGGTGCAAGATCTACTATAATGAACCATGAGAACTTAATAATCAAAAATATTTTGTCTAAATCATGAAAGACTAGACATAGATAAATAGAATAAAAAGGGTAACTTTGACTCAAAGAGCTCACATAATCTCCAAAATCAACACTGCACGAGTGTCATATCAACGATGACAACTAGTACTTAATTATACACAAAAAAGTGTATGGAAGTGTAGTATGAGTATTAAACCCATTGTGCATAAGTAACTAAATAAATATGGAATGTAATGTAAATATCACACCATTATGACTACTATATTGGTGCCCATAAGCCAATAACTACAGAAGAGTAAATAGCCCAATGTAGAACCCCATAAGCCCAGAGGGTACAATCAAGAAAAGTAAATAACCAAATAACTATAAATTACCAATCATTATGCCATAACCAAGAATCCATATGAAACATATAATATCATAAATAATTTCCAAAATTTTACTTGAATTGGAACTCAATAGTATCATCATCATTATTATCATTTTTTAGACTTGATTCGAAACCCATATTATTAACATCATCATCCAATGCCAGACTTGAACTAGGACTCATATATATCATTATCATCATTAGTTGTCAGACTTAGAATAGAACTCATATATCATTAGACCATATCAATAGACCATGTAAATAAACCATAATCATAAGCAATATCACTAAGTCATAACAATTACCCATCGAAACTTGTTCGGAATTAGCAGTAACTCTCAAATCCTGAACTAGCATAATAAATAAGCATCTAATCTCTTCAATGTCCCAAAAAAGCATTAATAAGGGTAGTTTACGCATAATTAAGTCTGCATAGGCTAACAGAAGTCTTGGCCTAAGGTGGGTTGGAGGAGCCCACTTCTAATCTCCGAGAAATATTTTAGGCAAATTCTACCCCCAACTAGGCTAAGGTATGTAAATTCATTTCTAAATGTTAAATAGGACATAATTATCCCTAATATAGAAATTCATCCTAAAACATGAGCAACTAAGTCAATTACACTTAAATTATGATTTTAAGGTAGCCTAAATAGTCTAACTAACCCAAATATTTTCAATCATGCCTCCAAAACCTAAATCCCACCCCATATATAGCATAATATCATAATCATACTTCTAATTAGCTCAATCTAGGAAGAGGGTAAACCTAGCCTACTTGGACGCCTAAGAAAAGCCCAAAAAATCTTCTAAAGCACCAATTTTCCTTTTCAAGAAGCTTCCAGAAGATGCCACACTATCAAAATCACAATATATTCATCAAAATGAGAATAATAATACCCATATTGCATTATTGTGCTTTGAGTCTAAAATTACGTAGAAATCTAATATGGGGGGGCCTATTTACAAAATCGTACTTTCAAAATCAACCCAATGTCCTTCTATACTCAAGGAATATTTACCCTACAAAATGGGTGAATTTTGAGCTAAAATGGTGCGACAATCAAGCCACCAAGATTTTAGGGATTTTAGAAAACAATAGAGGAATTAACCATGAAATTAATGGAATCTTACCATAAATTCGATAAAGAATCATGTAAATTAACTATACCAAAGCCCCGTAATCACCCATAATTGATTGTCCCAGAAATTACCACTTTTTAGGGTTTAATATTCTTGAAAATGGTGAAAATCAAGCTAAGTGGGGTATTTGTACCATTTCTAGGTACGCAGTTGCCACTTAAGCAGAGACTGGCCACTTTTACAGTAGACGCTAAAGAGCCTAACTAACTATTAAAGTAGTACCTCACTGACATGGCAGGCTGCTAAGGTGGTCGATTGGTGCTAAAGCGACTGGTTCTTTACTAGCCAACTAGACACTAAAGTGGCACTTTTCAATTTGGTCAGGGCCGCCAAAATGCCCAAATAGCTGCTAAAGTGCCTTCTTCTAAAGCACCATAGGTCGTTTTAGCGGTCGCACTAGATTTTCTTGCATCAGCCAGAGGCTTGGAATATTTTTGAGTCTTATACCAACTCCTAGGAATTCATTTGGAATTTCGTACATGTAAACAAGCTATGCTACCTAATTAACAAAAAGTGGGCAGCCTCAATGACGCAGACATAATTTCCATCCAAGGTTGTTTCGATAAAAATTGGGTTTCACACCCACTTGCCATTTTCTTAACTTTTAGTAAATGGTTCGAAATAAGTTTGGGATCGTCGAGACCCGAACCAAGGGTCCACTAATTAGTGGTGATTTATCACTCATTTACATTAAAAATTTATGCACACTACTATAATTTGAATGTATGAATGAGACAAAATTATTATTGAATGCACTGATTTCCATATTTTGTAGGCTTACATATGATGAGAAAGAAAGATATGGATTTGAGCTAAAAAGGATAAAAAAGAGAAGTGAAGTGTAGCTTGAAGACTAGGAGTAGAATTTGGTCTCAATTACCGCGATTGTGGCCAGTCAAGATTTATTAAAGGTCTACAATTACAGTTTTGATAGTGCGGTTGCGGCATCTGCGATCGCAACCAAGCTGCTGCGATCGCGGCTAGACAGGTTTATGCCTAGGAGCAGTTCTGTTATTTTGCCCAGCCAACCCCAAATCTCTTATAATGCTAAAACCCTTTCCTATTTGGGATCTTACACTTTGAACAATCAAATTTTGGAGAATTTGTAACCCTTTTAACTGGGGAAACTTTTGTGTTTGAATTATCTAATTTGGAGTTGGTGAAATTAAAGTTTAATTGAAGAACCTTCTAATTTTCCATTGCCATAGATGATTTGAATGAACCTTTTGGTATATTTATTCTCTTCAACTCCATGAGTAGCTAAACTTTCTTGTCTTGGGGATTATGTTAAACTAAGGTGCAATTATCTGCCGGTTGTGATGTATTTGTGTAGATTCTAGTTTATTGATGATGGGTTTCACTATTGCTTGTTTGAATTAGTTGGGATTTGTGGGTGAAAATTCCAAATGCCTAAGATGGATTTGTGGATGAAATCCCCAAGTTCTTGAAAGCTCACACCATCCTTGAAAGAGGGACGTGGATAAAATTTTTGACCCATATCACTCTTAAAAGAGGGATATGAGTGGCGAAGCAATAGTGGACAATAATGGATGTAGATTTTTTTTTATATCTTAGAAATAAGAGTGAGTAGAGAGTTGGCTATGTCTTGGGCATCTTCCCAGAAATAGGGAGTCCAATTGAGGTAGTACGTGATTTTAGTTAATAGATTTGTTAGGTACTCAAAAGGGTCAATGGGTGATATTCTTGAGGTTTTGTTTACAAGATAACCTCAAGGATCCTCAAACTATCCAAAGATATCTTTAATTACTAGAATTTGCATCAAATCATCATGCACCCATACATAACTTACTCTTAGGTAGATATTATCCCAAGATTTTGCTCATATTGAATTTTCAATAACATTTTGTGGCCTTTAGTTTGTTAACTTGAATATACATTGGTCAATACTTGTTCCAAATCATCCCCTATTTCACATCATGAATTTTACTTTGTTTATATTATGGATATCTTTTTTGTAATTGTTAACACCCATAGGACTAGAAATCTAATTTTGCTCCTCATGGATTCGACCTTAACATAAGTTTAGTTATTGACAACGGCATTCCTCTTCTAATTTATATGGTATAGGTGAGCATTATCAAAATAGCACCGTTGTCGTGGAGTAAAATTTACTTTCACCTATGCGGTGTTGATTTTTACTTAAGGTATACCCATAGTGTGTGCATTTATTATAGTTGTTGTTTGCTTCTTTTTTAGGTGATCTCTATTGTGTTCATAGAACTACGAGTGACAATGCAAGTAATACCGGTTCCTTCGACGGTTCTCTTGATGATGAGGAGCAACTCCATAATGTTGGGTGTATAAATGCCATTCGTATCCCGCCTACTCATGGGAATAGAGTCTTTCACGTCACGAGTGTCATGTTGCATATACTACCAATGAAAGGACTATTTTTGGGGGCGGGGCGGCAAGCCCATGAGGACCCCAACTTATATTTGAAGAATTTAATTGAAGTATGTGCACCCTTTTATATTGCACACATGACCTAAGAGTCCATCTAGTTGTGTCTCTTTCTATTCTTTATAATGGGAGAGGCGGTATTGTGGCTTCGCTCTCTCCCATCTGAGTCAAGTACTTTATGGGATAAACTTACCGTTGCCTTTCTTGACCAATATTTCCCACCACCCAAGATTCTACAATTGTATTATGAAATAATTAACTTTTAGTAATTGAATGGTGAACCCTCATACGAGGTGTGTGAAAGATTCAATGAAAAACTCATGCAATGTCCCAACCATGAGGTCCTGGAGAAGATAATTCTCCAAATCTTCTATTAGGATCTTGATTTGCTCAATAAAATCGTGGTAGATAATGAGGCGGGGGGATCTCTTGTGAAGTTGACTTATTATGTGGCTACAACCTTGCTTGAGTAAGTAACCAAGCAAAATTGGGGGTGGCATACCCAAGATACCAAGGTACAAAAAGTCTCCCCTACTACCTCCTTTGTTGATAAAGAGCAAAAAAAGAGAGATGAAGAGAGGGAGAAAGGCATGGCAAAAATGATGACGCAATTAGATATTTTAACTAAGAATATGATGGGTGCACCCACAAAAGCGGTGAATGCTCTATCATCCAAGGCCTATGATATGAAATGGCCAAGAGGCTTGATAAAGAGATTTGGTAATTGGTTAGCTATTCGAGGGGTTCCTACCCCGCCTATCAAAGGCAAGATGGGTATCAAGATTGGATGGATCATTATTGTGACCATGATTGGAGGGATAAATACTGAGAGTATGACCTTTATGTTTCCCCTCATGACTGGTTAAAGAGCATAGAAGCAAACCCCGTCGACCCTAACAAATACAAAATTGAAGATGTCATGGCAATAATTTTGTTGAAAGTGGAGGGAATGGATAAGATGGTCCGTGTATTGAAAGCCAACTTTCATAAATCAACCAAATAGTTGTGTTACACTTCACTTCTATTAAGCAATTGGAAATGCAAATAGGTCAAATATTCTCTCAACTAAATGCAAAATTAGAGGGGGGCTTTCCTAGTAACACTATTGTGAACCCAAAAATGATGCTGAAGTTTTAGCAATATTCACTAGGAGTGGAAAGACCTTCGGGGATCATTTGAGGGAAGTTGAGGGAGAAAGCATGGGTGCAAAAGATCCCAGCATTGAGCGTATGAATATGAAGAAAAAGGCTGTGGTTGAGCCAAAAGAAGAAGCTCTGAAGTCTCAAGAAGAAGGGGATAAAAAAAGAATGGGTGGAAACTGATGAAGAGGTGGCTGAGAATGATAAGCCACAAAGTGATGTATTTCCCACCATTTAAATCGCTCCTCCATTTCCATAAAGGTTTAACATAAAAGAGACAAAAGACAAGCTCAAGAAATTCATGGCTAAGATTAGTAACCTCTATCAATATCCCGTTACTCAAGGCTATCCAAGAGATTTTAGGGTATGCTAAGTTTATGAAGAAATTAATGTTGAAGAATAAGTTTATTAAAGGTTAAACCATTGAAGTCACCCATAGGTGTAGTGCTATCTTGAATAGTGCAGTAGCAGAATAAAAGGAAGATTCCAGGGCCTTTATAATTCTATGCACCATCGAGATGCATAAGTTTGAAAAAACTTTATGTGTCCTTGGTGCGAGTATTAATCTCATGTACTTTGTAATTTATCTTTGGCTTGGCTTGATTACCCCTACTCCAACATCGATGAGGCTTTTGATGGCGGACTGGTCTATCAAGAATTTGTTTGGTGTTTTGTTTGATATGTTGGTGAAAGTAGATGGATTCATTCTTTTGGTGGATTTTATGGTGATAGGTTGTGAAATAGACCAAGAGGTGACTATTATCATTGTTAAACTTTCCTTTCCGCCGATAGAGCCATTGTTGATTTGGAACTTAGGAAAATGAAGTTTAGAGTTCATAGTGGTGAAGTTTCCTTCTAATTATGCAAAATAAAGGAACAACCCATGAACCTTCAAGTGGTATCGGTTATCAATCTTTAAGATGAGGAAGTGAATGATGGGTACTTTGAAGATGTAAGAGGATCTAACTTGAAAAAGATAGAAGGCGTCGTGCCACGATGATAACTAAGGCGCTATGTGGGAGACAACCCACAAATGCCATAAAATTGGCTCGTATCCTTTGGTAGTGTAGATTTTAAAGTTTGTCATTGATTAATCTATACATTTGTGGCACTATGGAATATGTTGAGTAAGTTTGAGAACGGGAAACTGTGACAATTTAAGTATTGAATAAAATAGGGGAATATAGTGGATCAGATTTTTACCTTAGATACTGCGATTGCAGGCCTCGTGCCTCCGCGATCATGGACACCTATTTGTTTGTGATTGTAGATCTCAGACTGTGATCACAGTCAAATCATTCTATATGACCATCTGAATGCCCCATTTCCCTCACACCCCCTTCTGATTTTTTCTCTCAAATTGTACCCATTCCGAGCCATATTTTGAGCATTCCAAAAGCATTGTAGCATCTATCTTGCATCATCACTCTGGTAAGTTCTTTGATTTCTTGTTGTAGTTATTGGAAAAATGCCATAGAATCCATGATATAAGGAAGGCCTAAAACTATGATTTTCATTGTTAAATACTTGTTCAATTATACTTGTGTGGTGCTTAGCTGCTAGAATTAGTGTTCATATATGTGGGGAATTTTGGAGTATCCAAATTGTGTTTGAAATTGAGTAAAATGTAGGGTGCATACCAAGTGCTCCATCAAATGCCCAAACGAGTCCATAACTAGCTGTTTTTGCTTTTTAGGGGCATAATTGGGTACTTCGAAACTATGTTCTATATTCTTCATGATTAATTGCTATTTAGGAACACAATTTGGCCCCAAAATTAGGATCTTGGACTGTTGAAAATTTTGGCTCGAAATGGCCTTAGATACCAAAATTGCGATCGTCGGGTTCGCGATCGCGGTATCGCGATTGTGGTATTGCGATCGCGGCTCTGTGACCTGTGATCGCTATATCTAAGGCTAAATTCTAGCCTTGGACAAAAAATTCTACACTTCAAATTCTTGTCCAAACACCACCAAGTAACCATCCCATGATCTTTAGGGTGCAACATAGCATAGTTTGTGCATGAAAAATATTGATGATGAATGTTGATATGTCCTTATTATTTTCAGGTTTACATCATTGGCGACTATGATCAAGTTCGTTTCATGGCCCCCAAGTGCTACATTTTGTACTAAGGTGATCTTCTGAGAACAAAGCTACTTTCAGAGAGGTGAATATGCTAGGAGAAAATACACGAAAAGCTTTCAACATTTCATGACAAACTCATGGCCACTGGATTATAGTGCTTCACCCCAGATCCTTGCAAGGCAAATGAGCAGTGGGTACAAGAATTCTATGCTAATCTTAGCATAATATCTTTCTTAGACCCGATCACTTGGGTCATCAGGATCTGGGGAAGGAGGTGAACTTTGGGGTGAAGCAAATTAATGACATATACGGGCTCCCAGATGTAAACATGGATGAATTTGAAGCAAAAGGGTATGAGCCAAGAAGTTGGATGGCGGAGAAGCTATGTTCGGGCAAGAAGGTCCCTTGGGTGGCTACCAAATGTAACATATCTATGAATGACTTCACTGCCGAGACTCAAATTTAGTTGACTATCATTTTTAGCCGGGTCTACCCTTGCACCCACATGAGAGCAAATATAGATTTGCGGGCCAGGATGGTTGCTTGCATATTACTTGACATTTCTTTGAATGTTGGTCAGCTTGTATTCTTAGAGATAAAGTTTTCAAGAATCATGGTGGTACACATCTCTCTTTACCCTATTTGATTATCGAGTTGTATAGGTGAGCAGGTATTGAGCAGTGCCCCAGAGATACTTGGGTGCACCCTGGCACCCCTATCTACCCTCTTAAAATTTAGGGTTAGATGTACTTGGCAAGAGCAAGAAGAGGAATATCGACTAGGGAAGTCGACTTTTTAGGAGACAGAGTCTTGTAGGCCACCTACAGCTAGGCCTCTTAAGGATATTGATGTTGACTTGAGGTCCATTAGGGAACTTGTGTCAGGATTGGTTTAGGTCATGGAGAGCCCTCTGCCACTAGCCATTCATATGTGGCCCAATCTAATTATGAGAGGTACTTAGAGGACCAGTGAATGCATTGAGCCACTATTCTAGGCTTGAGAGGGCCTACTCATCATTAGATGAGTCTCACAGAGTGCTCTGGGAGTCGCATGAAAAGATAATGAAAAGGGAGAAGAAGAGGGACAAATTTATTAGCAAGATGTAGAAGGGGGTGAAGGGCCTTTGGAAAGTCCTAAAACCCCGAGATAGACTTTCTTTATCCTGAGTTGAGAGTGATGGTGATTCTCCAATGAAGTGGTCCGGGTCTGATAATGCAAATTCCGAGGGCGAGAGCAGCTCTTGATGTGGTTTCAGGGAGTACCCTTATCTCTCTTTATTCTTTATTATTTATGCAGTGAGGATACTGCAAGTTTCTTAGTTGGGGGTTCCCGTCTTCTTATTCATTTTATTTGGGCATGTATTATTTAGATATTTTTGGATGTTTTGATGACATTTTGGATGATTTTTATTTTTGTTTGTTGGGTTACATTTTCATGGATTAGTCGTTTTGTTTTATTTCTAGATTTTTACTTTATCTTTATTTTGCTTATGGTGATATCAAATGAGCGTTTCCCTATGATAAATTAAGTGAATGCATTCTTAAGGAAAAATCTTTGTCATTGGGAGCCATGGATGCAGGGAAAGCCTGAGTACCCATAGCATTAGAGCTATAAATTTAGGGGAAGTCTGAGCACCCATAGTATTTTGGATTTGGGATTACACTTATACCTATGGAGAAGCTAAGTAGCCATATATTTTCCCGTATGAAAGCCTAAATGTGAGAAGTCATCTTGGTTTGGTTCCATAAATAACAAATTGTGCATGGTGCATATGCGAAGAAAATACCCCTCTTCGTCCAAATTTGTTTTCTGAAAATCAAGGGCACGGGTGTGAGCGACCTTGTAACAATAGTTTACCTTTTTTTGTGACTCCAAAGTTTTGGCTTATAGAAATTGGTAGCTACTCTAATTTTTCTCTGGTCGAAAGGGTAATTGATCCCTTTTGAGGATTTTACATGCCGTGTGTGGTGAGCATATTTGTCCAAATCTTATGCATACTTGTACCATCTAGAACTTTCCCCGTTAGACTCTCAAGGCTAATTTTGAGTATGCTTGGTAGGTGAAATGATCCTGGGCCATCTTTGTGAACATAGGAACCCACTTTTAAGCCTATATAGCCTACCCATGCATATAATAGTGCCCTTAGTTACCCAATTTGAGCCTTCAAGACTTTCTTTAGCAACCACATTACAAGACTTGAACCATTCAAAGTTTTTCACTCTCTTGAACCCTACCTTCCTTGAACATAAAAAAATTAAAATTGAGGCTAAATACCTAAGTTGGGGGTGGTAAGCATGGAAGAGATGACCCTGGGCTAAGGTAGTGTAAGTTGATGCCTATGAGCTAAGCAATGAATAGTGAAAAAGAAAGGAATAATGAAAAGAAGAATGAGGCTTACAATTGGTGAGAAAAAAAGATGTGGATTTGAGCTTTAAAAGTTAAAAAAGAGAAGTGCAGCCAGAGAACCTAGAGCAGAATTTGGTCTCAGTTACCATGATCTCGGTCTGAGGGCCATGATCATAGTCAGTCAAGATTGGTCAAAGGTCCATGATCTCGGTTTTCTTAGTGTGTTCATGGAAGCTACAATTGCGGACAAGCTGCAGCGATCACGACTAGACAGGTTTTATGCTCAGGGGCAGTTCTGTCATTTTGCCCAACCGACCCCAAATCCCTTATAATGCTAAAACCCTTTCCCATTTGGGGTCTTAAACTTTGAACAATAAAAGTTTTGAGAATTTGTAACCCTACTAATTGGGGAAACTTTTGTATTTGAATTCTCTAATTTGGGAGTTGGTAAAATTGAAGTTAAATTGAAGAAACTTCTAATTTTCCATTGCCATGGATGCTTTGAATGAAACTTTTGGTATATTTCTTCTCCTTAACTCCATGAGTATCTAAACTTTCGGGATTATGTTGAACTAAGGCACAATTATGTGTGGGTTGTGATGTATTTGTGTAGATTCTAGTTTGTTGATGATGAGTTTCACTATTGCTTGTTTGAATTAGTTGGCATTTATGGGTGAAAACCCCAAATGCCCAAGATGGATTTGTGGGTGAAAGCCCCAAGTTCTTGAAAGCTCACATCATCCTTGAAAGAGAGATGCGGATGACCTTTTGGAACCCATATCACCCTTGAAAGTGGGATATTGGTGACAAAGAAATAGTGGACAATAATGGATGTAGTTTGCTATCTTTTCTCTATCATAGAAATAAGAGTGAGTATGGAGTTGGCTATATCTTGGGCATCTTCCTAGAAATGGGGATATCCAATTGAAGTAGTAGATGGTTTTAATTGACACACTCGTTAGGCACTCAAAGGGTCAATGGGTGATATTCTTGAGGTTTTGCGGACAGGCTAGCTTCAAGGACCCTTAACCTAGCCTACCATATCATTAATGACTAGAATTTGCATCAAATGATCATGCACCATGCATAATTTGCCTTAAGTAGACATTATTCCAAGATCCTTCTCATATTGAATTTTTAATGATATTTATGCCCTTTAGTTTGTTAACTTGAATATACATTGGTCAATCCTTATTCCAAATTAATCCCCAATTTCAAATAATGAATTTTACTTTGTCAACATTACAGGCATCTTTTTAGTAATTATTAACACCCATAGGACTAGAAATCTAATTTTGCTCCTCATGGATTTGACCTCAACATAAGTTGAGCTATTGACAATGACCGTCCTGTATCAATTTAAATGTTATAGGTGAGTATTATCATCGACCAAGACTTGAATCAATATTCTAGAGTTGTTGGAACAATCAGAATCGGCATATGAGTTCGTTTGACTAAAGTTTTTTCCCATTAGCCAAATTGAACTAGCAACTTCAAAATAGAGAATTGGCTTTAAAAACTAAATGGCGTACCCAGTAATTGAACTGTTAATTCTAGAAAGTCATAAATGTTTTGTGGAAGCTTTAGGAAAGTTACAAACAACAAAAATGAGTATAAATACAAAAAATGACCTAGAGGGTCATTAGAAATATATTCCCTAGTTCACTCATGGAACTGTTAACTGACTTGGACCTCATACATACACGCTATAGGTATCATAGCCACTCTTTAGACATGACCTGTAGGTGATAAATTTTGTCTATGTACCTAAACCCAGACAAAAGTGTTTGCGAACCTTATTCCACCAATAAGCCATGAGAATGTTCCAAATACAAAAACATTCTACATTTAACAATAAGGTAGGTCAAAATCATACAACAAGATAACTTCATTTGAATTGACCACACCAAACAGCATGCACTAACTTGACATACTAAGAAGTAGTTAACATGAACATAAAAGTACAAATTGGATTAAACTACACTACCATCACCTACCTCAATCCAAGCTTATACATCTCAACTAAGCTTGAGCCTTGCATTTTCATGCAATTTTTGTTTGATATTGGTCCAGAAATACATAAAAACACATAATTAATGAAATCAATTACCATGTTGAGGATTATAACTCATACCCAACCCCTAAGGCCAAGTTCATGATCATTCTCTCTTATGTTTTAGTTTTTTTTTACCATTAATCACCGAAAACTACCAATTTCATGGATAAATTAGTGAATTAACGACATGCAAGGATAATGTAATGATTATTAATCTAAACCCATTGATTTTATACTTAAATTACTCCCTTGTACCAAAAAATCAACTAAAATTAGCCTTTAACCCTCCTCAAATTACTTAAACTAGTAATTATTATTAATTTACTAGTTAACAAGGATACAATCCTTAACTTAATAAATCAAAACTAGAGTGTAACACCGTCCAAATTTTGAGCATTTTATGTTTGGCCCTCCCGTGTTTAAAATGGTAATTTTTGACTTCAATTCTGTTAGGCATCTGAATAGGGTGTCCCAGGAGAGTTTTAGAATTTTTTAGATGGGGTTCGGGGTGAATTTGAACCACAGAGGAAATGAGCCTACGTGATATCACCATGTCATAGAGGATACACTAGGCGATAGGCAACGTGTAACAGAGTATAATCTCTACATTTAGCAGTGTGGCACGGAGTTTAGCCTGCGATAAGGTCCGTGCCACGCTGCTATGTAAAATCCATGAAGTTCTTACTTAGTTTACTTGGGAAGAGGGGTACTAATGACTTTTCACATATATACAACCCTCAAGTATTAAATAGCCTAATCTTTTTAGTTTTAAGAGATTAAAAATTCTCAATTCCACTCTCAAACTCAAAACCGCAAGAGAGCCTAAGGATTTCATCGTACATTCATCTTTTGTGTTTCAAGCTTTGAATTTCATTCAAATTCTCATGTGTATAAGGCATGTAACTCTTTCCCTATACTTGTAAATTCAGCATCATACTAGGGAGAGAGCTGGTCCCATATAGCCCGTGGGTGCCTTAATTATGATGATTATGCTACACAATTAAGGTTAAAGTTTTAAATGTTCACGTTAAGCCATGTTACCTTTACCAGCATATGATATATATATATATGTATGTATTGCATATGACATTACGAACTGGTTTTAATGGTTTCTATAGTATAGATTATGGCATTATTATCCTTTATCCCCGAGCTACATGCTAATGCTCCAACAGCTAACTGTCTTTAGACTCTATATCCCTACGTGATGCAGGAATTGGCCATACTTCCACTCCTTCTATGCAGTGACTAGGTAATCAGGGAGTAGCTTGTGAGTCAGACTTAAGTGGTGAATTTCCATCCTTTGAAAGACCCCATTTCTTACATTGGGTTTCATTATGTTTCAACTCTTTCTTTTGGAGTTGTTTTTGGTTATGGTCGGGGACATGTCCCAACCAAACTATTTTTGGGTTTGTTAGAGGCTTTGTTGGATAATACTATGGATATAGGATTAGTTGTTGAATTCTTAGACTTTCTTTGAGCCATATTTATCTATCCTATTTTATGTTTGGAATTATGCTATTATATTATATTGTGTTTTGGTTGACTAGGTAAAGGAGGTAGTCTCTGGTCCTCGGTGTACTTGAGATACCCGTCACGGCCAGGCCCTAGTTTGGGCCGTGACAAAATTTGTATCAGAGCACTAGGTTCAGGGTCATTTGGATGTCCACAAAGCCATGTCAAGTAGAGTCTCTTTTATGTATGTATAGCATACCACATATATAAGGGAGAGGCTATGAGAATTTTAGGAATGTTTCCATTTATTGTTGACTTATTTTTGGGCTAAAAAGTCCATGGTCTTGAATTCCTCTAACTCCAATTTATGCTTCTTTCAGATCATGTCTCCCTGATGATTTGAAGCTTGTGAAAACATATCTGTCCTACCTGAGGACAATTTGGGCGGATCTCATCCAACTTATAGGGTATAGACCTGATAAGGTTCACTGCTTCTGATTGTTCCCATGAAGTTTCACCTGTCTCCACTAATCCGTCTCCAGTTGGTTACCTCAGGGAAATATTACTAATGCTGAGTTTCACCAATCTATTCATATATTGACCTAGTTGGTGACTGATAATGCTCAACTTACACATCAAATTAAGTGCTAGGTTGTTGTCGTCAATATAATAACCCAACAAGAGTCGGGGTCGAATCCACGAGGAATAATGTGAGTGGCAATTGAGTAAATTCAAAAAGATAGTTGCTCGCTAATTTCAATCCTATGGTATATGATGGTTTGGGGGGTTCAATGTTTTCTAAAGTGACGGTAGTTCTTGGGCTTCTAAAGGACTAATTCGAGACTAAGAATAATTAGAGTGTAAACAATTAAGCATGGATCTTGGGATTATGCTATCCTAGGGGCAAGTTATGTATGGGAACGTGATAATTTGGTGAAAAATCTAATTATAATGATATGGTAGGCTAGGTTGAAACCCATTGAGGTTAGTTTGTTAGCAAAATCTCAAAGATATCACTCATTGACCCTTTCGAGTGTGTCAATTAAAGCCACCCAATACCTCAATTAGGTATCCCTATTTCTAGGATGATACTCATGGTATAGTCAACCTCGTAATCACCCTTATGTCTAAGATAGTGCGAATTAGCAAACTTTTCCCATAAATTGTCTACTATTGCCTTGGTTCCCACATCCCCTTTTCAAGGATTTTGTGTGTTCCAAAAGTTCACCCAAACCCCTCTTTCAGGGATAGTTTGAGCTTTCAAGAGCTTGGGATTTTCACCCATTAAACCCATTTTGGTATTTAGAGCCTTCACCCACAAATCCCAACTAATTCAAAAAAGCAATAGTTAAACCCATCATCAACCAACTAGAATCTACACAAATACATCATAACCCACATACAAATACACCCTAATCAAGCATAACCCCAAGAGGTAGATCTAGCATATCATAAAGATAATGAAAACAAATATACCAAGATGTCCATCAAAGTTATTCATAAGAAAAATAAAGAGAGGACAAACCACACTTTAGACTCAGATGAATCGTCAATAGACAAA
The DNA here is from genome assembly GCA_030864225.1 of Capsicum baccatum var. pendulum. Lineage (NCBI taxonomy): Eukaryota > Viridiplantae > Streptophyta > Magnoliopsida > Solanales > Solanaceae > Capsicum > Capsicum baccatum. The sequence goes on from CM061550.1 coordinate 138,993,171, forward strand.
GCCAAGTTTACACTTTAGAGCTCCCCTAATTTAAACTTATCTCAAATTAGTATTAATTTAAGCTCCAAGTAGTTACAAAACCGTAAATTAAGGATAATAGGTAGGATTTTTATAATGATGATGATCCCTATAATGAATGGGTATTGAACTTTAAATAGGATTTGGTGTCGGTTGGCCAAATGGCCTTTTGGTCCCTGGATCATTTTCCGCTCCCACGCGATTGCAGAGGCTTGATCGTGATTTCACTTACTGCAATAGTGGAGGACTTATCACAATCTCCATTTGTTGACTATCTTGACTGATTGCGATCGCGTCCATTATCCCGCGATCGCATTAACGAAGGGCCAGATCCTTCTCCCCTTTTCAGCTTGTCCAGCTCTTGCACTTCTATTCCCTTTTTGATCCCTTTTAGTTCAAAGTTGCTTCTTTTATTTTCAGCACTTGTACACTTGCAAAATATGGGAATTAGTGCATTTAACCACAAATATATCTCACTTTGACTTTTAAATCATAGCAGTGTGCATGAATGTTGAGTACAAATGAGTGGTGAATTCACCACTCATCAACACCCCTAACTTAAAGCTTTGCTTGTCCTCAAGTAACACTACCTTTTACCATGAGACAATGCACTTTTATGCCTAAATTAGATGACCCAAATGATCATGATGAATTCAACTTGATTACTACCACAAATAGCTCTTCCAACATGGCAAGACTATTTTTACAACACCCCCCAACATAACACATAATTTTCAAGGATACAAAAGACTTTAAAGAGCAATCATGCAACAATCACTAATACTCTAAAATTGACTCCTTTTTGACCCCAACTACATTATACACCTTTTTCCCTCAATTTTTGGTAGATGAAAAAATTACCTATCTTGACTTATTTACACGCCTCCTTACAAGAAAGAAAATTTCACACACCAAGTCATCAATTATGCAATAAGGAATTTAAGTGTAGAACACTTTCTCTCTCCCAATAACTCTCAATTCCAACAAGTACTATGCCATAGGATTGCCCCTATTTTCAATCACCACTACAATGAAAATACTAGGTTGGAAGTCATGAAGGGCTTTTTGTGCTTGTAATATAGGTTTGGGGTAGGGTAGGATATCTTTTAGGAACAACATGGATAAACCCTCCTTGAACATTTACATCACACTATTCCATCCAACTTTTGGTCATGGGTCACTTCTTTTGTTTTCACTCCTTACACATGTGCCTACTTTTACTACCTTGATTCACCCATCTTTTGGAAAGTATCTCCTTTTCACCTCTTTTCCTTGTAAATTTTATGCTTTTCTTTTCTTTCTTGGGTATTTGTTTTTCCCTATTCATTTGTTCTCAAAATTTTGCTCTTAGGAACTAACTTACATTCTCGTGGCCCAAAGTTACCTCTTCCAATCTTCACCACCCCCAACTTTGGCTTTTAGTCTCAATTTGCATTTTTAAGTCCAAGAAGGATAGGGTTCAAAAAAGAGATAAGAATTAAAAGGCTCATGGCTTGCAATGTGTTTGCCAAAGAAAGGTATAAAGGCTCAAAGTGGGTGACTAGGGATAACTTCTATTCTAGGGTAGTCTATTAGGCTAAAGTGGACTTCCAAAGTCGCAAACATGGCCTAAGATCATCTCCCCTAAAAAATACAATCAAAATTATCTTTGAGAGACTAATGCGTCAAGTTCTAGATGGTACAAGTATACATGAGGTTCAAACAAATAAGCTCACCATACATGGCATGCAAATTTTCCAAGAAGGCTTAATTGTCCCTCCCGCTAGAGACAAAAATGGAGTATCTACCTATTTTCACAAGTCAAAAATTTAGAGTCACAAAAGAGAAAAAGAATTGTTACAATGCCACTCACGTCCATGCCCTTGATTTAGGAAAAATTTTGGATGGAGGGGGGGTGTTTTCTTTGCATTTGCACCATGCATAAATTGCTAACCGTGGCAACAACCCAAATCTCAATCTTATATTATGGCTTTATATGGGCAAACCAACCATATGGCTACTCAGACTTCACCAATGGTGTGAATGAAATCCCAAATCCACAATGCCATAGGTACTCAGACTTCCCCTGCATATGTGGATCAAAGCCCAAACACGATGCTTTTCCCGTAAGAATGTTATTAATTAATCTATCATAGGGAAAGACTCTTCCAATATCATTATTAAACAAATTAGAAAACTAAATAATGCAAACAATCAATTCATAAAATTTCTATGCTTTGAGTGAACTAAGTTCGAGTATTGCAAACCAATGAATATAGGAAGTCGTGCTTCTTGAACTTCAAGTGTGGGGCTACCATATGCTTTTTTGGAATATCAAACTCCAAAACATAGGGGTGGTGCTCCTTCTCCCCATGATCAACTATTTGCTTAGATAGATGGACTTTCATCACATCCTCTTAGTACAATGTTGAAAAATTGTTTGAATGAGGTCTATCCTTTAGTTTTGGAGTTGCTTCCTCATTAGCATCTTTGCATTGAAATGGACTTGAGTTGGCATAAGAGATTGGATTGGTTTCTTCTTTTCACTCTAGCACCATTTCCTTGACTTCGACATCTTCTCTCATGTGTGATTCGGTTGGTTGGGAAATCACCAAGGAATCATGAACATTGAGATTATTTTGAAGAGTGGGCCCACTCATGGTATCCAAAAGATTGGCCTCCACACCTACTTTTTCTATCCTTGTAATTTTCTCATTATATGCCCCCATGGATTGATGCATGAGATAATATATCCCCCGTTGATTCCACCTGATCCAAGATAAGTTGAAGCAGTACTTCAACACCACTCGTTCTAGTGCTTCGTTCTTCCTTTTCTTGACTATATGACCTATCAGAATCATAAGAAGAACTAGAAATTGGGTAAGAATAACAAGGGTAGGGGCATTTGGATAATCACTCCAATGTCCATCTCAACCACCACATACAGAACAACCATACTCCCTATAAGATTGAGATGGTGTACACACCTCTCTCCGAGGAGCATATTTATAATATTTCCAAAAGTGGGGTGCACCACAATATGGACATGGATCATCAAGATAAGATCTCCAACCACCAAACTTATATTAATTCCAAGATTCCATAGTAATAATTAATCAAAAATAAAAATATATCTAACACAATAACAAAAGAAAATCACAAACAAATATTTACAAGTTTAAACCAAAGCAATTATGCTAAAATTCCAAACTAACTCAATACACCAAATTGTTCCCCGAAAATGATACTATTTTTTGATAACACTCAACTTACACATAAAATTAAGTGAAAGGCGGTTGTGGTCAATATAATAACCCAACAAGAGTTGAGGTCAAATCTATGAGGAACAATATGAGTGGAGATTGAGTAAATTCGAAAAGATAGTTGCTCACTAATTTCAAACCTATGGTACAAGATGGTTTGGGGGTTTCAATGTTTCAAAAGTGACGGTAGTTCTTGGGCTTCTAAAGGACTAATTCAAGACTAAGAATAGTTAGAGTGTAATTAATTAGGCACGGATCTTGGGATTACGCTATCCTAGGGGAAATTTATGCATGAGAACATGATAATTCGGTGCAAAATCTAATTATGATGATGTGGTAGGCTAGTTTGAAAGTCCTTGAGGATAGTTTGTCAACAAAATCTCAAAGATATCACTCATTGAACCTTTCGAGTACCTAACAAGTGTGTCAATTAAAGCCACCAAATAAGTTAATTGGGTATCCCTATTTCTAGTATGATACCCATGGTATAGTCAACCTTATAATCACCCTTATGTCTAATATAGTGAGAATTAGAATGCTATGCCCATAAATTATCTACTATTGCCTTAGTTCCCACATCCCCTTTTTAAGGATGTTGTAGGTTCCAAATGTTCACCCAAACCCCTCTTTTAAGGATGGTTTGAGCTTTCAAGAGCTTGAGATTTTTACCCATCAAACCTATGGTAAATTAGCGGTATCTCCTTTGAGAAGAGCCCATATTATTTCAGTAATACTATGAGATAGATTAGGAAAGACTTCATTTTCTGGGTCAAGGTTTGCATTTAGCTGAGGTAGAACTAGAATACCAGGCTCTTATTATTGAATTTCCATTGTTTGCATGTAATAGCTCATTCTCTAGATTTTTTTTATGCTCAATCTTTCCGCTTTCCCTTTCCATTGGACCAGGTCAATGCTACTATAAGCAGTTCTGATCTTAAGAACCTATCATGGTTTTGAAATAGCTCTAATCCACTGGAGCAGTTATAATTGCTTCAGCTAAAGCTGTAACAATTACTTTAGCAGGTCATAAGCGTAGCTGTTGGGTATTTGGACCTTTCACAAAATTTCCCAACTAATTCAGCTGAGCAATAGTAAAAACCATCATTAACCAACTAGAATCAATACAAATATATCACAACCCACACACAAATGCACCCTAATCAAGCATAACCTATGAGGTAGATCTAGCACATCATAAGGATAATGAAAAAAATATACTAAGATGTCAATCAAAGTTATTCATAATTAAAATAAAGAGAGGACAAACAATACTTTAGACTCAGATAAATCATCAATAGACAAAGCTAAGTCTATACTTTGGAGATCCTCTAATTTAATCTTGTCTTAAATTAGTGTGAATTTAAGCTCCAAGCTCCAAGAAATTATAAAACCCTAAACTAAGGACGTAGATTTTTTGGAATGATGATAATTCATAGAATGAATGGGTATTGAGCCTTAAATGGGGTTTAGGGTCAGCTTGCAAAATGATGTTTTTTCCCCTGGGCCATTTTTCGGTCTTACGCGATCATAGAGGCTTGATCGTGATTGAACCTACTACAATTGTGGAAGACTGATCTCTATTGACATTGGTTGAATAGCTTGACTAATTGCTATCGAGGCCCTCATCCCGCAATTGAGGTAATTGAGGGCCAGATCCTGCCCCCCTTTTTAGCTTGTCCTGCTCTTGCACTTCTATTCCCTTTTTATCCTTTTTATCTCAAAGAGCCTTCTTTTCTTCTCAGCACTTGTACACCTACAAAATATGGGAATTAGTATATTTAACCACAAATATGTCCCACTTAGCCATTCAAATCATAGTAATATGCATAAAAGTTGAGTGAAAATGAGTGGTTAATTCACTACTCATCAGTAATATCTCACTCACGTCAGACAAGTTCTGCTAGTATTATTGGGAGTTCATCTGAGGCCTCTAGATTGGCCAATTTAGGAGGTTGATCCTTCCAAATTTTAGCGGTACTAAGGTTGAGGAGGATACTCAAGGTTTTATTAATGAGATAGAGAAGGTATTTTGGATTATGCATGCTATTAATGTAGAAGGCATGGAATTTGCTGCCTATCAGTTGAAGGATATAGCGTACCAATGGTATGAAGAGTGGGAGAAACTTAGGGGTAATAATGTTGAGTTTGCTTTGTGGGATGACTTTGCTAGTGCTTTTCTTGATCACTTCTTTTCTCAGGAGTTGAGGAAAGCAAAAACTGAGGAATTTGTGAACTTAAAGTAAGGTAGGATGATGGTGAAAGAATGTGCCTTGAAGTTCCACCAATTTTTGTAATATGATCATGAGCTAGTGTCTAGCATAAGGGCTAGAATGAGAAAATTTGCTTTTGGGTTGTCCGATGAGTTGATTTTTAAGAGAAAGGCTACCTTATTGAATAAGGATGTGGATATCTCTAGTCTTGTGGTATATATGGAATAAGTGGAAAAAGAAAAGAAGAAGCAAGTAGAGATAGGAATGAGGCAGAATAAGAAGTTTTGGTATTTGGATTAGGGTGGAGGTCAACAACAGATTGGTAGGGATGGTGGAAAGTGGTTTTATAAGAGGTGATGCAACTCTGGTTATTATTCGATGGCTAGTGCACCTTATCTAAAGCCATTTGAAGATTGTCATTTTTAGGGTAGTGATTGTTTAAGGACACAGGGTGCCCAATCTCAGGAAAGTGAGGCCCGGTCAGCTCCATCCAATCCTTCTTGCAGATTCTATGGTCAGTTGCACCATGGTTAGTATGAGACAGGGAGGAGTATATGCTTTAATTATGGTTAGATTGGTCATATGCAGCGGGATTGTCCTTCTAGAGTTACTTTTGGGGCCAACAAGGTTTTGGTTGCCACATCATCAAAACCTGCACCAAAAGGTACCATTTCTAGTATTGGTGATGAGTGGTGAATTTACCACTCATTTAAATTCAAAATCCGTGCATACTACTATGATTTAAATGTATGAATAAGACATATTTCTTAGTTGAATGTACTAATTTCCATATTTTGCTAGAATACAGGTGACGAGAGAGAGATATGGATTTTAGCTGAAAAGGAACCAAAAAAGAAGAAAAGTGCAAGATGGAAGACCCTGCATGTAATCAAGTTTAGTTACCGCGATTGCAAACAGTCTACTTTGGTCAGTAAGCATGATCGTAAGGATGAAAAGGTATTCACGGTATCCGCGATTACAGATAAGATGCAGTGATTGCGTCTAGGTGGGTTTATACCCACGGGGAAATTCTATCATTTTACCCAGCCAACCTCAAATCCCTTATAATGCTAAAACCCTATCCTATTTGGATGGCACACTTTGAATAATTGAATTTTTGATAATTTCTATCCCTACTAATTGGGAAACTTTTGTGCTTAAATTTTCCAATTTGATCTTGGTGAAATTAAAGTGTAAATTAAAGAATCTTCTTACTTTCCAAACCATGGATGCTTTGAATGAACCTTATAGTATATTTCTTCCTCTTAACTTCTTGAGTAGCTAAGTTTTTTTGTCTTAGGATTATATTGAAGTAAGGTGCAATTATATGTGGGTTGTGATGTATTTGTGTAGATTCTAGTTTGTTGGTGATTGGTTTCACTATTGCTTATTTGAATTAGTTGGGGTTTATAGGTGAAAATCCCAAATGCCCAAAAACCGCAGGTTCTTGAAAGCTCACATTATTCTTGAAAGAGGGATGTGAGTAAACCTTTGGAACCCATATCATCCTTGAAATAGGGATATGCGTGACAAAGCAATAGTGGACAATAATGGATGTAGTTTGCTATCTTTTTGCTATCTTAGAAATAAGGGTGAATCAAGAGTTAGCTATGTCTTGGGCATCTTCCTAGAAATATGGATGCCGAAATTGAGGTATTAGGTAGTTTTAATCGCCACACTCGTAGGTACTCAAAAGGGTCCATGAGTGACATTCATGAGGTTTAGTTGACAAACTTGCCTCAAGGACCTTCAACCTAGCCTACCACATCGTTAATGACTAGAATTTTCACCAAATCATCATTCACCCATATATAACTTACCCTTTCGTAGACTCAATCCCAAGATCCCTCTCTTATTGACTTTTCAATCACAATTATTGCCTATTGATTGTTAACTTGAATAGACTTTGATAAAACCATATTCCAACCCCCCCTCCATTTTAAATCATGTATTTTACTTTATTTGTATTACGGGTATCTTTTAGTAACTATTAATACCCATAAGATTAGAAAACTAATTCCACTCCTTGAGTATTCGACCTCAACATAAGTTGAGCTTTATTAATAACGATTGCCCTTTAAAAAATGCAATGGTATAGGTGAACGTAATCACAATGGCACCGTTGTCGGGGAGTGAAATTTAGTTTTCACTTGTGCGGTGTTGTGTATTACTTTGGGTATACCTGTAGTGCTGTGTATTTATTTTTAGTTTTTGTTTTTGTTTGCTTTTAGGTAATCTCAATAGTATACATGGAGCCATGAGTAACAATACAAATCATACTGGGTCTTTCGATGGTCCTCTTGATAATGAGGAGAAAATCAATGATGTTAGGTGTACAAGTTCCATCCGTATCCCTCCTACTTATGGGAACAAGGTATTCCACGTTACAAGCATCATGTTGGATATGCTGCAAATTATTGGACTTTTTGTTTTTTTGAGGGGGAGGGGGGTGGTGAAGCCCAGAAGGACCCCAATTTGCATTTGAAGAATTTCATAGAAGTGTGTGCACCCTTAGATATTGCGCACATATACCAAGAGTCCATCCAATTGTGCCTTTTTCTATTTTTTAATAGAAAGAGGTTGTATTGTGGCTTCGATCTCTTCTGGCTGGATCAATTACTTCATCAGATGAACTCACCATCTCCTTCCTTGATCGATACTTCCCACTATCCAAGATTCTTTATTTACGTGATGAAGTCACCAACTTTTGGCAATTGAATAGAGAAACCTTGTATGAGGTATGGGAAAGATTCAACGGAAAACTCATGCAATGTACCAACAACAAGGTCTCAAAGAAGATTCTTCTCCAAATATTCTATCAGGCTCTAGATCAACTCAAAAAAATCATGGTTGACAATGCGGCATGAGGTTATTTGCTGAAATTAACTTTTCATGAAGCTACAAAATTTCTTGAGGAAGTTACCATGCAAAATCGGGGGTGGCATACTTGGGAGGCCGAGGTACAAAAAGGATCTTAGACTACCTCCTTTATTAACAAAGAGAAAAGGAAGAGAGATAAAGAGAGAGAGAAGATAACCTGGCAATAATAATGATGCAATTAGATCTTCTAACCAAGCATGTGATGGGTGCGCCCACAAAAATGGTAAATGCTGTGGTATCAAAGGACTATGATGATGAAGAAAACAAGAGGATTGATGAAGAGATTTAGTATTTGGCTAACTATTCGGGGGGTTCCCACCCAACCTATAAAGGTAAGGTGGGAACAAAGGTTGGATGGATGGTGATAGTGACCGTGATTGGAGGGATAAAGGCGAGAGTATGATCGTTATGTGCCCCCTCGTGACTGGGAAAAGAACAAAGATGCAAATCTTGTCGACCTCGACAAATACAAAACCAAAGATGTCTTGGTAGGAATCTTGATGAAAGTGGAGGGAACAGACAAGATGGTCCGTGAATTGCAAGGTGAATTTTTGCAAATCAAGCAAACAATTGTGTCCCTCTCCACTTTGATTAAAAAATTGGAAACACAAATTGGGCAAATCTTATCTTAACTAAATTCTAGGAAAAAGGGGGGCCTTCCTAGTGACACTATTGTGAATTCAAAAAATGAAGCTCAAGTGTTGGCAATAGTCACTAGGAGTGGCAAGACCTTCAGTGATCACCTTAAGAAAGTTGAGGGAGGAAATGTGGGTGAAAAAGAGACCAAGATTGAGCACATGAGTGTGAAGAAAATACTTGTTATTGAGCCAAAAGAAGAAAGTCCGAACTCTCAATAAAAGGGGATGAAAAACAATCAATGGAAATTGAAGAAAAGATAGATGAAGATGATGAACCAAGAAGTAATGTATTTCCCACTATGAAAATCCCTCTTCCATTTCTACAAAGGCTTAAGAGAAAAGAGGGGAATGACAAGCTCAAGAAATTCATGATTGTTCTTAGCAACCACTCTATTAATATCCCGTTACTTGAGGCTATCCAATAGATTCCAGGGTACGCTATGATTATGAAGAAATTGATGTTGAAAAAGAAGCATGTTTAGGGTAACACCATTGAAATTTCCTATGGGTTTATCGCTATCATGCATAGTGCTATAGCAGAAAAAAGGATGATCTCGGGGCCTTTACAATTCCATGCACCATCAGGATACATAAATTTGAAAAAGCTTTATGTGACCTTAGTGCAAGTATCAGTGTCATGCCCTTTCCAGTATACCAAAGGCTTGTCTTGAGCATCCCTACTCCAATATTGATGAGGCTTTTGATGGAATACTAGTCTATCAAGAGACCAGTCGTAGTTTGGTCTGACGTATTGGTGAAGGTGGATAGATTCATCCATCCAACAGATTTTGTGGCACTAGATTGTGAGATTGACCAAGAGGTGCCTATTATCCTTGCTCAACCTTTCCTTGCCATCGAAAGAGCTATAGTTTTTTTGGAGTTAGGTGAAATGAATTTTAGGGTCCATGATGGTGAAGTGTCCTTTCGGAAGTGCAAAATAGAGAAACAACCCAAGCAACTTCAAGTGGTGTCGGTTATAGATGTGCTGGATGAGGAAGTGAATGATGGGTCCCTTTGGGATCCAACTTTTAGAAGATGAAGGACGTTATTCCACGATGAAAACTAAGGAGCTATATGGGAGGCAACCCATAAATGCCATGAAAATGGATCGTATCCTTTGCTTTTAATTTAGTAGTGTATATTTTAATTTTGCCATTGATTAATCCATGCATTTATGGGACTTTGGAGTATTTGGAATGATATTGATATTGACACACCTCATACTTCGGGCCATGTTGTATTGCAACCTCAAGCACATATGTACCGTAGGTTGCCCCATAACACAACCTAAATATTTCATCATATCATAGGAGTCGAAGGAACTCCAATTCACAAGTAAAGATCGCAGAAAAATATCATTAGTCAATATTGGATTTAATTATGATAACTACGCCCAAGTTCACAATTGTTCACAGTACGTCTATACAAAACCAAAGTCAATAAGTATATATATATCGAGATAAGCCCCCGACTATAGCCAAACCAAGTCTTAAAGAGACTAAGTCTAAAGATAGGGACTAAGAGATGAATGTCTTCCGGATGTAAGGAAGCTCACCTCTTAAAGTCAGTGCATGAACCGCTTGATCTTTAATCACTGCACAGGTAAAGAAAAATATGCTTCAGCTCCTACATCGCTTGGGGACGCAACATCCAAAGATAGTCTGCGGTTGGAATGCTAGCATGTAACTCAAGGGTAAGGATAAAATAACATCATCATTTAACAAAAAGTCTATATATCATTATCTCTCAACAATAAGTCAATATAGATATATCATCATTCAAATTCATATACTTATCCTTAAACATAGATGATCCACATGCTAATCAAGAGGCCAAGGCTCAAAATCATTCTTGAACATATAATCATACACATGGTTATACACAACATGTTTATATTAAACCACAATGGGCACAAGACTTAGCTTGAATTCTCAAATCATTCATTCAAAAGGCATGGAGTGAAGAACTTCCAACTGAGTTAGCCTATTAGGTTAATCTCATTGCTATTTCATTAAACTAGGAACTCGAATCGCTATTTGTTTCACCAGTCTAGGAACTCGAATCACTATCCGTCTCTCTTTATTAAACTAGGAACTAAAATCACTAGTCTTATCGCCGATCTAGGATCTCGAATCACTAGCCGTGTTATTTGGTGGGGTATTCTAACCTCAAGAGATCTCTTTAGACTAGGAACTCAAATCACTAGTCATATCACCAATCCAGGGACTCAAATCACTATCCGTGTCATCAGATGAGGAACTCGAATCTTGTGTCGTTATTAGTCGGCCTTTGAACTCTTGACCCCTTAATTCATGTATTCACATTCACACAGTTCATAACATAGTAAAGGCTTTGGCTCAATTAGCAAATTGAACATTATACTTGACCACATGGTCTCCATGAGAGAATTTATTTCTCAACAATCTCAATACGCCAGTACCTTCATTCAAATCATCATACAATCAATTTAGGGTTCTTAAGACCCATATAAGCTATTCACAAGTCATTAACAACATTCTATCATATTTTCACCACACTTGGACCTATACACAATACAAGTTTATTTTCATGTCTAGGGATTTACCCATTTATTAGGACATCAACCAACAAGGTTATCAATTAAACAATACATGGCTCTTAATACCTTCATAATATCATTCAACAATCATTCATACTCATTTGGGCCATTACCCTATCTCAATACAATGTGAATTTACAACTAGTCATTTTACTTAGACATTTTCACAAACACCTTGTGTGCATACCTGTAATGCCCCAATTTTTTAGAACTAAAATGCTACACGGTGCTCATGACCCCAAAGGACCATAAGCTAACCTATGATTGATATTTATAACTGTATACAACATAATATAACATAATAATGCAGAAAACATGCACTAAAAGGCCATAAAGTTAAATTAAATAAAATATCTGATAAATTATAACATCCATATGGGGTATCGAATACCCCAAACAATAGAAGTCTGAATCAAATCTAAAAGCCTATAAGTACTTTCTGAATAAGGAGTTGAAGGAAAATGTCTCTAAGTAACTCCATCAAGCAAAACTGAACTAAAATAAATAATATCATAGAGTAATAATCAAGTCCTCGAAAGATAAGGACTCACTGCTAAAATCCCTGACTACTGAAACTAGAATACTACTACTACTGCTGATCTAGGACTCGTGTCTCTGAATATATGGTGTAATATAAAAATAAAGCACCATAGTGCAAATATGTCAGTACGATGGAATGTACTGAGTATGCAAGTGGGGTAGGCTGAATGCATGGGGTTCATATGCATGAACAATACTAACTAAATAACTAATATGAATATGAAAGTGCATACATGAATACATAGTAACTGAGATCGTGATAACATGATAATTGAATCTGTATACTGATAACATGGTTTACTGATATCTAACATGACTGATAACTGAGTTCTGATAACTGATAACATGACTGATTGTATCTGACAATCGTGAATCTGATGGAACTATTTGAGTTTCGTATTGTATTTGAGTTGACTATTTTTGACCATCCTGATATACTAAAATCTAAAGAACTATCTGAGTTTTTTTACTGAGACTGATACTGAAACTATGGGATGTAGTTATTTAATCTACATGCCCCATATATGCTATTAGATTGATGCTGGGGTCCAATCTCTGCCCTGACTGGAAGGGTGTTAATATCACGCCACTGATAAAGACAAGCAATGAGTGACCCTCATATAATAGGTTACTCTAATGAGAACGGTGGGAACCCTAATATAGCAGGTAAATCCACCTCATCTACCCTCATATAATAGGCTATGATGTCTCAACCTATGATGGCTACGTAGTTCTGGAGCGCAATGATGATTGCTAAGAATTACACTCTCAAAATAACAGGTGAGTTCCCATCCTTGGGCTTACTCGGTGCTAACTCCTACTCCCATCTGAATAGACTGATTCATGATTAACTGAACCATATATGGACTTATTTTACTAAATTTCTATTGATTGATAGAATACTAATGCAATTTTATAACTGACTGAGATCATGAGATTTCTGAGTTTTCCTGTGCCATTTGATTGACTGAGTTCTAAGGAGCATGGCTTGACTAAGGTTATCATGGAGACATGACTTAGGCTCTAGGCATATAACTATATTTTTCGGGTACGAGTACGCCAAGGACTCGATGGAAGAAAACTAAAACAACCATAACACTTCTTGATGATAGAAATAGAGTACATAATTCATAATGCCATAAATAAGGGATTTCATACTAAGCATAGTTCTCCACGTCTTGTACATGGTAGGGAGTTAATATTAGATATGTTTACTTACATGACTTCAATATCAAGAACATTTCATAACACAACAATCACACATAGCCAGAGCATGAAATTCATGTTGAATCATAAGAAATGGCATGGACTTGTCATTTAGGTACTATTGAGTCATGAAAGCATGATTTTTATCAACCTAGGCATTTCATAAAATAGCTTACATGCAAAACTTTGGGCATAGGTTTACTTATCAACTTAACAATCTTAAAACACCCACATTCATGGGTTTTCAACTAACATGCTTATATACTTCATGGAAACACATTAAGATACCATCTTGAAACACAATTAACAACCATCATCATGAACATAGTCATACAACATCATACAAATAATAATTTTATTACTTAAAACATGGTTCTTGAGATCCATGGATGAAAGAGATCCATGGATGAACACTATGCATACCTTAGTTTGAAGATTCGTGAAAACTAGAGGTGAAATTGGCTTGAATATTGAAAGAGATCTAATGTTTCTTGAAGGTTCTTGAAAAAATCCTTTTGCTTGTTCTTGATTTTTCTTGACTAGGGTTTAACCCCTTTGAGAGAAAATGTTCTTAGTCTTGAGGAGAATGTGAAAATAATGGGAAAATAGCCTTCTCAGCTCATGTCATACTCATTTGCCCGGCAGACATACCGGAGTAAAATGGGTATAAACTTTTTCTCCAACATTGGATTTCATCAAAATTTGAATAGTTGGAAAGATAATTCAATTATATATTTGTTGGTAGGTCACGAGCTCAAAATTTCATAGTATAACGAGAGCTACGCTCATTTGAAGTTGACTAAAACAATATCCTTCCCAAGAATTCAATCTGTAAGTAATGTTTTGATTCGTCTGATAGCTGGGAGTTATTTGAAGCCTTAATATACATATAACTTACTTATAAAACTATAAAAGAACCATTATATACTATTCATAAGCTCAAAACATGGCGCTAATAGTTGTTTGGATTTATCGGGGTATTACAATATCTCCCCTTTGGGAACATTTATCCTCGAATGGAAACTGACTGAGAGGGAAAACAATAGACTGTATATGAACTGAACATGAATGACTGAAACATGATCTCATGACTGACGTGACTAGTACACTAAATATATCATGCTGAACATGCATATCTGATGCTTGTATAACTGAAAATGCATATGTGATGCTTGTATAACTGAAAATGCATATCTGATGCATGATTATATAACTAAACTGATGCATGAATGCATGACTGAATATCCAATGGTACTAGATACCAAATTAATAATGGGAACATGTGCATGAAGCTGAATACCAAGTTTGTAATGAATACTGATCATGAAACTGAATAAGCTTAAGGAGAATTGTTACCTTGAACTTGATCTAAATTAGAAGAGAAGAGGTGAGGATGCTTGGCACGCATATCTACTTCTTCTTCCCAATATCTCCCTCAATAGAATGATTTCGCCAAATAACTTTGACTAGAGGGACTTCTTTGTTCCTCAGTCTATGAATCTGATAGTCTAGGATTTCAACCAGAATTTTCTCATAGGAGAGGATGTTCTGAACATCGATGCTTTGAATAGGGAATACAACTTCTGGGTCACCTATGCATTTCTTGATCAAAGAGACATAGAAGACTGGATGTATTGAAGCTAGATCTGAAGGCAACTCGAGGTCATATGCTACATTGCCAAAATGACTGAGAATCTTGAAGGGACTGACATATCGAAAACTGAACTTTCCCTTCTTTTCGAATCTCTTCACTCCCTTCATGGGAAAGATCTTGAGATAGACATAATCACCAATCTCGAACTCGAGGTCTTTTCTCCGCACATTTGCGTAGGACTTCTGTCAGCTCTGAGCAGCCCAAAGTCTCTCTCTAATCAACTGGACCTTCTCTAAGGTATCAAACACTAAGTCAGGCCCTAGGATTGTGACCTCACTAACTTCGAACCAATCAACTAGAGATCTGCATCTCCTACCATAGAGAGCTTCGAATGGAGCTATCTGAATATTGGAATGATAGCTATTTTTGTATGCAAACTAAATCAAAAGAAAGTGGTCATCCCAAGTTTCCTTGAAATCAATGGGACACATCCTTAGCATATCTTCTAGAGTTTGAAAGGTCCTTTTTGCTTGACCATCTGTCTGAGGATGAAAGGTTGTACTAAAATAAACTTGGGTTCCTAAACCCTTTTAGAATGCTTTCCAGAAGTGAGAGGTGAACTAGGTACCTATGTCTAAGAGGATGGATAATAGAATATCGTGCAATCTGACCAACCCTCTAATGTAGCTTTTGGCATAATCCTCAACTGAATAAGAGGTATGGACTTGAAGAAAATGAGATGATTTGGTCATTCTATCTACAATGACCCAAACTGAATCATGCTGATGACGGTTCAAGGCAAACCCGTTACAAAATCCATGTTCACTTCTTCCCACTTCCAAGTAGGAATGGTAAATGATGATAGGCAAATTTACGCGCCTATATCAATATATTTTTCCCATATTTGTGCCATGTTTTGAGAACAAACTATATATTTTATGCACTTTTAGTCCCTTTTCCTATAAGTGAGCTAACGAACATGATTAGCAAAGTTTCAGGTATAAATGATGCAGAAATCAGCATTTTATGGCTTACTTGACGCCAAAGAAAGCTCACGAAGGAAGGAACGTAAGATTGGACGCCTAAAGGACCAAAAACGCTGCATGGAAAATTTGTCCCGGGCTAAAACAGCATTTCTGAAGACTTTGGGGACCTGCAGTAACTTAGTTGGATTTGGACAATGATACATTAACCTAGTACAATTGGGTTAAGTATTTCATTAGTTTATTTGGATTTGGATAATGTTACATTAACCTAGTACAATTGGGTTAAGGATTTCATTAACTTAGTAGGATTTGGTTAGATATTTCATTAGCTTAGTAGAATTAGGATATGGGAATTATAAATACCCTATCATGCTAGAGATTTTGGGACATTCACAATTCATTCTCCTTCTTACAAATTCATCAATTCTACAACTCTTCTAATCTTCCCATTAATTCTATTTTTCTTCTATTCATCTATTCTTAAATTCCGCAATAAGAGAATTGTTACTTTTGCCTTGGAATTCACGCCTCACGCCTACCACTTGTGCTACACGAAAATCATCAATCTTGTGGTATATCAACAACAATGTCAATCGTGATCTCCTTCGCATTCATGGGTAACTAAAATTCTCTGTTGGGGTTATGGAAGCCAACTGAGATACTATCTATTGCTATGAGTTTGTGAGTTTATGACACGTACACTGCTTATATCATTATTCTCTTCATCTTAATCTACATTCTTTGTGGTTGCAAACGCAAGAATACGCCAGTATAACATTTAACTTGTTCGAAAGAAAGGTTATTTGTCTGGAAAAGAGATAGTGTCAAGGTAGTAGGGTCACCCCCTAAAATTCCCTACTAAAAAGTTAGTGCCGTAACTGGATTAACCTCTTGGAGAATTTGTACCGTTAGATACGCTTTAAGCTCGAAAGAGTTAAAGTGAAATAATCCTCGAATAGGTCGAAAGACGCCTGGATTTACCATCGAATACAATTCTCTATAAGCACATGCATGTCAGAATTCTACACACTCATAGCCAATAGAGACGTATACCTCAGAAGGTGGACATAACCCCAACTCCTCAATTCTCATTGTTTCACAACCTACTAAACATTCTTTCTTTTTACTTTGCTATTTTCAGCTTTTGCTTCAATATTTTGGTTACTTTACTTGCACTACAAAACTCCCCCCTTTTTACGAGACTTGCACTAAAAGTCTAGTGATTTTACTTACTTGTTGGCCAAGCTATTCCCTGTGGGATCGACACCCAACCCAGGTTGGGTTCTATATTTGCGAACGACCACTTTACACTCCCACGAGAGCTGTAGATTGAGCGTTATCAAAAATTGGCGCCGTTGTCGGGGAATACGAGTGTCAATCAAGTTTGTGATAATTACTAGACCCTTTGGTCAAAGATTCTCGTACTTTTACTTTCAGTTTTTGTTTTTGTTTACTGTAGGTTTTTATTCAGTGCATGCCCCATACTAGAAGTTCTGGTCAACCGTTATTACCTATAAATCCTGAACCACAACGCATTGGAAGAATGGAAGCACAAGCAGAAATCAAAAGGATGGCTGCTCAACAGGAACAAGCAAGATTGGCTGCCCTTGACGCTGCCCAGGTTCAACAACAGAACATTGATAACCCTGCACGAGCAACAAATCCCGACGATGAGGATTTAGGTGATGACGAGTTACTAAACCCTAGGCGTGATGTTGAAATTATAACACCTGCCAACCAAAGAGGTCGACAAGCTCGGTTTAGGTATGATCGCCAACCTATGCAGCCAGCTTTCGATGATGATGATGATGATCTTGATGGTGCCGGAGCCACTGGGGCCATAATTCCACCACCATTAGCGCCCGGAGCTAAGTTCAATATCACAAGCACCATGATTCAGTTATTGCAACTCAAGGGATTATTTGGTGGACTAGCAGGCGATGATCTAAATATGCATCTCATCAACTTTATTTCTACATGCAAGTCGTTTGACAATCCTGGTGTTGGTCAGAATGCAATTCGATTATGTCTATTTCCATTGTCTCTGTTTGGGGAGGCAACACTATGGTTGAATGGGCTGACTCCTGATTCTATTACAAATTGGAGGCAATTGAGAGACACTTTCCTAGAAAGATTCTTTCCGCCATCCAAGAGGGCGCAATTGAGAGATGAAATCCGCAACTTTCGTCAGCTTCCCACTGAAGCTCTTCATGAAACATGGGAGAGGTTCAAGACAAAGCTAGCGAGGTGCCCAAACCATCACATGACCAATGTTCACCTAATGGAGATTTGTATAGAGCATTGAATTCAATAACTAAACCAGTGGTGGATAATGCAGCTGGAGGATCTTTCATGGACCTCACCTTTGGTTAAGCAAGTAATATGCTAGATCGTATGACGAAACAAAGTAGAGCTTGGCATACCAGGGATTCTGAGGTAGCAAGTCCCACCTTGTCTATTGGCATGACCACAGACCAAAGAAGAAGAGAAGAAGACCGTGATCAGGATATGGCGCACTTGAAAACACAAATGGATCTTCTTACAAAGCATTTATTGTCAGGGAAGACCAAAAAAGTGAAAGCTATTGCGTCAAAAGGAAGAGACGAATCTGATTCGGAAGAGGAGGCCAACTACTTGAACAATCAAGGGGGTTTCCGCGGGAATGCCCAAGGAAACCAAGGTCGGAATTATTATGATAAATCTGGAAACAAAGAACAAGGTAGTTGGAAAACCAAGAATGAAAAGAGTGGTTTGTACGTTCCCCCTGGTAGATGTGACACCACCACATCTAATTCTGGAAGCATGGAAGACATGATGGCTAAAATCTTGAAAGGAGTGGAAGCAACAAGCGCGGGAGTAACGGAGGTAGTTAATGATTTGTCCTCCATGAAATAATTAGTTGATTCTAATTCCACTTCAATCAAGCAAATAGAGCAGCAATTGAGCCAACTTTCAGTAGCACTCAATCAAAGAAAGGCCGGCACTTTACCTAGTGATACTGTGCAAAACCCAAGGAATGAGGGGTCATGCATGGCCATCACTACCAGAAGTGGTAAGGTGCTGGAAACTTCAGCAAAAGGCAAGCAAGTGGTTGACGAGGTTGCGGACCTAGATGACAATGCAAAAGGAGAAGATGTCGCTGCACCTACTCCTGATGTCAAGGACGCCTCACCCAGTGCTGTGCAACCTGAAAAATCTGAAAAATGGAAGCAAGAGGAGAAGAAAACCGTGGAGAGAACACTTCCATACCCACCACCACCTTTTCCCCAACGATTTAAGAAGGTGAAGGATGACACGAAGTTCAGCAAATTCATGACTATGTTAAAGCAGCTGACCATTAATGTTCCATTGGTGGAGGCACTTGAACAAATGCCTGGGTATGCAAAATTTATGAAGGATCTTTTGACTAAGAAGCGGGCAGCAAGTTATGAGTTGAGAGAAGATGTGCATCATTGTAGTGCAATTGCTCCCCGATCGATAGTTCAGAAGAAGGCCGACCCCGGAGCTTTCACTATTCCTTGCACCGTTGGATCTTTGAATTTTGCCAAAGCATTATGTGACTTGGGAGCCAGCATCAATTTGATGCCATTATCGATCTACAAGAAGCTGGGGTTGGGTGATCCTACTCCAACCAATATGAGGCTCGTCATGGCGGACAGGTCGGTAAAACGACCTATTGGTATTCTATGTGATGTATTGGTAAAGGTCTCTTCATTCATCTTTCCAACAAACTTTGTTATTTTGGATTGTGAAGCAGACTCAGAAGTTCCCATAATCTTGGGGCGCCCTTTCCTTGCTACAGGAAGCGTGCTCATTGATTTGAGAGCCAATGAGCTTTCATTCCGAATAAATGACGAAGTGGTTCGCTTTGATGTTTGCAAATCAATGAAGCAACCCAAAGATCTAAGTGTATTTTCGGTGGCTGATGTTTTCTTTGATGATGGGAAAGAATTACTTGAAGAAGAGCAAATTATTGATGACCCTTTGGCGGTTGTGCTCATGAATGGAGAGAATGAGGATGCTGAAAATTCTGAAAAAGCTACTTGTGCTCTATCGGGATTAGGGACATATCGCTATGCTCCCAAAAAGCTGGATCTTGATCTCAAG
This sequence comes from Capsicum baccatum var. pendulum, assembly GCA_030864225.1. Taxonomy (NCBI): domain Eukaryota; kingdom Viridiplantae; phylum Streptophyta; class Magnoliopsida; order Solanales; family Solanaceae; genus Capsicum; species Capsicum baccatum. The sequence continues at coordinate 139,013,170 of CM061550.1, forward strand.
AATCGACCCACACCACCAGCTAATCCATCTATTGAAGAGCCACCAATGTTAGAATTGAAGGAGCTGCCAAGTCATTTGAAGTACGCATTCTTAGGAAGCAGAAACACACTTCCAGTTATTGTAGCAGCCGATTTGGGTGAGCAGCAAGTTGCAGCTCTTATTGCTATTCTACGCAAGTATATTAGAGCCATTGGATGGACCATTGCGGATATTATTGGTATTCCACCTGGGATTTGTACACATAAAATTCATCTTCAAGAAAATTGCACGCCCACCATTAAACATCAAAGACGTCTAAACCCACCTATGCAAGAAGTGGTGAAGAAAAAAATTATCAAGTGGTTAGACGCTGGGGTTGTGTATCCTATCTCTGATAGTACATGGGTAAGCCCGGTACAATGTGTTCCCAAGAAAGGAGGCATGACGGTGGTCGCGAATGCAAAGAATGAGCTTATTCCACTCAGACCCGTCACTGGATGGAGAGTATGCATGGACTACCGAAAGCTGAATTCTTGGACACTCAAAGATCGCTTCCCAATGCCCTTCATGGACCAAATGATAGATCGATTAGCGGGGAAAGGATGGTTTTGTTTCCTTGATGGTTATTCAGGCTACAATCAGATTTGTATTGCTCCCGAAGACTATGAGAAAACAACATTTACATGCCCATATGGTACGTTTGCCTTCAAACGTATGCCATTCGGGTTATGTAACGCACCAGCCACCTTTCAACGTTGTATGATGTCTATTTTTTTTGAAATGGTCGAGGACACTTTGGAGGTATTTATGGACGACTTTTCAGTTGTTGGTGAGTCTTTTGAAGCGTGTTTGGCAAACTTGAGCATGACATTGCAAAGATGTGTAGAGTTCAACCTTGTGCTGAATTGGGAGAAGTGTCACTTCATGGTAAAAGAAGGAATCGTTCTTGGGCACAAGATCTCCGCAAGAGGAATAGAGGTTGATCGAGCAAAAATAGAGGTTATTAAGAAGCTACCACCTCCAATTTCGGTGAAGGGAGTTCGTAGTTTTCTCGGCCATGCAGGTTTCTATCGTCGGTTCATCAAAGACTTCTCCAAAATTGCTAGTCCATTGTGCAAACTCTTGGAGAAAGATGTGAAGTTCGACTTCAATGAAGATTGCCTAAAGGCATTCGAATGCCTCAAAGGAAAACCCATTGAAGCCCCTATCATGGTAGCACCAGATTGGTCTCTCCCGATCGAAGTCATGTGTGATGCTAGTGGTGTAGCCGTTGGTGCTGTTCTCAGTCAGAGAAAGGAGAAATTGTTTTATCCTATCTACTATGCGAGTAAGGTTCTAAATGAAGCCCAAAGGAACTACACTATTACTGAACAAGAGCTCTTAGCGGTGGTGTATGCATTTGAGAAGTTTCGTGCCTATCTATTGGGTACTAAGGTGATCATTCATACAGACCATGCAGCTCTTAGGTATCTCATGACAAAGAGGGATGCAAAACCAAGGTTAATTCGATGGGTGTTGCTGCTACAAGAGTTCGATTTTGAGGTCAAAGATAGACGAGGTTGCGAGAACCAAGTGGCCGATCACCTATCTCGACTTGAGAATGAACATGTGGCGCAACCTGAAAATCAAATTGATGATGCATTCCCGGACGAAGAGATATTAGCGACAACAATGGAGGAACTACCATGGTATTCCGACTTTGCAAATTTCGTGGCGAGTAATGTGATACCTGCCAATTTATCTTACCACCAAAGGAGGAAGTTTATGCATGACGTAAAGCACTACTATTGGGATGAACCTTATTTGTTTCGACGATGCACGGATGGTATCATTCGACGATGTATATCTCATAAAGAAGTGCAAACTATATAGGAAGCATGCCACACTTCCCAAGTTGGAGGACATCACGCAAGCAATCGGACGGCAAGAAAAGTTTTGCAAAGTGGTTATTATTGGCCTTCGATATTTAGAGATGCCTATGACTATGTTAGAAGGTGCGACCAATGCCAACGTCAAGGTGCTATTTCAAAACACCATGAAATGCTCATGTCCAGAATTCTTGAGGTAGAACTCTTTGATGTGTGGGGTATTGATTTCATGGGTCCATTCGTGAATTCGTTTGGAATAAAGTACATCTTGGTTGCTGTAGATTATGTTTCAAAATGGGTAGAAGCTGTAGCTTTGGCCGACAATGAAGGGAAGCGTGTTGTAGCGTTCTTAAAGAATAATATCTTCTCTCGCTTTGGAGTACCACGTACTATCATAAGTGATGGAGGATCTCACTTTTGCAACAAGCTATTCAAATCAGTTTTGGCCAAGTATGGTGTCAAGCAACATAAGGTAGCTACGCCTTATCATCCCCAAACTAGTGGACAAGTAGAAGTTTCCAATCGGGAGATCAAGCAAATCCTTGCGAAGACGGTCAATGCAAATAGGAAGGATTGGTCTAGGAAGCTAGACGATGCACTATGGGCGTATAGGACTGCGTTCAAAATGCCCATTGGCATGTCTCCTTATCAACTAGTTTATGGGAAGGCTTGTCACTTACCCATCGAGCTTGAGCATAAGGCATTATGGGAATTGACGAAATTGAATTTGAATTGGGATGATGCTATGAATCTGAGGTTGGAGCAGCTGAACGAATTAGATGAATTCCGTCTCCATGCATATGAAAGGACAGACCTATACAAGGAGAGGATGAAAAAGTATCATGATCAGCAGATTGTTCGATGAAACTTCCAAAGGGGTGATATGGTACTTCTCTTCAACTCCAGATTGAAGCTCTTCCCAGGTAAGTTAAAATCTAAGTGGTCTGGTCCATACAAAGTTATCCAAGTCTACTCGTCTGGAGTAGTCGAATTGGAAAACAATAATGGCATTGTCTTCAAAGTGAATGGCCAATGTGTTAAACCTTATATCGGTCTTCTTGACTCGATGAATTATATGGCCATCACCTATCTCGATGAAGTCTAAGTACTCGAGGTAACTACGTCGAGCCACGACAATAAATAAGGCGCTAGATGGGAGGCAACCCATCGTTTCATCGTTTTTTCATTTTTCATTTTGTTTTTCTTTCATTCTAGTACTTGTTTTGCTTTTGATAAATGAAAATCCAAAACTAAGAGTTGTGCCACGACCAAAACTAAGGCGCTTGGTGGGAGGCAACCCATCGTACTAATTGTTTTCATTGTTTTTTAGCAAATATAGGTGCAAGAGGTATTCAATGAGGAAGATTGGTTTCAAATGACGGTTTGGACGTATTGTATGGTAAAGGTGGTACGTTAGGAATAAGGGTGCGTAAGGCTTCGGATTGAGCATTGCTCATGCCAAAATAGGCATCGAGAAAGGCTAGGCCTAGGTAAAACTAGGCCACAAACATTGCAAAACCTATCCTATAGCCTAAGGTCTCGGAATCTAGTGTGCTATACACTATGCGCCGCCTATCCTTAAGAGTGATATACACTATGCGCCGCCTATGCTATAGCATTAGGTCTCAGTATCTAATATGCTATAGACTATGCGGCGCATATGTCCCTAAATGCCATAGACTATGCGCCGCATATGTCCCTTAATGCCATGGACTATGCGCCGCATATGTCATGCCTATGCCAAGCATTATGCGCCGCATATAGGCTATTTTTGTCTCCAAAACCATTTGGAAATGGGTCAAAACCCGACCCATTCTCTTCCTATATAAAGGGGACTTGGTCTTGAAACATAAGCACATTGCAAAGTGACCTAAAGGCGCCGCATATTCATCCAAATCCTCTCAAAATTTTCTTTTTGCTCTTCCAATTCACAAAATCATCTCCAAAAGCTTCAATCAAGTAAGTATTCTCTTAGTCTTCATTTATTTCTCGTAAGTACTACGTCGCTATGTCTATTATGACTTGCTACATCTTGAAAGAATATTGGTGATGTTAATGAGTTTGGATTGTTGATACAAACCATGTGAGTAACCATATACGTTAGGATAATCTTGACTTATTTCCGACTTGAATTTGGTTTTAATAGCATTATTATACTATTTACGGAATTGCTATGGTTATGAAAATTGCTTAAGTTTGATACTTGGATGCTTACATGTTAGACTATCCCGTTCATCGGGATAAGACCTATAATTAACTACCGACTTAGGAGGTTGTGATTGTTGAAAGTAACTATACCATGATGTAACCCCTACGTAGTAGTGTTGTTATGCCTAACATGAAAGTAGTGCAATGGCTGCAAATAGTGATACATCGCTGATTTTCTTGTCGGAACATAGTTCCTAAAACGTATGAATTCACTTCACTGTTTCGTATTAACAAACCTAAGTGTGGGGTGGTACCCCTATGGCTTTTGTATACATTGTTTCCTTTGAGTTGATGCTAACATGAATATTGTTTAAGTCTCAGGAACAATGGCACCTAAAGCGCGACAAGATAAGGCAACCACTTCCTAAAAGGGCAAGAAGAGAGGTCGTAAGGACCAAGGAGAATCATCCTCAACGCAACTACCACGCCGAATGTATGGAATCAAATGGGTTCTTGAGGAGGAAGCCAAATAATGGTACAAAAACAATAAAGAAAGAAAATATGTTCACGTCGACTTAATCAACAAGGATACTTTAGCAAAGAAGAAGCCGCGGATATTGGCGAAAATAATGGCATTGAAGCTGGATTTCATCTTCCGCGACATGGGAGAGTGTAATCTTGATGTGACAAGGGAATTTTATGCCAACTGGTCGCCAAAAACCATGGGCAATGAAGTCAAGATTCGGGGCCAAGTGTTACAGCTCAACGCGGATTGGATCAATTCCTTTCTTGGCTTACCTTCGGTCGACCCAGCACCATTCAAAGAGCTGTACAACAGGCCTCCTTATAGAGAAATACGACACACCCTTTGTGGAAGTAGATCGATGGCAAGGTGGGGCAGACATAAAGACACCGGACGACACAACACCTTCCCCTATGCACCACTGTATAGGGAAGCAAGAATCTGGATGCGCATTGTCAACTAATGCCTTATTCCTGGGACTCAATACACCAAGATATCAAGAGATAGAGTGTGTTTGGTCTATGCTTTGATGACGAATGTCCCTATCAACTTTGGGGCAATCATTCACTCTACAATGCGGAAAGCCAGACTCCACAAAAGGTCCCACTTCACTTTTGGTAATCTGTTGACAACACTTTTGCGGAAGGAGGATATCGAAGAGGAACCAGCTGATCACAAACTCCCACATAACCCGAAGAAGGTTGACCTCACCAAGGTCAAAGATGCTGAAACAACTCATGGTTTCAACCTTACTACTGCGGAGAGACATGCTCGTGATGAGAGTTTCTTTCGTCATCTTTATGGCATGACACGCTTCACAATGATGAGTGGAGGTCGTATTCCAACTGCTGAAGAGCTCCACCAGCTGGACCATGACTACCCAATGAACATGCATGCACGGGAGATGTGTGGAGTGGGAGTATACTTTGAGGAACCTCTAGACGATGACGTGCCGACCGATGACGATCGACGCTTGCCAGACTCCGATGAGGAGAAGAACTCTGACGACGACTCTTATGATGATTCCGACGAAGGGGATATGACCCCCGACATTGAGGAAGAGTCCGACTGACCAGGTTCTTCGTATTTATTTTCCACTGAGGGCAGTGTCCCATTTAAGTGTGGGGTGGCGGTATCGCATGCTATACTTCTCTATCGCATCTATGTTTGTTTACTTTGTTTACTTTGTTTTATTTGTTTTGTTTTTGTGTGTGTTTTTTTAGTTTAAGTTAAGTTTTTTTAGGAATAATTTTTTTAGCTTCGCATAAAATAATTTTAATAGGCAGCATGAGATTATAACAAGAGTATGTGCTATAATTATGACTGTTGAGACACTTAGGCTCTAGTTGTGACTCATCATGTGATATTATGTGGTTCAATTCCTTCAATTGTTGGGTCGAGAGTCTATATTACTTCCAATATAGTCGACCATGTGCCTTGTGTGTGTGAGATAATAGTATATTCTATGTTTGTGGTTGATGCTAGAACTTGCCTGGTATGTATGCAAAGCGAAAATAAGGAGTGTAAGTTTAAGAGATGATTTAGGCATTTCTTTGGCAACCTATGATTGTTTACCTTCGTTTTACCTACCCTTGGACATCATCCTAGTTAAACCCTTTTGAGCCTTTAGCCTATTTCTTTGACAACCTTGTATGTAAGCCTAATCTACGTTTTCAAGACCATAATTTGATCTAAATTCCTAAGTACTTTAAAGTGAAAAAGTCATGTGACAACATAAGAGGAAATTGGGTGAGTATGATGCTTTAAATTGTAATGGTGCTTGAATGTGTTATGAAAAAGAAGGTGCTATCATAAGAGGTATGTTGTGAAAAGAGAAAGGAAAAGAAAGCTGAAAAGTAAGTTGTGTTTAAAATTGAAAAAATAAAAGAGGAGAACAAGGGTGGTAGAATAAAAGAAAGAAGAAAGGTTGAAAGAAAGAATAAGTGTCAATGATACAATGTGATGTATTAAAGTGCTTAGGAACTTAGTCACTATTTCTGGCCAAAATAGCTGATCCTACCCTTCCCTTAGCCTACATTACAACCATCAAAAGACCTACTTGATTTTAATCTTAACATTCTGACATTTAGTGGAGTATTACACTAAGGGAAAGCCTATGGTCATCAGTTGCTGCATATGAATTCTTTGTGAGAGTGAGAGCAAGGATATTTTGATACCCATGTTTGAAAAATATGCTATACTTGTGAGTGACTATGGGTAATATATTGTGAGACACACATGGTTGATGAGTTTTGGATAGCTGTATATGATTCTTTGTGCCTTAACTGTTGAATATGAGTTGACCACCATCACGAGTCTATGTTGGAGGTTAAACTGTTTCTATTAATGATCGGAAAACTACTCTTTGTTGATAATTGTTGTGCTTGTCTTGATGAATATTTTGTGTTGTTAATGTGAAACCCTAAGTTGATGTTTAGAGGGACATGATATTTTGTTCGAGGACGAACAAAGCTTCAAGTGTGGGGTGTTGATGATAGGCGAATTTACGCACCTATATCAATATATTTTGCCCATATTTGTGCCATGTTTTGAGAACAAACTATATATTTTATGCACTTTTAGTCCTTTTTCCTATAAGTGAGCTAACGAACATGATTAGCAAAGTTTCAGGTATAAATGATGCAGAAATGAGCATTTTATGGCTTACTTGACGCCAAAGAAAGCTCACGAAGGAAGGAACGTAAGATTGGACGCCTAAAGGACCAAAAACGCTGCATGGAAAATCTGTCCCGGGCTAAAACAGCATTTCTGAAGACTTTGGGGACCTGCAGTAACTTAGTTGGATTTGGACAATGATACATTAACCTAGTACAATTGGGTTAAGTATTTCATTAGTTTATTTGGATTTGGATAATGTTACATTAACCTAGTACAATTGGGTTAAGGATTTCATTAACTTAGTAGGATTTGGTTAGATATTTCATTAGCTTAGTAGAATTAGGATATGAGAATTATAAATACCCTATCATGCTAGAGATTTTGGGACATTCACAATTCATTCTCCTTCTTACAAATTCATCAATTCTACAACTCTTCTAATCTTCCCATTAATTCTATTTTTCTTCTATTCATCTATTCTTAAATTCCGCAACAAGAGAATTGTTACTTTTGCCTTGGAATTCACGCCTCACGCCTACCACTTGTGCTACACGAAAATCATCAATCATGTGGTATATCAACAACAATGTCAATCGTGATCTCTTTCGTATTCATGGGTAACTAAAATTCTCTGTTGGGGTTATGGAAGCCAACTGAGATACTATCTATTTCTATGAGTTTGTGAGTTTATGACACGTACAGTGCTTATATCATTATTCTCTTCATCTTAATCTACATTCTTTGTGGTAGCAAACGCAAGAATACGCCAGTATAACATTTAACTTGTTCGAAAGAAAGGTTATTTGTCTGGAAAAGAGATAGTGTCAAGGTAGTAGGGTCACCCCCTAAAATTCCCTACTAAAAAGTTAGTGCCGTAACTGGATTAACCTCTTGGAGAATTTGTACCGTTAGATACGCTTTAAGCTCGAAAGAGTTAAAGTGAAATAATCCTCGAATAGGTCGAAAGACGCCTGGATTTACCATCGAATACAATTCTCTATAAGCACATGCATGTCAGAATTCTACACACTCATAGCCAATAGAGACGTATACCTCAGAAGGTGGACATAACCCCAACTCCTCAATTCTCATTGTTTCACAACCTACTAAACATTCTTTCTTTTTACTTTGCTATTTTCAGCTTTTGCTTCAATATTTTGGTTACTTTACTTGCACTACAAAACTCCCCCCTTTTTACGAGACTTGCACTAAAAGTCTAGTGATTTTACTTACTTGTTGGCCAAGCTATTCCCTGTGGGATCGACACCCAACCCAGGTTGGGTTCTATATTTGCGAACGACCGCTTTACACTCCCACGAGAGCTGTAGATTGAGCGTTATCAGTAAACTCCTGCATGGAACCACTAGGCTTATGATGCTCTATCTTAACCTGCTGACATATAGATCACTTAGCCACAAAAGCTGTAATATCTCTCTTCATCCCACTCTACTAATAGATCTCCCACAAGTCGCGGTACATCTTAGTGGCCCCTGGATGAATAGAGTATCGCATACCATGCATTTCTGCAAGAATTCGCTGCATCAAGTCATCTACACCTAGAACATAAAGACGACCCTGACAACGAAGAACACCATATCCCCCTTGTGCGAAAACCTCTACTTTCTGATCTCTGACTGACTCCTTCAACTTGACAAGGCTAGGATCTCTATCTTGCTTTTCCTTCACCTCAAAAACTAGAGTGATTCTGAACTACTCAGGAGACATACACCACCCTCTGAAGAATCGACTAAGCGAATGCCTAGTCTAGCAAAGTAATGGACTTCCTGAGCCAACTTCTTCTTACTGTCCTTAACCTGAGCAACACTACCCATAGATAGTCTACTGAGAGCGTCAGCCATAATATTGGCCTTTCTTGGATGATAAAGGACACTCATGTCATAATCCTTCAAGAGCTCTAATCACCTTCTCTAACGAAGATTGAGATCTTTCTTGGAAAAGACATACTGGAGACTCTTAAGATCTGTGAAGACATCTACATGAATTCCATAGAGATAATGCCTCCAAATCTTTAAGGCAAATACTACGGCTGCTAACTCAAGATTATGAGTAGGATAATTCTTATCATGGGGCTTTAACTGTCTAGAGGCATAGGCTATGACCTTACCATGCTGCATAAGAACACAACCCAAACCTACTCTGGATGCATCACACTATACTACTAACCCATTAGAACTATCGGGAAGTGCTAAACTGGAGCTGAGGTAAGTCGAGTCTTCAACTCCTGAAAACTCTTCTAGCAAGGATCTGAACACTGGAACTTGATCTTTTTCTGAGTCAATTTGGACATAGGGGATGCAATAGAAGAAAATCCCTCAACAAACCATCTGTAATAGCCAGCTAAACGCAAAAAACTCTTGATATCTAATGGAGATATAGGGCAAGGATAGTTTCTTACCGCTTTGGTCTTTTGAGGATCTACTCTAATACCATCACCAGAAATGATATAGACAAGGAATGCTACTGAACTTAGCCAAAATTTGCACTTACTGAATTTGGCAAATAGCTGGTGGTTTCTAAGAGTCTGAAGTACTATTATGAGAAGGTCTGTATGGACGCGCTCAGTAGCGAAATAGACCAGAATATCATCTATAAAGACTATGACAAACATATTCAAGTACTGCTTGAACACATGATTCATCAAGTCCATGAATGCTGCAGGGGCATTGGTAAGACCAAAATACATAACTAGGAATTTAAAGAGACCATACTGAGTATGAACGGGTATCTTCAGGATGTCACATTCCCTGTGTCAGAGCTGATAGTAGCCTGACCTGAGGACTATCTTAGAGAAATAACTGGCACCCTGAAGTTGGTCAAATAGGTCATTAATTTTGGGAAATGGGTACCTGTTCTTAACCATAACTTTGTTGAGCTAACAGTAATCAATGCATATTCTAAGAGAACCATCTTTCTTGTGCACGAATAAAATTGGTGTTCCCCACGGGGAAATGCTGGGTCTGATGAATCCCTTATCTAAGAGATCTTTCAACTTTTCTTTTAGTTCCCTGAGCTCTGCAAGTGCCATTCTGTATGGTGGAATAGAAATAGGATGAGTATCTAGAATAAGGTTGATGCTAAAGTCTATTTCCCTTTTGGGAGGAATGCCTGAAAGATATTTGGGAAAAATATTTGAGTATTCATTAACCACTGGAATAGATTCAAGACTGGGAGATTCGGAACTAGAGTCCTTAACATGCATGAGATGATAAACATATACCTTAGATCTCATTTTCCTTGCTCGAAAGTAGGAAAAAAGTTGACCTCTGAAAGATGAAGTACTACCTCTCCACTCTAGAACAGGTTCATTCAAAAACTGAAGCTGAACTATCCTATTTCTGCAGTTGATTATGGCAAAGCAGTAATGAAACCAATCCATGCTGAGAATGGCATCAAAATCAGTCATCTCTAATTTGACTAAATCTGCTGAGGTAACATTCTGAAATATCATAACTAAGAAGTTCCTGTATACCCGCTGAGCTATGATGGTTTTACCCAGTGGGGTAGAGACTGAAAAGGGCTCTTCTAGAATTTTAGGACTAATTCCAAAATCACTTACTATAAGGAGTAACAAAAGACAAGGATGCACCTGGATCTAGCAAAGCGTAAATGTGCACATGAAAGATTTGTAACGTACTAGTAATGACATCAGGAGAATTTTCCTGATCTTGTTGGGTCTGAAGAGCATAGAGTCTATTTGGGCATTGCTCACTAGTAGCACTAGAAGTGGCACCCTGCTGCTAGTTTAGGCGACCGAATTAAGCTGAAGAATGGTTTTGCTAACCCCGAGGACCTGGTTGATGACAATCCCTGACTCTGTGGCCTGGCTTTCCACATCCGAAACAAATATCACTCCCTGCTCTAAAAATACCCTGATGGTGCTTATCGCAAGTCTAACACAGAGGATAAGTGCGGGTACTTGCTAACACTGCCCTGAGACTTAGAGCCTGGTGCTCTATCTCTGTTGCCCTCTCTGAACTTAGGAGCTGGATCACTCACTGAAGAATGAGTTGGAGCTGATGGTTTATGACGAAACTGAGAATGGTTTCCTCCTTCTGATATGGGCTGAGCAAAGTTGAAACTGTCTAACCTTGCTCTCTTATTTTGCCTCTCCCTCATCCTAAACTTCTAGTCCTCTATTTTCTGAGAATGAGTCATAAGCCTGGCTAGAGTTATGTTACTATTCATCATGGCATACCTACACTCATTTACCATGCTATCATTCACCCCTAAAATGAACTAGCTCATCTTATCCCTACGATCCGCAACCACATGAGGGGCGTATCAGGCTAATTGAGTAAACCTAAGATAATACTCTTTTACTATCATACTGCCCTATCTGAGGTTGATGAATTCTAGAACCTTCACCTCCCTTAGCTTTTGGGGAGAGAATCTGTCTAAGAAAGCCATGACAAATTCCTCCCACTCTACAGGACCTGCCTCATCTAACCTTCTAGACTTTCACTGCTTGTACCAAGTATGAAACACATCTTGCAATTGATATACGACTAACTCAACACTCTTAACAGTATTCACTCTCATTATATCCATCACCTTTTGAATATGGTCAATGAATTCCTAAGGGTCTTCGTCTGACTTAGACCCGAAGAAGGATGGAGGGTTCATTCGGGTGAAGTCCCGAATCCTAGCTGCAGCTGAATTTGCCGGAATGACTACTGGCCGTTCATTTTGGGCAGCAACAGACTGAGCAAGAGTGGTGAATGCGACTCTAAACTCCGTATGAGAAAAATGTTCGCCCAAAGGATCTTCGGGCTGAGAAGCTGGCTGGTTTCTTTTCTTTGGAGGCATGTTCTGAAATAAAGAGAAAAATGGATTAGACTGAGAGATTAACTTGAGATTATAATCACGGGCACGACATGAATACTGAAAGAACAGAAATTGTTCCTAAAACATCTCATAGCCTCCTGCATATAAATATGGCGTGCAACACACCCATGTACAAGACTTTACTAGATGCGACTTTCAGACTTTCTAGGACTCTATTAAACCTTAGGCTCTGATACAAAGTTTGTCACGCCCTAATTTTCTAGAACCAAAATGCTACACAATGCTCATGACCCCAAAGGACCACAAGGTAACCTATGACTGATATCTGTACCTGTATACGTCATAAAATAACATAATAATGCGGAAAAACTATGCTGAAAGGCCATAAGGTTTAACTGAATAAAACATCTGATAAATCATAACATCTATATGGGGTATTGAACACCCAAAACAACTAAAGTCTGAATCAAATCTGAAAGCCTCTAAGTACTGACTGAATAAGGAGTTTAAGGAATATGTCTCCAACTAACTCCATCTAGCAAAACTAAACTGAAATAAATAATATCATAGAGTAATAATCATATCCTTGAAAGATGAGGACTCATTGCTAAAATCCCTAACTGCTGAAACTGGAATGCTACTGCTACTGCTGATCTGGGACTTGCATCTTTGAATCTATGGTGTAACATAAAAATAAAGCACCATAGCGCAAATATGTCAGTACGATGGAATGTACTGAGTATGCAAGTGGGGTAGGCTAAATGCATGGGGTTTATATGCATGAACAATACTAACTAAATAACTAATATGAATGTGAGAGCGCATACATGAATACATAGTAACTGAGATCGTGAAAATATGATAACTGAATCTGTATACTGATAACATGGTTTACTGTTGTCTAACATGACTGATAACTGATAACATGAGTGACTATATTTGACAGTCCTAAATCTGATAGAACTATCTGAGTTTCGTACTGTATTTGAGTTGACTATTTTTGACCATCCTGATATACTAAAATCTAAAGAACTATATGAGTTCTTTTACTGAGACTGAGACTAAAATTGTGGGATGTAGTTATTTAACGAACATGCCTCATATATGCCATTATAGCGATGCTGGGGTCTAATATCTTCCCTGACTGGAAGGGTGTTAATACTGCACCACTAATAAAGATAAGCAATGAGTGACCCTCATATAATAGGTTACTCTAATGAGAATGGTGGGAACCCTCATATAGCAGGTTAATCCACTTTATCTACCCTTATATAATAGGCTATGATGTCTCAACCTATGCTGGCTACATAGTTCTGGACGCAATGATGATTGCTAAGAATCACATCCTCAAAATAACAGGTGAGTCACTCGGTGCTAACTCCTACTCCCATCTGAATATACTGATTCATGATTAACTGAACTGTACATGGAATGAGACTACTGAATTTCTGTTGACTGACAGAATACTACCGCTATCTAATAACTAACTGAGATCATGAGATTTTTGAGTTTTCTTGTGCCATTTGACTGACTGAGTTCTATGGAGCATGGCTTGACTAAGGATATCATTGAGACATGAATCAGGTTCTAGGCACATAACTATATTTTTTGGGTACGAGTACCCCAAGGACTCGATGGAAGGAAACTAACACAACCATAACACTTCTTGATGATAGAAATAGATTGCACAATTCATAATGCCATAAATAGGGGATTTCATACTAAGCGTAGTTCTCCACATCTTGTACATGATAGGGAGTGCATGTAACATATGGTTACTTACGTGACTTCAACAACAAGAACATTTCATAGCACAACAATCACACATAGCCAGAGCATGAAATTCATGTTGAATCATAAGGAATGGCATGGACTTGTCATTTAGGTACTATTGAGTCATGAAAGCATGATTTTTATCATTTTAGGCATTTCAGCAAATACCTTACATGTGCAACTTTGGGCATAGGTGTACTTATCAAATTAACAATCTTAAAACACCCACATTCATGGTTTTTGTAACTAACAGGCTCATATACTTCATGGAAACACATTAAGATACCATCTTGAAACACAATTAACAACCATTATCTTGAACATAGTCATACAACATCATACAAATCATAATTTTACTATTTAAAATATGGTTCTTGAGCTCCATGGATGAAAGGGACCCATGGATGAATACTATGCATACCTTAGACTGAAGATTCGTGAAAACTAGCGCTAAAATAGGCTTGAATCTTGAAAGAGATCTAATGTTTCTTGAAGGTTCCTGAAGAAATCCTTAGGCTTGTTCTTGATTTTTCTTGACTAGGGTTTAACCACTTTGGGAGAGAATGTTCTTGTTCTTGAGGAGAATCAGAAAATAATGGGATAATATCCTTCTTAGGGCTTTAATACCGTGTTTAGAGTGAGGAAAAAAGACCAAAATACCTCTACTAAATCACTTCCCAGTTGCTGAAATTATTAGCTGACGACCAAGGCTGATAAGCCGTCAGATCTGTGATAGCCCGTCAGCCCAGGTCGTCACCTGGGAGCTGGAATTTTTGGTTTTCTATCTAAGCCTGATGACATGGGCTGATAAGCCGTCAGACTTGTGATAAGTCGTCAGCTTATGTCGTTACTCATTTTCTAGGCGGACATGCTAGAGTAAAATGGGTATATTTTTTTGCTCCGATATCGAATTAGGGAGAAATTGGTATCATTAGAAAGCTAATTCAATTATATATCTTTTGGTAGGTCATGAGCTCAAAAATTCGTAGTATAATGAGAGATATGCTCATTTGAAGCTGACTAAAATAATATCCTTCCGAATAATTCAATTAGTAAGGAATGTTTTGATTCGTCTGATAGCTGAGAGTTATTTGAAGCCTTAATATACATATAACTTACTAATAAAACTATAAAATCACCATGATATACTATTCATGAGCTTGAAACATGGCGCTAATAGTGGTTTGGATTTATCGGGGTATTACAATACCTCTAGCAAGGTCATTCTCATGGTAGAAATCATTAAGACTAGGGTTCCTCATGACCCTCATGTTAAAAAACATACAAAAAGTACCAAAAATACAATCTACCATTAATAACATGTATCAACACAAATATAATCCAGAAACATCATTAATCATTGTTAGGTAACAAAACCCTTTTCATTTGATTCAAAACCACCATGTACACTTATTAATCCAAGTGTGAAATGCATAGGTTTAAAGTTATTTATAGAGGGGAAGAGATACATGCCTTAAACAATTTATATCTCCAACAAACTTGACCTCTTCCTTTCCACTAGATGAACACCTCAAAACCCTAGCCTCTAATCTTGCTTCCAAGAGCATTTAGAGTGCTTAGGTGTGTTTGAGTCTTGTAAATGAAGAATTGGGAGGATACAATGCCTTATATAGTGAGAGGTTTTATGGTTTTAGGCATGGTAAATGAACAAAATGAGCTTGGTTAAAGGCTGAAAATCCCACACGTATAGAGGTACAACTCGCTCTTATGGTTCACTTGGCAATCATGACCTAGGGTATGAGTGGTACCCAGACTCGTACCCTGGGCTCATGCTAGGTCTACCACACTATTGTGGGTACGAAAGGGTTCCCTTGAATTGTAACAAAGGGTATGGCTTATGCCCCAATCCTGAGCTACCCTCATGACCAAAACAGTCCACACGGTTTGAGACTTTACTCTATACGGTTGAGTAGTATACGACTCGTATGCATTGATTACGATCGAGGAATGGACTTTTCGTATGGACGATAGTACATTACCCTAACGTACTGTCTAGGATATGAAAGGGAAGGGGGAGAGGGGTATGATTCATGACCTAGGGTACGACTCAAGCACCCCAACCTTATTCACTCCAGAGACACAAAAAGGTTGTTTTTTCCAAATTGCATCACTCCCTTCGTGGGAGACACTTTCAAGAATACCCAATCGCTCACACTAAACTCTAAGTTCCTATTTCTCACATCTGCATAAGACATTTGTCAACTTTGAGTGGTCTTTAATTTATCATGAATCACCTTCACTTTCTCTAAGGCTTGGTGAATTAAGTCAGGCCCAAGCAACTTACCCTCGCCAACTTCGTGCCCCCTAATAAGAGATCGACATATCTTACAATACAATGCCTCAAAAAGCGCCATGCCAATACTAGAGTAGTAACTATTATTATTGGTGCACTCAATTAAACGTAAACGTTCATACCAATTACCACCATAATAAATTACACAAGTATGCAACATATCCTTCAAAGTTTGGATAGTTCTATCCGCTTGACCATCCGTTTGCAGGTGGAAAACGATAGTAAGCACACCTTAGTTCCCAAAACTTTTTGGAACGACTTCCCAAAGTGGGATGAAAATAGAGGACCAATATTCTAGATAATAGACATCAGAGCACTATGCAACTTCACGATCTCCGCAAGATACAACTTAGCATAATCTTTCACCGAGTAATTAGTGCTCATGGGCAAGAAATAGGTGGACTTGGTTATTCTATAAACAATGACCCAAATAGAATCACATTGATTCCGAGACCTAAGAAGACTGGTAATGAAATCCATATTAATAGACTCACTCTTTGACTCAGGCAACACAATTTCTTGGTATAAGCCATCAGGCCTCATGTGCTCAACTTTCACTTATTAAAACACGATACATTTGGCCACATGGCTAGCAACATCACGCTTAATATTATTCCACCAATAGAAATCTCTAAGGTCATGATACATTTTGGTGGAACAAGGATGAATAGCATAACGGGCTCCATGAGCCTCAACCATGACCCTTTCTCTCAATCCATCGATGTTGGGAATGCATAGCCTACCTTGGTACCTCAAGATACCATCCCCACTAATCACAAAGTCTATGTCTTTGTATTGACCCATATTACCCTTGATCTTCATCAAGTCAGGGTCTAATACTTGCTTTTCCTTTATCTTAACAATAAGAGATGATTGAGATACTAGGTGCACTAACACATTACCATCCTTAGAGTCCGCAAGTCGAACTCTAAAATTTTCCAAACGGTGAATATCTATCTCCAACTACCACTTATCCTTATCAACATAGGGCAAACTCCCCATAGAATATCTACTAAGAGCATCGGCGACTACATTCCCCCTACTGGGATGGTAATGAGGACTCATATCATAGTCTTTTAATAGCTCAAGCCACTTTATTTGCCAAAGATTCAACTCATTTTGGGTAAACATATATAGAGAGTTATATGATCAGAAAAGATATCAACATGAACACCATAGAGATACTGCCACCAAATTTTCCAAGCAAATACCATAGCTAACAATTCTAAGTCATTGGTGGGGTAGTTTTTTTCGTGAACTTTCAATTGCCTTGAAGCATAGGCCACTACCCTACCATTCTGCATCAACACATAACCAATTCCAACTCGAGAGGCATCACGGTATACCATAAGACCATCACTACCCTCAGTTAAGGTCAAAACCAGAGCCAAAGTCAATTTATCTTTAAACTTCTCAAAACTATCCTTACACATATTAGACCACAAGAACTTGACCTTTTTTTGGGTCAATTTGGTCAATGGGGCAGCTATGGTGGAAAAGCTCTCGACAAAAAGTCTATAATAATCGGCTAGAAGCAAGAAAATCTGAATATCGGTTGGAGTCGTAGGTCTAGGGAACTTCTTAACCATCATAATCTTTTAGGGATCCACCATGATCCTTTCACTATAGATGACATGACTAAGAAAAGAAACAACTTTCAACCAAAACTCACACTTAGAGAACTTGGCATACAAATGATGATCCCTCAAGGTTTGCAACATAATATGGAGGTGATCTACATAATTCGGCTCACTCTTAGAGTATACTAAGATATCATCAATGAAGATAATGAAAAATATGTCCAAGAATGGATAAAATACCCTATTTATTAAGTTCATGAATGCCATTGGGGCATTGGTCAACCCAAAGGACATGACAAGAAACTCATAGTGACCATACCAGGTTCTAAAGGTAGTCTTAGGTATATACACTTCCCTAATATTAAGTTGATGATAACTTGATCTAAGATCAATCTTAGACAAATACTTCACAACCTAAAGTTGATAAAACAAATCATCGATCCTAGGAAGAGGATATTTGTTCTTTACGGTCACCTTGTTTAACTGACGATAATCAATTCACATATGAATGAAACCATCCTTCTTGCTTCAAACAACATGGGAGAACTCCAAGGAGACATGCTAGGCTGGATAAAACCCTAATTTAAGAGGTCTTTCAATTGATCCTTAGGTTCTTTCAACTCTGCCAGAGCATTCTATAAGGAGGGATAGAGATTGGATGAGTGACCGAGATAAGATTAACCCCAAAATCAATTTCTCTATTGGGAGAAACACTGAGATGATCATCAGGAAACACTTCAGGAAACTCATTTACCACGAGAACAAATTCTCGAGAAGGCTCTTTCGAGTTAAAATCCTTAACTCAGACTAAATGATATAAACCCCCTCTTGAAATCAACCTTAGGGCTTTGAGATAATAAATAAACCTTCCATTAGGCACTAAAGTACCACCTTCCCATATAATGATTAGATCATTAGGGAATTTAAACATGACCCTACGGATCTGATAATCTAAGAAAGCATAGCAAGAGTACAACCAATCCATTGCTAAGATGACTTCAAAATCAACCATGACTAACTCGATCAGTTCAACAAGAGTATCTCTATTACTAATAGATATTACACACCCCCTGTAGACCCTTCTAACAATCACAAGGTCTCTAACTAGGGTAGAAATAGAATAAGGAACCAACAGAATCTCGAGACCATAATCAAGGTGAACAACTACATACGGGGTCACATAAGAAAAAGTAGACTCCGAATAAAACAAACAACATACATCACGAGAGAAAAATCTCAACATATCCATGACAATATCAAGAGACACCTCAGAATCCTGGCGAGTAGAAAGTGCATACAAAACGTTTTGGCCGACACGGGTGCCAGGAGTAGAAGTAGAAGTAGATATAACACCTTTTGGTGTAGGAGTAGTAGTAATAGGGGCCCTATTGGAATAAGTAGACATTCAAGAGGGGCACTCTCACTGCATGTGCCCGACCTGACCATAAAAAAACACCTTTCTTTCCCTTTCTCACACTCATTACAATTGCTTTGATGGGCGGGGTGGAGCCGACTAGGTACCACTAGTCTGAAATTAGGCACCTTATGCTCGGGACCCGCCACTGAACTAAGATCGATTACCACTTGAGAACTTTGGTTAAGGAGAGCAAACACTAGCTGAGGAGAACGAACTTGAACTCCCCCACTTCTTTTGTGGAAACTTGCCACTATTTCTACCACCACCTTCGAAAGGCCTAAACTTTCTGCCTTACTTTTCACTAAGATCAAATTGCTTCTTATTCTCATCTTTCACTTATTTCATATACACAATCAACTTAGAGATATCTATGTTGTCAATCAACAACACTGCCTTGCTCTCAAGGACTAACTCACGAGATAATGTTGAGACAAACTTGCACATTCTGGCCCTCATGCTAGAGGCCATTTAGGGAGGATCTTTGATAATTGATGGAATTTCAAGGCATACTCTTGAACAAATGTTCTCCCTTACTTTTAAGTTCACGAAATCTTATGCCTTAGCCTCTCTCAAATCTTAAGGAAAGAAAGGGGTAAAGCCTCGGAGAAATCCACCCAAGAAGCTAGACTAGCATCAATACCTTTAAACAACTCTTAACAAGAAGTCAATATATCATCATCTCTCAACAAGTCAATATAGATATATTATCATTTATATTAATATACTTATCCTTACACATAGGTGATCCACATGCTAATCAAGAGTCCAAGGCTCAAAATCATTCTTGAACATATACTCATACACATGGATATACACAACATGTTCATAGTAAACCACAATGGGTACAAGACTTAGCATAAAGTCTCAAATCATTGATTCATAAGGCATGGAGTGAAGAACTTCCAATTGAGTTATCCCATTAGGTCAATCCCATTGCCATTTCATTAAACTAGAAACTTAAATTGCTAGTTATTTCATTGGTCTAGGAACTCGAATCACTAGCCATCTCACATCATTAAACTAGGAACTCAAATCGCATGTCTTATCGCTGGTCTAGGAACTTGAATCACTTGCCATGTTATTTGGGGAGGTATTCTAACCTCAAGAGATCTCTTCGGACTAGGAACTCAAACTACTAGTCATATCACTAGTCTAAGAACTTGAATTACTAGCTATGTCATTAGATAAGGAACTCAAACCACCCTTCATTTCATTAAACTAGGAACTCAAATCGCTAGTTATTTCATTAGATGAGGAACTCAAATATCCAGTCATTATTAGTTGTCCATTAAAGTCTTGACAAATTAGTTCATGCATTCACATTCACACAGTTCATATTACATTAAAGGTTTGGCTTACTTAGCCAATTCAACATTATACTTGACCACATGGTACTCATGGGAGCCTTTATTTCTCAAACATCTCAATAGGACAATGCCTTTATTCAATTAACCATACAATTCAATTTGTGGTTCTCAAGACCTACACAATCCATTCATATGTCATTAACAACATTCTATCATAATTTAACCACACTTGGTCCCATACATAATTAAGTTCATTTTCATGTCTAGGGATTTACCCTTTTATTATCCATCAACCTACAAGGTTATAAATTACACAATACATAGATAATAATACCTTCACAATATTATTCAACAATTATTCACACATATTTAGGCAATTTCCCCAGTTCAATACATTGTCAATATACAACTAGTCATTCTACTTAGACATTTTAACAAACTAGTCAATCTACAACTAGTTATATTTAGCACCGACTTCACCAAGGTCCAATTCAAAAATCACATTTATTTCCTTAGTATTACCCATGTAGTGCTTTACTTTTTGCCCATTCACCTTGAAAGGGGCTTCACCATCCTACTTTAATTCCAAAGCACCAAATGGAAACACTCTTAGCATAGTGAAAAGACCATACCATCTCGACTTCAATTTACCTAGAAACAAGCGAAAACTTGAGTTGTAGAGTAATACCTGGTCACTTTTTTTAAAATCCTTTTTTCAATCTTCCGATCATGATGCCGCTTCATCTTTTCTTTGAAAAGTGCAGAACTTTCATAGTCCCAAAGTCGAAATTCATCCAACTCATTCACATTGCTCATGCAACTCATACATAAACTTCTTTCTTTGGTAGAAGGAAAGATCTCCTGGGACTAGTTTATTGGCTAGATAATTGCATAATCTGCAAACCATGGAATTAGATATTGGGAAGCTGCCAATAACTACTCATTTAGAAAACTATCATCAATCTTGAGCCCATTTCCATTTTCTACATAGCTTTGTCCTGAATTCTAGACAGATGATCTACAACTTGGTTTTCAGTGCCTTATCTATCCTTGGCTTCAAAATCAAATTCCTGCAGCAATAAAACCTACCTAATCAGTCTAGGCTTTGTATCCTTTTTCACCATCAAGTAATACAATGCATCATGGTCATTGTGCACTAATACCTTCATCCCAATCAAGTAAGACCTAAATTCCTTGAAGGAAAAAACCACTACCAATAACTCTTTTTCAGACACTATGTAGTTCTTTTGAGCAGGATTCAATGCCTTGCTGGCATAGTAGATGGGATGAATAATCTTTTCTTTTCTTTGGCCTAGGACATCACCTAAGGCCACTCCACTTGTGTCACACATACCTCAAAATTCAAGGACCAATTGGGAGACTTAATGATTGGGGCCAACACCAACTTCTCTTTTAGGCTTTCAAAAGCCTTCATACATTCATCATCAAAAAAAAAATTCACCTCCTTCTCAAGAAGCTTGCAAAGAGGGTTAAAAATCTTTGAGAAATCCTTGATAAAACACTTCATAAAATCCCGCATTCTCTAAAAATCTCCAAATCCCCTTCACAGAAATTGGAGGAGGTAATTTCTCAATTACCTCTGTTTTGGCTCTGTCAACCTCTATCCCCCTTTTTGAAATCTTATGCCTAAGAACAATACCTTCTTTGACCAAGAAATGATATTTCTCCCAATTAAGTACCAAGTTGCATTCCTCACATCTTCTAAGAGCATTTGCCAAGTGAACTAGGAAGTCATCAAAAGAATCACCAAAGACTGAAAAATCATCATAAATATTTCGCTGGTGTTGTTGTGACTTAGATGCACATATAAGTGCACGTGATCATACAAATAATATAGTAATTTAGACAATCAGATATCGTTTTCACGAGGACTAAGAAACTAGACATTTAACCAACTTTTAGTTTTAGATAATGAGTATTAAGTGTTGTAAATTATCAAGATGATTTTGAACTTGAGAATAAAAATATAAAGTAATTACTAAGAAATAAAAGTGTATGACTAAAGCAAAGCAAGCAACAGTTGTAAGCAATAATGCTAAGAAGTCCAGGGTTGAGGCTTTCCAAACAATCATACAAATCTTTATTCTTATAGAAGTCTTATTGAATATCGAGTTGTTGGTTCGCAAGGTTTAATCCATGATTTTTATCTCCCGACCTCAAATCTTCTATCTATTGAATATTGAAGCTACAACTCCCTCAGAGATACAACAATTCTTCTAGATTCATTAAGTATGCTTATTGCAATTGAACCAAACAAGGCGTCTAGGTATATCTCTATCCTAGATGCTACTTCAAACCCCTTATTTCATAAAAGGGTAAGAACTTTGCTACTTAATTTACTCGTTCTAATCTACGATTCCCTTCCCAGATTTACATAGAAATATAAAGTTATTATAATGGAGGCCAAGCATTAAAATAGTAAGCTCAAGAAATTAAGAACAACCCAGATGATAATCCAAAAAGAAACTACTATAAAGAATATCAAAGAGTAATCATGTTCTTGACCTCAACCCTAGAACAAGGGTATTTAGCCACTCACGTTTGAATTAAATATAAAAAACAAGTAATTAACCAAAAATTAGTATTAAGGTAAAAAAGTTAAAAAGAAATAATAAGAACCCTAAAAGGAAGAATTCTATGCTTTTTTTCCACTGCTATACTAGCCAAAAGTGTTTGGAATTGTGCTCACGTGTTCTTTTATACTTGGGAAAATTTCACCAGATCTGAAGGCTTGACGCGATGCATTGATAATCGTGTCACCACAGCTAACGCATTGTGTCAACATCATGTTGATGCACTGGAATTTACCTTAAAAAATTAGACTAAGTCAAGTTCTTCACCACACGATGTGTCGCATTAACTGAAATTTTCTCCTCAAAATTTGACTGTGTCAAAACTTTAAGCATCGATGCGACATATTGACATTGTACTGATGCACTGAGAGTTGCAAAAGAAGAATTTTCTAAGGCACAACTTTATGCATCGATGCGACACATTAACATCATGTCGATGCACTGGAAATTATTCTTCAAGTTTTGGCTAAGGCACACATATTGCCAGTCAACGCAACACATTCAGATAGCGTCGCATCACTGGAATTTTTCTCCAGTTCCTTTCTTTCTTTGCGTCAATCCTCAGCTCTTTTCTTTTCTCCTTACTCTCGTGCATCTCCATATGTTTCTTACTTTGATCCACATGGTCTTTCGCATCTTCATGATGTTTATTCAATTTTCTTCCAAATCTATGAGAAATTTACCCTATATCTCTAATCACATTGGTTAGCCATGAAACACAATTTAGCTCACAATTCAATATAATTAGCACAATTTTTATTCTCAAAACAAGTCCAAATATGGGTAAATAGTAGTGTTTGGACATATGAATATGCCCACGATCACCACCCAATACTTAAAACCTTGTTCGTCCTCGAACAACTTCAAGCAGCACTATCATCAAACATTCTAATCACAACCTAAGAGTCATGCTTGTGTTGGGCACATGAACACTTTATTTCACACTTTGTCATCACAACAAGGACAATAAATTTGCTGGCAAACTTAATAAAAGCACTTAATCAAGAAACTACATGAATAATTCGGATTTTCATCGGCATGCACCCTCATAACAAGAAAGTTTTCCCCATATTAATCACAATATAACAATCTTAATCAGGTGGGAAATATCAAAATTCAATCACTCGCTCTCAACAAAGAATTCATAAATAATAAGTGATGAACCATAGGTTTTCCCTTACTATATTATTCCACTAATAGTCAGATGTTGAAATCTAGGATCAACTAGGTCTTTTTATGGTTGTAATGTAGGTTAAGGGATGGGTAGGAGCTATTTGGGAAATAGTGACAAATCTCTCTAAGCGCTTTAATACATAACCACCTTCCATCAAAATCGCATTTTTGTCAACCTAACTTTTCATTTCATTATCTTTACACATCCATTGTTTCACCCCACTCTTTCTAAGCATATTAACAACACTACGGGGTAGGAGTATTTTTCTTTTTACATCATAATTCAATTTTTAGATTTTCTTCATACCCCAATTCTTGTTACGCACCCCTATAGTAGCCATCCTCAACCTAAGCAATTTTCCATAGTTGAGGTGCACATTATCCTTAATAGACCAGGGCCAAAACAGGTTCATTGCAACACAAAAATCGGGTAACAAAACTGGATTTTTCATCAAAAAAAATTTCTAACTCCTAACCGTTACAATTAAACATACAAATTACTTCTCTAGAGCTTCATTTTCACATTTTTCTTTCTTTGTACTTCACATTCTCCCTTATTCCATTATTTGTATTAAAAGGGTTAGGAACTACGAATCAAATTAAGGTCTATCAAAGAAAGGATTCGGCTACCAAAGAAATCAGGCTACAGGCTCAATGGGGCATAACTAAGGTCATGTATAAAGGTAGGTAAGTAATGTCTTTACAATTCAGTTAACAAAGAAATGCCTAAATCACTTCCTACACCTAACACCTTTTATTTTGTTATGTAAACACATCGGGCAAGTTCTAGTCATTCCTATACATGTAGAATATAGACAAATACTCACTCACTCGGTGCATGCTAAGAATCAAGTCGGATCCTTACGGTTTCTGATATTGCACTTTATCAAATTCATCATTAAGCCAATCAAATCAAATTACACATGTTGGGACTTACATTTAAGAATATAATTTTTACTACAATTTTTCAAATCTAAAAAATCTTTGCCCAACACATTCAAAAGTCTCCATCAAGGTCCTATCATTTACTCAGCTTCTAAAGACGCGCTCTCCTTAAGGCGGTCGTCATCCATCAATCATAGGGGGAGACACTAAATATGATGTTGAAATTTCCTAAAAAAAGTACACATAATACTTGTAATATAAAAATTAACACAAAGGGTGAAAATAAAATACTGTAAATAAAGTATTTGCCTTAAAGGGCAATAGTGTCAACTTACATCCACAAAACATAAAAACCAGAAATAAAAATTGTTCAACCAACACAACCAAAACCAACATTGTTTAGATATTAAAAATGGAAGAGATAGAGATGAAGATGATCAACGACCAACCACCCCACACTTAGACATAGCACTATCCCAGTACTAGCAATATGCATAAGGTAGGGTGGTGTCGTACTCCCTGCTCAGTAAAATGTCACTAAGGCCATCACGTCATCAGCATCAACATCATCACCCAATTCATCACTAGAATCTCCATCATAAGATTTCTCCTCATACCCAGACTCATCATCAGAATAAGCCATGCGTCTTTCCTCGTTCGTCGGGGCGTCATTATCTACTGGCCCATCAAAATCAGGCCCAATGCACAACAAAGTCCGAGCATGAGGTCCTAGAGGGTAGTCAAGCTCCACTACACGAATCTCTTATTGGGTGGCTGGAAATCCCCAGTCCTCAATTACAACATAGTTATCCCATACATACGGGCTGTGATCACATTAGTGCAAGCATTACGCTCGGGCATAGTCAATTTACACCATGAGGAGCTGATCCTTTGGTGCGAGAAATATCAAGTGGTCTGTCACCAACAGGTGGTAAATAATATGCCTCCTCCTCTGGAACAACTTGTTGCCTCAAAAATTTGGTAAGAAGCCCACCAAACGCATATCTTTGACCCCCTAAAAATCCAGCCTTTCTCATAGCTGAAAATATAAGACACACCCAATCACGGGTCACCTCCATCATATATTTCCCATGAACAAGATAGGTATGGATGATTCTGGACTATAGACGTGCCTCCCTGTTCATATGAGCAAATAGAAGTGATACATATGTACCTCTCTCTTATAATAAATCCATATCACCGTAGATCGAGTACCGCATAGGAGATAATGGATATACTAATAAGGTGGCTCGATGATCAATGTATTTAGTGGCTCAATGATCATTGTATTTAGTGGCTCCGGATCCGTGAAGGGTGACTCATTAACCGTATTTGTAGTGAAAGTTATCACATAACCACGTACCTCGACCTCAGAATCTTTCGGGTTCCGATTCGCATCAAATTCCTGAACTAAGCATAAGTTGCATGGACCCGACTACTCAAAGAGAAAATTAATATGGTGGGCCTCTATTTTTCTCACCATAAAGGGATATTTCTTCATCAAACTCGCCCTATTAATAAATTGATCGGCTGAATATTTTGACTCTTTATGCTGAGAGTACCACTTTCATCCTGCCGCCACCACAGCGTTAGTTCCAAACCTTTTTTAACCCCTAGGAACATATGGGGTTGCAGGCACCCGGTCAGCTTCACGACTCCTCTTCTGCCTGGGCTCAAATGGTCCAACTATATTTTCCTCTTTGCCTTTTTGTTGGTGGTTGCTCGACATTGTACCTTTTAAACATGACAACCCACAAACATATAAAACAAGCACCTTCAAATCTAGTCACCACTAAATGTGAAATTTACCCCACACTTTATTGCTAGCATAATTTTGTAAATAAATGCACTAGGGTACTCAGACTTCCTCATTTTATTTTACACGTCCAAGCATCGGTTACTCATCATAAACACATAAAGACATTTCTAAGTTGGTATAATTCTCAATATCAGCTCAAGGACAAATGAATGAATAATTTTTCACATAAGCATCTCTAATTATGACTACATGACCTCTCTTCACCTCACTAACTTTAGTCCCTCATAGCTACCACTAAGGTATTGTGATATAGATATTCACTTCACACTTAGTTTCCTTTATATATTGAACATCATCATTCTAATATTCTTGATATTTTTCCATGATTTAGCAAATCAACTCATTTATTTAGAAACTAAGTCACTTTGAAAGTGTACTTCTTCACTTTAACAAGCACATCAACAATCTAATCTCAACATAGCTTATAGTAATTCATGCAAATATACCACAAGAACTCATAGCAGTCAAAACAATTTCAATACCACCACCATAGATTTACAAGTCATAGCTCAAATAAAACCCTCAACCTACACAATTATTGTTACTATTTTACTTAAACATGCCATTTATCATCTCAAGTCCACAAATCAAAACAAGTTCATGCCCTTCATCCCTAACAATTTAGCATCCTAATCATTATTTACCATATAAAACAACTTTGAGTAAATAAAGGGTATATGACTTACCTTTTACTTGAGGTAGAGAAAATGAAGGATGAATTATGCACCACAAGAATAAAAATTGATTTTTAATTTTAGGGAATTTAGGGGCGGCGGCATTGCTAGGTTTAGGGTAAATGGGTGAATAGGTTAAAGTCATATATATAGAAGTCACCCAGAATTGAACAGTTAATGTGACACATCATGTTTCATGTTGAACAATCGACGCGACGCATCATGTTTCGCATTGAAGAATTGATGCGACGCATAATGTTCACGTCGCTTTTCTGGAAGTAGCATTAAAAATTCAGTCTAAGTGTTGCTTGCATGCCAACCGATGCGGCGCGAGGCTTACCGCATTGATAGAAGTAATGCGACGCATTAGAATCGCGTCAATTTACTGGAAATAGCTTTAGAAAATTTTTCCAAGTGTGGGTATGATGCATATCGATGCGACACATCAAGATAGCATCGGTCCACTAGAATTTGCATCCAAAAACTTTTCTAAGGGTAAATTTCCCATACTTTAATGCATTTTTTCTTACCCTTTACCTTTTTCTCTCCATGAATCACCTATTTACTTACTCAAAGGCCCATGATCATCATCTTCTCATCTTCTTTTTATCCACCAAATTTTTCATTTCTACACATCCATCAAAAACAAAAAAAATCATATAAGTAAAGTGGGTTGCCTCCCACCAAGCGCCTTATTTTTGGTTGTGGGACGACTCATCTTTTTGTATTTTTTATTTCGTTTTGTTTTTAAACTACTAAAAATTAAACTACCTATTACATTATATTTGTGGGTTTCCTCCCACAAGTGCCTTATTTACGATGTGGCATGAATCAGCTTAGTTCTACCCCTCAGCAAAGTTAATGGTCTCCTTGTGCTTATACGGATGATCAACCCAATAATGTTTTAATTGTGATAACACTCAACTTACACGTCAATTTAGTGCAAGGCGGTCGTCGTCAATATATTTACCCAACTTTAGAGTCGGGTCTAATCCACAAGGAATAATATGAGTGGCGATTAAAATAGTTTGAAACTAAAGAAACAAGTTAGAATCAAACAACTGGTAGAAAAAGACAAAATGGGGGTTTTGGAGATCAGTAAATAATTGTTGGTCACTTTAGTTTTAGTGTTTGTAATCAAGAGTTTATGGAAAACCAGAATTATGTTCACTATGGGTTTTGGTACTTGACAGATGCTAATAGTGATTCAGGATTCTCACGATAGGAAGGAATAATAGATTAACTTTATCAAAGTTATGCCTAAATGTCTCTCGACCTACTTAAGCATTTAATTACCTAATCCTCTCAGACTTAGGAAATTTATATTCACTGACCAGACTTTACCTCAGGTTAATTAACCTTGTTACAAAGTCAATTATTAAACGGAAGGTTGGTAGCTTCCAAGTCCCTATTAATAATTCATTTCCTACTATAGTTGATTTCTTATCTCAAGCAAATCAAAGCAGGTGCTATCTATCGTTTGCAACCAATAGACAATAATTGAAACCTTAGAATTATCAAGGAGTCCTATTAGCTTTAGAATCTTAAACACTTAGCAACTTACCAAGACCTAACCCATAGATCCCATAATTAGGGTTAAAGGAATTTAGCCACTCATAATGTAATAATCGATACAACAAGTTGAATTCGTAATTTGAAAGATAAACTTACATCAAGATGAAAAACAATGAGTGTTTCTCAGATTAGATTAAAGTAGAAAACCTAAAATATTGATGATAATCCCTTCAAAGTTAATTGTTTTGACCAACCCGAGAAACTAGAGTGAAAATAACAAAATATGTGCATTCCAAAATAAGTTAGAAGAATAATCATCCTCCATAGAAAACCCTAAACTATCCTTTAAATACTTCAGCCAAATTATGGAAACAAAATCACAGAGTGCAGTGTTTTTCTTGGATTAGGTGATGACATGCGTGACGCCTTATCAGGAAGCTGACAACTTATCACGGATGTCATCAGCTCCTCTTCAATATTGACAATTTCTGGTTAAGGCTGATGGTGAATCTTGACGGCTTATCAAAACTGTGATTACATATCAGAAAATGTCATTACTTCTCCATCTCAGCTCCCATGTTCTGTCTAAGGCTTACGACGACTCTGATGGCTTATCACAAGGCTAATAGCTTATCACATATCATCGTCAGTTCTTCCAACTGAATCCCATTCTTTATTTAAGGCTGACGATAAAAATGATAACCTATCAGAGTACTGACAACTTATCAAGAATGTCGTCAGCCACACTTCTCTTCTCTTTGCTTCAGATTTCAACTCTTTTACATCTATCATTGTTGGTTCTTTTGCATCTTGATTTCCACTGAAAAATCAAAGATAAAACAATCAAAAACAACAAAAGTTACTTAAGCTTTTACAACTATTCTCAGTTAAAAGCCTCAAATGTGTTAGCATCTGTTCACACATCAGCACCCTCAACATAAAACAATTGTTTGTCCTCAAGCAACTTAAACATAACTAAGAGGATACAAAGCACATTTGGTAGTCAATCATCCATTTTAGCTCAAAACATCTTCACCATCTCCAAGGTTAATTAATTTTAAAAACAACTATACATATTATTGAAGAACAATTATGCACACAGGAATCAAGATATGGAATAAATTCAGCAACAACAACCATGCATGTACCAAGATTACACTATCCAAACAAGTTAGCAACTAGCAATGTAACCAATGTGCCCTTACAATGAAGAGGTCCCTCCTGACTCATATGTTAACTTAAGAATGTCAATGCGGGGACGGTCAAGAGACACTCACTCTCAGAGAGAAGTTCCAGTCAATGTATGCCAAATACCATAAACTTGCCCTTATTTTCATTACCGAAGCTTTCAGACCATTATGTTAGGATCACAATAGAACTTTTCTTCAGCTTGTAATGTAGGCTTGGGGTTGGTATGATACACAAGGATATTTGAAGTAACTAAGCCTCCTTGGCACTACACTATTTTTTGGGGTCTCACTTATCAACCTTTACCTTATTTATCCCTCTGTTGATTAAAGCACATTCAAGTTGGGTGTAGTTTTTATTCATTTATTTTTTTTCACAACTTTTTTTTTATTCTTTTTCTACCACACCCAGCCTTGCATCTTTTTTTTACCCTTCCTCATACTCACTTTACACCACACACCCTTATGATAGCCACCCTCAACTTAGGCTATTTGCCTAAGTAAAAGTGCACAACGTCCAAGGTGGACCAGGGCCAAAACAGGTACATTGTGATACAAATGGGAAGGTGATAGGTATAATAAAAAGAATAGTAATTCAGGCTCAAAATCAGGATCAAGGGATATTATTCACACATGGAAGGTTATTTAGGCTAAAAATGGACTAATATCAACAACGACCTATGATCTTCTCCTAACCGCTATCCTACAACTAATGCAAGACCAACCAAGCAAGTTTTGGATTTAACACACAATGGGAACTAGGTAGTATCTCACACACACACGACACAAAGGTACATCACAAGTTATTACCCATTCGGTTCATGCAATTATTTAGCAATGGTTATCATGTCACTAGTACTAATGCCATAACAAGATGCACAATGGTCACACATAAATTCATATCACACAGTTGTAACATAGACCATTGGAGAGGTGTTCAAAAATCAACAAAAACATGTTAACTACCTACGATACTTGTATTTCTCCTAGTCAACTACAATATTTTACAATAAATCACAATACGCCTAAACATGTCGGCTCTACTAGGAACAAAACTCTGGGAAAAAGAGGCACGACAACCAAAAACCCCAAGAGGACATCAACACTCATAAGTAGCCCACCTTTAACTTAAA
Source organism: Capsicum baccatum var. pendulum (assembly GCA_030864225.1). NCBI lineage: Eukaryota > Viridiplantae > Streptophyta > Magnoliopsida > Solanales > Solanaceae > Capsicum > Capsicum baccatum. The sequence continues at coordinate 139,044,484 of CM061550.1, forward strand.
ATCATGCAATGTACCCAGTGCGTCAAATCAAAATAAGAGAGTTAGAACCATAACTGTGGCACCATGTGTGCGAAGATATGATGTCAATCATATAATACGAATACAAATAACAAAATACCTTGGGTCGCCTCCCAAGAAGCGCCTGATTTAATGTTGTGGTACGACCTAACTTAGTTTTTTCCTCCACCTTGAGGATATGAATTTCACCCCCAACTTAGAGTCTATTTTCTTTCCTCGCTCATAGGGGGTGGTATAAAAATTAAGGAATCGAGTAATAGAATGTGCATGGTAAACCACTCAACCCTAAAGTGAGGTATGTTTTTATGTTGCTTGTCTAGTGTAAAATTAAGAATATATGATTCTTGTTCCTCATCTTCACACTCTTCTACTATTTTAAATGATTCCACTGACAAGATATCATCTAAACGTAATGTAGAAAAGTTCTTTGAATGGGGACCAACAAATCGTACTTCAAAATTTACACTATCCTCAACACCTTCACTTATATTCACCTTCTCAATATAAGTCTCAAGATCAAGATGACAATCGAGTAGCTACGATTATTGTGTTTTCTCCATAAGTTGTCTAATGTTCTCCTCATATTCTTATTTGTTTAGATACTGTAGACATGGTGGCAGTGGTAAATCCTTTAGCTCTTCCCACAACTGCGTTTGAGACTCTAAAATTTGTTTCATCAATTTGTCCAAATTGTTCGTTTCAATTATAGCAGCATATATATCTTAAGAATGATCACTTTGACCACAAGCCAAACACTAAGTTGTAGTCTATTTCCTAGTTAGAATAGTATCCGCAACATATTGTGAAGGTCCCATCCATTCACTTCCATCTAAATCTCGATAGTAAGCCTTATAATATGGTCCCCTATAATAATAACAAGAATCATCATCACTCAAAAAACCATCTGTCCAGGCTGACATCTCAAGAAAGGTGTGAGAAAAATAAAAATAAAAGAAAATAAAAAAATAAACTAAATAAAGATTTACAAGTTTGAATTAAAGAAAGTAAGCTAAAATTTCAAATCAACTTAATACGCCAAATTGTTCCCCGGCAATGGCGCCATTTTTGTTAACGCTGAACTTACACGTCAATTTAGTGCAAGGCGGTCTCGTCAATATATTTACCCAACTTTGGAGTTGGGGTTGAATCCATAGGGAACAATGTGAGTGGCGAATAAACTAGTTTGAAACTAAAGCTACAAGTTAGATTCAAACAACTGACACGAAAAGACAAAATGGGGGTTTTGGAGATTAGCAAATAATTGTTGGTCACTTTAGTTTCATTGTTTGTAATCAAGAGTTTATGAAAAACTAAAATTATGTTCACTATGGGTTTTGGTACTTGACAGATGCTAATAGTGATTCAAGATTCTCACGATAGGTAGGAACAACAGATTGTCTTTACTGAAGTTATGCCTAAATATCTCTCGACCTACTTAAGCATTTAATTACCTAATCCTCTCAGACTTGGGGAATTTATATTCACTGACCAGACTTCATCTCAGGTTAATTAACCTTGTTACAATGTCAATTATTAAATGGAAGGTTGGTAGCCTCCATGTCCCTGTCAATAATTCACTTCTTACTATAGTTGATTTCTTATCTCAAGCAAATCAAAGCAGGTTCTATCTATCGTTTGCAACCAATACACAATAATTAAAACCTCAGAATTATCAAGGAGTCCTATTACCTTTAGAATCTTGAACACTTAGCAACTTACCGAGACCTAGCCCATAGATCCCATAATTTGGGTTAAAGGGATTTAGCCACTCATAATGTAATAATTGATACAAGTTGAATTCATAATTTGAAAGATGAATTTATAGTAAGATGAATAGCAAGGAGTTTTTCTCAGATTAGATCGAAATAGAAATCCCAAAATATTGATGATAATCTCTTTAAAGTTAATTGTTTTGTTCAAGCCAAGAAACTAGAGAGAAAATAACAAAATACCTGTGTTCCAAAATAGGTTCAGAAGAATAATCATCCTTCTTACAAAACCCTAAACTATACTTTAAATACTTCAGCCTAATTATGGAAACAAAATCACAGAGTGCAGTGTTTTTCTTTGATTAGGTGACGACATGCGTGACGCATTATCACGAGGCTAACGACTTATCACGAATGTCGTCAGCTCCTCTTCAATTTTAACAATTTTTGCTTAAGGCTGACAGTGAATCCTGATGGCTTATCAAAACTATGATGACATATCTGATAATGTCATCACTTCTCCACCTCAGCTCCCATGTTCTATCTAAGGCTGACGGAGACTCTGATGGCTTATCACAAGGCTGACGGCTTATCACATGTCATCATCACTTTTTCCAGCTAAATCCCATTCTCTATTTAAGGATGACGATGAAGCTGGTAACCTATCAGAGTGCTAATGACTTATTAGGAATGTTGTCACCGCACTTCTCTTCTATTTGCTTTAGATTTCAACTCTTTTACTTCCATCATTATTGGTTCTGTTGCATTTTGACTTCCACTGAAAAATCAAAGATAAAACAATCAAAAATGACAAAAGTTGCTTTAGTCTTTGCAATTATTCTAAGTTAAAAACCCCAAATGTGTTAGCATCTGCTCACACATCAACTCGCTGTCTATTCATCAGGAATTACTCCATCTTCTCTTTATTCCACAAATCTACAGCTCCATGAGGTGTCATTCACACCATCTCAAAAGGTCCAAACCATTTCGATCGTAATTTATTAGGGAACAACTTAAGTCTTGAATTGAACAAAAAAACAAGTTATTCGGGTTCAAATACTCTCTCTTTAATTTGTTTATCATTCCATCTCTTAGTTTTCTCCTTGAATAGTTCGGCATTTTCATAGGAGTGAAGCCTAAACTCATCAATCTCATTCAGCTGTAGTAACCATTTCTCCCCTGCAGCAATCATCTCAAGATTCAGCTTTTTCACAGCCCAATATGCTTGATGTTCCAACTCCACGGGAAAATAGCATGCCTTATGATAAACCAAACGATATGGGGATGTCCCAATGGGCGTCTTATAAGATATTCTATAAGCCCATTGTACGTCATCTAACTTCTCCACCCAATCTTTTCGCTGCCCATTAACAGTCTTCTGAAGTATATGTTTAATCTCTCGATTGGACACTTCAACTTGTCCACTAGTTTTGGGATGGTATGTAGTAGCAACCTTGTGCCTAACACCATATTTAGCACAAAGATTTTTGAACCAAGTGTCGATAAAGTGCGTACCTCCATCACTAATTATCGCTCTAGGTGTACCAAATCTAGGAAATATGTTCTTCTTCACAAATTTCAGCACCACCCTTGCATGATTAGTCGGACTCGACGCAGCTTCCACCCATTTAGATATATAATCAACCACTACAAGATCGTATAGATTGCCTTTTGAAGGTGGGAATGGTCCCATGAAATTGATCCCCCAAACATCAAAGATTTTGACTTCTAAAATATTGTTGAGGGGCATCTCATGATTCCTAAATATAGTGCCTAACCTTTGACATTGGTCACAATTCTCCACAAATGGAATTGAATCCCTAAACAACATAGGTTAGAAAAAACCTAATTGCAACACTTTCCTAGAAGTTCTCTCACCACCATGATGTGCACCATAAGGAGATGAGTGATAATCTTCAAGCACCTTTGAAAATTCAGCCTCGAATACACCTATGAATAACTCTATCTGGGCTCTGTTTAAAGAGATACAGTTTGTTCCAAATATAAGTACGAGAATCATGAAGCAATTTATTTCTTTGTTGTGTGGTGGCATCAAGAGGGTACACCTCACAAGCTATAAAATTCACAATATCAGCATACCATGGGAACTCAACTGTATCTAAAGACAACAACTTTTCATCAGGAAACTCTTCCTTAATGCTAAGAGAGTCATCAATAATATGGTTTTGATTTTCCGACCGTGACAAGTGGTCAACAACGTGATTTTCAGATCCCTTAAGATCTCAAACCTCAAGATCAAATTCTTGTAGTAGAAATATCCACCTAATCAGTCGAGGTTTTGCATCCTTCTTTCTTACAAGATACTTAATGGTAGCATGATCAACATGAACAATGACCTTAGTTCCAACTAAATAAGATCTAGACTTGTCAAATGCATCTATTTCTCTATAACCATCTAATTAATTTGAACATCATTTAACACTTTACTAGCATAGTAGATCAAGTGAAATACCTTATCTCTTCTCTAACCCAAAACTGCTCCCACAACAACATCACTATCATCACACTTTAGCTCAAATGGTAACTCAAAGTCTGGTGCAATCAAAATAGGTGCTTCAATCAACTTCTTCTTTAGTTTTTCAAAGATACTTGGCAATCATCCCCAAACTCAAAATTTGCATCTTTATCCAATAATTTGCACATGGGGCTTGCAATATTTGATAAATCTTAAATGAACAGCCTATAGAAACCTGTATGTCCCAGAAAGCTCTACACTTCCTTGACTGTGACTGGATGTGGAAACTTTTCAATCACTTCAACCTTTGCCTTATCTACTTTGAGTCCTTTGCATGATATTTTATGGCCTAGGACAATTCCTTCCTTAACTATAAAGTGTCACTTTTCCTAATTTAGCACCAAATTTGTCTCTTCACATCGAGCTAGAACTCTGTCAAGATTCTGCAAGTACTTCTCAAAAGAATTACCGTATATAAAGAAATCATCCATGAATACCTTCACAAAGTCTTCAACTATGTCAGAGAATATCACCATCATACTTCTCTGAAAGGTAGTAGGTTCATTGCATTGGCCGAAGGGCATGCGTCTGAACGTGTATGTGTTGTAGGGACAAGTGAAAGTGGTCTTTTCCTAGTCTTTTGGTGCTATGATTATCTGATTATAGATGGAGTACCCATCCATAAATCAATAATACTCTTGTCCAGCCAATCTATCCAATATTTGCTCAATGAAATGAATCGGATAATGATATTTACAAGTTGCTTCATTCAACATCTGATAGTCAATACAGATCCTCCAACTGGTTACCATATGTGTGGGGATCAACTCATTATCATCATTAGTTACCATTGTCTTCCCTCCTTTCTTTGGTACACAATGCACCAAACTCACCCATTTGCTATCAAAAATTAGGTAGATAATACCACTATCTAACCATTTGATCACTTTTTTTCTGACTACCTCTTTAATCACGAGATTCAATCTTCTTTATTGTTGCACTCTAGGTATGTAACCCTCTTCTATGTAGATGTTATGCATAAAAAATGCTGGATTGATTCCTATAATACCGAACATCTGCCAACCAATCACTTTTCTTCTCCTCTTTAGAAATGCTATAGCTTCTGTTACCTGTACATCTGATAACCCTGTAGACAAAATAACAGGTAAAGTATCTTGATCACCAAGAAAAACATATTGTAAATGTAGAGAAAGAATCTTAAGCTCCAAGTTAGGAGCTTTTTCAACTGATGGCTTAGGAGATGGACCAATTGGCCTATTCAATGGTTTGACAGGGACTTTATTCATCTGAATCACTACCAAATTCATAACCTGGACCAATTCTAATTCTTCCACATCTCCATAAAGATCATGAACCATTAAAGCTTGCTCTAATGGATTATTAGACAATAGCAAATACCAATACGAAGCAAGATCAATGACTGATATAGATAAAAACTTCTCATATATTGCTAGAAGTTTCAGCACCTTGTACATATCAAAGACTTTTACTTTATCATGGGCTCGAATTGTCATTTTTCTGGCTCCACATCAATTAGTGTCTGTCCAGTTTCTAAGAAGGTTTGTCCTAAAATAAATGGAACCACAAGATCATCCTTAAAGTCAAGAATTAAGAAACCACGAGAAATATTAAAGATCTTACTTACACCAAAACATCCTCGATAATACCATTTGGCCTAGCAAGTGATCTATCCACCAGATGCAAAATAATAGTAGCGGGTTTGGGACTTCCAAGATGCATCTTCCGGTACCATGATGTGGGCATAAGATTTATACTAGCTCCCAAGTCATATAATCCACATGCATAAATAGTCTGTCCAATGGTAATCTGCTAGGTAAAACTACCTGGATCCTTAAGCTTTGTGGGCAATTTATTTTGAATCTTGGATGTGCACTCTTGAGTAAGTGCAACTGTAGCATACTTGGTCAACCAGTTCTTATTCGCAACTAGAACCTTCAAATATTTTGCATATTTTGGTGCACTTTGCAGAATGTCAACAAGAGAAAGATTCACTTGAACCTACTTTAGAAGATCTAATAACTTCTTGTAACTCGCCTCCTCTTGATGCTTCCTTGCCCTTTGAGAAAATCCACGTGAATTTTATCACTTGCCGTTTTTTCTTTGCTTTCTTTCTCTGCCTTGTCGTTAGAACAATCATCAATAATTATGGGACTAACATGCTCCTGAACTGTCTCCTTAGTTTGCAGCCCACTCCTTATTGTAACCACATTACCTGTTAGGGATTTGTCTCTATATTGCAAGGTAATGCTCCTTGACGTTTTGTATTCTGTGCCCCTGCAATTTGACCCAGTTTAAACTCTAGATTTCTCATAAGTAATTGTTGACTCTTTAACTCAGCTACAAACTATGACTATTGAGTCTTAATTTCTAATGTAAATTGCATTTATTAAGCCATAAACTTCTTCATCAATTCCTCCATATTGCTAGATTGAGTAGTCTCCGGAGTATTCTGAGCTGGATATAGATTTGGTTGCACTTATCCCTTTTACTGATTTGCATTCTGCACCTGATTTCCACCTCATGAGAAATTGGGATGGTTCCTCCTATTGGGATTATAAGTGTTACCAAAATTTTGTTGTCCCTTCCGATTTTCATTCCTCGTATAGTTTATAGAATCTAGATTAGTCGTGAAAGCATCATCTACATGCTCACCACTTCCATAAACCTCACACCAAGAATTCTCCTGTTAGACTGCATTCGCTTTGGCTGCTAGTTGTGTCACACCAAAATTTATATTATTAAGCTAAGTAATCATATGATTTTGCGTGACTGCGATCTATGCCTGTAATGCAGTGAACTGATTTACCTCCAGTACCCCTGCAACTTTTTTAGGAGTACTCCTTGAGTCTGCATACCAGTAAGGGTGCCTTTGTGAAATCCGATTCAGCAGTATGTACAATTTTTCATACGTCTTCTCAAGAACCTGTCCACCTGCTTCTGAATCCAAGAGAATCTTTATGTTTGGATCCAATCCTTATATAAAAGTATGCTCACGAAAATCATTATATTGATGATTTTGAGGTCAATTTATGAGGATACCCTTAAATATCTCCCAAGCAAGGTAGAGATTCTCTCTGTTTTTTTTTCTAAAAGTTAAGATTTCACTCGTCAAGCGTGCCGTCTTCCCAGATGGAATGAATCAAATTAGAAACTTCTGAGCTAAATCTTTCAATGTAGTGATGGAGAGTGATGGTTCAGCATGTAACCACCTATTTGCTTCCCCCAGTAGAGATAAGGGAAAGAGTATCAACCTGACATAATCAGAATTCACCTCTTCAGGAATGTTTGTATCACTAATTTCCAAGAAGGCCTGTATATGTTGTTGCGGATCTTTATGTGAAAGGCCCTAAAATTACCCCGCTGAATTCAGCAATTGCACCATATTTTGCTTCAATTCAAATCGACCTCTTGGTTCAGGATTGAGAATACTGCTAGTCACATGGTTCATGAGTGGAATGGCCACCTCACGAATAGTTCTAGCAGATTATTGAGCAGGAATGACTGGAATAACAGGAATGACAGGAGGTGGAACATTCCTAACATTTGGATCAACTAGTTCATTTCGTTGTTCAGCCATTCTTCGCCTTTGTTGAAAGATTTGCTCTGGTTCTACAAAAGGCTCTATCAGTTCTTTATCTCTCACCAGTCCTAGATTCAGCTAAACCTGCAAAAATTCAGCTGCTAAGATCAAGTTATTAACACTTAAACTTAATATCAAAAACCAAAAATTTAGCAATTTACTAATTATATTAGTCCCCGACAACGGCGCCAAAAACTTATTGCGACTCAGACGCATATGTAAGTGCACGTGATCGTACAAATAATGTAGTGATTTAGATAATCAGATATCGTTCCCACGAGGACTAAGCAACTAGAAATTTAACAACCTTTTAGTTTTAGACAATGAGTATTAAGTGTTGTAAATTATCAAGATGATTTTGAACTTGAGAATAAAAATATAAAGTAATTACTTAGAAATAAAAGGTTATGACTAAAGCAAAGCAAGCAACGATTGTAAACAATAATGATAAGAAGTCCAGGGTTAAGTCTTTCCAAACAATCATACAAATTTTTATTCTTATAGCAGTCTTATTTGATATCGGGTTGTTGGTTTGCAAGGTTTAAGCCACGATTTTTGTCTCCTGACCTCAAATCTTCTATCTATTGAATATTGCAGCTATAACTCCCACAGAGATACTACAATTATTCTAGATTCATTAAGTATTCTTCTTGCAATTGAACCAAACAAGGCGTCTAGGTATATCCCTACCCTAGATGCTAATTCAAACCCCTTATTTCATAAAAGGGTAAGAACCTTGCTTCATAATTTTCTCGTTCTAATCTACGATTATTCTCTTGGATTCACATAGAAATATAAATTTATTCTAATGCTGGCCAAGCATTAAAATAGTAAGCTCAAGAAATTAAGAACAACCTAGATGATAATCCAAAAAGAAACTAATATAAAGAATATCAAAGAGTAACTATGTTCTTGACCTCAACCCCAAAACAAGGGTATTTAGCCACTCATGTTTGAATTTAACATAAAAAATAAGTAATTAATCATACCTAAAATTAGTATTAAGGTAAAGAAGTTCAAAAGAAATAATAAGAACCCTAAGAGAAAGAATTCTATGCATTTTCACTGCTGCTATACTTGCCAAAAGTGTTTGGAATTATGCTCACGTGTTCCTTCAATACTTGAGAAAATTTCACCAGATCTGAAACCTTGATGCGATATGTCAATAATTGTGTCAAAACAGCCAATGCATCGCATCAACATCGCATTGATGCACTAAAATTTACCTTTACAAATCAGACTAAGTCAAGTTCTTCACCACATGACGCGACGCGTTGACATCGTGTCGTGTCACTGGAATTTTTTCCTCAGAATTTGGCTAAGTGTTGCGTTGACATCGCGTCGATGCACTATAAGTTGTAGAAGAAGAATTTTCTAAGGGACAGACTTTATGCATCGACATGACACGTTGATATTGCGTTGATGCACTGGAAATTGTTCTTTAAATTTTTGCTAAGGCACATATATTGCCAGTCCATGCGATGCGTTGAGATAGTGTCGTGTCACTAGAATTTTTCTCCAGTTCCTTTCTTTTTTTATCAATCATCAGTTCTTTTCTTTTCTACTTACTCTCGTATATCTCCATATGTTTTTAACTTTGATCGACATGATCTTTCACATCTTCATGATGTGTATTCAATTTTCTTCCAAATCTATGGGAAATTTACCCTGTATTTCTAATAACATCAGTTAGCCATGAAACTCAATTTAACTCACAATTCAATATAATTAGCATAATATTTATTCTAAAAAAAAGTCCAAATATGGGTAAATAGTAGTGTTTGGACATATAAATACACCCAAGATCAGGTGTCTTCTTCCATATTAGAGAAAATAGACATAATACATCACTAAAATATGGCTGGAGTATTACATAACCCAAATGGCATACGTCTGAAGGCAAAGGTCCTATAAGGACGTGTAAAAGTCGTCTTCTTTTGGTCATTAGGTGAAATAGAGATTTGGTTATATCCTAAGTACCCATCAAGAAAGTAGTACCATCCTCTGTCCACAAATCTACCCAACATCTGGTCCATGAAGGGTAAATAAAAATGGTATATCTGAGTCCATACATTCAGTTTTCTGTAATTCGTACATACTCTCCATCCTGTGAATGGCCTCATTGGCACTAGCTCATTCTTTTCATTAGGCATAACAATAATCCCTTCTTTTTTTGAAACACATTGTACCCAACTAGCCTACTTGTTATCAGCAATGGGATACACTACATCAGTATCCAACCACATGATTATCTCTTTCTTTACCACCTCCTACATTGGAGAATTGGGTCAACGATGATATTTTATACTTGGAATGCACTCTCGTTAAAGTTGAGTTTTATGAGTACACAACCCAGGTGGGATACCCATAATATCTGTAATAGACCAACTAATGGCCCTTTTGAACCTCTTTAATACTGATAACAATGCTTTCACTTTTGTATCAATCAAGTCGGCTGCAATAATTCCCGTCCAAGTATTGTTGGCCCCCAAAAATGCATATTACAAATGAGAAGGGAGGGCCTTCAATTGTAAGGCTAGTGGATCTTTATTGGATAGATGAGCAGGTGGAGTAGTTCTATTCTTCAAATCTAAATCAAGCTTCTTTGGTGCATATGTGTACGAGACACTCTCATAAAGTGCACATAATATCTTATCATACTCAAAAATTTCATCACTGTCAAAGTTCATGATCATGGCTGCTAGAGCTTCAACACCCAACCTCTTTTTAATAGGAATAACATTAGAAGCACCATCCCAAATAGTCACTGAATCAACATCATAGAATGAATCCATCTACTTATCATACACATCAATCACAGATAAAACTCTTAAATCATCAGGCTGCTTCATGGATTTGGATACAGTGAATATCACCTCTTCATCATTGAGTCTCAACATCAGATGTCCTAGCTCCAAATTAATTAACGTCCTTTCTATATCCAAGAACCTTCTTCCTAAGATAATTGGGAGTAAAAAGTCTAATTCACAATCTAATATCACAAAATCAGTAGAAAATATGAAAGATACCACCTTTACCAACACATCATATAAAATACCAACTAGTTTTTCCCCAGACCTGTCTACCATCACTAGTCTCATTGTGGTTGGTTGGGGAGCTCCCTTGTGTAAATACTGTGATTGACATGAGGTTGATGAGAGCACCTAAATCACATAATGCATGAGTAAAATTAAAAGATCCAATGGTGCAAGTTATGGTGAAAGCACTAGGATCTCGTAGCTACAACACCACAATGATGAATATTGTCGACTAGCTCATAACTAATTAACCTCTTCTTGGTGATCAAATCTTTCATGAATATTACATATCTTGGTATTTTCTCTAATGACTCTATAAGTGGGATGTTGACTGATAGCTCTGTCAACATAGACAAAAACTTCTGATACTTACCCTCATCTTGTTTCTTTTTTAGACTTTGAGATAAAAGGAGGATGAGGTCTAGGGATTGGCTTCATAATAGGATCCTCATCCCCATCTTCTCCTTTATATTTCTTTCTACTACTCTCCATATTTATAGAATCATCATCATTTTTTTCATCAACAGTGGGTACAGGCAGATCTGTAGTGGATTTACTACTCTGAGTGGTAATGGAATGGCAGTGACCATCATCTTTTGGATTTGCAACCATTTTACTAAGAAGACTGCAAGGTTGTGTTTGATTCAATCTAGATGACATCTGGCCATAATAATGCTACCGTTGTTTGATTATGGTAGAATGTGACAACTTTATGATTCAACTCGATAAGTCTTCCTTAATCTTCTTAAGACAACTCTCTTGACTTTCTTGACCTTTGACCAGCTTTGACAACATTAACTCTGTTCTAGACTCTAAATCATAACTGCATGGTGGAATATACTTATCACTCATCTATTTGTAGTTATCTTTCTACTACCAATCACTATCTCTCTCTACTTCTATCTCTATATCTATCATTATAATAGGTCTAACCTTGATTCCCTTGCTATTAGGCTTGGAAATCTAACAACCTATGATCAAGATGAACACTAGGCTTGTGTTCCCCATGGCTTCTCACTTCCCTAAATTTCTAAGAGTTTAACCTAATAAAAGATAAACCCTAGGGTATTTATAGTATCTAAAAAATACTCAGAAATCCTAATAATAAATAGAAAAGGAAAATTTATATCAGCATAAGGTACGACTTATTCATCCACTCATAATGTCTTCTTACGAGTTATATTGTGCCTCTCATATTGACTCCCATGTCTGATCTTCCAGGCTTCATATTTCTATTCTTCTTAAGACTTTTGCTCATGAGTCGTATCTTGGCCATACGACTCATGGCCTTCACTCATATCCACCTGGGACTTATTTCTTTCCAAGCTTGGATACTGGTGTACTTACTGTTAGATCATACGAGTCGTACTCAGACTTTTGACTTGTATTTTACTGAGTTTTGAACTCTGAATTTCATCCTTGGTTTTATTCTCTATACAGTTTCCTAACATGATCCATATCAATATCTTTTGACTCATATGACTGAGTTGTATCTTCTCTGTACTTAACTTTTTAACTTGTCTTTGGTTACTGTTGTTCTTACGGGTCAACCTATGAGTCGTATGCTATGTTGACGACTCGTATGGTGACTGATATCATCTATAGTCTTGGTCTTTTTTATGTCTTTTTATTCTAATTTCATCCCAAATACCATTATTGACCTGTTTTATTTGGAACAAGCTACAAACCAAATCATATCAACCAAAATAACCTAAGTACAAGCATAGTTTCATTGTTTTAAGCATCGAAAGTGTTGTGTTTCCACGACACACCAAACCTGAGTATCTAATTTTCATGAATAGGATTGTGGGAACCCTAGAAAATTAGCTATGTAAAGGAAGTAGGATATTCATCTATTCTAAGGTTTATGCATTTATTTTAACCTTCTTCATCATAATTGACCTTGGAGCTACTACAAAAGATTGGGGATAGCCTGTATTCGTTAACGTCTTCGCAAGGGAGTTTGTGACTAGGAAAAGAAGATTAAGATATTAATTTGATATTCACGTCCATTTTATTATTCCATCATCTCATCTAATCAATTTGAGACTCAAAAGGTGAAAGTTGAACTGAAGTCATAGACAAGGAGCAATAAGGCGAGGCCCTGAAACTCACAAGGTAAAGGGTGAGATTTATTAACACATTCACAAGACGGTTGATAATACATGTATTGTTGACTTTACATGCTGAGCAATAGAATAGGTGGGTTGAACACAAGAAATTTATGGAGTTCAGAAGCCAGGGGAACACAGTCCTAGTGTTCATCTTCTATTGTTTACCACTCAAAGCATTAAAGATTTGGTTACTAGTTACTGATTATTCAAAAATCCCCTATTTATTTTCTGCACTGTTCGTGAATTACACCAAGGCTAAGCAACTGTTCAACGTTTTCCATATGGGTTTGACGCCAACCTAGTTGGGTTACTATATTTGGAATTGAACATAGCATACTTCTTTTGAAGGTTCGTTTTGGGTGACATAAAATTTTGGCACCATTGCCGTGGATAATGGTTTGAGTTGTTAATTGAATTGGTGAAGTTTGGGGGTTTTATTTCTATTCTTAATTTGGCATACACCGGTGAATGTCAAACACTAGGAGAAGAGGCAATCCCTTACTCCCTTTATATCTAGATCATGAAAGAATTATTTAAACATCGAGAAAGATGTCGGTTCCAGTTCATGACGATGTTCCTACTGGGGTTTAAGACCCTCTTCCCCCACCTGTTGATACCAATGTTGCACTTATGTTTGTTCTAGGTGATCAACAGAATATTGTAGATTTATAGACTCAACAATTAATAGCTGCTTCTGAGGAAGAGAGAAGAGCAGCTGAAGAGGCCTGATTAGCTTAAGAGGCTGGGTTAGCTCATCAAGGAGGACTAGCTAGACTAAGTTAATTAGTTGAGCATCGAGATAGAGTTCAGATATACAGAGATCCATTGATTTCTACATATTAGCACTACATCCATACGATGATGAAGAGGATATGAGTTATGTTGAACCTGCTGAGACAGGAGCCAATATTTCCCTTATTTACCCCCAATGTGAAGTTTGATATTACTAGCGCTATGATCCAATTGTTGAATTTGAAGGACATATTTTTGGGATCAGCTACTGATGATGCCAATATGCATCTTGCTAATTTTATAGGGATCTGCATATCATATACTATTCTGGGGGTGGATCAGAAAGATTTGAGATTAAGGTTGTTCTTATTTTCATTGACAGGTGAAGTATCACTATCTTTAGGGAAACTTCTATGAGGTTGAATCACTACTTAGTATGAGTTGCGTAAAAATTTTTTGAACAGATTTTTTGCCCCTACAAGGATGCTACAATTGAATGATAAAATTTATAACTTTAGACAGTTACCTGTAGAATACTTAGATGAGGTATGGTTTAGATTCAAGAAAAAGCTAAGCAAGGTACCTAATCATAAAATTAAAGGATCAAATTTGTTGGAAATCTTCTACAGATCACTGAATGTTAGCTTTAAAGTAATGGCAGATACGATTTTTGAAGGTTCATTCATGCGTCTTGGGTGGGATGCTGTACAGGATATGCTTGATGATATTTTAGTGACTAATAAAGGATGGCACACTAGAGATATTGAGTGTGGTGCAGTTACATATGCTATTGGAGATGCTAATGATTATAGAACTGGTTAGGATTTAGTAGCACAAGAGGTTGCATAGCTTCATACAGATATTAGGCTGCTTATAAAATAATTTATAGTATTGAGTGCTGATAAAGTAAATACAATGATGGCATAGGAATCTACTTCTAGAACTTTTGAGATTGAATATAAAGATAAAGCAAAGTATCTTAATCAAAGGTTGGTGGATTTTCGAGCCCAAGGGCAAGGGAATTAAGGTCAAAACTATTATAATAATAGATACAGAGATAAAGGTTGAGAGAGATAGTGATTGGTGGTGAAAAGATGACTATAAGAAGAAGAGTGACAAGTATGTTCCACCAGGTAGTCTTGATTTAGAATCCAGAATGGAGACACTTTTCTCAAAACTAGTCAAAGGGTAAGAGAGCCAAGGGAGTTTTCTTACGGATATTAAGGCAGACCTGTCAAGGCTGAATTAGAAATTTGAGTGACATGCTTCAATAATTAAACAACTGGAGCAGTATTATGGCCAGATGTCATCCATATTGAATCAATGGAAACCTGGTACTCTTCTAAGTAACATAATTGCAAATCCTAAGAATGATAGTCACTACCATGCCATTACCACTAAAAGTGGTAAAACCACTACAAATCTGCCGACACCCACTGTTGGTGAAAAAAAGAATGATGATAATTTTGTTGATGTGGAAAGTTGTAACAAACAAGATAAATGAAAATATAAGGCCGAGGAGACAATTTTGAAGCCCATCTTGAGACCTCGTCCTCATTTTCCTTAAAGAAGAAAAAAGAAATAAGAAGAGAGTAAATATCAGAAATTCTTATCAATGTTAAAGGAGTTTTTAGTCACTATACCACTTGTAGAGGCATTGGAGACAAAAGCCAGGATATGTAAAATTTATGAAAGACTTGATCACCAAGAAGAGGTTAGTCAGTTATGATCCATTCAACAATATTCATCATTATAGTGCTGAGCTACTAGATCATTGGTGGAGAAGAAGGAGGATTCTGATGCTTTCACTATACCTTGCACCATTAGATCTTTTAACTTCACTCGTGCATTATGTGATTTGGGTTCTAGCATCAACTTCATGCCATTTGCAGTATTTAAATAGTTAGGGTTATGGGCTCCCAAACCAACCACAATGAGACTAATTATGGCAGCCAGGACTATGAAAAAGCCATTTGGTATTCTATATAATGTATTGGTAAAGGGGGCTTCTTTAATCTTTCCTGCTGATTTTGTGATATTAGATTGTGAAGTGGAATTTTAAGTCCCAATTATTTTAGGAAGTCTGTTCTTAGTTACAGGAAGGACGTTGATTGATTTATAACAAGGAAATCTAATGCTGAGATTCATTGATGAACAGGTGATATTTAATGTATGCAATTCTATGAAACATCCTAATGAATTAAGAGTGGTATCCATGATTGATGTGTATGATGAGAAGATGGATTCCTTTTATGATGATGATTCAGTGACTATTGGGATGATGCTTCTGATATTGTTCCTATTGAAAAGAGATGGGTGTTGAAGCTTTAGCAGCCATAATCATGAACTTAGATAGTGATGGCATTGATGAGTATGATGAGATGGTATGTGCACTCTATGGGAGTGGTTCTTATACTTATGCATAAAAGAAACTTGATTTGGATCTAAAAATTAAAACCATTTCACCTGCTTGCTCATCTATTAAGGAACCATCCTCCTTCGAGTTGAAGGCCCTCCTCTTTCATTTGCAATATGCATTTTTAGAGGCCAACAACACTTTTTTGGTAATCATTGTAGCTGACTTTGTTGGAATAGAAGTAGAAGCTTTGCTATAGGTTTAATAAAGATTCAAGAGGGCCATTGGTTGGTCCATTGAAGATATTGTGGGTATATCACCTTGTCTTTGAGCTCATAAAGTTCTACTTGAACCAGATTATATTCCAATTAAAGAAAATCAACATCGACTTAATCCTCTTATGTAGGAGGTAGTGAAGAAAGGGATAATCAAGTGGTTGGATGCTGGTGTAGTGTATCCCATTTCTGATAGTAAGTAGGTCAGTTCGGTGTAATACATTCCAAGAAAAGGTAGGATTATTGTTATGCCTAATGAGAAGAATGCGTTAGTGCCGATAAGGACAGTCATAGGGTTGAGAGTATTCATAAATTACAGAAAATTAAATGCATGGACTCTGAAGGACAATTTTTCCATGCCCTTCATGGACCAGGTGATGGATAGACTTACGAACATAGGATGGTACTATTTTCTTAATGGGTACACGGGCTACAACCAAATCATTATTACACCTGAGGACCAATAGAAGAGGACTTTCACATGTCATTACGGGACCTTTGTATTTAGACGTATGCCATTTTGTTTATGTAATGATCTAGCCATATTTTAAAGATGTATGATGTCAATTTTCTCTAACATGGTAAAAGACACCATTAAAGTGGTTTATGGATTATTTCTTAGTCATTGGTTATTCTTTTAGTGACTGCCTAGTTAACCAGACAAATACTCTTAGAAGATGTGAAGAATGCAACTTAGTACATAATTGGGAAACATGCATTTTCATGGTTAAAGAAGGTATTGTTCTTAGATACAAAATTTTAAAAAGGGGTATTGAGGTAGATAGATCAAAGATTGAAGTGATCGAAAAATTATGTCCACCAATTTCTATGAAGGGTATTCGTAGCTTTTTGGGATATGCTGGATTTTATAGGCAATTCATCAAGGATTTCTCCAAGATTTCCAACCCTCTTTATAGGCTTCTTGAGAAAGAGATGAAATTTGAGTTTACTGAAGTAAGCTTGAAGGATTTTGAATGTCTTAAAGAGAAGTTGATGACTGCTCCTATTGTAGTGTCACCAGATTGGTCCTTTCCATTTGAGATTGTGTGTGACGCAAGTGGATTGGCATTAGGTCTTGTACTTGGCCAACAAAAAGAGAATATCCTTCATCCCATTTACTATACTAGCAAGGTAGTAAATCCTACTAAAAAAATCTACATCATCACTGAACAAGAGCTATTGGAAGTGGTTTTTGCCTTTGAGAAGTTTAGGTCTTATTTGACTTGGACAAAGGTGATTGTGCACACTGATATTGCAACATTGAGTTACTTGATGTCAAATAAAAATTCAAAGTCGAGACTAATTAAGTGGGTCTTCTTGGTGCAAGAATTAGATTTGGAGGCCAAGGATAGATAAGGCTCTGAGAATCAAGTTGCAGATCATTTGTCTAGATTTGAGGAGAAAGCTACAAAGAATGATGCAAATTGAATCTAGATCAATGATAGATTTCCAGATGAGCAGATATTAACATCCTCCCAAGATCCAATCCCATGGTTTGCAGACTATGAAAATTATCTAGCCAGTGATCTAGTCCTAAAAGATCTTTCCTTTCAGCAAAGAATGAAGTTTATGCATGAGGTGAGGAAATTTTTTTTGGATGAGCCCTATTTATTCAGAATTTTTATGGATGGAATTATTCTTAGTAGTATACCTGAGGTGGATATGATAAGCATACTTGAGTCTTGTCACTGTTCACCAGTTAGGGGTCATAATGGAGTAACCCGTACAACCCACAAAATCTTGCAATGTAGGTACTATTGGCCAATAATTTACAAAGATACACATGATTTTGCTTCATCTTGTGATGAATGTCAATGCTAAGGTAATATCTCTAGATGCCATGAACTTTCTATGACTCCTATATTAAAATTAGAATTGTTTGACTCATGGGGTATAGATTTCATCGGACCTTGTGAGTTGGTTTGGTATGAAGTATATACTTGTGGCTATGGTTTATGTTTCTCAGTGGGTAGAAGCAGTTGGGCTCCTCAACAATGAAGGATGTAGTGTCATTGCATTCTTGAAAAAGCATATTTTTCTTAATTTGGCATGCCATGTGCTATCATTAGTGATGGGTGGTCACATTTTTGTAGTCATCCAATCAAAAGTCTACTTGAGAAGTATGGAGTGAAACACAAGGTGGCAACAACTTATCATCTGCATACTATTGGACAGGTTGAGGTGTCCAACCGGGAAATCAAGTCCATCTAGGCAAAGACAGTAATGCCAGTAGGACTGATTGGTCACACAAGTTAGATGATGCATTATGGCCTTACTAAATAGCTTTCAAGACCCCTATTTATGCTTCTCTTTTTTAGTTGGTGTATGGTAAGGCATGTCACTTGCAATTGAACTTGAACATAACACACTAGCTGAATTTTGAGCGGTAAAATGCAGCAAAGTCAAGGATGAACTACATGAATCAGTTAGATGAAGTTTGACTTTAGGAGTATGAAAGTTCTACACTTTACAAGGAAAATATGCAGCTGCACCATGATCGTAAGATTGAGAAAAGAATTTTCAAAAAAGGTAACCAGGTATTGCTATACAACAAAAGACTTTGCTTGTTTCCAGGTAAGATGAAGTCTAGATAGTATGGCCCCTTTACTGTGCTAATAGTGGTCCCATATGGTTCTTTGGAATTAAAGAGGGATGGTGAGGCCCTATTCAAGGTGAATGGGAGAAGATTAAAGCATTATATGGGTAACACTAAGGAAATTAATGTGATTTTTAAAATAGACCTTGGTGAAGTCTGAGTAACCAAGACAATTATGTCATGCCGCAATGTTAAATCAAGTGCTGCATGGGAGGCAACCCATGAGGATAGTTGGTGAAATCTAGTAACCAACTTAGCCCCGTCGTGCCACGATGTTAAATCAAGAGCTGTGTGGAAGGCCAACCATGTTCTTGTACTTGTTTATTTATAGGGTAATATGTTTGTTTAGTGTGCAAGACAAAATATTTTAGAAATGAGACAAAAAATTTCAAAAAGTTTGGTTATACGGACTCTTCATGAGTCGTATCTTAAGGTAACGACTTATGAGTAAGAGTCGTAAGGACTTGGTTTGATGAAGTAGATCCAGGTAAAAGTTTTTGGAGTCTTTCCAACTCTCAGAATGAGTCTTACCCTCAAGGTATGAGCCATCACCTTGAGTTGTATCCACTTAAAAAATCAAGTAAGGTTCTAGGTCTTTACGAATGAAGGAAAACACCAATAAGCCTAGGTACAACTCGTACACATGACTTGTACCCAAGCTTACTAGCTCGGGGGTCATGGGTCAACCCATCCTAAATCACTTCTTCTAAAAAAAAGGGTGCTTGATACGGGTACCCAATATTCGAAAACACTCCATACCTCTATTGTTGACCAAATATTATGCTCCTAAAGCACGAATTCAGTCTGAAACACTCACAAATTTGTTGAAATCACTCACATTTCATGAAATACTCATGAAATTAGGGTCAAGAAGAGATAACATTAAGAAACATAATATCTCAACCATTCAAGTAAGTGTTGGAACTCAAATTCTTTTAATTTTGAGTTAAAGTTGATAGTAAGTTGAGATTTTAGTGTTTCTTCGAGTTGGTAACAATGTGTGTTGAAATTTTGACCCTAGATTCTTAGAAATTGAACTTAAAATAGGAATTGGGGGTGAAATTTATGTTATGTGCTAAATTTGTATGGTTTTGGACTGAAGTGGGGTAGCAATGATGTACAATATAAGGGTAAATTAGGGATTGTGTATTGGAGTCAACTCAGAAGTTGAACTTCTATGTTGCAGTGGATACGAGACCCCTTACGACACGTAACTAAAAGTAATGAGTTGTGAAGAGACTCATAACCACTGACCCAACATAGAAGTCTAACTGAGTTTAGGTTCTGATAGATGTTCGAATTGCCCATACAATTCATATCCAACCCTTATGACTCGTATGCATAAGTCGTACTGACCTGGGAGATATCATATATTAGAAGATTGTTTCTATCCTGCTTACAATTGTTGATAATGAGTCGTAACATGTCTTTACAACTGGTTAAGAGGATTTATAAGCAGACCAGTGAACAATCAAACAAATACTGTTTATCTTATGAATCAGTCATATGAGTCATACCTAGATCATATGACTCTTACCCCTAATTGTACCCTTAACAAAGTACGCATACTAGCACAAACTTTTCTTATTTATTATTTCCTTCCCTTAATTAATTACTAATTAATGTATGAATTCAGGTACCATACCTCCGAAAGTGACTCCTCTTCAAAACAAGTAGCGAAGAAGGGAAATAAGAAGGCACAGATTTCAAGTTCTAATTTTACTTAGTCATCCAGTAGTAGTAGTGACTTAGTCAAACTCACAATGAAGGGAAAGGTCGGGGTAGGAGACAAAAGACAGATATGAGGTAAAAAAATAGTCACTCCGGAGGACATACCTCCTACAGGACCCATAAAGAAGAACCCTCATACTTCACCAGCCCAAACACTGTCCCAGTATGAAGAGGGTAGTGGTGATGTCAAAAAATTTGAATCTAGCTCTGAAGAAAGTTTGGAGAGATAGAGTATAGCAGAGAAAGACCCACCACTGTCTATCACACTTACTTCGGTGCTCACCATTGAATGATGGAGGTACCCCAGTATGCAGGAAATATTTAATGATGGGTTTAGTAGGCTCCCCAATGGAAGGATAAAAAAAGTTTATATCTGGAGAGATGCTTGTCCATTATCGGGATGTCTAAGCTGCCTAGGTTTGAGGCAAGATTCAGAAAACATGACTTTTATTGGATGACCACACCACCCAGAAAGTACAGTGATGCATTAGTCCAAAAGTTTTACACAATGCTCAAAAGAGAGCTAAAAAGACAGTATCCACAAAGGTAGTTGTGGAAAGGTGATGATCCCATCGAGTCACTGACCATTCAGGAAGTATGGGTGAACATGTCCCTATGCACTATCTCTTGTCTCTTGAATGGGCTGGACTTCCAGCCATCGGTAAACTAAGGAGAAATGGAATTCTACATGAATGAGATGTGGAAAATTATAAGAAATCAAATGGGGTTAGAGGAGAAAATGGGTCATTTTTGGTGGATTGCCTGTCTTATAGCATTAAATAGCGAAGATGCAGTTTTGGTAGTTGGAGTCCTCGGTGTGATGTCAAAAAAGATTAAGAAAAAATAGTTAATTTTGAGGCTAAGTCATGGTGGACACTGGCCAGACACCGACTCTATCCTCCTATTTGGGATAATGTCTCAGTTCGGTTCATGGTATACTTATAGTGATGTTAATGGCTGGGTACTTGTTTGAAATAGGAGAGTTATTAGCCTAAGAGATTCAAGATAAGGCTGTTGGTAGAGAGAAGTTGCTGTTAGCCTACCCTTGTATGATTAGGCAGATCTATTTAGCTGCGGGGGAATATATACTCCCAGGGATTGATGAGCTTCTTGAGCCTATACATACTACAAATTTTAGGTTGATCGAGGATGTGGCAAACCCTATGGCCAGATAGGCAAGGAGAAAAATAGATATGTTAGACAAGCTGTTTAGACAGACTTGACAGGGTGATGCGATTGATATTGATGCCACTATGGCTAGAGATGTGCGAACTGAGCCATAGACTATAGATATAGCAGGCACATCCAGTGCCCCTTATACGGCTCATTCTGTACCACCTCAACCCTAAGCCATGCCAGCTGGTCTGATGGTGATCTCATAATCTATGTGGGATGCAACAATAAGGAGATTGGCCATGTTGGAGGCCAAAGTTTGGAGCATAGAAGAAGGCGTGAAGCCCTGGGTTAAAACATAGTTGGAGAACCAAGATAGAAGGGTGCAGCGTTGGTTAGATGTATTCGAGTAGCAGATGACCTGACAGTTGGGTAATGGCTAGAATCCTGATATTACTGAGGTGAAATCAGAAGTGGTCGAAATTAAGAAGATGGTTGACGATTTATATGATCGGTCATTTATTATAGCACAGTAGTAGTAGAGGTGTAGCCGGATATCCATATTAAAAATAATTAGGAGATTCCAAATCTGGTAGAAGATCCCCAAGAGAGAAGGAAGAAGAGAAAGCATTAAAGTGAAAAAAAGGAAGCAATAAACACGGCTAAGAAAGATAGCCTATAGAGTGAGCAGGATAGGTAGGTGCGGGTCAGAGAGATAAAGGCTGGAGCTGGTATCTCAAAACTGACAGTTGATAATGTAGATAGGAGTGGTGATGTGACCCAAACTATTGAGGCACCACTGAGTGTACCGGCCACAACCAATCCCATATTACGAAGCCAGTCCCGACAATTGATGGGACAATAACTGAGGATGGGAGGACCCGACCTAAGGGACCATGAGATATATTACATGAGCTAGCTCCTTGAGCACCCATGTATGTTCACCATCCCTTGCATTATATTTTTAGTTGCACTGGGATAGTGCATAAAATTTAAGTTGGGGTTGGGGGTGTACCAAGTTCGCCGCGGGCTATACTTGCCATGTTTCGAAGCTCGTGGCCACAATCTGAAAAATTTGAGAACTAGCATATTTTTGTGTTATTGTGTATTGGAATATTTGAAAATAGGAGGAAAATTTATACGTGTGGTATCTGATGTTGTTTAAACAATTGTGCTGAAAAATTTAATACTCCTCCAAAAGATTTGTTGAACTGTGTGATATGTATGTGTGTGAGACAACTATGGATCTGATAATGGCATTAGGATTAGGAATATAACAACTAGGGCAAACAATTGCATAACTGGATAGGTAGTACTTAGTAGTATTACCTTGAGCAAGTGTGTGTGAGGCGCTACTGAGTTCCAGATAAGTAGGAATCTAGAACTTTCCTTGTTGCTCTTATCTAGGTCCAAGATAGTCGAGTAGGACATGATCATAGGTCATCTTTGTTATGAATCCACTCGAACTTAAATGCCTAACCAAATATGAAATTAATCCCTTTGATCCAAAAATTTTGAGCCTTAACTGATCTATTTTTTTTTATTACTTCGATTTCACCTTCCCATTTCTACATTGAACCTATATTAGCCCTTGTCCTCCTTAGAAATTGTGAACCTTAACTCAGGAAAATCACCTAACTTGAGGGTGGCTATTATAGGGGTGCATAGGGAAAACGAGTATGAAGAAAGAAGTGTAAACGAAAAAAAATAAAAAATGGACAGGTGCAAGGAAAATAAAAGAAAACAAAATACAAATACTAATATGAATTTCAAAGAAATAAAAGAAAAGAAAAGAAAGTGAGAAGATAAAACTGAACCTGGTCCAGTCTGAATATGCTTTAGAATAAAAAAGAAGACATAAGGGTGGAAATAAAATAAAGACAAAGTGAAGAATAAGTGGATCCCCAAATAAAGCATAGCGTAAAGGAGGCATAGTCACTAAATAAATCCCAAAAAGATAGCATACCACCCCTTAACCTACGTTACAAGCCAAATAAAGTCCTTTAGTGAGACTACCTCAACTGTTCAAAAACTTAGGAACAGAGAATATGGGCAAGCCTATGGTATTCTGTATACACCGACAATACTTCTTGCATAAGCATGAGTGGCTAATTTCCCTGACTAGGGTTGTGGGAACCCTGGCGGATTAGCTATGTAATAGAAGTGTGATATTCATCTGTTCTAAGGTTTATTCATGTGTCTTAATCTTCTTCATCATAATTGACCTCAGAGCTACTGCAGAAGCTTGGGATAGCCAATATTTGTAAACGTCCTCAAAAGGAAGTTTGCGATTAGGAAAAGAAGATTAAGACAGTAATTTGAGATTTACTGTACTGCTCCGAGATCTCATCCCGAGATGTCACACGGTGCCTATGACGCCGAAGGACCACAAGCTAACCCTTTACTGATATCTGTACCTGTACACTGCATAATGTCTAAAAGAAATGCGGAAACTAGCGATAAGGTTCAACACATCCATGAATACTCATAATACAGAAAAATGAATACTAATACATCCATCTGAAAAGCCTCTAAACTGTCTGAACTATGGATTTGATGGGACAGGTCCCCAACTAACTCTGTCAACTGAAAATAAATAAAATCTAAAACAATAATAGTAAACTGAGATTTGTCCTCGAAAGAAGAGGACTCACTGCTACTGCTGCTGATGGGGACTGAACTACTGAGGATAATCTGGATCCTGTGCCTCTGAACCTATGGTGTCAAATAAAATACCATACCTAAAGTACGTCAGTATAGGAATGTACTGAGTATGTAGATGAGGTAGGCTAATGCAAGGGCTCATGCATGCACAGTATCTAAACTAAATAATCATGAAAGATGCCACATGAGAACACATACATGAATGCACAGAACATGAACATAATCATCGCAACTCTAGATACTAAAACTCGCATACCACTTTAATGCAGATTGAACACACTACTAACATTGAGATACTGAATCACTGACTCCTCTGATACTCATAACTGAGGATCTGGATATGCTTACATCAAGGAATATACTCTGAGCTTACTGCTTTCGACTGAAAAAATTAGAGATCAACTTTGCTAACAGATTATTCTGGAAGCGATTATCAATGATAAGAAGTAGATTATATCTAAATCTAATGATAAAAATATTCAATAGGAATCTGATACTGTGATCAATCCTGTCTGGTGGCATATCTTTGAATATGATATCAACCAACTGTATATGTGACCAAGCCTATCTGTCGGGATGGTCCATAAATTAATGGAACTATCTGAGTTCCTCATAAAAATAGATGATTGTATCTAACAGTCCTAATTTTTGAAGACTTATTCTGAAACTGAGACTGTTATCTGAAACTAAAACTGTAGGAAGTAGTAACTTAACCGACATGCTCCAACCTACGATAGGTGGGGTCCAACCTGTGCCCGAGTTAGAAGGGTGTAATTACTGCGTCACTGGTAAAGACAGCTCTATGTGACCCTCATCTAGCAGGTCCTCAAACGAGAATAGTGGAGCCCTCATCTAGCAGGTCAAGCCACCTCATCTACCCTCATTTAGCAGGTATGATGTCTATCATCCACCATCAACTAATAGGTGTGATATCTCAACCTACACTGGCTACATAGTTCTGGAGCACAAGAATTGCTTCTAAGAATCACACTCTCTACTAGTAGGCGAGATCCCATCCCTGAGCTCTCTCGGGGCTAGTTTCTAGTCCCAACTGAAAGACTCAGAACTAAATTCTCAATTGAACACTGGCTGAACTAAATCTAACATTGATCATATTACTCAAAAGGTCTGACTGAGCTACGCTAAGATCACTTATTTCAGTATCTGACAGAAAAGATATCGAATCATGGTATCTGATTGACGATACAGATCTTGAATGAATTACTCGAATCACTTATAAGATAAGGATTTAGTCACTTGACTAATATTAGAACTGAGATAATTACAGGTCTGAGACTAGGTTACTAGTGATATAGACTGTGGAGTTGATGGGATAGGTCCCCAACTAACTCCATCAACTAAAAATAAACAAAATCTGAAACAATAATAGTAAACTGAGATTCGTCCTCGAAAGAAGAGGACTCACTGCTACTGCTACTTACAGGAACTGAACTGCTGAGGATAATCTGGATCCCGTACCCCTGAACCAATGGTGTCAAATAAAACACCATAACGAAAATACGTCAGTACAGGAATGTACTGAGTACGTAGATGAGGTAGGCTAATGCAAGGGCTCATGCATACACAATATCTAAACTGAATAAACATGAAAGATGTCGCATGAAAATAGATACATGAATGCACAGAACATGAACACAATTATCGAAGCTCTAGATACTAAAACTCGCATACCATTTTACTGCAGACTGAACTTACTATTGACATTGAGATACTGAATCACTAACTCCTCAGATAATGCTAACTGAGGATCTGGATGTGCTTACATCAAGGACAGTACTCTGAGTTTACTTCTTTTGACTGACAGAATTAGAGATCAACTTTACTAATAGATTATTCTAAAAGTGATTATCAATGATAAGAAGTATGATTATATCTAAATCTGACAATAAGAATATTCAATAGGAATTTTGATACTGTGATTAAGCCTGTCTAGCGGCATATCTCTAAATATGATATCAATCAACTACATATGTGACCAAGCCTTTCTGTCGGGATGGTCCATGGATTAATGGAACTATCTGAGTTTCTCATAAAAATAGATGACTGTATCTGACAGTCCTAATTTCTGAAGATTGATTTTGAAACTGAGACTGAATCTAAAACTAAAACTATAATAAGTAGTCACTTAACCGACATGCTCTGACCTACAATAGGTGGGTTCCAACCTGTGCCTGAGTTGGAAGGGTGTAATTACCACGCCACTGGTAAAGACAACTCTATGTGACCCTTATTTAGTAGGTCCTCAAATAAGAACGATGGAGCCCTCATCTAGCAGGTCAAGCCACCTCATCTACCCTTATCTAGAAAGTATGATGTCTCTCATCCACCCTCAACTAATAGGTATGATGTCTCAACCTACGCTGGCTACATAGTTCTAGAGAACAAGGATTTTTTCTAAGAATCACACCCTCTACTAGTAGGTGAGATCCCATCCTTGAGCTCGCTCCTTGAGATCACAACTTAATTCTCAGCTGAACACTGGCTAAACAGAATCTAACACTGATCATATTACTCAAAAGATCTGACTGAGTTATTTTGAGATCATTTGTTTTCGTATCTGACGGAAAAGATATCAAATCATGGTATCAGATTGATGATACAGAGCTTGAATGGATTACTCGAATCACTTTTGAGATTAGGATTGAATCACTTGAATACTATTAGAACTGAGCTTATTATAGGTCTGAGGCTAGGTTACTAGCTATATATAGATTACAGAGATAATTGAGATTACCGAGCTTTATTAATCTTTGCACTTGTCTGAGGAAACAGATTTCTATAGTTCACTGAGTTCTGAGAATCATGGATCGATTGGAATTATTGAGAAACTAACACAGGTTCTATAAAATAGCTCTATTTTTGGGTATAAATACCCCCAAGACTCGATAACATAAAAGTAAGACATAATCATTCTTCATCACAAATCATTCATGCGTTATCATGGTCATCTATTTATCACTACCATCATTCATTCATCATTACAAGCATTCATTCACCATTACAATCATTCATGTATTATCACAATCGTTAAAGAATCACTTCAAGTAGTTGGGCTCTCAAGATCCTTAGGACATCACATTAAGCATTTAGGCAACATAGACCTCTATTCATCATCATATAATAGCCGAGGGAAGACATTCTATTAGATTATACCCCATTCAACAAGATCTTACATCAAGTACTTCAAACCTATATCGGTCTTGTCAGGTATTTGGATATCACTTGATTTGGGGAAAACTTCATACTAACACATCACTATTTATTTGCTAACCAGTTGACATGTATTAAAAGCTTAGCATATATCAAAGAGCACAAAATCAGGGAATTTACAACCATCATATCTCGACTTGTTTCTTTGTTCCCTAGGGACTTTCAAAAACCACTAGACACGACTGATTTTATACCTACTTTGGTATTTCATGCTATCTTAACACATTTCACTCAGTAAGGCATTTTATCAAACACTAGGCATGCATGGACTAGCTCACAATTAGGGGTTTTCTATTCAACATACTATAGTGTCCCTTATGCTTCATCTAAGCTCTTTATCAAACCTATGGAGAACTTTCTTCACTTATTCAACCATTTCTACACCCAAAAGTCATGAACACATCACATGGAAAAACAACTTCAAGAGGGTCTATCACAAACATCACATAAATTCCACATACTAGGGTCAAAGCTCATAAATTTTGTAGGCAAACATAAATCAAAACTTAACAAAATATTAACATCCATTTCAAATCATACAAATCATTAACAACTCATAAACATAAAAATCTTTTAATTTTAAAAAGGGTTCTTGAGCTTCTTGGATGAAAGGGACCCAGGAATCAATATCTACATACCTTAACCTATGAAATTGGATGAACTTTAGTTCTTGAAACTTTATCCACACTTGAAATAAATAAATTCTTGAAGCCCACACTATGAGGAACTTGATTCTTGAAGAAACCTTGAAGATTTATGGATGATTTTTGGAAGATTAGGATTCTTGATTGAAACCCTAGTTATACTCTCTTGAGAGACTTGAAAAAGAAAATGATTGAATTAGGGTTTGAATGAGGGTTCCTCATATTTATAGAGGCTCAAAAAGGGTGGGAAATAACCAAAATACCCTTGAAAAGACTCCCTTGAATTGCTGGAAAAATATACTTGACGCCATCCGTGATAGGCCGTCAGGTTCGTGATAGGCCATCATGAATGGTCGTCACAAAAGGGGTCCAAATTCTTGATTTTCTTTCTAGGGCTGACGATGTCATTAGAAATATCGTCAGAATGTGACGACATCATCAAAAAGGTCGTAAGAAACGTGATAGCCCATCAGAAACGTCATCATCGTTTTCCAGCTTGACAAACTAGAGTAAAATGGGCATAACTCTTTGCTCTGATATCAGATTTATGCAAAATTGATATTGCTGAAAAGCTAATTCAAAGATATTTCATTTGATATATATATATATATATATATATATATATATATATATATATATATATATATATATATATATATATATATAAAACCACCCAGTTAATTAATATACAATAAGTTATGGTCGATTGAAGTTGACCCAAATTTTGACGGTCACTAAAACTTGAACAATAGGAAAGTTTTCAACTTGTTCATGAGTTAGGGTACCTCTATGATCTCAATTAATGCTTAAATAGATTCCCACATTATTTCAAAAGTATTTCATACTTGGGAGGATATTTCCTAAATATTTTGACTCAGATTTTTGCTTTACCAAATACGCTCTAAGGCTAAGACTGGAAGAAGATTTTGTGGGGCATTACATTTATGTCTGTCTTATTATTCCTTCATATCATCTAATCATCTTTTGACTCAAAAGGTGAAAGTTGAACTGAATTCATAGACAAGTAGCAATAAGGCAACGCCATGAGACTCACAAGGTAAAGAGTGAGATTTATCAATACGTTCTTAAGATGGTTGATAATACATATCTTGTTGACTTTACATGCAGAGCAACAAAATAGGTGGGTTAAAGATGAGAAATTTATAGAGTTGAGAATCCAGGGGGAACAAAGTCCTAGTGTTTATCTTCTTTTGTTTAGTACTCGAAGTATTCAAGATTTGGTTACTAGTTACTGATAATTCCAAAATTCCCCTATTTATTTTCCATATTATTCCTGAAATCAAAGTTAAGTAAATGTTCAACATTTTCCCTTTGGGTTCGACCCCAACCTAGTTGGGTTACTATATTTGACATCGACCGCCATATACTTCTTTTGAAGGTTAGTTTTGGGAGTCATTAATTCAACCTCAGCATAAGTTGAGCTTTATTGACAATGATCGTCCTCTACTAAAATGCAATGGTATATGTGAGAATGATTAATCGGCACTAGCTGAATTCACCTATTTACTCTTACTACTTGTTAGGAGTTTGAGGCATATTTTGATGTCATTACTGGTATGTTAAAACTCATCTCTTGTGATGTGTACTATTTACTTGATCAGTACCCTTTCTTATATGACCATATTTATGGCTATACATTGTGGTTTTGGTCCTGGGTGTATTTTGGACCTCTTTTCTATTTCCACTCTAGTGGGTGACTCTATGGTTCCTAAAAGAGTCTATAGGGGTTGTGTGGTATCTATTGGTTATAGGAAAACTTTTATTGATTTTATTAAATTAGACATAATTGATTTTGATATTATTTTGGTGATGGATTGGTTACATTCATGTTATGCCTCTTTAGATTGTCAAACCCATAAGGTCCTTTTTAATTTTCCTAAGGAACTAGTTATAGAGTGGGAAGGGAGTTCCCTAGTGCCTAAGAGGAGGTTTATATAATATCTTAAGGCCCAAAAATTGATTTCCAAGGGGTGTCTCTATCAATTGGTTAGTCTTACAGATTCTACCTCGGTGGTTCCTTCTTTATAATTCATTCCCATGGTTAGTGAATTTCCTGAGGTTTTCCTAGATGATCTTCTGGGAGTCCCTATCGATAGGAAAATTGAGTTTGGGATCAATCTTTTTCTAGACACTCATCCTATCTATGTCCCTCCTTATAGAATAGCTCCAACTGAGTTGAAAGATCTTAAGGAGAAGTTGAAAGATCTTTTTGACAATGGTTTTATTCATTCTAATGTGTATCCATAGAGTGCTCTCATTCTGTTCATGCGTAAGAAGGTTGGTTCCCTTTGGATGTGTGTAGATTAATGTCAGTTGAATAAGGTGACAATGAAGAATAAGTACCCTCTTCCTAAGATTGATGACCTATTTGAACAACTTTAGGGTGCTAAGTATTTCTCTAAGATTGATCTCCAATTGGGCTATCATCAGTTGAAGATTATTTAGGAAAATATCTCTAAGACTACCTTTCAACTCGGTATGGTCATGTTGAGTTCTTGGTCATGTGTTTTGGGTTGACCAATGTCTCGGTGGGATTTATGGACTTGATGAATCTGGTATTCCTTCAGTTTTTAGATTTGTTCATCATTGTGTTTATAGATAATATTCTTGCATATTCACAGAGTAAGGCGGATCACCTCCGTATTATGTTGCATACCTTTAAAGATCAACATTTGTATGATAAGTTTTTGAAGTGTGAATTTTGGTTGGATGCTATTACTCTTCTGGGTCATGTTGGTTTTGGTAAAGGGATCATAGTAGATCTATAGAAAGTTGTGGTGGTTAAGAAGTAGCCTAGGACCATGACTCCAATTGATATTTTGAGAATCTTAGGTTTAGCTGGTTATTATAGGAGGTTTGTGGAGAGCTTTTCATCGATTTCCTCACCTTTGACTAAGTTGACTCAAAATAATGTGAGGTTTCTGTGGTATGATCCTTGTGAGTGGAGTTTTGAGAAGCTGAAGAATAAATTGGCATCTACTTTGTGTTTGAGGAATTATCCAACTAATGATCTGGAGTTGCTGGCTACAGTGTTTGCACTAAATATTTCGCTACACTATCTATATAGGGTTCATGTTGACACTTTTTTAGATAATAAGAGCCTATAATATTATTCACCTAGAAATATTTGAATCTCAAGTAAAGGATATGGCTTTAGTTGCTCAAAGACTAAGACATGAGTCTCCACTATCACCTAGGTACAGCTAACGTGGTTACTGATGCTTTACAAGGTTATCTATGGGGAGCTTATCTCACGTGGATAAAAAATATTGGTGAAGGATATTCGTTGTTTCGCTAATCTTGGAGTTCATCTCTTAGCTTTTGAGGATGGTGGTGTGTTTGTGCAAGAAGTGGTAAAATCATCTCTTGGTTCTAAGGTAAATGAGAAGCAGGTGTTGGATACAATGTTGATGCAAATCAAGGATGATGTGGGTAAGTAGAAAGAGATAGATTTTGAGATTGGTGGTGATGGTATCTTGAGGTACCGAGGAAGGTTGTGTGTCCTCGATGTGGATAGGTTCCAAAGTAGAATTTTGGCCGAAGCTCATGAGTTATATTATTTGGTTCATCCTGGTTCGACGAAGATTTATCATGACCTTAAGGAGATTTATTAAAGGAATAACATGAAGAGAGATGTAGCTAATGTTTTTTGCTAAGTGCGTAGTATGTCAACAAGTGAAGGTAGAGCACTTGAGGCCTGGTGGGTTGTCTTAAGAAATTGAGTTGCCTGTGTGGAAATGGGAAGTCATTAATATGAATTTTGTTATCGATCTTCCAAATACTCAAAACTAGGTTGATTATATTAGGGTCATTATAGAAAGGATGACTAAGTCGGCTTGCTTTTTGTAGGTGAGGACCAATTATTCTATCAAGGACTATGCAAGGTTATTTGTTCAGGAGATCGTGAAACTACATGGTGCATGTGAAATTGCATGGTGCTCTAGTTTCTACCATTTTAGATCATCATACTCAGTTCTCATCTCCATTTTGGAGGTTGTTCCAGCAAGTTCTAGAGACTAAGGTAAACCTTAGCACCACTTTGCACCCGCAGAAAAATAGACAAGTAAAAAGTACCATTCATATATTGGAAGATATGTGAAACACCTTGGATTTTGATCCTTATAAATTTCTGAGGTTTTGAACTCTCTGTACATCATACGACTTAGGATTACTAATCGTATGATCTGGGTACAGTTTAGGGGTCTTGGTCATATGTTACTCAGTATGGTTTTGGTTGGTTGCTTCCAAGATATAAATGGACACCATATGAGTCGTATTAAGAGGGTACAAGTGAGGAAGGCCACTCGTATATTGATAAGTGTGTCATGCTCTTTGTAGGCTACCTAGGGTATAGTTCTAAGGTACTTCTCATATGATGAAGGTACGACTTAGGTAAGTGGAGTTGTATGGTAGACAGTGTGTGATGTCCAACATTCTATCTAGGGTACATACCACTCGTATGTTATGTGTACGAATTAAGGGGGAGTCGTACCCCTCTGGCAGTGATTTTTATAATTTAAGTTAGGGATATTCTGGACATTTCCACTTTTAACCCCTTTTGACCCCATGACTTAAAACACTTTTGGGACTTTATTTAGCCTATTATTCTCAATCAAAAATACTTTAAACACTCTAAAATCTCTCTTAAGATCTTGGGTTAAGAAGAGGCTAGGGTTTTTTTCAAGGTGACCAATTAAGGCTCTCAAGGGTGGTTTCTCTTCATACTATTTGGAATCTAAGGCATGTTACTCCTCTTTCATTATTAGTTGAACTAAATTCATGTTTTAATTAATGGTTTTCATGATTTAATTATGGGTATTGTTTGGTTTTGAATTGTATGTTGGGGATTTTGGTTGCTAATGGATAAATATTGTTTCCCATATTTTTCTTATGACTTTTATGTTAAAATTGTGAAATTAAACATGTGGTTTCATGGGAATTGTCAATTAGTTCTAGGTTTGGTTTTGGAAACTGTATGTCCTCAATGTGTTTGTTAAAATGACTATGAGAATGGTTTTGTCACAGAGATTGACTTTTATTGAAACTATTGCATTGCCTAATATGGTAATGGTACCTAAATTGGTTTAAATTGTTTTAAATGGTTTATTAAGGCCTTGATGGCTATGGTATTGGTTTAATTGAAAATCATGTGGGGTACATGGTAATACCAGATGTATTGGCTAATGACATGGCTTGCAAGCTATAGTCTATATGACTATACCACTTGCTAAAACCTTGGTTAATAACTTCTGGAATTGGAGGTTGGTTATGTGCTAATGGTTTTAATTGGGCAATAATAATGGGGTGTGATAGCTTATTGTGAAAGTGTGAATTCGATGCACGGACACTGAAAATTCATGTTTGCCGACATAAGGGTTAGTCAAGGCGACCGTATATATGTATCATGGAGGGTAAAAGTTACACGAGAATCCCTAACCCCTATGAAATCTTTGGTTTGTACGACTACACGCACTGGGGCTCATTTAGGGGGTAACACTGGACCCATATAGCCTGTGGGTGGATTATGACGGTAAAGCTACACAAATCCATGTTAAAGGTTTTAAATTCATTGCAAACCCGATTCCTTTTTCCAACATGGATTTTATATATATATATATATGGATGGATGTGATTGTATATGGTTATTTACTTGGTTTCAAATGTTGGCATTATTTTATCTTTACTCCTGAGTATATGCTAGCGTTCACCCACATCTATACTTCTTATAGGTTCTGTGGTTATTTGCATCAGGGTTTTGGTGATGAGGGAAGGGACAAATGCTTCAACTGTGGTCAGCTAGGGCATATACTTAGAAACTTTCCTGTTGGTAAGGTTAACTCTAGAGAAAACAAGGTTCCAGTTGCTTCATTATCAGCTTTGGCACTAAAGGGTGCACCATCTGGATCCAGCACTGGTTGTAATCATCTTTATGCTCACACTACCAGATAGGGGTCTGAGGTATTGCCTAATGTTTTTACTGGTATGTTGAAACTTTTCTCTCGTAATATGTACTATTTATTTGATTTGGGGTCCGCTCTATCTTATGTGTCCCCATTTATGGCTGTGCATTTTAGTTTTGGTCCCGAGTATGTTTCAGACCCTTTTGCTATTTCTATCCCTGTAGGTGACTCTATGATTGCTAGAAGAGTCTATAGGGGGTGTGTGGTATCTGTTGGTAGTGAAGAAACTCTGGGGGATCTATATGAATTAGATATGGTGTATTTTGATGTCATACTGGGGATGGATTAGTTGTACTCATGCTATGCTTCTATAGACTGTCATGCCCATAAGGTTGTCTTTAAATTCCCTAATAAGCTAGTTATTGAGTGGGAGGGCGGTTCCCTAGATCCTAAAGGGAAGTTTATATCATATCTTAGAGATCAAAGATTAATCTCCTAGGGGTTTCTCTATCATTTAGTTCGGGTTAAAGATTCTAACACAGAGGGTCCCTCTTTGCATTCTATCCTCGTGGTGAATGAATTTCCTAAGGTCTTTCTTAATGACCTTTCTGGTGTTTCTACGGATACGGAGATTGAGTTTGGGATTAATCTTGTTTCGAACACTCGTCCAATTTTGATTTCCTATATAAAATGGCTTCAGCTGAGTTGAAGGAGCTTAAGGAGCAATTAAAAGATATTTTAGATAATGGGTTCGTCCATCCTAGTATGTATCCATGGGGTACACCAGTGTTATTCATGCATAATAAGAATGGTTCCTTTTGGATGTGTATTAATTAATGTCAGTTGAATGTGGTAATGTTAAAGAATAGGTATCCTATTCTGCGGATAGATGACTTGGCTAATGATATGGCTTGCAAACTATAGTCGGTATGACAATACCACTTCATAAAGCCTTGGTTAATAACTTTAGGAATTGGTGGTTGGTTATGTGCTAATGGTTTTAATTGATCAATAATAGCGGGTTGTGATAGCTTATCTTGAAGGTGTGAGTTCGATGGACGAATACTAGAAGCTCATGTTTGCCAACATGAGGGTTGGCCTTGGAGACCTTATACTTGTATATATGTATCATGGAGGGTGAAGGGTACACGGGAATCTCCGACCTCTATGATATCTCAGGTTTGTGTGGCTCCATGCACTGGGTCCCGTTCATGGGGTAACTATAGACCCATATAGCCCGTGGGTGGATTATAATGGCAAATCTACGCAAATCCATGTTAAAGGTTTTAAATACATGCTAAACCCGATTCCATATCCCGACATGGATTATATATATATAAATATGTATGGATGTGATTGCATATGATTATTTAGTTGGTTTCAAATATTGGCATTATTTTATCCTTACTCCTGAGTATATGCTAGCATTCACCTGCTAACCCATATTCGGGTGCTGTATCCCCACATAATGCAGGAACCAACCATACTACTCCTTCTGCTCGGTGATTGGATTCGGGGACAACTTTGTGTCAGATTGAAGTAATGAGCTTCCATACCTCGGAAAGCTCTATTTCATGTTATGAACTTCTCTTCATACTTATGTTATTTCTTAGATTTTGGTTTCTGCTATGGTTAGGGGCATGTCCCTACCAGATGTTTATTTGATTTTGGATAGAGGCTTTGAGAGACTACTTTGGATTGGCATAGGTGGTGTCGGTATTGGTGTCAGCCTTGACATTAGTATTAGTATTAAGGCTGACACTGCTTGCCTGTATTTGATTTATGACTGTTCTATTTTGTTATGTTATATATTCAAAATTCATCCAGCATAGGGTGTTGGGAAGTTATGGTTGGGTATTAGGGGTTGTAATTGAGGCACCCAACATGACTAGGCCTTGGCTCAAGTCGTGTCAATATGCTTTGAGCCTGTCTAATTGACTTTGGTGGTAGTTGGTTTGACCATTTTCCTCTTATAGAGTTAGCGTATAATAATTGCTATCACTTTAACTTTGATATGGCTTCATTTGAGGCATTGTATGGTAGGACGTGTGATATCCTATTGGGTGGTTTGAAGTTGGTGAGACAAGGCCATTTAGTCCTGATTTAGTTCATCAATCTATGGAGAAGGTGATGGTGATTCAAGATTGATGTGCCGTGGAAATAAGGCACATTCGATGCTTAAATTGGTGAAATTATTAATTGACCTAGGTTGTTTTCTAGGATATAATGTGGGTTTTTTGTGTTTTGTAGGGAAATTAGATAGGAAGTGTAATGGACTGAAAAATAGAAGAATAGGCTCTCAAGAAGTTAAATGCTAGTCTGGCTAAGAGTCGACAAGTAACCTTATGACTCATAGCCTAACTCATAATGATAATAGTGGCTAAATAAAAACTAAGGAACTAAGTACAAGAAGACTGAGCCGTAAGGATAGACTATGACTCGTATTGGGAAGTTGTACTATGACCAGTTTCTGAAGAATTAAAGATTGATGCTCCAGTGGATATAAGTGAAAACCACAAGTCATAACATCTGACTACGACTCATGGTGAGGAGTCGTAAGGACAAAAGAATCAAGTTCCCTAAAGATGAAAATCCACTGGAGTGACTACAATTAGCATGATATGACTCGTAATGGGTCTATACAAGTCGTTATCACTGAAGACAAAGAGAGATACTACAGCAGACAACAAGTCGTAAGGAGACCTGAGGACTCATTTCTAAAGACGTAACCACTGCTGACTTAATTTTCCCATTCCATTTTAATTAGGATTCATTTGTTATTTTGAGACACTATAAAATATACCCTAGGGTTATTCCTTTATTATGTTACACACTTTTGATAAGTTTCTTCATACTGTCACATACTTTGATCATTATTGTTCTTGAGTTTTTGGTATTTATCATATTCAATTGGAGATTTTAGATTTTACTCTTTCATTTTTGCACAATGAATTACATGTCCTCTTCATTGATTGTCATACATTGTTGCTTAAGTATGAATGACTAATTTCATTAACTAGGGTTGTGGGAACCCTAGTGGATTAGCTACGTAATGGAAGGGGAAGATTCATCTATTCTATTATAGTTGGGTGTATTGCAATCTTCTTCGCATTAATTATACCCCAAGCTACTGCAGAAGATTGGGAATTGCTTGTATTAGAGAATCTCCTCACAAGGGAGTTTGAGATTGGGAAAAGGAGGTTAAAGCAGTGATTATGTATGAAGCATTTTTTGTTTAGAAAGAAAGTTAATCGTGGTTCCTTATCACTGAATTTCAGGATCCAATTTGTTTGAAATATTCTACAGGTCCCTGAATATTAGCTCTCGGCCAATGGAAGACACTATATCTGGAGGTGCACTTATATGTCTTCATTAGGATATGGCACAGAAAATTCTAGATGAAATATCTGTCACTAATCGAGGATGATACACTCAGAAGGCCGATAGAGGAGCTAGTACATATGCTATTGGGGTTACTAGTGAATACAAAGTTAGTAATGATACGATAGCACAAGAAGTTGCATAACTCAAAAATTTTATTGGGCTTCTTACAAAATAATTTTTAGCAATGACAACCAAAAAAGTGAACAGGGATCTATTTCCATAGCGAATGAGTTTGATACTGATGAGGAAGCTAAGTATTTGGATCTAGAAGTGGTGGTTTTTTGAGCCAAAGGAAAAGGAAATCAATGTCAGAACTACTATAGTGACAAGTACCAAGACAGAAGTAGAGAGAGAGAGAGAGATGTTGATTGGAGGTGCAAATATGATTATAAAAGGAAGAGAGACAGATGTGTTCAATCGGTAAACCAAGATACAGAGTAGATAATGGAAGCAATGTTATTGAAGTTAGTAAAAGAACAAGAGAGTCAGGAAATATGCCTTAAGGAGATTAAAGCAGACATATCAGGGATGAATCAAAAAGTTGAGTTGCATGCCACACTGATTAAACAACTGGAGTGGCAGTTTGGTCAAATGTCAGCCATATTAAATCAAAGGTAGCCTGTAACTCTTCTAAATAATACAGTTCTAAGCTCAAAGAATAATAGTAATTTCCATGCCATTACCACTCGAAGTGGGAAGACCAACATGGATTGGCCCATGCCCACTGTGAGTAGCCAAAGAATGATAATGATAATGCCGATGTTGAGGAAGCACCTAAAGTTGAAGCTAAAAAGTCATCAAATATTGAGAGGAGTAAGAAGTATAAAGGCGAAGGTAAGGTTGACCTTGTTCTAAAGACTATTCCAAGACCTTCTTCTCCTTTTCTTAAATAGATGAAGAAGAAGCAGGAAGAAGGTAAATATCAGAAGTTCCTATCAATATTTATGGAGTGGTCTATAAACATACCACTTGTAGATTAATTAGAGAAGATGCCTGGTTATCCAATATTCATGAGATCTGGTCACTAGAAAGTGGATGATGAGTCATGATTCCATTGACAATATACATCACTACAGTAATGTTGCATCTAGATCTTTGGTAAAGAAAAAAGAGGACCCAAAAGCCTTCACCTATCCATGTACTATTGGTTTCTTCAACTTTGCTCGGGCTTTATGTGATCTAGGAGCAAGTATTAATATGATACCACTGGTGGTGTTTAAGCAATTGGGGTTAGGTGCACCCAAAGCAACATCGATGAGATTGTTGATGGCCAGTCAAACTGTAAAAAAGCCAATTGATATTCTTTGTGATATGTTAGTAAATGTGGAATCCTTTATCTTTTCAGCCAATTCGTGATATTTGCTTATGATGTGACTTATAAATAACGTTAAACACAAAAATAAAAACACCCTAGACATGCCGATTCTACTAGGTAGAACATGGAGGGAAAAGAGATCGGCAACATAACCCACCATGGTATAAGTACGAGTACAAGTACACTTATTTAAACGGTGTTCCAACTCTGGATATTCATGTAAGTCCTTTGACATAATCTGATGCTCTTCCACAAATGACCTTTTGATCCCTCTCACAGTGGGTGTTAACCTATCATAGAACTTATCACGTGCTCCTTCTATCTGCCATCTAATCGCCTCCCAAACTTCAAGATCCTTTCATTTGACAACGTTAGCATCTTCAGGTTTAGTTTCTATATTCTCTGCTTCAGCTTGCCCTTCTATATTGGCATCCTTAGTTTCAACATCAGCAAGTTCAGGCGGAGTGACATCAACTGCGGCCTCATCTATGCTCGAACTGGTACTGCTAGTACTATCCTCACTCTCCTCTTCAGATTAGGAGTGTGGAGAATTTTACCTTCTACTTTGTCTGGTTTTGTATCCTGATGCATGTCCGATTCCACCCCATTGAGATCTTCCTCCTCTATTTACTAGTAGTTTGGGAGCCATAACACCTAAAAAAAGAAGTAAGAAATTAGTTCAAAGCTCAAAACTAGTCAAACCATTTCATTTTGTGTCTTGACGGTCAAAGTAGTAGTTCACCAGTGATGGGATGGTCCACCAGTTTGGCCGTCGTACCTTAACCAGTGTACAGCCGTCATAAAGTTAACGGTTCACCAGTTTTGCCGTCGCACCTCCATCTTCAGGTATAGCTTTTGATTCGACCTTATTTTGAGTAACTCATATTCCATATTAATTTTTAGCAATATCAACGCCCTGAAATTCATATTTGAAGCACTTCTCTTCTCATTTTAAGCAATTTAATTAGTTCAAACTTCACCCAACAGGATGCATTAAGGTTTCAACTAAAAACATCCATACTTAACACAAAAGAAGCACTTCAAGAGAACAAATCATGCCTTTATACTTCTTATAGAGAACAAAAAGAGAAGGTTATCCGTATATCTTGGTTTTGTGGTAATCTACTTGCTTGGAACTTTAGGGACAAAAATTAACTTAGAACTTTAGCACTTCTTTCACTCTTTGTTTGTGATGAAAAGAGGGAGAGATTGAGCTTTCTTAAATAAGGGAAGTTGAAGGAGATGGGGAGTCTTAGATAAAAGAACTCCCTTCAGTTTCTTTGAATCCTAAGGTAATGGAATAATTAAAGTATGCAAAACCGTTAAAATGAATATGACCACTCAATTGTATCCTTAGCACTCGATTGGGTCAAATACAGAGCGCTTAAGAAAAGAAAAGATTTACCCCGACCCAATTTGAAATTTGGGTTAAAACGACGACGATCCTGATGGTCCGTCATATGTATGACTGACCACAACCCTGGTCATCGCTACTTACCAATATTTTGGTGGTTCTGCTTCATTATGA
This sequence comes from Capsicum baccatum var. pendulum, assembly GCA_030864225.1. Lineage (NCBI taxonomy): Eukaryota > Viridiplantae > Streptophyta > Magnoliopsida > Solanales > Solanaceae > Capsicum > Capsicum baccatum. Next base: position 139,084,951 of record CM061550.1, read on the forward strand.
TGGTCAGTGGGATGGACCACCTGCATGGTGACCTCTAAGTAGGGAAGCTGACATGCTTCCAATATGCACAATACATCCACTTCTGACACACATCTCCTTATAATGTTGTCAGCACATCGCCGAAAAATATACGGCTCATCCCAAAAGTAGCGTGTTACATCATGAAGGAATTTCTTTCTTTAATGGAATGAAAGATTTTTCGGAATGACCTCGCTCACCACATAGTTTGTAAAATTAGTATACCAAGGTACTTTCTCCAAACCAGCAACTAATATCTCCTCATCAAGAAATGCATTAGTTATCTCAACTTCCTCACCAGCTACTTGCTCACCTTCTATCCTAGACAGATGATCTACAACTTGGTTTCTGCCACCCTTCCTATCTTTGACTTCAAAGTCAAATTCTTAGAGCAGCAATACCCATCTAATTAAACTTGGTTTTGTGTACTTCTTTGCCATCAAATACCTCAAGGCTACATGATCCGTGTGGACCACCACCTTGGTCCCTAGCATATAAGATCAGAATTTCTCAAAAGCATAGACTACAGCAAGAAGATCTTTTTCAGTGACGGTGTAGTTCTTTTAAGCTCCATTCAGTGCTTTGCTGGCATAATAAATTAGGTGAAACAATTTGTCCTTCTTCTGTCCCAACACTACTCTAAGGGAAACACAATTTTCATCACACATGATCTCAAACGATTTTGACCAATCTGGTGTGACCATAAAAGGGGCCTCAATCAGCTTCTCTTTAAGGCATTTGAATGCCTTTATGAAACCATCAGCAAAGACAAAATTAGTCTCCTTCTCTAAGATTTTACAAAGTGGATTTGCAATCTTGGAGAAGTCCTTTATGAACCTCCGATAAAGCCAGCATATCTAAGAAAACTACGCACTCCATTCACCGAAATGAGGGTGGTAGCTTCTCAACAACCTTAACCTTGGCTCGATCAACTTTAATCCCTTTTGCTAAAATTTTATACCCGAGAACAATGCCCTCCTTCACCATGAAGTGATATTTTTTCCAATTAAGCACAAGGTTGAATTCCACACACCACTGCAAGACTCTACTCAGGTTCACTAAACATAACTCAAACAAATCTCCTACCACAAAAAAGTCATCCATGAACACCTCCAGGGTGTCTTCAACCATATCTGAGAAAATAGATATTATACACCATTGGAAAGTAGCAGAGGCATTACATAACCCAAATGGAATCCTCTTAAATGTGAAAATTCCATATGGGTATGTAAATGTTGTTTTCTCCTGATCTTCAGGAGAAATGCATATCTGGTTATATCCAGAATAACTAGCCAAGAAGCAATACCACCCCCTTCCTGCCAATCGACAGAGTATTTGATCCATGAAGGGCATCAGGAAGTGGTCTTCCAAAGTTCATGAATTTAGTTTGTGGAAGTCCATGCAAGCTCTTAACCTAGTCACAGGCTTGAGTGGAATCAACTCATTCTATTCATTTACAACAACAGTCATGCGTCCTTTCTTGGGCACACATTGAACTGGGCTCACCCATTTACTGTCGAAAATAGGATAAAACACCCCTGCATCCAACCACTTAATAATTTCCTTCTTAACCACATCTTGCATTGGTAGGTTAAGACGGCGTTGGTGCTCGATGGTCGGAGTACAATCTTCTTCATGTTGCATCTTATGAGTGCAGATACCAGGGGAAATACCAAGAATATTTGTAATAGTCCACCTTATTGCTCTCTTGTACCTCTGAAGTACCAAAATAAGTGTTTCCACCTACTGCTAGCCCAAATCAACCGTAATAATAATGGGTAGCATGTTTCCATTACCCAGAAACACATACCTCAGATGCCCTGGTAGTTCTTTCAATTCCAACACCGGTGGCTCTTCAACAGATGGCTTAGCCTGTGCTGTTGATCGATTAGCAAGATCAAGATCTAACTTCTTAGGAGTATAAGAGTTTGAACCCATTCCTGTCAAAGTGCAAACAATCTCTTCATACTTCTCAATGCCTTCATGATCAAAATTTGTCAGCACTGCAGCTAGAGGCTCTACAACAAACTTCTCCTCTATTGGCACCTCTTTCTCATCCTCATAATATACATCAACAATTAAGAACACACTTATTTCTTTATGCTGCTTCATTGATTGACATAAATCAAATCACATCACTTCATCATTCAGCCTAAATAAGAGTTCATTAGCTCGCAGATCAATCAACACACTTCCAGTTGAGAGAAAAGGTCTACCAAAGATTATGGGTACCTCGAAGTCCACCTTGCAATCCTGAATGATGAAATCTGCAGGAAATATAAAGCTAGCCACCTTCACCAAAACATCATACAAAATACCAACAGGTCATTTTACCAACCTATCTACCATCATAAGTCGTATATTGGTGGGTGTTGGATCTCCAAAACTCAACTTTTTATAAATATCTAGCGGCATCAGATTGATGCTCGCTCCTATATCACATAAGGCCTTAACAATTTCAAGAGACCCAATCATGCAAGGAATAGTAAATGCCCCTAGATCTTCTTTCTTTTATACCAAGGACCTTGTAGAAATAACACTGCAATTATGGAGGTTATCCACCAGTTCGTAACTCACTGCTCTTTTATTCGTCATAAGATCCTTCATAAATTTATCATATCCCAAAATTTGTTCAAGCGCCTCTACCAAAGGAACATTTACAGTCAGCTGCTTCAATGTTGCTATGAATTTACTAAACTTTGTATCATCAGCCTTCTTTTATCAATCTCTGCAGAAAGGGAGGTAGTAGTTTTGGAAGAGTATTAACCACTACTTCCTTTTCCTTCTCTTTTTCTTTTTCCAATTCATCAACCTACTGATGATTAGAAGGGATATCAATATCATCCAGCCTCTCAGACTATACTGGATTACCTTCTTCAAGCTCATTATCTTCCTTGATCACCTCATCATTTATAGCTTTTCTGAAAGAAAGGCCTGATAAAACCTTACCACTCCGTGTGGTAATAGCCATGCATGAAATATTATTTTGAGGGTTCTAAATTGTATCACTTGGTAGTATTCCACTCTTTCTATAATTCAATGTTGCAAAGAGTTGGCTTATTTGCTCTTACAACTGTTTGATCGAAGTAGAGTATGAGTTTACCAACTGACTTATAGAGGACAAATCAGTCTTCATGGTAGTCACCATAGAATTGGTAGAATCAACTCCGTTTAACAGTTTCTCCATCATGTGCTCCATAGATATTTTTCCAGAGCTAGTTGCAGCATTATCTCTGCTTCCTGGAGGTACATACAGCCCACTTCTATCATTCTTTCTCTTCTATTTTCCTTGATCCCGCTCTTTATATCCAGCCGTGTCATAACAAGTCCGACCTTTATTTTCTTAGCTATTTCCTCGGAAACCCCCTGGTTATTCATAGGTACAGCTATATTCCCAGCATAGCTTGGGTTTACAGGATCCAATATGTCATTATCTCCCAGGTCTCGATCATCAGAATTTGGCACCCGACCTGGGTTATCAACATTTTACTGATTTACTTGAGTATTAGCCAAAGCGGCTAATCTTTCTACCTCTTGTGGATCAGCCATTCTACCAATCAACTGAGGCTCCGAATAAATTGGTAATAATGGTGCACTTGATCTCCGTGTATTGTGCATACATAGTTATCAACCTGCATAAACAAAAACAACAAATAAAAGTAAAGCTTTAGGACACGTTGACCAAAGGGTTGATTAACAATCACAAACTTAATTGAAAATCGATTCCCCGACAACGACGCTAAAATTTGATATGCCCAAATTACGACCTTCTTATGAAAGTGCAAGTGGTCATCGTCAAATATATAACCCAACTGGGTTGGATGTCGAATCCCACAGGGAATACTGTTTTTACTAAGTCTTGTGGTTGTTATTAGACTGTTGATCGAAGGTTCCCGAGCAAAAAGGGGGGGTTTGATTTATCAAATGTATAAAAATGCTTGTCACAGAGAGTAATACACTTGTAGATTCTATTAAAAATAGTAATACAGTAAGAGTAGTCAAACTAGAGTTATGGTTACCAAGATAGTTAAGCAGCTAGGGTTGTGAACTATTTTGAATTCCCTATGAACAATTATAATTGCAAGAGTAAGTGAATTCTATGGTTAACCCATTAGTTTCTCAACGTAAATGAGTAATTTTATCCCTTAGTTCTTTCAAACATAAGAAACATATTATTTGTTCAACTATATTCTCACATGGGTTGATCCGGCTAAGGTATCTACCCTCTATCCAAAGGTTAAAGCCTTTAGATTTGTGTAAACCCTTTCTTTTCCTAACAAACACTTTTTCATTCGAACAAGTGATGTTCTTGGGCTCACTTTTCAAGTTTAGAACCAAGAAAAGTCATTAAAGTGAAGAAGGGTTTATGCAATATCAATTAATTCAAGATTTACTTAAAAAATATTACAAGAATATGTTCTTCAATCGTCAATAGAGATGGAATGATTAGATCCACAAGATTTCTTCATTGCCCCCAAAAAATACTAAGTTATAAAGAGTTTCTAGTTCGTCGCTGAGAGTTCTAAAACCTTGGGTTCTGACTAAGACTTGACGGTAAGGTTAGTGGTCCGTCGAAGGTGTGACGGTCCACCATTTTAACCGTCAGAAGCACTTTTTCTTTTTCTTCAGCCAACTGCTTTCCCAGAAATACTAAAAACCAATATCAAATGCAACCTTGGTTTCTTGAAAACATCCATTTTTCCCAAGAAAAGATGCAAGATGTTTTGTCAAAAGCCAGAACATCACTTACTCAATAATATTACACTAAAGTCCTTAGGGGTTTTGGATCAAATTAAGGTCAATCAAAGAAAAGAATACATGCTACAAATGAGACTGCCAAAGAAAAATCTAAAGACTCAATGGGGCTAACTAGGATTATGCACAAGGGTAGGTAAAAAGAAGGTATAAAATATGGCTATCAAAGAATTACGTATATCATCTCCTAAACCCATATTATTTACTTTGCTTTGCACATATAATAGGAAAGTTCTAGATATCACATGGAACAAGGAATATACAAACACCTCACATACACAAGGCACATGCTTGATTCACAAAGGATCATCATACACTCTCTACCAAACAATAGCCTGAATTCAACATAAAGCCAACAAGTACAAGGTTCATAAACATGAGCCTAGGAGTATCAAAAGTAGCAATTCACAGAATCAACATGCTTTTACAACCAAAAAAATTGCATCATGTAATATCATATAACACCAACAAGAACATTCCACTTATTCCTAACACAAAATTTTTTTAAATTAACCCTAAAAATAGGAATTTCCTCTCCCCATGCTTAAAAAATATACTTTGTCCCCTAAAGTATACTTTAAAAGTAGAGATGGAATATTCTTCACTTCTTCAGCAACTTTTTTTTAGAGTACTCGGACTTCCTCAAATTTTTAGCAACTTTCTCAGATACCTTGGGCGGAATCAACTCTTCATCAACCTTCTTAATTTTCTTTGGAGGTTCTTCACTTAGATATTTCACACTCCTCAAAGTAATTTCCATTACTTTTTTAGGATTTTTAGTATCACTTGTCAACTTACCTTGAGGACTGGTGTTTTGTGCTGCTGTTATCTGACCTACCTGCAACTCCAAGCTCCTTGTATCCACTTGCTGGCTTTTTATATCTACTGCCACTTGTACTTGAGCAGCTAAAATATTTTTCATCATCTCTTCCAGATTGCTATTTGTGTCCTGACTTGCTTGAGCTTTTGGTTACTGAGACTGCTGCTGCAGGGCATTCCATTGTTGATTTAGTGGTTGCGCCTACCACATCATGTTGAAGGCATTCCCATATTTAGGCCTTTTAACATTGACCACAAACATCACGGACTCAGGATTGCAACACATATATCTTTAGAATTACTACTATTTCCACACACCATACACTAAGTGCTTGTCTGCTGAAATTTATTCATTGCGGTTGCAGGCGGTGTAGCACCCAATTTCATATTTCTGAGCTGTGTAGTCAACTAATTTTGTAATGCATCAATCTAGGTAGATATTGCGGTAAATTGATCCACCTCCAAAGCACCAGCATCTTTTTTTATAGCATTCCTTGAGTTGGAATGCCACACGAGATTACCTTGTGTAATTTGATTCAACAAAGTATATAACTCATCATATGTTATCTCTAGAGCTTTACCATATGCAGCTGAATCTAACAGAATTTTTATGTTATTGTCAAATTTCTTAACGAAAGTGTGAGCTAATACTTCATTGGACTTATGATGGTGTGGAAAGTCCCAAAGAAGAGCCTTGAAATGCTCCCAAGCATGATATAAATTTTCGCATAGCTTCTGTTTTAAATACATAATCTCACTGCGAAGTCTCATAATCTTGCCAGATGGGAAGAATCAGATTAGGAACTTCCGAGCTAAGTCATCCCATATTATGATTGAATTTTCCAGCTTAGCATTCAACCATTTCTTTGCTTCCCCTAATTATGAGAAGGGGAAGAGTGTCAGCCTCAAATAATCAATTGACACACCCCTAGGGATAAATATATCACTGGTCTCCAAAAAGTTCTGTAAATGTACTTGTGGATCTTCATCCAAAAGCCCTGTAAATTGTTCACTACAGATACAACGCTGCACCATATTCAACATTAGCTCAACTCCAAAAACCTATTTTTGAAAAGAGGAGATCAAATTTATTAGAAGTGGGATTGCCACTTCTCTAACTATCCTGCGGGCTGCTTGTTTTTTAGACATGAGAGTAGCATGGTCTTGATCTTTTTCAATTTGAGAAATATAAGGGAGAAGGATTGCTTCTCCCCTTCGCTGATGGATGCATTGCTTAGGTTCGGGGCTTGGTTTAATCAATTCCCTATCCCTTGCCAATTTACTAGCCTGAAAATCTATTTCCTGCAAATACATAACCAAGACCAAGCATAAAGCACCAAAAAAATCAAAAAAAGTAAAACTAAAAAAAATAGTTACCAAAATATAAGTCCCCAACAACGGCGCTAAAAACATGATAGCGCACACGCAAGTGTACGTGGTCTACCAAGTAATATAGTGGCCTTAAAGAAAGCCGAATATCGATCCCATAGGGACTTGTGTTAAATAACTATCCAATTCTAGTTTAACAATTGAGATAAAGTAACCAAGAAAGTTTTAGTATTGTAAACTAAAAGTAAACTAACTAATGCAGAGTTCATAGGGTTTATCGCATGATCATGGTTTCCCTACCTCTAATCGTCTACCTAACTTGGACATTACAACTACATCGTTGAGCGGGAATGTAATAATCTAATTAAGTGCATGAAGCTATCATCCTACATGTGAACCAAACAAGGTCTCTAGGTACATCCCTTTCCTAGATGCTAATTCAAATTCCTTAATTTATAAAAGAATAAGAACCTTGTTCTATCTACCCCTACGTTCTATCTTCCTATTCTCCCACCCAAGATCATAGGGTTGACAATAAATGTATTCTAATGGTAATGAATCCTTAAAATAGTTATAACAAGGGTAAATAAATAACCAAATATTATAAGCAATCAAAACAAACTCAATTCAAAGAAATAGTAAACATGTTTTTTGCCTTAACCCCAGAAAGGGGGTATTTAGCCGCTAATTGACATAACCATGATCCAAATAATTGAATACATAACCAAGTCTATTAAAAATATAAAGTTAAAGAGAAATAAACCCTAAAATAAGTATTTTTCAGCCCCTCTCAATAATCCAGACATCCATAGATCCTCAACAAAGTGTACAAGTATTGTATTTATTGGTGGGGAACAATTGTCGTGTTGGAATAGGCCATGCGCCGCCCATTCTAAAGCATGGGAGTAGAGGGGGCAATACCTGGGGTATTGCACCACTCCAAAGGAGGCTAATACTACCTTAGATAACCGCTGTAAATGGGACTACACAAGTTTATCTTCATGCCCTCACTAGAGTTGCACTTTTGTGTCTAAACGTGGCCTTGTGCATTTGCCTTCTCTTCCAATCTTTAGGTGTTGTTTCTCTTTAATTAAAAGCTTGTTAAACATCCATATATCAAAATATTCAACTCACCAAGAATCCTAAAAGATCAAAAACCATGTATTATAGCTCAATAAAATACAACATTGAGAACGACAAGCAAGAAACTTGACCTAAAACTTGGCTTGTCCATGTTGATCTTTAAATTATTTTTTTGATTCTTGGATTGTTCCAATTAAACCTTGAACACTATAAAAAAGTTTTTCAACTCCTAGATATACAAAAATAACATTATGAAATCATTTGACCCATTAGAATCTATCACGATAAAGTAGAACGAAAACTAGCTCAACCTAGTAAAACTAGTTTTCTCATCTAGACTCTAAATGATCGATTTGAACCCAAACTTTTTTGAAAACACTTTTAAACATTGTAATCTCATCCTTGAACACTTAAATGCTTATTTACATCATATTCAACACATAAATCACACGAATTATCTTCAAAACAAAGCTAAACAGGCTAGGATAACAATGCTAGAATGCATAAACACCCAACATCACCACCCCACACTTAAAGCCTTTTTCTTCCTCAAACAACTCTTAAATCAAAGTGTCATAAGCTGAGGAGACTATAAAGTTCTACTATATGCAAGACACTTAAGTTAGACTACAATGACTACACAGAATGCAAGTTTCTACATACAGCATGTTATGGACACAATTGAAAGTTCAAGAACACTACTCTAAAACATCCTAGCCTCAAGAATTGACTCACGTAGTTGGAAAAATCATGCATATTTCTCAATAAAAGATATCATATTATTCATCCATATTTATCAAATATGTTCTCTCACAATTACAGAGTTACCCATAATCACTCACATAAATACACTTTGTAACATAATGGGCACAAGAACCAATTTACGCTCACTCTCACAAGGAATTGACAAGTTACACATAATGAACCATAGGCTTGCCCTTAGTTTGGTACTCTGCTAATATAAGAATGATGAAGCTTAGGATCAAATAGGTTTTTAATTGTTGTAATATTGGCTAAGGGATGGGTAGGAACTATTTTGGCTTAATAGTGACTATCTTTCCTAAGATCTTTAATACATCACTTTTGACAATTGAGACCAATCTCTAACAACCCATGTATACCACTTTTCTCTACCACATCTTCTTTTTTGCCCCATATCATTAAGCTCATTCATATACATTATGATGGGAGTATACTATGTACATATTATTTAAATTTTCACTTTTTTTCACACCCATTTTATGCTATGCACTCCTCTGATAGCCACCCTTAACTTAAGCAATTGCCTTAGTTGAGTTGCACAATGTTCAAGGAAGACCAAGGCCAAAACAAGTTCATTGTAACACAAATAGGCTAAAAGTCGGAATTTTTCAAGTACAATTTTCTCTAACTCCCAACCATAACACATAATGATTTTTTTTACACACCAATAACTATCACTTAGGGGCTTCAATTTCACCTTTCTCCCTATTGAATTTTAAAATCCTTACTCAATTAATTTTACACTAAAGCGCTTAGGGGTTTTGGATCAAATTAAGGTCAATCAAAGAAAAGAATACATGCTACAAATGAGACTGCCAAAGAAAAATCTAAAGACTCAATGGGGCTAACTAGGATTATGCACAAGGGTAGGTAAAAAGAAGGTATAAAATATGGCTATCAAAGAATTACGTGTATCATCTCCTAAACCCATATTATTTACTTTGCTTTGCACATATAATAGGAAAGTTCTAGATATCACATGGAACAAGGAATATACAAACACCTCACATACACAAGGCACATGCTCGATTCACAAAGGATCATCATACACTCTCGACCAAACAATAGCCTGAATTCAACATAAAGCCAACAAGTACAAGGTTCATAAACATGAGCCTAGGAGTATCAAAAGTAGCAATTCACAGAATCAACATGCTTTTACAACCAAAAAACTTGCATCATGTAAAACCATATAGCACCAACAAGAACATTCCACTTATTCCTAACACAAATTTTTTTAAATTAATCCTAAAAATAGAAATTTCCTTACCCCATACTTAAAAATCTACTTTGTGCCTAAAGTATACTTTAAAAGTAGAGATGGAATATTCTTCACTTCTTGAGAAACTTTTTCTTTCGAGTACTCAAACTTCCTCAAATTTTTAGCAACTTTCTCAGATACCTTTGGGGGAATCAACTCTTCATCAACCTTCTTTGTTTTCTCTGGAGGTTCTTTACTTAGATCTTTCCAACTCCTCAAAGTAATTTCCATAACTTGTTTAGGCTTTTCAGTATCACTTGGCAACCTACCTTGAGTACTAGTGTTCTGTGCTTCTTCTATCTGACCTAACTGTAACTCCAAGATCCTTGTAGCCACTTGCTGGCATTTTATATCTACTGCCAATTGTGCTTGAGCAGCTAAAATTTATTTAATTATCTCTTCCAGATTGCTATTTGTGTCTTGACTTGCTTGAGCTTTTGGTTACTGAGACTGCTGCTGCAGGACGTTCCACTGCTGATTTAGTGGCTACACCTACCACTTCATGTTGTAGGCATTCCCATAATTAGGCTTTTGAACATTGACCACAAATATCACGACTCAGGATTTCAACACATATATCTTAGAATGACCACTATTTCCACACACCATACACCAAGTGCTTGTCTGCTGAAATTTATTCATTGTGGTTGTAGGCGCTGTAGCACCCAATTTCATATTGCTAAGCTGTATAGTCAACTAATTTTATAATGTAGCAATCTAGGCAGATATCATGGTAAACTGATCCACCTCCAAAATACCAGCAACCTTCTTTATAGCATTTCTTGAGTCAAAATGCCACACAGGATTACCTTACGTAATTCAATTCAACAAAGTATACAACTCATCATACGTTATCTCCAGAGCTTGACAACATCCAACTGAATCTAACACAATTTTTATGTTATGGTCAAGTGCCTTAACAAAAGTGTGAGCTAATACTTCATTGGACTAATGATGGTATGGAAAGTCTAGAAGAAGAGCCTTGAAATGCTCCTAAGCATGATAAAAAATTTTGTCTGGCTTTTGTTTAAAGCACACAATCTCACTGCGAAGTATCACAGTCTTTCCGGATGGGAAGAATCAGATTAGGAACTTCTGAGCTAAGTCATCCCATGTTATGATTGAATTTGCCAGCTCAGCATTCAACTATTTCTTTTCTTCCCCTAATTGTAAGAAGGGGAAAAGTGTCAGCCTCATATAATCAGTTGACACACCCATAGGGATGAATATGTCATAGATCTCCAAAAATTTCTGCAAGTGTATCTGTGGATCTTCAATGCAATAGCCCTATAAATTGTCCATTGCTGATCAAAAGTTGCACTATATTCTACTTGACATCAAAATTACCTCCAATAGCCAGTTTTTTAAAAGGGGAGGTCAAATTTATTGGAAGTAGGATTGCCACTTCTCTAACTATCCTGGGGGATACTTGTTCTTTAGCCATGAGAGTAGCATGGTCTTGATCTTTTTCAATTTAAGGAATACAAGGGAGAAGGATTGATTCTCTCCTTCATTTATGGATGCATTGCTCGGGTTAGGGGCTTGGTTTAACCAATTCCCTGTCCCTTGCCAACTTACTAGACTGAAAACCTATTTCATGCAAATACATAACCAAGACCAAGCATAAATTGCAAAACAAATCAAAAAGTAAAACTAAAACAAAAATAGTTGCCAAATTATAAGTCCCCAGAAACAACGTTAAAAGCTTGACAGCGCCCAAGCGTACACGCAAGTGTATGTGGTCTACCAAGTAACATATTGGCCTTAAATAAAGCTGAATATCGATCCCATAGGGACTTGTGTTAAACAACTATCTAATTCTAGTTTGACAATTGAGATAAAGTAACCAAGAAAGTTCTAGTATTGTAAACTAAAAGTAAACTAACTAATGCAGAAAGATAATGACTCTTGACAATAAATGGATATAGATCTAGGTTTAAGGCTTACGAACAATCATACTACACCATTGAACTTCATTCGTTAGATTACTTATCTTGGTTATTGGTTCATAGGGTTTATCGCATGATCATGGTCTCCCGATCTCTAATCGTCTACCTAACTTGGACATTACAACTACATCGTTGACCGGAGATGTAATAATCCAATTAAGTGCATAAAGCTATCATCCTATATGTGAACCAAAGAAGGTCTCTAGGTACATCCCTATTCTATATGCAAATTCAAATTCTTTATTTTATAAAAGAATAAGAACCTTGTTTTATCTACCCCCACATTCTATCTTCCTATTCTCATTTCCAAGATCACAGGGTTGATAATAAATGTATTCTAATGGTAATGAATCCTTAAAATAGTTATAAAAAGGATAAATAAACAATCAAATATGATAATCAATGAAAACAAATTGAATTCAAAGCAATAGTAAACATGTTCTTGGCCTTAACCCGGAAAGGAGGCGTTTAGCCGCTAATCTACATAACCATGATCCAAATAATAGAATATATAATTAAATCTATAAGAAAAAAAATTTCAAATATAAATAAACCCTAAAATAAGTGTTTTTCATCCCCTCTCATTGCTCCAGATGTCCAAAGATCGTTAACAAAGTGTATAAGTATTGTATTTATAGGTGGGGAACAATTGTTGTGTAGCAATAGGCCATGCGCCTCCCTTTATAGAAAATGGGAGTAAAGGGGGATCCCCTGGGGTATTTAAACACTACAAAAAATGCTCAACCTATCTTATAGCACCACTGCAAAGGGGGTTGCGCCTGGCCTTGTGCATTTGCCTTCTCTTCCAAGCTTTTGGTGTTGTTTCTCTTTAATTTCCAGCTTGTTCAACATCTATTTATCACCATATTCTGCTCAACATGAATCCTACATGATCGAAAACCTTGTATTAGAGCTCAAAAAAACATAACATCGAGAACAACAAGCTAGAAACTCGAGCTAAGACTAGGCTTACCCACGTTGATCTTTAACTTATTGTTTTGGCTCTTGACTTGTTCCAAATAAACTTTGTACACTATAAATAAGTTTTTCCACTCATAAATATACAAATTTATCATTAGGAACTCATTTGACACATTAGAATCAATAACAATAGACTAGAACAACAACTAGCTCAAGCTAGTAAAACTAGTTTTCTCGTCTAGACTCTAAATGATCGATTTGAACCCAAACTTATTTAAAAACACTTTTAAATGCCATAATCACATCCTTGAAAACATAATTGCTTATTTATATCATTATCAACACAAAAATCGCATGAATTATCCTCAAAATAAGGCTAAATAGGCTAGGATAACAACGCTAGAATGTATAAATACACCCAACATCAGAGATCCATGATCGAGCAATAGGGACTGACACAATTCTAGATGCCCATTTTTATTGACAAGAATATGCATAGATGTAGGAGTGATAGAAATATTTGATATTGATCTGTTCATACAACCAAAGAACACCACAAACTTGAGGTTGATCCATGACACTGCAATTACCATGTCCAAATAAGAAAAATAAGGAGCAGCATTACTTACTGAGGCATTTTGGAACAGAGGGCCTAGTATGGACACACAGGGGTTTACTTACATAGGTTACACCCCTACATAGATGACACACCCAAGCCTCAGGATTAAGATACAATAGGGACCTTCTAGACACCGACACCAACCACGGCGACACCACGACTATCTACATCCAGACAAGACCCAGCTGGTTATTCCCTAGTGTCATCATTATTCCTACTGAGGTTACATAATAGATTATCACCTTGGAAGAAAAGGTAAATCTGATGAAGCACAGAGTTAATCCATTGTTCAATAATAGAATTCAAGAGGATTTGCGGGCCATGCAGTCCATATTTGATGAGTTTGAACTATAAATCAGCTATCATCTTGAGAGGGTAAAATCCCCAAATCTATCAGAGGTAAAGGTTGAGTTGGATGAGCTCAAGATGGTCATTGAGGAGCTGCACGCTAGGCCATTCTCCTTGATACCTATCTTTGAGGAGATTTTAGTAGAAGAAGTGGTACTAAATATAGGGGTAGTTGGAAGTTCGATCCTTGCTGGTAATGTTGAAAATGAAAAATGAGGTAGGGGTAAAAAAACAATAAAATAAAGAGAATAAGAATGGAGAATGAAGACGTGCAGGTGGCAAAAAAGCTAGTGTACAGGATGAGGTAGTCTGGTAGGCCAGGGTCCACGAGATGGCGACAGGAGCTGGGAGTTCCATACCTTCAAATAGTGGTAATTTGAGTAGTAGCATAGCTCTACCACCTCGAAAATCATTGAGTGTACCAACCATAGTTAGTACCACTACTGATGTGAGTGATCCAGTCACCGCTGGGGCAACTGAAGTTAGGATGGGGCCTAGTCTAAGGTCCTCCATACTGATGATGCTTAATCTGGTACTTGAGGCACCCAGGTATGTCTTTACCCTCTTATTTTGTATTTCTAGGTTTATTGGGGGACAATGCATATGTATTTAGTTGGGGGTAGTGGTGTACCGTATAACCACCATGAGATATTGTTGCCATGTTTCGTTTCCCATCGGCTATGGTTTGAATATGGAATCGGTAGGTTTAGTTAAATGTGTTTTATTTTTATTTTTATGTTTTATTTTGTATGTGTGATGTTTAATAAGGAAGAAAGTTTGTATCTGAGGCAGTGGATATGGTTTGACTGATTTTTGGTATTGAAATTATTTTATTTAAATGGTAAACCTCCGAAAATTTTCATAACTGTGTGATATATGCATGCATGTGACTACTGTGAATCTAATAATGACATTGGAATTAGGAACATAATAACTATGGAAAACAAGTGCATGAATGGAATAGGAAGTAACTAGTAGTATGACCCTATACAGTGTGTGAGTGAGGCATTACGTAGTTCCCTGTGTGTGCAGAATCTAGAACTTGCCTAATTAGTCTTGCCTAAATAGTAGGATTGTCCGTTAGGAAAGGATCATAGGCAATTTTTGAACGCAGTTCACTTTAGCCTAAATAACCAACCACAAGTGAATAAGAATCTTGCAATCTTGAGTTTGAGCTTTAATGGACCTAAATTTTTTATTTAAACCGATTCACCCTCCACGTTTTAATTGTAATAAACATGTTTTGTCCCTGGTCCTCCTTTGACACTGTGTACCTCAACTCAAGAAAATTGCCTGAGCTTAGGGTGGGAATTATAGGGGTGCACAAAGAAAAGTAGGTATGATAAAGGAGTGTAAATAGAAAATAAATTAGGTTTGGGCATGGCAGAAGAAGAAAAATAAGAAAATTGTGAAAAATATAAAAAGAAAAAGAAACCAAACCAATCTAAACAAGCAGAAAAGAATAAAAAGGAAGAAATATGGGCGGAGTGAAAGTAAAGTTGGAAAATAAGTGGACCCACAAGTAATCATGATGTCATGGAAGCATATTAACAAAAAAATTCCACAAAGATCATACCAGCCCTAAACCTACATTACAAGCTGAATAAAGCCCTATAGTGATCCTAAACCGTCTGTCTAAAAACTGAGGCAAAGAAAATAGGGGCAACACTATGGAATTCTTTGTGCATTGTGGAACTTCTTTGTGAGAGAGAGTATCTCTTGACCATCCCAATATTATCATGTTCAATCTATGTGAGTGAATAAGACTTCTTTGATTGTAAGGGTACATGGATTGCATTGTTAGAATACTTGTCTGTTTAGGTAGTGTAATTTGTGTATTTGCGTAGTTGTTCATTGCTAATGTAATGCCATCAATTGAATCCATTGTGTCATATCTTTTATTGCATCTTCTTACATAGTTAGGTTTTAAAAAATTTAAAAATAGGAGATGGTAATGTGTTGTAAACTAAAGTCAAGTATTGACCTCCGAAAGTATCTTACGATCTTCTTGTTTAAGCATCGTGTTTATTTTTCATTATGTTTTTTATTGAGGACATGCAAACGTTCTAAGTTGAGGGTGTTGATATGTCGTCAAAACATGGTACATTAGATGCTTAAAATAGTGAAATTATGCATTGACTTAGGTTGTTTTGTGGGATATAATGTCCATTTTCTGCGCTTTGCAGGGAAATTACGTAGGAAGTGGCTTGGAATGAAAAATAGAATAAAAGGCTCTCAAGAAGTGAAATACTGGTCAAGCTACAAGTCGTCAAGTCACCTTACGACTATTATCCCAACTTGTAATGATAACAGTGGCAAAAGATAAGCTGAGGAACTAAGTAAAGGAAGACTACGATTCATAAGGACAAACTACGACTCATAGTGGGAAGTTGTGCTGTGACTAATATTTGAAGAATTGAATATTAATGCTCCAGTGGCTACGAGTGAAGATCACGAGGCGTAATGTCAGACTACGACTCATGGTGAGGATTCGTATGGACAACATACTCAATTTCCCTAATTATGAAAAGCTACTAGAGTGACTACGATTAGCATGATATGACTTGTAATGTGTCTATACGCATCGTTACCACTGAAGACAAGGAGAGATATAAAAGAAGACACCGAGTCATAAGGAGACCTGATGTTTCCAAAGACGTAACCACTGTCAACTTAATTTTCCTATTCTATTTTAATTAGGATTACATTGTTATTTAGAGACACTATAAATACCCTAGGGATATTCCTTTATTGTTTTACACATTTTTATAGTTTTCTTCATTCTTTGATCATTATTTTTCTTTAGTTTTTGGTTTCGTATTCAATTGAAGATTTTAGATTTTACTCTTTCATTATTGTGCAATTAATTACATGTCTTCTTTATTGATTGTCATGGATTGTTGCTAAAGTATGAGAGGGCTAATTTCCTTGACTAGGGTCATGGGAACCCTAGGGAATTAGCTACATAAGGGGAGTGGGAGATTTGTCTATTCTATTGTAGCTGTGTGTACTGCAATCTTTTTCAAATTAATTATACCCTAAGCTATGGAAGAAGTTTAGGAATTGCCTTTATTTGAAAACGTCCTCACAAGGGAGTTTGAGATTTTGAAAAGGAGGATACAATAGTGACACGAGGATATCAACCCTCATCTAATCAACTCAAGACTCAAAAGGTGAGAGTTGTACTGAGGTTATTGACAAGGGAAAACAAGAAGACACCCTGAGACTCAAAAGGTGAAAGGTGAGATTTATCAACCCATCCACAAGATGGTTTGTAATACATAGCTTTTTAACTTTGCACGCAGAGCAGTGGATTAGGTGGGTCAAACACGAAAAACTTACGTAGTTGAGAAGACAGATGGAACTCAGTCCTAGTGTTTGTCTTCTATTGTTTATAAACTTAAGCATTCATATTTAGCTACTTGTTACTGTTGACTTTAAAAACCCCTATTTACTTTTACACACTGTTGTGGATTTTGTCAAGTTTGAATTACTATTTCACGTATTCCCTATTAGTTTTACCGATTTCATCTAATATTCCAAAACTAATGCCGAAGGAAGATTTTCCAGAAAAATGCCACCACTAAATGGAACATTACCGAAACAAGGTTCAGCGAAGCATTATCATTAATATTAATAGAAACAGAGCCAAAAGCTATTTCATTATAGAGGCACAACAACAATCGAATTGAACAACTACATCTAAACTATCTTTATAGTGGACAAAATGAAAAAAAATGAATTGTCACTCCTAGATTCGACATTTGAAAAAAATGAATTGTCACTCCTAGATTCGACATTGATACTTATAAAACAACAGAAAAGACGTTTTAACTTTAGCTCGAGTTAGAAACCATCCAAAGAAATTAAACAATTCCCCATAAAACACGAAAAACAACAGATTGAATATAACGAAAAAACAAAATCTAATCTCGTAAAATGCATCGAATACATATCAACAACTGATATTTCAGATAACAAATCAGACCAAGTACCATCAAAATAAAAAAAATTTACCTCAAGAAGACAAGGATAACAACAAAATTTGAACACTCACTTCGTCAAAATGAAGAATGATGATGAACAATGCGAATAATAGTGAAGAGTAAGAGAGAATTTTCTATACCAAAAGGTTTTCTGATCTTCTTTTGAGGGAAATGAAATGTTTTTGTGAGAAATGAAATGGAAATGAAATGTTTTTGTGGGAAATGAAATGATTTTGTGGGAAAATGAAATGGGACAAAAAATTTTGAGGGAAAAAAGTCATCAAAAATGCTTTTGTTACGGAAATGAATCCGTCAAAATTAAAAAAAAAAATTAAAAATTTTATTGTGACGGAATAAATCCGTCACAATTTTTAATTAATTAATCAATTTTTTTTTATATTTTATTGTGACAGACTGCTCAATCTGTCACAAATTTAATCACGGATTTGTGATAGAAAGTTTTTTTTTTAATCTACTTTAGTTTGTGACAAAAATGTGTCCGTCACAAAAATTATATTAAAAATCTATCTTAAATTAGTCACAAATCTGTTACTTTTTGAATTTTTATGTGAAAATAAAATATTTTAAAATTATTATATTTATATAGTAATGATCCATCACAAATTCATCAAAATTCTATCACAATTTATGACGAAAGTGTTCCATCTCAAATTTTCTGTCACAATTTTCTTGTAGTGATATATCTTAATACACATTATGTTCTCTTCCATCTTCTCCCCTCCCTACTACTTTTTTCTTCATTTTCTTGGCATTTATTTCTCATTAATCTCCTATTATTATATATATATGTGAACATAATGATACAACTATATTTCAAAAAAATATCTATTTAAATTCTAACTAATGAATACACTGTGCAAGATTTTATTTCGTGTTTCATGGTAAAATTTAGTAGCGTTTGGTCATGGATATTTATATTATATCATGAAGGGAGGTAATTAGGCATAATATAGATCACTTACAGCTTATGGAGGACATGACCTTTGAAAGGAAGTTGTGGAAGACATGGATTAGGGTAGAGGGTTAGGGGTGGGAGTGCGTCGGTAACAATAGGGGAGCGTTCTTTATTTGTGTCTGAAGTTTCTTGTTCGTGGTGTTGAGTGATGTCTATGGTTTCAGATAGATAGATTTTAGTATTATCTTGTGGCTAGCGGTGTTAGTTTATTGTGCATACAGTTTATTGTGCATACTGTACTAGTTTATATCTATTTATGTTTTGTGCTGTTATACTACTATTGGTCCTAAGCCGGGGGTCTATCGAGAACGGCCTCTCTACTTCACCTGAGGTAATGGTGTGGTCTGCGTTCACTCTACCTCCAAGACTCCACTATGTGGGCTTACACTGGGTATGTTGTTGTTGTTGTTGCCAGAAAATTATTTCACTTTAGTGGAAAAAGTGAAAACAGTATGTTTTTGGCCATGAGAATTTCAAATACAATTTAAAACTATATTGGAAAAGTGAAAACAAGTAAAACTTGTTTTCGCTCCTATTTTTCGAACAATATTTAAAAAATAACTCCAATTTATATCCAGGGTCAATAACAACTCCGACTCCAACTTCAATTCCAATTCCAACTTTAACTCCAAAAAATTATACTCCCTCCATCCCAAATTATTCATTCCAAATTTTCTAATTTGATTTTTCATTTTACTTGTCTTTTTCATTAATCAAGAAGAGATAAATTTTTTTTATGTTTTATCCTTTGCATTAATTACTTTTTCTTCAAATTAAAATATAAACATTATTTAATAGGATACTATGATAAATTAGACATGTTATTAATTATTTTTTTTAATCAATATGTCAGGGGCTTATAGAGAACTCATAACTACGGGGATTCCTTCTTTGAAAGCGTGAAAGACTATTAAGGTGAATATTCTTCTCTCTCTCTTTTTTGTTGTAAAATATAGCTTAGACTGAAATTTTTAGTAGTATGATATTTTTTAATCTAAATATTCATTAAAAAAATATTCCCTTTCAATATGAACTTTCTTTATGTAGAAATAATTTAAGATGTGACCTTTTTTTTGTAAGTTGGAGAATATATATATATATTTGAATTGTCACATTACCTAATCTCTTAGGTTCAAGACCATTTATCTTTTCTATCTTATATTATGATTCTTCATTAAAGAGAGACTTGGTAAAGCAAGAGGAAAAAGAATAATTAGCTGAAGCAAATGAAATAAGTGATACTTTTAATGATTTGAAATAATTAATCAAGTGATGTAACTATTAGCTTGGGTAGATCCTTAGGGGCCGTTTGGTAGAGTGTGTTAACAAAAATAGTGCATGTATTATTTTTATGTATTATTAATACACTGTTTGGTACAATTTTTATCTATGTATAATTAATGTCTTGTATTAATTATATACTGTATTTGGTATTAGACTGTGTATTACTAATACCTCCTCTTTTCTATGTATTAGTAATACAACATATTTCAATACATACATTACATTATTAAATTACAAATTTACCCCTCAAAATAACAACTACTTTCTCACCATTTCTCCACATCTTCTTCCTTCTTAATCAATCATCGTTGTCCCGACATATTGAAGATTAAATAGAAATCTGGAATGGCTACGGTAATGGAATTGTCGTGGTTAAGAGCAAGGTTAATCCCGAATGGCAGTCACTATTATATTGTCTCAACCGGCAAATTCTCAGTTTTTGCTTTACCAGGGGATGAAGGAGATGTCCGAGATTATTTTTGCACCATCTCCTACCGGAACAAAAGGCACAAAACTCGCTTGTATATTTTGGTTCACTACAGAGAGCTTCAAAAGCAAAAAAATATTGTGCTCAAGAGAATTATCAGTAGTGAAGAAGAAGAAGAAGAAGAAAGGGTGACAAGGCAAATATGAGTAGCATAGGCTCCACTAGTGCTAACAGCTCTTCCTTTTTAAAAAAAAAAATTATGTTAGAAAATTATTTGTTTTTATGTAGAATTGAAATAGACAAATGTGTGTAAAAAGGGTGTTTTGGTAAATCTACACTTTTTTATAAAAATTAAATAAATATATATTAATTTTAATACATCAAACCAAACACTGTATAAGAAATGATGTCTGCATAACTAATATCAACATTACTAATACTTATGTTATTAATGCAAGTATTATTAATACACCTTATTCAACATTATTCTTATACACTCTACCAAACGAGCCCTTAAAGGATTCAACTTGAGTGTACAAATATATATGGGTACTGTTCATGAGCTTCGTTGAGACATTATTTATTTATTTTATTTTATCTTTCTCTTATTTAATAAAATTGTGATCCGTCAATTCAAGATCAACTTCATGTACTATTAGATTGAAGATTACTCTCTCAATTTTTTCTTAATTTTTCATTTTGTTTCTTTGCTAAACATATGTACCATAGTAAAATCAGTTGGTACTGGTATTTTCCTTTTGGGCATGAGTTTTAAATATTTGCATAATTTATTTATTTTTTGTATTTCTATAATTAATATCGATTCAAGGTTTAAACTGTTATTTTATGGTGTTTTCGGGTACAAGAATCTGTATTTAGGCACAACAACTTCAACACTAGTTCAAGTTTAAAACAAGAATACTATGAAATACAAAAACACCCTCAACACAAGATCAAAGTGATCTTTCTAAGAAGTGTGTTTTATTTTTTTTTCAGAAATTAAGATGAAACAGAAATATAAAGCCAAGTCCCCCGACTTCACAGAGTGTCCTTAAGGAATAATTCCCCTCACTGTACCCGAGATTTTGGAATCTTCCTCCATGAATAAAATGGTTTTTAATCCAACTATAGTGGTACCTAAAATAATTGGATTCGTCAAACTCACTCAACAATTTGATTGATCACAAAGAATGTTTTGAAGACAAGAAGAGTTTTTATTTCAAAAAAAATTTCATTCATATCAAACTTGTAGATGAAAGCAGGTTTATATAGCCATCAGATGCCTCTTCTGAAAGGTGACAGTGGTTCACTTAAAAGGTGTATCCTTTGGAAGAGTCATGTCTGTTCATTCGAAACATTGTGTCTTTTTCTGAATAGACACAACTATCTGAACAGTCACACCTTTTCCAAAACAATATGTCTTTTGCTCAAAGATTGTGTCCCTCTATTTTTGATTCACACTAATTAAAATCAACAATCCCCCACATGAATGGGGAATGACTATTCTTTGTAAAACTTTACGGATAAGTATGTGATTATCAAGCAAGGACTGATTGCATCTGGATAAGTGGGTTTCCCTTTGAACTTTCCTTAGTAAACATGCATTGAATGCACTCGGTTAATCGGTAGATTTAATATCTTTGAACCTTCGAGCTTTAGTGTACACCTAGACAACACATGTCGCACAACCAGCCTTTTACCATTTATGGTTCTCACGATTTTGTTCTTTTCATCCATGAACACATCCCGATTTTATGAGAGCTTAGAGAATAGGCCTTTACTAACATTCTCCTTGAAACGACTTCCACTTCGCCCTCATATAGGTGATTTTTAAATGTTCAATCCTATAGATTAAACTATTTGGTCAAATCTGTTAAATTTAGATAATCATTAAAAGACTTTTCACCATAAGTCTTATCCTTGTTTACTAAACATTGTCTACATCATGAGAATGGGTTGGGTAATTGACAATGTTGAACCTGTCAGATACAACTTTGTTTGATCTCCTTGAACCTAGCTCTTGGGATCTCCAGTCTGCTAGGTAGAGTTACCACCATGCTGACTTGTCCTAGGCCTTAAACCCATTTCCTTGGATGTCTTTTCCACTTTTTCTCTAGATAGGTCTTTTGTAAGTGGATCCGACACATTATCCTTTGACTTAACATAGTCAACAGTGATAATTCCACTAGAGAAAAGTTCTCTAACTGTATTATGTCTCCGTCTTATGTGATGAGATTTATCATTGTACATCATGCTCCCTGCCCTACCTATTGCCGTTTGGCTATCACAGTGTATACATACTGGTGCCACTGGTTTGGGCCAATAAGAAATATCTTCTGAGAAATTCTAGAGTCATTCTGCTTCTTAACCGGCTTTATCCAATGCGATAAATTCAGATTCCATTGTATAGCGAGCAATAGAAGTATGTTTGGATGATTTCCAAGAGACTACTCCTCCACTAATAGTAAATACATATCCACTTGTGGTTTTACTTCATTCAATCCGGTGATCCAATTTGCATCACTATATCATTCAAGTACCGCAAGATATTTATTATAATGCAAGGCATAGTCTTGAGTGTATTTTAGATACCCCAAAACTCTTTTCATTGCCATCCAATGAGTTTTGTTGGGATTACTTGTGTACCAACTCAACTTACTAATAGCGCATGTTATGTCTAATCTTGTACAATTCATTATATATATTAAACATCCCAATACTCTTGCATACTCTAATTGTGAGTCACTTTCATCTTTATTCTTTCGAAGTGCAAAGCTCACATCCAATAGAGTCTTGGCAATATCGAATTCCATATACTTGATTTTTTTAAGTACATTTTTGATATAATGAGACTGTGACAATGCCAACCCTTGTGGAGTTCTATGAATTCTTATTCCTAAGATCACATCCGCAACTCCAAGGTTTTTCATATCGAACTTACTCTCGAGCATTCATTTTGTTGCATTTATGTCACAAATGTCTCTGCTGATGATCAACATATCATCCACCTATAAATAAACAATGACTTGGTGATTCGTAGTGTCTTTAATGTAAAAACATTTATCACATTTATTTATCTTGAACTCATTTGCCAACATGGTTTGATCAAACTTCGCATGCCATTGTTTAGGTTCTTGCTTTAGTCCCATACAATGACTTAATAAGTTTACACACCTTATACTCATTTCGTGGAACCACAAAACCCTTAGGTTGTTTCATGTAAATTTTTTCCTCCAATTCTCCATTTAGGAATGCGGTTTTCACATCCATTTGAGGGATTTCAAGACCATATATTGCTGCCAAGGCAATTAACATTCGAATTGATGTTATCCTTATTACTGACGAGTATGTATTAAAGTAATCAAGGCCTTTTTTTTGCTTGAAGCCTTTTACTACAAATCTTGCCTTGTATTTGTCAATAGTACCATCTGCTTTCATTTTCCTTTTGAAGATCCATTTAGAACCTAAAGGTTTATTTCCTGGAGGAAGATCAACCAATTCCCACATATGGTTAGTTAAAATTGAATCAATCTCACTATTGACTGCCTCTTTCCAAAAGGATGAGTCTGACGATGGCATCGTTTTTTTAAATGTTTGAGGCTCATTTTCTAAGAGAATTGCTACAAAATCTAATCCAAACGAAGTAGACGTTCTTTGATGTGTACTACATCTTGGATTCTCTTTATTATGTACATTCTCACTTAGTTCATCTCGAGGTCGTTTAGATCCTCCACTTGACTGTTCATGTCTAATTTTATATGGGTAAATATTTTCAAAGAATTCAGTATTATCTGATTCAATTACCGTATTTTCATTTATATCCGGATGTTTGAATTTATAAACTAAAAAATGACATACTTTACTGCTTTGAGTATATCCTATGAACACGCAATCCACAGTCTTAGGTCTTATCTTAACTGTTTTAGGCATAGACACTTGGACCTTTGCTAGAAACCCCCACACTTTGAAATATTTCAAGTTGGGTTTCCTTCCTTTTTATTTTTCATAAGAAATTGATTGTGTCTTATTATGGGGAACTCTATTGAGTATACGATTGGTTGTAAGGATAGCCTCCCCCACAAGTTTTGTGGTAAATCATAACTTATAAGTAAGGCATTCATCATTTCCTTCAACGTTCGATTTTTTCTTTCCACGATTCCATTAGATTGAAGTGAATACAGGGCCGTAGTTTGATGGACGATTCCATTCTCTACACATATTTCCGCGAAGGGAGATTCATA
Source organism: Capsicum baccatum var. pendulum (assembly GCA_030864225.1). NCBI lineage: Eukaryota > Viridiplantae > Streptophyta > Magnoliopsida > Solanales > Solanaceae > Capsicum > Capsicum baccatum. The sequence continues at coordinate 139,109,729 of CM061550.1, forward strand.
TTCTCCGCCCCTATCACTTCTTATCATTTTTATCTTTTTCTCTAACTGATTTTCTACTTCAGTTTTGTATTGCCTAAACGCATTTATTACTTTATCCTTACTATTTAGCAAGCGACATAACAGTATCTAGTGCAATCATTAATAAAAGTTATGAAATAATTTTTCCCACTACGTGATAGTGTTGACTTCATATCACAAATGTCAATGTGTACTAAGTCTAGAGGATTGGAATTCCTTTCAACGGACTTATAAGGATGCTTTGCATACTTTGATTCTACACACGTTTGACACTTTGATTTATTGCACTCAAAGTTTGGCAAAACTTCTAAGTTAATCAGTTTTCGTAACGTTTTGTAATCAACATGGCCTAAACGTTTATGCCATAAATTATAAGACTCAAGCAAGTAAGAAGAATTTAAACTTTTATTTATTTCAACATTCATTACATTCATCTTATAAGGGCCCTTAGTGAGATAGCCTTTTCCTGCATATACATCTCCTTTGCTAATCATAATTTTTTCAGAAACGGTTATACATTTGAATTCGTTCTTGTCTAGAAGTGAAACAAAAATCAAGTTCCTACGTAATTCAGGAACGTACAAGACATTATTAAGTGTCAAGACCTTTCCTGAAGTCATTTTCAAGCCCACTTTTCCTGTTTCTTCTACCTTAGCCGTAGCGGAGTTAGCCATGTATAGTATTTCTTCTACTTGAGCCGGAGCAAATGACGAAAATAACTCTTTATTGGCATAAACATGGCGGGTGGCACCAGAATCCATCCACCACTCACGAGGATTCCCCACCGAGTTGCATTCTGAAAACATAGCACACAGATGATCACATTCTTTGTTGGACTCAATCATATTTGCTTGGTCCTTTTTCTTGCCTTTCTTAGGGGCACGACAATTCGTGGACTTATGGCCAATCTTGCCACAATTGAATCACTTTCCCTTGAATTTCTTCTTGGGTTGATTGCTTCCTTGTTCAACTTTTTTTCTTTTCTTAGAATTGTTTTGATCATCTTCTACAATATGTGCTCCATTAATTGTAGAATTCCTTTTTGACCTTCTCTCGGCAGCCTTATTATCCTCTTCAATAGCAATCGGACAATAAGATCTTCGACAGTCATCTCCTTACATTTGTGCTTCAAGTAGTTTTTGAAGTCTTTCCACATATGTGGTAGCTTCTCAATAATCGCTACTACTTGAAATGTATCATTCACAATCAAATCTACAAAACAGTTTATGTGATTACTAAGAACATTTTAAATTTGTTCAACTAAGGTATTTTTCAAAGATATACCTTCTGCCAGGATATCATGAATGATTACTTGCAATTCCTGCACTTGAGAGACAACCGATTTGCTATCTATCATTTTAAAGTTCAGGAACCTTGCAACAAAGAATTTCTTAATTCTCGCATCCTTTGTCTTGTATTTTCGTTCTAGTTCCCCCTACAATTCCTTCGATGTCTTAGTTCCACTGTAAACATTATAGAGGTCGTCTTGGAGACTACTCAAGATATAATTCCTACAAAGAAAGTTTGAGTGCTTCCAAGCCTCTACAATCATAAAATGCTCTTTGTCTGAGGTTCCCTCGGGCACCTCAGGAGCATCCTCACTAGTGAACCTTTGAAGGCATAGAGTGGTGAGGTAAAAGAACATCGTTTGCTGCCATCACTTAAAGTCAATGCCCGCAAATTTCCCGAGCTTCTCTGCAGAGCATTTGCTCGACTTGTTGAGGCAATACTAGTTTCCACCATAGTCGTAGCCGCATCTTGCATTTGACTTTCATTTGTTATTTTTACTGTCATCACAAGACAATAAAAGTTAGTATTTTCAGAATACTACTTATTAACAAGTTGCACTTAAACACCTCTTGTTTCTAGTTAACAATGAAGTTTTTATGACTTTCAAGTGTCAACCGAGTGATCTTTAACTTGTGATGAAGATTTTATGTCTTCAAATCACTAGTTAAGTTCAAACGGAGTAGAAAGCTTAAAGCTTTAATCTCCAAAATAGGCAATACAGATTCTGCAAAGGTTATTCTTTAAGATTGTTATTTTATGGTGTTTTCAGGTACAAGAATCTGTATTTAGGCACAACAACTTCAACACTAGTTCAAGTTTAAAACAAGAACACTATGAAGTACAAAAACACCCTCAACACAAGATCAAAGTGATCGTTCTACGAAGTGTATTTTATTTTTTTTCAGAAATTAAGATGAAACAGAAATATAAAGCCAAGTCCCCCGACTTCACGGAGTGTTCTTAACGAATAATTCCCCTCACTATACCCGAAGTTTTGGAATCTTCCTCTATGGATTAAATGGCTTTCAATCCAACTATAGTGGTACCTCAAATAATTGGATTCATCGAACTTACTCAACGATTTGATTGATCACAAAGAACGTTTTGAAGACAAGAAGAGTTTTTATTTCAAAAATATTTTCATTCATATCAAACTTGTAGATAAAAGCAGGTTTATATAGCCATCAGATGCCTCTTCTGAAAGGTGGCAATGGTTCACTTAAAAGGTGTATCCTTTGGAAGAGTCATGTTTGTTCATTCGAAACATTGTGTCTTTTCTGAACAGACACAACTATCTGAACAGTCACACCTTTTCCAAAACAATATGTCTTTTGCTCAAAAATTATGTCTCTCCATTTTTCATTCACACCAATTAAACCTAACATAAACTTCATATATTGGAAAGAAAAATCTCATATACCCATCATATATATATGTTTAGAGTAAAAAGATGTACCATGTGTGTAGCTTCTATATAAAAAAATTGAAAAACATTACTAGCATCACAAGTTTTTCCATGTAAGATAATAACAAATGATCAAAAAAAAAAAGTAGAAGAGTTACGAATTAGAATATATCATATATTGATTCATTTCAAATAAATCATATTATTTGATAGTAGTTTATGAAAATTGAGTTGGGAGTTTAATTGATTGATTTTGTAGTTGTATATGTATGTGGCTTCTTCATAAAAAAAAATTGAAAAGCAAGCATCGCAAGCCTTCCTATGTATTGAAAATAACAAATGATCAAAAAAGAGAAGTGGGAGTGTTACTAATTAGAATATATCATAGATTGACCTATTTAAAATAAATTATATTATTTAATCGTAATTTATGAAAATTGAGTTGGGAACTTAATTGATTGATTTTGTGATTTATGCAATGTTAAACTTTACTATACTCCATTATTTAAATATAAAATTTATACCAATTAAAAAAAAAAAGCGAGAAAGATTTGAAATAGGATTGATGCACAAAAAGAAACACCACTATTTTTTTTTTTAATTTTTTTTTCATAAAATCTTATATTTTATCAATTTGCTTTTAATGCAAGGATAATATTAACAACAAAAATCAAGAGAAATAAAGATGGTGAAGGCGATATAGTATAGCAGAAATTTACAAGGCAAAGAGATTATCAGTTTCTTTGTAAGCTCCGGACATAAAACTCCCTCGACGCACTTGGCTTGTATTTCAATTAACAACTTTAAATTTAAATTTTAGAGGCTATATTATTTAGTCATATGTTTGAGAATGTCAAACTTTTCAACTGATAATTAAATTTCATTATATGTAAATAACAATTTTAATTTGACTTTAATAGAGAAGATTATTTTTTAGAGAAAAGACATAATTTTTTTCGAACTTGTCCGCTCAACTTACTTTACCACTTAAACTAAATTTCTGTTTATTTACCCCCTTAACATCTTTAAAGTGTATTTATTTCACCTCTAATGTTGGCGTGACGGTTTTGTTTTAAAAGGGCACGTTTATTTGTTAAAAAAAAAAATAATTTCAGTAATATTATATTTAAAATATAATAGAAATTTTATTTTTTTTTAAAAAAAATGAACACCTTTTCTACTTTCTTCTCCAAAACATCAACAATAACAACACAAAAATTCCTCCATTAACGCTCTCCTTCAATTTTTTTCATTTTCCTCTATTAACACCACCAAAGAACAACCACGTGGATATTAAGTAGCCGTTTGTCCATAAAAACTAAAATTTTTCGGAGTAGGAGTTGAAATTGGAGTTGGAGTTGTGTTTGACCATGTCTTTTTTTAAAAAAAAAATTTACTTTTGATTTTTTTTTTAAATATGATTTTATGCCCTAACTTTAACAAACTATCAAAATCACCCAACTAAAATATACCTACTAATGAAAAAAGAGCGCAATTAGCCACTATTATAAAAATAATTACATATACATGGTCATATTTAATGAATTTCAATTATGACATATATAATATTTACATTAATAGCCGTTTTCTCATATTTGAAAATTTTAAATATGGATGTTATATTAACAGATTACTGCTTCCTTTTTTTTAGGTAACAAATATTATCTTTCAAACAAATTTATTTTTTTAGGAATTTATTTAATTTGTTTCCTTCATTTTTCGTTCCTAAAAAATAGAAAATGATGAGTTGTTATTAAATTTTAAGGTGCAGCTAATTTATTTCTTTAATTTTCTTATACATGAAAGATTTTACTGTGTGTGAATGAATTATTTCTATGTAAAAAACATGTTTTACATATTTATTGTATATTATATCATATACCATAAATATATAAATATGCTTAATATGTTTCTTTATACTTTATATTTTTATATATGTGTGTATTTGGTATATACATGGTATAAACTTCATATATAACATACTTTGTATATTTATATTATAAATATGCTTAGTATATTTCTTAATACTTTGTATATTTATATATGTGTGTATATGGTATATACATGGTATAAACTTTATATATAACATATTTTGTATATTTCTATTATAAATATAATACTTTATATATTTATGGGTATAAATATAAATTAGCAGTAAAATAATGTCTTAAATAAGGGATAAAAATAATGACGAGAGAGAAAAAGAGATATATATTAATTCGGATAGCATTAAGTTTGAAATTATAATTATCTTATTCTTTAAAAATGCTATACACGTAATATTGAAAAAGTAATGTTATAAGGAGAGTTTTATGTACAACAACAACAACAACAAACCCAGTGTATTCCCACATAGTGAGGTCTGGGGAGGGTAAGATGTACGCAACCCATACCTCTACCTCTAAAGAAGTAGAAAGGTTGTTTCCGATAAACCCCCGGCTCGAGACACGAAATACTACACAAATACATAGTAAAGCATGGAATAAGATGACATAACATAAATACGACACCCACAAGTAATAGAAAACAGAGAAAAGTAAACAGATTCGTAATAAAGCATGAAACAAGGTATCATAACAAGAATAATACCCCCACCAAGTAATTCCCTACACTAGCGACCCAAACTGACCCTAGCCTTCTACCCTAATTCGCGTCCTCCAGATCTTCCTATCTAGGGTCATGTCCTCAGTGAGCTGTAACTTTTCCATGTCCCGCCTAATCACCTCTCTCCAGTACTTCTTCGGCCTACCCCTACCCTACCTAAAACTATCCAAAGCTAGCCTCTCACACCTACGAACCGGGGCATCCATGCCCCTCCTCATCACGTATCCGAACCATCTCAATCGGACTTCCCGCATCTTATTCTCCACTGGATTCACACCAACCTTCTCCCTGATAGTCTCATTCCGAATTCTACCCCCCTAGTCAGCCCACACATCCAACGCAACATCCGCATTTCCGCCACCTTCATTTTTTGAATGTGGAAGTTCTTAACTGGCCAACACTCCACTCCATACAACATGGCCGAATGGACTGCCACCCTGTAGAATTTGCCTTTAATCTTGGGCGACACCTTTTTATCACACAACACCCCCTAAGCGAGCTTCCACTTCATCCATCCCGCCCCAATACGATGCGAGACATCCTTGTCAATCTCACTGTTACCCTGAATCACGGACCCGAGATACTTGAAACTATCCCTCTTACATACCACCTGTGATTCCAAATTCACTACCACCTCATTCTCCAGCCTCACGTCATTAAACTTGCATTTCAAATACTCTGTCTTGCTTCTGCTCAACCTGAACCCTTTAGACTCAAGAGTTTGTCTCCACACCTCTAATTTATCATTTGCACACCCCCGCGTCTCATTAATCAAAACTACATCATCAGCAAAAAGTATACACCAAGGCACCTCTCCTTGAATACGCCGCGTCGACACATCCATCACCAAAGCAAACAAAAAGGGACTAAGAGTAGATCCCTAATACAATCCTGTCATGACAGTGAAATGCTCTGAGTCTCCTCCCGCCGTCCTCACCTGAGTTTTAGCTTCATCATACATGTCCTTAATTGCTCTGATATATGCCACCGGGACTTCACTCACCTCCAAGCATCTCCAAAGCACCTCCATGGGGACTTTGTTGTATGCCTTCTCCAAGTCGATAAACACTATATACAGGTCCTTCTTTCTTTCCCTATACTGTTCCACCAGCCTCCATACTAGGTGAATTGCCTCCGTCGTCGAGCGGCCAGGAATAAATCCAAACTGGTTCTCCGAAATAGACACTATCCGTCTCAGCCTCACCTCGACCACTCTCTCCCAAATCTTCATAGAGTGACTCAATAACTTAATACCCCTATAGTTATTGCAACTCTGAATGTCACCCTTGTTCTTATAAAGAGGGATCATAGTACTCCACCTCCAAGACTCGGGCCTTTTTGCCGTCTTAAAAATTTCGTTAAACAATCCAGTCAACTACCTTAAACTAGCCTTACCAGAAAACTTCCAAAAATCCACCGGTATCTCATCAGGCCCCGTCGCCCTACCCCTTCGCATCTTGCGAACAACCTCTCTAACCTCCTCTACCTTAAAACCTCTATAATAACTAAATCCCGCACTCCTCTAAGTGCTCCAGCTCCCCTAACACAATAGCTCTATCCCCTTCGTCATTCAAGAGCCTATGAAAATACGACTGTCATCTATTCTTAATGTGGTCGTCCTCCACCAACATTGTACCGTCCTCTCCCTTAATGTACTTCACCTGGTCGAGGTCACCACCCTTCCTCTCTCTAGCCTTAGCGAGTGTAAACAACTTCCCCCCCCCCTTTCTCCTGTAACCCCGTATACAAGCTCTTAAAAGTTGCCGTCTTAGCCACCGTAATTGCTAACTTAGCCTCCTTCCTAGCTAACTTGTACTCTTTCCTGTTTACCCGCTTCTCTTCTTCGTCCTTACTCTCAACCAAATTAGTATACGCCCCTTTCATGGTCTTCACTTTCTTCTTAACCTCTTCATTCCACCACCAATCCCCCCGATGATGCCCGGCCCGGCCCCTACAAATACCTAACACCTCACTAGCATTCTCCCTGATGCACCTAGCTACCCTATCCCACATACTATCCACGTCCCCTCTACACTTCCACACCTCCATTCCCGCCAACTTCTCCCCTATCTCCCACGCATTCACTGGCATCAAGCCGCCCCACTTAATTCTAGGTTTACACTCTTCAACCCTTCTCTTCCTATCCTTCTTTATACCCAAATCCATAACCAAGAGCCTATGCTGGGTCGAAAGATTCTCACTCGGGATGACCTTACAGTCCTTACACAACACCCTATCCCCTTTCTTAAGCAACAAAAAGTCAATCTGGGTCTTGGCTATCGAACTTCGAAAGGTGATCGGGTGATCGTCCTTCTTCGGAAATCCCAAGTTCACCACCACCAGCCCAAAGAACCTCGCAAAATCCAATAGAGTAGCCCCCTCTTCATTTCTTTCCCCAAAACCAAAACCACCATGCACATCACCAAAGCCTCCCGGTAACGCCCCGATGTGCCCATTGAAATCTCCTGCTACAATAATCTTCTCCGAGCTAGGCACACCTTTCATCACCTTATCCAAAGCCTCCTAAAACCGCATCTTCTCCTCCCCATCCAAGCCTACTTACGGCGCATCAGCACTACACACGTTCAGGGTAAACCCCCAATGACCAACTTAATAGTCATCAACCTATCGCTGATCCTCTTTACCTCTACTACCTGACCTCTAAGCTCTTTATCTACTAATATGCCAACTCCATTCCTACGCCTCTCGCTCCTAGAGTACCAAAGCTCGTAACCATCCACATCCCTAGCCTTAGACCTTACCCACTTGGTCTCTTGAACACACGCAATATTAATCCTCCTCTTTCTAAGAATCTTCATAAGCTCTATGGACTTACCCTGAAGAGTCCCTATATTTCAAGACCCAACCCTCAGCCTACCATCTCTATCCACACGTCTTTCTCTACCGCCCCTGAGGCCAAACCTTGGCCTCTCTCCCACCCCCGCTCTTTTCTCTCCCCCCGCCCTTTCCTCTTCCCCTGCCCCCACAACAGCCCCCCGCCCCAACCCCCTCGAATATGACCCTATCCAACCATCAACGCCCACAGCCACTACTACAAGAAAATATAAGAAAATATAAACAATGGTAGTAACAAAGCAGCAGGAGGAAATACAAGGCTCACACAAATTAGAAAAAATAATCAAGAAATAAAGCTAAACTCAAATAGGGAGAAAAAATAAAACCGAGGTAAGGACAAAACTAACAGTAAGAAAAATAGAGCACACTAATGGCCTGGCACCAAGGAAAAGACAAGGAGCAAAATAATATAAAGAACCAAAATTTGGATGTCACCAGGATGCCTCCGTGCTGCTGATCCGGCAATGTTGGTGTTGAAAAGTGTTTGCCGGAATAAGGTCGACGGGAAAGAGGCCGCTGATGAGTACCTCCCCCGTTACCTGAGTCAAACCGGCGAGAACCCTAGCCCACTGATAATAGCTGCGACAGGATAAGAAAAGGGGTGGGGGTGGGGAGATGAGAACAAGAAACTAGGAGAGAGAGAGATCTGAAGGGTGAGAGAGAAAGAGGAGATAGGGTAGATCTTGTACGCTTTCGGTACGTCTGCGCCGTTGCCGGTGTCAGAGTTCGCCGGTCAGTCGAGGTGGTAACGTTAAAGAGAGAAGCTTGTAAAATATAGAGTATATATATATATATATATATATATATATATATATATATATATATATATATTTTTAAAAAAACAGCCAAAACAAATAAAGTTTGAAAAGTTAAAATGAAAAATTTGCAATGGGTTGAGTTAAAAAATAAATGTTGGAATTGGAGTTGAAAAATTGTGAAAACAACAAAAACCTATTTTCCCTTTTTCAGAAATTTTTTTCGAATTTTTTTTTCGAATTTTCATGGCTAAACCTCACAATTTCCAACTCCGAAAAAATTTTCCGGAAAAAATAAAAAAAATTTCATGGCTAAACGGGCCTTAAATTAAAAATTTTCCTCCATTAAACACCATCTCAACTTTCAATGGAGCCGATGACCCCTCCAATTTTGAACCACTCATACACAATCAAGAATTTGAAATTTACAAAATCTAGGATCAAAAATAAAATTTTAACAAATATCCATTAAAATTCAACATGAATTCAACATTCTTATACCAACAAAAGAAAAAAGATCACACTTCAGTTGAAAGCTTTGAAAACAAATACTTTTTTTTTGCTTTGATTTTTTCTGATTTTGGTTGTTACCAGTATAGAATTATTCTTTGTTAGTGTATATGGTATTATTTGGTTAGATGAGTTGCTGAATTATGAAAATACTGGATTGGTTTTGAATTTTGAATAATTATGAGTAATATGGGGAAGGAGGGCGCTGAAAGAGAAGGAGGAGGGGGGTTGGAAGAGGAGGAGGAGGGGGGAGGGCTGCGTTTGCAAGGTAGATAGCGGGGGTAAAGGCTGGAAGAGAGGGGTAGGATGGGCGGGGTTGGTGGTTGTGAAGAAGAAAGAAAATGGGGTGGGGATGTCTTTTTTTATTTAATATATATAAATATATATATAATTATATATATATATATATATATATATATATGTTTATATAAATAAAATAGTACATATATGTTTTTTATTTTTTTAAAAAATATATAAAAATAATGTGTGGGGATTATTTTTTTTAAATAGTAATTTCTTACGTGGTAATAACGTGTCTCCAACGTGGCATTGACGTGGCGTTGATGTGTAGGCGAGTGTAACACACTCTTCGTTGTGAGAGTGGTATTATATATTAACAGTTGAAATTAATTCACTATATAATTGTTAAGGGGGTAAATAAACAGAAGTTTAATTTAAGTGTTAAAGTAAGTTGGGTGAACAAGTTCGGAGGAAATCATGTCTTTTCTCTATTTTTTATAATAAAACTTTTGGTTAATTTTTTGTGAAATGGAAGATCTCATAATTGCGTGAAGCACCATCATATTCTCTAATTTAAAGTATAAATTAAAATTTTTATATTTTTTCTTAATTTCAATTAGCATGTGTTACTTTAAATTTTAATCTAGCTTTTTAAATAAATATTTATTTATATTTTAGACAATTCTTTACTTTCAACATTTAGATCATCTATTTAAATCACAAGATTTTAAAAAATTCCTCATATTCGTTAAATTTATGTTTAAGTTAAAATCATATAAATAAATTAAAAACGGATGCATATTATACAAAGTCTAGCCGCCTAGAGTTGGCAGTATCCAAGTTTTTCCGAGAGGATCCAGAATTTATGAAAAAACCAAGGGAAGAAAACAAAGGCAGGTAAGAGTAACGTGTAAGGTTGGCAAGACATTCATTATTCACTCATGGACGACTCCATCATAGTTGTTTCACATACTTGTCTTTCAACAATATCCACAAAAACTCATTATCTCGCTGCTTCTCAGGCTATGTTACGTATTTCAGTTCCTAGTGCCTTTTGATGTAACCCACATATTTCAAGAAAAACATACTACTATAAGAATGGGAAAATAGGTCCCCAAAAAATGAAAAATTCTCAAACTCAATAGTAGCAATTGAAGATGAGGAAAACATATGAAGGAGCAAACTTTTGGACCAAGGAAGAAGAAATACCAACCCTTCCACAAGACCTCATCATTGAAATTCTTGTAAGGTTACCTCTAAAAACCCTCTTGAAATTCAGGTGTGTTTCGAAATCATGGCTTTCTTTACTCTCAAATACTGAATTCCACAAAACCCATGTCAATTTTTCTATGAACAACCCCAAAATGACTGATTATACACTTGCTGCAGTAGCCACAGTCTCTGGTTTGGGTAAAATATGCCGTGTTTATACCATAAGCTCTGAAAATTCATCTGTTACTGTGTCTAAACATGGTTGCCCTCCGAAATCTTTATCTCTTTCAGCTTGGCTTTTGGGTTCTTGCAATGGTTTAGTTTGCTTAACTACTGATTCCTTTGAACTAATGCTATTGAACCCATGTACGGGAAAGTTTAATGTATTTCCTGATTCAATTATTCACTATGAAGTTGGTGATGGTGGTTATTATTTTAGATATGGATTTGGTTATGATGCATCTACTGATGATTATAAGGTTGTCAAGATCTTTAGTTTTCCTCAAAGTGGCGAGGGGAGACATGTGAATATGGTTAACGTTTATAGCTTAAAGGCTAATTCTTGGTCAAATATTCAAGGTTTTAATAGTGGTCATATAAATGGAAATGTGGGTGTTTTTGCAAATGGAATCCTTCATTGGGAAGGATGCCTTAATTGTCATATTTCTGGTGCCTATTCGGAGATTGTTACTTTGAATTTAGCTACAGAGAGATATGGAAAAATAGGACTGCCTAGTTATGAAGATGGAGGTATAATTCATTGGACATTAGGTGTTTCAAGAGGGCGTTTGGTTGCTTGTTGCAACTATGAACTAAATAGGGCAGATATGTGGGTGATGAAGGAATATGGTGTCGAGAGATCCTGGACCAAATTGGTTGCCATCTCATCACCAGTTGATCATAGAGTTAAAATCTCACCGTTATTTGTGGCAGAGAATGGTGATGAGGTTCTGGTGATGCTTGGTACAGAGATAACACTATACAATTCAAGGAATGCATCATTCAAGCGACTTGCTGATTATGTATCGGGTGATTTTCTTCAAGTTCAAGTGGTCACCTACTTAGAGAGTCTTACTTCACCTCATATTTAGTGGCGTGATGATAGGTTACGCCCAAGGCCTCACACTATTTATACATGGTTAAAATTAATTTTTATCTGTATATAGTAGATGTTGAACCCTTCTTGTGTTGTTCACTTTTCATATTTTGAATTCCTTATTAAAAATTCAGGCTCCGCCACTGTTACTTGCACCTCAAAGGCAAAGAAACAAGGGGCAAAAGATCTCCCTGATTGCTTGGCGTCGTCCATATTCTCAAATTTGTTGATAACTTGTGCCTTGTTATTGCATAGTTTTTCATTTTTTCCTTTTCATGTGAATATCATGCTCAGTTGGAGTTCTATATTTCTAAACAACTCATATCATTCACCATTGTCACCAAGTCTTTGGAATCCACTAAAGATCAATGCCGAATAGAAAAGATTTGGGTAATAAACAACTGCTTGGATGCATATTAAATATATACTGATTATATCCTCGTGAGCTTCATGAAAGTTCCTGGAGTAATTTGATTCATTTTGATACGTTGCTGAATAACTAGAGGCGTGAACCAGTCTGTTCCTTCGAGGACATCCGATAGAAGAATTTTGAATATATGACTTGAGTTGGTAGCTTGTAAAATAGACACATATTTGTTCAAGTGGTTTTAGGTTTATTACTTGAGATTTAAGCGCAAGTTCTCCCCGTGCAAGTTTTGGCATGTTTTCCTTCCAGGAACTAGGGTCATGCATATACCTGGTGCTCATTAAGCACTCGCCCTCATGGATGATTCACCTTGCACGCACACAGACAGAGATACCTCTGTGTGTGTGTGTGTATTTTGTATGCGCGTGTGTGGCTGCAATGGTTATGTGTATATATGCATATCTATGTACATGGTGTCCATTGGCATGCCCCTGTGTGATGTGCCAGGGGGTTAAGGTTCCAGATCCGTGTATTTTAAAGGTGAATTGAGCTGTTGAAGTTGCTTGAGAAAAAATTGGCAATTGGGCGTAGGTGAGTTGGACTTGACACTAGGGCTATTTTGAAAATGCTAACTGGACTTCATCTACCGGTGGTTCCTCTCGCATGGCAGCATTTCTAGGGATAATAGTTAACAGCGGCATTTCGGCGACGTTACCACAAAGACTCGCAATAACACAGCCATAAACTTTGAAAACATGAACAATTAAAAGGAAATACAAATAAAGAAGCTACTGGGCAGTTTATTCATTTGTTCTGCATCAGTAGAGGCTAATAACTACTCTGTTTGAGTGGAAGGAAGATTGCTGGTTCATTATTGATGCTGTGAAGTAGATGTCCCTGAAGGTTGTGCTCTAGCTTACTGAAAAAACTTGTTTAGTTTCTTGTTAGTTCGTTTTGTTGTTTCAGCTTCTTGGCTAGCTTTCATTTTACTCACAAGTTGGTGCAATGGCCTGTAAAATTTTTCTTGAAATTGGTAATTTAAGGAGTGGGACTTTACCTTGCCGATTTTCACACGTTTTTAATATATTGACAGAAAAGAAGGTTCTTGATTGGTTTCTCTACAATACTCTATCGTATTTCGTATATAGCAGGACTGTGACTCTCCTCTCAACCCCAATCCCTTTCTTGACCCTCAAAACTCACTATTGAGTTGTAACCAAAGTAGATCAAGAGAAGGGATGATGTCCAGACGACACATTTGACCCAACGTCAAACTGGCCAAAGGCTCAGAAATGAGATGAGTCAGGGATTTAGAATGACTCCATTGACTTATAACCGAGAAAGAAAGACACTTTACACAACTTTTAAAGTATAAAACCAAGCCACAAAGTCTGTTAATACAGTTAAGAAACTGTTTAGACTTCACAGAAGTAGTTAGTACTGTAGCTAACTGCTTTTTGGAAATTTGTTATAGGTTGAGAGTTAATAGCTCATCGGAAGTTCTATATATATAGGTGTATACTATCATTGTAAACACTTGATTCATATTGACTGCCTATGAAATAAGATCAAACCACTCTCTCTCTTCTTTTCCATTCTTTCTTCTTCTTCATTTGTTCGATATGTTCTTAGCTATTCCATAGCTTGTACTCTGAGTTACAACATGGTATCAGAACAATCAATTTCTGTTTTTCACCAATTAGATAATCAGTTTTGGCATTCTGAATTTCTTGAAACTACTTGACAGTTTCTTGACTTTTTCCCTTATCTTCTTTTGATTCTTGCTTTTACAACATTTCTCTGAAGAAATTTGTTCTAATTGAAAGGCAAATCATGTCCTTCTGGTGCAAATGTGGATGGGGTTCAAAATTCTACTGGAACTCCAGAAGCATCTCAGATTTTGAGTATTGAGGACAACCACCCCTTATTCTGACACTCTTCTGATGTTAGTGTTATGCAAATCATTTTGTTTCAACTTACTGGTATTGAAAATTATTCAATATGGGCTAGATCTATGTGTATTGCTTTGTTGGGTAGGACTAAGTTGGGGTTGGTCAATGAATCATGTGGAATCACTGGAAGAGGGTTAACACAATAGTCTTGTCTTGGGTCATGAGCCCTGTGTCAAAAAATCTTATAGAAGGTATTATGTATGCATCCAGTGCACAAGCAGTGTGGAAATACCTTGAACGGTTTAATAAGGAGGATGGATCTAGAATCTAAAATGTACACAAAGAAATTGCGACACTGATGCAAGGATCTTTGTTGTGTCTGTCTATTTCTTTAAGCCGAAGGATCTTTGGGAAGAATTTGAGGGATTAATGCCTGCACCAGGGTGTGATTGTGACAAGTTTTAAGGATTTTGTGTTGTACTTGCAAAAGTTGAAACTATTTCAATTCTTGATGGGTTTGAATGATAACTATGGTCAAGCCAGGAGTCAAATCCTTATGATGAGTCCACTACCTTCTGTAAACAAAGCCTATGCTATGATTTTTGGAGATGAAAATAAGAATAGTGTAGTTACCTGTGTAGTAATTTTGGGACCAAGTCCTAGTAACTTTTACATGGCATTATACACAACAAATTTTGGAGGAAATCACTCTTACAGTCATTGAAGTAGTAGTGGTGGTAATTCTCATGGTCATGGACAAGGTACTTGTAACACAACAACAACAACAAATCCAGTGTATTCCCACCTAGTGGGGTCTGGGGGGGAGGGTAAGATGTACGCAGTCCATACCTCTACCTCTAAAGAGGTAGAAAGGCTGTTTCCGATAGACCCCCGGCTCAAGACAAGAGATACCGCACAAATACATAGTAAAGCACATAACAAGATTTCATAACATAAATACGGCACCCATAAGTAATAAAAACAGAGAAAAGCACACAGATTCGTAATAAAACATGGAACAAGGTACCATAACAAGAATAATACCCCCACCAAGTAATTCCCTACACTAGCGACCCAAACTGACCCTAGCCTTCTGCCCTAATTCGCGTCCTCCAGATCTTCCTATCTAGGGTCATGTCCTCGGTGAGCTGTAACTGCTCCATGTCCCGCCTAATCACCTCACCCCAGTACTTTTTCGGCCTACCCCTACCCCGCCTAAAACCATCCAACGCTAGCCTCTCACACCTACGAACTGGGGCATCCATGCCCCTCCTCATCACGTGTCCGAACCATGTCAATCGGACCTCCCGCATCTTATACTCCACTGGGGTCACACCAACCTTCTCCCTGATAATCTCATTCCGAACTCTATCCCCTCTAGTCAGCCCACACATCCAACGCAACATCCGCATTTCTGCCACCTTCATTTTTTGGATGTGGGAGTTCTTAACTGGCCAACACTCCGTTCCATACAACATGGCCGGACGGACTACCGCCCTGTAGAATTTGCCTTTAAGCTTGGGCGGCACCTTCTTATCACACAACACCCCCGACGCGAGCTTTCACTTCATCCATCCCGTCCCAATACGGTGCGAGACATCCTCGTCAATCTCGCCGTTACCCTGGATCACGGACCCGAGCTACTTGAAACTATCCCTCTTACATACCTCCTGTGATTCCAACTTCACTACCACCTTATTCTCCAGCCTCACGTTATTAAACTTGCATTCAAAATACTCTGTCTTGCTTTTGCTCAACCTGAACCCTTTAGACTCAAGCGTTTGTCTCCATACCTCTAATTTGTCATTCACACCCCCTCGCGTCTCATCAATCAAAACTACATCATCTGCAAAAAGCATACACTAAGGCACCTCCCCTTGAATATGACGCGTCAACACATCCATCACCAAAGCAAACAAAAAGGGACTAAGAATAGATCCCTGATGCAATCCTGTCAAGACAGTGAAATGCTCTGAGTCTCCTACCGCCGTCCTCACCTGGTTACTTGTAACACTGGTTATAAAAAATATAAGAAGAATTACAATGTTGTCTGTGACTACTATAGTGTAAGGGGCACAGAAGGGAGGTGTGTTATAAGTTGATTGGATATCCAAATGATTTTTAAGACAAAGAAGAAAGGTTCTGCAGGCAGCAGACATGTTGCTTACAAGGTGGCTAGAGACTCCGTCAATGAAAATTTTAATCAACTTGGAACCTACTCAAATGGTGCACTTGATCAAAGCATCAAAGGTGTGAAGCAGAATTGTCAAGAAGGGATGTCTGATCTCACAAGACAAATTCAGTATAATGGACAACAAGCTATTTAATGTGGAGGAAATTCTATTCCCTTCACTAGGAGAGTAGCAAATGCTCAATCAGACCTATCTGAATTCTTCACCCTTAATGTCTGCAAGTAGTGGTAATGCAAAAGCCAATGCAAGTACTACAGGTATTTCTAAAGTTTTGGCATTATTAACTTCAAATGCACCTGAGTGGATCTTTAGACACCGTAGCTACAAATCACATGGCTTTTGATCTTGATCTTCTCATCACAAACACTGCTACAAAGATATACCACATAAGGTGCATTTGCCTAATGGTGACATTTCAATGGTCACACACACTGGAGATAGTTCTATTTTTGCTACAAGCACCATATCAAATGTCTTCTAGGTACGTGAATTCAGATATAATCTATTATCTGGCTCTCAACTAACCAAAGAATTGCAATGTATTGCGTCCTTCTTTTCTAACTTTTGTCTCTTTCAGGATCTCTTCACTGAGGGTGAAGGAGATTGATAAACTAGATGATGGATTATACATGCTTACAAACAAGATGGCAAATAACAGAAAGATGAAAGATCAATTCACTAGTCTTGCTGCTTCTAACTCAGAAGTTGTGAAATTGGACAATTGTCAAATTGGACAATGATCTATGGCATATAAGATTTGGACATGGTTCGTTCATTGTAATGCCCCGTACATTTGCAAGCCTTGTTAGATCCTAAAATGGACCTATATGATCCTTATCATGAGTGTAAAACATTTTAAGATGAGTTTGGGAACTTTGAAAAGTTTACGTCGTGAAATGGGGCCGTACGTCGCACGGGGGAAGACTGCATTTTGGCCTCGCGTCGCATAGGCCAACACGAGGGGCTACTGCCTCAGCCTTGTGATGACCCTATGTCGCATGAGACTAGGCCCGCGATGGTCTTGTGTCGCACGGGGGTGGTTTACGTGATGGGGTGTGTGGCGTACACCCCCTTATTTACCTATAGCTACGCCCCCATATTTACCTGACGGGACTTCGTATTTTAAGCTATTTGCAAGGGTATTTTGGTCCTTAGGCACTGAAAATCGTCCCCTATTATTCTATTATATTTTACCTCTGTCCCGTTCACCCTAAATCAATAACAAGAGCTCTCCTTTTTTATCTCTAAGTTATGAAGCAAGTCAATTCCATAAGAGAATCCAAAGGTCAAGCTTTCCTTGAATTCTTTTCGTCAAAAAGGCATATTGAGCACTCCCAACTTTAATTATTATTGTAAAGTGTGATTTTAACTATTACTTATGTACATTCTATTGGTGATTTGAAGCCAGGATTGAGAATATTTTTCATGAAAGTTTGCTATGAGTTATCCTCAATTTAAAAATCTATTTTCCGATATCTATTTGACGGTTTTAAGACTTGTACATACTATTTAAAAAGGTGGATTTCATTATATGGATTTGAAACGTTAAATGTTATAAATGATTGAAATTATGGTCTTCAAGTCTTTTGAAAAAGATTTAATTTTCAATAATGAACAGAGATGACACCCCATCTTTTTGAATCATCGAAAGTGTTGGATTTTAGGACTTGTTTTGAGATTCTTATGCAGATTTAATGATGAATATGACCAGATTTTTAAATGATGGGTTTAAGGAGTTAATAATGTTTTATGATAAAGATTTATTTGGCATGATATGAATGACTTGCACGTCTTGGTATAACGATACCAAATGTGAATTCCTTAATAAAAGACTTCATGGATAAAAATAAGAAAAATATTTTAATTGGGCTGAAACAGGACCTTGTAGTTTCACTGAGAAGGTGTAGTCCTCGTAACTAATATCAAAAATTGTGTTTGCCGACGTGAGAGGTCTTGTCCTGAGTGGAGGGTAACTACTGTATACTTACTTCACTCAGTTGTATGCAGTTATGTATATGATACAATGACCAAACTATGACTATCTCAGTGCATGCGACTAACATGGATTGGGGCCACGCCAGTTGAGTACGCACTGGACCCGTATAGCCCACGAGTTACTTAATATTGATGCAAACTACATAGTCTAGAATTAAAGGTTTTTAGTGATTATATTTGTCTTACATTTTTGGTCGTTACTACGTATTATCTTCATTATGAGTGTGACATGAATTTTATAAACTGTCGTGGTTCCCCCTCCACCAAGGTTGCATACTAGTATTCATTGTACTGACTGTCCTCGGATGCTATATCCTTTCATGATGTAGGTTCTGGAGCTCATCCCTGTGATCTGATTTAGCATTAGGGTTTCATTTGGGACAACAGCTAACATGTGGTAAGTCATCCATCTTTTGGAGGATTATGCTTATTTCTTTCAGTTAGACTTGATTTATTTTCGATTTATGCTATTTATCGGGGCCATATCCATTCATAGAATATTCACTCATTGATTCAAGACTTTGTAGACTCAGTCAATCAACTATTTTATTTCACATTTCAAAATCTGACTTTTGAATCATTTCAGTTATTGCACTTCATATTTTATGGGTCTAATTTCGCACTTTATCTATGACTATGCTTATGATGAAATGCTAAGGGATCATTTTGGAATTTCATTGGTTTGGGATACCCCTCACATAGGGGTGGCAGCGGACCAGTAATTTTGGACCAGTCCGGTTCCAGTCAAGCTTCGATACCGGTGACACAATGGTATCGGTTGCAACCAGGTACCCAACAGTCCGAAATTCGGTACCGGTGCGAACCATGAAATTTTTTTTATAGTTCCGATTTAAGTTGATCGGTTTTGGTCCGGCATTGCCAAAAAACATTTGAATTTTTTTTAAAAATTAATTAATTTCCAGTCGTTGGATTATAGCCGTTGACAACGGTATTTTAGCCGTTGGGGGCCAACCAATGGCTATTTTGAGCCCCTCCCCCGCCCCCCAATTTACCCCACTACTCCTTAAAATTTTCACTAGAAATACTTCTTTATGTACCTATTCTTTTTTCTCAAAAATATTCTCAATTTCTCATACTCTCTCTTAATATTCTCATATTCTCTTTTAATATTAATAGTTATTGTATTAGCTAGTTAGAGTTGGAGATTTTTTGAAGATATTATAAGCTCCAATTATTATCTTTTAATTTCGACATTTGGTATACTTCTACTTTTACGCAGACGTTTGATATATTCGTTCTAACTTTAATCTCTATATTTTTATTTTTTAGTGTCTATATTTGTTTACTTACATTAATTTTTTAATTTATAATATTTATATTACTTGTTTTAATATTTTAATTATATTTAAACTTAATTATGGATGCCAATAAAAATAGTAGTGGTAAAAAACAATCTTTGTAAGATTTTTTGTAGAAAATAAAAAAAATAGTACTACTACTAGTTCATTGCCGCCTAGATCTAGTTATGTTAGTGAAACTTCTTTATCAAAACCTAATGGTTTCAATGTTGGTGCCAGTATGAAATTAGATCATGAGACCCTAAGTAGGCATTATGACAATTTTGAGGAACACTTATCGAAAAAAAATGATATAGAAGAACAAAAATTAGGTGATACCCCTACCCCTACTAATTCAGTTATGAAATTACCGAAAGACGGTGAAGATCTTCCCCCTTTACGGAAATTTACTAGGTCCAAAGGTACCGAACATCCTAAAAGGTCTTTAATTTGAAAATTTATGAAGCATGATAAGGTAAAAAATACTGCTACTTGCAATAAATACAAGAGAATTATGAAATATTTGGCCGGGGAAAAGAATGGCGGGACAGGGTTGCTAACTACGCATTTGAGGAAATGTAATAAAGAATTTATTCATCTAGAAAATGAGGCTAAGGCAAAAAAAAGTGGTACACCATTGCCGGAAGAATCTGTAGGAGGTAATATGGTTCAAGCGCGTTTAGACATGTTTAATCCGACTGGCCCAAGCTCATTATCGACATATAATGAAGATATAGATAGAGAAGAACTAGAGAAAATGGTTGCTGTTGTGGGTTTGTCTTTTAGTTTTCCTTCACATATCGATTTTATTCATTATATTCAATGAGTATATAATCCATCTTTTAAAATTTTTTCATGAAATACAATTAAAATAATATTTTTAAATTTTAAGCCGAATATTGTCATTTTCTTCATTGCTTAATTAGTAAATTTGATGGTAAAATATCTATTACTTCTGATATTGGTAGTAGTGTTCTCGGTAATGATTATTTTACTTTCACGACTCATTGGATTGATCACCATTGGAACATGCAAAAAATAATTATTGCTTATAAATATGTTGACGAGACTAAAACCAATAGCTTTATATCTAGTACAATAGGGGATAGCCTGAAATATTTTAGAATTATTGATAAAATTATGGCATGCACATTAGATAATGCTTCTAGTAATTTGAAAGCTATTGATGTTTTAAAAGCTAGACCATGTCCTATGGATGATAATTATTTTCATGTTAAATATACTGCACATATTTTAAATTTGATAGTACATGATGGTGTTGATTTATTTGAAAATGGTTGTTTTAAAGTTCGAGTTACTTGTAGTTATATTTTTAAAAGTAAAAAAAAGAGTCTGTAATGGATGATTTTAAACATCAATGTGAAGTATGTGAGATTCCATATAGAAAAGTTCCAAGAGAAATTTCTACTAGATGGAATTCTTTGTATCAAATGCTTAAAGTTGCTTATATATATATATATCATGAACCTATACTATTAGTTTATAATGCTCGTAATTCGAATCCTGATTTAAGGCTAGGTGATGATGATTGGATTGAAGTAGAAAAACTTTATAAATTTTTGAAAACTTTTTGTCAAGCTACGGATACAGTATCAACTCAATACACTCCAACTATTTCTTTTGTTTTAGTAAATATTACTGCTATTTCTAAAGTACTTGTTAAATATAAAAAAAATTTATTCTTACAAAGAGGTAATTGAAACTATGGTTGATAATTTTTTTTTTATTCCACAAAGTCATTTGACAACTACTTTATTCAACTCATTTTACGAAGAACATGGTGTAATGATGATGATTCAAAAATTTTACAACAATTTAGAAATTGGACCTTGTGAAAATCCATCAGTTGAAACTTGTTGTGATAACATAATAGCTAAAGTTAGGAGTTTATATAACTTGTATCAAGTTATGGAATAAAATATTTCGCTGATCGAACCTCCTACTTCGAGACGTAGATATGATGAGTTAGATGATGAGATGAGTGAAGAACTTGGTCTTCAATGTTCTAGCAGTAATGATTTTGATTCGTATATTTCTTAGGATCGAGAAAGTATCAGAGATGCAAATGGACAATAACAACTTTTAGCATGGTAGAAGACCCGTACCAGATAATTTTCAAAACTTTCAAGGGTGGTTCAACACGTTCTAGCAAGTCAAGCTTCTTCAGTTTCTTCGGAGCAAGCTTTTAGCGCAGCAAGAACTATAATTGGAGATCATCGATATTCGTTAGCAAAGAATAGTTTGGAGATTTCGATTTTATTTAGAGATTGGATTAATACCGAAAGAAGAAATTTTGATCTCCCAAAATTACTGCCCCAAGTTGAACATGAAATAGATGAAATATTTGAGGAAAACAGTGATGACGAATGGAAGAAATGGAAGAACAAGGAAAAAGAACAATTCCGAAAAATATATACGCCCAAGAAATAGCTAAGTTACATCTAGAATATTTTGGACGTTATAGATATTAATAAGATTCTAGAGTAGATATCTAATTCAAACAGAACCCTTCCTAGAAGGTGGTTGCATAGATTACATTCTCTTTTAATATTTGTAATAAATGTACAACGTACGAAATTTGAATAAATATAAAGGCTATCATCTTAATTTTATTTTAAATTTTGTCTTTTATTTAATGCAATTATAGTTTATATTTGTAACTTTAAAGTTATGAAAAAAAGAGTTTAATACTTTAACTTTATAAAGTTAGAAATTTTTTTTATAATTTTTTATAAGTTTATGTTATAAAAAGTTAATGTTATGAGTTAACATTATAACTAATTTTAAAATTATATATTATAACTTAAAATTATAACTATTTTAAAGTTAATACTAATTGTTTGATATATTAAGTTTATAACTTAAACTTATATAAATATAATATAATTTAAATTAAAAAAAAATTGCTTTTAAAATTATAACTTATTATATAAGTTAATAAAAAAATATTAGATTAATATATCTTTAAGTTAATTATATCAACAAAATGTTATATAACTTATATATTATAAGTTATATAAGTTAGTAAAATATTAATAAAAAAATATTATATACGTTAATTATATTGATGATATATTAGTGAAAACTATTTAAATAATTTAAATTTAAAAAAATTATAAAAAACATTCCAGTATACTGCGATTGTCGGTTCAGTCCGACCCGGTTCGACATCGGTAACCAACGGACCTAAGCGGAATGTTCATATTTTCTGGTAGATCGATTTCGGTAGTACCAATTTTAGTACAACACACTAGTAAGGATGCACGGGTACTGGTTAAACTGTTCTAACGATAGCAGTTTCGGTGCGTTGCCAGGTCTACCATCATGGCTAGGGCCATGGTTCAGGCAGTGAAAAACTTAGTATCAGAGCATGATTCAGGATCCCAAGGTGTCTGCAAAGTCGTGTCAAGTAGAGTATTTTTTATGGGGCTACAAGATATTTAGTAATATTCCCTCTTTTCTTTATATTCTAATTCGTGCTAAAGAGTCTAAATTTCAATGAATTATCCTAACTCCTGATATTTTCGTATTTCAGATCATGCCTCCAAGAAGAGTTAACAGTCAAAGAGCTTCAATGGGAACCACCATTTTTACTGGGGCAAATACTGAAAAGGTTCATCCTACTCATGGGATGCGGACCTGTAACAGATCTTGTACTTCTAATTACTCTTGTTGGGATGCCATCAGCCTCGACTAGTCCTCTCAGGACTCCCAAGACTGGCACCACACGAATAATAGCCTCCACAAGGGGGAGTTTCTAATGCTAAATTCAGATAGATGATTCATATGCTTGCTCAAATTGTGTTGTCTCAGTCCCGCCTTTCAGGTAGTGTTGGTTCTGCTGTTGGTTCTTTGGATGCTACTCGGGTTAGGAAGTTTATGCGGCTAAACCCACTAACCTTCACTAGGTCCAAAGCTAAGGAGGATCCTCAAAAGTTTGTTGATGAAATGGAAAAGATTTTTAGGGTGATGTGCGCTAGTGATACTGATGGGGTGGAGTTTGTAGCCTATCAGCTGAAAGGGGTGGCCTATCAGTGGTATGATGAGTGGAAGGAGATTAGGAGTGAAGATGCTAAATTTGCTATTTGGGAGAAATTCTCTAACGTCTTTCTTGACCACGTTTCCCTCAAGAGTTGAGAGAAGCCAATGCTAAGGAGTTTGTGAACTTAAAACAAAGAAAGATGAGTGTTATGGATATGCTTTGAAGTTTACTCAGTTTTTTTGTTATTCTCCAGAGTTGGTGTCTAAAGTTAGGTCCCAAATGAGGAAGTTTACTTCTGGCCTTTCTGATGATAAGATGGTATTGGTGTTTAAGGGGGCTATGCTGAATAGTGACATGGATATATCCAAAATTGGTAGTGTACATACAACAGCTAGAGGGTGAAAATAAGAGATAGGAAGAAGCGGAGGAGAGGCAGAGTAAGAAAACTAAGTATGCAGATTAAGATACTTGTTAGCATCACAGTGGTAAAAGAGGCAGACAATGGTCTAAGAAGTAATTTTGGGGAAATGCTCATTTCTCAGTTGGTGCACCTACTCATAGGCCTTTAGGTGATCAATGGTTCCAGACTAATAATGGTTCCAGGATACAAGGTACCCAATCTCAGGCTAGTGTGGAACAGTGGACTCCATCTTATCATCCCTTTCGCGTATGTGGGAAACTTCATCATGGGGTCTGCCACTATATTAAGGGGTGTGTGTTATATTTGTGGCCAAACTGCCCATTTTTAGCACGAGTGTCCCTCGACGAAAGGAATAATTGGGGGCAATAAGGCCTAAGCTACTACTTCTTCCGCCCCAGCTATGAAGGGCACTACTTTTAGTATAGGCGGGGACCGCGATCATCTGTATGCCCTTTCTACTCATCAAGATTCAGAGGACTCACCAGATGTTGTCATGAGTATGTTGCAGATTTTCTCCCATGATATTTATGTGCTACTTAACCCGGTTCTACTCTATTTCTTATGTGACCCCTTATGTGGCAGTGAATTTTAATCTTGGTCATGACAGTATTTCTGAACCCTTCTCAGTTTATACCCCTATTGGTGAGTCCATTATTTCTAAGAGGATCTATAAAACTTATGTCATCTATTTTTCATCAGGATATTGTGGTGGGTCTAGTATAACTTGACATGGAAGACTTTAATGTTCTTCTGGGATGGATTGCCTCCGTTTTTGTTATGCTACCTTAGACTATGGAACTAGAAAAGTCACTTTTTATTTTCTAAATGAACCAATTATAGAATAGGAGGGTAGTTACTTGGCACCAAATGGATATTCATTTATTATCATAGAGCCTAAAAGTTGATATCCAAAGGATGTTTGTATCATATAGTCCGAGTCAATATTTTAGCTTTGAAAATTCCTCACTGCAGTCTGTTCCTATTTAATGAGTTTTTCAAGGTCTTTTCTGGTGATTTTTCCAGAATTTTTCCAGATAATGAGATAGAGTTTGGGATTGATCTTTTTCCCGATACCCGACCCATTTTCATTCCACTGTATAGGATGGCTCCTACGATGCTAAAAGAGTTGAAAAGACAGTTAAAAGGCCTACTTGATAAGGGTTTCATCTAACCTAGTGTATCTCCCCGTAATGCTCTCGTACTCTTCGTGCGAAAGAAAGATTATTCTCTTCATGTGTGTATAGACTATCGTTAGTTGAGTAAGGTCACCGACAAAAACAAGTACCCTCTTTCAGGAATCGATAATTTTTTTGACCAGTTTCAGGGTGCTAAGTGTTTCTCCCAAATAGATCTCCATTCGGGTTACAATCAATTAAAGGTTAAAGAGACTGATATCTCTAAAACCGCTTTCCAAACCCAGTCTAGGCATTATGAATTTTTGGTCATTGTTTAGATAATTTTTGAATCTGTTTGTCATAGTCTTCATTGATGACATGCTGGTGTACTCCCAGAGTGAGGAAGAGCATGCCAATCACGTTTGGATCATACTTTAGACCCTTAAGGACCAAGAGTTATATGCCAAACTTTTCAAGCGTGAATTCTAGCTTAGTGCTATGACTTTCCTTGGGCATATTATTTCTAGTGAGGGAATTGACTTGATCCCCAAAAGATTGAGACAATGACGAAACTGCTTAGACCGATGACTCTAACCTACATCAGGAGTTTCTTGGTTAGCGGGTTACTATAGGAGGTTCGTGGAAAATTTTTCGTCTATATCAGCTCTGCTAACTAAGTTGAATCAGAAAAAGGTGGAGTTCCTACAGTCCAATGTTTGTGAGGGCAGTTTTGAAAAGTTGAAAGATCGGTTGACTACTGCTCCTGTTTGACACTTCCTAAGGGTACTGAGGGATCTGTGATATATTTTAATGCATTTTGGGTGGTACTTGGTCGTTTATTTATGCACCATGGTAAGGTGGTGGCTTATGCGTGCAGGCAACTTAGGTTCATGAGAAGAACTACCCACCCATGACCTGAAATTGGCTACCGTAGTCTTTGCACTTAAGATTTGGCATTAGTATTTTATAGGGTGCATGTGGACATTTTTACTGACCATAAAATTCTGCAATATGTTTCTACCCAAAAGGATTTGAATCTCAGGCAAATGAGGTGACTTAAATTGCTGAAAAATTACGACATGACTCTGCACAACCACTCAGGTAAAGCTAATGTTCTTGTTGATGCTCTTAGCAGGTTTTCCATGAGGAGTCTTTCTCATGTTAAGGAAGATAATAGAGGCTTGTAAAGGACATCCATCGTCTTGCTAAGTTAGAAGTTTTGACTATTCGACTCCGAGGATGGAGAAGTAATCATTCACGAATGGCTAAGTCATCCTTAGGTGTGAACTTAAGGAGAAGCAAACTAATGATCCAATACTTATGCGAATCAAGAAGAATGTTGGCTAATAAAAATTTATGGTTTTCGAGATTGGGGTAGATGATATGTTGCGGTATCGAGAAAGATTGCGTGTTCCCAATGTTGATGGGCTGCGAGATAGGATCTTGATGAAGCCCACATCTCCAGATACACTGTTCATCTCAATTCTAATAAAATATATCATGATTTGAAAGAGATGTATTGATGGAATAACATGAAAAGGTATGTTGCTAAGCGCACAAATTGTCAACAAGTCAAAGTTGAACATCTAAGGCCTGGTGGTATGTCCCAAGAGATAGCTATTCCGATATGGAAGTGGGAAACGGTAAATATGGATTCATCACTGGCCTTCCACATTATCGCAACCTGTTTGATTCCATTTGGGTCATAGTTGATAAAATAGCCATGTCTGCTCACTTTCTACCTGTAAGCACAACTTATTCGGGAGAGTATTATGCTAAGCTATACATTCAAGAGATTGTTAGATTGCATGGGGCCTGTGTGTCCATCATATCCGATAGAGGTACAAATTTTCTTCTCAGTTTTGGGTCTTTTCAGAAATGTTTGGGCACGCAGGTGAATCTTAGCACCACTTTCCATCCTCAAACATACTAACAAACAAAACTGACTATTCAGACTTTAGAAGATATGCTAAAGAGAGTGTGTTATTGATATTAGAGGTAGTTGGCTAGGCTATTTACCTCTCATAGAGTTTGCCTACAATAATAACTATTACTCTAGAATCCAGATGACACCATTCGAGGCTCTATATGGTAGGAGGTGTAGATCATCAATTGGATGGTATAAAGTAGGTGAAGCTATATTATTCAGGCCTGACCTTGTGCGTTAAGCAGTAGAGGTAGTTAAGGTTATTAGAGAGAGGCTTAAGACCTCTTAAAGTTGCCAAAACACCTATGCCAATGTGAGGCGAAGAGAGTTGGAGTTTGAAATTGGTGATTAGGTATTTTTGAAAGTCTCTCCTATGAAGGGAATGGCGAGGTTCTAGGAAAAGGGTAAGCTCAGTCCTCGCTATATTAGCCCTTATTAGATTTTGAGAAAGTTTGGGAAAGTTACTTATGAGTTAGATCTGCCCGTGAGTTTGGTGTTGGTTCACCCTGTGTTCCATGTGTCTATGCTTAAGAAATGTGTGGGTAACCCTGCTCTTATAGTCCCCGTAAAGAATATTAGTGTGAAAGATTCCTTGTCATACAAGACGTTCTCATAGAGATCCTGGATAGGCAAGTTTAGAAGTTGAGAACCAAGAAAATAGCTACTGTTAAAGTATCGTGGAGAAATCAAAAGCTAGATGAAGCTACTTTAGAATCAAAATATGCTATGAAATACAAATATCCCTCTTTGTTCGTGTCCTCTGACAGAATTATGGAAGATGCTAGTCTTAAGCTTACTCTTGTTCTTTGATATGTTCCCTAAATATATTATTCTCATTCTTATCTCATGTTAAATGTGCCTTTAATCATCATTCAGAGATGAATGATCCCAAAAGGGGATAATGTAATGCCCCGTACGTTTACAAGCTTGTTAGAGCCTAAAATGGACCTGTATGACCCTTAGAAAAAGTGTAAAACATTTTGAGATAAGTTTGAGAACTTTGGGAAAGTTTAGGGCACGGGGGAAGGCTACATTTTGGCCTCACATCGCATGGGCCTGCGCGAGGGGCTACTGCCTTAGCCTTGCGATGACCTTGCACTGCATGGGGGTGGGCCACGTGATAGGGTGTGCGTCGTACCCCTTCCCCCCTTATTTACCTGGTGGAATTTTGTATTTTAAGCTATTTTCAAGGGTATTTTATTCCTTACACACTTAAAATTGTCCCCTATTATTCTATTACATTTTCCCTAAATCCCATTCACCTTAAATTAATAACAAAGCTCTCATTTTTCCTCTCTAAGTCAAGAAGCAAGTCAATCCCACAAGAAAATTCAAAGGTCAAGCTTTCCTTGAATTCATGTTGAACGCTCCCTACTTTAATTATTAATGTAAAATGTGATTTTAACTATTATTCATGTACATTTTATTGGTGATTTGAAGTTCGGGTTGAGAATGTTTTTCATGAAAGCTTGTTATTGATTATCCTCTATTTAAAAATCAATTTTCCTATATATATTTGAGAATTTTGAGACCTGAACATACTATTTGAAAAGGTAGATTTCATTATATGGATTTGAAACGTTAAATATTATAAATGATTGAAATTATGACCTTTAAGTCTTTTGAAAAAGCTTTAAATTTCAATGATGAACAAAGATGACACCCCGTCCTTTTGAATCATCAAAAGCGTTGGATTTTATGAATTGTATGAAATTCTTATGCAAACTTAACGATAAATATGTTCATGTTTTTGAATGACGGGGTTAACGAGTCAATAATGTTTTACGATAAAGATTTTCTTGGCATGATATGAATGACTTGTAAGTTTTGGTATAACGATACCAAGTGTGAATGCCTGAATAAAACACTCCATGAATAAAGTAAGGAAAAGTATTTTAATTGAGCTCAAAGAGGACCATGTAGTTTTCCCGAGAAGGTGTAGTCCTCATGACCAATACCAAAAATTGCATTTGCCGATGTGGGAGGTCTTGTCTTGAGGGGAAGACGACCACTATATACTTGCTTCACGTAGTTATATGCAGTTATGTATATGATACAATGGTCAAACTATGACTACCATAGTCCATGCGGCTAACATGGATTGAGGCCCTGCCAGTTGAGTACAGACTGAATCCATATATCCCGTGGGTTACTTAATGTCGGTGCAACCTACATAATCTAGAATTAAAGGTTTCAAGTGATTACATTTCTCTTGCATTTTTGGTCATTACTACGAATTATTTTTATTATGAGTTTATGATCTGAATTTTATAAACTGCTATGGTTCCCTCTCCCCTGGAGTACACGTTAGTACTCATGGAACTAATCGTCCTTGAACGCTACATCCTTTCGTGATGTAGGTTCCGAATCTCATCCCCGCGAATCAGTTCAACATTAGGATTGCATTCGGGATGACAACTAGCAGGTGGTGAGCCATCCATTTTTCGGAAGGATATGTTTATTTATTTCTGTTAGACGTGGTTTATTTCTGTTTTATGGTATTTATCGGGGCTATGTCCCGGCATAGGATATTCTCTCATTGGTTAGAGGCTTTGTAAACTGAGTCAGTTAACTATTTTATTTCACATTTCAAAATTTGATTTTTGAATCATTTAGGTTATTGCACTTCACATTTTATGGGCCTAATTTCACACTTTATCTCTGACTATACTTTTGATGAAATGCTAAGGGGTAATCTCGGACTTTCACTAGTATGGATGTCCATCACGATTAGGGCCACGGTTTGATTCGTGACATCTATAGTCTTACAAAATTATTTCCTACTAGTTTGCAATCTATTCGTAACTGTACAGTATGCCTTTGTGCTAAACGAACTAGAATTCCTTTTCCTTCTAGTAGCATTAAGAAATAAGCTATATTTGATATGATTTATGTAGACCTATGGGGATCTTATAAAACTTCTACCTTTGATGGAAACATATATTTTCTTAATATGGTAGATGACTATTTTTGCTTAAGCATAAGTCTGATGTATATCTTGTGTTCAAATAATTCGTTGCCTACACTAGTCAGTTTAGTAAAATAGTAAAAACAGTAAGATCTGACAATGGGTACAAAATTCACAAATATTTTATAGCAAGACCTGTTTGAGCAATTAGGCATAATCCATCAAAGAATTTGTGTCTACACCCCTCAACAAAATAGTGTTGCTGAGAGGAAACATAGACATATACTAAAGATCACGAGAGCTATTAGAATATTTATATTCCTATTAAGTTCTGGGGTCACTGTGATCTATCTGCAGGGTATTTAATTAATATGTTACCTACTCATGTGCTGAACAACAGGTCTCCTTATGATGTTCTTTTCAATAAAAAGACCAATATTGAGCATTTAAGAATAATAAGTTGGTTTGTACTTTGCAAAAATGTGTCTCAAACTGATAAATTACTATTTAGATCTAAAAAAGTTGTACATATGGGCTATTGAGAACTTCAAAAAGGCTATAATTTATATGATCTCAGCATTAATTCTTTTCTGTTAACATAAATGTTAAATTTAAGAAAAATGTGTTTCCTTTCTTTACCAATCATCTGTTGAACGACCTGTAGTTGCAACTGATAGTCATCTCTCAGCAGATTGGACAACTCAAGTATTTATTCCTTTTTCTGAGCATCAAATAAACACTCAGCATGCAGCTATGCCTAATGACATGCCATCACAAGTTGGTCTACCACCAAAATCAATAATACAACAACAAGAAATTGTTGAGGTACAACAACAAAAATTGTTGAAATACTGCAACAAGAAGTAGTTGAATTACAACAACAACTGGTTGCTAAGGTCTTACACCAAGCAATGTAGTTTAGACAAAGAAGCCATCAAGATATAAACAATCACCTATATGATTGAAGGATTTTGTATCTCTTAACATATATTAGGACTCTATATAGCCTTGATAAATATATTTTCTATGATAATCTTTCTACTAACTATCAGGTTTACCTTACTACTCTCTCCTCTATTTCAGAACCTAATATATATCATGAGGCAACAAAGGATTCAATATGGATACATGCAATGAAGAAAGAAATCATTGCCTTAGAAAATAATCGAACGTGGGAAATTGTTCCACTTCCTACTAAAAAGTCTCCCATTGAATGTAAATGGATGTCTAAGGTGAAGTGCAAGGCCAGTGGAGAGGTAGAAAGGTTAAAGCAAAGCTAGTAGCCAAGGGCTATAGCCAAAAGGAAGGCATTGACTTTTAAGAGACATTTTTATCGGTAGTGAAAATGGTCACTATTAGAATAGTTTTATTTTTAGCTGCAGTTAAGAGTTGGCATGTACATCAAATGGATGTATACATTTCCTTCTTACAAAGTGACCTCAACAGCCCGGGGGAGAATATTATGTGTAGGCTATTAAAATCCTTGTATGGTTTGAACAAGAACCAGGACAATGGAATACAAAAATTGACTGAAGCTTTTTTAAGCTTGGATTTGTTCAAAGTTAACATGACTACTCATTATTTATGAAGAAATCAAATCGATGGATCACTCTCTTCTTAGTATATGTTGATGATATGCTTATCATGGGAGATAACCAAAAGTTGATTTAAGAAACAAAGAGTGCTCTACAAAATGCTTTCATGATGAAAGATTTGAGAGAACTTAAGTATTTTCTAGGCATTGAGTTTACAAGATCAAAGTTGGGAATTACTATGCATCAGGAAATATGCCTTGGAGCTAATTTTAAAAGCAGGGTTAACATGTACAAAACCAGTAATTACACCAGTAGATAAAAACACAAATTTAACATCAATACAAGATGATGAACTAACACAATACAAGCACAATCCTAGAGAAGATCCACCATCTGATCAAGGTGCCTTTCAAAGATTGATAAAAATGTTATTGTACTTGACAATAACCACGCTTGATATATCGTTCAGTGTGCAAAACATTGATTTAGTTCTTACAATCTCTAAAAATGTCACATATGGAGTTTGCTTTAAGGATTGTGAGATATGTTAAGAAACAACCTAGACAAGGGTTACTATTATCAAGCAACTAAAAGAATGAAATAACTGCTTTTTGAGTTGCAGATTGGGCTGCTTGTCCAATACTAGAATATTTGTTACTGGATACATGATAAAATTTGGATATTCACTGGTTTCCTTGAAATCTAATAAACAAGATGTGGTTTCAAGAAGTTCTACTGAATCTGAGTATAGGAGTATGGCCTCGACTGTTGCTGAATTGACTCGGTTACTAAGATTGGTAAAAGAAATAGGATCAAAAGTTACACAACAAATAAAAGTTTCCAGTGATAGCAAGTCAACACTTCAAACAGCTATAAATTCAATATACCATGAAAGGACCAAGCACTTAAAAATTGATTATCATTTCACGAGGGAGAAGATTTAACAAGGGTTGGTCACCACTCACTATGTTCTAAAATCTGATCAACCAACATATATATATTTACTAAAGCGGCTCACTAGGTGAAACATGAGTATTTAAAATCTAAGCTAGGTGTGTTAAACATATTTTATCCTACCTAGCTCGGGAGAGAGTGTTAAAGGATAAAGCCTAATCACAAAGTCTATTAATAAAGTTAAAAAACTGTTTAGACTTCACAGAAGTGGTTAGTACTGTGTTTTCTGGAAATTAGTTGTAGATTGATAATTAATAGCTCATTAGAAGTAATATAGAGAGAGAGACTATCATTATAAACACTTGATTCATATTGATTCTCTATGCAATAAGATCAAACTACTCTTTCTGTGTGTTCTTAGTTATTCTATAGCTTGTACTCTGATTTACAACAATAATATTTCAGGTCGGAAAACTCTATATGCGTGTCATCATGTCAGGTTAGGCCAACATCAGAACTACATGTTACCTTTCTGATCTAGCACCACAGGTGATGGCCAAGGATCATCTTCTTAATAGGACAACAAAGAAAGAAGGAATATACGCTTAACCTTTCACCCTAAATTTTTGAGTGATACTTCAAACTTTTATATTTCTTCTCTGTTTCTTTAAGAGTGTTACTAAATTGATCTGAAGCCGTCTATGAATTTGCTAGTTTTATTTTAGGGAAAAGGATAAAAAATACCCCTCTACTTTGATTAATTGGCTAAGTTTGTCCTTCATTATACTTTGTGGCCATTTATGCCCTTGCTGTCACGAAAGTTAACACATATACACTCAAAACTAACAGTGTGCCCCAAATTGATCAAAATTAACTAATTTCAATTTTAACCCGACCCGATTCACAATCCACCGACCCAACACCGTCCAATTTAACCCCTTTCCGTCATATTTCTTTCTCTTTCCCTTCCCTTCATCACCTCCTCCACCTTTGAAAGGAAAATACAGAGCTAAATGCAAGTAAAAAAGAAACAAACAAAAAAATAGCAACAAAGTCCATGGATGATGATTTCAATAATCAGTTCCTTTGAATGATGCTCTCTCTGATGAGATTTTTGCAATACGATCGCTTCTCCACCATCTACATCTTCAATAGCTAGCGTGAAAGTCAATAACCGCTGTCTAGTTCGTCAGTCGGTATGTGAAGAAGGTCGGAGAGCCAGCGCCATTGCCACCGCCACCATCACTTCAAAGTCATCGGCACACCCGCAAAAGACGCAGAGGTTTGCATTAGAATTCAACGACGTCCACGTCTATTTTTTGAAATTGTCATTTCCTATTAATTCTTGTTTTTACTAAAATTTTGAGATTGAAAGTAATTTATTCTGGTCTAATGCTCTATATAAATTTATTCTTTTACTAGTCATTTGCTCTGTATTTTCCTTCCATGGCTGGTCTATTTGAAAGTTGAAAAAGGAAAGATGGAGGAGGTGAAGAAGGGAAGGGAAAGAGAAAGAAATGTGATGGAAAGGGGTTAATTAGACGGTGTTGGGTCAATGAATTGTGAACCGGGTCGGGTTAAAGTTGGAATCAGTTAATTTTGATCAATTT
This sequence comes from Capsicum baccatum var. pendulum, assembly GCA_030864225.1. Lineage (NCBI taxonomy): Eukaryota > Viridiplantae > Streptophyta > Magnoliopsida > Solanales > Solanaceae > Capsicum > Capsicum baccatum. The sequence goes on from CM061550.1 coordinate 139,143,872, forward strand.
GGGGCACACCGTTAGTTTTGAGGGTATATGTGTTAACTTTCGTGACAACGAGGGTATAAATGGCCACAAAGTCTAATGAAGAGCAAACTTTGCAAATTAATCAAAGTACAGGGTATTTTTGACCCTTTTCCCTTTATTTTATTTCCCTCAGGTACCAAATATTGCAAGATGTATATTGAAGCACCAAATAAGTATTCTCAAATCAAGTTATCAACTTTTTGAATCAAATTCTATTATATCAATGTTTAGCATTATTTCATCTAAAACTTGCTTGTTTTGATATTTTCTATGTATTATATATTTTCTTTTTAACTATAGCGATAAAGACTGTGTATATTCTAACTTTTTAGACCCCAAAAGTGAAATTACCCTGGGATGTTCTTGATTAACAATTTGTTAGAATATGATAACTAGATAATATGAATTGGATTTTCAAAACTCAAAAAAAGGAGAGAAGAATTGAATCTCTGATATAATTCCAAAAGGAGCTCTTGAGAAAGTTACAAATGAAAAAGTTATATAAACAATTTTGTTTTTCTCTTTTTGTGACAGATTTTGTTGCATGATATGACTGAATATAATATTTTTATTAAAGGAAATAGGCAAAAGAAATCGATAAAATTTTGCTCCTACGACCAAAGGCCAAGAAACAAATACATCATCTACGACTTCTGTTTTCCATCAAAATAATAACAAGATGGAAAGGGACCTAAAAGCGGTTCCTCATATGTACAGGGAAAAACAACTTAGCATTATGCCAAAAGAAAGTATTTGTTGAACCCAAGATATGAATAAAAGCATGATTTTCACCTTCATTTGGACAAGAATGAGGGAAAAGATCAATATGAACGAAACTCACCTAAAAATTTCTTTGATGCGCCTGGTAATGTCAGCCATAGGCGGCCGCCTTTCCGGGTGCTGGGATGTACAAGAAATAGCAAGATGTAGTATTGAAACCATTTGCTCTTCAGAATTCTGCAATCTAATTAACTCAGGATCAAACACTTGTATTGTCCACCTCTCTTTAACTATAGATTTCACCCATTTAGGCAGGTCAATTCCCTCTTCGTTGATGACACTGTTAGGATTTTTACCCGTTAGGAGCTCTAACAGAATGGTGCCAAAGCTATAGATATCGGCTTCTTGGGAAACATTTCGAGTGTCTGTCACCTCAGGGGCACAGTATCCAGTCATTTTGGCGTTTGATATGGAGGAAATCAACTGTGCTATGCCAAATTCTGATACATATGCGTCGTAGTACTCGGTGAGGAGAATGTTAGATGACTTGATGTTGCCATGAGTGACTTTAGGGCCTAATGAATGGAGATATTCAAGACCAGTGGCAACCCCTTGTGCAATTCTGCTCCTAATCACCCATGTCAATGCTTCTTTTGAAACTTTTTCGCCTAACAAGATCATCAACATAATCAAAAGGTTAAAACTCGCTCGTAGTAATAATTAATTGGCTAGCAATATGACCAAAATCAACAGCTTGCCACTTATTTTTCGACCAGCCTTTTTTGATTAACTACCTTGCTTAATTAATTTGTTACTTTTTCCTCTAAAATAAGCTTTTCTCCCCAACCGAGGTGATAGACCATCTTATGGCCGATGTGATTACCAGCCAAAGGGATTAAAGACGGGGTTGAATGCGACTCTACCAATACCAATCTCTTCTGGAGCAAAGAAAAGTAACTCTGTCTCGTATCGGTAACGATTAGCATATTCTTTTATTTTTTGAGAGGTGGGAACCCTTACATAAGAACAGTGAGTGACCGAGCAGTATATAGTAGTCTGCTGGACAAACTTGGGGTAACAATGTCGGTTGCAAAATGATAATTTCTGAGAACAGACTCCAAAATACCAGAAAGTCAACATTGTTTTTCACTTCCTCAAAGTTTATATACAGTAATAATTGTAGGTTCTCAGAAAATAAACTATGATACACATACCGCGTGAAGGAATAAGTTCTTGTTCCAGAAGACAAACCAATGATACTTGTAAATTTTTAGGATTTTATAGTTGACACTCGTAACATCTAGTACAACATTTAATTTGGGAACAGAGCACTTTGTAAAAATGCAATTATTTGTTGGGATAACACAAAGCAGAATGTGAGTTGGTAGAAGACCTATTCAGCCATGGAGGCTCTCCCTCTACACAGGAAGAGCTAAGGTTCTCGTTGTCACTTTCTCTCCAATAGATATCAAATAATGTTACATGGGTCCTTCATTAACTGTGATGTGAGCATGAGTAGGTGAATATTTGTGTCTACTAACTGTTTTAGAAGGGATAACTGTATTGATTGAGGGTCGTTTGGTAGAGTGAATAAGAATAATATCGAATAAGTGTATTAGTAATGCTGTGATTAATAATGGTAGAATTAGTAGCAATGGGCTTATTTCTTCCAGTATTTGATTTGATGTATTAAAAATAACATATATTGTTATATTTCTAAAATAGTATTGTTTGTTTATAAAAAATATCCTCTAACATTCTATAATGTTGTATACTTTCTCTGCAAAAGGTCTTTTTTATTTATTTATCATTCGTAAAGATGGAAAACAAAATAAAATTGATATTCTCAGTCTAATTTATTTGGGGGGTAAATTGTCATCATGTTGATAAATTAAAAAGGTATGATCCAGACTATACAAAATATAAAGTACGAGTATGAAAATAGAAAACCTGCACCAACGACAATGTGTATCTCATCAATAAACGATATAATCTGTCCATGATTTTTCCAACCTACTTCATAATAAAGGCAATTGAACACAAAACACAACATAGTAATATAGACAACAATTATGATTATTAACCTGTGTATTCAAAACCGAAGGAGGAAGACAAACAAAATACAACATAGTAGGGAATAGGCATGACATAAAACCTGAGCAGCTGTGAACAACATAAAACTTCATTTAACAGCCAACATATTACTCAGAAGATATAGAAAAGTTAAAAGGTTTTGAGGGGTATCTTTGTCTTTTCATATACTTATCCCGTGAAATTAAAATTCAAGTATTACTAATAATACCAAATGTGTTATAAATGTATTTACGTTATAGTGAATGTCTATCAAGATTATTTGATATCTATTAGGATTTGAAGCATCCGTCTTTTACTCAGACTAGGAGTAAATTTTTTCTAAAAATAGAGGGGTTTTGTTAATTATATTTACAATCTGATGATCTCTCATCCCTCAAGAAAAGAAATAAGAACCACTCTCTCTATTTTCTCTACTCTTCTTCTTTATTTTTTCTTCTTTTATAACACGTTATCAGCACGAGACTCTGCTAAATAAGGTGAGATTATAAATCTAAAGGTCAAGGTTAGTAATTCCTTATATTATTTGTATTTTTCTATTAATGATACAATTATTGTTGGATTTGAGGAAAAATAATTGGTTTGGAGCCATTTATGTTTTAAATTCATTCCTCAAAAACAATATTATCAAAAGGGATGATAATATTGGTTCAAGTCTCATCGATTTATGCCTAAGACACCTTTATATGGATAAAATATTGAGTTTGAATTTCAATACACCATATTGATGATATTGTGATCGCTAAGGCAAAATAATAGATATTGAGTGAAATGTCATGAAATTTGACCCATTGAATATGCTCCATTCCATGAAGTGAATGTGGTAGCAATATATGATAAGTCTGAAATATGACAACTTACTTCATTCTTAAGGTGTATGTGGTAGCAGTGAATAATATGTCTGAAAGAAGACGAGTGATTGAATGCACGAATATAATAATGATCATCAAAAGTGATGATATTTTCACACGCTTATATGATTATAAGATATGCTAGAGAAAAATTCTCTACATCATATGTATGCCTCGATTTGCTTCTGAAGTAGCAAAATCTTGAAAGAGGTTATAAGCTATCATAGTTTGATAGGCTTAAGGCACGATTATATTCCATTCCTGGAGAATGAGAAACTTATTAATGCAAACGTGCACTTGATTGTGATTGTACCACAACTCACCTCCGAAAGAGGTTGAATAATTTTGAAATCTACTTCTGAAGTAGTAAATCTAAAATTTATTCACGTAATATTAAATTTGAAATTAACTAAAGAAAAAGTACATGTCATGGTAAACTTGGAGTTTACTAGAATAAAAGTTCATAAATTGATATGAACGATTGTGACATCTTGAAGATGTACATATATTGAAGAACTAGAAGATTCTTCAAGAATTGTTAATGTCGTTTGTTCTCATGACAAGTTGGTTGGACCAACTAATATTGGGATTAGATCCCTTCAAATCTGAAAATTATAAAAGGTGAATAAGGGTCCGTTCACCTATCATGTGATATGTTGAAAAGATGCATCAATAAGATGATCACATGTACATTCATGGTCAACCTACGTTTGACACTCATAAAGTTACTTGTTCAATATAAATTGTGCATAATTTTCAGATTGTGTAATCAAGATAATTCATCTTGATGGTGATGGTTTAGCATTGAATGTCTTCGTTAATATCTAAACCATTGTTAATGAGAACAAAACTTAATGTATTGGTCTGAAATATGATATATTGTAATAGTATTTGTATACATTAGATCAATAAATTATGATTATTTCTTCCCTCTCAATTGGTTCAAGGTCGGGAACCGATTATTCCATCTAATAATTTTGATGTGCGGTATACGATTAATGAATATACCATAATGCACAACAATGGATTCCTCAAAGAAGTAGAGGATGTATGTTAGTTTTCCTAACATAAGAAGGAGATTATAAGCACTATGAAATATGTTAGAAATTATCACCAGATCCTTATCCAAAAGATAATTTAAGTCAAATGCCGAAAGTATCTCATATTAAGTGTAAGTGCTCTTATTTTGTATTCCTAAAGAACAGAGTCTATGCATGCGTGAAGCGTGGTAGACTAATCGGTTCCAAATGAAATAGTCCTTGAGAAATAAGGAGGAAATAATCATAATAAGAAGGCAATGAACTCTTGAAGAGCCTACAACATAACACTTCATGAAACCTTATGTAAGGTTCATGTGCCTGAAAATAATGAAGTGATGAGATCTCAAAATTTTATGTCGCATTGTGAACCGATACAAAATGATATATCATCAATATCTTTGACACAATATTCACGCAATATTGTGAAAGATTACGAGGATCTGAATTCTACGTTTAGTTAAACAAGTTGACATAGAAATATTTATCAAGTGATATGAAAGGATGCATTTTGGTAAGCGTAAAACTTATTTGATTTGCAGTCCAGACACTTGAAGATGTCACTCATGAAATGTTGAATATTGTCACTTGACAAAACTTATGTGAAAACTTTTAAGGATTCAAACTGCTTAAAGCATATAAAAGTTTCTGGAAAACTTATTTATAATCATTATATTGTATAAGCTTATTGCATGAACATCATTGAAACTCTTGAAGAGTTTTCAAAGCAATAAATTATTTGCTGAAATTCGAAATATATCGAATTGGATTGGTTATGAAGTACTATATTTTAGTGCAATTGATGCACTCATGTACCTTGCAAATACTACAAGGCCTATAGCCTTTTCAGTCAATTTGTTAGCAAGGTATATTTCTGCTCCTACTATGAGACATCAAAATGGGATAAAACACAGGAGCTTATTTTATTCTAAAGATTGCAGTCCCGATCTTATTGGTCATGCTGATGAGGGGTACTTATCTGGCCCACATAAAGCTCGGTCTCAAATAGGTTATGTGTTTATATGTGGTGGTACTGTCATATCTTGGAGATATACAAAGCAGTCCATCGTAGCTACTTCATCGAATCATGCTGGGATAATAGCTATTCATGAAGTAAGCCGAGAATGTGTATGGTTGAGCTCCATGGTACATCTCATTCGAGAAAAATGTGGTATGAAATATGACAGTTTACCCATAATTTTATACAGAGATAATTTAGCATACTTAGCACATCTTAAGGGAGGATTCATAAATGGATATAGAACGAAACACATTTTGCCAAAACTTTTTCTACATACATGAGCTATAAAAGAATGATGATATTAATGTGCAACAGATTCGTTCAACTGACAGTTCAACTGACAATGTGACTGATTTATTCACCAAATCTTCTCCAATTGCAACTTTCAAGAAGATGCTGTACAAGATCGAGATGCAAAGGTCAAGGATGTTCTCATTAGGGGGAGTTAATACGTGTTGTACTCTTTTTTCCTTACGAGGTTTTGTCCCACTGGGTTTCCCTTATAAGGTTTTTAATGAGGCAGCCTAAATGCATATTATTAGAGATGTGTACTTTTTTTCCTTCACTAGATTGTTTTTCCTACTGGATTTTTTCTAGTAAGGTTTTAACGAGGCACATTATCTACCAATTAGACATTCAAGGGGGAATGTTATAAATGTATTTACATTATAGTGAATGTCTATCAAGATCTACTTTGATATCTATTAGGATTTGAAGCATCCGTCTTTTACTCAGATTAGGAGTAAATTTTTCCCATAAATAGAGGGGTTTTGTTCATTGTATTTACAATCTGATGATCTCTCATCCCTCAAGAGAAGAAATAAGAATCACTCTCTCTATTTTCTCTACTCTTCTTCTTTATTCTTTCTTATTTTATAACAAAATGAAATTTATTAGTTATACATCCTATAATATCTACAATATATATAGTAGTTATATTTTGTCTCAAAATCGCTATCAAATAAAATATTAAATAATATCATATTTAATAAAGTATGTACTCCGTCCATTTAAAAAAGAATGATCTACTTTTCTTTTTAGTCCGTTTAAAAAAGAATGACTCATTTTCTTTTTTGACAATACTTTAATTTTGACTTTCCACATAATATATTTAGGACCACAGAATTAAAGAACATTTTGATACATTTGACACAACTTTAATTTAAGTTCAAGATTTAAAAGTCTTCTTTATTTTTTTAAGTTTTATATCAAATTAAAATATGACATTCTCTTTTAAACGAAGAAAGTATTATTTATTTAATACACTCCACCAAACTAGTTGTAAGAGATAGTATACGAAACAAAGTATTACAGTTTACCAAAAAGCACAAGCTTCAAGAGACAGTTTTGGATGTTACCAACAATCTTTAGTACACATGCATGTCATATAATATTTTTATCATATGTATTCATTCACTTACATTCTCGAAGGAAATCAAGATTTACTGTTTCACTTACTCTTGAAACTACACGAGCTTTAATCAATGAGTTGTTAGAACTACCAATAGTCTTCTTCCGTTCCCTTGTTTTCATATGAATTCCATGACTCATTTTTCCTATTTAATTACATCTTGCAAATAATATACTCCCTCCCTCCTATTTAGGTGTCACTCTTTCCTTTTTAGTTTATCTAAAATAAATGTTATCTTACTCTAACTATAAATAATTTAACTTTAAAATTTTCTTTTTATCTTGATGAAATGATTTACAACCACACAAATATCTAACAATTGTTTTAGACCACCCATTTCAAAAATCTATCTTTTATTCTTAAATATCGTATCAAATTAAACGATGCCATATAAAATGGGATGAAGCTAAGTAATTACAGTTTTCGTAGTACTCATACGCATAGCTTATGCGAAAGCAGAGAATTGTCAGCATAATGGACCATACTTCACAAGTTGGACCATTTCTACAATTAACTAGAAGATCTGATCTAGCTAAGGATTTAAGTGCCTAACAAAAAACCAGAGAAAATAAACCAATTAGAACTACCAAAAAGTACTTGGTAAATATTTATTTACAACAACGGAGGGAAATTAGCTGAGAAATGAAATGCATACCATGCAAAACAGCAGACAAGCTTGTAGGCATAGAGTCATAAACAATTAGTTTTTCATCTCTTCCATAATAGTATGCTCTGAGAGGCACCAAATTCCCATGGCCAATTGCTCCCAATTCCTCCACTTTTCTCCTAAATTCCTTCTCTGAAACACAAACATTTTTCAACCTCTTCACAACCACTTCAACATTTCTATCCAAATATGCTTTATAGGTAGTTCCAAAGAAACCTTTTCCCAAAACCTCAGCCGAAGCCATCAATAAATCCTCCAAACTGAATAACTCAAAACTTTCCCCAAAAAACACCATCCCATCAGTCCTATCATAACACACTTTCCCCCTTACTATCCCCTTTGTATCTTTCCTGCTCGAAACAACATTTTCAATATCATGATTTTCTGCCACTATTGTTGAATGAGAACTCAAAAGTTGATTCTCCGGTAGTCTCACGGGCGACACGTTCACTTGTCGGAAACTTTTTTCACTCCTACAAATTCTCAGTAACATAAACAAAACCAGAAGTACTAAAAACAATCCGATTACAGAGCCGATTACTATTCCGGCTATTGCTCCACTGGAAAGTTTATCAGATTGATTGGTGGGGTTATTTGTAGGACAAGGGCCAAGAGAGCCTGCAGGGCCACAAAGTGAATTTCCAAGAAAAGAAGGAGCTAAGAATTTACCTAAACTAGAAGGGATTGAACCTGATAATCTGTTGAAAGAGACATTGAATTGATTGAGCTGTGAGAGGTTTTTCAGGTCAGGAAGTGAGCCAGAGAAGTTGTTATTTTCCAAGTATAAAATTTTCAGCATAGTCAGATTGTTAAACCCATCAGATATTTCACCGGAAAACCTGTTTCCAGAAAAACTCACTCGTAAAAGATTGTTCAGATTGAAAAAATTCGATGGAATTGCACCAGAAAAGTTGTTACTTTCCAAATTAAGAATGCGTAACTCAGTGCATGATCCTAAATCTGAAGGAAGAAACCCTGATAAAGAATTACGCCGGAGGCTGAGAGTGCGGAGTTCGCTTAAGTTTCCGATGGAATTTAAGGGCATCTCACCCGATAGACCATATCCGGGCAGGCGGAGTTCAGTTACACGGTTGATTGTAGTGTCACATGTGACGCCTCGCCATGAACATGGATTTGAATTGGTGGTGTTCCACAGAAGAGTGCGGCCTCTGACGGCTGCACTCAGGTAGAGTAGAGCGGCTCTATCCGCATTAAGGTCCGAAAAGATGGCGGAAATTAGAAGAGAAATGAAGAGGAAGGAAAGAAGATGACTAGAGGACATTTTTTTTTTTTTGGCGTGGGTGGTATGGGTGTGATTTCTTAGTCTAATTTATTTTTGTGGATTAGTAACACAAAATCATCAATAGGAAAATGACCGTTGAATAATAAGTCAATAGCGTCTATATTTGAAGTCGTCTGTTTGGACTTGTTCAAGTTTGCAATGAAGAATGTGTGGGGATCCGAAGGAATTTTCATATTTAGGTGTTACTTATTTAAAAGTATTTTAGGTGTTAAATGGCAAAGTCTTGGTACAAAAGTAGATGGCAACTTGGAGTTGCACAACTTAGGTTTGATTTTGAATTTTGAATGGGTTTTCCAGAAATTAAGGTTCCTTCTGTCTTCTAGGGAGTTCAAATTTAGAAAATTAATTTAATAGACCAAGTAAGTTCATATAGGATGCTAAAAATGGATTAGAGTTGCCATATATGCTAAAGCTTCCACCAAAAAAAGTAAAAAAAACAAGATCAAGGAGAATTAACCTTGAAATTTGTCGGCTACTACGTATCTACGAAAATAGAACATTATTTTAACGAATTATTCTTGTTGGGTCTTCACAAATAAATTTTAACATTTTCAACCCAACATGCACAATATAACACACACAAAAAAGAGTAAGCTACACAAATGTAGGTGGTTTAGACCATAATTACTTGGAAGGTATAACGATTTCAAAATTTACATAAAATGTCTAATATTTCTATGCCAATACACGCTTAGTTACACCTAGATTTGCATATATCTGAGATACACGCCTAGATGCATCGGTGTTGGATACATGTATCTTAGATACATGCGCGTCCAATTGGGTCTAGTTTGTCCCAAATATACTATATCTGAAGCGTGATTTTCATGTATTTGAGATACACACCTAGATACATCGATGCGAGATCTATGTATCTGAGATACTTGTGCGTTTAATTAGGTGTAATTTGTCCTAAATACACCATATTTGAAGCGAATTCTGATGTATTTTGGACATATTGCCTCTCTCATCAGAAATGGTTGGATATTTTTGGTGGCCTAAAGCCGCACTTCCACAAGAGGCCCTTAATAATTTTCTTGAAATTTAGATTTCCAACTTCTTAAGATGAGAAGTTATGAATAATTATTTTATATCGATTTCATTTAGTAATTCTTTTTCAATTTATAATATACTCAATTTTCTTGAAGCATTATTGATCTTAAATAAGATTTTCTAGTTAACATAATCGAATTGAATATCTGGATTCATATTAACAAATAGTGTACTTTGTCACATCTTTTCACAAATTTTGAGCCTACTTTTTTGGTCAAATTAAAATTTAAAAATTATTTTTACTTTTGTAACTTTTTTTTTCTTTCAAAAGCTACTCCAAAAGTTGGGGCGCTTTAGAGACTTTACCCCAAAGCCGGCTCTATCTCTCATAAATCATAGAGAAAACGAAATTTCAATTATAAACTCGACTCTCTCCCTCTCTCGTTCCTCTCCTTCTCTATTTTAGTGTTTTACAATGTATAATTTCATGTATCTATGTATTTAACATCTATTTCTACAAGTGTAATTATTAGACTATGAAAGCATGTACCCATAGTTACATACATAGAAAAAAAGATGCATGGTTTGAGTTTGGATACCATAAGAATTCAAATTGATAATTCAAAACTAGAATTCAAAGTACGAGCATTATAACTTCAGATTAATGTTTATATTCGTTTCGATATTTGAAAAATTAGCTAAATTTGTGACTTCTGTGATGAGGTTTCAGAATTGGAGTAATGAAATAGGTAGGCCTTATGAATTCATTTGAAATTGATCTAATTAATTAATGTAATGAAATTATCATTTTGGATTCAGTGTGAAGAGAAAAAGAGTGGAAAGATACTGGGAAGAGAGAAAGAGGAAGGAGAGAAGAGCGAGAGAAAAAATAAAATAAAAGAGAGGCACTACTCATTAGGAAACATTTGTGATTGTGTAATTTTTTTTTAAAATGTAGGTGGGGTTTTTGTAGTTATGCTATTGATGTTTGTTTATTTATGTAGTTTATCCCCATAAGAATTCAATGTTGCCTGCAAGGGCATAGTTAACGGCATAGTTGAGTGCTTGGGAGGTGGATCTTCCATGTGAAAGATCTGGATCAAATCCAGCTCATTCTAGGATAATTTAGTTCGGTTATTAAACAATCCCATAAAATTTTAAAGTATAAATAACATAAATATCAATCCTTTTGAAAGTAATTAGACTTTCTCTCATTTTTTAAATTACTTTACTCTCTTTTTCTATTAATATACATAACATTTTGTGTATATGTTAGGATTTTTGTAATATGTTTAGGGAGTTGAGATTTTTTGTAATATTGAAAACATAAGTCGTGTATTTATGTAATTTTTAAAATTTTAAAACAGAAGCATAAAATAATGTCTCGTCATTGCTTAAATAAATCCAAATGGGGGATCATCGCAGTATACTACAACATAACATATATAAAACTCTCATAGTGTGTCAATGGAATTGCGAGCTCTCAATTTATTAAGTATTTATGTATTATCTGCAATGGAGTATTTTTATAAGGTTATTATTTTTTAATATTTTTATTTACATAAATAGATATTAGAATTTTAAGGTGTGTTTGGTCATAAAAATTATAATTTTTCAGAGTTGGAGTTGAAGTTGTGTTTGACCATAAATATAAATTAAAGTTATTTTTGAAATTTTGTGAGAAAAGTATGAGTGAAAAAAGTGAAAACAAGTAAAACTTGGTTTCACTTTTCCAAATACAATTTCGAAATTGTATTTAAAATTTTCATGGCCAAAACACTTATAATTTTCACTTTTTTCACTAAAGCGAAATAATTTTCAGAAAAAAGTAAAAACATTTCATGGCTAAAAAGGCTACTAACTATCTTTTTATTCTGCTCATTTATTTCATTATAGAGCATATTAACTTATTTACTCAAGTAGTATTTCTTACTTTTCTTTTTTAAACTAAAAAATATTTTTTCTCATAATTCTTTTTACATAGATTAAAAAATATTTTAAAAATCATAATTTAAAAAAAGTAAGAAAAAGAGATAAAGATTGATAATGCAAGTATAATTGTATACATTTTCAAAAGTCAATTAAGATAAAGGAGGAATTTGATTTTTCAAACAAAGCCGAGTGTGTGTAAATATACCGTTTAAGAATAATATTGAATATTGTATATTAATAATGTTGAGATAACAAAATTTGAGATTATATCTTATCTACAATGACACTAGGTGTACTGAATGAAATTTGTTTTTAACAGTACTTGTCTTTCATTTATTTTTAATTACAATTGTCCATGTACTAATAATCATGATTTTTAACCCAAAAAGATACAATTCAATTTGTGTGCTAACATTGGGCAACAGTAATGAGATATAATATTGTAAAGTAAACAATATAAATTATAAATAAGGAGAGGACAGATGGAGACAGAGCTGATGAAGATTGCTTGGGATCGCAAGTAGTCTGAAGAATGCTTAGCTAGAGTTGCTATGTTTGAAGCAAATCCGTAAGTTGTTAGATGATAAAAAGAATAAATTTGCAATAAAGCTTAAAAAATGACCATAAGTTGTTAGATGATAAAAAGAATAAATTTGCAATAAAGCTTAAAAAATGATCAATTTGTATTCAAACAGTTCTTATATTAAGTAGTGAAAAATCTTTTTGCGACATGATAATTGAGCGATCTTATATAGGGGCTCAACTCCTATGGGTAGATTCTATACATTATATTCCTAATTAGCATACAAATTAATGTCATAAAATGGAAAGGAAATAAGACTTGGCTCTATGTAGAGGTCAGTTATGTAAGAGGTGCCAACAACTAGTACGAGTAAGTTGATTTTTCTTCGAATCAAAATATCTTCGAATTTATGTTTGGATCCTGCAATACCCAATGTGTAGCCCGGTTCTAATTATCTTGGTCCATGTAGACATAACTTCGTCATCAAATTCTGTCTAGTTGGCGGTAAATTTCATGCTCCCCATTCGTCCATTTGTCAAGGCTATTTTTTCCCTATACAAATATCTCCATGTTTCTCTAATTTGATCTTGCGTCTGAAGAATGTAAAATAAGTTATTTCCTCGATTTTCATGGCGTGTTGTATCCCTAGTTTTTATTCAAGATGAATCTTCTATAGGAAGAAAACGAAGCATTATTTAGTATTAAATGCCTCTGACATAAGTCATTTGCTTTAAATACTTTTTTGTACACTTAGTTTTATACGATTGGATACTGAGGGTTACCATTTAGTATTAAATGCCTCTGATATAAGTCATTTGTTTTAAAGACTTTTTTGTACACTTAGTTTTATACGATTGGATACTGAGGGTGGTTAAGGTTCCCGAAACATTCCCAATGATGATTTGAAAGCCCAAGGAAATCTTTTTCCCTTTTGTCATGACCTGAATTTTTGATTTTTCTATTTCTATTTATTGACATTTTTCCTTCTCTATAGTTGCTACATATTTTGGAGTTTGGAGATGGTTAACATGATTTTGATGCAATCGAGAATATTTTATGCGAGTTTGTGGTATTTAGAGGATTGAGAAGCCATATAGTTGACGTCAGTTAATATTTGATGATCCAAGTATCGAATGACAGTTTAGACTGGACCAGCAGATCCAAAATATCGAATTAAGTTAGTAGCATGGTTGATTTGGGCTCGGGACCTTTATCTTGCATTTGAATCCTTTGTTTGTAAGATAGTAAAAAGGGGTCCTGAGGGATAAATTTGTTACAAACAACTTTTTTTGAAAAATTAACGTCACTATTAAGTTTGAAAAGGGTCTGGAGGGTTTAATTTGTTACAAACAACCTTTTTTTTGAAATCTGACATTGCTATTGAGTCCGAAACATCAAAATTAGTCTAATAGCATAGTTCGTATGGATTACAGGATTTCAAATGAATCTTGAAGGGTCGACCGACAATCTTAGCAACTTTGAAAAGTTGCAGGTTCATCTGCTTTACTGGCTAAAATACCGCTTTAAGGGTAGTCGCTTAAGCGGCAAAGCACCATTAACGGTTATAGTGACTAGTCGCCTACCACTAAAGCGGATATATGATCGCGTTAGTAGAAGGGGACCGCTCTAGCGGGCCTAGCCACATAGGCCAAATCACTTTAGTGATCACCTATTGCTTAAGCAACGACTTCTTAAGAGATCATTTGACTGCTTAGCGGCAAAATAATATATTAAGCAGTCATTTAATTGCTTAAGTAGCAAAACTGTATCAGTCAATATACTCTTTTTCATGTTTTCCCCTTATTTTGGGACCTTTTAGCTTCGAGTTTGGACAATTTTTGAGGGTTTCGTCACTATTTGAGCTTGGATAAGCTCCAAAATTTTATTTACATTATTTTTCATCAATTATAAAATCAACTTTAAATCATGATTCAAAATGAAAAGTTGAAGTTTTTGCCGATAAAGTTTAAAAAAGGGTAATTCTTCAATTTGGACCTTACTGTTAACCTATTTTTGTGTGGGTTATCTCCTGTAGATACCTATAACCTTAGGGAATGTGGTTTTAAAATAATTTTTTTTCTTTCTTTTGTTTTCAAACTCATTTTTCAAACCCATTTTAGACCCGACGCGAATATGGACAGTATGTATATCGTTAACTTTCTTTTAATGCATAGATGATATGCTTCAATATTTTAGTTAATTACGTGGCCATTCGCGAGGGGAAGGTTCTGGGTTAAAGTACTTTAGACTGGGATTTTGTCATTTTGAGGTAGGTTATGGCTTAACTTCTTTCACATTAAGATGTGTAGTTAAGAAATAAGTAAAACAGGATATGGGTTGGGGTTAATAACTACGAGCTTTATATTTTGAGATTATTTGTACTATTGTATGCCCATGTTAGGGCTTTTATTCTGTTGTGGTTGGTTCGTGATGTCTTATATTGTGTGTTGCCCGGGTGGGGGCTTTTTTTCACATCATTGGCCTTGTCAATGTATTTAAATGCCATTATTCTAGATATGATGCTTGTGCGGGGCTTATTTTGCTAATATAGGCCTTATTTGAGCATTAGTTTCCTTTATCATGATAGAAATACCTGAGTTAGAGGTTGATATGATATTAACGATATCTTATATGCATATTTATTCTGATGGTGCCTAATTGGAGTTGATGATCATGAATTGAGGACATATTGAGTGGATATTTGGTCTCACTTATATATACATATTGGATCGATTGTATATCATTATATTGAGTTGATTGTGAGCATTACATCTTCATTTCATACATATAAATTCATTAGATACGTGTACTATTGAGAAATGCCATTTTTATAAGAAATTAAGACACTTTTATGAAAATCCTCTCCATGAACATGAGCCAACGAGGTGAGTTAAGATTGAGATATGAGATATAGTATATGGGTTGTAAACCCCTCTTGGCTTCTACCTAGGAGTTGCAAGTTCGGTGGGTGTATGCAGAAAGTCATGTGATGACTTTCATCATTCATCCCATGCACATTATATTTGCATGTGCAATTTGTTTGATTTTCTTAATTTTCTTGACTCATACTTACTTTTAGTGTATTTTCACACACACACACACACACATATGTATGTATTAGTGTTGTTTTCATATTTGTGTATTTATAATATATTAGAACTGTTAGTGAAGACGGTGTAAGCTACTATTTGGAGATTTTCTTGCTTGTAGGTTATGTGTTCATAGTATATTTTACTTATCTTATTTTCTATTGCTTGCAGTTTATGTGCTCATAGTATATTTTACTTATATATATATATACTGTAATACCCCAAAAAATCCAACTCAATATTAACTCCATGTTTCAAGCTCATGCATAGTACATCATGGTTCCTTGGTAGTTTCATGATCAAGGTTGATGTGAATTAAGGTCTCAAATATGTCCAAGCTATTGTGCGAATCAAAACATTCCTTACCGATTGAATTCTTGAGAAGGATATTGATATCGTCAACTTCAAACGAGCATATCTCTCATTATACTACAAATTTTTGATCCCATGAACTACCAACGGATAGATAATTTAATAAGATTTTCGTCGACCAAATTCGCCTAAAACGGACCGGTGAAGAAGTTATAGCTATTTTAAGTTTCTGCTGTAAGACGAATGCCATTTCAGTGCATGGCGCCTCGCCCCGGAGGCCAAAATGGCACTTGTCAATTTCTAGAAATCCTCCGCGATAGCCCTACTTTGCGCCAAGCTTCCAGGTCGCAATAATTGGTATTTTACGAAGCTCCACGTCGTGCCGGGGCTCTAAATCAGGATAAATTTTGCGTAGTTTTCAGTTTTCATTTTAAACTCCTCAAGGACAATATGGTAACTTCCCAAAACCCTATATATACTCTTTAAACATGGGATTGAAGCCCCAAAGCTTTCCTTTACATTAATTTTATCAAAATTCACTCAAGAACAGTCAAGAACAAGTCTAGGGTTTCCATTGGGGTTTCAAGCTTCAAGCAAATTCAACCGTAGATTCCACGAGTTCTTAATATAAGGTATGTGTAGTGTTCATCTATGGATCCAATCCGTTCATAGAGCTCAGGAACCATGTTTTTAAATATTATTTTGTAAATGTTTTGTGGTGATATAAGCATGTACATGTTGATGATTGTTGTTTAAGTTTCAAAATGATATCTAAAGATGTTTTCATGAAATATATGTGGTTGTTAGTTGAAAAACATGAACTTTAGGTGGTTTGATGTGATGCAAGTATGAAATCCACCTATGCTTTAAAGAATGCGTGCAAGGTGTTTGATAAAATGCCTAGGATGCTAGATACCCATAATTACATGATTCCATGATATCTAAATGACAAGTCCATATTAGCTATACACTTCCATATGAATTTCCATGCTATTTATGTGTTGTTGTTGTTGCGGCATGAAGCATGTGTGATAATGGAAATATGAATTATATACACGAAATATATCCATGCTCTCCCTACCATGTCGAGATGTGAATAAATATATGGAGTATACTATCCCCTACTTATAATATTATGAATTGTGGACTCTAATCTTGTGATCAAGTCATGTCATGTGTGCCAGTTTCCTTCTATCGAGTCCTGGGGGTATTCATACCCGAAAAATATAGCTGTGTGCCTATAGCCATGTCATGTGCTACGATAAATCTCAGTCAAGCTATACTCTATAGAACTCAGTCAGTCATGTGACTCAGGAAACATAAAAATTCTCATGATCTCAGTTAACTCTCAGATTATAGTACTACTCCGTCAGTCAATGGATGTCAGTTATTCAGTCCGTGTACATCCAGTTAAATCATGTTCAGTTCCTTCAGATGGGAGTAGAAGTTAGCAACGAGTAAACCCAAGAATGGGAACTCACCTGCCAGTTCAGGGTGTGATTCTTAGCAGTTATCCTTGTGTTCCAGAACTACGTAGCCAGCGTAGGTTAAGACATCTTAACCTGTCAGATTTGGGTTGATGAGGTGGCTTAACCTGTCAGTTTAGGGTCCCACCGTTCTCACTTTGAGTACCTTCCAGATAAGGGTCACTCACAACTGTCCTTACCAGTGGCGCGATATTGACACCCCTCCAGTCGGGGCAGAGATTGGACCCCAGCTTAGCCGTAATGGTATACATGGGGTATGCCGGTTAAACAACTACCTCCCACAGTTTTAGTATCAGTCTCAGTAAAAGAACTCAGATAGTTCTTCAGATATCAGTATACCAGGACTGTTAGACACAGCCAAATTCAGTTATAGCACTGGACTCAGAGAGTTCTACTAGATTCAGGACTGTCAGACACAGTCGCTCATGTTATCAGAACTACAGTTCCAGTCATGTATTAGCGTACAGATTTAGCTACCACGTACTCACGATCTCAGTTACTATGTATATATGTTTGTACTCTTATGTTCATATCAGCCAATCAGTTAGCATTATTCATGCATGTAAATCCTTTGCATTAGCCTACCTCAATCATATGCTCAGTACTCCAGTTGTACTGATGTATTTGCGCTATGGTGCTTTCTTTTCATGTCACACCATAGGTCCAGAGCCAACAGTTCTAAACCACCAGTAGCTTTCCAGTCGCAGTGTTGCAGTGAGTCCTCATCCATCCGAGGATAATATGATTTGATTTATTCATTTATTACTTCAGTTCAGTTTTACGGAGTTAGTTAGAGACATGTTCCTTCAACTCCTTATTCAGACAGTACTTAGAGGCTTTTAGATTTAGTCAGATTTAGTTATCGATTCAGTATTCAGTTTTATATTCAGTTGTTTTGGGTATTCATTACCCCATGGATGTTATTATATCTTTTCAGTTGAACCTTATGGCCTACATATTTAGGTTTTCCGCGTATTATATGTATATTATGCAGTGTACAGGTACAGATATCAGTCATGGGTTAGCTTGTGGTCCTTCGGGGTCATGAGCACCATGTAGCATTCTTATTCAAAAAATTGGGGTGTTACATATACATGTACATATATATATATATATATATATATATATATATATATATATATATATATATATATATATATATCAGTGTTGTTTCCATTTTTGTGTATTTATAATATATTAGAACTATTAGTGAAGACAGTGTAAGCTACTATGTTGAGATTTTCTTGCTTCCAGGTTATGTGCTCATAGAATATTTTACTTATGTTATTTTCTGTTTTGCTCAGTCGGCCTATAACACCTACTGAGTACAACTTGATCATACTCATCCCTACTATGCCCTTTTGATGTCGCCCAAATTACATCTCCTAAAAATTACAATGCGATCGCTTGTTGAATATTAAACCCAATAAGGTTGGGGTCGATTCACTAAAAATAGGACAGAAGTCTGTCACGAGCTTACTGATGTAGATGGAAAGTATAGAAAGTAAATAAATGGGTTTGTAAGAATAATAGTAATAGCAATGATTCTTGGGCAAGTAGGGTTGTTATCAATATGAGACGATCACTGGGGTTGTGTTCCCCCTGGCTTCTTAACTCTGTAGACTCATCGTGTTCATCAAACTATCTCGGTGCCTTGCATGTAAAATCTAACAAGTTATGTATTACCTAACTGTCTCTCGACCTTGGTTTGGGTGAATTTCACTCCTCTCCTCTCGGTCTTTGAGTGTCGTATTACTAGCCCTTGTCCTAGATATCAAATTAACTATCTTCTCTCAGTCTCAAGTTAATTAGATGAAGGTTGGTAGCTTTAAATTACTATTGTGATTTTTTTTTCTACTATCTACCTCTCTCTTGAGTAAGTATAGAATATAGGTAAGTTCCTAAAGTTTGCAACCGTCAAGAAAAGAAATCAAAATGAAAGAAATCACAATATATGCAAGACCACCAATTTAGAATGACTTTACACTTCCTCTGCTTTGTTAATCCATCAAGGTTCCCACAACCGTAGTTATGGGGTTTAGCTGCTCGTGATTGTAAGAACACAAATAGAATTCATAGATGAATGCATACAAATGATCTCTCGAATAATAATACTAAAAACCAAAATCTCAAATTATTATCAAACCCTAAAAACCAAGATCGATAATCTCAAGATCAATAATGTATCTTAGAACCCAAAACAATGTAAAAAGTGTATAAAGTGCATAAACTAATAATGAAACATCCAATGGGTATTTATAGATACATCAAAAAACCTATTCTAAATAAAGTAGAAAATTAGAGTTAACACCAGCCTATGACCTCACTTATGAGCTATAGGTAGTACCTATGGGGTGTAAGTAGGTTCATAGGAATCATAGTGTAATACCCCGCAATTTTCCTAGCTTAAACTCGTCCTGAGAGTGACAAGGACTAGCTTCTAGAATGAGTGATATTTATTTTCCTGTGGAATTCTTTAGATTTGGACTTTCCATGACATAGGAAATTGAATTAGCTTTCCAGTGATATAAGATTCGCCTAAATCCGATAACCTAGTAAGAAGTTATGGCTATTTGAAGGTCTAGTTGCTAAATACCGTAATTTAGACCCTTAGCGCGCTGTGGAGCAATGTCAAATCCCAATTGTCATTTTTAGTGACCCTCTGTGATATTGGCACATTGTGGAGAGAGACAATTTCCTAGTTGTCAATTTCCAGAGGTCTAACGCGATAATGGCACGTCACGCCATGTGCCAAAATGGTATTCCAAATGGGAACCACGATGACTCCGCATCGCGGAGTCTGCCCAGTTCACATTTGTCACTTTCCAATGAGCCACCGCGATAGTGGCGTGTTGCGGTGGCCACCCAGATCAGGAAAAAAAGTACGTTTTCCAGTTCCATTTAAGAATTTAAGGGGGTATTTTGGTACATCCCCCAAACCCCAATCCGTACAAAAACATAAGATTAATCAAATATCAAAGCACTTTATGCCCTATTCATCATTCTCCTCAAAGCAAAACCCTAGTTCATCATACTTCCTCTCCAAGAAAATCAGAATTCCTTCATTAATTCTCCAAGATAGTTCAAATTTAAGGATTTCCAATACAAGAATACTAAGAATTCATCTCCAAAGCATCAATAAGAATCTAAGATTCAAGCCTTTCATCAAAGATCATCAATTAAGGTATGTAGGGTTTGAACAAGGATAATTCTTTCATTCTTGTGGCCAAAACTTTATTTTATTTATAGATTTACTGTAATTTATATGATTTTCCATGAAATTCAAGTTAGGGCTTATACCCATTATCATTCTTTGCATGATTATGAGGTTTTTCATGATTTAAAAATTGAAATACATGATTATATTTATGTTTCCATGCATATTGCTGAAATTTACAGATTTTAAGATGATTTATGAATGTTTACATTACCAAGTATGAATTTTTAGATGTTTTAACATGAGTTTAATGCTTGGGTCATTAGACCCCAATTAAAGATTTTTGTTTCAAGATTTTTTGTGCTATAAGCACTCCATGACTAGATTATTTTCAGATTTTAGATGAAGATTTGAACTTTTGGTCTCAGATTAGAAATGAAATCCACATTTTAGATTCAGACTTACAGATTTGGCTTTATGGATTTACAACTGGTTTTATTATAAAATATTAGATTGATTTTAAAGGGGATTTCTTAAGATTTTGAGCATAAGATTGGGAGTAGTATTTAGCACCGAGTTGGGTAGTTTACTATGGTTTCATACCCCAGAACTACGTACCACCGTAGGTACAGATTCAGATTTATTCCCACTTCTACGTGGTTGACTTAGATTGTGATCACATAGATTAGAATGTTCTATTCCGATGGAAAGGGTAGAACAACCCTACCTAACGGGGGCCAGTTGTGGGACTCCATGGATGCTCACATGGTGTATTTTCGGTTAGAAGAACCTCCCAAAAAATATTCCTTACTCTTAAACAGTTTATTGATTTGAAGCCTTAAGATATACAGAATAAGTTTTCAGACTTTACTTAGCCTATGTGATTTGAGAAATGGAACAAAAATATAGATTTCAGACTAAGTGTGATGACTCCCGAGACTTAGATTACATTTTTTGTTATTCATGATTTTACTCTCAGATTTTAGATTACTCAAGCTTACGTGAGTCATTTACATTTAACATGCATGATTTTATAAATTGTGATGATATTGTTTACTTATTGCATGCACCCCCATATACTCAGTACATCTTTAAAGTACTGATCCACATATATGTCTATGTGCTATATTGTATCACAATGTAGGTTCAGGTGCTCAGTCTCAGCAGCGTGATTGATCTTCAAGCATCTTATCTACATCTTTACAGTTGGTGAGTCCTCATAGTTTGAGGGCTTAGTTATTTAAATTTCCAAGTTACTAGTAGATGGGGCCTGTCCCAGTGACTCTCTAGATTAAGATAGTAGAGGCTTGTCGGACTATTAGATTCAGATTTAGACCTTTGAGTTAGTATTCAGATTTTAAATATTTTTTTTATTATACTTTTGAGATTTAGTATGATTCAGATATACTCAGAAGATTCAAATAGTTTTCTGTATATATTATGATTGTTCATCTAAATTTCCTATTTTGAGATTCAGATCTAGAAAAGGCAGCCAGGGTTAGCTCAGGACTACTTATAGTTCAGAGCACCGTGTGGCATCCCGAGAATCAAATTTTGGGGCATTACACGTAGGGATCATTCACCATTTAGAAACCCTACCTACGAAGGATACCTATGGTCCATAGGCACTACCTATGCCTCGTAGGTATTCTTTGTAAGAATTAGAAGAAGTCATCATTTTGTAGAACTTTAGACCATCAATCTATGTGGCTAACCAACATACCCGTAGGTACTACCTACAACTCATAGGTAGGCTTGTAGGTAGGCTCCCAGCTTTATGTCATCACGTTTTGATCCTTCTCTTCTCCAAACTCTGTTTTCTTGCTAAACCAATGTAAAAGCATATCACATCTAGCAAAAATACCTAAGTACTTGCATAATTTCCTTGTTTTAAGCATCAAAAGTACCATGAAAGCATGATACATCACCTTTCATTGCAGATCCTAGTACGAGCACCTCCCTTGGTAGTTGACTTCGTGTAGAGATTTTAGACTTTGAGATACTGATTCTCTCTAGAGTTTAGAGTTGATTCAGACCTCATCTATCCTTATTTGTCTTTATTTTGGTTATCAAAGGCAAATGTGTATTGTTAGTTTTTTTGGATATTGTTTTAGATGCTCTTACACTATGACATAAATTTTGTAATTGGATGTATGGATTTTTTTCATATTCGATTTTAATTATATTTTTATTTTGGCTTGAATTTATTCTAGAAGTCTCCCCTTGATGGATATTATTCTGAATATCATATTTCCTTTATTGATTTGATTATTTGACTTACTTATTAAGACTGAGTCGCGAAATTTCCATCATAAACCCAAATTTTCAATCGTAACAGATTAGTATCAGAGAATCCAGTCTCACTAATCTCATAAATATTAGAGTAGGATTCCTAGTAGAGTCTTGAAAATTGGTACACAGATGTCCATATCTATCTTTAAGAGGCTATACGATATCTTTAGGAAAACTTTCTCGATTTTGACTCCTAGTATGTGAGTTATTTTTATATAATGTTCTAAGTTGTGTTCTGCTTTTGTTTGAGCAGATGGTGAGGAATATATCTCAATAGGATACGGATACTGAGCCAAAACCTAAGGATAGATCCCAGACTAGAGAGAGAGGTAGGGGTCTTGGACGGCCTAGAGGCAAAGGATGTGCATATGGAGCTGCCCATCTTAAGAATGTGCTAAAAGGGCCTCCCCTAAGCCCGAGGCTGTGTATTCCAGGGATGATTATCAAATAGAGGATATGGGGCTAGCTTAGGTCCCATAGGGTTCAGTTGATACCCCTGTACTTCAGGGTCTCTTGGTTCTTCTCTTAAATTATTTGGAGAGTTTTCCCTTGAGTGTACTTAGTGTTCCTCAGATTTTGAGTACTGTATAATTATTAGTCTCAGCGTCTGCTTATGGTATTCTTCATACATTGAGTGATGCTCCAACTGTAGTACTGATATTTTCTTACGATATATGGTACAACCATAATCTATGGTACCCCTACTGTGGATTCATTACCTGCCAGACTCACTATTTCCCCAATTGCTTTTGGTTCAAATATGTCTTCTAATGATTAGAAGAGATTTGAGAGGATATTTTTGATTGGGTCCACCCAAGTTTAGCAGACCTATTGTAAAGGATGCTCATGAGTTTTTGATCGATTTCTAGGAAAAGTTATATAATATTGGATAACTTGAGTCTCATAGAGTTGCTTATACTACCTATCAGTTGGCAAATATGTCTAGGGATTGGTGGAGGTCGTTCACTAGTTATAGACCTTTGGGTTTGCTTGTTATGACTTGGACTCAGTTCTTCGAGGCCTTCTTGGAGAGATTAGTATTTTGTAGTTTTATAGATGAGATACATGATGAGTTTGACCACTTGGAGCAGGGCTCCATGACTATTTTTTAGTATGGGGCTTATTTTCAAACTTTACCTAGGTATTTAGCCGCTAACATATCCACTGAGTTTGAGAGGATTCAAAAGTTTATGAATGGGTTAGATGGTACTTATAAGCTGGCCAGATAGTAGTTTTACGACCTTCTTTGTAGAGTATTATTAAGAATGCCAAGATGATTGAGTCTATTATCTAGGCTACTTAGGAAGGCACCAAGAAGGTGCATCATCATAGTGAGTTTACTGGACACACCTTCTGAAGTAGGGATTTCTTGAGTAAAGGTTCCTCTGGTTATCATGGTAGGCTAATTTAAATTATTTTGCAGGGCTCATGTGGTAGACCTTTAGGTTCAGTGACTTCAGGTAACCAGACATTGGGCCAGGTTGGTCGTTCTAGTTTAGCCGTACCTCCTTAGATTTAGTCAGGCCATAAAGGACGTTTTATTTGTGATGAGTATAGCCATAGGGCCAAGGATTATCCCTAATGTTTTTTCATACCTAATCTTATATCATTAGTGAGATCTTATTCATAGAGTGGTAGGGATATTGCTAGATGTGCTTGAGGTAGAGGTAGAGATGCTTATGGTAGTGGTCATAGGGTTACTTAGTTCAGGAGTGGACATGGTCAGTGCTATGCTATACTTGCTAGACTTAGGGTAGAATCCTATGGTGGTGTTATTATAGGTATCGTACGAGTTTGCTACAGATCTTATTTCATGTTATTTGACCCGGGGTCGACTTTTTTATATATGTCTACATACTTTGCTTTTGGTTTTGATATTTCATGTGAGCCTTTTGCTATACCTAAGAGATTCTTTAGTGGTGGATCAGGTGTACCAATCTTGTGTGGTTACCTTTGCAAGCCATAAGACTTGGGTAGACTTGATTGTCCTAGATATGATTGATTTTGATATTATCTTAGGTATGGATTGGTTAGCTCCTTTTCATTCTATTTATGACTATTATTCCAAGATCGTGATCTTATCTACTTTGGGTGTGTCGAGGTTATCTTGGAAGGGTATGCTTAGATAAGGTTCAAATGATATTATACCTTTTCTGCATGTTCGATGCATCATAGAGAGATGTTTGTCTTATTTAGCTCATGTCCGTGATACTATTACTGTATCACCACTTCCTATGGGTTTTATTTGAGTTGTTCATGAGTTTATGGATGTGTTTTCTATAGATTTTCTAGGTATACCTCCAGATCATGATATTGATTTTTCTATTGATATAGAGATGGGCATCAAGCCCATTAATTTTCCTCCTTATAGGATGGGCCTAACTGAGTTGAAGTATTTGAAAGAGCTATTACAAGATTTGCTGGGCAAGGAGTTTATTAGACCCAACGTGTCTCCTTAGGGAACGCCTATCTTGTTTTTAAAGAAGAAAAATGGTTCAATATATTTGTGATGACTATAGGCTTTTGAATAAGGTGACAATTAAGAACAAGTATTCTCTTTCTCAAATTGATGATTATTTTGATCATCTCTAAAAAGCTTGTGTTTTCCAAGATTCAGGTATCACCAGTTGTAGTTTTGAGCTTTGGATGTTTGAAAGATGGCTTTTTGGACTTGGTACGATCTTTATGAGTTCTTAGTCATGTATTTCAGATTGAGAAATGCCCCAACAACGTTCATGGAGTTGATAAACCAGGTGGACCATATCTTAATTCCTTTATCATATTTATAGATGACATTTTGGTTTATTCTAAAAGTGAGGCTGACCATGTGAAGGATTTGAAGATTATACTTCAGAGGTTGCATAATGAGAAGTTGTATGCTATGATTTATAAGTGTAAGTTTTGGTTGGATTTTATCTCTTTGTTAGGTCATGTGGTGATTATGGTTGATTCGACTAAGATAACAATGATTTGTGACTAGGATAGACCTACTTTTTCTATTGAGATTCAGAGTTTTGTTGTCTTGATGGGTTATTATTGACGTTTTGTAGTGGGTTATCATCTATTCTGACTTCTTTGACCAAGTTGACTCATAAAAGGTGATTTTTGGTGGTCGGATGCGTGTGGGAAGAGCTTTTAAAAGATAAAAGAGCTATTGACTTCGGCTTTTATCTTGACTTTGCCTAAGAAAGATGTGGGTTTTACCGTGTTTTGTGATGTTTTTGGTATTTGTTTGGGTGCGATGTTGATGTAGGAGGGTAAGGTTATTACTTATGCCTCTCACCAATTGAAGCCTCATGAGAGAAATTACCCAAAACATTGATTTGGAATTAGCATTCATAGTGTTTTTGTTAAAGTTGCGGCATCATTACTTGTATGGAGTTTATTGCTATAGTTTCTCGGACCATCGTAGCCTTCAGTATTTCTTCAGACAACAAGATCTTAATATGAGGTTGTGACGTTGGCTTGAGTTGCTTAGGATTATGACCTCACCATTTTATATCATCCAATCAAGGCAAATATGGTTGATGCTTGTAGCCGAAAGTTGACTAGTATTAGGATTTTATCTTATCTCTTCACCCAACAGTGGCCTTTCTCCTTGGAGGTTAAGTTACTAGTTAGGATTGATATTTCAACACCCGAGCATGATTTAGTTTTTATTGATGATAGATCTTCCTTGATGGGATAAATTCATGGTCACTAGTTTATTGATGTTAGTTTGAGGGTAATTCGAGATACGGTATTGAATGGTGAGGCTAACGAAGCCTTGATTTTGATGGTGTTTTGAGGATTGGAGGTCGAGTTTTTGTGCCAAGAGATGGTAGATGAATGAGATTGATTTTTGAGGAGGCATACCATTCTAGGTATTCTATCCATCCATATGAGATTGATTTTTGATGTGGCAGGTTTTGTAGCTCGTTGCTTGTGTTGTTAGTAGGTGAAGACCGAGCATCTGAGACCTAATGGTTTACTTAAGAGATTACCCATTCCTGAGTGGAAGTAGGAGAGGATCACTATGAACTTTATGAGTAGGCTACCTTGTACTTGTCGTGGTTCTAACAGTATTTGGATCATTATGATCTAAATCAACCCATTTCATCCCTATTCAGATCTCATATAGTGCTAAGAAGTAAGCCCATATGTAATTTCTTAAGATAGTCCTTCTTTATAGGGTACCTGTGTCTATTATTTCAAACAGAGGCTTAATGTTCACTTCTAGCTTTTGGCGGACATTCCAGGAGGAGTAGGATACCTAGATTGACCCTAGCACAACTTTCCACCCTTAGTCCCAAGGTTAGTTAAGACTATTTAGGTTTTGGAGGATATGCTCCGCACATGTGATATAGACTACGGAGGACAATGGGAGAAGCATTTGGGCTTAGTGGAGTTTTCATATAATAATAGCTACCATTCGAGTATTGAGACGACCCCTTTCAAGGCGTTGCATGGCAGGCATTGTCGATCTCCTATTGGTTAGTTTGAGACAGTCATGCCCCAAAATGATAATGACAGACTAGAATCGTATACACTTACTTTACCATCACAAGGTGAGATTATGCAACAATAACGAGCAACTTACACACACACACATATATATATATACATACATACATATATATATATATATATATATATATATATACATAGGGGAGTTATATTAACAAAACTATACAATATAATACTACATGAGTCCATAAAGCCTCTAGTCAGTTTCACAGGGTATACTACAAGTGACTAGTTGGCATAGGGCCATCATGCCCAATTAGAGACCTGTACATATAATAAAAAAAATACTAAAATTGTTCCAGAGAGATAGAGCTCACCAAAATATAGCTGAAAATGGCAATTGGGCCGAACGTGGACATCTACTATCCTAAGGTGAAGAACACAAGAAGGTGAAGAGTCAACGTGGGAATTTATTTGCCATTTTCCCCATGTGTTGCTATATATGGTTCCTTGACATTGGTCAATTTCTCTATACTGTAGGTTCTATCACTAAAATTAGAGTATCGAACCTTGACATAACCCCTAGCTTTGTTCAGAAACAGGCCAAAGCCAAGTCCAAGAAAAGATACACCTTCTTTCCCTCTTTTTATGTCTCAACTAACTGGATTATGCGGGAACATACTCTAATCCACCTAGATAGGAGAACCCTTACCACCCAATTTACAATCATGTAGAAGTCATAAAGGAAACAATACAAAGGAAATAAATACCTTACCCTAAGGATCTAGTCTAAACAGGTACAAAAGCTACTACTAGAGGATTTAGATTTAGAACATAATTATGACCAAGCTTTCGGTGAGTGACAATGATAGAAGCTGTTGGAGATATTTACCGCATCAAGTATGAATATCTACTGATCCTGCAACCAGACTAGAACCCCAAAAAGGGGTATATCAAGAGTACTATTAGTATAAATGACATGTACTGGTAAGAATCATCGATCAAACTGAATTAAATCACATAAAAACCACTTAAATATCCAAGAGGAAAACATGGACCTTAAGAGTTTTACTAGGCAAAACCTTTTGTCCTAAATTCTTTACCTCCTTTTTTTTACAATTCTCACTAATCCATAAGCAACTTCCACACCAAATTAGACATGAAACACTACCTCTTTATAATATCATCAATTTATGCCTTAAATACTTATTTAATTAGGAACTCAACCATGCCTAACTTTAACAGTTTCTAACCCTTAGAAACCAGTTAGTTCAGACTATTACACCACACTTATCCAAATTCTGTTACATTGGTTAATCTTTAACATCTGCCTAGTTAGAGAATTCAATTAAGGTATAGGAAAAATTAGCAAACAGGAGTACAACTGTAATATCCTGAGAAATTTTTCGTTGAAATTTTGTGCTTAAACGTGTTAGGTTCTATCTGCTAGAATGAATTATAAATTTTTTTCGTGTGGAATGTCTTAGATTATAACCCACCATTGTGTAGAGCATCGAATAAGCTTTCCAACTATATGTGGATCATCCAAAACGGACACCCGAGCGACGAGTTATGAACATTCCGATCAAACTGTGAATAGTAGTAAACAGTAAAACGTGCAGGAAAAAGTACTGAGGCTTGGCGTATTTTTTCTCCAACTTTAAAAAATCATAACTCCTTGTACATAATGATCTGGGTGATGTACTATATATCAACGGAAAGATCTGCGAGTCCTCTTTCCAATGAAATAGGTTTCATCCAATTTTTCTATCGAAACAAAAAGTTATGGTCGATTTACTTCAGCCTATCAAAAGCAAATTTTTAGGTCAACTTCAAATGATCATAACTCCTCGTACACAATGATCTGAGTGAGATACTATATATCAACGGAAATATATGAGAGTCCTATTTCTAGTGAAATTGGTTTCATCCAATTTAGATATCAGAGTAAAACGTTATGGTTGAGCTACTTCAGACTATCAAAACAGTCCACCAAAGGATAGATTGGAGAATTATTTGATTTTTAGGTGCGTTTTGGTCATTCCCCCTCACCCAAAATCCGTTCAAACCCTATATTAAAGCCTATTAGAAACATTATATGTTATGTTTCATCAAATTCCCTAAAAAAGAAAACCCTAAGCTCCTACATCCAACTTTAAGAACCTCCAAAGTTCACCATTAATTCTGCAAATTTATTTAACATTCCAAGTTCCTAGTTCAAGAACTCCAAGAACCATCATTCAAAGGCACGATTAACATCTCAAAAATGAGTATCGATCTAAAGTTCATCATTCAAGGTATGTGGGGTTTTTCAACAAAAACTCTCTTTTGTTCTTGTCCCCAAAAGTAATTTTCTTTACAAAGGCATGATTTTTATGAATTTGAAGCATGAACCCATATATTATGATGATTATTATGAAATCTTGATATTTATGATTTTGAAATATGAATTTACATGTGTGGAGATATAAAGCATGAATCTTAACGATATTTATCATGATTTTGATATTTGGGTCATGAATCCCCATTGGAAATTGTATTTTTTTTGAAAACGTGTGTGTTATAAGAATGTTGATGTTGAATATTTGAGATATTTTGAATGATTTGACCTTTTAGTCTTAATGGAGTTGTTTCGAACTCGAGTATGAAAGAAATCTACAACGTGGTTGATTTTGATAGGTGGGAAGCATGATGGCTTCCGATGTATATTTATATATTACTGAAATTATTTTTTTGTGGATTGTCTTTGAAATGATCTAAGCTAAGTCCAAGAGAAATCTTTAGCACCGAGTGGGAGGTATAAAGCGATCTTACTTTCCTAGAGCTACGTGCCCCCGTAGGAGTGAGCCTGAGGCTGATTTATATAGTGATCACTAGTTTGTGTGGATTTGATATCAATAGTCCTACTCCGATTGAAAGGATAGGACAGCTCTCCCCAATGTGGGTTGGATGTTGGACTCAATGTGGCTCACATGGTTTATATCGGTTATAGGATCTCCCAGCGTGTGTCTGTTTCCTTGTGTCTATGGTGAATAGGTAAGTGATTTGAAAGTGAAATTGTGAAAGTTATTCTTTCGAAAGATTTAAATGATATTTACATTATGAGAATTGATATTCTTGATGAACTGAAAGTGATTGACAAATTATATGATGACTCACATGTGTTATTGTACTTATTTCATCCTCTTATGATTATGATAATTTTTTTCGGGCTATGTGAGTCTTTCATACATCCTGCATATAGCTTATAAATATTTATGATGATGATGTTTATACAATTGTATACACCCCTATATACTCGGTTCCATTCCCCGGTACTGACCCACATCTTTTTATATGGGCTACATTTTCTCGGAATGTAGGTTCAGGTGCTCAGTTCCAGGTTCGATAGTGATTCTTTGGGCACGCTGTTCTACATCCTCTGTTGTGGTAAGTCCTCATGTTCCGAGGACGTGATGTCTGATGTTGGTTTCACGGAATTGTTTACATTTGATAACTAAGTATGAGTCAGTTAGGGCATGTCTCAATGGCTCACTGGTTTTATTGATTTTCTTAGAGGCTTGTCAGACTAGTATAGATGTTGGGAGTTGACTAATAAGTCATATTTTGTTATCTTTCTGAAATTCTTTTATTCTTGGATGATGATTACTCTGTTAATATTTAAGGATTATTTATGGAAACCTTGTTGATTTGTGTTGAACTGAATGAAAATGGCTCAAAGGGTTAGCTTAGGGCTACTCGTAGCCTCAAGCACCGTGTGATGCTCTGGGACCCATTTTCTGGGGCATTTCAAACTTGGTATCAGAGCCTAATATTTTAAGGTGTCTTAGGGAGTCTGACAAGCCGCGTTAAGTAGAGTCTTGATTATCGGTGTGTAGCGCACCACATCTATGAGTAAGAGGCTACAAGACATTTTAGGAAAAAGTGTGATTCTTTCTTTCAGAAGTGTATCATGCTTAAAGTGTCTCTCTGCTATTGATTTGTGCTCTTCTATTTCAGAAATATGCCTCTACGTCGAGCGAGAAGAAATAATAATGGTCAGCAACCTCAACCCGCTGGCCCATTGAATGAAAACGTGTCTCATGCTAAATTTCGGGCAGCCTTTCAGGCGCTAGCCGAAGCTGTTACTGCAAACATTCAGACCCTATCTGGATATGTTTGTCGTAGTGTTCATCGATGATATACTGGTGTACTCTTATAGTGAAGATTCACATTCCGATCATCTCCAAACTATCTTGCAAACCCTTAGAGATCACAAGTTGTTTGCCAAGTTCAGTAAGTGTGAGTTTTGGCTAAGGTCAGTTACTTTTCTAGGTCATATCATTTCTTTCGAGGGTATTAGAATTGATCCCCAAAAGACCGAAGCTGTTAGAAATTGGCCTAGACCTATTTCTCCGAATGATATCCAAAGTTTCTTGGATTTAGCTGGCTATTACCGGCGTTTTGTTGAGTGTTTCTCCTCTATAGCATCTCCTATGACTCGGTTGACCCAAAATAAAGTGAAGCTCTTGTGGTCCGAATCTTGTGAGAAGAGTTTCCAGGAGTTGAAGAATCGACTCACTTCAGCCACTGTTTTGACTTTGCTTGATGGTGTTGATGGTTTTGTGGTGTATTATGATTCTTCAAGAGTTGGGTTGGGTTGCATATTGATGGAGAAGGGTAAGGTGATAGCTTATGCTTCTAGACAATTGAAACCCCATGAGAAAAATTACCCCACCCATGACCTTGAGTTGGCTGCTGTTGTGTTTGCTATGAAAATCTGGAGACACTATTTATATGGTGTCCATGTTGATGTTTTCACTGATCATAAGAGTCTACAGTATGTGTTACCCAGAGAGAATTGAATCTTAGGAAGAGATGATGATTAGAATTATGAAAGGACTATGATACGAGTGTGCTGTACCATTCGGGCAAGGCCAATGTTGTGGCGGATGCCCTAAGTAGAGTGTCCATGGGTAGTATTTCGCATGTGGTAGAAGGTAAGAAAAAGTTGGCTCGTGATGTACATCGTTTGGCTAGATTGGGGGTTAGGTTGTTTGACTCTGCTGAAGGTAGTATAGGGATTCAGAGTAGTTCCGAATCCTCCTTGGCTTCGAAAGTAAAGGAAAAACAATACCTAGATGCTAGTTTGGTCAGACTGAAGGAGTCAGTCAAGGACCAAAAAGTAGAGGTTTTCTCCCAAGGGGGAGATGGTGTGTTGAGATTGCAGGGTAGATTATGTGTCCCGAATTTTGATGATCTGAGATAGAGGATTATGGATGAAGCATATGGGGCGCGATATTCTATTCATCCTGGTGCCACTAAGATGTATCGAGACTTGTGGGAAATCTATTAGTGGAGTGGAATGAAGAGAGATATAGCAGCATTTGTAGCTAAGTATGCAACATGACAATAGGTTAAGGTTGAACACCAAAGACCTGGTGGTATGATGCAAGAGTTTAGTATTCCCACCTGGAAGTGGGAAGAGATAAATATGGACTTCGTGATTGGTTTACCTCCTTCCCGATGCCATCATGATTCCATTTGGGTTGTGGTTGATAGGTTGACTAAGTCTGCTCATTTCTCGCCTGTTAATACTTCATATACTGCTGAGGATTAGGCTAGATTATATATCCGAGAGCTAGTCAGACTACATAGAGTTCCCTTATCTATCATTTCGGATAGGGGTACTCAGTTTACTTCGTAATTTTGGAAAGCTTTTCAGAAGGGTCTTGGTACCCAAGTGCTTTTGAGTTCTGCTTTTCATCCGCAGGCCGATGGTCAGGCTGAGCGGACCATCCAAACTTTAGAGGATATGTTGAGAGCTTATACACTTGACTTTAAGGGAAGTTGGGATGATCACTTACCGTTGATAGAGTTTGCTTATAATAACAGTTTCCACTTTAGTATTGGCATGGCTTCGTTTGAAGCCTTATATGGGAGAAAGTGTAGATCACCCATAGGTTAGTTCGAGGTGGGTGAAGCAGCTGTGAGTGGTCCTGATTCGGTATTTGAGGCTATGGAAAAAGTTAAGTTGATTAGGGAAAGGTTGAAAACTGCGCAGAGTCATCAGAAGTCATAAGTGGATGTTAGAAAGAGAGACCTTGAGTTTGAAGTTGGTGACCAAGTGTATCTGAAAATTTCACCCATGAGGGGGGTGAAGATATTCGGAAAGAAGGGGAAGCTTAGATCCCGTTATGTTGGTCCTTACAAAATTCTTAGCCGTGTTGGTAAGGTAGCTTATGAGGTCGAGTTGACATTCGAGTTGTCCTTTGTTCATCCAATATTCCATGTCTCCATGCTTAGAAAGCATATTAGCGATGCTGTGGTAGTGGATTCCTCTGTGAGTGCTGACATTCAAGAAAATCTTTCTTTTGATGAGATTCCTGTTGAGATTCTTGATTTCTGTGTCCGAAGACTAAGGAACAAAGAAGTTCCCTTGGTCAAGGTGTTGTGGCGAAACCAATCTGTTGAGGGTGCAACTTGGGAAGCTAAGGTGGATATGAGATCCAAGTACCCACACCTATTTTTTGTGAACTCCGATCAAGCCGAAGGTACCGTTCTTTCCTAAATCATGCACTTTTGATAAAAGTTGCTGCAGTTCAGCTGTCATTTATTATGTGTTCAGCTGTAGTTTGTTGAATTTATGCATTCTATGTTGCATTCGGAGTGAGAAATGATGTGGTGATGAGTCTAACGAATGGTTTCAGATGTATGCTCTATTCCCTATCTAATCTTAGCATGTCTATCATCATTCGAGAATGAATGTTTCCAAGGGGGGAATGACGTAATGCCCCGAGAAATATTTCATTGAAATTTTGTGCGTAAACGTGTTAGGTTCTGTCTTCTAGAATGAATTATAAATTTTTCTGTGTGGAATGTCTTAGATTATGACCCACCATTGCGTAGAGTATCGAATAAGATTTCCAATGATATGTGGATCATCCAAAACAGACACCCGAGCGACGAGTTATGAACATTTCGATCGAACCATGAATAGTAGTGAACAGTAAAACGTGCAGGAAAAAGTACTGAGGCCTGATGTATTTTTGCTCCAACTTTAAATGATCGTAACTCCTTGTACATAATGATCTGGGTGATATACTATATATCAATGGAAAGCTCTGCGAGTCCTCTTTCCAATGAAATTAGTTTCATCCAATTTGTCTATTGAAGCAAAAAGTTATGGTTGATCTACTTCAGCCTATCAATAGAGAATTTCTGGGTCAACTTCAAATGATCATTACTCCTCGTACAAAATGATCTGGGTGAGATACTATATATCAACGGAAATATATGAGCCTCTTTCTAATGAAATTAGTTTTATCCAATTTTGATATCGGAGTAAAACGTTAGGGTTGATCTACTCCAGACTATCAAAACAGTCCACCAAAGGACAGATTCGAGAATTATTTGATTTTTTGGGGCGTTTTGGTCATTCCCCCTCACCCAAAATCCGTCCAAACCCTATATTAAAGCCTATTAGAAGCATTATATATTATATTTCATCAAATTCCCTCAAAAAGAAAACCCTAAGCTCCTACATCCAACTTCAAGAACCTCCAAAGTTCACCTTTAATTCTGCAAATTTATTCAAGATTCCAAGTTCCTAGTTCAAGAACTCCAAGAACCATCATTCAAAGGCACGATTAACATCTCAAAAATGAGTATCGATATAAAGTTCATCATTCAAGGTATGTGGGGTTTTCAACAAGAACTCTCTTTTGTTCTTATGCCCAAAAGTAATTTTCTTTACAACGGCATGATTTTTATTTGATTTTTATGAATTTGAAGCATGAACCCATATCTTATGATGATTATTATGAAATCTTGATGTTTATGATTTTGAAAGATGAATTTACATGTGTGGAGATATAAAGCATAATTCTTAAATGATATTTATCATGATTTTGATATTTGGGTCATGAATCCCCATTGGAAATTGTGTTTTGTTTTGAGAAAGTGTGTGTTATAAGCACGTTGATGTTGAATATTTGAGATATTTTGAATGATTTGACCTTTTGGTCTTAATAGAGTTGTTTTGAACTCGAGTGTGAAATAAATCCACAACGTGGTTGATTTTGATAGATGGGAAGCATGATGGCTCCCAATGTATATTTATATATTACTGAAATTGTTTTGTTGTGGATTGTCTTTGAAATGATCTAAGCTAAGTTCGGGAGAAATCTTTAGCACCGAGTGGGAGGTATAAAGCAACCTTACTTCCCTAGAACTACGTGCCCCCGTAGGAGTGAGTTTGAGGCTGATTTATAAAGTGATCACTAGTTTGTGTGGATTTGATATCGATAGTCCTACTCATATGGAAAGGGTAGGACAACTCTCCCCAATGTGGGTTAGATGTTGGACTCCATGTGGCTCACATAGTTTATGTCGGTTATAGGATCTCCCAGCGTGTGTGAAGTGATTTGAAAGTGGAATTGTGAAAGTTATTCTTTCAAAAGATTTAAATGATATTTACATTATGAGAATTGGTATTCTTGATGAACTGAAAGTGATTGACAAATTATATAATGACTCACATCTGTTATTGTACTTATTTCATCCTCTCATGATTATGATGATTTTCTTCGGGCTATGTGAGCCTTTCATACATCCTGCATATTTCTTATAAATATTTGTGATGATGATGTTTATACAACTGCATACACCCCCCATATACTCGATTCCTTTCCCTGGTACTGACCCATATCTTCGGATGTGGGATGAATTTTCTCATAATGTAGGTTCAGGTGCTCAGTTCCAGGTTCGACAGTTATTCTTCGGGCACGCTGTTCTACATCCTCTGTTGTGGTGAGTCCTCCTGTTTTGAGGACGTGATGTCTGATGTTGGTTTCATGGAATTGTTTACATTTGATAACTGAGTATGAGTCAGTTGGTTCATGTCTCAATGGCTCGCTGGTTTTATTGATTTTCTTAGAGGCTTGTCAGACTAGTATAGATGTTGGGAGTTGACTAATAAGTCGTATTTTGTTATCTTTCTGAAATTCTTTTATTCTTAGATGATTACTCTGTTGATATTTGAGGGTTATTTATGAAAACCTCGTTGATTTGTGTTGAACTGAATGAAAATGACTCAAAGGGTTAGCTTGGGGCTACTCGTAGCCTCAAGCACCGTGTGATGCTCCGGGACCCATTTTCCGAGGCGTTACAACAACTCCCCACCTACCTAATCTCAATAATGTCATACAATGACTATAACCATGACACAATAACAACTGTGAACTCCATTTAAGTAAATTATCTCAAATATGTAACACTTGTCCTTTTCAAACAAAGCCACAAAATCCAGTTAAGTACAAGTCAATATAGATGACAACCCAAGTCAGGACCATGACTACTATTGTAATCTAATTCATAAATCTATGACTCAAAAACAATATGATACATCTTGTCTCAATTACATAAGTGAATAGAGAATAAGGAGAGATGCCAATTATTTGTAATTTAGCCTGGATCACTGAGGTCCCAAGCCAATAACACCAATGACAATAATCATAAATTTGAGTTCATCCAAGAAATAAAATATAATAAATCAAAAAATAAACACGATCCACTCAAGGAACCATCACACTCACCAATACTTTATACACACATGTGAAGGGCTTATGCCCACTAACTAATCATGACCTGTAGGGGACTAGCTCTAGTCTATATACTAAAATCTCAGACATCTAGTGACTATTAGCCTTACATCAACCAATCATGTAAAGATGTCCAAATATCGGTACATCTTACAAATATAATATAAATTCTATGAGGATGTCCAAATACTAGCACATCCTATAATAATCAATAGATATCACAACAACCACAATCATAATAAGCAAACGATACTTGTAACATCAATGTCTTTAATGCAACCTCATTATATGTGATTGACATTTAAGATATCATTCAAAAAATTACTTCTTGATCATGCATTGTTACAAGTATATAAAGGAACAATTAACATGCATACATTAATAATGTTGGGTTTCGACTATGTTAAACCTTCACCTATAATTCGTAAATCAATTTAGGGCTTAGCTAAGACTTTTAGGGTCTAATGTGTATTTTTACATGCATATGGTTCACACTATAGTACATCAAACCTTCTATTTTGAGATTAAAACCTAATCGATGGATTCCATTCTTTTGGTTACCACCATAGATTTTTTAGAATCCATCAACACAAACGACCTTTAACCTTAACTTTCATTAGATTCTAACACAGTCTTTTGGGTATAATACGATTACAAGAATTCATAAGTGATCAACATAAACAACAATACTCATTAATTCATATCACAGACTCAATTCACAATTAACATATGTTTTTATTTAATGATCTGAAATTAACATTTTTTTAATCTATTCCAACACTATGTCTACAAGCCTAAGCATGAAATGGCTATGCTTTCTAATGATGGTGTAAATTACTAAATTAAACCTAGTCTAACTAGATGCCAACAAGCTACTTCAAAGGTAGGAATGCAAACTTATGACTTCTTGCTAGTGATTTTTAGCATGAAATCCATGAAAAAACTATGGGTTTACCCTATTCAAGCATATTTCTCCTTCTATATTGCTCCAAGACATGAGGTAACCCTAGGGGGAGGGGTTTTACAAGTAAACCTCATCCTATTTACAACTGAAGAAAGGAAACAAACAAAATGAAGAACTCCTTTTTTATCCTCGACAACTTGCTATAGCGGCCAGTAGACCGCTACCACAACACTACTATACGAATATTTTTTTGCTATAGTGGGATGACGCCAGCTAGACCTAAAATTTTAAATTCTAAAAATTTTCAATGAAGTCAATTCATACTAGTTTTAGTCTATATTTGTAACACTCCGCATTTTCGGGATAAACTTTGAACCACTGTTACTATGCTTGTAAACTCTAATCTCATGATTTGTATTTGAATACATGTGTCATGATGATTATCCTGGTG
The DNA here is from genome assembly GCA_030864225.1 of Capsicum baccatum var. pendulum. Classification (NCBI taxonomy): domain Eukaryota; kingdom Viridiplantae; phylum Streptophyta; class Magnoliopsida; order Solanales; family Solanaceae; genus Capsicum; species Capsicum baccatum. Next base: position 139,182,158 of record CM061550.1, read on the forward strand.
TTAAGAATGATTTTGAGGTGAAAAATGTTCATGGGAATAACTTAGAGAAAAGTTGAGCTAAGAGCCTTTGATTTGACCAAATCTTTGTATTTAATTCTTCAAAGGCCTACTTTGGACGTGCATAACTTTTGATATATATGGAATTTTGCATATAAAGACCCACCAAAGGATATATATAACTGAGTTAGCTTTTCAACAATATCAATTTTGCCTTAATTAAATACCCGAGCAAAAAGTTATGGCCATGCAAATGTTGTGCATTGAATTACAATCACAAAAGGCCATTGGAAAAGGTGTACTATGGCCATACATCTCCCACCTGGGGCTGTGCGATGGCCATGCATCACCTACCTTAGATTGGGAGATTTTTGTGCATCGTATGATGATTGGATAGTGCCAAAAGTGCTTTGGTTTGACTCATATCAAAGCTGTTGAAGTCTTTCCACACCCCAAAACCATCCCTAATTACTCCTAATCAATATAAGGGGTATTTAAACACGTAAATTACACTTCCTTAACCTCGAGAATTCAAGTCAAGATTAAAAACCCTTTTTCTCTCCCAAGAACAAAATTCAAGCCCCTTTCTCAAGAAATCAAGAATTCAAGCTTCCAAGTTCAAGAAACCCTCAAGAAATCTTTAAGAAACCATCTATTGAGGTATGTGGATGTTCATCAATGGGTCCTTTCACCCATTGATCCAAAACCCCCCTTTTTGAGTAAAGTATGATTTTTTTCTCTATTATGAAGTTTATTTTGAGTAAAGTATGAGTTTTTTCTCTATTATGAAGTTTATTATGTTCATGATGAGTTAAATTCATGTTCTTCCTTAGTATTTTGAACTCAATTCATGTTCAAGTATGATTCCATGAAAATTTACGTTATATAATGTTGCAAGATTCAATCTCCCATGTCATATTCAAGTGTATTTCATGTTACAATGTCAAGTTATTATCTTAGTCGCGTAACTATGTTGTTTTTCCATGTTTTAAGACATTCCCATGTTCAAGTTCATGATTCTCACATATTTGATGAAACATCTACTTTTTGTGTCTTTAAACAAAGATTCAATCCTAAATATTTAAGCTTTAATATTTTATTTTATGATCATTCAGTGTTGGTGGGTTATGAATACCCGATACCTACATGTTTTATATGATTTCAAATTTTCAAGTAAAAATTTAGTTAAACTATGTATATTACTATTTTGCTTAGTTGATATAACCATGATGAGCTTTGTTAGAAATAATGTTCAGTTAAATTTATTTCAGCTCAGTACTAGTGTCAGTTCAGTTAGGAGTAGGATTTAGCACCGAGCAAACCTAGGGATGGGGGCTCACCCGCTAGTTAGGACTGGGTCCTTAGTAGCAGTCCCTAAGTTCCAGAACTAGATAGCCAGCGTAGGATTATGAGATATCACCCGCCAGTTTAGGAATAACACTCTCTTAGGGGTCACCCATTTTTTTAGGACTGAATCCCTAGTGCTTTGGGACTTATGATTAGTGGATCCACACAACTAGTGTTAGTACTCATGCACAGTACTGACACCCTTCCAAATGGGGTTACAGGTTGGACCTCGATTATCTCATATTAAGGCATGCCAGTTATATAATACCTCCCATAGTCTCAGTACAGTATTCAGTTTATTTTAGCTCAGGTGTTTGACCAGTGTACAAATTTTTAGTTATTCAGTTATACAACTTTGAGTCTTTCAGATTATAGATTACCTTATAAACATGTTTATGCTTGGTCTTGCATTCTCAAATATTACATATTTATGTTTTCATGCTTAGTATCTATACATGACCCTCATTTCAGTTTTACATTCTATTCAATTTTACATGAGATTTTCATACAGTATTCACGTTTTACTGCTTCCCAGTTTCAATCCTGCTTATTCTACAAAAGTAGAGATTTCAGAAACTAAGTGTAGTAATTCACGAACTTATCAGATTATATTTTTTATGTATGTTTTAAGATACGTTAGCTTTTAGTTGATTTCAGTCTCTTGGTGAGTCTATTAGCATTTAGCATGCATGTTTTAAGATTATGTATCTACTCAGTTTTACTTATTGCATTCACCCTCATTTACTTAGTACATTCCAAAGTATTGATACACATATATTTCTATGTGCTAAATTGTCTCATAATGTAGGTACCTATTGTAGACTACTTATCATAATTAGACAGTTTGCAGTTTCCAACCAACAGGTGATAAGTTCTCCTATTTTGGAGACTCTAGCCAGTTGTAATTTATGTATCATATTTTATTTATTCATATGTATTGATTAGTGGTAGTTGGAGGCATGTCTCAGCTATCGATATTCAGTATAGTAGAGACTTTATTGATGGCCAGTCAGAGTCATAAAATATAAATTCTAGTTCTCTCTTCAGTTTTATCAGGTTGTAAAATTTATCAGTATTTTATTTATCCAGATTATGTCATGATTATATTTCCGCACAACAAATTTAGCTATTTTATATATTCTAAATCATTTTCTTAAGTAGCATTCCATTTCATGGGTTAGCTTGGGATTACTTGTAGTTCTAAGCACCGTGTTACGACTGGGGGTAGTCTCAGGTTGTGACAATATTTTTTAAGAATCCCTATACCGCGTACCCATAGATAAGGTGCCTTTAGTAACAAGAAAATAGATCATCATAATAGATACTAGTTTACTCATTATTCATCCCTGAACAATCATGGTAGGAAGAAGATGGAATGAATATAACTTCAATATTGATGACCCTGCAACTATAATGTGAAATAAAACACTTAAGGAGGTCACTAAATTTTTTACTTCTGGCGTACTAGATTTTCGTGCTACACCCTCATTACTACTCTGCTCCCTCCCTCAATAAATTTTTATTTTTATGAGAAACATAAGACTACTTAAAGAAAAATATTTTTGAGTACCCAAAGTATTCGAGGCCTCACCAGAATAACAGTTGATGAAGAATTTCAAGAACATATCAAACAAAATTTTTTCGTGTCTCGAGAGACTAGATATCGCAATAGCAGAAATATTCTCACTATAGCAGTTGGGAATAATTTAGAAAGGCGAGAAATGGGTTTCACGCCTATTTGTCATTCTTTTTATCTCCAAACTCCCCTATCCTTCCTTATCACTTTGCTCCTAAAGCTAGAAATAAGGTAATGATCACTAAACTTTGACTCTTTACTTCATTACTCATATTTTGCATAATTTATAATAGAATAAAATAGAAAAAGCTTGAGGTTGGTTTTTGAATTCAATTTTTTTAAATTTATTTGGATAAATTGTCAAAGTATGATTGCTTATCTTACATTTACACTGCTTCTTTTCATTCTAGGTATAAGAGTTATGGAATTCATTGCCAAATGGGGTCTAAAATTATGACGAATGTGAAGGTTGTTCTTGATTATGTTTTGATGATTTGGGCATGTTTTAGGAGTTTAAATGCCCAAAATTTTGCATATAATAGACCCAGGACACTTCTACACTGATCTATGGTTAAAATGCCCAAAATGATACTTTTCTTCTAACGGCACCACAGACACACTTCTTGAAGCTTGAGGATGTTGAAAGCCTCTATAAAGGTCTCATCCAACTATGAAGGCTCCATTATAGCAGGAATATTCTTGCTATTATGGTCTTGGGGTAGTGGGATGCATCCTACTGTACCTGGAGGCTGCTGGTAGTAGCCTCCTAGCCCATTTTCATGCTTGACTTTTTACTGAAATTTGATTTCCTTGATACTTCTATGAGTTATAACTTGCATTCTTATGATGTTTCACAGATTTACTACTCCAATCGCTAAGAACCAAAAAGAGGTTCCCCTTACATTTATGAGAATTACCAATGAGAAATATAAGATTTTAGGCCTACCAGAAGATGGGGTTCTACTTGAGCGAGTGTTCGTGATGAAAGTTGTGGTAACGAAAGCACCAAAATTCTAGAGCCAATGTCGGGCCATATTTTCTCACAAAAAGCAGGATTCGATGTGACAACTTTCTTAGAACTATTTAAAGAGTGAGAGTCGCCACCTAACAAATTAAGGATCTTTAGGGCACCATTCTATTATGAACTTGTTTTATTATTTTGTCTAGTTCACCAGAAATTTGTGTAAGGATTTAAATAACCTCGAAAGAAAGGTGTTAGGCACCTTTTGAGGTCCGTAAATTTGAATCCTGACTGAATTCGTATATTATGTGGGGATTCTACGTGACAAGAAAAGGTCGATGATTTTATTATCTTAATCTTACTAAGTGAAGAAAACTAACAAATAAACAAGACATTTATCTTAATTATCTTTTAATCATCAATTATATAGGTGATAAATAAAAAATAAGATATGACATAGATAAGTAAGGAGACATAAATGACACAATCAATATAAAAAAATATTTATTAAATAAGAGAACCTAAGGTACCCCAAACAATTAAAACATTCAAAGTAAATAACAGAGAACAAATTTGAGAGGTTGGACAAGAATTTATTGTTTTTAACTATTCAGACTAGAGCCCAACATATTAATGGGCGACAATATCATATCTTGCATTGTCGGAATGTGGTTGGGTAAACTTCCATCATTTTTGAATATCTACCCACCCCCGCCTAATTTGTTTATTAAACTTAGAGGTGTTCTAAAAATGATAAAAACTACCATTTCCTAAGATGCCTACCCATTCCAACTTAATGTCCAAGAGGCGTTTGGACTTTCTGCCTTTGTATTTGATCTAGACAAGAAACTAGGCTACCTAATTAGTCTTAAGGTTCGCATCAAGCGAAACACATTGGACAAACAAGTAGAATGAAATGGTTTCAAACAAGCCTTTTGATTAATTACATATTGGTTAGGTTATTAACATACAAGACAAACAATTGTCCATTTTTATGTAAAATTAGGCTTATAGGCATAATACTAACAAAAGATAGAGAAACAATTTACAGACTTAAGAGTGTTTTTAGTAAGGACATAAGGAACTCATTAAGACCAAAAATTATTGATGTGCCATGGTTTCATGGAACTTTTAATGCTTAAAACTATGATAATATATAAATATTTAGGCCATTTTGTTGGATATAAGGTGTCTTTTTGTGTATATTACAGGGAAACTAGGTTGGAAGTGGAATGGACATAAATCAAAGAAAAAAGTTCAAAAAAGGTTGAGTTTCTATTTAGACTATGATTCGTTGGGTGACAATACGACTCATAGCCCAAGTCATGGTGAGAATAGTGAAGGATACTGAATCAAGGTTTGAAGTTGAGACTAGCGATGACTTGTTTGGTTTGACAATGAGTCGTAGGGTGGAGTCGTTCTGAGAAAATTAGCAAAAGTCCTACAGATAGCCAAGTTGAATCCCTAGTGGAAACAAAGGATGACTACGAGTCATTTTAATAGGGTACGACTCACAGTGAAGACTCATTCTGACATTAAAGAGAAAAGACCTAAAAGGGTAAAATCTACTAGAGTGACAATGGGTCTAGCCAGCGACTCATAAGGCTTGACTACAAGTCATCAACACTTAATGTAGAATAGACAACAGAGCTGAAAATCAGTCTTCGTCAGTCTAGAGGACTTATTGCCAAAGGCGTAGGCGCTACCAACTTTAGTTTCCTAGTTTGTTTTGGTTAGGTTTTCTATGTTGTTTTGAGACACTATAAATATTCCTTTGATATTTCTGTAATAGTTTATACACTCATACTATTCATAAAAATATATTAATTTCAAGATTGACTTTTGATCTTTCAATCCCTTTGTTCTTGGTTTTTTGTCGATTAATTAATTTGAGACTTTGAGTTTTATTCTTCGATTGTTGTGAGATTACTTCTATGCTTTATGTATTGAATTCCATGGCATTTATTACAACTATGAGAAGCTAAATGCCATAGTTAGGGTTGTGGGAACCCTGGTAGAATAATGAAGTCGGGGAAGTATGAAGTTCTTCTAGATTATTATTTACATTTTCATTGTGATCTTTTTCAATTTAATTATTTTCTTAGTGGTGGTTAACACTAGAACTCACTTGTATTCAAAACCATCTTCGCAAGAGAGATTGAGATTGGGAAAAAGAGATTATAAAAGTGATTTGAGGCTATCAACCCTTGTCTAATAACTTGAGACCCATAAGGTGATTATTAAAATGGGAGCAAAGAAAAAAGTTAGCACGACAACACTCTTAGACTCACAAGGTGAAGGGTGAGATTTATCAAAGCATTTACAAGACGGTTGGTAATACCTAGCTTGTCAGATTCTGCATGTGTAAAAGTTAGATAGCCGGATTGAGAACTAAAAACTTATGGAGTTAGGAAGATAGGGGGAACACAATCCTAGTCTTCATCTCTGATTGATTACAACCAAACGCAATTAAGACTTATTACGTTTTGCTATTCACTATAAATTCCCCCAACTACTTTTCTATACTACCGGCTACTTCAGCAAGTTCGAGAGACTGATTTGACCTATTCTTTGTAGGATCGACCCCAACCTAGTTGGGTTACTAGAATTTGATAGTGACCGCATTGTATTTTATTGGAGGGTACATTTGGTCAATATCAAATTTTGGCACCGTTGCTGGGGAGTAGGATTAAAAATTAGTTGATTGGAGTTTTTGAGGTTGTTGGCTATTACTTTTCTATTTTTCTTGGTGTGTAAGATGGTGTATGACCATTAATAGGATTCAAGGCAATCTCTTGATTCCATTTAATCTCGAGCAAGAAAGAATCCTACAACAGAATCATAGGATGCCAGACCATGATAGTAAACCTCATCATGAGTGGCTTTGAGATGATCTACTGAATTTGCCTCCCTCACCTCCACATATAATTTAGGAGATGACCATGCGAACTACTATATGATTATTGGTGAAAGAAAATGTGAGGAGGGTAATGAGGCTGCCTAGCGTGCAACTCCTAAGGTAAAATAGATATAGAAAGCCGATCATCAAGCAAAACTCAACCAAGGTAGAAGATATATAGATCTAGTACCCCTACTTTTTAGTATTTGCCAACATATGAATACCTAGATGAAGACATAGGGTATGGAGATCCTATTGAGAAAGGAGCCATTATTTCTCCTGGTTTGACCGAGGGGTTGAAGTTCGACATTACTAGTGCTATGATCTAACCACTGAACCTGAAAGGTGTGTTTGCTGGCCTATCGACTGATGATGCAAACATGTAACTCATAAATTTTGTTGGAATTTACACTTTATTTTATATACCTAGGGTGGATCAGGAAGCGTTAAGACTCAGGTTGTTGTCATACTGTCTAACTGGTAAAGTGATATTATGGTTAGAGGAGCTACCTTACGGGTCTATTACTACTTGGAATGAGTTGCACAAAGAGTTTTTTCCCTCCAGCTAGAATTCTATAATTTATAGACAAGAATGAGAATAAGAAAGCTAATGATATGTCAAACAGCAGGTCAGAAAATGAGAAGGAGAAGGAAAACGAGTATAGTGATTGCTTAGTAGAGGTATCACCTCCTCCCCCACCTGTTGAGCCACTATAAATTAAGACTGCCCCAATGCCTATCATTAATTAGTGGGGGTACCCCTGGATATAGGAATTATACGAGAGAGATAGTTCCATCACCCCTGCCACCAAAAGACCAAAGGGAGGGTTCTATCTAGAACCCAAATTGAGCATGGTGGGTAAGTCAGAGATGCCAAAGTTTGAGGCTCGCTTCCAGTTGTACCATTTTGAGCGGATGACTAGGGCTCTAGGATAATATAGCCCAACATTATTCTGGGAATTTTATGCTGCTTATCAAATGAAGCTGAAGTGACTTTATCTATAAGAGAGATTGTGGAAAGGTTGTTACCCCTTGCTTGCAGTGTTGATTAGAGGTTTTCGGGTAAATATCCCAAAACAGACTATTTCCAAGTTTCTTTATGGTTTGGATTTCCAGATACCGGCCAACACTGTTGAAATTGATCATCACATATATGAAATATAGAAAGTGAAGATAAAATAGATTGGTACAAAGTATATGTACACTCACTTCTAGTGAATGGATGAGGTCATCCCTATGGCACAGAAAGAGGCACCTCTGGTGGTTGGCCGTTTGAATGGTAGTCTGAATTTTGCTGTGAAGGCTTGGTGGGTGCTAATACATTATTTTTGAGTCCCACCAATAGGGTTAATTTGCTCTGTCCTAACTGAGATACCCTGGTTACAGAAATCATGGAGGGATACGAGATCGACATAGCCAAGATTATAAATTAAGATATTTGTGATCGAGCTATGAGCACGAATACCAACTTAGTCTTCTTATGCATGTTGATGTAGATGTGTATGGATTAGGGAGTACCAGCGATCTAGAGTATAGATCAGTTCTTCCAGGTTCAAATAACCATTGACTTGGGTTTGATCTGATACTTTGCTAACCCATCTCAAAGGAAAAGGTGGGGGCCACATTACTCTAGGAGGTATTTCAGGGCGAAGGTCATGGTATTGACACTTTGGGGTTTATCGATATTAGTGAAACCCCCACTAAGACTGTCCTATCTGAGCCCCAGACTTTGACAGATGTAGCTGATACTTCTCATACTCCAATCCCACCCCCAACTGTGAGGTTATTTACCTCCTAACTAGCTCTCGCTAACTATACTTTAGTTCTAAAGGCCTTCTTAACTGAAGTGCTAAAGAGATTGGGTATATTAGATAAAAAAGTGATAAATATTAAGCAGGGGGTACAACCATGGGTTAAGAGGGAGATCTAGAGTGAGATTTAGGGTATACATACCCAGTTAGATGGGTTCATATGGTAGAATAGCCATAAGCTGGCGGGCGTCCAGGCCCCAGACCTGGTAGGTGGTCATGAGAAGTTACTTGAGCTCTGTGCTGCTATATAAGATATGTATATGAGTCCATTCCTACTTACTCGATTATTGAGGAGATTCTAGTTGAGGAGGTATCAGATATTTGGGGCATAAAAGGGAATGAAAAAGTATTTGAGGGAGGTAGTGAGAGACCAAGGAAGAAGTGAAAAAGAAGAAAATATAAGGATGATATTAAGGCATCCGGTGTTCAGTCTGTGCAAGACAACTAAACACGGGTCTATGAGATAGAGTAGGAGCTGATAGCTCCTGAGATATTAATATAACGCTGTAACTATAGCAGATTTAGGAAGAATTACCACCCTATATCTAGATATACCATTGAGCACACTGATCATCGTTAGTGCCACTACTAATGTGAGTATCTTGACCACTACTAGGACTACTACTAATGAGAGTGAGGTTTATTCTGGGCCCCCCATGCTGAGACGTCATGCGCTGGCTCCTAGTGCACCTAAGTATGTCTTCACTCCCTATTCTTACATTTTAGATGCATTAGGGATAGTGCATTGACTTTATTGGGGTAGGGGCATACCATAATCACCGCGGGTTTTTATTGCCGTGCTTTTCCCTATCGACCGTGGTATGATTATAGATTTGGTATGTTTGGGGAATGGTGTGTCGTGTTATGTTTGTTTCATGATGTTTTGTGTTTTTTAGTTTAGCTAGGAGAAAAATAAGTACATAAGATAGTTAATGTACTGTGCTTAAGTATATTAGAAATTTGATACCCCTTGAAAAAATATATTTTTGAAATGTGTGAATTTTATATAGATATGACCACTGTGAAACTTGTTGTGGCATTAGGATTAAGGAAATAATAATCATAGCTAGAATTTGCATGAACCAAATAGGAAGTAGTTTGTGATGCAACCCTTTTCCATGTGTGTGTGAGATGCTTACTTAGTTCTCCTTATGTATGGAATCCAGAACTTGCACGGTGGGTCTTGCCTAGGTTGTAGGATAGTCAATTAGGAAAGGATCATAGCCGTTCTTGAATTTGTCTACTTTTAGCCTAAATAACCTCCCAAATATGAATAAGTATCCCTTGATTTCTGTTTGAGCCTTTATAAACTATTTTTCTTGTTTTTACCTTTCACTTTCCTAATTTAATTACAATGAACCTATTTTAACCCTGGTTCTTCTTGGATATTATTCACCTCAACTCATGCAAATCGCCTAAGTTGAACGTGGCTACATAGGGGTGCGTGATTAGAGGTGGGTTTGAAGAAAGGGCGTAAATAAGAGAAAAAAAAGTTGGTCTAAGTGTGGTAGAAAAGTATGGATAAAGAAAAGCAAAAAGAACAAAATAGAAAATAATAGATTTATAAAAGAAAAATAAAATGAAAGAATAAAAGAAACACACCCAGCCTGAATAAGAAATAAAAGGAAAAAGGGAGAAATAAGGGCGAAATAAAGAAAAGTTGGTTGATAAGTGGACGTCTAACGTAATTGTAGTGACAAGGATACTTAATCACTAAATTCCTAAATGTACCATACTAGACCCCATACATATGTTACAAACTAAGTAAAGTCCTATAGTGATCCTAGTTCGACTGTTCAAAAACTAAGGTAAAGATAATAAGGGCAAGCTTATGATATTTTGTGCACATTATGGAACTTTTTTTGAGAGAGTGAGTGCCTTGAGATTGTCCTCGCATTAACATGCATTATTCTACTGAGTGAATGGGACTACTTTGTTGTGAGGGGCGCAAAGGTTGTGTTGCTAGCTGCTTATTTATTTGGGTAGTGTAATGTGAATTTATGTGTGATTATTTGTTGATATTATAATGACATATCTTGATTAAGTTGTGTCTCATTGTTGTGCTATATAAATATTTACATGGTTGGTTTTGAAAAATAAAAAATTAGGAGGGGGTTATGTTCTTGGGCTGAAACTGAAATTGACTTCCATAAGTATCTTTGGTTTCTCTTGGTTAAGCATCATTGTTGTGTTTTATTTGATGTGTTTTTATTGCTTTAGGACATGTAAATGTTCTAAGCTGAGGATGTTGATATGCCATGGTTTCATGGCACTTTCGATGCTTAAAACTATAAAAAATATGCAAAGAGTTACGCCATTTTGTTAGATATGAGGTGTGTTTTTGTGTCTATTGCAGGGAAACTAGGTTGGAAGTTAAATGGAACTGAATTAAAATAAAAATTTCAACAAAACTTGAGTTGCTATGTAGACTACAATTTATTGGGTGACTATACAGCTCGTAGTACAAGTCGTGGTGAGAATAGTGAAGGCTGATAATCAAGAATTGAAGTTGAGTTTGGAAATGACTCATTAGGTTTAACAAAGATTCGTATAATGGAGTTGTTCTAAGAAAATTAGTAAAAGCACTAAAGATATCCAAGTTGAATCCTAGTGAAAATGAAGGTTGACCATGAGTCATTATAATAGGGTACAATTCATAGTGAAGACTCGTTCTAACAACAGAGAGGAAGGACCTAAAAGGTAAAAATCCACTGGAGTGACAATGGGTCCAGCTAATGACTCATAGAGCCTGACTTGGAGTCATCAACACTCACTACAAGATAGATACAACAGAGATGATAATGAGTCGTCGTCAGTCCAGACGACTGTTGCCTAAGTTTTAGGCACTGCAGACTTTAATTTCCTAGTTTGTTTTGGTTAGGTTTTCTATGTTCTTTTGAGAAACTATAAATTTTCCTTTGATATATCTATAATAGTTTATGCACTCATACAATTCACAAACATATATTGATTTCAAGATTGACTTTTGATCTTGGAATCCTTTTGTTCTTGATTTTTCATTGATTAATTAATTTGAGACTTTGGGTTTTATTCTTTGATTTCTTTGAGATTATTTCTATGCTTTCTTTATTGAATTCCATAGCATTTCTTGCAACTTTGAGTAGCTAAATCCCATAGCTAGAATTGTGGGAATCCTGGCAGAATAATAAAGTAGGAAAAGTGAGAGGTTCTTCTAGATCATTGCTTACACTTGCATTGTAATCTTCTTCAGTTTAATTGTTTTCTTAGCGGTGCCCAATGATAGAACTCGTCTATATCCAAAATCATCTTCAAAAGAGAGATTAAGATTGGGAAAAGGAGATTACAATACTGATTTGAGGCTATCAACCTTCATTTAATAACTAGTGACCCAGAAGGTGATAGTTAAAAAAGGATCAAAGATAAGGGTTAGTATGGCGACTCCCTGAGACTCACAAGGTGAAAGGTGAGATTTATCAAAGCGTTCATAAAACGGTTGGTAATACCAAACTTGTCAAAGTCTGTATGTGTTATATTGAGATAGTTGGATTGAGCACGAGAAACTTACAAAGTTAGGAAGTCAGGGGGAACACAGTCCTAGTTTTCATCTCAAATTGATAATAACCAAAAGTAGTCAAGACTTGTGATAACGCTCAATCTACAGCTCTCTAAGGAGTGTAAAGCGGTCGTTAGCAAATATAGAACCCAACCTGGGTTGGGTGTCGATCCCACAGGGAATAGCTTGGCCAACAAGTAAGCAATGGTTACTAGACTTTTAGTGCAAGTCTCGTAATGAGGGGGGATTGCAATGTGTAACCAAATTATTAAAGCAAAACTGAAAATAGCAAAGTAAAAAGAAAGAATATTTCGTAGGTTGTGAATCAATGAGAATTGAGGAGTTGGGGTTATGTCCACCTTCTGAGGTATACGTCTCTATTGGCTATGAGTGTGTAGAATTCTGACATGCATGTGCTTATAGAGAATTGTATTCGATGGTAAATCCAGGCGTCTTTCGACCTATTCGAGGATTATTTCACTTTAACTCTTTCGAGCTTAAAGCGTTTCTAACGGTGCAAATTCTCCAAGAGGTTAATCCAGTTACGACACTAACTTTTTAGTAGGGAATTTAGGGGGTGACCCTACTACCTTGACATTATCTCTTTTCCAGACAGTTAACCTTTCTTTCAAACAAGTTAAATGTTATACTGGCGTTATTCTATGCGTCTGCAGCCACAAAGAATTTGCATTAAGATGAAGAGAATAATGATATAAGCAGCATACGTGTCACGAACTCACAAACTCACAGCAATAGATAGTATCTCATTCGGCTTCCATAACCCCAACAGAGAAGTTTAGTTACCCATGAGTGCGAAGGAAATCACAATTGACATTGTTATTATACCACAATGAAGATTTTGTGTGAAGTTTAGTGTGGTAGGCGTTTAGGCGTGAACTTCCCTTGCAAGTAACGTTTCTCTTGTTGCGGAAATTAAGAATTGAATAGATGAAGAGAAAGTAATCAAAATTAAAAAGAATTGTTTTGATGGATGGATGGATGGTGGATGGATGGGAATTGATGGAATGGGGGATGAATGGAATGTATGGAATGGCGAAATGCATCAAAATCTCTAGTAGAATAGGGTATTTATAATACCCATATCCTACTCCTACTAGGCTAACAAAATACTTAACCAAATCCTACTAAACTAATGAAATACTTAACCCAATTGTACTAGGTTAATGTAACATTCTCCTAATCCAAATAAACTAATGAAATACTTAACCCAATTGTACTAGGTTAATGTATCATTATCCAACTCCAACTAAGTTACTGCAAGTCCCCAAAGTCTTCAGAAATGCTGTTTTAGCCCGGGACAGATTTTCCATGCATCACTTTTGGTCCTTTAGGCGTCCAAGCTCCCTTTCCTTCATTCGTGAGCTTTCTTTGGCATCAAGTAAGCTATAAAATGCTGAATTCTGCATCATTTATACCTGAAACTTTGCTAATCATGTTCGTTAGCTCACTTATAGGAAAAAGGACTAAAAGTGCATGAAATATATAATTTGTTCTCAAAACATGGCACAAATATGGGCAAAATATAGTGCTATAGGCGTGCAAATTCGCCTATCATCAACTTGTTACTTTTTACTGTTTACTACAAATTCTCTCATCTACTTTTCTACACTAACGGCTACTTTATCAAGTTTGACAGACAAACTCGACCTATTTCCTGTGGGATCGACCACGCCAACCTAGTAGAGTTACTATAATTTGACAGAAACCACATTATATCTTTTTGAAGGGTCTAGTTTGGGTGATATCAATTATCTAAGTGAAAATTTGTAATACCCGTGCTTTTTTCTTAGCTTGAAAATCCTCTCAAGGATGTTAGACCTTTATTTGAAATAATAATTCATTCTTATACACATGGTATTTCCATAATTTTCACTGCCTATCATATGGGAAATTGAATAAGCTTTCCATCGATATATAATTCACCCAAATCTGACACCCGAGCGAAGATTTAGAACCTTTTTAGTGAGACAGTGTTTGACCTAAGACTTCAGTGCGTCCCAGAGATAGCTCAAATAGCAACTGTCAAATTCCAGTATTACTCCACGATACTGGCGCTTTGCGCCAAACTTTTAAGTCATAGAAAAAGTGGCAATGCGATAGCTCCGCGTCACGCCACCGTGTAGTTTCCCAATTGTCAATTTCCAGCGACACGGAGAGATAACGTCATGTCACGCCAAGGGACCAACTCGAGAAATTTTATTGAAAATTTAATGATGTGTCCAGGGTTAAAAGGGTCAACATCCTACCCCTATATATTCCCTTTAACACCTGATTCAGCCACTGTTTACCCAAAATATATTAGTTTCTCTCAAGTTTATTTCAATAACAAACTATGGTTTCTATTGGTGATTCAAATTCAGGAAGGTTTCACCATCAATCTTCATGAAATCACGATCTAAGGTATGCATAGTGTTCATTCATGGACTCTTTTCGTCCATGAAGTCCAAGAATCTTTTTTAACTACAAGTTATGGATTTTTTTCATGTTTTCATTCTTTGTTTGTTCTCTTTCATGTTGATAAATGATGAATTGATTTCTATTCCATGATTTGATGATAAATTCCATGTGGGTTGATTAGTATAGATAAATATTTATGAAATCTCATGACTAAAACCTTGTATGATGGAATTGGAATTGAAGCATGATGTTTAATTGTGGTATAATATGGTTACATGTACTATGCCTACAATATGTTTGATTAAATTCCTAGATGAAGGAAAATTGTCTAACTAGCATGATATCATGAAATCCCCATGTATTACAAGTTTATGCCTATTTCATGTTTGTTGAAAGGCTCCTATGAATATAGTATGCATGATTAAGTTAGTCAAGTCTTCAATTAAATTATGCTATGTCAGTTTCCTTCTAACGAGTCCTGGGGGTACTTGTACCCAAAATATTAGATGTGTGCCTAGAGCCATGTCATGTATTGACGATACTCTCAGTCAAGCTTTGAACTCTTAGACTTCAGATAGTCTTATGACTCAAGAAAAATCTCCATGATCTCATGACTCAGTCAGTTGCAAGATATCAGTAGTATTTCGTCAGCCATGGAAATTCAGTAACTCAGTCTATGCTCAATTCAGTTTAGTAAATCATTTTCAGTGTCTATTCAGATGGGAATAGGAATTAGCACCGAGTTAACCCAAGGATGGGGACTCACCTGTTATACGAGGGTGTGATCCCTAGAAGCAATCCCACATTCCAGAACTATGTAGCCATCATATGTTGAGACATCGCAACCTGCTATATAAGGGTAGATGAGGTGGCTTAATCTGTTATGTGAGGGTTCCCACCGTTCTCGCTAGATTTACGTATTATATGAGGGTTACTTATATGTTGTCCTTACCAGTGGTGTGGTATTGACACCCTTCCAATCAGGGCATAGATTGGACCCTAGATCAGCTATCATAGCACCTTTGGGGCATGTCTGTTAGATACTACTTGCCACAGTTTCATGTTACAGAATCAGGACTGTCAGATACAGCAATCAGTTTCAGTAATAGAACTCAGATAGTTCTTCAGATTTTAGGACAGTTAGACACAGTCAACTCAGTTACAGTACAAAACTTAGATAGTTCCATTAGATTCAGGACTATCAGTTACAGTCACCCACATTATCAGTTATACTCAGATACATTTACCCATGTTATCAGCATTATTCAGATATAGTCCTTCATGTTATCAATCATATCAGTTACTATCATGTCACATTATCAGTATACAGACTCAGAAATCATGAAACCATGTTGTCAGTTACAGTTACATATTTATGCATGTATTCTCACGTTTATGTTAGACAGTCAGTTAGCATTATTTATGCATGCAAACCCTTGCATATAGCCTACCCACATGCATACTCGGTACATATGTACTGACGCATTCGCGTTTTGGTGCTTTCTTTTTGTGTTACACCATAGGTTCAGAGACACGAGTTCCAGATCAACAGTAGATTCCAGATTTAGTAGTCAGAGTAGAAGTGAGTTCTCATCCTCCGAGGACATAATGATTTTCTATTATCTCATTGATTAGCTTATTAGATGGAGTTAGTTGGAGACATGTCCCATCTACTCCTTATTTAGATTCTTCAGACAGTAGAGGCTTTCAGTCTAGATGTAGACTAGATACAGACTATCATGTTTTAGACTTCAGTTTTGTTTTGGGTATTCTATTACCCCACATAAATGTTACATTATTCAGTTATGTTCATGATCGAACCTTATGGCTTTTCAGTGCATGTTTCCACATTATTATGTTATCTTATGTAGTATACGGGTACAAATATCAGTCATGGGTTAGCTTGTGGTCCTTCGGGGTCATGAGCACCGTAGCATTCTAGTTCAGTAAATCAGGTCATTACAAACTTGGTTTCAAAGCCTAAGGTTTAATAGAGTCCTAGAAAGTCTGAAAGCTGCATCTAGTAGAGTCTTATACATGGGTGTGTTGCACACGACATTTATGTATAAGAGGCTATGAGATTTTTTAAGAACAGTTTCCCTTCTTTTAGTATTCATGTCATGCCTTTTAGCGTAATCACAATCCAGCCTCTCAGTCTAATCCGTTTCTCCCTTTCTTCCACAGAACATGCCTCCTAAAAGAAGAAATAGAAATCTGTCATCCCCATAGCTCGAAGAACCTTTAGGCGATTATATTTCTCATGCAAAGTTTAGGACCGCATTTACCACTCTTGCTCAATCAATCGCTGCTCATAATGAACGACCAACAGTTGTTCCGGCTAAGCCAGTGACAAACTCAGCTACAACGAGAATTTAGGACTTCACTTGAATGAATCCTCCAACCTTCCTTAGGTCTAATGTAGATGAAGACCCTCAGGAATTCTTAGATCAAGTTCAAAAAGTGACAAACGCCATGGAGGTGACTACTGTTGAGAGTGCTGAGCTAGCTGCATACCTATTGCAGGATGTGGCTCATGCTTGGTTCAAACAGTGGAAGTTCGAAAGATCAAATGATGTAGGTCCTATAGAGTGGGAGGAGTTTATCACTGCATTCTTAGACAAATTCTTTCCCCAAGAGCTTAGAGAAGCCAAGGTGATAGAGTTCATCAACCTCAGGCAGGGCAATATGACAGTGAAAGAGTATTCTTTTAAGTTTACTCAATTAGCCAGGTATGCCTCTCATGTGGTTGCAGACAGTAGAACCAAGATTAGTAAGTTTGCTTCAGGGGTGAACGACAACATGATTAATGAGTGCAGATTCGCTATGCTAAATAGTGACATGACCTTAGATAGACTTATAATTCATGCTCAGCAGATAGAAGAGCAAAAAATTAAGCAAATGGAAAAGAAGAATAAGAGAGCGAAGATAGGTAGTTTCAACTTCGTTCAGCCTAAGTAAGAAGAAGGAAACCGTTCCCAGTTTCATCCTAAGTCATAAGTTTTAGCTCCCTCTACAACCAGTGCTTCAGTTCCTAAGTTCAGAGAGGGTAACAAAGATAGAGCCCTAGGCTCTAAGACCCAGGACAGTGTTAGCAGTGCCCGTACCTATCCTCTTTGCCAGGATTACGGTAAGCACCATCAGGATATGTGTAGAGTAGGTAGTGGCAAGCCAGACCATAGAGTTAGAGATTGTCCACAGCTAGGTCCTCAGGGTTAATAGAATCGCTCTTCATCTCAGTCTGATCACCCAAATTAGTAGGGTGACATTTCCAGTGCTACTAGCGGGAAATGCCCAAATCATCTCTATACTCTTCACACTCGACAAGATAAGGAAAGTTCTCCTGATGTAGTTACTGGTACATTACAGATATTTCATGTGTATTTTTACCCTTTGCTAGATCCAGGAGTCCTTGTCTTTTGTTACTCCTTATATAACCGTTGATTTCAAAATCAATCCTAAAATTCTAGCAGAGCCCTTCTCAGTCTCTACCCCAGTAGGTAAAACCATCATAGATCGGCGGGTATACGAGAACTTCCCGGTTATGATATTTCAGAAAGTCACTTCAGCAGACTTAGTCGAATTAGAGATGACTAATTTTGATATCATTATAGGTATGGATTGGCTTTATTACTGCTATGCCACAATCGACTGCAAAAATAGAATAGTTCAGTTTTAGTTCCCAAATGAACCCGTCCTAGAGTGGAAGGGTAGTGTATCTGCTTTCAGTAGTCAACTTGTTTCCTATTTTTGGGCAAGGAAAATGATATCTGAGGGATGCGTTTATCATCTAGTTTGTGTTATAGATTCTAGTTCCGAGGCTCTAATTCTCAAATCAGTCCCAGTAGTGAACGAATATTCAGATGTCTTTCCCAAAGATCTTCCAGGAATTCCTCCCAAAAGAGAAATAGACTTCGGTATTGATCTTCTTTCAGACACTCAGCCTATCTCTATCCCACATACAAAATGGAACCAGTAGAACTCAAGGAACTAAAAGAATAGTTGAAGAATCTCTTAGAATAGGGAATCATCAGACCCAGCATTGCCCCATGGGGCGCACAAGTCTTATACGTGCACAAGAAAGGTAGTTTACTCAAAATGTGTATAGATTATCGTCAACTCAATAAAGTCATGGTCATGAACAAGTATCCTCTTCCCTGAATCGATGACTTGTTTGACCAACTTCAGGGTGCCAGGTATTTCTCTAAGATAGACCTCAGATCCGTCTATCATCAGCTCAGAGTTAGAGAATGTGACATCCCAAAAATAGCTATCCATATGCGGTATGGTCTCTTCGAATTTCTAGTCATGTCATTTGGTCTTACCAATGCCCCAACCGCTTTTATGGACTTGATGAACCGCATGTTTAAGCAGTACTTGGACATGTTTATTCTAGTATTCATAGATGATATTCTGGTCTATTCCCGCATTGAGCGAGATCATGCAGACCATCTCAGAATAGTACTCTAGACTCTTAGAAATCATCAGTTATTTGCCAAATTTAGTAAGTGTTAATTTTTGCTAAGATCAGTTGCATTCCTTGGCCATATTATTTTTGATGATGGAATTAGAGTAGATCCTTAAAAGACTGAAGCAGTAAGAAACTGACCTCGCCCTGTCTCTCCATAAGATATCAGGAGTTTCTTGGGTTTGGCTGGATATTATAGATGGTTTGTTGGAGGATTTTATTCTATTGCATCTCCTAAGTCTTGATTGACTCAGAAAAAGTCAAGTTTCAATGGTCATATTCATGCAAGAAGAGTTTTCAAGAATTAAAGACTCGACTCACCTTAGCTCCAGTTCTAGCATTACCAGACGGTTTAGACGGTTTTGTAGTATATTATGATGCATACAGAGTGGGTTTAGGCTATGTCCTCATGCAGCATGGTAAGGTCATAGCCTACACCTCCAGACATCTTAAACCCCATGAGAAGAATTATCCTACTTATGATCTTGAGTTAGGAACCGTAGTAGTTTCCTTAAAGATTTGGAGGCATTATCTCTACGGAGTTTATGTAGACGTCTTCACAGATCATAAGAGCCTTCAGTATGTCTTTTCTAAAAAAGATCTCAATCTTCATTAGAGAAGGTTGTTAGATATGATATGAGTATCCTCTATCATTCGGCCAAGGCTAACGTATTGGCCTATGCTCTCAGTAGACTGTCCATGGGTAGTATTTCTTATGTTGATGATAGTAAGAAGAATTTAGTCCAAGAGGTACACCAGCTTTCCAGATTAGGCGTTTGCTTATTTGACTCTTCAGAGGGTGGTGTATATGTTTAGAGTAGTTTAGAATTATCTCTAGTTTCTGAGGTGAAAGAAAAGCAAGATAAGGATCCTAGCCTTGTCACGCTAAAAGAGCCAGTTCAGAATCAGAAAATAGAGGTTTTCTCCCAAGGGGGGATGGTGTTCTTCGTTGTCAGGGTCATTTTTATGTTCCAGACGTAGATGACATAAGGCAGTGAATTGTTAGAGAAGCGCATGGTGCGTGCTACTCTATTCATCCAGGGGCTATAAAGATGTACCACAACTTGCGAGAAATTTATTAGTGGAGTGGGATGAAAAGAGATGTTGTAGAGTTTATGGCTAAGTTCTCTACATGTCAGCAAGTTAAGATAGATCATCAGAAGCCTAGTAGTCCTATGTAGGAGTTCAGTATTCCTACTTGGAAGTGGGAAGTTGTGAACATAGACTTCATGATGAGTTTGCCTCAAACTTGTCGTCAACATGATTCAGTCTGGGTCATTGTAGATAGAATGACCAAATCAGCTCTTTTCCTTCCAGTTCATGCCTCTTATTCAGTTGAGGATTACACCAAGCTCTACATTAAAGAGCTGGTCATATTACACGGTGTCTCGTTTACTATTATCTCAGACAGAGGTACCTAGTTCACCTCTCATTTTTGGAAAGCATTCCAAAAGGGTCTTGGTACCCAAGTTCATCTCAGTACAAGCTTTCATCCTCAGACAGATGGTCAAGCAGAAAGGACCATTGTAACTCTAGAATATATGCTAAGGGCGTGTGCAATTGATTTCAAGGGTAGTTGGGATGAACACTTGCCTTTGATTGAATTTGCATACAATAATAACTATTATTCCAGTATTCAGATGGCTCCATTTAAAGCTCTCTATGGTATGAGATGTAGATCTCCAATTGGTTGGTTCGAAGTTAGTGAGGCCTCAGTCATAGGTCCTGACTTAGTATTCGACCCCTTAGATAAAGTTTAGTTAATTAGAGAAAGACTCCAGGCTGCTCAGAGCCGAAAAAAGTCTTATGTAGATGTTCGTAGAAAGGATCTCGAGTTTGAGATTAGTGGTTATGTCTACATCAAGATCTCTCCTATGAATGGAGTGAGGAGATTCGGCAAGAAGGGAAAATTCAGTCCCCGATAAGTTGGTCCCTTCAAGATTCTCAGTCGTTTTGGCAAGGTAACTTATGAGCTTGAATTGCCTTCAGATCTAGCCTTAGTTTATCTAGTCTTTGATGTCTCTTTTCTTAAGAAGTGTATAGGTGACCCATCAGTCATAGTACCTATTCAGAGAATAGATGTTCAGTATAGCCTCTCTTATGAAGAGATTCTAGTTGAATTCTTAGACTATCATACTCGTAGATTGAGGAACAAAGAAGTTCCTTTAGTTAAAGTTCTTTGGCAAAATCAGTTCTTAGAGAGAGCTACTTGGGTAGCAGAAGTAGATATGCGTACCAAGTATCTTCACCCCTTCCCCGCCAACTTAGATCAAGGTCAAGGTAATAGTTCTCCTTAATCTTACTCAGTTTCATGATTAGTGTGCATCACTAACTTAGTATTCAGTCTCATGCTTATGTTCCCATGATAATCTTGGTATCAAGTACCACCGAATATTCAGTCATGTATTTATGTATCAGATTAGTTATATAGATATGCATCAGACTTGCATTCTCACTGTGAGAAAACCTAGTTCTTCAGAACTTTTAGTTATGCATTTATGAATTAGTTACACATGCATCAGATATGCATGTTCAGTGTGTTATGTTCAGCTTGTCAGTCACGTCCATCATGAGATCATGTTCTAGTTATTCATGTTCAGCTCATTGTTTCCCCTCTTAGTCAGTCTCATTCGAGGGCGAATGTTCTCAAGGGGGAGATATTGTAATACGCGTGCTTTTTTCTTAGCTTGAAAATCCTCTCAAGGATATTAGAACTTGCTTTGAAATAAGAATTCATTCTTATACTCATGGTATTTCCATAATTTTAACTTTTTATTACGTGGGAAATTGAATAATCTTTCCGTCGATATATAATTCGCCCAAATCCGACACCCGGGCAAAGAGTTATAGCCTTTTTAGTGAGACAGTATTTGACCTGAGCCTTCAGCGCGTCGCGAAGATAGCTCAAATGGAAATTGTCAAATTCCAATATTAATCCATGATACTGGAGCATCGCGCCAAACTTCCAGGTCATAGACAAGGTGGTAACATGATAGCTCTATGTCTCGCCACCGTGCAGTTTCCCAATTGTCAATTTCCAGTGACAAGGAGTGATAACGCCACGTCGCGCCAAGGGCCTAACTCGGGAAATTTTACTAAAAATTTAATGACGTGTCCAGGTTTAAAAGGGTCAACTTCTAACCCCTATATAATCCCTTTAACACATGATTTAGCCACTTTTCACCCAAAATATATTAGTTTCTCTTAAGTTTATCTCAAGAACAAACTAGGGTGTCTATTGGGGATTCAAATCCAGGAAGGCTTTCACCATCAATCTTGATGAAATCATGATCTAAGGTATGCATAGTGTTCATTCATGGACTCTTTTCATCCATGAAGTCCAAGAATCCCTTTTAACTACAAGTTATGAATTTTCTTCATGTTTTCATGCTTTGTATGTTCTCTTTCATGTTGATAAATGATGAATTGATTTCTATTCCATGATTTGATGATAAATTCCATGTGGGTTGATTAGTATAGATAAATATTTACAAAATCTCATGACTAACACCTTGTATGAAGGAATTGGAATTGAAGCATGATGTTTAATTGCTGTATAATGTGCTTTATATGTACTATGCCTACAATATGTTTGATTAAATGCCTAGATGAAGGAAAATTGTCTAACTAGCATAATATCATAAAATCCCTATGTATGTATAAGTTTATGCCTATTTCATGTTTGATGAAAGGCTCCTATGAATGTAGTATGCATTATGAAGTTAGTCAAGTCTTCAAGTAAATCATGCTATGTCAGTTTCCTTCTATAGAGTCCTGGGGGTACTTGTACCCAAAATATTAGCTGTGTCTAGAGCCATGTGATGTATTCACGATACTCTCAGTCATGCTATGGACTCTTAGACTTCAGATAGTCTTATGACTTAGGAAAAATCCCCATGATCTCATGACTCAGTCAGTTGTCAGATATCAGTAGTATTCCCTTAGCCACAAAAATTCAGTAATGCAGTCGATGCTCAGTTCAGTTCAGTAAATTATGTTCAGTGTCCATTCATATGGGGATAGGAATTAGCACCAAGTAAACCCAAGGATGGGGACTCACCTATTATATGAGGGTGTGATCCCTAGAAGCAATCCTTGGATTCTAGAACTATGTAGCCAACATAGGTTGAGACATCGTAGCCTGCTATATGAGGGTAGATGAGGTGGCTTAACCTGGTATGTGAGGGTTCCCACCGTTCTCACTAGAGTTACCTATTATATGAGGGTTACTAACATGTTGTCCTTACCAGTTGCACGGTATTGACACCCTTCCAATCAGGGCATAGATTGGACCCCAGCTCAGCTATGATAGAACCTTTGGGGCATGTAGGTTAGATACTACTTCCCACAGTTTAATGTTATAGAATCTGTACTTTCAGTCTCAGTAATAGAACTCAGATAGTTCTTCATATTTCAGGACTGTCAGACACAGTTAAATCAGTTACAGTACGAAACTCAGATAGTTCCATCAGATTCAGGACTGTCAGTTACAGTCACCCACGTTATCAGTTATACTCAGATACAGTCACCAATATTATCAGCATTATTCAGATATAGTCCTTTATGTTATCAGTCATATCAGTTACTAGCATGTCATGTTAACACTATACAGACTCAGAAATTACGAAACCACATTGTCAGTTATAGTTACGTATTTATGCATGTATTCTCACGTTCATGTTAGACAGTCAGTTAGCATTATTCATGTTTGCAAACCTTTGTATATAGACTAAATCACATGCATACTCGGTACATATGTACTGATGTATTCGTGCTATGGTGCTTTCTTTTTATGTCTCACCGTAGGTTCAGAGACACGAGTTCCAGATCAACAGTAGATTCCAGATTCAGCAGTCAGAGTAGAAGTGAGTCCTCATCCTTCAAGGACATAATGATTTTCTATTATCTCATTGATTAGCTTATTAGATAGAGTTAGTTGGGGACATATCCCATCAAATCCTTATTCAGATTCTTCAGACTGTATGGGCCTTTAGTCTAGATGCAGACTAGATACAGACTATTATATTTTAGACTTCAATTTTGTTTTAGGTATTCTATTACCCCACACAAATGTTACGTTATTCAGTTATGTTCATGATCAAACCTTATGGCCTTTCAGTGCATGTTTCCACATTATTATGTTATCTTATACATATATAGGTACAAATATCAGTCATGGGTTAGCTTGTGGTCCTTTGGGGTCATGAGCATCCTGTAGGATTCTGGTTCAGCAAATCGGGTCGTTACAAATTTCTAATTAATATGTCAAAAATTTACATAATTCCAAGGCATGTTGAAATTGATTATTATGTCAATTAAAGGTGCTAAAGCTGAAATTTAGTTGCACATCAGTTAAATAAAATCTTTCCAAGATTTTATTTGATTGCTGGAAAAATACTTTTAGTGTTGTAAATGTGATTTTTTAATGCTGGAAATTGATAAAAACAGGTTGAAAGTTAACTTTTCAATGCTGAAACTTACGTTTTATATTGCTGGAAAAATTATGAAAAGGCTGGGACTGGTTTTTATTGCATAAAAGCATGAGACTGATTTCTTTATTGCAGAAAAGAATTAAAATTATTTTTTTATTATTATTGCAGAAAATTCTTTATAGGCTGGGACATAAGATTTAGTTGCTAAAATGCTATTTAAATATTCTAAAAATCAATACCAAATGTTGGAAAATAAATCAAACATATCAAAAATTAGTTAACATAGTATAAGTTAAGTCGACTTGCTCGAAGTTGATTTAATAAAGTTAATTATTAATCCTAAAACTTTTTATGTGACAAATAAATTAATAAGTAAATCCTAGATTATGTTTTACCTAAGTGATTCACATAAGGATATAATCCACATAATCCCCACCCCTCATAAGCAGTCCTCATAATTTTCACTATGTAACTTAAATATTTATGCAATAAATTAAAGACCCGAATAAAAGAGAAATAAATAGTGAATAAGGCTGGACATCCCCAAAGGCAACAACTTTCTAGCACAACCCGATCATAGTACCTGATCAAATGCAACAAAATACGCAAACACAAACCAGCCACACTATGCATGTAAGCTCATATTGGTTAAATAAAACATTCAATAAAATAAGATACCAATCACTCAGAAGAAGCAACAAGCAATTCAAACAGTCACAAATACTATAACATGCCATCATTTAAAGAGATTAAGGAATATGGGAGATTAAAAATAAATAAAAAAACTAATCTATTAAGCAAAATAATATCAAAATTAGAAGATGTAAAATTCAAACACAAATATTGCAACCAAATAGTAGATAAAACCAGAAAATTGAACGAGTATTTTGAAAGCAAAGAGCATAAAATTTTTTTTGCATAGGGAGATTATGAGATGAAAAGTTGTCCTAAGAATAAAGAGAGGCTACTGATTGTATAGTGTGAAAAATGAATCTTGTAAAATTCAGCCAAAGAAAAAAAAGAAAAAGAAAATGTTTGATAAAACTAGTCAACAAATTTTTTTTCCATAAACACCCATATCAATAGTGATAGATTATATAAATTCAGCCAAAAAATAAAAGGAAAACATAATATTTTGAATAACCAACCAATGAAAATTTACTTGAATAATTATTAAAATAATTCCTAAATCAATTAATAGTGAGAAATCATGTAAAAATTCAGTCAAAGCAATAAAAGGAAAAAAATATATTTTGAATAACCAATCAACGAAAATTTCCTTCAATAAACATGAGAATCCAAATAACATAGTATTGAATTCAAATTAATAACAGAGAAAGGAGAAAATTATACTTGGTAACTTGTCACACACCAAATAAAAAGAATTTTTTTTTACTAAAGTGAAAACTACCTCAATTAGTTAAATACAAATTCAGGGAAAATCAATTGGAATGGTGTAAATTTAATAAGCACATAATAAGCTTCTTCAAGTTAAAATGACAAACAATAGAGACGAATCAAAATGCAAAGATCAGGTGAAGATCATAACAACCATGAACATATTTGTACTATTTAGACTTAAATTAAAACATGGAATTAAACGTAAGATGGGTTCTCAAGAACTCATTATTTTTCGGCGAGTGAGGCGATGATGGATGGTAGTAGAAATTTTGCTTTTCCAATAGCTATTGTTGTTGTTATTTGCTGGTGGAACTCCAACGTTGGCTCAGCGGTGATTAAAGAGGGAGAACGAAGGTAACACGACTGTTGGTGGAGAATTGCACAGTGATTGTGGGAAATGTAGGAGAGGTGTAACACCCTAGGTTTTTGGTCCTTGAAAATTTCCAAAATTTTATCCTCACTACCTTGATTATGACTTACCTTTATGAGTCGTAGGGAGTCATGAAAAATTGTTAGACTCAAATTGTAATGTAAACTATGTGTGACTAAGTTCTTCTCTAAGTATGAGTGGATCGCTAAGAGTCGTAAGGACTCATTATGAGTTATTGAGTGCAAGTAATAGGATGTCCAGTGCTTACCCCAAATGGGTTCTATGTTGACTACGAATGGACCCTATGACTCGTAGCGTCCCATTACTAGTCATAGTAGTTAGGTCGTAGGGTTAACAGTATATGTGTGCCTTCAAAACTGTCTTGGCTATGACTCGTAGTAACAAGTCATAATGAGACCTTACGAGTCGATAGTGACCCATAGTCACTAACAAATAAATTTCAGCTTTTAAATTGAGAGAACTTTGGACAATTCCCTCCTTATCCAATTAAAACCCTATGTTCAAAAAGCACTTAAGCAGATTATATCTCAGTTATAACACAATCAGACACTTCCAAAGCTCTCTCAAGTCTCTTAAGCAACCATACTTAGGGTTTCCAAGAATTAGGTCATCCAAGGGCTCAAGGGTGGAATGTTTTCCATAAACATGGATATTTTAGACATGTTACTCTTCCCTAATTGCTAATTTATTAAAAATATATGTTTTAAAGTGTTGTTCATTTGGTATGGATGTTTGTTTTGAAACATGGGTTGAGGTTTCTAAATAACTGTTGTTTATGTGATGTTTCATGTTTTGCGCTACATGGGTTATGTTTAAATAGTGTTTTTAAAACCGATAAGATGCACGGGTATAGTGAATAACTTAAGGGATTAGAATTTCCCCAAACTTGTGACTTTTGAAGTGGTTAGGACCTCAACCCCTATTGTGAAAGTGGTTTCGAATATGAAAAATAGGTATATTAAAGCACTCTTAAACTATTGCATAATATGAAAAATTAATGAAGCATAATGATTTTTGAATTGAACCTGAAGTGGTTATGTAATTCCCCCCAGCTAATGTACAATTGGACCAAGGGGGTTATGAATTCCCCCAAGTAATGTAACTGGTTTGGCATATTGTATTACCTTGTAAGTGTAGTTGGTAAGATGATACCAACAATGTATGCCTTAATGTATAATGTGGTTCAATGAATGGGAATATGTGATACTTATTTTAATTGGGCCTTAATGAGAGTTTTATAGATGAGTCATAAAAGTAGAGGTCTCGAGGGACTAACACTAAAAACCGCGGTTGCCAATGTGGGGGTCTATATAACTGGGTGGTTTGAGTCCCTCTTAATATTATCACATGATTGAGAGGTTTAAGTACCTCATATTATATTACATGATTTGGTGCTTGTGTCACCTTGATATGCCAGGAGGTTTGAGTCCCCCATAGTGTATATGTATACCCTCTGGTTTAGGAGGTCACACACACTGAGGCCCTACTAGTTGGGGGAGAGCTGGTCCCATATAGCCTGTGGGTTCCTTCTTATATTATGATGGTTGATCTACACAATCTAGGCTAAAGTTTTACAATGAACGTTAAGCCTTGTTCCTTATCCTGATATGCCATATATATTTATTATACATCTGATTATGTGCATTGGATTTGAATTATTTGAACCGTTGATTACAATATTATGTTATCATTATCCCTGAGTTACATGCTAGTATTCACCGTACTAATCTTTTATAGATGCTGTATCCTCACGCGATGCTGGAACCGAAGATACCTCTACTTTTCTTGCAAAGAGTTAGGTGGATCGACTCGGTTAGTCAGTTTGTTGTGGTGAAGTGGTGAGCTTCCATTCTTTGGAATACTTAGACATTTCATCCGTTATTATTATAGATTAGAATTAATAGTTTTAATTATCATTAACATTATCATTTTCATGGTCATCTGTCAGAGTCAGGGACATGTCCCGACCAAGGCTGGTTTTAGTTTTTTTTGCATAGAGGCTTTGTCAGATTACTGTGGACTTAGGTGATGTTGGTCGATTATTTTAGCTGGTTACTGGTTATCGGTCATAGACTTATCTTTTATTCTTTAATCTTACCTTATCCTCTCTTGTTATATATTTAAAATTCATCTGACATTAGGTAATTTGTGTTCACATGGTTTGACATAGGAGGTGGTCTATGGTCCATGTGGGACTTGAGATGCTTATCATGGCCAGGCCTTGGTTCGGGTCATGACAAAGATTATATTAGAGCCTAGGTTTGGTATTGTTGAGTGTCCACAAAGCTGTGTCAAGTAGAGTTTCTTTTATAGGTGTGTAATGTGCCACACTTATAAGGGAGAGGCTATGAGGCATTTAGGAATTTACCCTTTCTTGTTATTCTATTTTTGGGATGTAGAGTCTAAGGTCATGAATCTCCTCTAATTCCCGTATGTTCACTTTTTAGATTATGTCTTCTGGAAGATCTGATGCTTTTGGAAACTCTTCTGTCTCATCTGAGGACAATATAGAAAGAGCTTGTCCTACTTTAGGAGTTCATATCCTATCTAGTGTTGCTGCTTTTGATTGTCCTAATGGAGATCCACCGATTTTCCCTATCCCTCCCCAGACACCTTGAGCTGATGTGTCTAATGTTGAGTTTTCCCAGTCGATTCATTTGCTTACCCAGTTGGTGGCCTCTCAAAATAAGCGGGTTGCTTCTATTTCTCTATCTTTCTAGTCCACTAAAGTTGCCTAATTTATGAGGTTGAGTCCTCCTACTTTCACTGGTTCTAAGGTTGAGGAAGATCTTTAAAATTTCATTAATGAGATGGAAAATATCTTTCATGTGATGCATGCTAGTGATGTGGAGGGTGTAGAATTTGCTGCTTATTAGTTGAGAAATATAGCATACCAATGGTATAAAGAGTGGGAGAAGCTTAGGGGCAATGATGCCGAGTCTACTTTGTGGGATGACTTCTCTAGTTATTTTCTTGATCAGTTCTTTTCTCAGGAGTTGAGGGAGGTAAAGGTTGAGGAATTTGTAAAATTGAAGCAACGGAGGATAATAGTAAAGGAGTATGACTTGATGTTTCATTAGTTGTCACATTATGCTCCTGAGTTGGTGTCTAGCATGAGGGATATAATGAGGAAGGTTGCTTACAGGTTATCCAGTGAGTTGATTTTAGAGAGAAAGGCTACCTTGTTGAACAAAGATATGGATATCACTAGACTTGTGTTGTATATGGAACAAGTGGAAGAGGAAAAGAAGAAACAAACAGAGTTGAGCAAAAGTGGATAGAGGTCTAAGAAAAAGTGGGGAGATTCTGGTTCTGACTTTATGGCTAGTTCTCCTTATCCAAAGCCATTGGGTGATTATTGTTCTCAGTATGATAGTGGGTTTAGAGAACCAGGAGCACAACCTCAGGCTAGTGGGGCTCAGCTAGCTCTATCATATCCTCTTTGTAGATTTTATGGCCAAGTACATCATGGTGTTTTTTGAAGAGGGGAGAAACAAGTGCTTTAAATATGGTCAAACTAGCCATATACAGAGGGATTGTCCTTCTAAGGTTGCTTCTGGAGCAAATAAGATTCCTGTTGCTACTTCATCAGCTCCTACACCAAAAGGTTCTACTTTTGCTTATAGATTCGACACTGGTTGAAATTGTCTGTATACAGTTACCACTAGCCAAGATTCTAAGGCGTCCCCCAATGTTGTTACTGGTATACAAAAACTCTTCTCTCGTGATGTATATTATCTACTTGATCCTGGGTCTACCCTCTCTTATGTGTCCCCTTATGTGGCTATTTGTTTTGGTTTTGACCCTGAGTGTATTTTTGATCCCTTCTCTGTATCCATCCCTGTGGGTGACTTCATTGTGGCTTAAAGGGTCTATAAGGGTTCTGTGATATTGGTCTATAGAAGGGAGACCTTGGTGGATCTGATAGAGTTGGACATAGTAGACTTTGATATGATTTTAGGATGGATTAGTTCCATTCGTGCTATGAGTCTCTTGATTATTCGACCCGAAGGGTTAGTTTCCACTTTACTAATAAACCAGTGATTGGATGGAAAGGTAGATCCCTAGCGCCTAAGTGAAGGTTCATTTCGTATCTTAAAGATCAAAAATTGGTTTTTAAAGGGTGACTCTATCACTTATTGCATGTTAAGGATTCTAGATCCAAAGGTCCTTCTTTGAGGACTGTCCTTATGGTCTGTGAGTTTATTGTGGGGTTCCCTGATGATCTTCCTGGTATTCCTCCTAATAGGAAAATTTATTTTAGGATTGATTTTTTTTCCAGACACTCATCCTATTTATATCCCTTCCTACAGAATTGCTCCGACTGAGTTGAAAATACTTAAGGAGCAGCTGAAAGATCTTCTGGATAAGGGTTTTATCCTCCCTAGCGTGTCTCTATAGGGTGCTCTCAAGCTTTTTGGGCGTAAGAAGGATGGTTTCCTTCAGATATGTATTGATTACCGCCAATTGAATAAGGTGACCATGAAGAATAAGTATCCATTTTTTAGGATTGATGATCTCTTTGATCAGCTTTAGGGTGCTAAGTACTTTTCTAAGATTGAACTTCGGTCTGGGTACCATCAATTAAAAATTAGGGAGGCAGATATCCCTAAGACTGCTTTCCGAACCCGGTATGGTCTTTTTGAGTTCATGTGATGTCCTTTGGTTTGAAAAATACCCCGATGATATTTATAGATCATATGAATAGGGTTTTCCCTCAGTTTTTGGACTTGTTAATCATTGTCTTTATTGGTGATATTTTGGTGTATTCCAAGAGTGAGGTGGATCATACCGATTACTTGTGCCTTGTGTTATAGACTCTAAAGCATCAACGTTTGTATGTTATTTTCTCTAAGTTTGAGTTCTGGTTGAATGCTGTGGCCTATCTGGGTCATGTGGTTTCTAGTGAAAGGATCATGGTAGATCTATAAAAGTTAGCGGGGGTTAAGAAGTGGCCTATACCCATGACTCCCACCGACATTTGGAGCTTCTTTGGTTCAGTCGGTTGTTATACAAGGTTTGTGGAAAGATTTTATTCTATTACTGCCCGATTGACTAAATTGACTCTGAATAAAGTGAAGTACTTGTGGTTGAATTTTTGTGAGGGTAGTTTCAAAAAATTGAAAGATAAGTTACCTTAGACTCCTATCTTGTCTCTGCCCGAGGAAACTGATGGTTTTATTATCTATTTCGATGCGTCTCAGGTGGGTTTGGGCTTTGTGTTAATGCAATATGGCAAGTGATGTCGCCCAAAACTAACCTTCAAAAGAAGTATGTTGCGGTCGATACCAAATATAGTAACCCAACTAGGTTGGGGTCGATTCCACAAGGAAAATGTTAAACAATTTCTTAATTGAGGTTTTATCTGTGTATGATTTTATGATACGCCCGTACCCTTAGCTTACGACTCGAATGCCCAATCGTATCTTCTCAAGACTATGCTTTTCTTCCTGGCCTTGGTTTCTGTTATGCTTACAATTCAACCTACGAGTCGTATGAGGTGTTAATGACTCGTGAGGAGACTCGACCTGCTGCAACTTTGGTCTTTTCAGGTGTTTTTCTTTGAGTTTCCTCCCAACACTATTCTAGACCAGTTTTACCTGCAATAACCATAAAAGTACATCATATCTACTAAAATGACATAAGTTCAAGCATAATTTCCTAGTTTTAAGCATTGAAAGTACCGTGTTTCCACGACACATTAACACCCTCAACTTAGAAGTTTGCATGTCCTTAGGCAAAGTAAAAACTAAAAACTATCACAAAACAATAATGCTTTAACAGGAAGATCCTAAGATACTTATGGCAGTGAACTTTCAGTCAATTTTCAACACCTTTATTCCCCCTCCTAATTTTACTTTTCAAGAAACAACCGTGTATACAATTCGGTACATGGAATGGCAAGATGGAATTCGATGATGGTATTACATAAGTAATAGACAACTGGGCATATACAAATCACATTCGCCGAACAGTCAAGAAACCTAACAACATACCCCATGTGTGCTCACAATTAAAGAAATCCCTTTTTTAACTGTCATCTAAGATTACCAATTCATTCAGGGATATATCAAACAAGGCTCTCGCTCACAAAGAGGTTTCTCCGGTGTATACAAAATACCATAGGCTTGCCCATGTGCTCTCTTCCTAAGCTTTTGAACAGTTGAGGTAGGATTACTAAAGGAATTTATCTGGTTTGTAAAGTAGATTATGGGCTGATATGGTATCTTTTTGGGATTTATTTAGAGACTAATCCTCCTTGACACTACGTATTTTTCGGAGTCCACTCATTTTCCATTTTTTTCTCTTTTATTTCTTCCCTTATGTCTCCCTTTTTATTTTAAGCACATGTCATGTTAAGCCAGGTGAGGTTTTCTTTTTCTCACTTTTTTATTCTTTTCTTGTAATTTTCTTTTTCTTTATTTTCTTTTATTTGTACTTCACCTATCCTTTTTCATTCATTTTTTCTTTCACCCATCTTTCATTACACTCGTTTTTCCTATGCACCCTTATAATAGCCACCCTCAACTTAGGCGATTTGCCTGAGTTGAGGTGCATAGTGTCCAAGGAGGACCAGGGCCCAGATAGGTTAATTGTAGAAATAGGCAGGTGAAATACGCGTAAATAACAAAATTGGTCGATTAAAGCTCAAATATTTGGCTCAAAGGGATTCATTCATTTTGTTTGGGCAATTAGGCTGTAGTGAACTTTCAATAAAAATGACCTATCATCATCTCTACTCGACTATCCTAGGCCTAGGTAAATGTAACTGGGCAAGTTCTAGATTTCGATACACGGGTAACTCAGTAATACCTCACGCACACTCGCACTGGGTTATATTGCTAGGTACTACGTATCTAGCTATGAAAATTTTTTCCTAGTTATTATATCCCTAATCCTAATGCCATTATTAAATTTGCAGTTATCTCATGCACATACACGATCACATAGTTAACAAAAAACTTTAGGAGGGGTATTAATTTTTCAACATATTTTTTTTTTCAAATCAGACCATTTCAAGCATAATTATTCAAAACACTCAATTGCCATAAATACTAATTCTCCTTCTATTTCAGCTATTCCCAGCACACACAGGAACAAGATAAAATAAAAAAACATAAAACCATAAATAGGACATCCCAGTTCTTTAAATTTTTAGAATGTGGCCACGGGCTTCGAAATATAGCAAATATTCCCTGTGGCAACTTGGTACACCCCCACCCTAAACTTAAAGCTTATGAATTATCCCTAGTGCATGTAAAAATTAAATGTAAGGGAATGGGAACATACTTGGGTGCTCAAGTAGCTGGCTCATATAATATCAGCATGTGGGCCCTCAGGTCGGGTCCCACCATCATCATCACAAGTTCCATCAACTGTCTAGACTGAATTAGCAATCGTGGCACTGTTGATGATTGGTGCGCTCAATGGAATATCATTCAGTGGGTCTGCATGAATTTCTCCCTCAACATTAATAATTGTCGGTCTTGAACCACCAGCTCCAACAACCATCCCCTCACCCGCCGGTCGTGCTCATCTTATATGCTATCTGCCTTAGCCTTTTTTGTAGCAACTTTCTCCTCATGCTTCCTCTTTTTTTTTTCTGGGTCTCCTCAACTATTGATTCTGAAATAGACCAAATATTATCAACATGGACATTGGGCAAAATAGTCTTGACCTCGGGGTCTAGGATAACCAGTTTATCGAACATCTCTATGACCATCCTCTTAATCTCAGCTACCTCGGCCTTCACCTCCATAATGTCCGAGGTATGGCCATTACTCAACTTCCAGGTCATCCTCAACTCAAATGCATCTAATTGATACTGCACCCGTCGTTCCTGGTGTGCCAACTGAGTATCAACCCAGGGCTCTATGTCCCCTTCTATGTTTCGGACCTTGGCCTCTAATGTAACCAATCTCATCATCGCCTAAGTCCACATAGACTATGAAATTAGCATAAAACTAGAAGGCATACTTCTCGAGCGAGGTGGTATAGACTGCCCTGGAGGGAGGGGTACTAGATTTACCCTCTACAGCTGAAGTCTATGCAGTCTCAGTTTTTCCACCTGTCTCAGCCATCTCGGTAGCCTCAGTCTGACTCCTGTACATCTTAGCAAGCATAGAGGCTCCTTGCCTCGCTTTCTTGGCCAATGGGTTGGCTGTATCCCGAATTACGACCAAGTTTGTGGTATTCGTAGCCTCTATCATCTCATTAATACTTGGGAGTTCCCATACCCCTGCAGCCAAACTCAGCTGTATAATCATTTACGGGTATGACAGAATAAACTTCTTACCCCCTACAACACAATCTCTTATCTCCTAATCTAGAAACTCTCCTACAATAAACTCTTAGCCAGATATGGATCCAACTATCAAAGCAACTTGGAATGGACTTAACACATTTTACCCAGTGAGGGGACAAAGCCCGTGTTGAGCCAACATCCACTATACCTTGGCCTCAAAATTAAGAGTATTCTTCTCTATATTCAATGAGGTGACATGAAGGCCACCAACTACCTACACTATATTCTCACTATTCGACGCTATTTGACTAGCAATCCACCAAAAATAATCCAGCTTCTCATCCGACCCCATCTGCTTACTGGTATTTTTTCTCATCTTCTTCAAATGGTAATCCATTTCACTAGTGTTTACCAGAGGTTGATAATTTGGTCTTTACAAAATATGGCAATAGTGCCTGAAGAGACATCGACCCACACACCCCAAATGAACAATGAAGTAATGGGGTCTCCATTTCTCCATAGCTGAACCTGTGGATATTGTATTTGCAGATCTCCCCTGTATGCTGTGTAAAACTCCTAGACTAGCGTGGGACTGTACTGCCTGAACTAATCCTCAAACCTGGTCAACTCTGCCATACCAGTAGTAATCAAGCATCTCTCGAGATACCAATTCCTTTTAATTTTTCCATTCTCAAGTCTGCTTAAGCCGTCATTATATGTAGCCTGCATATCGAGGTAACCCCACAATTCAATGATTGGAACCGGAGTAGGTGTGATGGCCAGTAGAGTGTGCTTCACATTAATCAGAGGCACGTGAACTTCTTTCACAACATTTTCTGAAATCTCTGCCTCAGAACTATATTCAACTTTGTTTTTCACCTCCAAAGGTGGAGGTGAGTGTGGAGGGGATATACTCGAGTTATTCCTTCTTATTTCCATGGATATATGTCCTATGAGTTTGCTACTTTCTTGCCCCGAGCAGGACTTTTGCCCCTGTGGTTAACTTTTGCCTTCACTGGGAACTCAACCTCATCACCACAACTAGTCGATGACTTAGTTGATTCAGAACTAAGGATGGTGCATTTTTCTTTCCCTTCTAGGCCGCTTTTTTGGAATAAGAAACACCTTTTGGAGGCATGGTACCTGAAAGTACACATTAAGTAGTAAGTAAATAAAGAAAAGAAATCAAAAAATCAAAAAATATATAGTAGTGTCCAAGTTTAGTTCAGGGTATGAGTAGGGCATACCATTCATATCGACTGGGTATGACTTGTATGACCGACTCGTATGATACTCAGTGTGTACATGGGTGTTCACTAGCCTGCATATGAGTCCTCCAAATGAGTTGTAAGACAAGGTATGACTCATTACCAACACTCATAAGTAGTGCATAAACAAAACCCTAAAACATGACCTCTTCCCAGGTCCTTACGACTTTCTTGTACTAGTTATATGGTTTGGTACGACTTATTTAGGCAAGTCGTACCCATACCAAAATTCAAAATTAGTTAGAATTTTATGTTGTTATTAGGTACGAGTCTCATTATGACCTCGTTACTTATGGTTATGAGTCCTAAGGAGTCTCCCATCCACTGCAACATAGAAGTTCAGCTTTAGAGTTGACTCCAATTCAAAATTCACAAACTATACACTACTTTATGCAGTAATATCACCCAATTTTAGTCAAAATAACACATAATATCAACACCTAAAATCAAGTTTACCACCGATTTCTATTTTCAACTCAAAACCTATGAACTAGGGTACCAAAATGCACCATATACATAATTATAACTCAAATCAAGTTTACAATATCTTACATTATCACTTTCAACTCAAAAAATAGAGCAATTAGGTTCAAACACTTACTTGAACGAGTGAGAGCTTAGGGTGCTTGAGTTTTTCAAAGTTCTTCCCAAAATTGTGCTTGAATTCGTGCAAGGTAAAGCATTTGAGCAAGTTGGTATCTAATTCAATGTGTTTTTTATGCTTGTAGAGCTTGAAATTTGATCAATAATGGAGGTGTGTATGTGTTTTGGATATTGAGTACCCTATTTGTTCTTTGTATTCATGTGCTGGGCTGGGCTGACCAGTGACCCCGACCTGATAAGCTTGGGTATGAGTCATGTGTACGAATCGTACCCAGGCTTACGGGTGTTTTCTTCAACTTGTATAGACCTGGAACCTTACCTGGGTTCTAGTGTGGATACGACTTAATATGATGAGTAGTACCTTGAGGGTATTACTCATTCTGAGAGTCGTAAAGACTCCAAAAACTTTTACCTAAATCTACATAGTCTACCAAGTTCTTAAGACTTACTCACAAGTTGTACCATTAATATATGACTCGTGAAGAGTTTGTATGACCAAACTTTTTGAACTTTTTTGGATCTTTTCTGCAATATTTAGTCCTACACACTGAACAAACATGTTACCCTGTAAATAAATAATAACAAACCATGGGTTTCCTCCCACGCAATGATTGATTTAACGTTACGATACGACATGGCTAAGTTGGATACTCAGCTTTTACCAACTATCTTTATGGGTTGCCTCCTATGCAACATTTCATTTTATGTCGCAACATGACATAATTACCTTAGTTACTCAGACTTCACCATGATCCATCTCAAGAATCATATTTATATTCTTAGTATTACCCATATAGTTCTTTACTCTTTGATCGTTCACCATTGAACAAGGATTCACCATCCCACTTTAATTCCGAAGCACCATATAGGAGCACTCTTAACACAGTAAATGGACCATACCATCCGGATTTTAACTTACCTAGAAATAAGAGAAGCCTTTAGTTGTAGAGTAATACCTGATCACCTTTCTCAAAGATTCTTTTCTCAATTTTGGAATCATGATGCAACTTCATCTTTTCCTTGTAAAGTGTAGAGCTTTCATAATGCCAAAGTCAAAATTCATCCAACTCATTCATCTTGTTCGCTATTGACTTGGCTGCATCTTGCCACTCAAAATTCAACTTCTTTAAGGCCCACGGTGCTTTATGTTCAAGCTCAATAGTGAAATAACAAGCCTTGCCATATACTAGCTGATAAGGTGATGCACCAAATAGAGTTTTGAATATTGTGGTAAGCCCGTAAGGTATCATCTAACTTTCGTGACCAATCAGTCCTATTGGCGTTTACTGTCTTGGCCAAGATAGACTTTATTTCTCTATTGGACACCTCAAATTTTTTACTAGTCTGCGAATGATAAGGTGTTTCCACCTTGTGTTTCACTTCATACTTCTCAAGCAGACTTTAGAATAGAAGATTACAAAAATGTAGCCCACCGTCACTAATAATAGCACTTGGGGTGCCAAATCAAAAAAATATGTGCTTTTTAAGGAATATAGTGACACTACGTTCTTCATTGTTTGGGAGCACAACTGGTTTGGATACATAATCCATAGCCATAAGTAAATACTTAATGCCAAATGAACTCACAAAAAGTCCCACGAAATCTATACCCCATACATCAAATAATTCGAATTCTAAAATAAGGGTCATAGAAAGTTCATGGCGTCTAGAGATATTACCTTGACGTTGGCATTGATCACAAGCAGAAGCAAAATCATGTGCATTTTTGTATATTGTTGGCCAATAATACCCATATTGAAAGATTTTGTGGGTTGTACGGGTTCCTCCATAATGACCCCCAACTAGCGAAGAGTGATAAGCCTCAAGTATGCTCGTTATCTCTATATCAGGTATACATCTATGAATAATCCCATCCACACATATTCAGAATAAATAAGGCTCGTCCTAGAAAAATTTCCTTACCTCATACATAAACTTCTTTCTTTGTTGGAAAGATCTTCTAGGACTAGATCACTAACTAGATAATTTGTATAATTTGCAAACCATGGAATTAGATCTTAGGAAGTTGCCAATAACTACTCATTTGGAAAACTTTCATCAATTTCTAGACCATCTTCCACTTTATACGTAGCTTCCTCCTCAAGTCTGGACAAGTGATCCGCAACTTGGTTCTCCGTTATTTTTCTATCCTTGACTTCAAAATCAAATTCTTGCACCAATAGTACCCACCTAATCAGTCTAGGCTTTGCATCTTTCTTTGTTATCAAGTACCAAAATGCTGCATGATCTGTGTGCATACTACCTTTATCCCAATCAAGTAAGATAGAAACTTCTCAAAGGCAAACACCACTGCCAACAACTCTTGTTCAGTCACTGTGTAGTTCTTTTGAGTAGGGTTCAATGCCTTACTGGCATAGTAGATGGGATGAAAAGTATTTTTTTTCTATGAACTAGAACAGTACCCAAGGCCACTCCACTTACATCCCACATAACCTCAATAAGGCAAGGACCAATCAGGAGACACAATGATTGGAGCTGACACCAACTTCTCTTTTAGGATTTTAAAAGCCTTCATACATGCATCATCAAAAACAAGTTTCACCTCATTCTCAATAATATTGCAAAGAGAATTAGCTATCTTTGAGAAATCCTTGATAAAATGCCTATAAAAACCTGTATGTCCTAAAAGACTCTAAATTTTCATAACAGAAATTGGTGGAGGTAATTTCTCAATCACCTCAATTTTTAGCTCTATCAACCTCTATGCCCCCTTTTGAAATCTTGTGCCCAAGCACAATACCTTCTTTCACCATAAAATGGCACTTTTCCCAATTATGTACCAAGTTGCATTCTTCGCACCTTCTAAGAGCATTTGCTAAGTGTACTAGGCAGTCTTCAAAAAAATCACAAACAATTGAAAAAATTATCCATAAAAACTCTGATAGTGTTTTATACCATATTAGAGAAGATGGACACCATACATCTCAAAATTATGGCTGGAAAATTGCATAGCATGAATGGCATACATCTGAATGCAAAATTCCCATAAAGACATATGAATGTGGTCTTTGCGTGGTCTTCAGGTGCAATAGCAATTTGGTTATAACTTGAATATCCATTAAGAAAATAGTACCATCCCCTGCCCGCTAATCTATCTAACATCTGGTCTGTGAATGGCAAGGGAAAATGGTCCTTTTGAGTCCATGCATTCAATTTTCTATAATCCATGCATACTCTCTACCCTATGATTGGCCTCATCAGCACTAAATCGTTCTTCTTATTGGGAACAATAGTAATACTACCTTTCTTCAAAACACATTATATCGGACCAACCCACTACTATCAGTAATGAGATATAATACACCAACATCCAACCACTTGATAATTTCCTTATTTACCACCTATTGCATAGGAGGATTGAGTTAACGCATGCTTTATACTTGGAATACACTCCAGTTTATGTTGAATTTTATGAGTACAAAGACCAAGCAACATACCCACAATGTCTATAATAGACTAACCGATGGCCCTCTTGAATCTGTGTAATACTAATAACAATGCTTCCATTCCTGAGTCAATCAAATCATCCATAATATTTACTGCTAAAGTATTGTTTGCCCCAAAATATTCATATCACAAATAAGAAGGAAGGGCTTTCCTCTAAGATTAGTTTCTCTTCAATGGATGGATGAGCAGGTGGAGTAGTTCTATTCGTCAAATCAAAATCAAGCTTGTTTGGTTCATAAGTGTAAGAACCACTCCCATAAACTACACATACCATCTCATCATACTTCTCAATGCCATCACTGTCAAAGTTTATAATCACTGCTGCTAGCGCTTCAACAGCTAACCTCTCTTCAATAGGAACAGTAATATCAGAACCATCATCCCAAAGAGTAATAGAATCAACATCATAGAATGATTTTGTTTCATTATTATACATATTAATCATGGATACCACTCTTAACTCATCTGGCTGCTTCATGGATTTGCATACATTAAATATCACTTGTTCATCATTGAGTCTCAACATCAGATGTCCTAGCTCCAAATCAATCAACATCCTTCCTATAGCCAAGAATGGTCTTTCCAAAATAATTGGGACTTGAAAGTCCACTTCATAGTCCAATATCACAAAATTCGTAACAAAAATAAAAGAAGCCACCTTCACCAATATATTATATAAAATACCAACTATTTTTTTCACTGTCATGTTTGCCATCACTAATCTCATGGTGGTTGGTTTGGGAGCCCCAACCCTAACTATTTAAATATTATGAATGGCATGAGGTTAATGCTAGAACCCAAATCACATAATTCATGAGCAAAGTTGGAAGATCCAATGGTGTAAGGTATAGTGAAAGCACCAGGATTCCCCTTCTTATCCACTAATGATCTAGTAGCTATAACACTACAATAATGAAAATTATCGACTGGCTCATAACTGATTGACCTCTTCTAGGTAATTAAATCTTTCATGAATTTTGCATATCTTGGCATTTGCTCTAATTTCTTTATAAGTAGGATGTTGACTGATAGCTATTTTAGCATTGATAAAAACTTTTGATACTTACCGTCTTCTTGTTTTTTAGCCTTTGAGGAAAAAGAGGATGAGGTATTAGGATAAGTTTCAAAACAGGATCCTCGGCCTTATTTTCTCTTTTATCTTACTTGCTACTACTATCCACATCAACAGGATCATCATTATTCTTTTGCTCCTCTACATCTGGTATAGGTGGGTCTATGGTTGATTTACCACTTCGAGTAGTAATGGCGTGGTAGTGGCCATCATTCTTTAGATTAGCCACTATGTTTCTCAAGAGAGTGTCAGACTGACTTTAATTTAATGTGGTTTATACCTGACCAAATTGTTGTTCCAACTGCTTGATTGTTGTAGCACGTGACTCAACTATCTGGTTTAGCCTTGGAAAGTCTGCCTTGATATCCTTAAGGCAGCTCTCTTGACTTTCTTGCCCCATGGCTAATTTTGATAATAGTGCCTCTATCCTGGATTTTGAATCATGATTACTTGGAATATATTTTTCACTCTTCTCCTTATAGTTATTTTTTCACCATCAATCACCATCTCTCTCTCTACTTCTATCTCTGTATTTGTCATTATAATAGTTTTGACCTTAATTCCCTTGCCCTTGGGCTTGGAAATCTGCCGAGCTATGATCAAGATACTTCACTTCTTTTTTAGATTTTATCTCAGAAATTTTACAAGTAGATCTCTATGCCACAGCTACATTCACTTTCTAGCACTCATTATTGTGAACTATTTTGTAAGCAACCCAATATCAGTCCAAAGCTATGCAATCTCTTGTGCTACCAAATCATGAACAAATCCATAATCATTGGCCGCTACAAAACCATATGTACCTGCACCATATTCTGCATCTCTAGTTTGCTAACCTTTATTATTCACTAAAATATCACCCAATATATCCTGCGCAATATCCCACCGAAGACACATGAATGCACCTTCCAAAATCATATCTGCCATTGTTCTTGAACTGACATTCAATGATCTATTGAATAGTTCCAATAAATTTGATCCTCTAATTCTGTGATTAGG
Source organism: Capsicum baccatum var. pendulum (assembly GCA_030864225.1). Classification (NCBI taxonomy): domain Eukaryota; kingdom Viridiplantae; phylum Streptophyta; class Magnoliopsida; order Solanales; family Solanaceae; genus Capsicum; species Capsicum baccatum. The sequence goes on from CM061550.1 coordinate 139,224,046, forward strand.
TACTATGCTCAGTTTCTTCTTGAATCTAAACCATGCCTCATACAAGGATTCTGTGTGTAACTGTCTGAAGTTATAAATCTTATCTTTCAACTGCAACATCCATGTAGGAGGGAAAATTTTTTTCAAAAATTATTTGAGAAACTCATTCCAAGTAGTGATTGATCCTTTTGGAAGTTCCCCTAACCATAGTGATACTTCACTTGTCAACGAAAATGGGAACAACCTCAATATCAAAGCTTCCTGATCCACTCTCAAAATAGAATATGATATTCATATCCCAGTAAAATTAGAAAGATGCATGTTTGCATCATCAATAGATGATCCCAAAAATACACCCTTGAAATTAAGAAATTAGATCATGGCACTTGTAATATCAAATTTCACATTGGGGGGTAAAGGAGGAGGAATGATGGCTCTTGTCTTAGCAGGTTCAACATAACACATATCTTATTCATGATCGTATGGGTGTAAGTACTGATATGCAGGAATCAATAGAGTTCTACCTCTATGAACTCTGTCTTGATGCTCAGCTACTTGTCTAGGCTGGCTAATCCTCTTTGCTAGGCTATCCCAACCTTTTTAGCTAATCGTGCCTCTTCGACTGCTCTGCTATCTTCCTCAACATCAGCTATTATTTGTTTTATCTATAAATTTGTAACATTCTATGGATAAACTAGAGCACATAGGAGTGTCACATTAGGATCAATATATGTAGGGTCTTGAACCCTATCACGAACTTGTCCTAATATTCTTCTTGGTATTTAAATAATTTTCTTTGGCTCTAGATAAAAAAAGAGTATGAGATTGCCTCTTTCCTAGTGTTTGACATACATTGGCATATGCCAAATCAAAATAAAAAATAAAACCTACAAATTTCACTAAGTCAATTAACTACTCAAACCGTCTTCCTCAACAACGACGCCAAAATTTGATGTCACCCAAAACTAACCTCCAAAAGAAGTATATTGCAGTCGATGCCGAATATAGTAACCCAACTACGTTGGGGTCGATCCCATAGGGAAAATGTTAAATAGTTGCTTAACTTGATGTAATTTGTGAGTAGTACGGAAAGTAATGTGGGAATTTGGAATTATCAGTAACTAGTAACCAAATTTTGAATGCTCTGAGTTGTAAACAATAAGAGACGAACACTAGGATTGTGTTCCCCCTGGCTTCACGTGTTTAATCCATCTATTCTACTACTCTGCATGTAAAGTCGACAAGATATGTATTACCAACCATTTTATGAACGTATTGGTATATCTCACCCTTTACTTTATGAGTCTCAGGGTATCATTTTATTTCTCCTTGTCTGTGAGTTTAGTTCACTTTCACCTTTTGAGCCTTAAGTGATTCGACGAGATAATGGAATAGTATAATGGAGGTGAAACTCAAATTACTGTCTTAATCCTCTTTTCCCATCACAAACTCCCTTGTGAGGACGTTTGCAAATATAGGCTATCCCCAAGATTTTAAAGTAGCTTTGAGGTCAATTATTGTAAACAATATTAAGATACATTCCTAGATCCTAAAATAGTTGAATCTCCCACTTCTTTTACATAGATAATTCACCAGGGTTCCCACAACCCTAGTCAGTGACATTATCCGCTCAAGTTCTTATAAGAAACCATGATTATCAATAAAGAATACATGTAATTAATTGCACTAGAATAAGATGAATAAAATTCCAAGTCTTCAATTGAATAAAAACCCAAAATCTCAAGAATAATTGTAAAGTATGTAAAGTACATCAAAAATAAGTTAAATGAGTTTTCTAATTAAAGATAAACCCTAAGATATTTATATTATCTTAAAAATACTTAGAAATCCTAATAAAAATGGAAAATGTAAAGTTATGTCAGGATAAGGTATGACTCACTCATCTACTCATAACGTCTTCTTATGAGTCATACTGTGCCTCTCATATCCACTTCAGTGTCGGGTCTTCTAGGCTTTAACTTTTTGTTCTGCTTATGAATCTTGCTCACAAGTCATACCTTAATCATATGACTCATGACCTTCAATCGTATTCCCTAGGGACTTCTGTCTTTCCAAGCTCTAACACTGGTCTGCTTACAGTTGGATCATACGAGTCATACTCAAACTTTTGAATCATAGTCTTCTGCCACTTTAACTTTGAATATCTTCCCTCGGCTTTCCTCTGTGTATGATTTTATGATACGGCTAGTACCCTCAGATTACGACTTAGATGCTAGTCGTATCTTCTTAATACTTTGCGTTTTTTCTTAGCCTTGGTTTCTGTTGTTCTTACAAGTTGTATGAGGTGTTGACGACTCATGAGGAGACTCGTACCTTATGCAACTTTGGTCTTTTTAGGTCTTTTTCTTCTAGGTTCTTTCCAATACTATGCTAACAACAAAAGCACATCATATCTATTATAATGACCTAAGTTCAAGAATAATTTCATAGTTTTAAGCATCAAAAGTGTCCTGTTTCCATGACACATTAGCAAGGTGGTTACTTATGATTCTATACAGTTGAAAGTTTATGAGAAGAATTATCCGACTCTTGATTTGGAATTATTCGCTATGGTGTTTGAATTGAAGATCTGGCGACATTATTTGTATAGGTTCCATGTTGATGTTTATTCTAACCATAAGAGCCTGTAATACATGTTCACTCAGAAGAAGATAAATCTTAGGCAAAAGAGATGGCTTGAGTTGCTAAAGAACTATGACATGTGTCTCCACTATCATCCAGAAAAGGCTAATATGGATGCTGAAGCTCTTAGCATGTTGTCCATGGGAATATTATCTCATATGAATGAGGAAAAATAGGATTTGGTTAAGGATGTTCACTATTTAGCTAATCTTTAAGTCTGTCTCTTAGATTTTGAGAATGGTAGTGTGATTTTTCAAGAGGTGGCGAAGTTATCTCTTGGTGCTGAGGTAAAAGAGAAGCAAGTGTTGGTCCCTATTTTGATGCAAATCAAGATGATATGGGTAGGTAGAAGGTGATGGTTTTTGATATTGGTGGTGATGGTATCTTGAGGTACCAAGGTAGATTATGCGTTTCCAATATTGATGGGTTGCGGGAAACAATTTTGGCCAAAGCTCTTGAGTCATGTTATATGGTACATTCTGGTTCGACAAAGATGTATCATAATCTTAAAGAGTATCGATGGAATAATCTGAAATTAGATGTGGCCGATTTTGTGGCTAAGTACATGGTGTGTCAGCAAGTGAAGGTAGAGCACTTGCGGCCTGGTGGGTTGACTCAAGAAATTGATTTGCCGATATGGAAATAGGAAATAATTAATATGGATTTTACTACTGATCTTCTGCGGTCTCTCCAAAAATTTGATTTGATTTGGGTAATCGTGGATAGGATGACTTAGTCTGCTCACTTCTTGCTAGTGAGGACTAATTTCTCTTTTGAGGATTATGCAAAGTTTTTCATTGACTAGATCATGGAGTTGCATGGTTCTCCATTTTCCATCATATTTGATCGAGGTACCCAGTTGTTACCTTACTTTTGGAGGTTATTCCAGCAAGGTTTAGGGACTAAGGTAACCCTTAGCATCTCTTTTCACCTGCAGACGAATGGGAAAGCGGAAAGGATAATTAAAGCCTTTGAAGATATGCTTTGGGCTTGTGAATTTGATTTTGGTGGAAGTTGGGTTGACCACTTGCCTCTTATAGAATTTGCCTATAACAACAGTTATTACTCTAGCATTGGTATGGCCTCATTTGAGGACTTATATGGTAGGGGGTATAGGTCTCCTATTGGATGGATTAAGGTTAGTGAAAATAATTTATTTTGCCCGATTTGGTTCACCAAGCCATAGAGAAGGTAAAGGTAATTTGGGATAGACTTAAATCCACCCAAAGTAGTAAAGGAAGTTAGAGTTCAGTGTGGATAATTGGGTGTTCTTAAATGTGTCTCCTATGAAGGGAGTGATGCGGTTTGGTATGAAGGGAAAGCTCAGTCCCTATTTTGTTGGTCCATATTTGGTTTTGAAGAGGGTTGGAAATATTGCATATGAATTGGAGTTGCCTTTTAGATTTAGATCCATTCATCTGGTATTCCTTGTTTTGATATTAAGAAAGTGCATGTGTGATCCTTCAATGGTCGTTGCTTTGGAAAAGGTGGGAATTTTAGATTTCTTGTCTTATGAGGAAGTCTCAGTTGAGATTTTGGATCGACAAGTCTATCGATTATGGACCAAGGATGTGGCTTCGGTAAAGGTTCTTTGGAGGAACCAAAAGGTTGAAGAAGCTACCTGGGAAGCTGAGGAGGACATAAAGTCCAAGTATCCATTCTTGTTCCCCATTTAGGTAAATCATGCTTGAGGTATGTGCATTTCTTAACATCTTTGTTTTCTGACTTTGTCAAAGGAGATTATGATTTCCTTGGTATCTATGTTTTTTTTCTTTGATAAAAGTAAGTGTGGTTTTATTTGGAGTCAAATAGTGCTAGTAAATGCCTTGTTCTATCATTCTAGGATGAATGATCCTAAGAGGGGAGTATTTAACACCCTAGTTTTTTGGTCCTTAAAAATTTCTAAAATTTTATCCTCACTCCCTTGACTATGACTTAACCTTACGAATTGTAGGGAGTCATGACGAGCCCTTGGACTCAAATCGTAACCTAAAAAGTAAGTGTATGACTAAGTTCTACTATGAGTACGAGTGTCTCACTAAGAGTCGTAAAGACTCACTACGAGTCATTGGGTACAAATCGTAAGATGTCTAGTTCTTACCCCAAATGGGTTCTATGTTGACTACGACTGGACCTTATGAGTCGTAGGGTACATTATGAGTCATAGAAGTTGAGTCATAGGGTTAACAATGTGTAGATGACCTGGAAAATCTCTTGGCTATGACTTGTAGTAATGAGTCGTAATGAGACCTTACGAGTCGTATAGTGACCCGTAGTCACTGATGACTAAATTTCAGCTTTTAAATTGAGGGCACTTTGGAAAATTCCCTCCCCACCCAACTAAAACACCACATTCACAAAGCACTTAAGGGGGTTTTTTCTCAATCATAATGTAATCAAACACTTCCAAAGCTCTCTCAAGCAACCATACTTAGGGTTTCTAAAAAGTAGGTCATCCAAGGACTCAAGGGTAGAATTCTCTCCATAAACTTGGATATTTTAGGCGTGTTATGCTTCCCCAATTTCTATTTATTTAAAATCATATGTTTTAAAGTGTTGTTAGTACTGTATGGATGTTGGTTTTGAAATATGGATTGAAGGTTTTGAATAACTATTGTTTATGTGACGTTTTTATGTTTGTCCCTTCATGGGTTATGTTTAAATGCAGGTTTTAAAATTGATTTGATGCATAGGTATAGTGAATAACTTAAGTGATTCTGATTTCTCCAAACATGTGACTTTTGAAGTGGTTATAACCTCAACCCCATATTGTGAAAGTGGTTTCGAATATGAAAAATATGCATGTTAAACTACTCTTAAACTATTGCATAATGTGAAAAGTCTATGAATCATAATGATTTTTGAATTGAACCATAGGTGGTTATGTAATTCCTTAAGCTAATATATAATTGAACTAAGGGAGTTGTGAATTCCCCCAAGTGATGTTACTGGTTTAGCATGTTGATATTACCTTGCAAGTGTAGTTTGTATGACAATACCAACAATGTATGCCTTAATGTGTACCGTGGTTCAATGAATGAGAATATGTGATACTTGTTTTAATTAGGCTTTAATGAGGGCTGCTTAGCAGAGTTGTGAAAGTAGAGGTCCCAATAGACCAACACTAGATACCGCAGTTGCTGATGCGAGGGTCTATATGACCGAGTGGTTCGAGTCCCCCATATTATTATCAAATGATTGGGAGGTTTAGATCCCCCATATTATATTACATGATTAGGTTCTTGTGTCCCCTCGATATGTCGAGAGTTTTGAGTTCTCCATAGTGCATATGTATACCCTCTAATTCATGTGGCTACACGCACTAGGGCCCTACCAGCTGGAGGAGAGCTGGGCCTATATAGACCGTGGGTGCTTTCTTATGTTATGATGGTTGATCTAGACAATCCAGGCAAAAGTTTTACAGTGTATGTTAAGCCTTGTTCCCTATCCCAACATGTGATATATATTTGTATATTCATTTGAGTATGTGCATTAGATTTCGATGATTTGAACCGTTGATCACAACATTATGTTATCCTTATTCTTGAGTTACATGCTAGTGTTTACCCCACTAACCATCTCTGAATGCTGTATCCCCATGCGATGAAGGCACCAGAGATACCTCTACTTTTCTTTCGTAGAGTTAGGTGGATTAACTCAGCTAGTCGGTTCGTTGTGGTGCAGTGGTGATCTTCCATTCTCCAAAAGACTTAGACATTTCATCCGTTTTTATCATAGATTAGAATTAAAAGTTTCCTTATTATTAACATTATAATTTTCATGACCATCTGCCAGAGTCGGGGACATGTACCAACCATGATTGATTTTTGTTTTCTTTGGATAAAGAATTTGTCGGATTACTGTGGACTTGGGTGCTGTAGGTTGGTTATTTTGTTTGGTTACTGGTCATCGGTCATAACTTATCTTGTATTCTTTAATCTTACCATGTGCTTTCTTGTTATATGTTCGGAATTCATTTGATGTTGGGGATGTTGTGTTCATGTGGTTAGGTACAGGGGGTGTCTCTGATCCATGTGGTACTTGAGATGCTCGTCATAGCCGGGCCTTGGTTTGAGTCATAACAAAAAGAGCGACGATGATATTCTGATGGCGGTAGCGGTTGTTTTGTGTTGGTGACATCAGATTTTTTTAGATAGATAGAGAGAAAGTATAGAGTGAGGTGGGGTGTGTGACTGAGTGGAAGAATAGGGTTAGGGTTTTATTCATTTAAAAAAGAAAAGAGTGGAGTAGTTGATCTTAATCGTTGGATCAATCTTGATTGACGATTGGGATTAAAGTTGGCTTAAAAATTGGGTTTTTGAAAAGATGAATATAGAATTTCATATTAGGTTAAATTTAAATTAATTTTGGGCTAACATTGGCATAAATTGGATAAAATATTGCAAGAAGTTAAATAATTGAGAAAAAATGAATTGAATTTGTGCTGCTATTAGATAAATAAAGTAAATTAATATCAACAACAACGACAACAACAACAACAACAACAACAACAACAACAACAACAACAATAATAATAATAATAATAAAAGAGTAAAGCATTATGTACCCCCATGAACTATGACCAAATTTTCTACGATACACTCTAAATTCACAAGGGTCCTATTACCCTCCAAAACTCAATTTTAGTGTATTTTTATCACTCTTTTTAGCTGTTATGGCATGTTTTTAGTTGACGTAGCACCTTTGATATGGGCCCCATTTTTATGTAATAAAGGTGCCATGTTAGCACAAGAGGGTGACAAAAATATGCTAAAATTAAGTTCAGGGAGTAATAGGACCCATGTGAAGTTGGAGTGTGTCGTAACAACTTTGACCATAGTTCAAGGTGGTAATGGAAGCTTATCTAATAATAAAATAAACAAAATCATTATTCTCTATGTAAATAAAATTAACGACACGTAATATATTATTTAAAATCGACGATAATAATAATTTAAAATAAAATAGACACCCATAGATTATAAATACAAAATTTAAAATTAATGTAATAATAATGATAATAATAATATAGTCTAGGTGTTTATAAATTATGAGTATATTTACGAAAAAAATTTAATAACTGTTGAAAATATTATGTTTAAATTAATGAATTATATAAAATATAAACTTAAATAAAGTGAATACTTCAAAATCATGAATATGACACGTCAATATTTATTTGATACCAAAATAATGCATAAAAATATTAATATTCGAAATTAATAGTTTTTGGTAAAATAGCAGCCTAGGAGGCATATCAGGAGGTTAAAATTGGATGTCAACAGCTGTCCCTTCGTTGCTTGAGGATGATAAATGAATTGTTGAGAAACAAAAGTTGACATAGTAGCTAATTTTGTCCGACCGAGAAAAATGATTTGTTACATTTGAAGCAACAAAAGGTGGCTTTAAAATAGTCTAGCCAAGACTTTGTTTTTTAAGTGATCTACATATCTCTGGTGTTACGAGAATCAGATCATGTGTAGTTCTAGATTTAGGAATAAATGAGATTTCTAAAGAAATTAACGAATGTGGAATTTAAATAACGATAGTACGAATAGAAAAGATTAGAGTATTACTTGTTTTGAAATGTGGAATGTAAATATGATTTAGGACATAGGGATAAAGAATTATTTTTCAAAAGTGGGAGAGATATCAAAAATTTAATAGTAGCTTAGATAAGGTTTGGCGAGAAATCCACTGCCGTGTTAAGGCTATACGAGGAACCCCATGTCGAATGTCATTTTAAGGTTCTACAAGAAACCCTATGAATGTCGTTGTAAGGTTCTACAAGGAACCCTATGAATGTCATTTTAAGATTCTACAAGGAAACTAATCTCAAATGTTGTTTTAAGGCTCTACAAGGAATTCGATGTCAAATGTTGTTTTAAGGTTCTACAAGGAACCCAATGTCAAGTGTCATTTTAAGGTTCAGTTAGGAATCCAATGCTAAATGTCATTTTAAGATTCGATTGAGAGTGCAATGTCAAATATTGTTTTAAGGATCTACAAGGAACCCAATGTCAAATGTCCTTTTAAGGGTCTATGAGGAACCCAATGTCAAATGTCCTTTTAAGGTTCTACAAGGAACCCAATGCCAAATGTTTTTTATAAAGTTTGATTAGAAACCCAATGTCAAATGTCGTATTAAGGTCCAGTTGGGAGCCCAATGTCAAATGTCATCTTAAGGTTCTATAAGGAACCCAATGTCAAATGTCGTTTTAAGGTTCTACAAGGAACCCAATCTCGAATGTTGTTTTAATGTTCTACAAGGAACCCAATGTCGAATGTTGTTTTAAGGTTATACAAAAAACCCAATATTGAGTTTAACATATAATTATTAATGCAATATAATGTCAATCTTGATGTTGTTAGAGTTAAAAGATAGAATAACTTAGTGCCATTCCCCTATTAGGGATGTAGTTTGGCTTCCTTGATGATTTTCTAAGGTTGTTGCTACATTTGTACCTGTTGTCTGCACTTAAAGTAAAATTGCCAGTTTAAAAGTACTATTGATTCATACCTTGGCTTAGTTCGACTCTTTGTCGTTGCTTTTATTTCATGGATTGTTATATTGGCACTCCATTATGGTGAAATTTTTGAGGAATCCTAACAAATTTCTGCAAGAGTTTAGGATAAAAGGACACCTTTTTCACTCCTTGTGAATCAATATATTGCTTTCTTGTGGAATTTTTGAGGTTTTCTCAAAAACTCAAAAATTATGCCAGTTTTTACTTTTGAAGTCTTATATCCCTGCTTCATTCAAACAAAATATTAGTTCAAGAGAAATGGTTGTCCTATATTTGAACATCGTGATTCCAATTTAAATCTGCCTTTATATGCTCAAGAGTTGGGCTTACTACTCTGATACTTTAGATATATAAGAATTTGAGAAGAGTTTTTTAAATTAGACATAGAGGGGAAATAAAATTTGTATTAGATTAAAACCAGACCTCAAGTGGGATGCCTACGTATCCAAATGGAAGTGAGGTAAAACATAGTTAATGAGTACAAAGAAAAGGTAGATAAAATAGGAAAATGTTATTAGCCATAAGGAGGATAAATAAATAATGATGACATTTTGCTTGTGACTATGATGGCCTATCCTTATCAGTCCATGTGATGTGTTTTACGTTTTTTTCATGAACATCTTGGAAATATTTTCGTCGGATCACCTTGAGCAAAGATTTTTCCCATAGTGATAGGATCAGAGGTGTTGGTTATCAGGCCTTGTTGAAAGTTTATCATTTTCTTTTTAATTAGATTCTGGATCTTGTACCTTAGTGCCGAGCATTCCTTAATATCTTGACCTTGAATATTCGAATGATAAGCACAATTTTCAGTTGAATCAAATTAAGGAGGTGGATGCACATAGATCCATCCACTCTTTGGTTGTATAATACCTTGGTCCCTCAGTCTTTCAAATATGTTCACCAAGGATTTAACCAAAGGAGTAAAGGTACGAGGCCTTATTCTCTTTGGTTGATGAAAAACACCTTGTACTTGGTAATGCCTATGTTGAAAGTTGGGTTCTATACAAAAAGCCTTATTATGAAAATCTTGATGGAAAGAGTAGGGTTAAATCTGTTAAGCCTCATTTTGAGAATTTTGTGATTAATAAGGTTCAAGATGCACATCACAAGAACCAAAAACAGCACAAGACACCTCATTATTCTAATAACTATATTTTTGAGGTATGAAGGGTGATGAATCCTTTTCCTTTTCCTTGGATGGACTTTTTGGTGTTTGAAAAGTTTCTGGTATTATAGAAACATTAATAATCCTCCTAGTTCGAATTCCATATTCTAATTTTTTTCCAATTGAAATCAGACTCTCAAAACCATGACAGCCTAAGAAGAACAATTTTTGAAAGTATATTCCATCTAGTGAGCATATTCCTCAAAATATTCATGGTTCATTCTCTTTATCTTGAGCTAATCTCATATTCTTGGACCAACATTGATATTAAACTTATATTGTCCCATAAAATCTTGAGCCACATCTTCCCATGTATGCCATTTGTCAAAATCTTGTTTGGCAACTCAGGTGAACGCCATTCCTGACAACCTTTGAATTAAAAATCTCATTAGAAGAGCCTCATCATGTCCTATGCCAACTAGTCTTCCAAAATAGTCCTTGAGATATGTGATCGAGTCTCTATGTCTATCAAACATGTTGAACTTTTAAACTTTGTATCCCGGAGGTAACACAACCCTTGAACATACACATGGTTTCTCATACCTCAAGTCGTGAATACCTTTAGAATGTAGTTTCTGTTCTAACCTTTTTTCTAAGTCACAAAGCTTTTGTCAACGTGCATCTAAATCAATTCTCTCACTTTTAAAAGTGTTACGTACTGAAAGAAACTATTGAGAGGGTGTGTGAGTAAGGTGAGGATAAGAAGGCACAGTCTAAATAGTGTTTTTTCTTGGTCGAGGAGAAAAAGGGATGGAATTTTTTTGGATATTGAACATATTTGTCATACTGCAGATTTTTAATTGAGTCGGTTCAATTTCTAGACAACCTTTAAATAAAAAATAGTAAATCATACAAAAAAAGAGTCAGTGTGGCAATAAGAGAATAGATAGTATAAATATGACTCATATTGTCAAAGAGGACTTTAAGGCGGATAGGTAGGCTAGAACTTAAGCTTTAAAAGCAAACGGAGATCAAAAGATAGAGATAGACTCTAAGCATTTTTCAACCCGAATGACATGAACTTGAAGTAGTAAACCCAATAGGAAAAGATATAGTATGACTATATGAGTTACATTGTCAAATAAGACTTTACGACAAATGGTTGGGTTAGAACATAAGCTTGAGAAATGAATCGATATAAAAAAAAGAGAAGATAGGCTTAAGAAAGACCTAGGTACTCAATTTGTACTTAAAGATACTTAAAAGATGCACATATAATATTTAAGGAAACTTCATTCGAAAGAAATGAAAGGATTGGAGATTTTAAAAGTTTTAACAATTTTGAAGAATTTACTCTACTGATATTTAGTTTGAAACATTTGAGAATTTGAAAGACTATAAAAATTATTTGAATAATTCCAAAAGGTTCTACTTTTCACCCTTATGACATTATGGAAAGACAAAAAAAGGAAAATATGATTTGATAGAAAAACTATTTGAGACATTTTTAAATACTAGGATATTTTGTAAAGAAAAGGGAAAAGGAAGACCACATCCTTAGAAAGGATTGCCCACGTATCTTGTTAGAATAAGATCAGGTCAACCATAGTTCAGAATCCAAGACTTATATAACGGATATAGATGGATTATGGATGAAATAATCAAGGTAAGTTATCAAATACAAATGTAAGAACAAATTAAAAAACAAATTCGATATATGCATATAAATTATGAAGACACCCTAGATTTATCAGAATTCATATTTCATATTAAAAAAATATATGATTGAGCTCTAGAGAACAAGAGTGGTTTTTTGAACAGGTTTCCTCAAGAAGACAACTTGAGAGAGGAAAAGCTAAAGATTGTCGATGCACCGCTGCTCGATCGATTCACAAGGCATTTTCCATAGTACGTTTTAGGAATGAATGTTCATCCAAGCGCACAACCATTCTTTAAAATAAAATAAAATGAGGTTCCAAGTGGAGGAAGATATTAACGGAATGACAGATATGAAAAAAGTAACATATAGCACATAACAACAAAAAACATTAAGCAATATAAATTCAAAATTAAAGCTATAACAAAAATATAAGACAACACATAATCAATCAAAGGAAAAAAAGGAGAAGGGGGTGAATATGGAGAAATATATAACTATACAAAAGAAAAAATAAGGAAAAACAGAAGGGGACTAATATGTAGAAATGACAAATCATAATGCGAAAGATAAATAATTAGGGAGACACATAGACATTAAAATAAAGTTCAGAAAAATAAAAAGAATTCCACATAAAACACAAATTCATAATGGTTAGAACCTAAGTCTACCCAACATTTTCACCATGCTGACACCCCATTTTTCTCATGAAAAGTGAGATTCGATGTGACAACTCTTTTTAGAGCTATTTAAAGAGTGAGAGTCGTCACCTAATGAATTCAGATGTATTCGGGCACCATTCTATTATAAATATATTTTATTATTTTATCTGTTTCATCAGAATTTTGAGTAAGGGTTCAAATTATCTCAAAAGAAGGTGTTAGGAACCTTTTGAGTCCACAAATATAGATCCCAACCAAATTTATATATTACACAGAAATTCTACGTGATAAGAAAGTATCAACTATTTTATTATCTTAACGTTACTAAGTGAAGAAAAATAACAAATAAATAAGTCATTTATCTTAATTATCTTTTAATCATCAATTATTTAGGTGATAAATAAAAAGCAAGATATGATTCAAATAAGCAAGGAGACAGAAGTGACATAGTCAATATAACAAAATATTTATTAAATAATAGAATGTAAGCTACCCTAAATAATTAAAACATTAAAAGTAAATAAAAGGGAACAAATATGAGAGGTTGGACAAGGATTTATTATTTTTAATTATTCAAATCAGCGCCTGGCTTATTAAAGGGTGAAAATGTCATATGTCGCTTTGTTGGATTATACTCGGGTCAAATTCCATCATTTTTTAATGCCTACCCCCACTTAATTTGTTAATTAAACTTAGAGGTGTTCTAAAAATGATAAAAACTAGTGTTTCCTAAGATGCCTACCCGTACCAACTTAATATCCAAGAGACGTTTGGTCTTTCTACCTTTGGATTTGGTCTTGAAAAAAGAAAGTAAGGCTACCTAATTAGACTTAAGGTTCGCGTCAAGAAAAACATATTGGACAAACAAGTAGCACATAATGGTTTCAAATATGCCTCTTAATTAATTACTGGTTGGTTTGGTGATTCACATACAAAACAAGCAATTTTCCATTTTTTTTTGTAAAATTAGGCTTATAGGCATGATACTAAGTGACAAAAGACAGCGAAATAATTTACAGACTTAAGAGTATTTTTAATAAGGACATAAAGAAATCATTAAGATTGAAAATTATCTAAGTAAAAATTACCCAATTAACATGTCAAAATTCACATAGTTCAAAGGCATGTTGAAATTGATTAATATGTCAATTAAAGGTGCTAAAGCTGAAATTTAGTTGAATATAAGCTAAATAAAATATTGCTAGGATTATATTTAATTGCCGAAGAAATAATTTTAGTGTTGTGAATTAATAGGCATGCTGGAAATTGCTAAACACATGATTTTTTATTGTTGGAAATTGCTAAAAACAGGCTGGAAATTAGCTTTTAAATGCTAAAACTGACATTTTATACTACAAAAAAATATTCAAACACTGGGACTGATTTTTATTACAGAAAAGCATGAGACTGATTTCCTTATTGCTGAAAAATATTAAAACTAATTTTTTATTGTTATTGTAGAAAATTCTTCATAGGCCGGGACTTAATATTTAGTTCTTATAAATGCTGTAAAAATATTCTGAAACTCAAGACCAAATGTTTGAAAATAAATTTAACATATCAAAAATTAATTAATGCAGTATAAGTTAATTCGACATGCTTGAAGTTGATTTAATAAAGTTAATTATTAATCTTAAAATATGCTTAGTAGGTAGCAAATAAATTAATTAATAAATCCTAGAATGTTTTGCCCAAGTGATTGACATAAGCATATAATTCACATAATCCCCGCCCCCATAAGTTGTCCCTATAATTTTCACTATGTATGCCAAATGTTTGTACAATAAATTATTACAGACCTGAATAAAAGAGAAATAAATAGTGAATAAGGCTAGATATTTCTAGACGCAGTAACTTTCTAGCACAACCCGATCATAGTACTTGGTCAAACTCAACAAAATACACTAACACAAACCAGCCACACTATGTATGTATTCTCACGTTGCTTAAGTAAAATATTCAATAAAAAGGATACCAATCACTTAGAGACAGCACAATAGGCAATTCAAGTAGTCACAAAGGCTATTACATGCCATCATTTAAAGAGCTAAGGAATGCAGGAGACTAAAAGTAAATAAGAAAGCTAACCGGTTAAGAAAACTAATACGAGAATTAAAAGAAGTAAAATTCGAACACAAATATTATAGTCAAGTAGCAAATAAAATCAGAAAATTGAACGAGCATTTTTGAAAGCCAAGAGTAGAATATTCTTTTTTTTGTATAGGGAGTTATGAGAGGAAAAACAGTCCCAAGAATGAAGGGAGGCTACTAATTATATAGTGTGAAATGAATCATGTTAAATTCAGCCAAAGGAAAAAGAAAAGAAAAGAAAACATTTGATAAAATCAGTCATTGAAATTTTTTCCATAAACACTCATACTAATTAATTATGATAGATTATGTGAATTCAGCCAAAGCAATAAAAGGAAAACAAAATATTTTGAATAACCAATCAATGAAAATTTCTTTGAATAATTATTAAGATAATTTCTACATCAATTAATAGTGAGATCACATGCAAAAATTCAATCAAAGCAATAAAAGGAAAAGAAAATATTTTGAATAACCAATCAATGAAAATTTCCTTCAATAAACATGAGAATCCAAATAACATAGTATTGAATTCAAATTAATAGTAGAGAAGGGAGAAAATTATACTTGTTAAGCACCTTGTCACACACCAAATAAAAAGGAAAAAATCCAACTAAAGCAGAAACTACCTCAATTATTTATATACCAACAATAACAACAAACCCAGTATATTCTCATATCGTGGGGTCTGGGGAGGGTAGAATGTACGCAGTCCATACCACTACCTCCAAAGAAGTAGAGAGGCTATTTTCGATAGACCCCCGGCACAAGAATAGGACAATATACAAAAAAAACATCCAAGGCATGGGACATAATAAAATAACATATGCACAACATCTCCAAAAATATTGAACATTACCAGAACCAAAGCCCTCCTAACTACTGCCTACTCTTCCACATGGCTTTGTAACGCCCTAAGATCCCATCTCGGGACGTCACACGATGCTTATGACCATGAAGGACCACAAGCTAACCCTTTACTAATATCTGTACCTGTGCACTACATAATATCTAGAATAAATGCGGAAACTAACCATAAGGTTCAACACATCTATACATACTCAAAACTGAAAACTGAATACTAATATATCCGTCTGAAAAGCCTCTAAAGTATTTGAACTGTGGAGTTGATGGGATATGTTCCCAACTAAATTCGTCTATTGAAAATATAAACAAAGTATGATGCCATAATAGTAACCTGAGATTCTTCCTCGAAAGAAGAGGACTCACTGCTACGACTATTGCTGCTGACTGGGACTGAACTATTGAGGAAAATCTGGGTCCTGTGCCTCTGAACCTATGGTGCCAAATAAAACACCATAGCGCAAATGCGTCAATATAGGGATGTACTAAGTATGTAGATGGGGTAGGTCTAAATGTAAGGGTTCATGCATGCACAATATCTAAACTGAATGATCATGAAAATGTCGCACGAGAATACATACATGAATTCACAGGCCATAATCACAATCATCACAACTCTAAATACCAAAACTCGGATACCACTTTATTGTAGACTAAACTCACTACTAACACAGAGATACTGAATCACTGACTCATCTGATACTGATAATCAAGTATCTGGATGCACTTACATCAAGGATTGAATTCTGAGCTTTATTGCTTTCGATTGATAGGATTAAAGATCAACCTCTCTAACGGATGATTTCAAAAACTATTATCAATGATAAGAAATATGAATATATCTGAATCTGACAACAAGGATACTCAATAGAATCTGAAACTGTAAATCAAGCCTGTCTGGCGGCATATCTCTGACTATGATATCAAATAACTATATATGAGACCAAGCCTATCTGATGGGATGGTCCATAAATTAATGGAACTATCTGAGTTCCTCATAAAGATAGATGACTGTATCTGAAAGTCCTAATTTCTGAAGCTTGATACTGAAACTGAAACTGTAACTGTGGGAAGTAGTTACTTAACCGACATGCCCCAGCCTACCATAGGTGGGGTCCAACCTATAACCCCATCTGTAAGGGTGCCAATATCGTGCCACGAGTAAATACCTCTCTATGGTCAATTCTCTTTGATGGATGACCCTTACCAGGCAGTTGACCTAAGGCAATATAATAGATAAATACTCTCTCTCTCTGGAGGTGATAGCCTTTTCCTAATGGCGACTCCTGTATCCTATTCTAGCTACGTAGTTCTGGGGGTTAGGGATTGCTACTAACAAATTCGGCCTCTCTCGCTGACGGGAGTAGCCGCCATCCCTTTTCTTGCTCGATGCTAGTTTCTACTCCCAACTGAAAGACTCTGAACTAAATTCTTAACTAAACACAGCTAATCTGAACCTGATACAGATCATGTTTATCAAAAGATTTGACTAAGCTATGCTGGGATCACTTAGTTCCATATCTGATGGAAATGACATTGAATTACGGTATCTGACTGACGATATAGAGCTTGAATAGATTATGATTACTCAAATTATTTCTGAGATTAGAATTGAACACTTGAATACTCTTAGATCTGAGTTGATTACAGTACCGAGGCTAGATTACTAGCGATACGGAGATTACAAAGATAACTGAGATTACTGAGCTTTATTAAGTTCTGCAATTTTCTGAGGATACAGAGTTATATAGTTCACTGAGTTTTGAGAATCATAGCTCGACTGGAATTATCGTGAAACTGACACGGGCTCTAGACAACAGCTAAATTGTCGGGTATAAATACCCTCGAACTCAATAACATAAAATAAAGCATAATCATTCTTCCATCATCACAACCATTCATTCATCATTACAGTCATTCATTCATCTTCATTATCATTAAAGCATCTCTTTAAGTATTTAGGAAACATAACATACCTTCACCTTTGCAATCATTAAGGCATCGCGTAAAGTATTTAGGAAACATCAACATATATTAGCGTAGGAAAATATGATACTAGATTATACTTCCTTCAACAAGGTCTTACCTCAAGTACTTCACACCTAAATTAGTCTTGACAGGTATTTGGACATCACATGATTTGGGGAAAACTTTATACTATCATGTCTCAACTTACTTGCTAACCATTTGGCATGTATTAAAAGCTTAGCATATATCAAAGAGCACATAATTAGGGAATTTACTACTAACACATCTCCACTTGTTCACTAAAGTCCTTCGACAAATACTAGATATGCATGGGTTCACACTTATTTAGGGATTTCCTACCATCATGGAATAATTCATCCACTTGGGCATTTTATCAAACACTAGGCATGCATACACTAACTCACAATTTGGGGTTTCCTATTCAACATACTATAATGGCCCTTATGCTTCACCTAATCTTTCATTAAACCTATGGGGGACATGCTCCACTTAGTCCACCATTTCTACACCCAAATATCATGAACAGATCACATAGAAAACAACATAAGGAAGATTCATCACAAATATCACATGGATTCCACATACAAGGGTCAAAGCTCATAAATCTTGTAAACAAATATGAATCAAAACTCAACAACACATGGAACATCAATTTCAACTCACATGAATCATTAACAACTCATAAACATAAAATCTTTGAGTTTTAGGAAAGGGTACTTGAGCTTCTTGGATGAAAGAGACCCAAGAATCAACATCTACATACCTTGGGGAAACTCTTTTCTTGAAAGCCTTTGGAAGATTTCTTGATTTCTCTAGATATTTATTGATTTTTGTTGAAGAAGAAGAGAGGATTTTTGATTTTTTTGGAAACCCTAGCTTTGAAGTGGAAGGAGAAAATAAGGCTAAAGGCCCTCAATCGGGTAGTTATAGAGGCTGGGGAAAAGGGGAAAAGACCAAAAACCCTTGGAATTAAACTAAAATATCTTCGATTTTACATGCTGGCGCAACGCACCATAATCACGCCAGTTCACTGGAATTTGGATAATTGGGAAACTGCAAGATGGCGCAATGCGGTGGCAATCGCGTTGCCATCTTGATTGCAAACTGGAACTATACCGTAATGCAGTAAAATTACAGAGGTTCACTAGATTTGGATAATTGCCATTTTGGCTGGCTCCACGACACGCTAAGGTGCCAGGTGGTACACTGTCTCACTAAAATGGCTCTAACTCTTCACCGGAGTGTCCGATTTGGGTGAATTTGGTATTGATGGAAAGCTTATTAAATGCTCTACATGATTCAAAGTATTTCATACTTAGGAAGATATTTTTGAAATATTTAGACTTGGAGTACTTCTTTACTAGATACACTCTAAGTCTCAGACTGGAAGAGGACTTTGCGAGGTATTACAGGCTTAGCCCTCTATCCTAATGTTTTTCCTCCATATCTTCCTATCTAGGGTCATGTCCTCAATTAGCTATAACGGTTCTATGTCATATTTAATCACTTCCCTCCAGTATTTCTTCGGTCTACCTTTACCCTGCTTGAAGCCATCCAAGGCCAACCTCTCACACTTATGAACTAGGGTATCCATGCCCCTCCTCATCACATTACCAAACCATCTCAACCTCACTTCCCGCATTTTATCCTCCACTGAAACGACACCCATATTCTCCCGAATAATCTCATTTCTAACCTTATCAGCCCTTGAAAATTAACACATCCAAGGCAATATTCTCATTTACGCCACCTTCAACTTTTGGATATCAGAGTTTTTAACCGACCAACACTCCACTCCATATAACATATCCAGCCAGACTGCACCTCTATAGAATTTTCCTTTTATCTTGGGGGGTACCTTCTTATCGCATTAATTTCTCGAAGCGAGCCTTCATTTTATCCAACCTGCCCCAATACAATGAGAGACATCCTCATCTATCTCTCTATTCCTCTGGATCGTAGACCTAAGATACTTAAAACTATCCCTATTATAAATTGCTTGGAACTCCAACTTTACTACCACCTCCTCCTCTTGCCTCGAGTCACTAAACTTGCACTCCAAGCACTCCGTCTTGGTCCTACTCAACCGAAAACCTTTAGACTCCAAGGTTTGTCTCCAAACCTCCAGCTTATCATTAACACCTTGTCGCAACTCCTCAATCAAAAATATATCATCCAAAAAAAGTATACACCAAGGAACCTCACCTTGTATACTCCGCGTCAACACATCCATTACCAAGGTGAATAAAAATGGACTAAGAGTTGATCTCTGGTGCAATCCTGTCAAGATCAGAAAATGCTCAGAATCCCCTCCCGCTGTCCTTACCCAAGTATTTGTCCCCTCATAAATGTCGTTAATCACTTTGCTATATGCCACAGGGACCCCCCACCTCCAGGAATCTCCACAGAACCTCTCTAAGAACCTTGTCATATGCCTTTTCTAAGTCCATAAACACTATGTGCAGATCTCTCTTTCTCTCTCTATACTGCTCTATCAATCTCTGCACTAGGCAATTAGTTATATACCAAGTCATGAAAAATCAATTAGAATAGTGTAAATGTACTAAGCACATAATAAGCCTTTTAAAGTAAAAATGACAAACATTATAGATGAATCAAAATGCAAAGTTCGGGTGAAGATCATAACAACCATGAACATATTTGTACTATTTAGTAATTCCATCATGAAAGTTTGAGGCTTTTAACATATGATATCATAGATGATTAGAAAAACACAAATCCCAAAGGAATTTAACAAAATTCTTAATCAGGCTACCCCAATTTCAGATGACAAAAACTGTCAAAACAAAACAAAGAAAGGGTAGAAGAGGTTTTGAGACTCAGAGTTAAAATAAAATAAGGAATTAAGCCAGAAATGTGTTCTCGAGAACCCATCATTTCTAGTGAGTGAGGAGGTGACGGTTGGTGGAAACATTTTTTTCTTTTCTCGAGTCTATCATTGTTCTTTTCCGTTGGTGGAACTCCAACATTGGCTTGGTAGTGACTGGAGAGGGAGAGCGGAGGCAACACAACTGTTGGTGGAGAGTCGCTGGCTAAAAGGGGAGGCGGGGATAGCACAACTATCACTGGTGAAGGCATTGACTGCAGAGAATGGATGAGAAGATCGACAACCGCATTCTAGTAGCGACAGTGATGGTTCTGCATTTGTGGTGTCTAATTTTTCTTAGAGAGATAGAGAAAAAACATAGAGAGGGGTGGGGTGTGCGGCTGAATAGAAAGAACAGGGTTAGTGTTTTTGGTTTAAAAAAGGAAAGAGGGAAGGAGTTGATCTCAGCTGTTGGATCAATCTTGATCAATGACTGAATCAAAATTGGGTTTTTAAAAAGATGAATTGGGAATTTTAAATTAGGTTAAATTAAAATTAATTTTGGATTATAATTGACATAAATTGGATAGAATTGGACTAGAAGTTAAATAATTGAGAAAAATAAATTGAATTTGGGCTGCTATTTAATAAATATAGTGAATATAATAATAATAATAATAATAATAATAATAAAATAAACAAAATCATTATTCTCTAATGAATAAATTATGTAAATAAAATTAAGGACACATAATATATTATTTAAAATTGATGACAATAATAATTTAAAATAAAATAGATACCTATAGATTGTTAATAAAAAATTTAAATTTACTGTATTAATAATAATAATATAGACCATGTGTTTATAAATTATGAGTATACTTATGGAAATAATTTGAGTAATTATTGAAAATATGATATTTAAATTTATAAATGATATAAATTAGCTTAAATAAATTTCATACTTCAAAATCATGAATGTGACACGTCAATATTTATTTGATACCAAAGTAATGCATAAAAATACTAATATTTGAAATTAATGGTTTTTGGTAAAATAGCAGCCTAGGAGGCAGATCGGGAGGTCAAAATTGGGTGTGAACCACCAAATCTAGGAGTTCAGTATGATGCCACTCATGGAGGTTCCTTTGATTGAGGTCTCGGGATGGGTTAGGGATTTTTATGCCATACTCCTTATTGTGCTTTGGGACGACCCCAACCCCACCATCCACAACAAGGGAATAGATGTTTCTATGGATGCTGGAACTATAAATGAGGTGCTTAGGGTGCCGAATGTCTTCAATATTGGGTATATATCTAATATGAGATAAATATAAAAAGGTTGTGGGATACACTGATTTTTGTGAAGGACAAGGATCAGGTCTATTGGCCCACTACTGAGGGGATTAGGAGCACCTATTTTATTGTTGATGCTTGGAGGTGGCTAAAGCTGGTGACCTGGTGGATTCATCTATCGGTAAATACTTCCGATGTTACTTACGCTCTCTGGTGGCCTATTATATGGAAGGGATACACCTGAATGTTAGGGTATGGATAGTGCTAGTGTGGAAGGACTTTTATTAGGGTAACAAAAAAACCCTCTACCTTCTCATGTTAGTTTATGAGCTACGCAAGGCTGTTGGAGTGCCCAAGGAGGATGTTAATAAAAAGGTGCTGATGGATATGCCCTTCAATCACCTCTAGGTAAATTTGACTCATCCAAGATAAATTAAAAGAAGAAAGTGGGTGAGGCCAAGAGTAGCCAAGCCACAAAGGATGATGACAATGATGACGTCCCTCTCTCCCATCCTTGATTTCCAGAGTTTCTTAGAGGAGAACCAGGATTCCGTGATGAGGTTCATAGACCATATAAACATGATTCCCTAAGGTACAATTCCTTTCATCTCTATCTCTCCAACTCTAACTCCAAGGACTATGTAAATCTCCCCATAGATTGATGAGGAAAACAGAAATAGCTGCTTCCAGGATGGCATATTTGTATGGATATGGATACTATTAAGGTCATGTTCAAGTATGTTTTCCATTACCAGGAGCTTCCCCATCAGGAG
This sequence comes from Capsicum baccatum var. pendulum, assembly GCA_030864225.1. Classification (NCBI taxonomy): domain Eukaryota; kingdom Viridiplantae; phylum Streptophyta; class Magnoliopsida; order Solanales; family Solanaceae; genus Capsicum; species Capsicum baccatum. The sequence goes on from CM061550.1 coordinate 139,246,465, forward strand.
CCAGAGGATATGTAGGAGTTCAGCTTCTTGAGTGACATGGAAGGAGAAGGCCTCAGATCCATATCCTGTGATAATGATGAGGCATCTAGCTAGGATCATGGAGTCTGTCGACTTAGTCCCCTTCTCATTCTTATTATAGTAACACTTGATTTTGGCTGCCCTTATTTGGGGAATGTAACGAAATATATTTTCTTTCCTTTTTATGTACTTACACATGGATGCTATTTTAAATAACTAGTAGTGAATGCATTCTTTTTAACTTATTATATGTGATCTCTATCGATCACATGGTAGCCCATAGCCTACGAATTATACAAGTTGGGAATGAAATGTAAAACAACGCAAAATAGGGCAGGGACTTTGTACTATCCTATCCCACTATAGTGGCCTATACATCACTAATATAACATTGCTATAGTAGGAAAATTCCCGTTATAGCAGGCTTGGTATAGCGGGATAGTGCCCTCTATGGCGGCCCTACAGTAGTAGCCCAAAAATTCTCAACTTTTCCTACAATTTCCTTCCCTTGCATTCCCCTTCACAATGTTAAAATCAAAATTACACCCAAATCTAATTTAAAACTCCAAGATCAAACCCAAAAATTCTAGGAAAACACTATTTAACATAATATCACCATAGGTCATAATTGTGAACTACAACAAGGATTTCTCCTACACAATTCTCACTATCATGAAATAACTGCCCTTTTCCATGGTCTTACTCATTCACCAACTTCTTGAAGCAAGAATTTCACAATCATATACCATTACCCTTACCACTTATCAATGATAGCAACATTCATAGAATTTAGCATCAAATTTTCCACTTAAATTATGTAACAAACAATTCCATAACCATCAACACATAAACAAATTATGACCACTTCACCAATCATAAATTTCACAGTTATTCAAAAAATGACAATTCACATAAGTGTCAACCCAAAGGTTTCAATCAAGTCATGCCTAAAATATCCATTTTGGTATGAACTCAACCATGCTTAACTTCAATGGTTTCCAACATACTTATTTGAATTCCGTTACCTTGGTTATGCATTAACATCTACCTAGTTAAAGAATTCAATTAAGGGCTAGGAATAACTAAGAAAACATGACTACAACTCTTTACCTACCCGATCTCAACAATATCACCCCTTGGAGTATGACTATAACCATGCCACAAGAACAACTATGACCATTATTCTTGTAACTTATCTCAAATATGTAACACTTAGCCTTGTTCAAACAAAACCACATAATCCAGTCAAATACAAGACAATATAGACAACAACCCAACTCGAGACCATGACTACTAGTGTTAGTCCAAGTCATAAACCCCGACTCAATAATAATACGATACATCTTGTCTCAATTACATAATTGAGTATACAAATTAGGAGAGATGCCAATCATTAAAAATTTAGCTCAAACCACTTAAGGTCCTAATTCAACAACAACAATGACAATAATCATAAATCTGAGTTCACTGAAGGTACTAAATATAACAAATAAAAAAATTAACCCGCTCTACTTAAGGAACCATCACACTCACTAATACATTGTACACATATGCTAAGGGTCTTATGATCACACACTAGCCATGAGCTGTAGGGGATGAGCTTTTGTCCGTCTACCAAATCCCAAACATCTACTGCCTACCAACCTTATATCAACCAATATTGTAAAGATGTCCAAATACCAGTACATCCCATAAATATAATATAAATTCATCACATAAATGTAATATAAATCTTGTGAAGATGTCCAAATACCGTACGTACCATAATAAAAACATATATAACAACAACTACAATAATAATGAGCAAATAACAATCACACTAGTAAATCAAGAAGTCTTTATTACAACCTTATTAGATTTGATTAACATTTAGCATATAATTCAATGAATTACTTCTTGAACATGCCTTGTAAGAAGTATACAAAGGAAAATTCACATGAATGCATCAATCAAGTGGGGTTTCAACTATGTTAAACTATCACCTATAATTTGTACATCATTTTAGGGCTTAGCTAGAACTTGCAAGGTATAAGGCATACACTCACATACATATGTTTCAAATCCTGGTACATCTAACCAATAATCTTAAGACTGATACAGTTATTGATGGCTACCACTTCTCTGCTTACCACCATACACTTTTTGGAATCCACCAACACTAACTACCCCTAATCTTAGGTTTTAATCAATTCTAACATAGTTTTTGGAGTACAATACAAGCATTCATAAGTGATCAACATCATCAATAATACTCATTAATTCATATCGAAGAATCAATACCAAAAGTAATATTAATTTTCATTAAATAACCATAAATTACCATTTTGTATCCATCCCAACACCATGCCTGTAAGCCTAAGCATGAAACATCTTATCAATCTATGTAATGACTATATTTTCTAATCTAGGTCTGAGTTACTTAATTAAACCTAGCCCACCTAGATTCCAAGTAGCTACTGTAGAGGTATGAATGTAAAATTTAGACTCTATGCTAGTGATTTTTTGCATAAAATCCATGGAAAATCATGGGTTTTACCTCATTCAATCATGTTTCTCACTTTTCATTAAGCATAAGGGTAGTATATAAAATAGAGAATTGGTTTCTAACCTTATGTCCTGCTATAATGGTAGGCGGGTCGCTACCATGACGTTGCTATCGCAGAATAATTTCTGCTATAGTAGGATGAAATTAACTTGATCCAAATTATTTCAACTAAGTCCATTCGTACTAGTTTGAGATCATATTTTTTAAGAATCCCCATACCCTATTCCCGTAGATGAGGTGCCATTAGTAATAATGGAACATGTCGTTACACCTTTGAAAAATGATATTCTTTTAATCAATCAACCTTAAATAGGAGGAGAAACCTCATAAAAGTGAGTTCATTGACTCCTATAAAGACATCTATTCCCATGCTGCCTCACTATGTTTTACCTTCCAGGTTTGAGTCCATTCATATTCCTATTGTTATTATATAGACGAAGAAGAAAAAAAGTAGCTGCTGGAAAGATAACACTGATTAGCCATTATTTGTGCGTTACATAAGGTGCAATTAGGGTTTTTAAAACACTTGGCCCAATTATCCTTCTTTTGGGGAAAGAGGAAGTGATCCTTATAAGAATAATGGTCTTATTCAAGAATTTGCTCATTTTATAGGGTAAGTTATTTCCCAAGAAAAAAATATTATTTTTTTATTCTTGATTTTTGTCTAACATTGACCTATGTCTTAGGGTGTTATAGGCAAGGAACTTTTTAGAGAGGGTTTTGATGCTATATTTCAAAGACATAGGGATCTTAGGCACTATTAGTAACCCAATAATAAGAGTTGATGACGTTGAAGGGGACCTTGCAAATATAGACGTAAAGATGGTTATTTCTGAATTTGTTTTGAGTTTGCGAGATGATCTCCAAAGGGCCACTAAGGGCTATGGGAAAGTTGTTAGAAAATTTTAAGCATCTTAATCATGACCTAGAATGTGTCAATCATAAGATAAAAACACTTATGTTGAGAAATTGGTGTTTCACAAATATGCTGATCAAATTTGGCCAATTTATGTTTCTTATCGAAAAACATAATGGCCTAAAATGATAATTTTGTTGAGTATTCAGAAATAAACCCTTATTTTATTTAAGATTTAGTCATTTGAGGACAAGATTATGACTAGATATAATCTGAAGTAGGAGAGGCTTAATAAAGTTGTGAGAAACCTAGTAGTAGCTCAGGCAAATATTCAAGCCCACAAAGCCATGATGATCAGAAAAATGAGTTTCAATATATAATTTAGTGTAATAATAAGAAGATTGAGATCCAATATGACAAAGACATTCTTGATATAAAAGAACATAAATGTCACCTTTTTTTTAAGGTGAAATTAACCAAATAGATTTCCAGGACGTTTGCTTTAGGCTAGGTAAAAGCTGGTGTTATGGACTTTTAGCTTGAGATCCTTATTTATCAGGGCCTTAAATATGAGGCTCAACACAACGTGGCGAAAAATCCTCCATTGAGTCCTTTATATGTTTAAAAGGTAGTTTATGCTGAGAAAGAAGATTAAAAAAAGGTAACGAGGTTCTTTCTAAACTTGTTGAAAGAGAGGGCATTCATAAAACCTCGTGTGCTCCCATTGAAGGCAAGAAAGTTAAGGAGAGATGAATTCTCTCTCATGGACTCTCTAAACCAACTTGTGCAATGCTCCTTTTTATTTTTTATATATTTTTTTTAGTTAATAATATGAACCATTGGATTCATTTTGTAAAGATCAAACTATCTTCTTATTTTGATGGGATGTTATGATACAATTAAAACACTTGTTGCACTTGATTTTGAGAAACTTTGGCTTTTATGTTTCCATTCTAACTATTTTAGGGATTGTTTTCTTAAAATTTCATGGCATTCATAGATTTGAATAGACCATAGGAAATAAATATGTTGTTCATGGACTTAATATCTCTAGTGCCCGCATATTTTGAATCTTTTTGTGAACCTACATGTTTTTTAATTGATTTTGTTTAGCTATTTTTCTAAAAGGTAAGGTAGTTTAGGAATTCTTAGAACTTCTATATCCTTGTAAGGGAATCTACAACATGATCAATTGGTGTTTCATTAACTTGGATATTTTATTTGGTTTTGCTTTTTAGATCAAGTAAATTCATTCCATCTTTTGATTACATAAGCCGGAAATATGCATTTGATTTATTTTCTTCCAAGTAAAGTAGTCTGATAATTAACTAGCACGAATCAAGAATATATGTCAAGTTGCTTCTTTTGCTCAAACAGGGGATGGCGAATCAATTTCGTTGTACTGATTTTTAGCATAATAAACCTAAAATCCTGAATGAACCTATAGAAATATAAGCCTTTTTGGTAATATATTTGTAAGCCTCAAATCATAACATGAACAATTCAATCCAATGTAGAAGTGCAAAAATAACCCACATATCGCTAATTATCACCTAAACTAAAATCAAATCTTCAGAAAATTCACTACTAAGTCCTTCACAAGCCTGTTCAAATTATTCCACCCTACAATAAGAATGTTCCATTTTGCATTATTGTTTAAAAATTCAAGATGAAATCCATACAAATATTTAACTTGTACCAAGGATATATGTGCGAATACAAGTCATAGGGTATGACTTGCAGTTAGACAAGTGTGGCTGCCCTGAGATTATTGTTACACTACGAGTCGTGGTGATGACTCATAAAGAGTCATCACGAGTCGTAAGGTGGCCTGTGATGACTGGCGACACTTTTAAGCTTTTTATTTAAAGGGCACTTTGGACATTTTCCTTCTCCCTAATAGGGTCCACAACCTAAAATACCCTAAGGGGACCCATAACTTCTCATTACTCAAATAGTTGCTCTCTTTACTTCTCTCAAATTCCTCATTCAAAGACTAAGCTATGGTTTCAAGAGTTTGGTCTTTAAGGGCCTAAGGGTGGTTTATTCTCCAAATTTTGTGGTGATTAAGGATGTATCCCTCCCCAAAAATTGTGGTTTAAATTATGGCATAAAATAATTTGGTATTCAAATGATTTTGATGTGGGTTTTGAATGATAGGTTGAGGGTTTTGGAAAATGATTGTTTAAATGATTTTCCTATGTTTTTATGAATTAATTGTGCTTTGAATTGATGATTTGTGAACTCATTTGGGTGCATGAGCATGATTATAGAATGAGGGTCATGGTTTTCCCCAAGTAATTAAATTTTGACATTAAAATTGATGATAAACTCAACCTGCTTGCATGATTGGTTTCTGAATATGAACTATCATTTAGCTTTGCCGACTATTTTTTAACTAATTGACATGCATGAATGGATGAATTGGATTTTTACAATGAAATAGTTTTTAATTGACACTTTGGAGTCCTATTGGCCAATGGTTTAGAGTCTCACTTGGCTAAATGATTTGGTTCCTACTTGGGTCTTTGTATTCTTGTTGGTTGAGGAGGATTAGAGTCCCACTTGGATAAAGGGTTTGGTTCCAACTTGGAACTTTGGAGTCCTATTATTTAATGGGTTAGAGTCCCAGTGGCAATGGTTGGACTTGGAAAATTGACATGTGTTTTTAAGCTATAATTGGTATGACAATACCACTTGATATTGCGTTAATGAATGACTTTGTAATTAGAAAAATAGGTTATGTGATAAATATTTTAATTGGTATTAAAGGTGGTTCTGTAGTTCACCGTGAAAGTAGAGGTCCCGAGAGGACTAATACTGGAAACCACATTTGCTGGCATGGGGTTCAAAACGGCCGGGTGTTTGAGTCACCCTTGATTTTGATAGGGTGTTCATGTCACCCTCAACGTATGTTTGGGAGGTTGAGTTCCTTATGAATATATGTTATGATTGATCTCCAGATTGTGTGGCTACCCATACTGGGGCCTGACCTGGGTGAGAGCTGGGGCACATATGCGCACTATTATGATGGTTGCACTTCCTAAGCTAATGTTTTAATGTTCATGCTAAGCCGTATTCCCTGTAACAACATGTTACTTATATATATATATATATATATATATATATATATATATAAGTATATACATATAAATGTGTGAATTAGTATTGAATGATTTTGAACAATCAATCATGACATTATTTTATCCCCTTATACCTAAGGTACATGCTAGAGCTCAACCCGCTAACCATTTTCGACCGCTGTATCTGATCTGAGGTGGATTTATGCGCCTTAGTGATGTTATCCTAGCTTATTTAGCCTTTTTTGAGGGAAATTCATGTGCTTAATGAGTAAATAATGATATAAATGAGCATAAAAGTGTTTAAGTACTTGATAACAATGTTTAAGGTACATTTCTGACAAGTTTGGAATCAAATTGGTCATTTATAGTTCATATGGGAAAACTAGTGTTACTAGCTTGAGCTAGGTGTTGTTCTAGTTGATCGCGATGGATTCTAATGTGTATAATGAGTTACTAATGGTATGATTTGGTAATTATGTATGGAACAAATTTTTTTATTGTGTTTAAAGTGCAACTAAATCAAGCCAAGAGTCAAAACTAAGTGAAAGATCAAAAGAGGCAAAACTAGTATTCTTTGCTTAAGTTTCTAGTTTGTCGTCTTGAATGTTGTGATATTTTAAGCTATAATATGTTGTGTTTAATACAATAGGATGATTGGTGAGTTGATTATCAGGATATATGAAGGAAAAACAAGCTTTAAATAAAGTAGAAACAACACAAAAAGTCTTGGAATGGAGTAATGAAGGCATAAGACACAACTTGACGTAAAGTAGATGCCTCAGATGTCAAGACCGCGCTGCGGATCTAAATGCAGAAAAATAGAGCTGCATCATGGTGAGGAGTAATTATAAAGTGGATCAATCCAGTATATCATCGCGATAAGGCCCTATTACGGAGCAAGATGTATAAAACTAGCCCCGCATTGCGGTGAAGTGTAAAAATGCATCAGTCTTGTCCACCTATAAATAGGACACTTAAACTTGATGTTAAACACCTTTGAAGGCTTTGAAACATGTATAGGGGATGTAAAAAACTTCAAATGGTGTTTTTTATTATTTTACTTTAGTTTTTAATGGATTTTATCTTGTATTCAAGAATCTTGATTACAGTTATGTCTATTAGTGGTTAAACGCCCCCTTTCCAGGGTAAAGGCCAAAAACATGTTTACTTTCGCTTTGAATGGAATTTTTTTGGATTGATTAACAATTTTTTTAATTTTTTATCCTTGTTGTCAACTATTTTAAGGATCTGTGACCCTTAGAATACATGTATTGTCGACCTTGTGAACTCAGAACGGAGAATAGGAGATAGAACGTGGGAATAAATAGAGTAAGGTTCTTATTCCTTTATAAAATACAGAATTTTAATTAGCATCTAGGATAGGGATATACCTAGAATCCTTGTTTGGTTCACATGTTGGATGATAGCTTCATGCATCCAATTGGATTATTACATTCCTGCTCAATGATGCAGTTGTAATGTCCAAGCTAGGTAGATGATTAGAGGTCCGGAGACCATGATCATATGATAATCCCTACGAATTAAAAGACAATATAAGTAATCTAATGAATAAAGTTCATTAGCATAGTATGATTATTCACAGTGCCTTTACCCTAGTTTTTTATCCATCGCTTGTCCATAGTCTTTACTTTTTTCCCATTATTTTAGTTTACTTTTAGTTTACAAACTATCAAAATTCTTTTGGTTATGTTGCACTATTTAATATCAATTGTTAAACTAGAATTGGATAGTTGTTTAACATAAGTCTCTGAGGGATCGATATTCGGCTTTATTTAAGGTCCCTGTATTACTACGTGAGACCACGTACACTTGCGTGTGTGCAACAAGTTTTTTCCACCTTTGTGGGGGACTTGTAAATTGACAACTATTTTGTTTTAGATTTACTTTTTAGATTTCTTTGGTGCTTTACTATTGGTTTTGGGATTGATTTTGTAAAAAACAGGTTTATAGGCTAGTAAGCTAGAAAGGAATAAGGAATTAGTTAAACCATGCCCTAATACCGAGCAATACTTACATCAATGAAGGAGAGAAGCAATCCATCTCCCTCGTATCCCATCATTTCCAGAGGAACAAGACAATCTTACTCTAATGGCTGAAGATCAACTAGCCCGCAGGACAATTTGTGAAGTGGCAATCCCATTTCCAACAAATTTGACCTCCCCTTTTAAAAAATCGACTGCTGCAAGTAACTTAGAGTTGAAATAGAATATGGTACAACTTTTGATAAGTAGTGATAGTTTGCTGGGCTTTCACATGAAGATCCTGAAGTCTATCTGTATAACATTTTGGAGATCAGTGACATATTCATCCCTGTGGGTGTGTCAACTGACTATATTAGGTTGGCACTTTTCCACTTTTTACTATTAAGAGAAGCAAATAAGTGGTTGAACGCTAAGATGGTAAGATCAATAACAACCTAGGATGACTTAGCTTGAAAATTCTTCATCCAATTTTTTCCATCCCGCTAGACTGCAAAACTGCACAATTAAATTGTGAACTTCAAATAAAGGGTGGATGAGAGCTTATATCATGCTTGGGAGAGATTTAAAGCTCTTTTTTAGGGTTGTCTATATCATCAGTACTCCAATGAGGTCCTAGCTCACACTTTTATTGAGGCACTTGATCACAACACAAAAATTTTGTTAGATTCAGCTGCAGGTGGTCAAGCATTGGAATTAACATATGATGAGCTATATACTATTGAATTAGAATGTGCAAGGAAATCCTGAATGGCATTTTGAATCCAGAAATGCTAAAAAGAAGGTTTCAGAAGTATTGGAAGTGGATTAATTTACCACTATATCTGCTCAGATTGCTATATTACAGAATTACTTAAGAACTCAATTCAGTAATGTAAAGTTGGGGGCTACACAACCTGCAACAATATTGAATGCAATTCAGTAGACAAGTACTTAGTGCGTGGTTTGTGGCAATAGTGACCATTCTGCAGATATGTGTGATTCCAATCATGAGTTAGTGGGAAATTTTCAAAGGATAAGTTATGGGAACGCCTACAATCTAAAGTGGCAGACTCAACCACCAAATTAGCAATGATATGCCCAATACCAGTAGTTTTAGCAGCCACAGGCTTAAGTAAATCAGGCCACTAGCAATATGGAAGAGATGCTAAAACAAATCTTAGCTTTTCAAGCACAATTGGCAGCAGACATAAAGAGCCAGCAAGTGACTACAAGGAGCTTGGAGTTGCAGATAGATCAGATAGCAGCAATGCAGAATACCAGGACTTAAGGTGGTTTACCAATTGATACTGAAAATCCTAAACAAGTAATGTCAATCACTTTAAGGAGTGGTAAGGTGATCAATAAACAACCTCCATACAAAACTAAGGAAGTAGATGCTGATTTGGTTCCTAAATAGGTCGATGATAAAGTTGTTGAAAATTTAAGGATGTTTGAGTATTCAAAAACCAGAGTTGCTGAATAGGTGAAGGAGAGATCACCACTACCTTTTCCACAGAAAAATAAAAAGGCAATGGAGGATGCATGCTTCAGAAAGTTCTTTGACACATTAAGTGAGCTCCATATTAACATACCTCCTATAGATGTTTTGTAGGGGATGCCCAAGTATGGTAAGTACTTGAAGGATGTGGTCACTAACAAAGTTAAGATAAAGGATGTAGAAACCATAACACTCACTGAGGAGTGTATTTCTATGGTTACGCAAAAGGTGCCCAAAAAGGTCAAAGACTCAGGGAAGTTCACTCTCCTTATTTAAATTTACAACAGTGAGGTGGTCCATGCACTAAGTGATTTGGGGGTGAGTATCAACATAATGCCCCATTCTTTGTTCAATATTTTTGGCTTAGGAATCCCAGACCAAGCTCTGTGTTACTAGAACTGACAAACGGGACCATAGCCACTCCTGAAGGAGTCATAGAGGATGTTCTCATCAAGGTTGGTAAGTTTAATATTCTAGTTGCCTCTATTGTTTTAGATTTTCAGGAAGATGAAAAAGTATGAGTTATTTTAGGATGTACATTCTTGGTGAAGGAAGGAATATTAATAGATGTAAGAGAGGGTACACTTACAATAAGGTTGGAGGATTAAGATACGGGTTTCAAAGTGTACAAGTCGCTCAATACAATATCCCATTACAAAGATTTATGCATGATTATAGTGATTTAATAGGATAAATATGGGGTGGTAGAGTCTATTCCATAAAAGACCTCTTCAGACTTCCTCATTGAGAAGCACAAGCCACTAATACCCAAGCCTGAAATGATGCAAATTGATGAGCCTAAAAAGTCTATTGTTGAGAAAACTATTGAACTTGAGATTTCACGCTCAAGAGGTCATAAATAAATAAGAAAATGACATTCGAGTGTGAGGAAGCGGATAAAGGAAAATGGATAAGTCACATATTGGGTCGTTCCACGACACTAAATCAGGTACTAGTTAAGAGGCAATCAAGTTAAGGTATGTTTTATTTTTAGTATTTTTAGCTTTTACTTCACTAGTTTTATGTTTTTTGTTGAGTCACACGTTGATGGAAAATCTGAGTACCAAAAAACCTAAGCTAAGAAGCATGGAAAAGACTAAGTGAGTGGTCCTCCGCACCTTTTTGATGTATAAAGATGCTACTAGCTAGGCCTAGAGGCCTCAAAAAGTATTTCTATCTCTATTTCTAAAGTTTACTCTGGGGACAAAGTAGATGTTAAGTGTGGGGTAGGGAAATTCTCATTTTTAGGGTAATTATTAAATTTTTCATTAATAATAAATGTGGGATATTTTTATTGGTGCAATAGTTTATTGCATGATGGAAGTGTTTTGGTTGTAAAGATCATGTTGATTGTGTGAATTTCTACTTTCTAGTCTCCTAGGCTCATGATTATGACTCTTTTTCTTATTGGCTTAATTTAAATTCATGAAATTATTTGGTTGAGAGATTATTATGATCCTAATTTAAATTGTTTGGTTTATTTTTAAGGTTGTTTGTATATTCCTTGTTGCATATGATGTCTAGAACTTGCCTGGTGTGTGTGCAAAGAGAAATAAAGAGTGTGGGTTTAGGACATGATATAGGAATTTCTTTGATAACTATGTTTCATACCTTCTTTTGATCATACCTTGTGCATAGACCTTTCTTTGATTGACCTTAATTTGATCCAAGTTCCTAAGCATTTTAGTGTAGACTTAATTATGTTAAGGGGTTAAAAATTCAAGTAGGAGAAAGGTGAAATTGAAGCCCCAAAGTAATAGTTATTGGTGTATAAAAATTGTTATGTTGTGGTTGGGATTTATAGACATTTGTGCTAAAGAAATTCTCATTTTTAGGTAATTAGTGTTACAATGAACCTATTTTGGCCCTGGTCTTCCTTGGATATTATGCACCTCAACAAAGGCAATTGCTTAAGTTGAGAGTGGCTATCATAGGGATGCGTAACATATAATGGGTATGAAGAAGGGTAAAATTAAATGATGTGTACTTAACATGCTCCCACCATAGTATGTGTGAATGAGCTTAATGAGATGGGGAAAAATAAAAGATATTGGATTGAGTCTTTTTTGGATTATTACATCCTCACTCAACGATGTAGTTGTAATATCCAAGCTAGGTAGACAATTAGATGTTGGGAGACCATGATAAACCCTACAAATCAATAGCCAAGATAAGTAATCTAATGAATGAAGTTTCTTAGCGTATTATGATTGTTCACAGTGCCTTAACCCTGGGTATTCATCCATTGCTTGTCCAAATTATACTTTTTTCGCATTATTTTAGTTTACTTTTAGTTTGCAATCTTTCAAAACTCTTTTGGTTATGTTGCACTATTTAATCTCAATTGTTAAACTAGAATTGGATAATTTTTTAACATAAGTCTTTGAGGGATCGATATTTGGCTTAATTTAAGGCCATTGTATTACTTGGTGAGATCACATAGACATATTTGTTCTCTTAGATGCAATAGTGTCTCCATGCAATGCAGGGAACAAAGACATTTCTACTTTTTCTACACAGTGATAGGATTTTTTAATTGATCACGAGTCAGACTGAAGTGATGAGTTTCCATTCTTCGGGATATCCTTATTTCATGATTTTGTTTTATTATGTCATAAGCTATTTCATTCAAGTTCTTTTTGGATATTATCGGGGGCATGCCCCAACTTAGATTGGTTTTAGCCGATTTAGAAGCTTTGTGGATTACTGTGGATTGTGAGTTAGTATTATGGATTTTTAGCACATTCTTATTATTGCTTACTTTATCTTGTTATTGATTAGAATTCATTCGCTGCTAGCTTATTATTTTCTGTTTGACTAGGCAAAGGGGGTGTGCTCCGATCAATGATAGACTTAAGATACCTATCATGGCTAGGCCCCGATTTGGGTCATAATAACTTGGTATCATAGCCTAGGTTGATGGTCATTTGGGTGTCCACAAATCCAGGTTAAGTAAAGTCTCTTTTTTGGGTATGTAGCACACAAAACTTATAAGGGAGAGGTTAGGCATTTAGGAATATTTCCCTTTCTTATGATCTATTTTTAGGCTATAGAGTCTAAGGTCTTGAAAAATCCTCTAATTTTATTTCTTTGTATTTTAGATCATGCATCTATAAATATTTGATGCTCGTGGAACCATTTCTGTTCTACCTGAGGTTATGCCTATCCATGGTTATGCCCCACCGCCCCAAAGAGACATTTACAATACCGAGTTTCATTGGTCTATTCATCTGCTGACTCATTTGGTGATTTTCTATCTCATCAGCCTGATCGTGTTGGTTCTATTGGTTTATCTTTTGAGGTCACTAAGGTTGGCTAGTTCATGAGGCTGAATCCCTCGATCTTTACTGGCTCTAAGGTTGAAGAGGATCCTCAAGGGTTTGTTGATGAGATAGAGAAGATATTTAGGGTTATACATATTTCTGACTTTGAGAGTGTGGAGTTCATTGCATATGAATAAAGGATATTGCATATCAGTGGTATGAGGAGTAGGAATAACTTAGAAGAGATGATGCTGAGCTAGCTATATGGGATGAACTCTCTGGTTTTTTTCTTGATTGCTTCTTTCCTCAGGAGTTTAGGGAGGTGAGGGCTGAGGAGATTGTGAATCTAAAATAGGGATAGATGAGTATGAAAGAGTATGACCTAAAATTTTATGAGTTGTATTGCTATATTCCTGAGCTAGTGTCTAGCATAAGGGCTAAAATGAGGAAGTTTGCTTCGGGTTTTGTCTCAGGACTTGGGGTTAGAGTGCAAGGCTGCCTTGCTGAATAATCACATAGATATCTCTAGGATGGTGGTGTACATGCAATAATTGGAGGATGAGAATAGGGGAGAGCCAGAATAAAAAATTCTTTTATTTTGCATAGGCGACGGCCAGTAGAATAATGGTAGAGATGGCAAACAGTAGTCTAAAAAGAAGTGGGAATTAGTTCTTATTCTACAACTAGTGCTCCATATTTAAAGCCGTCTAGTGATCATCACTTTTAGACAAGCATTGTGTTTAAGGCACAACGTGCCTAATCTCAGGACAACGGAGCTCAATCAACCCCATATTATTCCCCTTGTCGTGTTTATGGTCAGGTGTATCATTGAGTATGTGATGAGCAGTGGAATCTGTGTTTTAGGTGTGGTCAACTTGGTCACATGCAGTAGGAGTATATTTCAGCTATGGTTGCTATGGGAGAAAATAAGGTCCCAATTGCTACTTCTTCAGCTCCTGTGTTAAAGGGTACTACTTCTAGTACCGATACTGGCCGAAATCATCTGTATGCTCTTGCCATCCATTAGGAGTCTATGTCTTCTCCTAATGTTGTCACTGGTACGTTACAACTTTTCTCTCATGATGTGTATTATTTTTTTGATTTGGGTCTACACTTTCTTCTGTAACCCTTGTATGGCTATTTATTTTGGTTTTGGTCTTGAGTGTATTTCTAACCCTTTTTTGTGTCTACCCCAGTGTGTGACTCTATTATGGCTAGAAAAATCTATAGGGGTTGTGTGGTATCTATCTATGGTAAGAAGAAGTTGGTGGATCTGATAAAGTCGATATATTAGGCTTTAATGTTATTTTGGGGATGGATTGGCTCTATTCATGCTATGCATCTCTTGATTGTAGGACCTAAAGGGTAAGTTTCCAATTCACAAATGAACCAGTAATTGAGTGAGAAGGTAGTTCCCTAGTACCTAATAGAAGGTTCATTTCTTATCTTAGAGCCTAGAAATTTATTTCCAAGGGGTGTCTACACCTTCTAATTCAGGTTAAAGATTCTGGTTCTGAGGTTCCTTCTTTGCAATCTGTCCCTATAGTCAATGATTTTCCCAAAGTGTTTCCTAATGATCTTTATGGTATTTCTCCCGATAGAGTAATAGACTTAAGGATTGATCTTCTTTTGGATACTCATCCTATCTCTATCCCTCCCTACAGAATAGCTCAGGCTAAGTTGAAATAACTTAAGGAGCAATTACAAGATCTTCTTGATATGGGTTTTATCTATCCTAGTGTCTCTCTGTGGAGTGCTTTCATGCTTTTTTTTCTTTAGAAGAATGGTTCCCTTCAAATATGTATAGACTATCGGTAGTTGAATAAGGTTACGGTGAAGAATAAGTATCCTCTTTCTAGGGTTGATGACTTATTTGACCAGCTTTAGAGTTCTAAGTACTTTTTTAAGATTTAATCTTCGGTGGGGTTATGATCAATTGAAAATTAGGGATGTAGATGTACCTAAGACTGCTTTTCATACCTGGTATGGCCACTATGAGTTGTTGGTCATGTCTTTTGGATTGACTAAGGCCCCAGTAAAAACTATCTTATGAACTGGGTATTCCATCAGTTTCTTGACTTATTTATCATTGTATTTATTGATCTCATCTTGGTTTATTATAAGAGTGATTAGTACCATGCTAATCACCTTCGTATAATATTGTAGTCTCTTAAAGACTAGTGATTGTATGCTAAGTTTTTGAAGTGTGAGTTCTAGTTAAATGTTGTTACTTTTTTAGGTCATGTTATTTCTAGTGAGGGGATCATGGTGGATCCACAGAAAGTTGAGGTAGTTAAGAAGTGGCCTAAACCTAACTCCAACTGATATTTAGAAATTCTTGGGTTTAGATGGGTATTCTAGGAGGTTTATGGAGAGTTTCTCTTGGATTTTAGCCCCATTTACTAAGTTGACTTAGAAAAAGGTGAAGTTTCTATGGTCCAATGCTTGTGACGATAATTTTGAGATATTGAAGGACAAGTTGATTTTGACTCCAATTTTTACCCTACCCGAGGGTACTGATGGCTTTGTTGTTTATTGTGATACATCACGTGTGGAATTGGGTTGTGTGTTTATACAGTGTGGTAAGGTTGTGGCATATGAATCTAGGCAGCTTAAGGTGCGTAAGAAAAATTATCCAAATCATGATTTGGAGTCGCTGACTGTGGTCTTTGTTTCAAAGATTTGGTGCCATTATATGAATGGACTTCATGTTGACATAATTTAAAATTATAAAATCTTGTAGTACATGTTCACCCAAAAAGAGTTGAATCTCAGGCAAAGAAGATGGCTTGAGTTACTCAATGATTATGAAATGAGTCTCCATTATCATCCAGGTAAAGCTAACATGGTTGCTGATACTCTTGCAGGGTGTGTATGGGTAGCTTATTGCATGTGAAAGAAGAAAAGCAAGGTTTAGTGAAGGATATTCACCGTTTGGATAGTCTTGGAGTTCATCTTTTGCAGTACAAAGATAGGAGTATGATCGTTCAAGAGGTGGTAAAGTTATCTCTTGGTGCTGAGGTGAAGGAGAAACAGGCTTGAAATATTATTTTGATGTAGATTAAGGATAATATGGGTCAGCAGAAGGTCATGGATTTTGGATTAGTGGTAATGGTATCTTGAGGTACCAAGGTAGATTGTGTGCTCCCAATGTTGATGGGCTGCAATTGAGGATCTTGACTGACACTCATAAGTTGAGGTATGTGGATCAGCCTGGTTTACTGAAGATGTACCATGAATTGAAAGAGATCTATTATTGGAATGACATGAAGAGGGATGCGGACAATTTCATGGCCAATTGTATGGTTTGCCACCAAGTGAAGGTGGAGGACTTGAGGCTTGGTGGATTGTCTCAAGAGATTGAGTTTCCCGTATTAAAGTGGGAAGTCATTAATATAGATTTTATTACTGGTCTTCCGCTGTCTCGTAGTCGGTTTGATTTGATTTGGGTCATCGTTTATAGGATGTCTAAGTCTGCTTACTTCTTACCAGTGAGGATAATTATTCAGTGGAAGATTATGCTAAGATGTTCATTCAGGAGATCGTCGAGTTGTATGGTGCGCCTATTTCTATTATATCCAATCATGGTATGTAGTTCTCATCTTATTTTTGATAGGTTTTTCAGTGAGGGCTAGGAATAAAGGTGAACCTTAGCATTGCCTTCCACCCTCAAACGTATGGACAAGTAGAGAGGATGATTCATACCTTAGAAGATATGCTAAGGTCCTGTGTGATTGATTTTGGTGGTAGTTCGGTCGATCATTTTCCTCTCATAGAGTTTACGTATAATAACAACTATTACTCGAGTATTCAGATGGCCCCTCTTGAGGCTTTGTATGGTAGGAGGTGTACGTCTCTTATAGGGTGGTTCGAAGATGATGAGACTCAATTGCTCGTGCATTAGCCATGGTTATATGTGTTGGAGTATATGTATTGATCATAAGTTAGGTATATATGAGTTTAAGTATGAGTATTGATTATTTTGAGATGGTTTCAAGTGTATAGTTGGATTATATGTGTATAGGAATCGACTTTATTTATACCGGAATTTGCCCGTCGATGGTTCCATACAAAGGTTATTGAATAATATTTCCAACAATATAAAGATTTCCAAAAACGGATAAGTTTTGGATATAATCGAGCACGTTCGAAACTATAAAACGGTGGCCGGGATGTTGTGAACAGTAAATGTGCAGGAAAATTTCCTGCACACAAACTACTGAGGCCTGCCAGTTTTTTGGGTCAACTTTGAACGATCATAACTCCCTCAATATAATGAACTGGGAGGTCTGCGACCTATCAAAAGAAAGATCTTTGAGTCTTCTTTCCAATGAAAGTGGTTTCATCCACATCCAACATCTGATTAAGGAGTTATACTCGTTTTACTTTAGCCTCTCAAAACAATTTTTTAGGGTCAATTTCAAACGACTATAACTCCTTGTACAAGACGAACTGGGTGACCTAATTTATATGACATGGAAGCACTTTTAATTATCTATCCAACGATACCAATTTCACCCAAATCCAATATCGGAGCAAAGCGTTATGGCCGATTTACTTTAGCCTATCAAAACAGTCCACCATGGACAGATTCGGATTTACTTAAATTTTTAAGGGCAATATGGTCATTTTCCATCACCTCATGGACGAAAATTGGTCATTATATACATATAATTAGTCTCATATCCATCAATTATCATCAAATTATTGAAAATAAGAAACCCTAGCCTAATTTCAACACCAATTATCTTGTGATTCAACCGTAGAAAATCCAAATTGATTCCGTAGTTGTGTTCACCGTCTCGAGGGCTTCGAGAAGCACCCCTTATTTGGGCCAACAGGACTTCAAAATCAAAAGGGCCATTTTATGGTAAGGATGTAAATTATGTTGGTGTTATTTATATGTATATGTATATATATATATGCATGTGAGCATAAGAAGTATGTTATTTGATTGTTGTTGAAAGATGATTGGGAAATGATGTTGGATTATGTTGAATTGTGAAAGGATTTGGTGTGATGATTTGGTATTGATGATGTGGTATTGAAATGATGATTATATATATGTACACATAAACCTATTGTTCAAGTTGGTTTTTGGAATGTTTTGCAAATATTGGTTGTATGGATTATGGAAGAGAATTGTGGTGTTGGGTTGCTAATACTAGATGCCAAACATTTCATTGTAGATAAGTGATTTGTAAAGGCGGGAGGTTGTGTTGAATTGGTATCCGAATCTACAACGAGGTATGTAAAGCATACTCTAACAATGTTCTTTGGCATGAAAACACCAATGTTCCATCAAGTAAGATTCCGAGGTTGTCCAAAAACATGTATTGTTCTACATTACCAACGAAGTTGTTACCATTCTATAAAGTGTCAAAATGTTTCATTGATATACCAAAAGGCTCCTATTTCATTGTTATGATATTGATGATTCTGAAACACATTGTTGATGTACCAATGAGTCTTTATGACATTGTTATTGTATAGAAGGTCTATTACTTGATTCCTATTGATGTATCATTGTTCCAAAGGTACTATATTGGCATGAACACTAATGTAATAATCTCAAAAGCTTTTGAACTAAGTTATTGGAAAGATCTCTTATGTGTGTTACTTGATATACGTGTGGGTGGTATCCCAGGGGCATAAGCCTAGCATGGGTCGATCCCTATTTATGTGTTTATGGGTGGTATCCCAGGGGCATAAGCCTAGCATGGGTCGATCCCAGTTGATATGTACTGGGGGCAGCCTAATGGTCACAGTACGATACAGTATTGATTATTGTTAGGTGGTTGGAGGTTTGGGAGGAGGAGGTAATGGCGAATGATAATTGTAAAGAATGAAATGAACGAATGTACACCGTTCCACAAATGTGTTTGAATTCAAGAACCCAATTCAGATTAATGATAATGTACATGATCCTAAAAGTGTTTATGAAGTGTGGTTCACTTCTATTATGATTTATTCACTTGCGTCTGATTTTCTTGATCCCCTATATCACATATGATTATTTACAGCTTTACATACTCAGTACATATTTTGTACTGACGTCCCTCACGGGGGACCTGCATTTCATGCTGTAGGCACAGGTGCTTCAGCTCATTCATAGCATAGATAGGAGCCACGTCATACAGCTATTGTTGGTGAGCTCCAGTTTGCTTCGGAGCTTTCCGAGTCGGTTCCTTCTGTTTTGTTATTGTACAGGAGTCATGTGTGGGCGGGGGTTTGTCCCAACCCTAGTTATGTCATGTATATCCTAGAGGCTTTGTAGACATAAGAAAGGGTAAAGTCATGGAAGTTTATATAGTGATGTTATATTTGTATATGTGGTGGCCCCGACGGCCAAGTATTATATATATATTTGTGCGTGTTGTGCTGATACAGGTAATTAGATTCTTCTATATGCAATGAAGTGCTGTCCAAATTTTTGGTGATATGTAAGTGAAAGTACAGGTATTTGAACGGGTTCTCCCGGGCCTTCTCGGCTTCGGGTGCCAGTCCGGCCCGATGGGATTTTGGGGCGTGACAAGTTCGGTCGATCATTTTCCTCTCATAGAGTTTACGTATAATAACAACTATTACTCGAGTATTCAGATGGCCCCTCTTGAGGCTTTGTATGGTAGGAGGTGTACGTCTCTTATAGGGTGGTTCGAAGATGGTGTGACTAAATTGCTTGTCCCTGATTTGGTTCACCAAGCTATAAAAAGGTGACTAGGGATAGGATTAAGACTGCCCAAAGTTTCCAAAATTCCTATGCGGATGTGAGCCATACAGAGTTATATTTTGAATTTGGTGGTTGGGTGATCTTATAGGTATCTCCCATGAAAGGGGTGGTCAGGTTTGGAAAGAAGGGAAAGCTTTGACACCGTTATGTTGACTCATACCTGATTTTGAGAGGTGTTGGAAATATGGCTTTTGAGTTAGAGTTTTCTTCAAGTCTGGGTTTTATTCATCCGATGTTTCATATTTTGATGTTAATAAAGTGTGTGGTTGATCCTTCCATGGTTGCTTCCTTGGAAAGTGTTGTTGTCTCGGATTTCTTGTTTTATGAGGAAGTCCAGTTGAGATTTTAGATACGCAAGTCCGTTGTTTAAGGAATAATGATGTGGCTATGGTGAATGTTCTATGGAGGAACAATAAGGTCGAAAAAGGTACTTTGGAAGTTAAAGTTGACATGAAAATCTTATATCCATTCTTGTTTCCTGCTTTGGATAATCGTGCTTAAGGTATGTGTATTCCTAGATATCTTTGTTTCCTATTTTTGTTAAAGGTAATTGTGGTTGCGTTTCTGTGTTAAATAGTCCTAAAGGATATCTTGACTTATCATTAGGGGGAAAATGATCCTAGGGGAGGGGGAAAATGTAACATCCAATAAATTTAGGGCCTTGAAAATTTCTGAGTTGAGCTTAGAGCCCAATCTACAACTTACCTTACAAGTCATAAGGTGTCACTGAGGATCATCGGACCCCAATCATAAGGTGACAAGTGAGGTTGCCCAAGATTTCTGTTATGAGTACGACTAGACTCAATGAGTTGTCAAGATTTTATAGAGTCATGTTGTGCGAGTCACAAGGTCACTAGTGGGGGTGGGTCCCCGATTTACTGCCTAGACAACAATTGGATCTAATGAGTCATAAGGACTGAATATGAGTCATAAGGTACGACTTATTGTCAGACCAGTGTGGGTGCACTGAGATTTTGGTTACACCATAAGTTGTGCTGATGACTCGTAAAGAGTCATCACGAGTCGTAAGGTGACCCATCACGGCTAGCGATACTTTTCAGCTTTTATTTAAAGGGCACTTTGTACATTTTCCTCTTTTCCCAATAGGGACCCACGACTAAAAATACCCTAAGGGGCCACATAACTTCTCATTAGTTAAACAATTGCTCTCTTATCTTCTCTCAAATTCCCCATTCAAAGACAAAGCTAGGGTTTCAAGACTCTAGTCTTTAAGGGCTCAGGGTGGTTCTTCTCTAAATCTTTTGTGATTAATGCATGTATGTCTCTCCCCAAACTTGTGATTTAAATTATGGTATAAATTAATTTGGTATTAACATGATTTTGATGTCGGTTTTGAATGATGGGTTAAGGGTTTTGGAGAATACTTGGTTAAATATTTTTCCTATGTATTTTACAAATTAATTATGCTTTGAATTGATGATTTGTGAACTCATTGGGGTGCGTGGCATGGTTATGGAATGGGGATCATGGTTTCTCCCAAGTAATTGAATTTTGACATTGAAATTGATAAGAAACTCAACCCACTTGCATGATTGTTTTTGAAATGTAAACTATCATTTGGCTTTGCCTAATATTCTGAACTAATTGACTTGCATGAGTGGATGAATTGACTAGTGAAAGTTCTAGTTTACCATGAAATGGTTTTGAATCGAAACTTCGGAGTCCTATTGGCCAATGGGTTAGAGTCCCACTTGGCTAAATGATTTGGTTCCTACTTGTGACCTTGGATTCCTATTTCTTGAGGACGTTTAGAGTCCCTCCTGACTAAATGATTTGGTTCCTACTTGGAACTTTGGAGTCCTGTTTCTTAATGAGTTAGAGTCCCAATGGCAATGGTTGGACTTAGAAAATTGACATGTGCTTGAAATCTATAGTCGGTATGACGATACCACTTGATATTGCCTTAATTAATGACTCCGTGATTATATAAATAGGTTATGTGCTAAATGTTTTAGTTGGGCTTAAATGGATTGTGTCATTCACAGTGAAAGTGAAGGTCCCGAGAGGACTAATACTGGAAATCATATTTTCCAGCGTGGGGGTCTAAATTGCCCGGTGTTCGAGTCACCCTTGATTTTAATTGGGTTTTCATGTCATCCTTAATATATGATCGGGAGGTTTGAGTCCCCTATGCATATATGCTATGATTTATCTCAAGTTCGTGCAGCTACACGCACTAGGTCCTAACCAGAGGATGAGAGCTGATACCCATATAGCCCGTAGATACTATTATGATGATTACGTTACACAACCAAGGCTAATGTTTTAAAGTTCACGCTAAGACTTGTTCCTTATCCTGACATTTTATATATATATATATGCATATGAGTGTGTTCATTGGTATTGAATGATTTTCAACCATCAATCATGGCACTATTTTATCCCCTCATGCTAGCGCTCAACCGCTAATCATCTCCGAATGCTGTATCCCTACGCTATGTAGGGAATAGAGACAATTCTACTTTTCCCACATAGTGATAGGATTTCCAGATTGATCGTTTGTTAGATTGAAGTGGTGATCTTCCATTCTCTGGGGGATCCCTATTTCATGATTTTGTTCCATTATGTCATAGACTATTTCATTCAGATTCTTTTTGGCTATTGTCCGAGGCATATCTCGACTTAGATTGGTTTTTGTTGGTTTGGAGGCTTTTTGGATTACTGTGGATTGGGAGTTGGTATTATGGATTTTTTGAACATTCTTATTGTTTATTACTCTATCTTATTATGTGCTCAGAATTCCTCCGCTGCTAGCCGTATTATATTCTGTTTGACTAGGCAAAGGGGGTGGTTTCCGATCCACGACAGACTTAAGATACCCATCATGGCCAGACCCCGGTTTAGGTCACGACACTATTATAAAAGCCTTTTGTTCTTTCCTTTAATCTACTTACCACTTTAACCTTTTCGACATTCGGACCATGACATTACCTCATGCTCTGAATCAAAATCTTCAAGTGTAATGCTTCATTATGTCCTTTAACATCCTAAAGTAATAAATTTGGCAACCTATGTGCATTTTGATGCACAAGTCCTTCCATTTCCTGTGTATCCAACAAGCTTAATCTTTCTTATCTTCCCAATCTATAGCCTAAAATAATCCACTACCACAAATGTAGTCTTACTAGGGAAAAACCTAAATTTAAATCCAACTCATGTAAACAACTTTCTTTACCAATCAATAGCAACCCATTCACTTGTGGGTGCCATAAAATAAAACTCCTTAGTACACTGCCAATCACTTTTACATCGATCTTAACATGTCCATTGTTTGAAACCTCTATCCTACTATTTACCAAATTCAAAATTACTGTGGAACTTATCACAACCCTTGACCAAAAAATCTATTGACTCCCTTCTCTAAGCATATGGATAGTTTACAACATCTGATGGACACATGACAATATGTCCATAATCTAACCAAGAGCCAAGTAATCACGTTATTTTAAACCCAAGTCTCACTTGCTAAAGATAAACCCTTAGCCTCCAAAATCAAATAGATACCTTTCTCCTTACTTTTTAAATTGTCTTATTCTATTTCCAATCACTCATACAATTATAAATAAAAAAGCCCTTTACTGTTGGAGTGTTGTTAAATACCATAATACTTACATAAAATCGAGTCAATCTTGAAAGTAGTAATAAACCACTAGTCCTGGGTATTTCGAAGACTTTTTTGCCTCAACAAAATTATTTAACAAGAAAACCTTCTAAATTAGTTTTATTATAAGTACAATCCATCACAAAGTCTTCTCACCAAATTAACCTAGTAGCCCTAGTTAACCCCATCGAAATTTGGCAACAAATTTTTTACCTCAAACCACCAATAAACTAGTTTAAATCTGTAAAATAATCAATTGCTATACATACAATCCTTCCAATATTTTCAAATGATTCTATACAAGCATGTTGGTTTGGTCCAACAAAGAAAAACACAAGACTTTTGGGAATTACTTGGGTCGAGCTAAAGCTACCTAGTGATTTACAAGCATCCTCACTACACACTTTCTCTATATTTTTCATTAGAAACTTTCTTTATCCACAATTCATCATACAAATATTAATTCACATCTCTTGGTCTCAATGGATATCACCATCCCTTAGTGAAATCTCAAACATGTCCTTCACAACTTATACATGTTAATTCCTACCATTGATCCACCACTTTAATTTCCCTTGTAGATTGCTATCTCCCTCCAGTGTTCTTAGTAGAATTAGTTGGTTCTTCAAATATAAATACAATGTCAAACTCTATTATCCAATAGGTGATATATTTGATGCTTCTAAATTAATTAACCCTTAAACTTGTTTATCGATATATCTATTAACATTCATCACTTGCTCTACCTTAGTAGTACCAATTCATAAAATCCCCTACATCCATCACTTTTCTACAATATAACTATGAAGAAGTCATACCTAGATCACACCTTACATGTTTATCCATCAAGTAACTACAAAAGATTACATAAACCACTCAGTCTCTATCCAAAATAATATGTTACATTGTATTAATCTAACACAAACATGTAAATATGTTACTTGCTAAGGAATTATCTCTACATAATGCTGCATTGTCTTCATCTCACACAAACATGTAAATATGTTCCTTGCTAAGAAATTATCTCTACATAATCCCATTTAATCTAATCATATAAGAAACTTCACCTTCTTGGCCTGGAGCCAACAACCATCTTTCTTCAAGAAGTCTTACCCTTGATCTTCATTCATCATTTATGTCACCCCACACATAATAGATTTATTCATTTGTACACCCTAATCAATGACAAAAATAACAGACCTCATGATTCTATCCAAGTAAACACTTGTCCCACTGTGGAAGTCATATCATAAAAGTCAACCCATTAAAATTCTCTTACTTGTACATTCATTTCACAAGATAGAAAATATATTCTACATAAAAACCTCTAAATCACCTCAAACCTCATTATAACAAACTCTCCTCCATAATTTACCACAATCACTCTCTTCTGACTTAATGTGTTGGTTCTTCACCACTTTAATCATTTTTGAAAATAATAGTGAATGTACTTATCCCATTACTACACTATCAAATTCTTATCGATGCATTCATGCCAAGAAACTATAGTGAAAATTTTAGTATCTATTGAAGTATTTTTGTTCTCATCATACATTGAGCAAAATATCCTTGTTATGTCAAATTTCCTTAATTATAGTCTTCAAAGTTACCACATTTATTACCTAGTTATTCTGCTAATCATACTATTCTAAATTATTATCACTATTTCGGTATCTTCTATGCCAAATATATTCTTTTTCCCCTATTTAACAACTAACAATAGATGTAAAGGCAACCATGAAGTTTCTTAAATCATTATTCACATTTTCATACAAATATCCCCAAATTATATGATCTAAACCATAGTCATAATTTATCTTTGGATCATAAATACAGTCTAATTATCGCTACACATCCATCATACTATCTATTGCTTCCTCCTTAGTATCAAGTATTGCTTTATACTATGCGATGTTACCCTAGCTTTTAGCTTGGGAATCTGAGAACGTGTCCTCTCTACAAGTGAAAGAATAAAATAAGGAGATTTTATGAATTAGACCGAACTAAAAACTCACGATAAATATAAAAGAATCGAATTTTCTAAAGTCTTATAGCCTCTTACAGATATATAACAGACGTCTCTGCACCAACCCCTAAGACTCTACTAAACTTTATATGTATTTGTGAGACTAATGAACCTAGAACCCTGATACCAAATTGTCCAGATCCAAAACTCAAGTTGTTATGCCACCTATACAATCCCCTATGATAGGTATGACAACTCAATAATATGAATGAAATACAATATAACTATGCATAAAAGAGAATAATACTAAGTCTCAGTACTTAACCATATATAAATCAATACATAAAGAAGTATATGAGTTAACTAACAACCCAAAACATAAAATTCATGAAGTATAAAAATCTAAGGGTAACAAGGCATAACTGAGAGTCTAGAATATCTGGATACAAGATGAACCAACATAATAAAAAAATAATGAAGGATATCCAGTAGGCACTAGGTCATTTAGCTGCTACCCATGAATTTCTGAAAGTAATACAAAGCACAATCTTTGAGCAAGCTATTAGGGAACACCGACTTAGTACATGCAAATAAAGTGCTGAAATAAATAAGTGTGAGTGCTAATCTGCATGTACTCAATATCATCGTTGATTAATCCTAATTCAAAATGATGGAAAGAATCACCTACATTCCATATACTCAAACTATTCAAATAAGCTTGCAATTTAGAAAGGCCTCACCTAGTCTTACATTTTAGCCACAATGACAATGATATAACATGGTCCAATTGCACTCATACATCTTAAACCAACATGAAGGTAACAACCCACTCAATTATCTATCACATAAAATATCAGTCCAAGTACAATGAGCATAAATAATAAATGTGATGCATATGTTATGAATACACCTGCTACTCTGTATTGATAGGTCGGACCCATGAGGGACTCACAAGGCCTATATACCAGACATATGTGCCTTTCATTATTAAAAATATCAATAAGAATTTTGAGAAAACATGCCCCTATGATACATATGCTATTGGGTAAGTGTGTAACCTGATCCATACAATACTAGCAAAGGTGCTATTTGGATCCCTATGAAATGCTAATATGCAAGCATGTCACCATAAGTCAATTTAAATTCTAGTTTAAGTTCAGATCTATCAATATTCATAATTTTTATTAACTTTAGTTTTAGTACTCATGTGGTAGAGATCCAAATATCACCATAATAAAACTCAAACATTCAATGAGGAGTAAAATCATCAGTTAGCATACCTGTTAAGTCATTTTCAGATACATATAACAATAACCATGCTAGTTAATTTGGAAAGATAGTCCATACAAGTTAATTAATTCATTTTATCCCTTCACAAAATACTAGTACCTCAAAGATGCATATTACCTAACCTTTACAGGACCCCTATATTTCCATTACCCCCCACATAACTAGCACATTAACACTATAGAAAGAGTAAAAAAAGCCTCAATTATTTTAAAGGAAGTTGAAAGAGTCAGGTCAAATCTTTCCCATTCTGTAGAGCCTCAAATGAACCTAATATTATCAAATACATATTTCACTTAAAAGTTAAAATCATAAACACCCAGATTACTATACTTTAATCTAGGTCCAAAAAGTTGACCCCAAGCTCACAAGGGAAAAATTAATGTTTAATTTGAAAACTGTGTTACCCATAACTTAGAAAAATCCATTATAAAATTTAATTCAAATTGGAGGTTAAATCAACCTTCAAATCATCAAAATATGATTTCTTAACTTTAGGCTCAAAGTCTCCAATTTCTATATTCACACATGGTTTAAAAATGAGAAAATTATTTGATAAACTAGTAAATTTATGCCAAAATTAATTAACCCATATTGTAAGGACCTTAAGTTCAAAAATCCAAGAAAGCCATCATAAATTGATCAATAAATAAAAAGAGTTTTGATTTGTTTACTTTGAAGTTAAAAATCTCAACTTTGTGAGTCAAATTATGAAACATATAATAGGTGCTCTTAGAAATGAGGGAAAATAAAGGTAGAATCATATTGTCAATTTTTATACACGAATAATGTATCAAAAATAATCTCAATCGGAGTTACCTAACTTCTAAAATATCAAAAGCAACAAATATGTGAAATTGATGACTTAAACTCGATGATTTCTGCACCCGCAGATCATTTCTCGCACCTGCAAATTTGCATCCGCGATTGGACATTCACACTTATAGACATTCCTTACAAGTGAAACAAATATTTGTAGATCTATGTTAAACACCCCTGATGCACCAGCAAAATTTATGAAAAATGGGAAATCTTCCTCATACAGATTTGAAATATGTGGATACTTCTTGTCTTGGTTCTAAAATTTTGACGCAGATCTAATAATTTTACTATCACAAATCAAACCATAATGAAAGGAACCTACACTAACCCTTTGCTGGGAGAACCATTAAACTTAGGCGACTAAACACAACACTTAAATTGGAAATCAAATATGCTATCCACTTCATTTAACAATCCAAAGTCTCAAGTGTTCTAATAATAACAGATGCAAAAAAAAATGTCTAAACAAACCCTAGAATCTAAAAGTTATTGTACCAAAACTATTACAAATGTCAATAAAAGAATTTAACCCAAAAAAGCATAAAATATCAGAGTGCGATACTTATATCGGCCAATCATGTAAAGATGTCCAAATATCGATAAATAAAAATAGAAATATAAATCTCGTAAATATATCTAAATCCCAATACATTCTATAGTACTTAAATAATATTATTACAATCACAATCACACTTAAAACAACAATCACATATTTGTAAAACCACCAAGCTTTTAATATAACCTCACTGCATGTGATTAACACTTAGGATATCAATTACCATTTAATTTCTTTGAACATACATTGTAAAAAGCATAGGAAGAATCATTTAACATGCACACATAAGTCAAGTTGGGTTTCAACTACATTAAAACATCTCCTACCTCAATCTATGCTTGCACTATTTTATTAAAATCAATCTTTTCCTTTCGTGTAATTTTTGCTTTATTGTGGTAAAAAATGATAACATGACCATAATTTATACAACAATCTAGTATATTCAAGGATTACAATCTAATACCATAACCCAACGTCAAGTTTCATGATCATTCCTCCCATTTTAGGGTTTTCTATCATCATCCTACCTTAATTCTACTAATTTCATGGATTTAATTGTGATATCTATGCATGCACATGTAGATTGACTATCTTTTAGAAAAAGATCAAAGGGTTCTCGACTCAATTCCCCCAATTACACCAGAAAAATTTCCTAGGTCAGGTTAAATCCTCTATAAATCTATAAAATAGTGATTCTAAGGTTTAATAATTGAAAAACTTGTTAGTGGAAGGGATTATCTTATCTTTACAAAGAAACATCATGAAAATTAGGTGGAAATCAACCAAAATCACCTCTCCCAGCCCTTAGACGAATGTGGAATAAAAAAAGCATTCTTATGATATTTTAAAAATCAATCAATGCATATCCTACTATAGCAGTTCTATCCCATTATAGCAGCCTCGCTTACGGGATCCACCAGCTATGGTAGGATTGACCAAAGCTGACTCCCATTAGCTATAATGCAAAAATTCCCACTATAGAACCGTAGTGATAGCAGCTTTCCACCCAGTATAGTGGGATAGGTAAGGCAGAAACTTAGGATTTCTCCCAGTTTTGCCATTTTTAAAACACACCCTTATATTTCAACCACTTTACATCAAATTCAATATCAGGAGTTTTACTCATGCAAATTTACTTCTAAAAGTTCCTATGGATTCCCTATCATCATAGTTTTCTTAAGATCAACTCAAAACCTGTAACCATTAGATAATACATTTCAAAATTACCCTAGACCATACGTCACTCAAATTTCATCCAAGACTAGCCTAGCCTAAAGTTTCAAACTCACAATATGGGAAAAATCGTAAACTAAATATTAGCATGCTATACTTATCTACAACGATGAAAAGGGTCATTGAAAAAAATATTTATTTTACCCATCGTTCATTCTTGAATGATAAAATAACAAAAATGAGGCAAGTAATAAGTAGAAAAGTAATTGTATCCTCAACCAAATAAGAGTACTTTTCCCATATGTCCCTCTTTAACTAGATGATGTTTCTGTTGAACCTTTACAACTAAATTTCCTTATTCTTATTTTTCAAACATTTTAATCAAGAGTTGCATTTGATTTCTTTTCACAAGAAAGGTTCTTATCTAGAAAATGTGAATCCCATTTGAAGATATAATCCCCATCTCCATAGTATCCCTTAAGCATTGACATATGGAATATCGAGTGGACCCCTGATAGGCTTAGTGGAAAAGCCAACTTGCAAGATACCAGGCCCACATTGTCGAAAACCTCAAATAGAAAAATATGCCAAGGACTAAGCTTGCTCCTCTTTACAAACCGCATAACTTCCTTCACAAAAGATACTTTCAATAATGAGATTGAATGACATGTCCCTTAAGTTGGGCTTCCAACAACTTTCCTTGAATAAACCTCACCTTATCTGGACCTTCCTTCACTACGTATATTCCTAAAGGCTTCATATCGCCAACCTCAAACCATTCTACGGGTGATCTATACCTTCTCTTATGGAGCGATTCAAATAAAACCATTTTGATGCTAAAGTAGTAACTATTATTGGTTGAAACTCAAATAACAATAAAAACTTATCCTAATGCCTACTAAATTCAATCACATATGCTTTAATATATTATCAACCGCATAAATAGTTCTCTTTAACTGCCTGTTATTCTGAGGATGGAAGGCAGTGCTATAATCAAGCTTGGTACCCAGCTCTTTGTGTAACCTATCCTAAATCTTAGAGGTGAACACGTACCTTTATTAGAAATAATTGAAATTAAAACCCCATAAAAATTTATTATCTCCTTGATATAATTCTTAGTTAGCTGCTTTGATCTATAATCCATTCTAACTAGAATGAAAATGAGCTAACTTTGTTAGTCTATGCACTATGACCCAAATCAAGTTATTTTGCTCCAAGATCTTAGGAAGACCCACTATAAAGTCCATGTATATCCTATAACACTTTCACTTAGAAATGAGCATCCTCTGATGAAAATTCATAGGCCTATGAGGCTCGTATTTCACCTACTAATAATAATGACATTTAGATACATACTCTACTATATCTCTTTATTATGGGCTACCAATAGAGCTATCTTAAGTCAAAACACATTTTGGTTACATATAGAATGACTAGATTATCGAGAACCATAAGAATCTATAAGAAAACCCTAAATTAAATCACCAACCCAAGGCATGCATATGCATCCTTTCACCATCAACAACCCATCCAAATCTTCATATACAAAAATTGTTACTGCCAACTCCAAATCATGGGTCTAATAATTCTTCTTATGAGACTTCGATTTCCTTGAAGCATAAGAAATCACATTCTTATAATACATTACCACAACACCAAACCAGCACAAAAAACATCAAAACACGAAGAAGCCCAACCTTCAATTAGCAAGGTAAGGATGGGAGTTATGCTCAAAAAGTACTTCAGCTTCTGAAAGCTCTCTTCACACTTATCAGATCATACAAATGTCACTTTTTTAGGTTAACCTTGTAAAGTGATAAGCAATGAAAGAAAAGTTCATGACAAACCTGTGAACATAACTATCAAGACTTACAAAACTTTTAACCCCAATCATAGAGCTAGGCCGAACCCAATTTTTGATAGCCTTAATCTTTTCAAAATCTAACATGACCCTTTTTCCTACAACCATATTCTTTAAAAAGGCAACAAAAGATAACTAAAATTTACATTTAAAGAACTTATCATACAATTATTTTTCCTTCTAACTCCCTAAATGATGGAAAAATGACCTGTATGTTCATCTTTATTCTTGGAGTAAACTAAAATATC
The DNA here is from genome assembly GCA_030864225.1 of Capsicum baccatum var. pendulum. Classification (NCBI taxonomy): domain Eukaryota; kingdom Viridiplantae; phylum Streptophyta; class Magnoliopsida; order Solanales; family Solanaceae; genus Capsicum; species Capsicum baccatum. The sequence continues at coordinate 139,277,975 of CM061550.1, forward strand.
ATTAATAAGAACAAATCGAAGAAAGATTTAAAAATACTATTGATAAAAGTCATAAAGGTTTTTGATGCATTAGTAAACCCAAATGACATCACCAAGAACTTGTAATATCTATTTTGAGTCTTGAAAGTTGTCTTGGGTATATTCTTTGGCTGAATCTTGAATTTATGATAGCCTAACCTTAAGTCTATCTTAGAGAAAATGAAAGTACCCTATACTTGGTCAAAAAGTAATTTATTCAGGGAAAGGATCTTATTTCGTGATAACCTTATTCAACTATCTGTAATCAATACACTTTCTCAAGCCACCATCTTTTTCCTTAACGAACAATAATGGATCATACCAAGGCAAAGAACTAGAAAGGATGAATCCCTTATCAAGTAAATCTTACAATTGTACCTTGAGTTCCCTCAACTCAGTTAGAGCCATTTGATAGATAGGGTAGAAATGGGGCGAGTGCCCAACTCCAAATTAAAGAAAAAGTCAATGTCCTGATCCAAAGGCACACTAGGTAAGTTTGTCAGAAATACCTTTTAAAATTCTGACACCATAGGAACTGACTCAATGGAAGGGGACTTTATACTAACATCCCAAAGATATGCTAGTAAAATTGAATACCCTTTCCTAACTAATTTCTTAGAATGAATAAAAGATATAATTTTTATAGGTTTTAGCTTATACAAACCTATCCACTTTAACTTATCCATCACCGGCATCTCTAAAGTCAGAGTCATAGTATTAGAAATTGGAACTATATAATACAAAGATGACCAAGTCATACCAGGGATGATGAAAAAATCAAGCATATCCAAGATTATCAAATTTACCCAAGTATGGAAACCCATAAATAAGAAAAAACATGTATGATACACATGAGTCACTACCACAGAGTCTCTAACTAAAGTAAACACATATAAAGAAGAGTTAGGTATATCACAAAAAAGTCCAATCCCATGGAAAATTTAACAAATACATAAGAAGAAGTGGAACCCAAATTAAATAAAATAGTAGCCATCTACTAACAAATAAGAATAGTACTTATAATGACAATATTAGAAGCCTCAACTTTGATCTTGCCTAGGAAGGTATAATAATAATCTCTATAATCAAGTTGGGCAACCTCTTTAGCAGGATGTACACTAACTCTTCCTATATTACCACTATGATTTGTACCATGACCTCCCTAGTGATTACCCTACCTACCTTATAAATGACCGATGTGCAGTGATTTTATGGCATATTTGATACTTAAAATAGTGAAATTATGCATTGACTTAATTTATTTCATTAGATATGATGTATGTTTTGTATGTATTAAAGGTAAATTAGGTTAGAAGTGGTTTGAAAGGAAAAATAAAAGAAATTGCTCTAAAAATTAAAGTACTGGTTAGGCTACGAGTCATTAAATCACCTTATGACTCATAGTCAAACTTATGAGGAAGATAGTGGAAAGATATAAGTTGAAGATGTTAAGTATAAACTGAGCACGACTCATAAGTTGTGACTATGAGGTTGTGGTGTGCAATCGTAGTATTAATAGTGGACAAAGCTGAGGTCAAGGAGAGAAGTAATGGAATACTATGAGTCATAAGGGCAGAGTATGACCCATAGTGTGTAGTCATATTACAAACATTATGTAAAGTACTGAGGGTGGATGCTTTAGTGGTAACAAGTGAAAACCAAGAGTCATAAGGATTGACTATGGCTCATGGTGAGGAGTTACAATGATAATAGACTCAAAAGCCCTAAAGGTGAGTGGGTACTGGAGTGACCACAAGAAATAATATATAACTCGTATGGTGATCCTATAAATCGTAACCACTGAAGCCTAAAGAGAGATACAATATCAGGAAATGAGTCATAACTAGACCTAATGACTCATTGCTAGAGACATGGCCATTGCTGACTTAGTTTTCCTATTCTATTTTAATTAGTTTTTTTTTTAATTATTTAGAGATACTATAAACACCGTAGGTTATTCCTTTACGAGGTTATTCACTTTTGATATTTCTTTGATACACATTGGCTACTTGATACTCAATATTTTTTTTCTTGAGTTGTTGACTTCATAATCAGTTGGAGATTTTGGATTCTATTCTTGTGCAATTAATTCTGTGTCTTCCTTATTGATTTTCATGGATCGTTACCTGACCATGAGTCGCTAAATTTTTTAACTAGGGTTTTGGCAACCCTAACAGATTAATAATGTAGGAAAAGTGGGAGATTTATCTATATTGATGTGATTATGTGTATTATAATCTTTGTTGTATTAATTATCTTCTAAGATACTGTAAAAGATTAGAAATTGCCTGCATTAAAGATCATCCTCACAAGGGAGATTGATATTAGGAAAAGGGGATTACGACAGTGATTTGAGGCTATCAACCATTATCTAAGAAACTTAAGACCCAAAAGGTGATAGTTGTACTGAGGTCAAGGACTTGGGAGAGGAATGCGACACCCTAAGACTTAAAAGGTGAAGGGTGAGATTTATCAATGCATTCATAAGACAGTTCGTAGTTGGGTATACTACAATCTAATAGTATAAAGAGCAAACAAGTATAGGAATATGATTTAGAAAGAGTTCGGGATGACTCTCATGTTGTACCTCCTTCTGCTCTTAGTTATCCATAGAATATTGATGATGGACAACTGGAGTTGATGTTAGCAGAGCTGCTAACTAGAGAAGGCTAGATGAGGAATCCTTGTTGACTCAATAGGTAAAGCTAGCCAGGCCAAGACCAATAACTGATCATTGAGCAACACTCGATTATGATCAAGATATAGCATGAGGTTATAGAGCTCGAGTTATCCCAAATTATCAGTATCTACCACCATATAATGAAGAAGATAATATGGGCCATATTGAGCCTGCTGAGATAAGAGACATTATTCCTCTTAATTTACCCCCCAAATATTAAGTTTGATATTATAAGTGCAATGATCCAAATACTGAATTTAAAGGGTGTATTTTTGGGATAGTCGACAGATGATGCAAACATGTATCTTGCTAATTTTACTGGGATCTGGACTTCATATATAATTTTGGGGGATGGATCAGGAAACATTGAGATTGAGGTTGTTCCAATTATTATTAGCCGAAGAAGCATCATTATGGTTGGGGGAACATCCTAAAGGCTCAACCAAAACTTGGAATGAGTTGCATAGATAGTTTTTAAACCAGCTCTTTCCTCCTACTTGGATGCTATAGCTAAAAGATGAGATTTACAACTTCTGATAGTTGCCTGCGAGTCCATGTATGAGGTATGTTTTTGGTTAAAAAAAAAGTTAAGCCTGGTACCGAATCACCAAATTCAAGGGTCTAATATGCTGGATATATTTTATTGATCCCTAAATATTAGTTCTAGGGCATTGGAAGACACAGTATCTGGAGGTGTACTTATGCATCTTTGTTGGGATATGGTGCATAAAAAGCTAGATAAGATCTCTGTCACTAACAAAGAATGGCATACTCAGAAGGTTGATAGTGGTTCTGGTACATATTCCATTGGAGACGCTAGTGACTACAGAGTTGATGATAATTTAGTTGCACAAGAAGTTTCACAGCTCAAAATGGATATTGGGTTGCTTAAAAAATAAATTTAGTCATGAATACTAAAAAAAGTGAACATAATAGAGGCATAAGGGTCTTCTTCCAGAGTTTATGACTCTGATATGGATGAGGAAGTAGAGTATCTAGATCGAGAAATAAAAGGTTTCTAAGTTAAATGAAAGGAAACTAAGGTCAAGACTATTATGGAGATAAGCTATGATAGAAGCAGAGAGCGAGATGGTGATTGGCAGTGTAAAGATGACTATAAAGAGAAGAGTGAAAAATATGTTCTATTAGTCAGTTGAGATATCAAGTCAATAATAAAAGCAATTTTGTCAAAGATGGTGAAAGGCTAAGTGAGTCATGAAAGCTACCTTAAGGAGATTAAAATGAACATTCAGGGTTGATTCAGAAAGTTGAGTCGTATGTCACTATGATAAAACAACTGGAGTAGTAGTTTGGCCAAAGATTGTCTATTTTGAATCAGAGATAGCCTAACACTCTTCCCAGTAATACAAGTACAAAATCTAAGAAACAATAGTCATTATCTTTCCATTGCCACTCATAGTGGTAAAATTCCATAGATCCCCCTATATCAACTATGAAAAAAACATGGTGGTGATGAGATTGATGTTACTAAGACACCTATAGCAGGATCTATAAAATCAACAGGTGTTAAACATACTAGTGATAAGGATAAAGGAAAGGGAAAGGTTGATGAGCCAATGTTGAAGACTATTCTGAGGCCTCCCCCACCTTTTTCCCAAAGGTTGAAAAAGAAATAAGAAATATCAAAAGTTTCTATCAATGTTGAAGGAACTATATATCAATATTCCCCCTGTTGAGGCATTAGAGCAAATGACTGGCTACAAAAAGTTCATAAAATATTTTGTCACTAGGAAGTGGAGGGAGATCTTTTAACCTACTGACAATGTGCACCATTTAAGTGTTGTTGCTTCTAGATCGTTAGTAGATAATAAAGAGAACCCATGAGCCTTCACTATTCCATGCACTATTGGGTCCTTTAACTTTGCTTGGGCTTTATGTGATTTGGGAGCCAACATTAATCTGATACCACTAGTAGTTTATAAGCAGTTGGGATTGAGGTCACCCAAACCAACATCATTGAGATTGTTGATAGTTGACCGCATGGTGAAATAACTAGTTTTTATTTTTTGTGATGTGTTGGTGACAGTTGCATTCTATGCTTCACATTTTTGTTTGATTTCTTTATTCTTGACTGTGAGGTAGACTTTTAAGTCCCTATCATAGGTAGACCCTTACTAGCTAAGGGTTTGCTATTTATTGATATGGAATTGGGACTTCAGATTGAACGATGAGAAAGTGATCTTCAATGTGTTCTATTTGATGAAGCAACCTAATGATATATGGGTTGTGTCTGTGATAGACACCATTGATGATAGTGCTAATGATATTGCTGTGTCCATTGAAGAGAGAGTTTGAGTTGAGGCAGTAGCAGTGGTGATTATGAATTTTGATAGAGATGGTATAGAGAAATATGATGAGATAATTGGTGCTATGTATGTTTGAGGTTCTTACACTTATGCTCCAAAGAAGCTTGATTTAGATCTGGAAAATAGAACCACTCCTCCTACTCGACTGTCTATTGAAGAGCCACCAGTTTTAGAGATAAAGACCCTCTCATCTCACTTTTTCTATTCATTCATAGGAGCCGACTATACCTTGCTAATAATTATTGAAGCTGACTTAGTGGTAACAAAGGTAGAGGTGTTGGTATCAGTGTTGCATAGGTTCAAAAGAGCTATAGGATGGACAAATGTAGACATTATGGGTATTCTGCCTAGCATTTGTACTCACAAGATTAATCTTGAATCAAAATGCATTCCTTGTATTGAACATTAATGTAAGCTAATTCCTTTTTTATGGGAGGTGGTAAAGAAAGAAATTATCAAGTGGTTGGACATTGTGTAATTTACCTTATTGCGGATAGCAAGTGGGTCAATCTTGTTCAATGTATCCTAAAGAAAGGCATAATTATCATAGTGATGAATTAGGAAAATGAGATCCTACCAATGAGACCAGTCACGGGTGGAGAGTGTGCATGGACTATAGAAAGCTGAATACACAGACTTAGAAGGACCATTTTCCCATGCCATTTATGGATCAGATGCATGACATGTTAGCAAGAAGGGGTTGGTATTATTTTCTTGATAGGTATTCAGATTACAATCAGATCACCATTACTCCTGAAGATAAAGAAAAGACAACTTTTACTTGCCCTTATAGGACTTTTGAGTTCAAGAGAATGCCATTTAGGTTGTTCAACGCTCCCGCAACCTTTCAGTTCTGCATGATGTCAATATTGTCTAACATGGTGTAAAACACCATTGAGGTAATTATGGATGATTTTTCAGTGGTTGGTGATTTTTTTGATGAATATTTTTTCCACTTAGCCAATGCTCATCATAGATTCGAGTAATGTAATCTGGTGCTAAATTAGGAAAAGTGTTATTTCGTGGTGAAAGAAGGCATTGTGCTTCAGCATAAAATCTTAAAGAGTGGAATAGAGGTGGATAAGGTAAAAATTGAAGTGATTAAAAAATTACCTTCTCCAATTGACAGTGAAGGGGATTTAAAGTTTTTTGGGTCATGCTGGGTTCCACAGGTGATTCATCAAGGATTTTTCAAACATTGGAATTTCATATAATGAGGTGAAGTTTGACTTTGTTGATATATGAATGAAGGCTTTTGAGTGCCTGAAGGTTAGTTGGTGTCAACTCCAATCATTGTGTCCCCTGACTGGTCCTTGCCATTTGAGATTATGAGTGATGCGAGTGGTGTGGCCTTAGGTGCTGTCCTTGGCCAAAGGCGTGAAAAGATTCTTTACCCAATTTACTATACCAGTAAGGCATTAAACCCTACTCAAAAGAACTATACTGTTATTGAGCAATAATTTCTAGCAATGATTTTTGTCTTTGAAAATTGTTTATCCCACTTGATTGGGACTAAAGACATTGTTCATACAGATCATGCTGCCTTAAGATACCTAATGATGAAAAAAGATGCAAAGTCGGTACTGATTTATTGGGTTTCTTGCTATAAGAGTTTGATTTAGAGGTGAAGGACTAGAAAGACATAAAAAATCAAGTTGCAGATCATTTGTCCAAACTTAAAGATGAAGCAAACAAAAAAATGGGAGATGGACTTGAAATTGATGATACCTTTTCAGACGAGAAGATTTTTGTAGAATCACAAGACCTAATCCTCTAGTTTTGTTTTCCATTTTCTTGGCAAGTGATGTTTTCCCAGAAGACTTGTCCTTCCAATAGTGTAAGAAGTTTATGCATGAGGTAAGGAAGTTTTTCTGGGATGAGCCTTATCTATTCATGATTTATATGAAAGGTATGATTCGTAGATATATCCCGTAGATGGAGATGATAAGTATTCACGGGGCTTGTTATGCTGCACCTATTAGGGGTCACCATGGAGGAACCCGCACAACCCATTAAATCTTACAATGTGGGTATTACTGGCTTATAGTCTACAAGGATGCTCATGATTTTGCACTAGCCTATGACCAATGTCAATGTCACAAAAATATATCACGACACTATGAACTCTCCTTGACCCCTAATTGTAAGTTAGAGTTGTTTGATGTATGGGGGATTGACTTCATGAATCCATTTGTGAGATCCTATGGTATGAAATATATTTTGGTTGTGGTGGACTATGTGTCCAAATGGATGGAACTGGTAGAGCTCCCTAATAATAAAGGTAGAAGTGTTATCTCTTTCAGAAGAAACATATTTTTTCTCAGTTTGGCACTCCATGTGCAATAATTAGTAATGCCGGGTCATATTTCTGTAATCGTCTTTTCAAGATTTTGCTTGAAAAAGTGTGAAGCATAAGGTGGGAGAACCTTACCATCTCTAGACTAGTGAACAAGTTGAGGTCTCCAATCGAGAGATTAAGTCTATATTGACAAAGACTGTGAATGCCAATAGGATTGATTGGTTGAGAAAGTTGGATAATGCATTGTGGGCCTACCGAATAAATCACAAGACACCCATAGATAGCTCTCTTTATCAGCTTGTCTATGGAAAAGCATGCCGCTTGCCTATTGAACTTGAGAACAAGGTTCTATGGGTGCTGATAAAGCTAAATTTTGAGTGGCATGGTGCATCAAAGTTGAGGATGAACAAGGTAAATGGGTTGGATAAGTTTAGACTTTAGAATTATCAGAGCTCTACTTTATATATGGAGAAGATGAAGCAGTATCATGATTGAAAAATATAGAAAAGAGTGTTCGAGCCTGGTGATCGAGTATTGCTGTATAATTCTAGTTTTTATTTGTTTCCTGAAAAGTTAAAGTCTAGATAGTATGGACCATTCACCATTGTAAGGGTGTTCCTATATAGGGATATAAAGATGAAGTGTGATAGTGAAGCCCTGAAATACCCTGGGTTTCTTGGACTTAGAAAATTTGTTGGTTTTTTGGTCTCTAAATAGGATACAACTAGGGGAAATGACTCGTACACTGGGATAAGAGTGGTATGAGTTAGTCGTATGCTAACTAATGTTGTTTAACAGGTTGGATTTGGGTTTTGAAATGGATATGACTTGGATGGTATGAGTTATATCAGTGGACACGAGTTGTTTGGTTATTTCATTAAATATTAGGCTTGGTAACTTAAGTTGAATTTGAGTATGAGTGTCTCACTAATAGCCATGAGCCAGGGTATGAGTCTTTTAATAGACTCGTATGGTGGGCAGTGTTCCATTCTATTAGGATTCTATTCTTCTAGGGGTACGGATCATGGGTACTAGACATATGCTTGGATACGACATGGTTTAGGGTGAGTAGTACCTTGGACAGTGTTAGGTTCATGGTATATGGCCTTATGTACGAGTTGTGGGTACCACTCGTATTAGAGGGTACATTAGTATGGATAGTCGTACCCAACCGATGGGATTTTTGGGAGTTTAAGTGAGGGTAATCTGGACATTTCCCCACTTAACCTAATAAGGCCCAACGATTTATATTCCTATTGGGAGGTTACTTTCTCTATTATTCTATTCATCAACATTTAGAAACTTCTCTTAAACACACTACAGTTCTCTTTAAGGCTTTTGGGTAAAAGAAGTCAAGGGTTTCATCTTAAGGATTATTTTAGGGCTTGTGTTGGTGATTTTTCTCCATCATATTTTAGATTTAAGGCATGTTCTCTTCCCTTATTATTAGTTTTAACTAAAGGCATGGTTTTATACTAAGTTTTCATTGTTTGATTATTGTATGGTTTTGGATTTTCAAAAGTAATTTGGGGGGTTTTGGTTATAAATGCTTGGTTATGGTTTTCCTATGTTTTAATTATGATTTTATTTTCTTTAATGGTGGTTTTGGATAATTGGTTGTATGGGAATGGTTATTTGGTAATTGGCTTTGGTTTCGGAAATACTATGCCCCCAATATGTTTGATAAAATGCCTATGAGAATGGTTTCCCTACATTGTTGGATTTTAATGGAACTAATACATGGTTTAAACATGGTAATGGAACCCCAAATGGTTAAATGATTTGGAATGGTCAAAATGGAATGGTTTTAGTTTAACAATCATTCTTGTAGGGTACAATGGAATCCCCCAAGTAATCATAATAATAGAACACTTGTCGGGTACTTAGGACTTCCCCAAGTTAATTGGTAATGTGATCTATGGGTACATGGGACTCGCTTGATCTCTATAAGGTTTGGCTAGGGACAATATTTGGAAGTTATAGTCGGTATGATGATACAACTATTTAAAGCCTAAGTTAATAATAATGGTTTGGTTGGTTGGAAATGGTTTTAATTGGGCAATAATGGCAGGGTGTAATTGCTAACCGTGAAGGTGGGAGTTCAATGAACAAAAAATGGAAAGTCATGTTTTCCTACATGAGGGGTAGGTCATGGTGACCTTATATGATGCTATGAGGTACATAGGAATCCTCTAAGTACACTGTACATATGTATCATGGAGAGTAAGGGTACTTGGGAATCCCCTACTCTAATAGTATCTATGGTTCATGTGGCTACACACATAAGGGCCCGTTCAGGCAGTTACACTGGACCCATATTGTAATACCTCATACTTTTCCTAGCTTGAGAAGTTTCCCCAAGAATGTTAGAAGCTTTCTTTGAAAGATGAATCTACTTTTGTACACGTGGTATTTTCAAGATTTCACTTTTTATCATGTGGGGAATCAAATAAACTTTTCATCGATATCAAATTCACCCAAATCCGACACCCGCGTGAAGAGTTAGAGCCTTTTTAGTGAGACAGTGTATCACCTAAGCCTTCAGCGCATCACGGAGATAGCTCAAATGGAAATTGTCAATTTCTAGTGTTTCTCCATGATAATGGCGCATCGCGCCAAACTTCTAGGTTATAGACAAGGTGGTAATGCGATATCTCCATCGCGCCACCGTGCAATTTCCCATTTGTCACTTTTCAGTGACTTAGCGTGATAGTAGCGCGTCACGCCAAGGATGAAAATTAGGAAATTTTCTCAGAAATTAAATACGTGTCCTAGGCTTAAAAGGGTCAATTTCCCACCCTAAATAAGCCTTATAATACGAGATTTGTCAATTATTCAGCAACTTATACTCAAAACTCTCAAGAACAAGCCCTAGGGTTTTCATAGAAGGTTCAATTCCAAGGGAATTCACCGTCAAATTTCAAGAATCTCTCCGTCAATCTTCGTAGAATCACAAGCTACGGTATGCGTAGTGTTCATTCATGGACTCCATTCATCCATGAAGACCAAGCATCTCTTTTCTAAGTTTAAGTTTATGGATTTCTTTATGAATTTTATGTTGGGTTTGTTTTGTTTATGTTGAGAATGATTAGTTGAATTCAAATCCATGTTAGGTGATCAATTTTATATGGAATTAATTTGCATAGATGTATATTCATGTGAACCTTTGAATAAAACCTAGATGATGAATTAGATATGAATAATGATATTTGATTGTTGTATAATGTGTCTATATGTGCTATGCCTACCATGTGTATGATTAATTTCCTAGATGAAGGAACAATGCCTAACTAGTATGATATCATGAAATCCTCATGTATGTACAAGCTTATGCATATCACATGTTTTATGAAGTGCTTCAATATATGAATTATGAATTGTGTTGTTGGTCATGTGTTCAAGTAAGCCATGCCATGTCAGTTTATTCTTATCGATTCCTGGGGTACTTATACCTGAACATTTAGCTGTGTGCCTAGAGACATGTCATGTTTTCATGATCTCCTCATTCAAGCTATGATCCATAGAAATCAGTTAGTCATATGACTCAGGAAATCTCATAAATCTCAGTAATCTCAGTAGTTCAGTAATCTCAGTGATCTCAGTACTCAGTAACCTCAGTATTCTCAGTCAATCTCAGTAACTTCAGTGTTCTCAGTTTGTCCTCAAAACTCAGTACATTCTGACAGTCAACAGAACTCAGTAAATTCAGTTTAGCTCTGCTAGATAATACCACTAGTATAAGTTCAGCTCAGTTTATCAGCTCAATTAAGTTAATCAATTTAGTGTCTTTATGATGGAAGTAGGATTCAGCACTGAGCGAGCCTAGGGATGGGGACTCACCCTCTAGATAGGACTAAGATCCCTATAAGCAATCCATAAGTTCTAGAATTACGTAACCAACATAGATACAAGATGTCACCCGTTAGATAGGACTGGCATACTCAGGGATCACCCGTTAGCGCATTTAAATGTATAGGACTGATCCCAGGGGTCAACCGCTAGATTAGCACTAACTCCACAGTAGTTGTCTTTACCAGTGGTGTGGTACTGATACCTTTCCAGTTGGGGTTACAGGTTGGACCCCTGTTAGCTTAGTATGGGGCATGTTGGTTAGATGAATACATCCCACAATTTCAGTTACAGAATCAGGACTGTCAGATACATTCAATTCAGCTCAGTAGTATATATTTAGGACTATCAGATACAGTCAATCCTTTTCATTATAAATAGACTCCGGGATCACCCACTAGACAGAATTGATCTCAATTATGGTCAATCAGTAACGGTGTCATCAGATTTAGTGATAACCCGCCAGATAGGACTGATCTCAATTTTAGTTACTCAGATACAATATGGAACTTAGCTAGTTCTATCAGATTTAGGACTGTCAAATACAGTCACTCATGTTATTAGTTATATCAGTTATTAGAACTCATGTTATTAGTATTCAGCTTCAGGACTCTTAGACACTGTCAACCAGACCAGTTCTTCATAATCATAACTATTAGAAATAGTTATTCATGTATCAGTAACATAGTATCAGTCCCTCGATATCAGTACTTCCATGTTATTAGTAAACTCAGTAGTCAGAACTTAGCATTCAATCCTATCACGATGTCAGTTATAGTTACGTATGCATGCATGTATTATCAGGTTAATGTTAGTCAGTCAGTTAGTATTATTTATGCTTATCAACCTATTGCATTCAGCCTACCTCACTTGCATACCATTATATTCAAAGTACTGACGCATTTGTGCTATGGTGTCTAATACCATACGTTTAGAAGCACGAGCTCCAGAGAACTAGTAGCATCCCAGTTCAGTGATCAGAGTTAGCAGTGCATCCTCATCCTTTGAGGACATGATAATCACATTGCTATTTCAATTTTTAGTTTATTTCAGTAGTTGGAGTTAGTTAGGGACATGTCCCATCAACTCTTTATTCAGACAGTTTAGAGGCTTTCAAACTACAGTATGTTCAGATAATTATCTCATTTGTTTTAGTATTTTTATACCATATTTTTCAGTTAGGTACTAGTATTGAACCTTATGGCCTTTTAGTTCATGTTTCCATATTTACGATATTATTACTATTATTCATTGCTCAGTTTACAGATATTAGTCATGGGTTAGCTTGAGGTCCTTCGGGATCATGGGCACCGTCTAGCATTTCGGGTACCAGATTCAGGGCGTTACACATATATCCCATGGTTGGTTAAGGACTGTTAACCTTTATATACCCAGGCAAATGGTTTTCAATGCATGCTAAACCCAATTTCCTTTTCCGACATGGTTATATATATTTATGCGTGTGGTTAATATGCCTATGGTTGGTTTACTTGGTTTTCCTGGTTGGAATTATTTTATCCTTATCTAGAGTTCATGCTCACGTTCACTGTCTAACCCATCTTTAGACGACTATATCCTCACACGATATAGGAAGGAACCATTCTACTCCTCCTTCATATCTATCAGACATTCGAGATTAGCTACTGGATTAAAGCGGTGTGCTTCCATCTTTCTGGAAGGATCCATTTCATAGATGTTATTTCATACTTTGGTTCATTTATGGATATTGGTTTTGGCCTTGGTTGGGGGCATGTCCTAACAGGATTTTGGTATTCTTTAGGTTAGAGGCTTTTATGGAACTACTATGGGTTGGTATAGGCAGAATTGATATTGGTGTCAGACTTGGTATTGGTATTGGTATTGGGGATGATACGGTAGGACTAAATTTCAAAATTTCCATCCTCTTGTATTTTTGAATTATATATAATTATTATGGAATTCAAATGGTTATGGTTTTGTTGGTTTGGATATTGGTTGGGTTTGGACGGTTGTACTCGGTTGGGTCAGTCTCTATAATAGATCTATCCAAGATTCTGTAATTTGGATAGTTCACACTATCTTGTTATATGTTCAAAATTCAGTTAACTCAGGCAGACGGTTGGAGGTTGGGTTGGGTAATGGGGGTGGTGTCCGATCCCGATTGGACTTGGGATGCCTATTATGACAAAGCACCAGGTCCTGTCATGTCAATCCCTATTCAAGGTGAATAGGCAAAGGGTAAAGCAGTAGACATGTCATGCCGCGATGTTAAATCAAGCTCAACATGGGAGGAAACTCATGTATTGAACTTATTTGATTATAGGGTAACTTGTGTGTTTAGTGTGTAGGATGGGAGATGGCAGGAATAATCTAGAAAAGTTTTTGGTGCCAGGCCATACGACTTAGCTCACAAGTCATAATCAAACCTCTCGACTCATGACCAAGATTCATAGGGACCTGGGGCTTGGTCATATCTCATGAATTTGGTTTTAGGAGTCATCACTACTCTCAGAACAAGTTGTAGTCAGTCACTACAACTCGTCACCTTTAGTCATGGTAAATTGAGACTTAGGTTAGTTTTCTTTGATTAAGAAGGGATTCTACAACCTATATCCTTACATAATGAGTCATAGTCAAGAGCCCTGAATAGAATCGACATCACGGGCCTATCGGGTCAATCCGGTCAGATTTAATCGATTTACATATGAGAATTCATTCTAAATGATTGAAATTCCCATTTTTCAAACCTTGTGACTCCCTCTATTCCCTTTATTAACTAACCCAATGTAAGAACACTCAAATTTCATCGTTATTGCAATCAACAAAGCAAAATCTCCCAAATTTGAAAATCTCAAGGGTTAGGGCCCAAAATTATTGAGGATATGTTCTTAAGAAATCCAGCTAGATATGTCATGCCATGATGTGAAAGCAAGCTCTACGTGGGAGGGAACCATGTTTTGTACTTATTTGATTATTGGTCAACTTCTGTGTTTAGTGTGTAGGACTGGAGATTGCAGGAATAAGCTAGAAAAGTTTCTAGTGCCAGGCCATATGACTTACCTCACAAGTCATAATCAAACCTCACGACTCATGAAAAAGAGTCGTAGGGACATGGATCTTGGACATATCTCATGAATTTGGTCTCCGGAGTCATCACGACTCTCAGAACAAGTCGTAGTCAGTAACTACAACTTGTCACCTTTAGTCACGGTAACTAGAGACTCAGGTAAGTTTTCTTTCACTACGGAGGGAGTCTACGGCCCATATCTATACGTAACGAGTCGTAGTTAAGACCCATGCCCAGGCCTGACATCGCGGGCATATCGGGTCGACCTGGTCAGATTTAATTAATTTACATATGGGAATTCAACCTAAATGATTGAAATTACCATTTTCAAACCTAATGACTCCCTCCATTCGCTTTATTGACTAACCCAACATAAGAACACTCCAATTTAATCCCTCAAAATTTCAATCAACTAAGCAAAATCTCCCAAAGTTGAAAATATCAAGGGCCAGGGAACCAAATCGTTAAGGCTAAGTTCTTAAGAAGTCCAAGTTAAGTGAACAAATAAGTATTTCGTGCATAAATTTCTATATACAAAAGTGGAACTTAAATATTCAAGAATTTCTTGAGTTTTTTGATTGAAATATTTGTGCTTAAAAATAATTAAGCCCTATTCTTGAGTAATTTGTAATTAAGTGATAAGGGGAGTAAACATGAACTTTGTTCTCTAAATTGTTGATTAGGTATGAAGTAGGAATTGTTGATGATTGTTGTAATGTGTAATGTTGTGTTGGGAAGGTATATCTGGATCAATTCCTATAAACAAATATGTTACAGTGGCTATAGGACTCATAACGACTCGTAGGGTAACTTCAAGAGTCATTACGTGACTCATAACCACTGGTAACATTCTTGATTGGAAGAGTGTTGATTCTGATAAAATCATGACTCAAGGTCATGAGTCATAGTCTGACTATATGACTCGTGATGAGGAGTCATAATGACAGGGAAGGGTAGTGCATCAGGAGAGTGTTTTTGTTCAGCGAACAAGTGTTGGTCACTAGCTGTAGTCTAACATATGAATTGTTAGGAGAACTCATTACCTGACCAGTAAATTACTAATTAGGCACCCTTCCAACCTATGAATCTCCCAATGACTCATAACCAGAGAGTACAACTCATACCCTTGAGTCATAAGGTGTCCAGTGCTTGCTACACTGACACCAAATTTTCTTGTTTTTCTTTATTTTCCTAGAACTTATTAATTGGTTTAATTCAATAGGTACTAATGGCTCCAAAATTTAATTCGAGGAGGAATCAATCAACAAAAAAGCAAACCCTGAAAAATCCTACCCCAACAACTAATCATTAGCTAATGAATGAGGATACTAATGATTCAAGTGGCTCAGTCAAGGAATATCTATTGGCAAGGTAGGTAGATCCAAGGGATAAGTGGTGTCAGGGTGGGAAAGCAACATTAGAGAAGGCCACACCACCCAGGACTACGCTGAGAATGAAGAACCCTAACACCTCACCACCTCACTCACCGCCATAGTCTGAGGAGGATGGTGATAATAATGATGATGAAGAAGAAGATGATGATGATGCAAGTTAGGGTGAATCTAGCTCTCAGGAAAAAAAAACAACGATAATAGGGATGATGATGAAGATAAGCCTGAATTTGGAGATGTGAGTGGGAGTAAGGAGAGCAATACACCAGTTGATATTCAGCCACCATGAGTATCTCTTACCCCACTTTCTATTAAGACTGATTTAGTGCCCATCATAGAATGGTAGGGGTGCCCCAGAATATAGGCTCTATATGACAAAAAACCACCATAAACCCTACCAATGGAAAACCCCATAGATGAATTTATTTAGAGTGGAAGCTGACCCAAAAAGTCATGCCTGAGATACCTACATTTAATGCTCCATTTAGACAATACAACTTTGACTAGATGAAAAGAGCACTGGGACAATATAATGCAACTTTAGTGCATGAGTTTTAGGCTGTGTACGAAATATAGCTAAAGAGATTAAATCCTCAAGGAAAACTGTGGAAGGGTGCAGACCTGTTGTCAGATTTGGTATTTTAAGATGCTCGGAAGAATATCTCAGCTCAGAATAATTGTAGATTTCTGAATGGGACAAATTTCTTACCTCTAACCAACACGACTGAGATAGACCTCCACATTGATGAGATGTGAGATATGAATCTGAAGTATATTGGGATGGACGATAAACTTATTTATTACCGGTGGATGGCCAAAATGATTATGTCAAATAGGGATAAGGCTCCTAGGTAATTGAAGATATTATCACCTCATCATCAATCATAAAGAACACTCTAAATTTGTAGGTAACGGCGTGGTGGACCCTGGTATGAAAACAATTGAGTCCCAATTTAGGGGATAATATATTGAGTCCTGATAAATAATTCTTGGTCACATGCATTATGGAAGGCTATGAGATAGATGTAGCCAAATGGATAGCTAGAGAGATTACAGATCGAGCGATGAGTACTAACAAAGTCATGGACTTTTCTTACTTGGTGAATTAAATTTGCCTGGATGTGGGAGGACCAGACCTCCTATATGTTGATAAGTTCATCAGGCCGCATACTACTATAGATTTATGTTTGATCTATGATGATTCCAACCCCATGTCTAAGGCAACAATGATGGGTGAAACAATAGTTAGCCAGGCATATGAGGCCAAAGAGCACAGTACTGATACAATAGGTTTCACCAAAATGGGTGATGCCACTGCTGAGATGACACAGTCTGAGCCTCAGGCTTTAAATATAGTAGGGACCTCTCAGCCTCTAACCCCACTACTCGCTACAACACTAAATCTATCAACTTCTAGAATAGTCCTCACCGACTATTTTTTGGTGTCATAGTCATTCTTGGCTAAAATGAAGCAAAGATTGAGTACGGTTGAGGTAAATGTGAGACTTATGGAAGAAGGATATAAGCTATGGTAGAAAATCAAATAAAAGATGAGATAAGCATGATGTAGACCCAATTTGATGGGTTCGAGTAGTGTATCCACCAAAATCTTGAGAGAATCTAATCCCTATACTTAGTAGGTATACAGATTGAGTAGGTGGCACTGTAGAAGGCAATTGAGTAATTAAAACATAGATCGGTCCTCTAAAAGCCTATTATCAAAGAGATTAAGTATAAGGAGGAGGTACTAAATATTTAGGGTATTAGATATTCAACCCCCATAGCGGGTGATATTGGTGCTGGTGAGAAAGAAAGAAAGAAAAAGAAGAGAAAGAGTGTAGAGAAGAATGATATTAAGGCTATAAAAGTATCCAACATTCAGAGTGAGTAGGACCATCAAGCGAGGGCTCAAGAGATGGTGGTGGGGGCTGGTAGTTCTCAACTTGCAGATGCTATTGATTTGAGCAGTAGTACAACTCCATTGCTTAAGTTGACATTGAGCACACAATCCACCACCAGTGCTACCACTGAGTAATGCGCCCCATTCACCACTAGGGCCACTGATGATGAGAGTGTGGCCCATACTAAGGCCTTGTACATTGATACTACTTGAGCTGGTGCCTAGTATGCCTAGGTATGTTTTTGCTCCTTATTTTTACTTTATACATGCACTTGGGATATTACATAGGTATTTAGTTGAGAGTGGGGGTGTACGGTTTAGCCACCACAGATTGTTGTTGCCATGTTTCTTTTCCCGTCGACTGTAGTTTGAATGCTGAACCATTATGTCTAGTTAATTTAAATGTGTGTGTGTGTGTTTTGTTTTGTTATGTTTTATATGATGTTAAATTAGGAAGAAAATATGTACCTAAGGTAGTTGATGTGTTCTGAATGATTGTACTAAATTTGATTGTGAAAATGATACCCCTATTAAATTTTTTGACAATTTGTGATTTGTTATGCGTGTGAATGCTGTGAATCTGTTAATAGCATTAAAACTAGATAGATAGTGATTATTAATGTGACTCTGTAAGAAGAAGTTGAGTATATCACAGATGACCACTCCATGCGCTAGACCATACACCCACTGTACGAGTGGAATACTACTTAGTCAAGTAAAAAGGCCAACTTGAGAGCAAGGTAAGCCGAGAAAGGGATGAGACTTAGTATTCAAAGTCCAAGTCAGAGATTACAAGATATCTCGCAGAATGACACTCAATGAGGACATTAAGACTATTCAAAAAAAAGATTTTTTGGCTTTATTCTCTTTTACTAAAGAAAAAAGATTAGACTTGTACTTGGGCTAATTAAGGATCCATGAAAAAGATTCAAAAAATGACAAAAAAATCCACTACCCCCATTACGTTAGCCCTATTATGTTAAGGAATACATGGAGTAACTGCCGATATAACAGTAAAAGCAAGATGTGTAGGTGGATCGACTCATCAAGTTCCCAATGAAATAAGATCCACACAAGGAAGAGCACTTTCCATTAGTTGGTTATTAGCGGCATCCCAAAAATGTGCGACTCAAAATATTGCCTTAAAATTGAGATTCAAATTAGTGGATACTGCCAAAGAGGGTGATGATGTCATACATTAAAATAAAGAGACTCATAGAATGACAGAGAATTGGCAGTTCCAGAATAGGTGGCTGGCATACCATAATAATAAAACTTCCTTTTATTTTTGTATTCGGATCAAATTTATGTTGGCTTCGTTGGGAGGCTTACATAGTTTATTACTTTAGCTTCAAAAGGATAAGTTGCATTGGAATTGATAAAGTCATGTACCATTTTAGCGACTACGGGTTATTGTTTCCGTGTTTCTTTTCCCATCAACTAGGGTCTGAATGTTGAACCGATAAGTCTAGTTAATTTAAATATGTATGTGTTTTGTTTTGTGATGTTTTATGTGTTGTTCAATTAGGAAGAAAATGTGTACCTAAGACAGTTGACATGTTTTGAATGATTGAGCTAAAGTTGTTTGTGAAAATGATACCCTTTCTAAAACTTTTGACAATTGTGTGATTTGTTTATGTGTGTGACTAATGTGAATCTATTAATGAAATTAGAATTAGGGAAAGAATAACTAGGGAAAACAATTGCATGAACTGCATAGATAGTGACTAGTGATGTGACCCTGTACATTATGTGTGTGAGCCATTACCTAGTTCCTTATGTGTATGGAATCTATAATTCGCCTGGTTGCTCTTGCCTTGGTGGTAGGGTAGTCGATTAGAAGATGATCATAGGCCCTTTTTTTTATGAATCCACTTTATCCTAAATCAACCAACCAAATGAAATATGAATCCCTTGATCCTTATTTTTGAGCTAAATAGACCTATTCTTTGTTCACACCAATTCACTTTCATATTCTTAATTGCAATAAACCTATTTTGGCCCTGGTTCTCCATGGACACTGTGCACCTCAATTCAGTCAAATAACCTAAGTTAATGGTGTCTATAGGGGTGCACAAAGAAGCATAGATGCAAAGAAAGAGTGTAGATAAAAAAAATAAGTAAGGTTGAGTGTGTTAGAAAAATAAAAAGAAAAGAAAAATAAAATCAAAAATAAAAAGAAAAGAAAAAATAAAAAGAGAGATTTGAAAAAGAAGAAAAAGAAAGAATAAAAAAAACAAGAAACCACTCCCAGCCTAAATAAGCAAGAAATATAATGAAAAGGGAGAAATAAGGGCAGAATAGAAGAAAAGGTTGTAAAATAGTAGAACCTAAAATAATCATAATACTAAGGAGGCTAAGTCACTAAGAAATCCTCAAATGTACCATACCAGTCCCAAGCCTATGATACAGTCCTAACAAAGCCCTATAGTGATCCTCAACCAGCTGTCCAAAAACTTAGGTAGAGAGCAAATGGGCAAGCCTATGACACTCTATATACACTGGTTGAGACTTTTTTGAGAGTGTGAGAATATCTTGACCGTCGTTGTAGGAATGTTTTGATAAAATTGAGTGATAGAGATTTATTTGACTATGAGGGTAAATGGTTGCGTAGTTAGATTGCTTATCTGTCCGGGTAGTGTACTGAGGATATACCTTGTTGTTTGTTGCTAACATAATGCCATCACTTGATTGTTTTATGTCACATTGTTGTACTAAATCAATATACAATTAAGTTAGAAAAAGTTAAAAATAGGAAGGGGTTAAAGTTTTTTGAGCAATGATTGATAAGTTGACTGCCAATGGTATCTTAGGATCTCAGTTAAACATCGTCTTTGTTTTGTTTTATGTTTTCACCTGAGGACATACAAACATTCTAATTTGAGGGTGTTGATGTGTCATGGTTTCATGGAAAATCAGATGCTTAAAATTGTGAAATTATGCATTAACTTAGGTTATTCCATTATATATGATGTGTGTTTAGTATTTATTACAGGTAAATTTGGTTGGAAGTGGTATAAAAGGAAAAATGGAAAAAATTTCTCTAAAAAATTAAAGTATTAGTGTCACAATCTGAACCAGGGCCAACCATGATGGGTATCTTAAGTCCATCGAGGACTAAAGACCACCCCTTTTGCCTAGCTAACAAAACATAGCACACCTGACAACGGCTGAATTTCAAACATATAACATGATAGACAATAATATGTTCAAAGACATCTAAGAGTGTCAACATCAATACACAATCCACAGTTATATCCGCAAAGCCTCTTTATCAGAAAAATAACCTACATCGGGACATGTCCCAACCCAAACAATGACAATGTAAATGTGACATGTTGAATTCTAATTTATGGAAAGAAAATTGATGGAATGATCAAGTATTTTGGAGAATAGAATCTCACCACTTCACCACAACGACCGACTCTAAAATCACCTATCATTGTGCAAGAAAAAGTAAAAGTGCCTTAGAGCCTACATCACATTAGGATACAACATCTAGAGACAGTTAGTGGAGTGAGCATTATCATGTATCTCCGGATAAGGGTGAATCAATGTCAATCAAAATTTAAATTTAAACTCCCTATACATGTTCACATATATACATACATATATATAATAGATGCTAGGGTAGGGAATAAGGTTTAGCATGATGGTAAAACATTATCCTGGACTATGTAGCTCAACAGTCAAAAACAGGAATCCACAGTCTATATCGGTTCATCTCCCTTACTAAAAAGGCCCAGTGCGTGTTAGCCGCACGAACCAAAGATATCAAGGAAGACCAGGGAATGACCCAACCCCACATTAATCCAAGATATAAATACATATCTCAATAGTGTGAATTATGCACATGATCATGAAGACCAACCCTCACGTCGGCAAACATTAGTTTCCAGTAAAAGTTATTCATGACCCATACCTTCATGGCTTAGCTACATGACCCCTATTAAGCCTAATTAAAACAAATTTCACATAATCCATTCATTAACTACGAAATTATATACTAAGGAACACCACAAGTATCTCCATACCATATGCTTGCAAGCTTATAATTATTCAATTACAATTCCATTAACTTTGGAGAATTTTTTGATCCCCTTTGTTCATTAAATCAAGAAGGAGGAATGCCTCGTCCTCCTTTATTTTATCAAATCAAATTTGGGGAGTGCCTCGACCACCTTTGTTAATTAAGTCAAAAAATAGCCAACAAGGCTTTCAAAATCCATGTTCATTGTTTAACCATTTATGCAATGCAATAGTATAGGTGTGTAAGTCAAACCAAGAGATAATTCCACAATTTAAAACTATTTAAACAAATGGGTTGAGGGAATACCATGTTCAAAATCAATTTCCAAGTTCAAATAAACAATTTTGGGGGATTCCCTCAACCTACATTACAATTCCCACACCCATGCACCCCATTAGTTGAAAAACATTCAATTCATAGCATGAACAACTCATGAAAACCATGGGAAAACAATTCAAGGATCATCCACCCCAAAACCCTTAACCCATGTCAAAGCCTACAGTTAAATCCATATAATTAAAAAAATCTAAAACACATCTTTTCACAAAATAATATTTGCGAAATAGTAACATGCCTGAAAGTATCACAACTACGGAGAAAAATCTCCCTTTGAGAGCCTTAATTGACCAACTTCTTAGAAACCCTAAGTGTTCTTGACCTTGGGGATTTGATAGAGCTTTAGAATTTATTTTTATTTGTTTCACAGTGATAATAATACCCTAAAGGTGTTTTAAGTCATGGGTTATGATTGGGGAAGAGGGGAAATGTGTAAAGTGTCCTTAATTTAAAAGCTGAAAAATTATCGCCGATGACTACGGGTCACTATATGACTCATAAGGACTCGCTATGACTCGTAGGTTCCGAGTCACATTCAAGATAGAAACTTTTGGGTGCACATTGGTCACTATATGATTGGTAACGTATGACTCATATCGAGTCATTATGACTCATTGAGTCTAGTTGTACTCATAGCAGAACACCATAGGCATCTTATTATTTTGGCTACAAAAGGTGGCTTTATGACTTGTATAGAGTTTTTACGACTCGTTAGGAGCCAATCATTATCATATTGGAAAATTGGGCAATCCACATAGGTCAGGATACGATTAGGGTCCTACGACCCAAAATGACACCCTATGACTCATATATAGTCATAATTTGGCAGTAATCCCATAGGTCAAGAAATTTTCAAGGGAAAAAATCGAGGGCATTACATTCCCCCCCCCCCCCATAGGATCATTCATCTTTGAATGATGGGTCAAGGCATCCTGTAATACCCCAATTTGCTGAACCAAAATGCTACACGTTTCTCATGACCCCAAAGGACCACAAGCTAACCTATGACTGATATTTGTACCTGTATACTGCATAAAATACTGAATAATGCAGAAACATGAATTGAAAGGACATAAGGTTCACATAATTGAAGTAAAACATAACATCTAAATGGGGTATGAAATACCAAAAAACAATACTGAAAATACTGAAGTTTGAAACATGATAGTCTAGAAAGCCTCTAACGGACTAAACTGTCTAATTAAGGAGTTGATGGGACATGTCCCCAACTAAGTCCAACTAATAAACTAGTTAATAAGATAATAGGGAATAATCAGGTCCTTGAATGATGAGGACTCACTTCTAACTCTGACTGCTGAAACTAGAATCAACTGTTAATTTAGAGCTTGTGTCTCTGAACCTATGGTATAAGACACCATAGCGCAAATGCATTAGTACTTTGAATATACTGGTATGCATGTGAGGTAGACTGAATGGATGGGGTTCATATGCATGAACAATAATAATAAGTGACTAACTATCATGAGCGTGAGAATACATGCATGGGATATAACAACTGGCATTAATACTGTGATAACATGATTACTGAATTTGAATATAACAGATAACATGAGTGACTGTATATGGCAGTCCCAAATCTGATGGAACTATCTGAGTTCCGTACTGTGCCTAAGTTGACTGTATCTAACAGCCCGGAATTCTGAAGAACTACCTGAGTTCTTTTACTGAGACTTATACTGACACTGTGGGAGGTAGTCATCTAACCGACATGCCCTAAATGATGTAATATAGTCAAATTGTAGTCTAATTGATACCCTAATTGGAAGGGTGTCAATACCGCACCACTGGTAAGGATAATACGTAAGTGACCTTAATATAACAGGTAACTCTAGTGAGAATGGTGGGAACCCTCATATAACAGGTTAAGCCACCTCATCTACCCTCATATAAAAGGCTATGATGTCTCAACTTATGCTAGCTACATAGTTCTGGAATGTAAGGATTGCTTCTAAGAATCACACCCTCACATAATGGGTAAGTTCCCATCCTTTGGTTCACTCAGTTGGAATATTACTGATATTTGACAACTGACTGATTTCATGAGATCATGGAGATTTCTTAAGTCATAAGACTGTCTGAAGTCTAAGGATTCATAGATTGAATGAGAGTATCATAGAAACATGATATGGCTCTTGGCATACAGCTAATATTACAGGTACAAATACCCCCAAGAGTCGATAGAAGGAAACTAACCAAGCATAACTTACTTGAACATATAACTAACATAATAATCCATAATACATTTATAGAATCATTCCATCAAAACATGTGATAGGCATAACTTGTACATACACGGGGATTTCATGATATCATACTAGTTGGGCATTGTTCCTTCATCTAGGCATTTAACCAAACACATAGTAGGCATACCACATGTAGACAAAATTATACAACAATTAATTATCATGATTCATCTCTAATTTCATCATCTAGTGTTTATTCATAGGTTCACATGAATATACATCTATACAAATCAATTCCACATAACATTGATCACCCAACATGCATTTGAATTCAATTGATCGTTCTCAACATAAACAAAACAAATCAAACATAAAATTCATAAAGATATCCATAAACTTAAACTTAGAAAAGAGATTCTTAGACTTCATGGATGAAAGAAGTCCAGGAATGAACACTACGCATACCTTAGTTCCTAATTTCGTGAAAATTGAAAAATATACTTTCTTGGAATTAGATCTTCTATGAAAATCCTAGCTTGTTCTTGAGAGGTTTTTGAGAGAAGAGAGTGTATTTTGGATGAAGAGTGGCTGAATCACGTGTTAAAGGGCTTAAATAGTGGTGGGAAGTTGACCCTTTTAATCCTGGATACGTCATTTAATTTCAGTAAATTTTTCTAAACTGGGACCCTGGCGCGACGTGGAGCTATCATGCCGTGTCACTGGAATTTAACAATTGGGAAACTGAGGGTTAGCGCGATGCAGAATTGTAACGCCCTAATTCACTGAACCAGAATGCTACACGGAGCTCATGACCCCGAGGGACCACAAGCTAACCCATGACTGATATCTGTAACTGTAAACTGCATAATATGTCATAAAATATGCGGAAACATGAACTGTAAGGCCATAAGGTTCAATACTAATACATATCTGAAAAATATGGTATAACAATACCAAAAAAAAGAAACATAAATACTGAAGTTTGAACATCTAATCTGATATCTAGTCTGAAAGCCTCTAACTGAACAAAATAAGGAGTTGATGGGATATGTCCCCAACTCACTACAACTACTGAAATAAATTGAAAACTAAAATAGAAATGAAATCATCATGTCCTCGAAGGATGAGGACTCACGTCTAACTTTGACTGCTGATCCTAGAATCTATTGCTGATTTGGAGCTCTTGCCGCTGAACCTATGGTGTAACATAAGAGAAAGCACCATAGCGCAAATGCGTCAGTACGTCTGAATATACTGAGTATACGAGTGAGGTAGGCTAAATTCAAAAGGTTATATGCATGAAAAATACTGACTGATATGAACATGAGAGTACATACATGCATACATAACTATAACTAAACTCGTAGAGATACTGACTACTAAGTCTGAATACTATAAACATGAGTGTACTGATAATGAGATTCTGAAAGACTGAGTTTACTGATACTGATATGAAAATCACTAATAAGTGATGGATCTGATACTGTATTCCTGAATACTGGGAGACTGATACTATATTACTGATAAAGGAATGATTGTTTCTGATAGTTCGAATTATGAAGAACTGGTCTGATTGACTGTATCTAACAACCCTGAAGCTGAGTACTGATAGCATGAGTTCTGATAACTTTTGTAATTGATAGCATAAGTGACTGTATTTGACATTCCATAAATCTGAACGATCTATCTGTGTTCAATTCTATTTTTGAGTTGACTGTATCTGACAGTCCTAATATATTGAAATATGAAGAACTATCTGAGTTCTTTGACTAAAACTGATACTGAAACTGTGGGACATAGTGTTTAACCGACATGCCTCGTGTATGCCGTTATGGCTAAATTGGGTTCCAATCTCTGCCCTGACTGCCATGGTGTCAATACCGTGCCACTGGTAAGGACAGTTGTGAGTGACCCTTATCTGGCGGGTACTTAATGAGAATGGTGGGAACCCTAAACTTACAGGTTAAGCCACCTCATCAACCCTAATCTGATGGGTTAAGATGTCTCAACCTACGCTGGATACGTAGTTCTGGAACACAAAAATTGCTACTAATAATCACACCCTGAACTGGCAGGTGAGTTCCCATCCTTGGGTTCACTCGGTGCTAACTTCTACTCCCATCTGAAGGACATTGAACTGAATAACTAAGCTGAACTAAATAACTAAACTAAACTGATTAGTTGAACTGATACTGATTAACTGGACTGATACTAGAGGTATTGTTTAGCAAAGCTAAACTAAGTTTACTGGATTTCAAAGACTGACGGAATGTACTGAGTTCTGAGGACTGGTTAAGAGTACTGAAGTTACTGAGCACTGAGATTACTGAGATTACTAAGATTGACTGTGAATACTAAGGTTGTTGAAGTTACTGAGCACTGAGATTACTGAGATTTCTGAGTTTTCCTGAGTCACATGACTGACTGAATTCTATAGATCATGGCTTGACTGAGAGTATCATGA
This sequence comes from Capsicum baccatum var. pendulum, assembly GCA_030864225.1. NCBI lineage: Eukaryota > Viridiplantae > Streptophyta > Magnoliopsida > Solanales > Solanaceae > Capsicum > Capsicum baccatum. The sequence goes on from CM061550.1 coordinate 139,304,519, forward strand.
AAACATGACATGGTTATAGGCACACAGCTATATTTTTTGGGTACAAGTACCCCAGGACTCGATGGAAGTAAAATGACACACATGACTGACTTGATCAGAAGAATAGAGTCCATAATATATAACACAATAAGTAGGGATCTCATACTATGCATGGTTATCAACAATGTATTGCATGGAAAGGATTTCATATCACATGGAATTACTTGCACAATCTTAATATCATGTTCATTACATAATCATATTGGCAACACATACCAATGGCATGGAAGTTCGTGTGGATTTCATGGTTACCATACATCTTGTTCATAAGTATAATTTGCAAGTAAACATAGCATAATCTCATATGAATAGTTCATGAGTATTCCAACAATATTTACAAGGCACATTATCAATCATAGAAGTCATTGGAACGTAAGGGCATATCATGAATCCTTCACTTAGTCACAATTTAGCTATATTGCATGTTTTCTAGTTTCTTAGGCAGTTTATCAAACACCTTACATGCACATCTTAAGCATAGGTGAATTGATCAAATTATACATCATGAACAACAAAATTTACATGTTTCCAACTCATATGATATCATGAATTCACAAAAACATATAAAGATTCCATCTTGGGAATCACCCAATATCAACAACATGATCATCAACACCTAACAAAAAAGAAATCATACTTTATAATGAAAAAGAGGAAAAAAAATCAAGCATCAAAATGGGTATGATCATATCACCACAATCAACCAAACTTTTGTATTTTAAAGATGGATTCTTGAACTCTATGAATGAATTGAATCCATAGATGAACACTACGCATACCTTAGAAGGGAGGTTCTTGATGATTGACGGAGGAATTTCCTTGAAATTTGATCTTCAAGCTTGATTGTAGAACCCTAGTTATTTTTGTCCTATGGTGCTCTTGGATGATGAGTTTTGAGATGTTAATAGGGTTATAATGTGTTTAAAAGCTATATATTTCGTAGGGTTAAGTTTAGGGACTTGTAAGGAGTATTTATAGACTTAATTACCTTTAAAATAACTCAATACGGAGTGTTTTTGACTGGAATTGGTTTAGGCGGCGCCCACGTAACCGCCTATGCTTGGGTTGGGTGGCGCCTAACCAATCGCCTATGCTTGGGTTAGGCGGTGCCTAAGCAATCGCCTATGCTTACTGCCTCTCACGAAAATGGGCATAACTTTTTGCTCGGGTATTGGATTTAAGGCAAAATTGGTATCGTTGGAAAGATAATTCAATTATCGAAAATTTGGTGGGTAGAAATATGCAGAAATATCACATTAACATCGAGTTATACTCATTTAAAGATGACCCTTGCAAAATCGAGCACTAAAACTTGATGGGTTCAAAAACTCTTAGCTTGTATTACCTTAAGTGAATCATATGAACATGATTAATTCATCATAAGCTATCTTATATCTAGGATACTCATTTTAAGTCATGCACTAAAATGCTACTCACAGAATAGGAGGTTTCATACGTAGAAAAAATGGTTCGTCTCCTAGCTTAGAAACATACAAGGTATTACAATATCTCCCCCTTGGGAACATTCATCCTCAAATGGAAATTAACCGAAGCGGAAGAGATGATAAGATGAAGTACGTACAATACATACACTACTGAAACATGGGTTCATGACTGGAATGACTGAATGTTGAGCACCACATACTGAACATGCATATCTGATGCATGGGAAGCTGATTCATGAATATAAGACTGAGGATTCTAATAAATTAAGTTTTTTCAAAATGAGAATTCATATCTGATGCACAACTGAAAGGATGAATCCATGCATATCTGATGCATGATTATATAACTGACATGATACGTGAATCCATGACTGAAAGTACTGATGAGCTGGTCACACTTAACTGATGCATGAATTTATGACTAAACTTACTCATGAACATGTAATGGTAAAGGTGTCAAGTTTGAACTAAAAAATGAGCATGGAACTGAATACCAAGTTTGGCACTGAAATATGAACATGAGAACGAGTAAGTTTAAGGAAAACTATGACCTTGAACTGATAATATTGATAAGTTTGAGATTAATTACTCCATATGCATGATCGGAAACATGAGAACATAACTAAGTCTGGGACGTGGTAGATATATTGAATATCATGATCTGAACTGAATCTTGAAAAGATGACATACGACTGAAGTTGGAGTTTAAGGGTAAACTTATAAGTACCCCTTCTCCAAACTGGATTCATCAAAAGAAAATAGATCAGCATGTTTATTTCATGAAATTTTGGGGGTATGATGTATCTCCCCCTTGGGACACTATATCCCTCAAGGATACTGACTTGGATGAGCTACTAAGGGAAATTGAGGCGATGCACAAGACACCTAGGAACTGAGTCATGAATAACTAGGATCTGAAATTGAGACATGATACATGATTCATGAAGTCTGTATTATTTTTGAATGTGAGACCAAGTGTATGACATGGCTCTGAGGTATTCTATAAATTGGGGTACTGAAACACTAATAACTGAGTACTGACAACCTGAATGCTATGGTCAAGCATGTCTGGAACTGAACAGAGTTTCAAATTTGGTTACTGAACTGAAGATGACATTATAACTAAGCCTATAGCTAGTACAGAAGTACTGAATTGAAGGACTGAACAGTGATCACTGAGTGCTGGATACTGAAACTATAATTGAGTTGGCAACTGAGTTTGTGATGGCTATATGCTGGGGACTGACATAAGTCAAGGATCTAAATGTACACTTACACTTTGTACTTTCCCAACTTCTAAATACAACCCCTTGCTAGATGTTTACTTGCACATTTATCATGACATTCAAGCCTATCTTCATAACTACACCCTCGTGCAAAGTAAGCATGCAACAATCTTTTCTTATCTAAACAACTGCTCATTACTACACTGTTCCATAAGGAGAGCTAACTGGAGGAGTAAATCAGGAGGACCTAAAATATGAATAGATACAAACTAAACTTAACACATGATTGAAACTTGAGGAATAAAATATCAATAGTTTCGATTTACCAATAAGGTCTGAATTGAGGATATACATAACATAGTCTAAATGTATCTGATCTATAGGGGCATAGCATGAGTCATGGAAGCTAAGTATACTGGAAAGCATGATATGCGTACATGAGTCATGAGCTGCATGACCTGATTCTAGAGTTTCTGTACTCGTGAGACATAATTCGTAATACTGAGCGAGCTGGAACTGAACCCCTTATACTGGGAACTGAAAGAACACATAATCCCATGGAAAGTGCGTGAAAGTAGATTGTGCTCATGGAACATGACTCGTACTACGGAGTAAAAGGGACTCCTTATGGTGGAAATTGAATTCATACATGATCATGGAAAAAGAGATACATGAGCATGGTTCGTGACCATAGAGTTGATATGTAAGACCTGAGTGGATTTCGTGATAGCTAAAGTACAAATCTTTGTACTGAGAAGAGGATGGGTTGGGAATCGTCATCCCTTACTTCTTTTCTATACATACTGGCACTACTACTCGAATCTTGAGAGTCTGACTTGGTCACTTGATCTACCATAACATACCTACATTCTGTTCAACACCTTCCTGTCTTACTAAACACATCATCTGATTTTGTTTCCTCATATACTGCTAATATCACATTCACACCTTCATGCTTAATTTTGAGTCAATAAACTTAAGTTTTTAGCTCATACTGTTCAAGCCTACTAATCTAATCCCCATAAATACATAATCTGATCAAATAGAATAATACTATCCCAACACTACTACTGCTAAACTTTTGAGTTCAAGAATGAGTTCTCGTGATCATGAATAAAATCTATACGACCTTGGAATAATAATGAACTGATGGGATACTGTTTGAGTCTGTGGCTAATCCCATAACTGACTGTAGGGACTGTCTGAGAAAGTCCTATCTTTAGGACTTTGAACTTCACTGTTTCTGTTACCTTAAAAGTAAGGTAAAGTAAACATGAGGGGTGCATGATATGAATCTACATGCGTTCCTTAGAGAAACTTGCCACAGCACGATCTTAAGACATGAAAGAAGGGAAACTGTTCCTAAAACATCTCATAGCCTCTTGCACATAAGTGTGGTGCACAACACGCCCATGTACTAGACTCTACTTGATGCAGCTTTCAGACTTCCTAGGACATTGTTGAACCTTAGGCTCTGATACCAAGTTTGTAACGCCTCGATTCGCTGAACCAGAATGCTACACGGCGCTTATGACCCCGAGGGACCACAAGCTAACCCCCAACTGATATCTGTACCTGTAAACTGCATAATATCTCATAAAATATGTGGAAACATGAACTGTAAGGACATAAGGTTCAATACTAATACATATCTAAAAAAATATGGTATAACAATACCAAAAAAATGAAACATAAAATACTGAAGTCTGAATATCTAATCTGACATCTAGTCTGAAAGCCTCTAACTGAACTGAATAAGGAGTTGATGGGACATGTCCCCAACTCACTCCAACTACTAAAATAAACTAAAAACTAAAATAGAAATAAAATCATCATGTCCTCAAGGGATGAGAACTCACGTTTAACTCTGACTGCTGATCCTGGAATCTACTGCTGATTTGGAGCTCATACCTCTGAACCTATGGTGTAACATAAGAGAAAGCACCATAACTCAAATGTGTCAGTACACCTGAATATACTGAGTATACGAGTGAGTTAGGCTAAATGCAAAGGGTTATATTCATGAAAAATACTGACTGATATGAACATGAGAGTACATATATGCATACATAACTGTAACTAAACTCGTGGAGATACTGACTACTAAGTCTGAATACTGATAACATGAGTGTACTGATAATGAGATTCTGAAAGACTGAGTTTATTGATATTGATATGTAAATCACTAATAAGTGATGGATCTGATACTGTATGACTGAATACTGGGAGACTGATACTATATTACTGATAAAGGAATAATTGTTTCTGATAGTTTGAATTTTAAAGAACTGGTCCAATTGACTGTATCTAACAGTCCTGAAGATGAGAATTGATAGCATGAGTTCTGATAACTTTTGTGATTGATAGCAAAGTGACTGTATCTGGCAGCCCATAAATCTGAAGGAACTATCTGAGTTCAATTCTATTTCTGATATGACTGTATCTGACAGTCCTAATATACTGAAATCGGAAGAACTATCTGAGTTTTTTGTCTGAGAATGATACTGAAACTGTGGGAGATAGTGTTTAACCGTCATGCCCCGTGTATGCCGTTATGGCTAAACTGGGGTCCAATCTCTGCCCCGATTGGAGGGGTGTTAATACTGTGCCACTGGTAAGGACAGCTATGAGTAACCCTTATCTGGCGGGTACTCAATGAGAATGGTGGGAACCCTAAACTGATGGGTTAAGCCACCTCATCAACCCTAATCTGATGGGTTAAGATGTCTCAACCTACGCTGGCTATGTAGTTCTGGAACACAAGGATTGCTACTAAGAATCACACCCTGAAATGGCGGGTGAATTCCCATCCTTGGGTTCACTCGGTGCTAACTTCTACTCCCATCTGAAGGACACTGAACTAAATAGCTAAACTAAACTGAATAACTGAACCGAACTGATTAGCTGAACTGATACTGATTAGCTGGACTGATACTAGTGGTATTGTTTAGCAGAGCTAAACTAAGTTTACTGGATTCCAATGACTGATGGAATGTATTGAGTTCTGAGGACTGGTTGAGAGTACTGAAGTTACTGAGCACTGAGATTACTGAGATTACTGGACTACTGAGATTACTAAGATTGACTGTGAATACTGAGGTTGCTGAAGTTACTGACCACCGAGATTACTGAGATTTCTGAGTTTTCCTGAGTCACATGACTGACTGAATTGTATAGATCATGGCTTGACTGAGAGTATCATGAAAACATGACATGGTTCTTGGTACACAACTATATTTTTCGGGTACAAGTACCCACAGGACTCGATGGAAGGAAAATGACACACATGACTGACTTGATCATAAGAATAGGGTCCATACTATATAACATCATAAGTAGGGATCTCATACTATGCATGGTTATCAACATTATATTGCATGAAAAGGATTTCATATCACATGGAAGTACTTTCACAATCTTAATATCATGTTCATTGCATAATCATATTGGCAACACATGCCAATGGCATGGAAGTTCATGTGGATTGCATGGTTATGATACATCTTGTTCATAAGTATGATTTCCAAGTAAACATAGCATAATCTCATAAGAATAGTTCATGAGTATTCCAACAACATTTACAAGGCACATTATCAATCATTGAAGTCATTGGAACGTAAAGGCATATCATGAATCTTTCACTTAGTCACAATTTAGCTATATTGCATGTTGTCTAGTTTCTTAGGCATTTTATCAAACACCTTACATGCACATCTTAAGCATAGGTGAAATCATCAAATTATACATCATGAACAACCAAATTTTTATTCCAGTATCTTGTCATGATGGATTCAAAAACTCTTAGCTTGTATTACCTTAAGTGACTCATATGAACATGCTTAATGCATCATAAGTTATCGTATCGCTAGGATACTCATTGTAAGTCATGCACTAAAATGCTACTCATAGGATAGGAGGTTTCATACATAGGAAAAATGGTTAGTCTCCTAGCTTAGAAACATACGGGGTATCATCGTGTTGCCCCTTCTTTTGAGACCTGGAACTTTGGCGCGACGCAGAGAAAATATCGCTAAGACACTAGAAAAGGATAATTCTAAATTTGGGCTCTGGCGCGACGTGCCATAATCATGGACCCATACTGGAATTCGCTAAATGTTATTTCCTTTTGTGGTGCGGCGCTCCACAGACTAATATGACACTGTTTTACGACGGAAACTTAAAATAATTGTAACTTCTGATTCGGTTATTGGATTTTGGCGAATCTTATATGTATGGAAAGCTTATTGCATTTCCCACATGACAAAAAGTGAAAATCTTGAAAATTCTTCATGGACTAACCATCATTCAATTTAGAAGTTAATACTAGACATTCTTGAGATGAAATTTGCTAGGAAAAGTATGGGGTATTACACATCTTTTGGTACAATTTAGCACAGAAACATACCCACACTTACCTTTAACAAAGACAGAAAATAATGATGTCACGATTAACACATACCTTAAGCACGATTATCCAGAACGGGGAACAAGAATGGATATTTGGATTTCATGTCCTCTTCAGCTTCCCAAGTAGATTTTTCGACCTTATGATTCCTCCATAGAACTTTCATCGAAGCCACAAACTTAGTCCTCAATCGATGGACTTGCTTATCCAAATTTTACATAACCCGAACCTGGTCCTTGTCATAATGGGCAATCCCAAGTCCGACCAGGACCGGAAACTACCCCTGTTTCCCAACCCAACAACCAAATTCATACCTTGAGTTGGCTAAAGTCAGAACATATAACAAGATAGCGTATCCGACCATGTGGTGACTCTGGGATAAGTATATATCCGAGACCAAGCCAACCAAGTCCAACCACCCAATAACAAACCAAACCAATGTGAAAACCATAAACCAGTACCATGATAATAAAACAATGTATGTATGCATGTGTATGTATAAGTATATATATGCACACACGATAAATAACCCATACAATACCCAAGTTCACAGTTGTCCATACAAAGCCTCTAGAACAACCAAAGAGTACCTAGTCGGGAGATGCGCCCGCCCATAGCCAAAACCAAAGTCTATGAAAGACAAAACGTATGTAAAGTAAACCATAACTTGATGTAACTGCCTTCTGAACTATGGAAGCTCTCCACTTTAATCAACCATCGACTATCCCCGGATCTGATCACTAAGTAAGAGAAGTAGAATGGTCGGTCCCTACATAGCATGGGCATACAGCCGCCCGAAGATGGGTTAGTGGGTGAACACTAGAATGTACTCAGGATAAGGATAAAATAATGCTATTTATAAAACAAAGTAAAACCATCCATGATGTATACAACCATAAATATATATATAACCATGCCGGAAGAGGGAACTAAGCTTGTATGCCTTTAAAACATTTACCTGGGATGTGTAGCTTTGTCGTCCTAAACCACCCATGGACTATATGGATTCAAATCCCCCTACTGAAAGGGCCTAGTGCGTGTAGCCACACGACCAGGGAAGAAACCCTGGGATGAATAGTACATCCTCTAAAATTTAGTGTGACATCATGAACACGGGCACCAAGACCAAACTCATATCGGCAAATATAAGTTTGCAATTTTGGTCCTCCCTAAACCTCCACCTTTTACGGATTAGCTACACATCCTGCCATTATTCCCTAATAAAAACTAGTTCCAAATAACCAACCAATTCCATTAACCATTTAGTTACCAAGGCCATTATTAGTGGTATCGTCATACCACCATACTTGCAAGTACTATCCTTGGTCAACCAATTGTAAGTTTAAGAGAACTTTCAAGTGCCCTTCCATTTACCAGATTAAACCACTTGAGGGACTTCCATGTTCCCTAAAAGCATAAACATTTATCCTTTTACCTTTCCAAACCATTTAAACAAATTCCATTAATGCATTCACTTGAGGGATCTCCATGTATCCCGCAAAGTTTTAAAAATAGACCAACAATGACCACCAAAACCATTACCCTTTAAACCATTCAGAACCATTTTAGACCATGCCAAATATTTAAAGCATTTATATCATTTAAACTATTTAAACCATGCGAAACCATCCAAAACCATTTAGAGTTCCATTACCAAACCAAACCATGCATGAGTCCCAATGAAAGTTCAACAATAGAGCAAAAACATTCTTTGAGGCATTTTATCAAACATCTTGAGGGCATACCTTTACCAAGACCAACACCAATGCATAAATCTTTATAATTAGGGTTACTCAAAACCCTTTTGGTAAACCATAACGAACCAATAACCACATATGCAAAACATTACAAACAACATGTAAAAACATAGTTTAAACCAATACAAAACCTTATGCATCAAGACCCTAAACATAAATTTTGAAACCCATCATTCATGATTCATAAATCAATGTTTAAAACACAATACAAATTTCTTTAGTTGGAAATAACAATGAGGGAAGGACTACATGCCTTATACATGAAGATTCACGAACGTAATCTTGACCTTTTAGCCCTTTGAAGAACAGTTGGAAACCCCAGCCTCCAATCTTTCAAGAGTGAGTTTGAGAGAGTATTAGAGGTGTCTTAACCCTTTAACAGGTGTTATGGAAGGCCACCATGGGCTATATAAGGTGAGGACATAACGGTTTAGGAGTATGAAATATCCAAACTACCCTTGACTTAAAAATTAAAACAATCCACGTCCAGGGGTACTACTCCCACTTACCATCCATATCCTAGGGTACGATTGGTACCCCAACTCGTACCCAAGACCATGCCAAGACCCTAACTACTAGTTTCTATATGACTCATACCTCCCTAGTCGTACCTTATGGGTATGAGTGACACCCCCAATCATACCCACCAACTGTATCTAGGGCAGATATCACACGACAACACCTTAGGAAATATTTGACTAGACCTTAAACCCCTCGTATCCCTCTGTACAACTCATACCAAGAGGAGTCATATCTTGGGCAGTAGACAAGCTAAACACACTGCCTAAGGTATGAGTAAACCCTCAAGGAATCCCCTAACTCGTGTCCAAAGTTTACAAGTGGTATCCTTAAGTCGTACCAAGTCTAGTGAGTCCAAAATCTTGGAAATTTTGCAAGGGTCCAAATCCTAAGGTGTTTTACTTTCCCCCACTAGGATCAGTCATCCTCGAATGATGGGTAAGGGTAATAACAAGCAATAGGTAACACATTAACACACATTTTTCCAACTGAAATAGAGGACAAGAACACTAACATGGGTGAGAAAATCAGCACATACCCCAAGCACGATTTACATCCCAACACCTCAACTCCGATCTCTAACTAAGTTAGAAATAAAGATGTGAGAGGAACCATTCCTCACCTTTAACCAAGTTAGAAACAAAGATGTGATAAAGAAAATATACCCTACGCACGAGTTTCCGGAAGAACCAATGCGGATACTGGGACTCCATGTCCACTTCCACATCTCAAATGACTTTCTCAGACCTTTAGTTCCACCATGGAACCTTTACCAAACCCATACCATATTTGTTCGCAACCAGTGCACCTACCAATCCAAGATCCTCATTGGGACTTCCTCAAAAGAACAAAGAATCTGAGATACCAAAACCACCCAAAGGAACTAACCAACCAAGGACCATCCAGACCTTACCCTAATACAAACACATAGAGTACCAGCCGAATGGACTCGTTCAAGGAAAAGTCTAATTCAACTTAGAATTTACCAAGACACACCACTATGAGAGCTTAAGTCTAGCTATTCACCACCTCCATGGTCAAGCCTATCCAAAGCTAAAAGAAGTTAACTTAGGCCACCGGGCTCTTCTCCTTACATCTATCTCAAAATACCATTCAGCTTCCATTATTATTATAATATGGAAACCATGAGTAAAAGACATAGACAACTTATATACACCAACTATAACCAAGACCTCCATCATATAATTGAACACCCAAAAATTTACAACTACTATTCCATAGAATAATTCATTAAACCATGCCCTATCAAACCTCTCAGGGACCCAAAACAACTTATTGGTTTATCTACCAGTCACAACATTCAAGCCTACTACTTATATACCCGGGGTTATTTATATCAATCAAAGATATAGCACCCTCTATCATTTCAACAAGTATTTTCACCACCTATTTCTTTCTTAACCATTTCCCATGACAACAACCTTACCTTACCTTCCAAAACCTTAACTATTAGTAGTCACCCTACACTTTCCCCAACATATGGACTTCTATATTCCCCATTAAAATACATCTCCATACTTCCCAAACCACTACCACCCTAGCACAAAAAGATTCATTTAAGAAACCAAATTATGAGAGTTACCCATGACTCCAAAGGCAAAATCCCAGAGACAAGACACGATACTATAGGCATGAAGTACTTCATAACAATTACCTAGACCATAATGGAGAATCATCCTGACCGAACCATACCATGGAAGGAGTCCTTAGATTGGACACCGAAAGAAATACAACTACATATACCATAAGTAACTTAACACAAGGTTAATATTTATATACAGGGAATAAGGTGAATACAAAATGCAACCCATAAGCATAAGCGCTACAACCATATATAAAACACTAGTAGTGTTCTCTTAATTGGGAGAGAAGAGTGTGTCATCAGAATATATAACTCCGACCTTCCATTGAAGTCCACTGCTAGAAGGGAATTTTTAGATTAGCTACCAACCCTCACCCCAAGGCTACCTATGGCCCAACATATACATGCAAGAATCCATTAAACAAAATTGACTCCAAGGTTTCCAGTTAAACCCAAAACCATTTAAAATTAGACCATGGCCACCAAAGCCTTTTCATAAATCATTTGAATCCAACTAAAACCAATTCATATTCTTTTAACGATGTGTGCAATGCAAAGATTCAAGAATAGTCAAACCATATGACTATAGTATATTCAATGACAATTTCATAAGTAGTTTTGAGGGATATAATTTTCAAGACAAAAACCAAGTAAATGAGGAATCCATAGTACGCCAAAATCCATTTAAACATTCCCATGCATCCCACAATGTTTATAAACATAAATAAAGCCTGAATAAGGCATCATAATCCATGGAAAATTAATTAAATGAGTAATCATGTCAAAGCCTTTAGTTATGACAAAACTCATATTCAAAATCGTGAATTTAATAATCAATTTCATGCCAACAATAAAATGCTAGTATAGGGACAAAGATGCGTGTAAGCTCCATGATCTAACCTGTCGAAGGACTAGATCCTCAGTTCCCCTATTTGACCTGAACTCCCAGCCTATATGGCACAACTCTTCCACTATTGTATTTCCCAAATCATCAACCTGATCCAACTTGCCAATTTATCTCCACAACTCCAACATTTATATTCTCGAGCTTATTATATTCTCTTTAATTAAAATCAAGCCTATAGGTTCAAGCCTAGGATCTACCAACCATAATTCAATACTATCAAAATACCCCATATAGAATGGAATATACATATAAGGTCCACCCCACAAGGAGGACGCTCCTAATTCCTTAGTCACCCACCGACGACCTATCCATTCATAGGGAAAATCATTCCCCTTATGCACGCAAGAGAGAAAACACTCTACAGGGAAACATTAAGACTGATGAGACCTTCATCTAAGAGATCTCTTAATTTCTCCTTAAGATACTTTAGCTCCACCAAAACCATTCTACAAAGAAGGAATTGAAATTTGGACAAATGTCTAAAATAAGACCAACCCTAAACCAACCTCCCCTTTAGAAAGACACCATCAGAAAAGACCCCAGGAAATTCATGCACCATCAAAACTAAATAAAGGAAAGACCTTCTAGGTTAGAATCATTAACCCGAACCAAATAACAAAGACACCCGTTGGAGATCAACCTTTGAGTTTTAAGATATAATATGACCTTTCCCTTAATTGCTAGGGAATGAAAAGTTTCTCCCACCCCATAATCTGCTCACCATGGAGCCTAAAGATAATCATTTTCCTGATCCGACTATCTAATGAAGAATAGTATGAGTTTAATGAATCCATCCCCCAAATAAAACCAAAATCCACAATATTTGAGTTAAACAAATCCACCAAGACCTCTTTATTACCAATAAGTACCACACACCCTTTATAGACTCTTTTGGTAATCACAGTGTCACCTACCGAGGTAGAAACAAAAGAAGAAAAGAGTCCAAAGTAACCTTGAGACTGAAATACACAACCACAAATAAGGTTACAAAAGGTAGAGGATCCCAATCCAAGTAAACCATATAGACCTCAAGGAAAGGAGTTTTAAACATACCAATGGTTGCATCAAAAGATGCCTCAAACTCTTAAGGAATAGTAAAAGCATTAAGGTAATCACGACCACTGTTAGAGCCAGAGGTAGTAGCCGATACTCTATTTGTTCAAGCGGCAACCCTCATGGGACATTCCTATCACATGATACCCAATTGACCACTACCAAAATATTGATGCATTTCTCCCTCACAATAACCATGGTGCAACCAACGTCAAAATTTATAAAGAAAATGGGATAATGTGGAATGGGCCCCATTGGCCCGAGATTGGGCACCTTGTTCCCTAAAATAATTTACCGATCTAAAACACCTACCTCCAAATTGAATACGGGTAGGAAACACAAGACATAGAATAAGAGTTAGGACTCTCCCAACTCTTTCTTTTTAGACCATTTACTGCCATACCATTGACCTACCCTTTTGTTTAGAAAACCAAAACCCCCTTACCTTGGCCATATACCAACCTCACCTCATTCCTCCCTGTACCAATAAGATAAGACTGGAATGATAAATTTGTCTCTATTTAGGTTAATAGATTATTAGAATGATGAAACTCAGCATTGGTAATCCTCTCCTTGAGGTAACTGAGTATGAGTATCACCTTCTGAGATAGGGTCGGTAGAGATTGGTGGGATTCCATGAGGATAACCAGAAGCTACGAACCTTGACCGAGCTTGTGACTCATTAGTTGGACTAGATCTATCCAGGTTGTAATCGAGTGGGATAGGCGAGATTCCATGAACTTTTGAATTATAGAGAAATCCTGATCTAAAGAGTGACCAAAGAAGATTTAGAGAAGAGTTCAATGCCATATATTCCATAGCCGAAAAGTAGAATAACAAAGAAAGTAAAATATTCCTAAATGCCTCGAAGCCTCCTAATTATAAGTGTGCAATTCAATGCACCCATAAGCAAGACTCTACTCAACACGGCTTTGTGGACACCCCATGACACCACAACCTAAAGCTCTGATACCAACTTGACACGATCATAACGAGGGCCTTGTCATAGTGGGAAATCCCAAGCCTAACCAAGATCGGGAACCACCATCATTACCCAACCCAACTGCCCAACTCATACCATGAGTCAGCTGAAGTCCAAACATATAACAAGATATTATTTCAGCTATGTGGTGACTTTGGGGTAAGTCTATATCCGAGACCAACCTAACAAAGTCCAACCACCCAATAACCAACCAAACCAATGTGGAAACCATAAAATAGTACCATGATACTAAGCCAATGTATGTATATATATACACACACATACATAAAATAACCCATCCCATACCTAAGTCTGTAATTGTCCATACAAAGCTTCTAGACCAACCAAAGAGTACCTAGTCGGGATATTCCCCCGACCACAGCCAAAACCAAAGTCTATGAAAGACAAGAAGTATACAAAGTAAACCATAACATGAAGTACATGCCTTTCGAACTATGGAAGATCACCACTTTAATCCAATATCAACTATTCCCAAATTTGATCACTAAGTAAGAGAAGTATAATGGTTGATCCCTGCATAGCATGGATATACAGCGGCCCAAAGATGGGTTAGTGGGTGAACACTAGAATGCATTCAGGATAAGGATAAAATAATTCCATTTATAAAACCAAGTAAAACCATCCATGATGCATACAACCACATATATATTTAACCATTCCGGGAAAGGGAATCGAGTTTAGCATACCTTTAAAACCTTTACCTGGATTGTGTAGCTTTGCCTTCCTAAACCACCTACAAGCTATTAGGTTCAGCTCCTCCTACTGAAAGGTCCCAGTGCGTATAGCCACATGATTAGGGAAGAAACCCAGGGATGACTAGTACATCCCTTAAAATATAGTGTGACATCATGCACACGGTCACTAAGACCAACCTCATATCAACAAATATGAGTTTCCAATTGTGGTCCCTCGGGACCTCCACCATTTACGGCTTAGCTACATATCCCTGCATTATTGCCTAATTAAAACCAGTTCCAAATAACCAACCGATTTCATTAACGATTTATTTACAGAGGTCATTATTTGTGGTATCGTCATACCACTATACTTGCAAGTACTATCCATAGCCAACCAATTATTGGTTTAAAGGGATATTCTAGTGCCCTTCCATTTACCATATTAAGCCACTTCACGGACTTCCATATTCCCCATGACCATAACCATTTAGACTTTTACCTTTTCAAACCATTTAAGCCAATTTTATTAATGTATTCACTTAAGGGGTCTTCATGCATCCCACATGGTTTTCAAAATAGACCAACCATGACCACTAAAACCTTTACCCTTTCAACCATTCTAAACCATTTTAGACTATGCCAAACATTTAAAGAATTTATATCATATAAACCATTTAAACCATCCAAAACCATTTAGCATTCCATCACCAAACTAAACCATGCAAGAGTCCTAATGAAAGTTCAATAATAGAGTAAAAACATTCTTTGAGGCATTTTATCAAACATGTTGAGGGTGTACCTTTACCAAGAGAAAAACAAATGCATAAACCACCATAATTAGGGTTACTCAAGACCTATTTTTTTAAATCATAACCAACTAATAACCATATATTCAAACCGTTACCAACAACAAGTAAAAGTATAGTTTACGCCAATACCAAACCATATGTGTTAAGACCCTTAACATATAATTTGAAACCACCATTTATTATTCATAAATCAATATTTAAAACACAATACACATGCCTTTAGTTGGAAATAACAATGACGGAAGAAGTACATGACTTATACATGAAGATTCAGGAATGAAATATTGACCTTTGATCCCTCTAAAGAACACTTGAGAAACCCTAGCCTCCAATCTTTTAAGAGTGAGTTCGAGAGAGTATTTGATGTGTTTAAACCCAATAATAAGTGTTATGGAAGGCCACTAAGGGCTATATACTATATGGAAAAAATGGTTTAGGAGTACAAAATATCCAAAGTACCCTTGACTTAAAAATTAAAACAAGCTATGTCCAGGGGTACGACTCCCCTTACCATCGTATCCTAGGTTACGAGTGGTACTCGACCTTGTATCCAAGGCCATGCCAAGACCCTACCTACTGGTTTATATATGACTCACACCTCCCTAGTTATAATTAAGGGTATGAGTGACACCCCCAATCGTACCCACCAACCGTATCTAGGGAAGACTCCATAAGACAACACCTTAGGCAATATACCACTAGGCCTTACACCTCTCGTATCCCTATTTATGACTCGTACTAATAGGAATCATTTCTTGGGCATTATCCAAGATACACATACTTTGTAGGGTATAAGTGAACCCTCAAGGCAGCCCCTAACCATATCCAAAGGGTACGAGTGGTATCCTTTAGTTGTACTAAGCCTAGTGAGCCAAAAACCTTGGAAATTTTGCAAGGGTCCAAATCCTAGGGTGTTTCACAAATCTTAACTAGAACTTCCTCATAAGACAAGGAATTTAAAATGCCAACATTTTCCAAAGGCACGACCAAAGAAGGATCACCCATGTACTTCTTCAACATTGAAATGTGGAACATCGGATGTATAGAACCCAACCTAGATGACAACTCTAACTCATAAGCCACATGGCCATTCGCCTCTAAACACAAAAAAGACCAACATATCGGGGACTGAGATTCCTCTTCTTTCCAAACAACATCACTTCCTTCATGGGAGATACCTTTAAGAACACCAAATCATCCACTATAAACTCCACTCCCTATGCCTCATATCTGCACAGGAATTTTGGCGACTTTGGGCGACCTTAAGTCTATCTCGAATCACCTTTACCTTTTCCATGTCTTGGTGAACCAAGTCTAGACCGAATAACCTATTCTTACCAACCTCAAACCACCTGATAAGATACCTACACCTCCTACTATAAAGGGCTTCGAAAGGAGCCATCATAATATTAGAGTGAAAACTATTATTATATGCAAAATCTATGAGAGGAGAATGATCAACCCATTTTCCATAAAAATCAAGAATATAAGACCTTAGTATATCTTTCAAAGTTGAAATCATCTGTGTCACTTTACCATCTATTTGAGGTTGAAAAGTGGTGCTAAGGTTCACCTTAGACCTCAGACCTCTGTGGAAAAAATGCCTAAAATGATATGAGAATTGCATACCGTAATCAGATATAATAGGGATAGGCACAGCATAAAACTTGATGATTTCCTGAAGTAAGAGCTTGGCATAATCCTCTCTAGAATAAGTAGTCTTCACTAGCAAGAAGTGTGCGAACTTAGTCATTCTATCAATAATGACCCAAATTGAATCAGAGTGATTTTGAGATCTCAGAATACCGAGAACGAAATCTATATTAATCAATTCTCACTTCCATATAGACAACTCAAGCTCTTGAGACAGACCACTAGGCCTCAAGTGTTCAACCTTCACTTGTTAACACACAGTGCACTTAGCCACAAAATTTTCCATATCTAGATTCATGTTATTCCACTAATAGATCTATTTCAGATCATGGAACATCTTCATCAAACGAGGATGAATAACGTACCTCGACTCATGAGCCTCAACCATGATCCTTTCTCACAGTCCATCAACATAGAGAACACAAAATCTACCTTGGTACCTCAAGATACCTTCACCACCAATCTCAAAATCCACCACATTCTAGTGACCCAAATCATTCTTGATTCTCATTAAAATAGGATTCGAAACCTGCTTCTCCTTTATTTAGGCACCCAGAGAGGACTTCACCACCTCTTGAACAATCATACCATCATTCTCAGAGTCTAAATGATAAACTTCAAGATTAGACAAATGGTGAATATCCTTCACCAACCCTTGCTTCTCCTTATTAACATAAGATAAACTCTGCATAAATAACCTATTAAGAGAAACAACAACCATTTTATCTTTACCTGGATGATAATAAAGCCTCCTATTATAGTCCTTGAGAAACTCAAGCCATCTCCTTTGCCTGAGATTCAACTTCTTTTGGGTGAATACATACTGCAAATACTTATGGTTCGAAAAGATGTCAACATAAACCCCATACAAATATTGATGCCAAATCTTTAGTGCAAAAACAACAACTGATAATCCTAAATCATAAGTTAATAATTCTTCCCATTTACTTAAGATGCCTAGAAGAATACACCACAACTTAACCATGTTGCATCAACACACAACCCTGTCCTACACGGGATACAGCACCATAAATAACAAAGCCACCGGTACCCTCCAGTAGGATCAAAATCAGAGTAGAAATCAATTTATCTTTCAACTTCTCAAAACTACCCTCCCAAGCATTAGACCATAGGAACTTCACCTTCTTCTGAGTAAATCAAGTCAATGGAGTAGTAATTGAAGAGAAACTCCACAAACCTCTGATAATACTTGGATAAACCCAAGAAGCTTCGAATGTCGATTGGAGTCGTGAGTCTAGGACACTTCTTAACCACCACAAATTTTTGTGAATCGACTATGATCCTCTCACCGGATACAACATGACCAAGATAGGTCAAACATTCAATCAAAACTCACACATAGAGAATTTAGCATACAATTGCTAATCCTTAAGTTTCTATAATACTACGTGAAGATGATCAACATTATCTTCCTTGCTCTTAGAATACACCAAGATGTCATCCATAAACACAATGATGAATAAGTCCAAAAATTAATAGAAAACTCAGTTCATAAGATCCATAAATGCTATAGGGGCATTACTCAAACCAAAAAAAATGACCAAGGACTCAAAATGGCCATACCGAGTATGAAAAGTAGTTTTAAGGATATGTCCCTCCCTAATTTTTAGTTGATGATAACCCGAATAGAGATTAATCTTAGAGAAGTACTTAGCTCCATAAAGCTGGTCACATAGGTCATCTATTCTAGGAAGAGGATATTTTTTCTTCACCATCATCATATTAAACCATTGTTAGTTTATATACATTTGAAGGTACCTATCCTTCTTTCGCACAGAGAGCACAGGAGCACCCCACAGGGAAACACTAGGACGAATAAAACACTTATGCTGAAGATGTTTTAATTTCTCCTCAAATTCTTTAAACTCAGTTGGAGCCATTCTATAGTGAGGGATGGAGATAGGATGAGTGTCGTGAAAAAGATCAATACCAAAATAAATTTACCTATGGAGAGGAACATTAGGATGATCATTAGGAAAACTTCAGGAAAATCACAAACCACATGGATAAATTGCAATGAAAGACCCTCAGAACTAGAATCTTTAACATGCACTAAATAATATAGAAATATTTTGGAGATCAACCTCTGGGGTTTAAGATATAAAATAAACCTTCTCTTAGGCACTAAGGAACTCCCTTCCCACTCAATGACTAGTTCATTCGGGAATCAGAAATTGAGCCTTTAGGTCCAACAATCAAGAGACACATAGCTCAAATAAAGCTAATTCATTCCCAAAATAACATCAAAATCTAGCTTATCCAACTCTATCAAATCCACCAACGTCTTCTTAAAAAATAGATAACATACAACCCCTATAGACTCTCCTAGCCACAATAGAGTCACCAACCTAGCTAGACATAGAATAGACCAAGAATAAACTCAGGACCAAAATCAAAATTAATAGCCACATAAAGGGTCACATAAGAAATGGTATACCCAGGATCTTGCAAACAATACACCTCATTAGAGAAAAGTTTTAGCATACTAGTAACAACATCAGAAGATACTTCAAAGTCCTGACGGGTGGAAAAAGCGTACAACTGATTCCAACCACTGTTAGAGAAAGAAGTAGTACCCTTTTGGTGTAGGAGCTGAGGAAGAAGTAATCAGGACCTTATTAGTTCAGTAGCAACATCTTTGAAATGACTATTTCTCTTAATATGGATAGGTTGCCTGTATCTAAAACACTTACTTCTCTCCTTATAGCAAAAACTACCTTATAACTAACCACAAAATCTACAAAGAGGATACGATAGAGCTGACTAGGTCCCATTGGCCTGAAATTAGCCAACTTGTGCCTTAAATCCACTATTGATTTGAAAGCAGCAATCCTAAGATGACTTAGGATATGGAGCACTAGCCATAAAATATGAACCAAAATTTCCCCACTTCTTCTTAAACTTTTACTTCTATCTCTACCTTTAGTCGGTTAGACTCTACCCTGCTTAGAATACCTGGACCTCTTACTTTGCCTTTCCCCTATTTTGACTTATTTCTTCTTTTCATCTTTGACCTATTGTATGTACACCATAATCCTTCAATAAAGCAAACTTGTACTCTAGTACTAAATCCCAACGCAAACCCAAAGAAAACTTCCTCATCCTAGCCCTCATACTAGACATAAGCTCAAGAGAATAATGGGACAATTGATGAAATTTTAGTGCAAACTCTTTCATAGTCATCCTAACCTATTTTAGATTCATAAACTCCTTGGCTTTAGCCTCTCTCAACTCTTAAAGAAAGAAACAATCCAAGAAGGCATCCGAAAAACTCATCCTATAGTGCTAACAACATATCATCACCCCTAGACTAGTCCAACTCCTCGTACCACTAATATGCCACATTCTTTAACTAATATGCAGCAAATTCCACACTCTCAGAGTTAAAAGCATGTATAACTTAAAAGATCTTCTCCATATCATCTATGAATTATTGAGGACACTTCTTAACCTTAGAGCCAGTAAATGTCAAAGGATTGAGCCTCATAAACTATCCAACTTGAGTAACCATAGAAGAACTCACAACAGTACTAGCAGGACCCAACTAACATGACTGAGATGTCATAAACTGGGTTAATAGATTAATATATCGACAAAACTTAACGTTGGAAATATCTCCTTGGGGCAGTGGGGCATGATCATCATCTGCCTAATAAGCATGAAAAAGACTAGTAGGAACAAGTTGAACTCTACATGGGGTAGTACAATCAGGAACTAGAGCCATAGATTGGGTGTGAACTCAATAAGTAGGATGAGTTCTTCCCATAATGTCCTCTGATGGGACATAAAAAGTTCTATGGGCATCAGATCTTTGAGGAGGCATGATCTAAATTTTGAAAAAATGAAAACTAGAGGAGTTTCAAGGCCTTTGTCTCTATAGCAAAAAATTTGAATACAAGAAAGGAAAATAGTCCTAAATGTCTCCTAGCCTCCCCCTCATATTTATGGCATGCTAAACACTCATGAAAGAGAATTTACCTGATATGACTTTATGGACACCTAATTAACCATGAACCTAGTCTCTGATACTAACTTTTTCATAACCTAAACCAGGGCTTGGCCGTGACGGTTATCAAAACTCCACTAAGGACTGGACACCACCTCCTTTGCCTAGCTAAGAGAACATAGCAAACCTAACAACATCTGAATTTCAAATATATAACAAGATAGAAAGTAATAAGCTTATGGAAATCTAAGAGTGTTAACATCAATACCCAATCCACAATAATATCTGCAAAGCCTGTATACCCAAAGAAACCTACATCAGGACATGCCCCTGACCTTGACAATGATAATGACAATGACAATGTAAATGTAAAGTCTTTAATTCTAGTTTACGGAAGGAAAACTGATGGAATAATAAAGTCTTCTGAAGAATGGAAGCTCACCAATTCACCACAATGACTGACTTTGAGAACACCTATCAATGTGAAAGATAAGTAGAAGTGCCTTCGGACCCTGCATCATGTGTGGATACAATGTTTAGGGATAGTTTGTGTGGTGAGCACTAGCATGTAACTTAGGATAAGAGTAAATCAATGTTTGTCAAAAGTTAAATTTAAAACTCACTACACATATGCACATACATACATATATATATATAATAGATGCTATGGAGGGAATAATGTTTAGTATGATAGTAAAATATTATCCTGGACTATATATCCCAACCATCATAAACAAGTACCAACAAGCTATTTATAATAGATGCTAGGGTAGGAAACACTGTTTAGTATGATAGTACAACATTATTCCTAACTATGTAGCTCAACCATCATAAATAGGTACCCACAAGCTATATGGGTTCAGCTCTCCCTGTTGAAAGAGCCCCAATACGTGCTAGCAGCATGAATCAAAGGTATCAAGAAAGACCAAGAAAATCCCTTACCCCACATTAATATAATATACAAATACATATATATATAGTGTGAACTATGCACACGGTCATCAATAGTATGAACTTGTACAACAAACAAGAGTTTCCTATACAAGTCATTCAAGACCCATACCTGCATGACTTTGTTACATAACCCCCACTAAGCCTAATTAAAATAAGTTTCACATAACCCATTCATTAACCACAAATTATACATTAAGGTACATCACATGTTTTGACATACCATATGCTTGCAAGCTTATAATTATGCCATTACAATTGCATTAATTTAGGGGAATGCCTCGAACCATTTTGTTGATTAGATTAAGTTAGAGAAATATCTCGACCTTTTTTAGTTTATCAAATCAAATTAGGAGATTGAATCAACACCCGTTGTTAATTAAGTCAAAACATAGACACAAGGCTTTCAAAATCAATGTTCATTATTTAACATTTATGCAATGCAATAGTATAGGTGTCTAAGTCAAACCAAGAAACAATTCCACAATTCAAAACCATTTACACAAGTGACTTGAGGGAACACAATTGTTAAAAATCAATTTCCAAGTTCAAAAGAATAATTTTGAGGGATTACCTAGACCTCTATTCTAATTCCCACACACATGAACCCCATTAGTTGAAAAAAATTCAATTCAAAGCATAAATAACTCATGGAAACTGTGGGAAAACTATTCAAGGATCATCTATTCCAAAACCCTTAACCCATGTCAAAAACCACATTAAAATCAATGCAATTAAACCATTTAAAACACATGCTTTTCACAAAATAAGATTTGAGGAAGAGTAATATGCCTTAAAGTATCACAACGATGGAGAGAAATCACCCTTCAGAGCCTAATTAACTAACTTCTTGGAAACCTTAAGTGTTTTTGACCTTGAGGATTTACGAGAGATTGAGAATTTATTTTTATTGGTTCCAGAGTTATAATGATGCCCTAAAGAGGTTTGAAGTCATGGGTCACGATTGGTGAAGAGGGGAAATGTATAAAGGGCCCTTAATTTAAATGATGAAAAATTATCGTCAATGACTATATGTCACTATATGACTCGTAAGGACTCGCTATGACTCATAGAGTCTAATTCATAACCAAGACAAAAAAATTTGGGTACACACTTGTCACCCTATGATTAGTACCTTACGACTCGTATAGAGTTATTATTACTAATTGAGTCTAGCCGTACACAAAGCATAACACTTTGGGCATCTTACTGGTTTGTCTATGGAAGGAGGCTATATGACTCATATAGAGTCTTTATGATTCATTAGGAGAAAATAATAGTTATAATAAAAACATGGAAAATACACAATGTTCAGGCTACTATTAGGTTTATAAGACCCGTAATGACACCTTATGACTCGTTGGAGAGTCATAGTCTGGGCAGTAAGTCCATAGGTCAAGAAATTAGTAAGGACTAAAATCTAAGGTGTTACAACTGGTTAGGCTATGATTCGATAAGTCACCTTAGGAATCATAGTCAGACTCATGAGGATGACAGTTGAAGGATTTGAGTTGAAAGAATTAAGTATAAACTGACTATGACTCATAAGGAGTGACTACGAGTCATGGTGTGCGATCATAGTATTAACAGTGGAAAAGATAAAGTCTAGAAGGGAAGTAATGGAAGACTATGAGTTGTAAGGTTAGACTATGACTCGTAGTATTCAATAATATTGTAAACAATATGTAAATTCATGAAGATTGATGCTCTAATGGTAACGAGTAAAGCCATGAGTTGTAAGGACTGATTACGACTAGTGGTGTGGTTACAACTCATGGTGTGGAGTCACAATGACAAAGATTCAAAATCCCTTAAGATGAAAGACTACTAGAGTGACCACAAAAAAAGCAACATGTGACTTGTAAGGTTACCCTACGAGTTGTAACCACTGAAGCCTAAAAAGAGCTATGACAACAGGCAATGAGTCATAACCCAACATAATGAGTCGCTGCTAAAGAGGTGACCGTTACCGAGTTAGTTTTCCTATTCTGTTTTAATTAGATTTTTTTATTTTTTTGAGATGCTATAAATACCCTAGGGTTATTCCTTTATGATGTTATGCACGTTTGATATCTTTTTCGTACACTTTGGCTACTTGATACTAGATATTTTTGTTCTTGAGTTTTTAATTTCATAATCAATTGGAGATTTTAGATTTAATTATTTTCATTCTTGTGCAATTAATTGTATGCCTCTTCCTTGATTTTCATGGATTGTTACATAACCATGAGCGGCTAAATTTCTTAACTATGGTTGTGGGAACCCTGACAGATTAATAATGTAGGAGAAGTGGGAGATTTATCTAGATTGTTGTGATTGTGTGTATTGTAATCTTCTTTGTATTAATTATCTTGTAAGCTATTGCAGAAGCTTAGGAATTGCCTGTACTCGAGATCATCCTTACAAAAGGAGTTCTAAATTTTTGAAAGGGGATTAGGACAGTGATTCAAGGCTATCAACCCTCATCTAATAAACTTCATACCCAAATGGTGATAGTTGTATTGGGTCAAGGACAAAGGATAGGAAGACGATGCCCTAAGACTTAAAAGGTAAAGGGTGAGATTTTTCAACACATTCACAAGATGATTGATAATACAAAACTTGTTAGACTTTGCATGCAGAGTAGTGGGATAGGTGAGTATAATAGGATAAACATATGAAGTAACTAGGAGGAACATAGACGTAGCATTTTTCTTTTATTATTTACAACCTCAAGCACTCAAGTTTGGTTTTTTGTTATTATTAACTTTCAAATCCCCCCATTTACTTTTCTGCACTACCCATGATTTTATCACGTTCAAGAGATAAATCCACGCATTCCCTGTGGGTTCAACCCCAACCTAGTTTGGGTTACTATATTTGATATCGACCGCAATATACTTCTTTAGAGTTTATTTTCTGGAGACATCAATTAACTTTACCATTATCTTTTCTACCTCTACAAGTAAGAACCATGGATCTTGTTTGCTGCTGCCACTAAAAATTGACTTGTTTATAAGGACATTTTATCTTGAAATACCCCATAGTGACACAAGAATAACAACATAATCTAAGGAAGGCCTGTTACAACTAAAGGTTTATGAGTGGACCCTAACTGATCTATTGTAGAAACTAGCAGAGCTAACTAAATAAGTCAAGATGGATAGTTTTGATCTCTATGATCCCTGTAGGAAGAACCAACAAAGTTACCTGCTTTTCAGGATTTTATTGCTAATACCTTAGCTTGAAAAATATTTTTGATTCTTTCTACGTTCTTAACATAATTACTATATTGAAGGTATTTCAAACTAAAGTCATAGGCACAACAAAACCTACATGTCAGTGTTAAAACCCTTTATAAATAACCAAATCCTTGCCTTTTCTATCCCAAGTAACTGAGTAGCATAATTACAAAT
Source organism: Capsicum baccatum var. pendulum (assembly GCA_030864225.1). Classification (NCBI taxonomy): domain Eukaryota; kingdom Viridiplantae; phylum Streptophyta; class Magnoliopsida; order Solanales; family Solanaceae; genus Capsicum; species Capsicum baccatum. Next base: position 139,329,928 of record CM061550.1, read on the forward strand.
GGCATAAAACTTAAACTAATAGGCTGAAATAGACATATTGCCCTATTCAAGGTCCAGAAAATCATCCTTCTTTTAATCACAAAGAGCGTGGTGTACATTTCTCTCAAAAAATATAGTATGAAATTTAGCCTAAGTTAAGTTCATGAGATCAACAACATGTTGCTCTATACTACCTTTTTTATGCAACCTCTCATAACTATCAATAATGAACTCAAATGCATCTTCAGTCTCAAAGCCAACAAAAGTAGGAGGTTTTATTTTAATGAACTTAGTCAATATATGATGTTTAGTCTTGATCATTATAGGATCTAACACTAGTGAGGCAAAATCGAAGTCCCCAAGGCCTTACCCATTCTAGGACAGTAGCAGCCGACTAAATACCTAGAAACTGATAAGTAGAAATAGAAGGAGTGGATTAGTACCTTCTAATCCACTTAGCAAAGAAATCACTTACCGAATCATCATGAAAGGAACCAAGGAAGAATTGTACCCATAGATAGTGTTGTCTTCTCATACTCTATAACATTCTTATTCACAACAACTCGACATGATCTAGGGGTGGGTGAGGTTGCTCAAATCATGGATGGCCTTGATTAGCTTCTACTTAACCTCTATCTTTGGTGGGTGCTACCTTATCTCTCTTACTTTCCACACCCTTTTATCAACCTCAAACAATTGTCTCTACAACTAAAATTGGTGGTGTAGGATTGCTACTTTGTCTCTATTTGCTCTAGTGTTCACCATATATGGAGAATAGAATGAAGAGGGCCAATTACTAATTTGGATTACAAAATACCAATTGAAATCAAGTTATAGCATGAAAGAAGAATGTAAGTGATAATTTCCTAGTCATAAAACCTTCTCAAAGAACGTCATAGACATCTCTGTATTTTTCATAAGAATATACCAGACTCATTTTCATACAATGATATTAAAGAATAGAGGGCTCTAATACAAACTTTTTCAAGACCCAAACCCATCGTGACTGGCACCACACTAAACTTCTAGTGGGAGAACTTTTAAAATATAATGATCCTTTAGGATATTTTATGTATTTCTTGTCCTTTTCACTATTTAATGATTTTCTATAGCTGCCCAAGTCATTTATAACTTGATGAAACTAACAGTTTGGTTACCAGACATTTTGTTTGGTCTTTAGTGCAAATTCTCTATATGATGTATTCGCTTGTCCAAACTAGATACTAGGCAAAAAAATTAGCCAAATGACCTCGTATACCAATTATGACTATTTTAATAGCTCCAAAACATTGATTTTAGTTTGGGTGGACCCCTAGTTCGAGTCTCATAGCTCCTAAACTAGAGGTATCTTTAAGGAAGAATACGTATACACATAATAGACTTTGTGCCTTGAGGTTTGGGGTTGGTGATTGAGTATTTTTCCTTGTATCTCACATGAAAGGTGTGATGAGGTTTGAGAGGAAAGTCAAGATATTGGAGCCTTTGAGATTCTTCGTACAATTGGTGGGTGGCTTATGAGTTAGCCCACCCATAGATTTTCCGAATGTCTATCCTATTCTCCATGTTTCTATGTCGAGGTGATATATTCCCTACACTTCTCATATGCTTAGATGGGAATATTTCAGTTGATCAGTGATTGACCTTCAAGGAGGAGCCTATTCTTATTTTGGCTAGTGATGTCAAGCGGTTGTGCACTAGAGAGATTCCAGTAGTTAAGGATTAGTTGAGGAACCACCCAGTAGAGGAAGCTACTTGGGAAATAAATAATGATATGTGGACCCAGTATCCTCACCTATTTGAGGCGTCGAGTAAATCCTAATCCGTTACTTTCACGAACGAAAGTTCTTTTACTAGTGGATATTGTAATAACCCTCTAAGTCATTTTCTATATTTATACTCATTTTTTCTGCTTAAATCTTTCCTTTAGCTACCCCAAGTCATATATGACTTTTTATAATTGACATTTCTATTATCGGGTAATTTGTTTGTTTTTTAGAGCCAATTCCCTATTTTGAAATTTTTGTTGGTTCAAAATCACTATTGGGAAACAATTAGTCAAACGGCCTTGTATGCTAATTCTTATTGTCCCAACAGTTCTAGAACATCAATTTTAGGTTGGGTGGACCCTCAGCTTAGGTCTTGAGACTCCCAAACTCAGTTTGGGCTATTGGCCGAAAGTAAAGAAAAATGGCTAATCATTGTGGGACTCATTTTTTTTCAAATACACTCGGATGGAAATTTTGACTACGCTATTGAGTCCAAAATGAAAAATTTGATCGGATAATATGATTGAGTACATGGGATTCTAGATGAATCCCAAGGTGTTGGCAAAGACTCAGAAATATTCTAAGTCTCCAAATGATGCATGAATTTCGGTGCGACAGCTAAAGAGGCCTTTGGCACTTTAGTGTAGGGTGATTTAGTGGCTCTGACCTAATCGGCAAGTGATCCTTTAGGGTTAGTTGGCCACTAAAGCACTAGTCATTTAGCTCCAACAGTCTTTCTTAGCAGCCTGCTATGTCAGCGAGGTACCGCTTTAGCGCTTACCGTTAAATTGGTCTAGTGTTTGCTTAAGCGGAAACCACGTACCGGGAAATGTTATAAATACCCCACTTAGCCCGATTTTCACTATTCCTTAACTATTCTCTAGAAAATTGATCGCTAAGAAGTAGGAATTCTTGTGAGAATCAATTGCGAGTGATTTTGGAGCTTTGGCATAGTTAATTTACACGTTTATTCATCAAATTTGTGGTAAGATTCCATTAATTTCATGGTTACTTCCTCCATCGATTTCTAAAATCCCTAGAATATTAGTGGCTTGACTATAGCACCATTAGATCTTGGAATTCACGTATTTTTTATGGAAATGTTCCTTGAGGAAAGAGGGACGTGTGTGTGTTTCGAATGTGTGATTTCGTAAACGTGCCCCACTTGGGATTTTTAAGATAATTTTGGACCTTGAGCATAATAGGTAATATGGGTGTCATTGTTCTCATTTTAATGAGTAGATTGTGATTTTGATAGCGTGGCACCTTGTGAAAGCTTTTCAAAATGGAAAATCGATGGTTTAGTGAATTATTTAGGATTTTCTTCAGTGTCTAGGTTGGCTAGTTTTACCCTCTTCATAGATTGAACTATTTCATATTATGATTATGATATTATGCTAGATATGGGGTGAGATTTAAGTGTTGGAGGTATGATCAAATATATTTAGGTTAGTTGGACTGCTTAGGCTATCTTGACACCGTAATTTAAGTGAAAATAATTTAGTAATATACCATAGAAATATAGCACTTTTGATACTTAAAACGATGAACATATGCAAGTTACTGAGGGCTTTTTTTAGATTTGATCTATTTTTGGTATGTTTTGCTGAAAACAATGATTTGGATGATAAGTTCGTGAAAAAGGTGAAAAAAAGTATTTTTTTTGTTACTTTGGGAGCAATTATGGATGATTGGGGTGTTTTTAAGCTTGATCGTGATTAATGCATGTTCAAGAGTCGAAGAAAAGCTGAAAAACTGACTCCCAATGCCAAGTTAACATATGGCTGCAAGTATAACCTACGAACTGCATGTACACAAAGAAGGTACCAGAAAGTCAGAATCTCAAGAGGTGAACATTGCAAGATTTTTGCTCCTACTACCCGCATCCATTACTTCCACCCTGTGCCTAGGCTGCACGTAGTACCTGCGCCCTTCCAGACCGCAGGTACAGGGAGCAGGTGGCCACCAACTCGATTTTCTCCTATTTCATTTAGGCATAGTTTTTAGGGTTTTCCCTTGTACTATAAATACCATATATGAACTTTATAGTTAGAGAGAGATGAGATATAGAAAATACACACTTTTAATACTTAGAAACATATTTTGATTTCAAGATCCATCTTTGATCTTGGAATTCCATTGTATTGACTTTGATTGATTATTCGGTTTACGATTGTGGGTTTTCTTTTCATTTTATCATTGTGATTTCATCTTTGCTTTCAAACATAAATGCTATTTATTTCTTTGTAATCATGATCCATAACTAGGGTTGTGGAAACCCTGGAAAATTGATAAAGTAAGGGAAATTTGATTGTTAATAGGAAACCAATACCTATGGCATGCATTGCTTTATCTTTGATATGATTGATATCTTAATTGGTGCATAAATTAGGATCCCTCCTAGATATTGCTATTTGCTGTAACAAAGGGGTAGTAACTAGGAAAAGCTAAGGACAATAGTAATTTAGGGAGTTAATAGTTGATCCATTGTAGCACAATGGTATATGCAAATGATTATTAGCCTTCATCTAATAACATGGGACTCAAAATGTGATAGTTAACTGGGACCAGGGTATGGGTTAGTAATGCAAAACTTTGATACTCAATGGGTAAAGGATGAAATCTTCGTGCTCGTCTACAAGAATTAGGACGTACATAACTTATCGGTTCTAAATACAAGGTATTCAGTTGGTTTAACAATGCACATAAACCTACAGAGTTGAGAAGCCAGAGGGAATGAAATCCTAGTATTCACTCAAGACTGATTTTCAACCAAGTTAATATTTTTCTGTGTTCGAGACGACTACACACAAATTCCCCTATATACTATCTTGTTTTGCCCATAGATTGTAACCACTGAGATCTATCGAACCACATGTTTCCTTGATATTTGACCCTAACCTTAGTTTGGTTACTATATCTTGAAAACAACCGTATCATCATAAAAAGAGTGGTGTTACTTGGATGTTATCAAAGAAATTAGCACCGTTTTTGTGGAACACGACAAAAATCTATGGATTGATGTTATTGTAGTTCTTGGGTTGTTGGTATTTCTTTTTGTTCTTAGTTGGGCATACACCAGTGTATGCCTAGAACACAAAGTAGAGGAAATCCATTACTCCCATTGAATCTAAATCCAAAGAGGATCCTACAAACACCTGGCAAGATGACTAAGCCGAAGAGAGGTGATAATCTTGAAGGGGTTTGTGATATTTTACCTCCTACCGAGGATGTACAAAATACTATTGATCAACAAACTGGTGAGCTATTAGCTCAAACTAAAGCCGAAATGAGAGCAATAGAAGTAGCTCAGAGGATAGCTTGGGATGTGGATCTAGCTGAACAAAGAGACAAGTAGCAGACCACGAAGCAACACTCAGTGGGAATAAAGATAGAGCTAGAGGTTCCCGTGTTCAAGTTATCCCTGTATATCAGTATGTGCAACCACATATAGATGATGAGGAAAATATGGGATATGTTGAGCCGACAAAGAATGGATCTGTAGTACCTCCTATTTTCCCCCTAGGCTTCAAATTTGACATCATGAGTGCCATGATCCAAATTCTAAATTTAAAGGGTGTGTTTGCAAGATTGCCTACCGATGATGAATATTTGCACCTAGCAAATTTTCTTAGGATCTATAACTCATATACCAATCCAGGAGTAAATTAGGAAACACTTAGACTGAGTTTTTTTCCCATCTCACTTATAGGAGAAATATCTTTAGGGTTAGGGGAATCGATAAAAGGCTCTATCACGAATTGGAATAAGTTGTGAAGGCAATTCTTAAATAGGTTCTTTCATTCATCAAGGATGTTGCAGCTTAAGGACGAGATCTATAATTTCAGGAAGCTGCAGTTAGAGTCAGTGTACGATGCTTGGTTCATGTTTAAGAAGAAGCTAAACTTGGTGCTCATTCATTAGTATTCAGGGAAAAACTTATTGGAGATATTCTACAAAGCCCTGAATATCAGCTCCAGAGCCATGGCAGACACCATCTCTGGAGGAGCGTTTATGAGACTACGTTAGGAGGCAGCTTCAAAGACGTTAGATCAGATCTCACTCACTAACTGAGGGTGGAAAATTTAGGAGGTTTAGAGGGGATATGGTACTTATGCTATAGGTGATTCTTGCAACTAGAGAGTAGTTGATGATACAATAGAGCAAGAAATTACGTTGCTAAGGACTGATTTAAGGGTGCTAGACAATCAGTTTGCAGTAATAAATTCTGAGAAAGTGCATGCAGTAGAAGAAAAAGGGCCAGCTTACATAGAATATGAGTTTGAATTCAAAGAGGAAGCTAATTATTTAGATTATTAGATAGCGGGTTTCCAAGCCCAAAGACAAGGGAATCAAGGTCGGAACTATTATGATAGGTACAAAGACTGTAGTAGAGAATAAGATGGTGACTTGAGGAAGAAGAATGACTGCAGAGATATGGGAGATAGATACATTCCACTTAGTATACATGATACCGAATCTAGAATGGAGAAGATGCTAGCTAAATTGGTGAAGGGTCAGGAAAATCAGGAGACCAACTTAAGGAAATTAAGATTGATATGTTAGGATTGACCTAAAAAGACTAGTCTCATGCCACTGCTATCAAGCAACAGGAGAACCAGTTTGGGCAGATGTCAGCAACTCTAAACCAGAGGAAGCCAGGTACCCTTCTAACCAACACTGTGCAAAATCCAAAAAAAAAATGGTCACGCACTTGCTATTACCATGAGGAGTGGTATCATTACTATGGATTCCCCACTACCCACTACAGAAGTTATTGATGATGAGACATATAATGCTGAGTATGAAAAAGTGACAAGAGATAGAGATGCAATTGCTAAAGATAAAGATAAGGGTATGATCGATGATCCATCTTTAAGGTAGATTCCAATACCACTCCCACCTTTTCCTCAGTGAATGATGCAGAATAAAGAGAAAGGTAAGTTCAAGTGATTTATTAATATGCTGAAATAGTTGAGCCTGAACATACCTCTTCTTGAGGTACTAAAGCAGATGCCTGGATATAACAGGTTCATTAAATAGTTAGTCATGGGAAAGAAATAAGTAACTCTTGGAGACGTTGAGGGAATGCACCATTGCAGTGCAGTCACGACAAAGTCCTTGTTGTAGAAAAAGGGTGACCCTAGGGTGTTTACTATACCATGTACTATTAGATTATCCAAATTTACCCGAGCCATGTATGGTTTAGGGGGCAGCATTAATTTGATGTCGATAGACGTCTTCAAGCAACTAGGCTTAAACCCTTCAGAACTAACTTATGGGAATAATGTTTAATGTGATTATTAGGGTGGACAAATTCATTTTTTCAATTGACTTTGTCATCTTAGACTGTGCGATTGACACCGAGATGCCCATTTTTTGGGAAGACCATTCATAGCCACATGCAAAGCTATAGTTGACATGGAGAAGGGTGAGATAAAATTCCGTATCAACAATGAGGAGATAATATTAAACATCTGAAAGCCTATAAAGTAGCCAACCAACATGAGGGTGGTGTCGATGATTGATTGTATTGATAAACCTGGAGGATATTCCTATGGGTATCTTGATGACTTATGAGTAGTCAAGATACTCGTATCATACTGAGATGTTAAATCAAGTATTGTATGGGAGGCAACCCATTGGCTTGTTGGTGAATTCTGAGTAACCAACAAGGCACATCATACGCGATGTTAAATCAAGTGCTGGGTGGGAGGCAACCCACTATATTAAATTGTTTACATTTTTGTTATTTTTGTTTTTGTAGGTTTCTAGAGTTTGGTCCCTACATGGAATATGGTAAATATTGCTACATTCATTGATTTTCAGGCTAGGGGACTGTGTGATTAGTCCATCATGGTAACAAGTACCACATGGTAAGTTTGGTAGAAATTTTAAAAGTTGAAATTTTGAGGATGAAAAATGGTAAGTTGTGGACTTTGGCACCTTATTTTACTTTTGGTACCTAAAATTTAGATTGCGGGATCTTAAGTAGATGGAAAAGTGTTAATACTCCAAGTTTGGGTTGCGGAAAAGTGGGAGAAAGATTTTGGCCCGGCACCTGCACTCAGCACCTGCGGGTCGAAGGTGCTACCTGCGCCCAAAACCTGACCGCGGGTACAAGGAGCGAGTAGGTACCATGGGTAGGTCAAATTTGATCCCACTTTTTAATTAAAATTTTAGGCCCACCAACATTTAAATATGACCTATTACACCCGCACCTATATAATAACATTCAAACCCTTATTCTAACTCATTATAATCTTCAAAACTTCAATTTTCTCTTTGAATTCAAACTTCCCACCTTAAACAAAAGCCAACCCCACACTTAAGAAAAGGAAAAATTAACACTTTCTTGAGATACCAAATAGTCCAAAAACACTACAAACAAGTTTCAATCTTGATTTTGCTTGAGTTCTTCATTATTCTCTTCTGAATTTTCATATAAGAACTAACTTTCTTGGCTCTAAATGGTGATTTCATGTTTTATCTATTGTAGAAACAAGTTGATATGTATAATGCATTACTAAATATATTGAAACTATCATGATTATATGTGGGAGCCTTGAAATAACCTAAAATCATAATGTAGGACCTTGTTTCGAGTTAAAATTCTAAGTTTAGGCCCTAACTAAAAGTTGAACTTGAATGAATGAAAGTAATGCCATAAGTTAAACTTGTTTTTTTTCCTTTGAAAGCCATGATTCTTCATTGGTGTGTATACATTAGACTTGTTGGGGTTTCAAATAGGTTATAGGGGTGTGAAAAGTTAGGATAAATTTGAACTTTTCAAATTTTGAGTTTTTTTCAACTTTCACTATCCCTCACTTTTATTGGAAATAATGTTTGTTTTTCAAGTATACATGGTACCTAAAGAAGTGAAAAAGAAAGTGTCTGGTACTTTAAGGAGATGGTCAGAATCTCCAAAGGTTAGTAGTTTAATAGAAGAGTATCCGAGACAATGTCATGTTGATTTTGCAGTTGTAGTGACACATAGAGTCACACAAGGACAGACTCGCCAGGGTGCTCAGTCTATCGCAACCAAGATGAGGATGAAGTCTGCGAGGATATCACCACCACATACTCTTCCACCTGATGTGTATGATGATAATAAGGAGGAAAAGTCTGAGCCTACTCCACATGCTGATACTCAAGACCCCTCAGCCTGAGGAGGGGTCCCAGGATTCTTTTGAGAATATTATGAAAGAGCAGTCATCAGTGGTACCCCACTCTAAGGAGGGTACAACAGAGGCTTCACACGATGTACAACCAGAGTAGACACCTTCACTGCCCTATATGTATCTCCCATGGAGGGATATCTGTGGTGGTATGTGGCTAGGATGCATTAGATATATAATAATAATGATTATGTTTGGGAGATAGGCATGCCTACACGTTGTATCTATGTGGAGCGCTGGATTTAGTTATTGGGGCTAGAAAGCTACCACAACTTTGGGTAGCATTTGACAAGTATCAGCTCAGGTGGATGACTAGGCCACTCGATTCTTATAGCACAACTATGGTGCGGGAGTTTTAGGCATATTATAGAGCCACCGTAGTCCTTTTCATGCACCATCATCTAGGACTGATAAGAGTTTCACGACAACCACAATCTGATCACACACTAGTCAGAGGGGTCAAAGTTGATGTCAGAGAGGAGACAATCCACAAAGTCATGTTCAACCTAGATTATATGACACCTGCATCTACAGCAGAGTATGACCACAGGATAAAGATTTCACGAGATCACCATATTATATGGGATTATGAGCATAGAGCTGAGAGGGTTAAGATGTTTAGGTGGATAGTCAGTTACATTTCACCACAGGGTGATAGGGACCCATGGATTGAGAGGTCAGCTGTGATCAAGAAGGGCCTATTGACACTAGAGTCTAGATTTTGGTGGTTGCTAATTTATTACTACCTGCCTTCCACTGCTTTAGATAACACATTAACATGGGAGGGATCTGCATTAGTTGCCAGCTTGATGGCTGGTTATGATATATATTTTGCTGCCATCCTTAGTCATGAGCTATATGATAGAGCCTTTGGTAATTCAGAAACTATGTGATGAGGCTGGTATGCCTGAGTTAACAGGTATTAATGAGAGGATAAATTCACCACGACTAGACATACAGAGACCATGAAGGGTTTGGCACGTCCAGAAACTTCTAGGAGATCTAGACAGTGAACAACAGACCACATGCCCATTTTGAGGGGCCAAATATTTCCCTAGAGCCTGATGAGGCACATATAAATAATGTGGGTATTTGTATAGACATAAAGATAGAGGAGCAGATAGATGATATGGATTAAAGTACTTAGGGCGAGGGGACATAGGCTACTACTACTTTATGCCTGACTTCAACATCAAAGCTAGTTTGTGCATCTATAGAGCCTGCTCGCCCATCCACTATAGCTTTTACAACAGGTATTATTACTGTATTTAGTAAGTTTTTGTAGTGCCTAGTGTAGATCTAGAGAGCTACATCCACTCAATTGAAATTTGTCGAAATTGATATGACTACCCTTTTTGGGTAGATAAGATCAGGGCTCAGGATAAGATTTGAGTAGGCTAAGGCTATATGGATGGCTGCTCAAAGAGTCGAAGTGTCTACCTGCATGTCCAATTTCAAAAATGAATTTATGATCTAGAGAGATGAGTTACATCCTGATATAAAGATACAGGTATGGCAAATTTAATTCAGAGGAGGGAGGATTTTAATATCCTATGAGCAAAGGTACTCTATCTTACAGAGAGCCATGTCACTGCTACTCTCTTTATGATACCCTCTATTGTCCAGATATCATCTTTATGTGCACCATAATAGTTTGAATTTTTCTTGGAGGATGATGAGGAGGTCCCAGTAGTTGGGACCAAAAGAAGTCACTTGCACGATTTGCAGGATCCTATTATGACAGAAGAGGAGGCCCTTAAAAAGGCTAGAAATAATTCTTTAGAGACTGCATTTGTAGATAGACAAATGCATGAATCTATAGAAATAGGTGCATCATCCAATAGTGCACCGCCACCACCACTGCCTCTGCTATCTTTTATGCCCCATTCAAAGAGGCTCCTTACTCAGGCACTTAGTGCATTCCAGGTATGTTCTCACTTTCCTATGTTTTGCTTTGTTTTAGTGCATTAAGGACAGTGAACAATTTTTAGTTGGGGGGTGGACATGCCATGCTACCGTGGGCTTTTGTTGTAGTGCTTTTTTGCCTGTCGACCATGGTATGGTTGTAGAACTGGCATGTCTAGGATAATTATGTGTCATATTGTGTTTTTCTTCGTATTGTGTTTTTTTTTATTAATTAGGAGATTTTAAGTATCTAGTACAATAGTCAGATTTTGACTGATTTTTGATAACCCTCAATAATGTTATGATTTAGAACTGTGTTGATGTATATATGTGTGAACTTTATGGATCTTGTTATGGCATTAGTATTATGGACATGATAACCATTTACTGACAATTGCATGAATTGAATTGGTAGTAGTTGGTAAGGTGACTCTATCCTATGTGAGTGTGAGGTGCTACCTAGTTCCCTTTTTATGTTAAATTCAAAACTTGCCTAGTTAGTCTTGCTTAGATTGAAGGACAGTTGGTTAAGAAAGGATCATAGGCCAATTTTTATTCTAGTCCACTTTTAGCCTAAATGACCATCCATGTGCAAATTGTATCCCTTGATCCCTATTTTAAGGCTTACAAACTATTTTTTTGTTACACCTTTCACCTTCCTATTTATATTATGATAAAACTATTTTGGCCCTGGTCCTTCTTTGACATTTTATACCTCAACACAGGTAAAAAATCTAAGTTGAGAGTGAATATCATAGAGTTGTTTAGTGTAAAATGGGTATGAAGAAGGGTAAAATAAGAGAAAAAGTTAGTCAGGATGGGTGTGGTAGAAAAAGAAAAGAAAAGGAAAAAAGAAGAAAGGAAAATTGTGAAAAAAATAAAACGTCACACCCAACCTGAATGCGCAATAAAAGGATAAAAGGGAAAAATTAGGTGGAATAAAAGGAAATTGGCTAGTTAGTGAGTCCCCAAAAGTCAGTGTAGTGCTAAGGCGGTTTATTCAGTTTAAATGTCCATACTTATCGTAGCATCCCCAAGCCTACATTACAAGCCGAGAAAAGTCCTATATTGATCCTGACTTAACAATCTAAATGCTAAGGTAAGAAAACTAAGCGCAAGCTTATCGTATTTGACATTCATTAATTGGAACTTCCTTATTGAGCATGAGTGTCTCTTGAACGTCCCTGTAATGACATGTATGAATTCACATGAGTGAGTTGGAAATTCTTGTTATGAGAGAACTTGAGTGATTTTGCTAGCTATATACTTGTTTCGGGTAGTGTAATTTGTACATATGAATGGTTGTCAATTGCTAATGTAGTTGCCTAACCCTGATTCCTTTATGTCACATTGTAGTGCTTCATATTCATACACGGTTGGCTTTGAAAAAAAAGATAGGAGGGAATGTTGTTCTTTGTACTAAATGTGATGACTGCCTGCCTTGAATATCTTAGATTCTTCTACTGAAACATCATTTTTGTTTATTATGTTTTTGTTGCCTGAGGACATGAAAATATTCTAAGTTGAGGGTGTTGATGTGCTATAGAAATATAGAACTTTTGACACTTAAAATGATGAAAATATGCAAGTTTCTGAGGAGTTTTTGTTAGATTTGATCTATTTGGGTATGTTTTGTAGAAAATCATGATTTGGAAGATAAGTTCGTGAAAATTGTGAAAAAGTCATTTTTGGTTACTTTTGGAGTGATTATGAATGATTGGTATGTTTCCCAGCTTGATCGTGATTAATACATGTTCGAGGGTCAAAGAAGAGCTGAAAACCTAACTCCTGGCACTTACCAAGTCAACATGTGGCTGCAAGTAGGACCTACAGACCACATATACACAAAGCAGGTGCAAGAAAGTCAAACTCCCGAAAGATGAACATGCAGGATTTTTGCTCCTACTACCTTCGCCCACTACCTGCGCCCTGCCAGACTACAGGTGCAGGGAGTAGGTGGCCACCAACCAAGTTTTCTCCTATTTTTTCTAGTCTTAATTTGTAGGGTTTTCTTTTGTACTATAAATACCTTTTATGTACTTTTTAGTCAGAGAGAGATGAGATATAGAGAAGGCACACTTTTAACACTTAGAAACATATTTTGATTACAAGATCCATCTTTGATCTTGGAATTTCATTGTATTGACTTTGATTGATTATTCTATTTATGGTTGTGGGTTTACTTTCATCTTATCATTGTGATTTCATCCTTACTCTTCAATATGAATGCTATTGATTTCTTCATAAGCATGAGCGGCTAAAACCCATAGCTAGGGTTGTGGAAACCCTGGCAAATTGACAAAGTAGGGAAAGTGCGATTGTTGATGGGAAACCAATTCCTATGTCATACATTACTTTCTCTTCGATATGATTGATTTCTTAATGGGTACACACATTAGGATCCCACCTAGATATTTCTACTTTCTCTAACAAAGGGGTAGTAACTAGAAAAATATAAAGACACCAGTAATTAGGGGAGTTAATAGTCGATTCGTTGCAGCACAATGGTATATGCGAATTATTATTAGCCTTTATCTAATAACTTAAGACTTAAAAGGTGATAGTTAATCGGGACAAGGGGAATAGTTAGTAACGCGACACTCTGAGACTCAATAGGTAAAGGAATAATTCCTCCTGCTCGCCCAAAAGACATCTAAAGTTACATAGCTTATTGGTTCTTCATGGAAGGTATTGAGTTTGTTCAACAACACACATAAACCTACAAAGTTGAGAAGCCAGGGGGAATGCAATTTTAGAGTTCACTCAAGACCGATTTTCAACCAAGTTAATATTGTTTTGTGTTTGAGATGACTATACACAAAACCCCCCATTTACTTTCCTGTTTTTGCCTATAGACTGTAACCATTGAGATCTATCAAACCACCTATTCCCTTGGGATTAGACCACAACCTTAGTTGGGTTACTCTAAGAGGGGGTGTATCTTAGATGCCATCATTTCCTGGCTAATGTTTTAGGATACATTGCTATCTTAGGGCTAATTATGACTTATTTCAGATCTAGAAATGAATTTAGATACCTTATTCTAGTCTGGGATTAACTAAAAATAGATTTCAGGGATTAGAAGTAGGTTCCTTCGGCTCACCTCAGGCCAAGACTTGTGTTAGATTTTGTACACTTAGTTACATATAATATACTCTCGTTAATGTTTATTTTAAGACTTTGAAGAATTTTATGCTTATTGATCACGCTGGTTTGGCAATTGAGAGTTAGTTCTAATTTTGGATAATTTCTAATGGATAATTGTTGTGATTTATTGATATGGCTAATGATTTGTCATATTTATATGGCCTATTGATATGATCTAACGATATATGAGTTCTAATTTAAGTCTGACAAATAATAATAATGAGATATGAGTTTCGTTTCACGTTTCACATATGATAATAATGTTGACAATATGAGTTCCAATTCAAGTCCTGCAAATGATGGTACTATTGAGTTCTGGTTCAAGTTTGACATTGTGGGAGTTATTTATGATATGATATGTTCCATATGGAGTCTTGGTTATGGGATGATAACTTGGTAATTTGAGGTTATTGGACTATTTACATTCCTTCATTGTACCCTCTAGGATTATGGGGGTTTGCATTTGGTTATTTTCTTTTCCTCACTTATTGTCTTATGGGGGCCAATCTAGTAGTTATAGTTGTGTGATCCTTACATTACTATTTTGTATTTATTATTTATTCATGTACAGAGCAATGCTAGAGCTTATTTCTAGGTTTTCCCTCTTACCTTGATTTAGTTTATTTTATCTTGTATCTTATCATATTTATATTAAGATTTAGCTCAGTCGGCATATGATGCCTACTGAGTACCCGTGGTTTTGGTACTCATACTACACTTTTGTACCTTTTTGGTGTAGATCTGAATACTAGTAGTCATCGCTGATTTAACGATTGTGCTAAGTTGATTTTGGAGATAGGGTCAGCTCTCGGAGTTTGAGTTTCCCTTTTTCTTTCTATTTATCCTTTTCTAGTCTTTCATTTGTAAGACAAATTGTATTTGATTATTCAGTACTTATAATTCTATTGGAGTTTCTCTTCTACAGGGATTACTGAGTCTTGGGATGGTTGCTGTTTTTTTATCTACTAGATTAGATTGTTATGACTGCTTTATTTCTCTTTTAACTCTTTAAATGTTGATTTTAGACTTTTAGGTCATTTCCCCCAAGTTAGCCCATTGTTTATGACTCTGGCGTTGGTTTGGCTTGCCTGTTTGTGCGATAAAGTAGGTGATATCATGACTTGTAAATCGAATCGTAACGAAACTCAAACAACTTAGCCCAACACATAGTCATAAATCAAATAAGCTAGCCACTTCATTTAATATCTAATGTCTTAACTGTTCCAATAATTGTTAATACAGAAAATAAAATGTACGTCTAAATAACCCCAAGAATCTGAAAGTCATTGTACCAAAACAACTAAAAATGTCAATAAAAGGATTCAACCCAAAATAATTTAAAATATTTGAGTCCGAAACAAATTGACTAAAAACTAAGTAGATGGCTCATGATTGCCCAAAAGATGTAGTTTAACCTTGAGAAAAAATATCAACTGCTCCAAAGCTGAGGTCTAGATGTAGTCAGCCAAAAATACTCAAAATTAAATAAAAAGAAGAGCACAAGAAATGTGAACAAGAAAAGATAACATAGTAAACAAGAACAACCATGAACACCTACCATATAACTATATTGTAATTATGTGATACTTAACCTTTCAAATAATACCATAGAGTTCAGTTAAGTATAAATCAATATAGGCAATACTCTACTCAAAACTCTGTCTACCAGCATTCAATCCAAATCAACATATCATGAGTCATCAAGAAGATGCTAAACCATTTATCAACTACATGAGTTAATAGACATATAAAAGATATGCCAGTCATTTCCAATTTAGCCCAGACCACTAAGTGATCTAATTATGACATCATCAATGGCCATAATCTTGAATCCCAGTTCATTCAAGGAACCTAATATAACAAGTCTACAGATAACCCAGTTCACTCAAGGAACCAAATATAACAAGTTAACACATAAACCCAATTAACTCAATGAAGAAAAATAATAAGTCAATACATAAACTCAATTCACTCAAGCAACCATCACACTCACTAATAAAATATACACACTTGGTAAGAATATTATGGTCACCCACTAGCCATGACCTGTAGGGGACGACCTCTTGTTCCTATAGCAAAATCCCAAATATCTAGTGTCTACCAACCTTATATCGACCAATATCATGAAGATGTTCAAATATTGATACATCTTATAATAATGTAAATACCATAAAGATTTCCTGATACTGGTACATCCCACAATAATTGACAACTATAATAAAAATCACAATCACAATGAAAACAAGAACCATACTAGTAAAACCAACAAGGTTTTAATATAACTACATTGCATATAATTAACAATTAGGACACCAATTAACCATTCACTGTAATTGAACAAGTATTGTAACAAGTACACAATGAATCAAATTAACATGCACACATATGTCAAATTGGGTTTCAACCACATTAAAACATCACCTACCTTAATCCAAGCCCGCACCATTCTATTAAACTTGAACCTTGCCTTTTCGTGCAGTTTCTATTTAGTTGTGATCTAAAAAAATATTGTGATCCCAGTTCAAAAAATAACCAAGTACATTTGAGGATTACAACCTAACCACATAACTCTAAGGCCAAATGTCATGATCAGTCCTCCCATTATAGGATTTTCTGTCATTATTCCATCTTAATTCTTCCAATTTCATGGAATTAATGGTGAATTCTAATCAAGCAATTGTAGATTAACTATTTTCAATCAAAACCCAAGGACTTTCTACTCAATTCACCCAATTGCACTACAGAATGACCAATGTGAAGTTAAATCCTCCCACAACCCCAAAACTAGTGATTCTAAGTATTAGTAACTAAAAATCTAGTTAAATAAAGGTATTAACTTACCTTTACGAAGGAATATAATGGAATTTAGTTAGAAATCACCCAAATTTCCTCTCCAAACCCTTAGGTGAATATGAAATGAAAATTATATTTTTGGGGTATTTTGTGCATTAATCAACATTGTAACGCCTTGAATCTGGTACTCGAAACGCTACATGGTGCTCACGACCTCGAAGGAGCACAAGCTAACCCATGACTGATATCTATACCTGTACACTGTATAACAAACTAAATATAAAGCGGAATGATGGATAAAAGGCCCTAAGGTTCAAAACTGCATGACTTATAAAATATAACATCTGAGTGGGGTAAAAGAATACCCAAAACTAAAATAATGTCTGAACATACTATAGTCTAAAAAACCTCTAAAACATAACTGTCTGGATAAGGAGTTGATAGGACATGTCCCCAACTAACTCCAACTTATAAATTAATTAATGAGATAATAAATAAATGATCATTTCATCGAAAGATAAGGACTCGCTGCTAACTCTGACTGCTAAGACTGGAATGCTACTGATGCTCTATAGATCGTGTTTCTAAACCTATGGTATAAGAAACCATAGCACAAATGCATCAGTACTTTGAATGTACTGGTATGCATGGAAGGTACGCTGAATGCATGGGGTTCATATGCATGAACAATACTGGCTAATTGACTAATATGAATGTGAGAATACATGAATATGTTGTAACTATATCTGAGTTTGTGATAACATGAATTTATTGATAACTAACATGACTGATAACTAAATTTTGATGACTTATATAACTGATGACATGAGTGACTGTATCTGACAATCCTGAATATGATGGAACTAGCTGAGTTCTGTACTATTCTGAGTTAACTATATCTGACAGTCCTTAATTTTGTAGAACTACCTGAGTTCTATTATTGAGACAAAATGACTGCATCTGACAGTCCTGATACTACAACTGAAATGATGGGAAGTGGTTATCTACCCGACAAGCCCCTAATATGCCATTATGGCTGAGTTGGGGTCTAATCTATAACCTCAATTGGAAGGGTGTCAATACCGCGCCACTGGAAAGAACAAGCTATAAGTGACCCTCATCAACAGTGTCCCCAAAAAAGAATGGTAGGCCCCTCATTTGATAGTGCTTATCCGCCTCATAAACCCTTATCTGATAGTGTTGATGTCTCAACCTATGCTGGCTACATAGTTCTGGAATACAAGGATGACTTCTAAGAATCAAAACCTTATCTGACAGTGTGTGTTCTCATCCTTGGGTTCAATCGGTGCTAATTCCTACACCCATCTGAATAGACACTGATCATAGATTACTAAACTGAACTTGACAAAATTAATTGAGTTACGTTGACTGGTGGAATAGTACTGAGATTACTGTATTACTGAGCTTTGTTGAGTCACTTGACTGACTGAGTTCTATGGATCATGGCTTAACTGAGGATATCATGAAAACATGACACGAACTCTAGGCACACAACTATATTTTTTGGGTATAAGTACCCCCAAGACTTGATAGAAGGAAACTGACAAAATGACTTTCTTGAGTACAAGACCAACATCAACAATACATAATCCATTGTCTAAGACATTTCATCAAACACTTGACATACATAACTTGTACATGAATGGAGATTTCATATAATCATACTAGTATGGCACTTTTCCTTCACATAGGCATTTAATCAAACATGGGGCGAGCATGCTATGGTTATATAATCATCAACACATCAAATAACCAAGGATATATCAGTCAACTTGTGAATTGAAGGGTTTATCATGAATACCATGTAATTCCTCGCATACTAAAATCAATTCTTGTAATTAATAGTCTATAGCATGGAATGAAACCAAACAACAACATGAACATCACTTTTCAATTGAATGAAATTAAGAACATTCGTAAATATACAAATCTTTGATTTTGAAAAGAGATAATTGAGCTTTATGGGTGAAAGAGACCCATGAATTCACACATGATATACCTTAGTTCTTGATTTAGCGAAGATTTATGGGGAGACTTTCTTGAAATTGAATCCCAATTGAAACCCTAGCTTGTTCTTGAGAGAAAATTGAGAGAAACTAGTATATTTTGGGTTCCAAATAGTTGAATCTCGTGTTAAAGGGCTTAAATAAGGGTGGAAAATTAACCCTTTTAACCCTAGACACATCTTTTATATTGGTGAAAATTTCCCGACCTAGACCCCTGGCATGACGCGGCGTTATCGCGCCGTGTCATTGGAATTTAGCAATTGGGAAATAGGGAAATGACGCGATGCGAAGCCATCGCGCTGCAACTTCATTTGCAACTTGGATATTTGGCGTGATGCAGAGAAATCATGCTGGGATACTGAAAAAAGGACAATTTCCATTTTATCTTGTGGCGCGGCACGCCACTAACCAATATGGTGTTATTTTACGATGGGGGCTTGAAATAGTCATAACTTCTTACCCTGTTATCGAATTTAGGCAAATTTTATATCGATGGAAAGCTCATTGAATTTCCCATATGATACAAAGTGAAAATCTTGAAAATTCCCATGGAATAAACATCACTCAATTTAGAAGATAATACTTGACATTCTTGAGACAAAATTAGTTAGGAAACTTCGAGGTATTTTATCATTTTCCCAAAGTTAGATGCCAGTGCTTATCCTACTATCCATTCTTGGATGCTACATCATTTCATGACAATAGGTAATAGGGTTCCTTTTTTACTCTTATGCAGTCTTATGTGGTGTAGGTAGAAATTGAGTTGCTGTGAAGTGGTAAGATTTTATCATCCGAAGAGATTTACCATTTCATTAGGTTTCTATTTAGATTTTAGGAATTGATGAGTTCCATTGTCATGTTCGGGGTCATATCTGACCAAATTTGGTATCTTAGTTTTAGAGGCCTTATGGATAGGTATGGTGATGATATGTCATTTTATATGATTCATATTATCTCTCTTGGTTTTATATACATATATTTCATTGATTTGGTTTACTTTCACTTTATTATTATTATTATTGTGCTCTTGAGGTTAGGCTAAGGGGCTGGTCTCCAATGGCTTTTAGATACCCGTCACAACTAGGCCCTGATTTCGGTTATGACATATACTTTATAAGGATAAACACTTTCCAAATGTCCAACCGATATCATAACACGACCTTAGGCCCAATAATGTGTTCTAAATGATTACAACATCATAATCAAGACCTTAGGCCCATATATATATCTGGAACCCATATCAATAATCATATTCGTAAGCTATCTCATATCTATAAGCCATAGCCCTTCTTAAAGGCATATCTTATATATAAGCCAGATCGTATCCATATGGCATATCATATCTATTGAACATAAATCATATTTGTGAGGCATATCATATCTATACTTCATAAATTATCTCTATAAGGCATCTCACATCCACGGGGCATAATATATCAGCAAGGTGTCTCATATCTAGGAGGCATAATATATTGATAAAGCACCTCACATATGGGAAGCATAATATATAAATAAGGCATCTCACATCTAGGAGGCGTAATATATAACTAAGGAATACATCATAAATATGTCTATGCCTATATTGTTAAGCATGTCGATGGAACATAGCATAAATCAAGTAAAAAGCCATATAATAGCTACAAGATAATAACCATAATTTGGGAAGATCATCACAATTCACCAAGTCATGAAGTAACCTTTTACTAAAGGATCATTAGTCTTAACTATTCCTATCATTTGTAAATAAGTTCACAGGGGCTAATATTAGTCTTGGCCTTAGGTGGGATGGAAAAGCCTAGTTCCAATTGTCGAATTCCATAATTATGAAATTTCTACCTCATACTAGTCTAAGGTATCTAAATTTACTTCTAGATGGTGCATAAGCCATAATAAATCTTAAGATTGGGATTCCACCTAGGACATGACAGATTAAGTCAACTCCACCTAAATTACGGTTTTGAGATCACTAAAGTAGCCCAAATAAGGTTAATCTTACTAACCACACTTCCAATACATACACCATATCCTAAACCTAGTATCATATCATATCTATTCAGTGAATTAGTTTAATCTATGAAGAAGAAAATAGGACCCTAGAAATATCACAAGTATTCCACCCTATAGGTCAACTCCCTCATCTAATTCCAAAGCTTAAATAGTCAAAACTAAGTCATGTTGTCCTACCCATAATCAATGTAAACATTCACATTCACATGAAATATATTAAATGCCTCGTATTATGAAGAAAATTATATAGAAGCCTACCTCAAATCCGAATTGCAATCCTCGAATCATTCATCAGACGCCCGCATTTACTTCAAGATCCTAAAATGCCGCTACACTATAAAAAAATTTTAATCTATGTGATATTAGGAGTAAAGAAGGACCCATACTACCATATAATGAGTTAGGTCAAATTTTGGGTCAATGGGACTACAGGGCCTACTAAAAAAATTCAAAAGTTGAACCCCTCACAAGGTTCTTGAAGAATAAGGAAGTTATGCTCAAAAGTTGAGCACAAACGAAACACAAATCAGATCTCAAAGCAATCCTTAAAGTTTAGGAATTCAAAGCCCTATTTTATATGAATTAACCAAGAAATCAAAGGTATCTTACCATGAATTTGAAGAGAAATCATGGAATAGTCTTTATCCAAGCTCTACAAATATTCTACAAGCTTCAATCCCACTTTATCTCACACTTTAGGGTTTTGGCTCTAAAAAGAATGGATAAAGAATGAGTAAAATTGAGGAAAAACGGTCATTTTATATCCAGACTAGGCATTTGGGTTTTGCTATCGCGACCCACAAATTGTGATCACAATATATCAGCCTGAACACGCAAACCATGATCGTAACCTGAGCATCATGATTGCAATATTAGCTTGCCAAGGGTATTGTGATCATGTCACCTTGGCTTGCGTTTGAGATGGCACCATATTTTCTGATGCACCAAATTTTCTATGTCCGAAATGGACTTTGATCGGGGGTTCAAGATTTTTCCAGAACCCCGTACGTGTAAACAAACCATGTTACTATACCTAATTCAATGTTCCGGACTCAATACAACCATCAAAACTTTCAAATGAGGTTATTTAGACTAAGTGTAGGGCCAACACCTATAGTTCTATTTTTCACGTAATCTGATTCAACCTTGGTGTTGAGATTTCAGCCTTGATTTTTCACCTATAGTTTAATTTTTCACTAAATATGAGGGCCACAATGATATTTCCAGAATGAAGTGCACTATATCTAATAAAAGGTGTCAAACATCATGTGGCTAATATAATGAGTTGGATGAATAGAAATCCTATGCCGGGGACACTCTCTAAACTAGTGATGGATCTCTCCATAGTTGTAGCAAACTCTTAAATCACTAACCTAGAGATAAACATGAACTGATCCCAAATGGATTGCCAAATAACGCTGAGAACACTCTCTACTACCATGATCACCTTCCCATAATCATAGTCTATCTCAAGAAATCTAGGTTGGCGGGGAATACATACTAACTCTGTCGGATCAACTAACTCGCGTCTGGAGCACTCTCTAAACCAATTCCCATCTCGACACAACTAAAAAAAGCTCTTGAAATACTCCAAGATACTGCCCTTCATAATTTAGAATGGCTGCCCTGGCTTGAATACCCATACCAAAAACTCCAGAAGGTCAGGTGGGAACTCTTTCCACTATAATCACCATAATTAATATGAGAGACACCCATAAACTAAAATTCTACATGTATAGAACTGATAGGCTGCAAGTGAATCTAACCTCCACTAGAAGGATCCTCACTCCTAGATATAATACTAATAGCACCATAAAGATGGATTTGTCTCTTATCGTCACCTCTATATGTCTCAATTCATTCTCTCTCTATGGCCCTCACATAATCATAATCTGAGTGAAGAAAGACCCAACTTCTATTAGGTACTCTGATACCAAGTGCAATGGCAATGCTAAACCTATAATAAATCCATGCACAAAGTTTTTCTCAGAAGAATATAGCATAGGAATATGCCTGGGCCACTCAGAAACTGATAAGGAACCCTAAAGAACATAAATATTCCAACTACAGTCTAAGAACTACTCGATGGACTGTGTGTCATCTCTGGATATAAGGTTTCCATAATTAGACTCGGGATCCCCAATGCTGAACCTCAAAGGGACAAAGTAGTCATGATCTTTACTGGAGCCTGAGCTTGCCCCAAATTCTTTGGTTGATGCTGAAGATCTTCAATATCTACCTCCGACTATCTAGTCTGACATTATGCTAAACCTCTAGAAACACGTGTTGAAGTCTTATCCGCATCCATTGATGATCTCGCATCATCCATTTGGGATCGAATAGAGTCAAAGAATATGCTTGAGGCTAATAGTAATACAGACACACAACAAAGAGTCAAGAAATTAATTTTATAAGAATTCCTTGTATTCTCCCAAAGATTGGTTATGAACATCTCTTGCACATATCTGTAGGACTCTACTAAATACTTATCTCTTATACTAATACACCAGTGAACCTAGGCTCTGATACCAATTTTTTAGGTCATGATGTTTCCTATAAAAACCACCAGTTGACAAGCCAATAACATATTCCGAAACTGCTAGTAATGGACTGCCCAAAAAAATGAAACAAAGAATGCAGAAAAGATAAAATAAAATACTAATATAAATAAGATAATCCTAAGACCTAGTAGAATCAATACAATATCTTCTAACATAAGAAATATACAAATGAGGTACTAAATAAATATACAGATACAACCATCTCTGAATACAACATAGAGATAAGACTAGTACATAAGAGGGAGAGAAGTAATACTCTGAATGTCAGGACCTCACTCTATGTCTCCAAACCATGGATACTCCGCATGACACACACAACACTAACAATAACCCATACTATGATCTACAGGTTGTAGAAATGTAGTATGAGTACCGAACATGTGGTACTCAGTAGGAAACTTCCGACTCTACTCTAAGGATATTATAGATATATATATATATATATATATATATATATATATATATATATATATATATATATATATATATATACAGACATACACACACTCACATATATATGTATATATATATATAACATATAAATAGAATGGAAAACTACACCTAAATGTCCAGCAACCTTAAGAAAGCCAATGAGATAATAAGGATCAGTTGTTCTATTCATGTCCAAGAACTAAAATAATAAGGCTAAGGAAGTATTAAAAATGAACTATTCCATTCCATACATACTCACAAATCTCAACACTTTACCATATATTACTGGATAATATACAAAAAAGAGGGAAAGAAAGATATACATTGGTTTACAAGGCCAAGGAGTAAATATACAATCTGAATAAATGAAACAAAAGGGATATATAGTAATACCATAGTTATATATTGACACACACACACACATACATATACATATATATAAATATAGAGATATATAAGGTCAACTTGAAGCATATCCTACATCATCAATCTAGCACTTCTAAGGCCACAGAGTTACAGTAGGAATTAGTGCTAGTATACATCAGGGTTTCTACTATATTCATCTAGTCATGAGATAATCATGCATAGTAATAAAATCATAAGATAAAAGAGCCAAAAACATACCTTAAATCTCAATATCAAACCATTAACCAATCTATCACAAACAAGCAAAAATAATGAACATAACAACATCAACGATAACACAATAAATAGACTAGTCCAAAAAACCAATACCTAACTGAGCCCTTAATGAACCCCATTGTCCCAGGCTGAGAAAGTTCAATCTACATACAAAACACCACAAGTAATACTCATCACCTATACCTATGCAACCTCTTATAAGGTTGAGAGATATAGGATCATACTGGTGATAGGCAATGCACATGAAAAGATGAATACAACAAAATCCACAATGTCATAAGCATACAGGTATCAAAATGTATATTAAGACTCAAATCGATAAGTATAATAAATATCATAAACATTATCATCAGAATCATCCTCTAGCCTTGCCAAGTATATAAGCATATCATTATAATCATCCTCTGGCCTTTCCATGTTTATAAGCATATAATCATAGTCATCCTCGGGCCTTGCCGAGTATATAAGCATATCATCATAATCATCCTCTGGCCTTGCAGGGTATATAAGTATATCAGCATAATCATCCCCCGTCCTTGTCAGGTACATAAACATATCATCAACACACACATATAAATATTTATATAAAACATCAATACTATTTTATATCATTAGGTTTTACCCATAATTCATATCATCAATACATCATCCTTCTCCGTCCTTATGCCAGAAAGATGTGTAAGTAGATACATATAATAGGTACAAAGACTTAAGTAATAGCTAAAAAGAGTTTAAATCTGTAAAACCCATTGCCCAAGGTAAACTTCAGGACTAAATCATTATAAAAGTGTAGAATGGGTCAAAATCTCTCACAAGCAGAGAAAATAGTATTATCAAAATATGGATCGGAGCCTATCTCGGTCAAATCTGTAAAACATCATTTTCAATCTCTATATGCATAGGTTATTCACTAAGATGGTGCAATTATTATTATGAATAAATCTATTTTGAGGCAAAAAGTTGGCTTTAACCCCTAATTAGGAATAATTTGTAACAAAATAGCAGTTTAGTTGGAATCGTAACATTTACAGATTTAATGATCATGAATGTATCGAATCTATACATACCATCACCTATATTGAAAAAATGGACCATAAGAATCAATATATCTATAAACTACATCCATGTCCTTTACAAGGATAAACACTTCCCGGATGTCCAATCAATATCATAACACAACCTTGGGCCCAATAATGTGTCAGGAATGATTACAACATCATAATCATGACTTTAGTCCCACATACATATCAAGAACCCAAATCAATAATCATATTTGTGATCCATTTCGTATCTATAAGCCATAGCCTATCTAAGAGGCATATCTTATCTATAAGCCATATCGTATCCATAAGGTATATCGTATCTATAGAATATAAATAATATATATGAGGCATATCATATCTATAGGCCATAAATCATTTCTAAGAAGCATCCCACATCTATAAGACATAATATATCAACAAGGCATCACACATCTAAGAGGCATAATATATCAATAAGGCATCTCACATCTAGGAGGAATAATATATCAATAAGGCATGTCACATCTAGGAGGAATAATATATAACTATAACATAAGTCATAATTATGCCTATGCCTATATTGTTATGCATGTTGATGGACCATAGCATAAATCATGTTCGAAAGCCATATCAGAGCTATAAGCTAATAACCATAATCTGGGAATACCATCATCATTCAACAAGTCATGATGTAACCTTATAATAAAGGCTAATTAGTCTCAACTATGCCTAGTATCTATAAATAAGTTTACAAGGGATAACACAAGGCTTGGCCTAAGGTGGGCCGGAAGAACCCACTTCTAATCCTCAAATTCCATAGTTAGACAATTTTTGTCTCAGACAAGGCTAAGGTATCTAAATTCACATCTAGATGGTACATAATTCATAATCAATCCTAAGATATAGATTCCACCTAGTACATGAATGATTAAGTCAACTCCACCTTAATTACGAGTTTGAGATCACTAAGTAGTCCAAATAAGGTTAATCTCAGTAAAAGCACTTCCAATACTTAAACCACATTCCAAATGTTGCATCATATCATATCCATTCTACGAATTAGTTCAATCTATGAAGAAGACAATATGATCCTAGAAATATTACAAGTATTTCACCTTATGGGTCAACAACCTCATCAATCCCCAAACTTAAATAGTCAAAACTAAGTCATGATGCTCTGTCCATAATAAATCTTAACATTCACATTCACATGAAATATATAAAATATATTATCTTGTGAATAAAAGTAGGAAGAAGCCTACCTCAAAGTCGAACTGCAATCCTTAAATTATTCACCAAATATCAGTTGTTACTTCACAACCCTGAAATGCAGCTACCCTATCAAAATCATAATCTATGCATTATCAAGAGTAAAACAAAACTCATATTTCCATATAATTAGTTGGGTTAAATTTTAGGTCAATAACAGGCCTACGAGACCTGCTAATAGAATCTAAAATTTGAACACTTCACAAGGTCCCTCAAAGGAAAAGGAAGTTGTGGTCAAAAGTTGAGCACAAATGAAACACAAATTGGGTCTCAAATAAATCCTTAATGTTTAGGAATTCAAAGACCTATTTTCTAAAAATTTATCAAGAAATCAAAGTTATTTTACCATGAATTTGAAGGGAAACCATGGAATAATTGTTATCCCAGCTCCCCAAATTATCTACAAGCTTTAATCCCACTATATCTCACTTTTCAGGGTTTTAGCTCTCAAGAGAATGGATGACAAATGAGTAAAATTAGGCAAAATGGGTCTTTTTATAACTAGACCATGAATTTAATTTTTGCTATCACGACCTGTGGATTGTGATCACAACAAATCAACCTTCACACATGAACCACGACCATGACCTAAGCATTACAATTATAGCATTTGTCGGACGAGGGTATCACGATCGCGACACCTTGGCTTGCATTCACGATAGCACCAGATTTTTTGATGTACCAAATTTTCTATGTCGGGAATTGAGTTTAACTGGGGGTTCGAGATTCATTCAGCACATCGTATACACAAACAAACTATGCAACCATATCAAATTTCCTATTTTGGAACAATGGAACCATCAAAACTTTCATCTGACGTCTTTTCAGCTAAATATGGGGCCCACACCTATAGTTTTATTTTTTACATAATCCATCCAATAGCCCAAAATGAGTTTGAAAGCCTTTAGACCTGAATCAAAGGCCCCCCTAGCCTAAAATTGATGTTCCAGAGCTGATAGAGCTATCAGAATTCTAGTCCGAGGTCATATACTAGGATTTTTGGTCCAAGACCAAATCCTAAACACTAAAAGCTAAAAAATAAGGAAATGAGCCTAAAATCCAAATGAACTATATGATCATTGAACTACGGTTTCAGCAAGTCATAAATAGGGAGGGCAATGGTGCGGTGCGGTGTAGTGTGGGTGCGGTGTGGGTTTTTTCTAAACCCACAAGTTTTAAAACTGCACCGCACCACACCGCATCACCTTTAAACCCGCATAAACTCACCCCACATTCATACCCGCGCATAAACGCACTGCACCACCCCATGTTTTTATTTTTTTTGAAAAATTTGTATCTCCATTAAAAATTATTATATTTTTAAATCTACAACTAGAAAATAATAACTAATTTCTATTATATCACTTTTCACTAAAAAATTGTCAAAAAGTATAACGTGTACAAGTAATGATCAAAAATCATATTTTTATTAAAATGAATAGAGATGTTAAAAAAGCTACTATAAAATTATTTATTTGTAGTTTATACATGACTTTTTAAGTATCAAAAAATTTTAAGTCAAGAATACATATAATTTTAGATATATTTACGAGAATAATACTAATTTTTAGCTTTTTTTAATTTAAACCCACATATACCCGCAATCCGCACTGGACCATTTAAAAAATATTACTTTAACCTTCCCCGTACCTGCCCCGCACTGCATAACTTAAAACCCGCACGGCCCCGCATAGCTTAAAACCTGTACCGCACCACACCCGCACCGCCCCATTGCCATCCGTAGTCATAAATGACCTATAGCTACTGTGGGAAGGCTTAAAATACCAAAAATACACGCAAATCAAGAAAATGACTTGGAGGGTCATTACACGACATATATCACTTAAGCTAGTAATGTATAACTTCTAACCTAGTTGAGAGGTTTTCCCGTACCTTGGTTAGGTATAGAACCTATCTATCTATGTGTGGATCTACTGGAGCAGAAGCTAATTTATGTAGATATAATTGCTTACCAGAAAGTAAATGGGATAAATTAAAAATACCAATAGTAGTTAAAGGATTTAATAATGAAGGAAGCTTAATTACTTATAAAGCTAGGAATGTAAAAGCACAAATATGGGATAAGTTATTGACAATAGAAGAAATTTATAATTATGAACTAACATCAAAAGATATACTTTTAGGAATGCCATTTTTAGATAAATTATACCCACACATAATAACTAGAAACGATTGGTGGTTTACAACACCATGTAAACAAAAAGTAAGAGCAAAAAGAGTTAATAATAAAATAAGAAAGAAAACTGATTGGATAAAAGGAAGTGAAAAAATTACACAAACGCTAGAAAATATAAAAAAATGTTGAAGATACAATACCTTTATGGCTAAATATCAACCAACTTGAGGTAATATTATAATTCATAGTGTGGCACTTAATTATGGGATTTGGATTTTCTATACCTATATCTTCTCAGTGTTAACTAATACTCCCAAAATAGATCATATAATTATAGTCATAATCAATTTCTATCCATCTATATGTAAATCTTGAATCTTTACTAAATTTATGTTTCAAACTATCTTTAATTTCACTCTTCTATGGGTTAGTACTATTTTTCTTGAAAATTCATAATTACATAACATTTTAGGCTTGAGGGTAAATGAAAATGCTCATTCAAGTCTTACATATCAGAAATAAAAGAATTTTTAAAGAAAATCATTGCACTTTGAAACTCCTGAACTTTGGAATTGAAAAACCTTTCTTGTAGTTCTTGAGTTTTGAGAGGAAGGAAATGAGGGATTTTGGAATGATTCTATATGTTTGGAACTACTCTCATTTTTACTATCAAACTTTCTTTAACACACAATTAACTTTCTTAGACTAAGATTTAAAAAAAAGAAAGAAATGTAAATGAACGAACATAATCATTGAACTATAAGACAAAAACCTTAGATATAAAAGTTTCTATGAATTTCTTTAGGAAGAAGGTTATTACCTTAATTGTTACCATCAATATGAGTGAATATGTGTGGGTAATTAGACTTTATAGTATTTTTGGCCTCCCATGTAGCTTTATCAACATCTTGATTTCTCCATAATACTTTAACTATTGTGTAATACCCCGCATGTTTCTAAGCTAAGAAGTGAATAAGTATTCCTACGTATGAAATCTCCTATCTTGTGATTCATACTTGATTACATGACTTACAATGAATATCCTAGTGATAGGATAGCTTATGATGCACTAAGCATGTCCATATGAGTCACTTAAGGTAATACAAGCTAAGAGTTTTTGAATCCATCAAGTTTTAATATTTGATTTTATAAGGGTCATATTTGAATGAGTATAAATCGATGTTAATGTGGTATTTTGGCTGATTTAGACCCACCAAATTTTAGTGAATAAAATTAGCTTTTCAACGATACCAAATTCGCCTTAATCCAATACCCGAGCAAAAAGTTATGCCAATTTTCGTGAGAGACAGTAAGGATAGGCGATTGGTTAGGCGCCGCCCAACCCAAGCATAGGCGATTGGTTAGGCGCCGCCCAACCCAAGCATAGGCGATTACTTGGGCACCGCCTAAGCCAATTCTAGGTGTCAAAAACACTCCGTCTTGAGTTAATTTAAACGTAATTAAGTCTTTAAATACTCCTTACACATCCCTAAACTTAACCCTACAAAATATATATCTTCTAAACATACTGCAACCCTATTTTCAACTCAAAGCTCATCATCCAAGAGCACTAAAGGAGAAAAACAACTAGGGTTGCATAACTAAGCTTGAAGATCCGATTTCAAGGAAATTCCTTCATCAATCATCAAGAATCTTCCTTCTAAGGTATGTGCAGTGTTCATCCATGGATTTCTTTCGTTCGTGGAGTTCAAGAATCAATCTTTAAAATACAAAAGCTTGTTTGATTATGGTGATATGATCACACCTATATTGATGCTTGTTTGTTTTCCTCTTTTTCATTATAAAGTCGGATTTCTATATTGTTTGGTGTTGATGATCATGTTGTTTATATTGGGTGATTCCCAAGATGGAATCTTTATATGTTTTTGTGAATTCATGATATCATATGAGTTCGAAATATATAAATTTGGTTTTTCATGATGTATAATTTGATGAATTCACCTATGCTTAAGATGTGCACGTAAGGTGTTTGATAAAATGCCTAAGGAACTAGAAACCATGCAATATAGCTAAATTGTGACTAAGTGAAGGATTCATGATATGCCCTTACGTTCTAATGACTTCTATGATTGATAATGTGCCTTGTAAATGTTGTTGGAATACTCATGAACTATTCTTATGAGATTATGCTATTCTTACTTGCAAATCCTACTTATGAACAAGATGCATGATAACCATGCAATCCACATGAACTTCCATGCTATTAGTATGTGTTACCAATATGATTATGCAATGAACATGATATTAAGATTGTGCAAGTACTTCCATGTGATATGAAATCCTTTCCATGCAATACATTATTGAGAACCATGCTTAGTATGAGATCCCTACTTAAGATATTTCAAATTATGGACTCTACTCTTATGATCAAGTTAATCGTGTGTGTCAGTTTTCTTCCATTGAGTCCTAGGGGTACTTGTACCCAAAAACTATAGTTGTGTGCCTAGATGCATGTCATGTTTCACGATATACGAACTCAAGCTATGATTACATAGACTTCAGTCAGTTGTTAGATATCAGTAACATTCCGTCAGTCATTGGAATCCAGTAAACTTAGTTTAGCTCTGCTAAACAATACCACTAGTATTAGTCTAATTAATCAATATCAGTTCATCTAATCAGTTAAGTTTAGTTATTTAGTTTAGCTTAGTTATTCAGTTCAGTGTCCTTCGGATGGGAGTAGAAGTTAGCACCGAGTGAACCAAAGGATGGGAACTCACCCGCCAGTTCAGGGTATGATTCTTAGTAGCAATCTGTGTATTCCAGAACTACGTAGTCAGTGTAGGTTGAGACATCTTAACTCGTCAACTTAGGGTTGATGAGGTGGCTTAACCCGTCAATTTAGGGTTTCCACCATTCTCATTGAGTACCCGCCAGATAAGGGTCACTCACAGTTGTCCTTACCAATGGCACGGTATTGACACCCCTCCAGTTGGGGCAGAGATTGGAGCCCAGCTTAGCCATAATGTCACACACGGGGTATGTCAGTTAAATACTATTTCCCACAATTTTAGTAATAGTGTCAGTAAAAGAACTTAGGGCGTTCTTAATATTTAAGTATATACAAGACTGTCAGATACAGTCATCTATGTTATCAGTTTTAGTATTAGTCATGAAAGTTATCAGTAAACCATGTATTAGCTTACAAGTCATGCTATCACGTATTCACGGTCCTAGTTTCTATATGTGTGTGTTTGCACTCCCACGTTTATATTAGTCATTCAGTGTTGTTCATGCATGAAACCCTTTATGTTCAGCCTGCCTTCCTCGTATACTCAGTACTCCAGTTTTACTGACGCATTTGCGCTATGGTTCTTTCTTTTCATGTTACACCATAGGTTTCGAGACGCGAGCTCCAGCCCAGCAGTAGCGGTAGCGTTCCAGTCGCAGAGACACAGTGAGTCCTCATTGATTCGAGGATAATATGATTTGATTCATTTATTTATTCTTCAGTTCAATTTTACGGAGTTAGTTGGAGACATGTTCCTTCAACTCCTTACTTAGACAGTTTAGAGGCTTTCGAATTTACAGTCAGATTTACGTTCAAATTTAGTTGTTTTGGGTATTTTCTCCCACATGATTGTATTCAGTTGAACTTTATAGCCTAACAGTTCCATGTATTCCGTATTATTATATTATGATTTGTAGTATACTGGTACAGATATCAGTCATGGGTTAGCTTGTGGTCCCTTAGGGTCATGAGCACCGTGTAGCATTTTTGGTTGAGTAAATCGGGGTGTTACAAACTTGGTATTAGAGCCTAAGGTTCAATAGCGTCCTAGGAAGTCTGAAAGCTGCATCTAGTAGAGTCTTGTACATGGGTGTGTTGCGCGCCATATTTATGAGCGGGAGGCTATAAGATGTTTTAGGAATAGTCCCCTTTCTTCATTATTCATGTCATGCTAGTGAGCATAATCACAAGTTAAACTCTCAGTCTAATCCATTCTTCTCTTATTCCAGACCATGGCCCCAAAGAAAAGAAACCAACCATCACCTCGGCCCAAAGATCCTTTGGGCGAACATGTTTCCAATACGGAGTTTAGAGCCGCATTTACCAAACTTGCTCAGTCCATGGCTACACAGAATGAACGGCCACCAGTCATTCCAGCCAATCCAGTGGCCACTCCTAAAGCATCTAGGGTTCGAGACTTTACCCGGATGAACCCTCCATCTTTCCATGGGTCTATGTCTGATGAGGACCCTCAGGAGTTCATTGACCAAGTCCAGAAGGTCATTGACATCATGGGTGCTACTTCTATTGAGAGTGATAAGTTAGCCACCTACCAGTTCCAGGATGTTGCTCATGATTGGTACAAACAGTAGAAGTCTGAGAGGTTAGATGATATAGGCCCTATCGAGTGGAAGGAATTTGTCATGGCCTTCTTAGACAGATTCTTTCCCCAAGAGTTAAGGGAAGCAAAAGTTCTTGAGTTCATCAACCTCAGACAGGGGAATATGACGGTTAAGGAGTATTCTCTCAGATTCACTCAGCTAGCCAGGTATGCTCCTCATGTGGTTGCAGACAATAGAGCTAAGATGGGCAAGTTCGTGTCAGCGTTCAATGATAGCATGGTAAATGAGTGTAGGTCTGTGATGTTGATCGGTGATATGACCTTAGCAAGACTCATCACCCATGCCCAGCAAGTAGAAGAGCAGAAGTTTAAGATAAAGGAGAGGCAGAACAAGAGAGCAAGGTCAGGTAATTTCAACATTACTCACCCCAAGTAAGATGGAGGAAACCGTTCATAGTTTCACTTCAAGTCAGCCATTCCAGGTCCTTCTTCTGCTAGCGCTCCAGTGCCGAAGTTCAGAGACGGTAATAGAAACAAAACTCCAAGCTCTAAATCTCAGGGAAGTATTAGCAATGCCCGAACGAATCCCCTTTGTCAGACTTATGGTAAGAACTACAAGGGCATTTGCAGAGCCGGTAGTGATGTCTATTTTGGTTGTGGTGAGACAGGCCACAGGATTAGGGAGTGTTTGTAGTCAAGTCTTCAGGGTCAGCAAAATTATTCTACAGCTCAGTCCAGTCGCCCAAACCAGCAGGGTGCCATTTTTAGTGCTACCAGTAGGCAACGCCCAAATAGACTCTATGCTCTTCCGTCCTAGTAGGATTAGGAAAATTCTCCTGATGTCGTTACTGGTACGTTATAGATTTTCCATGTTCATGTTTATGCTTTACTAGACCTAGGTGGATCTTTGTCTTTTGCTACTCCATACATAGCAAGCGATTTTAAAATCAGTCCTGAAGTTCTAGCAGAGCCCTTCTCAGTCTCTACCTCAGTGGGTAAAACCATCATAGCCCGGCGGGTATACAGGAACTGCCCGGTTATGATATCTCAAAAATCCACATCAGTAGATTTAGTGAAGTTAGAGATGACTGATTTTGATGCCATTCTCGAGATGGATTGGCTTCATTCCTGCTATGCCACAGTCAACTGCAGAAACAGGATAGTTCAGTTTCAGTTCCCGAATGAGACCGTCCTAGAGTGGAAGGGCAGCATTTCAGCGTTCAAGGGTCAACTTGTTTCCTACCTTCGGGCAAGGAAAATGATTTCTAAGAAGTGTGTGTATCATCTCGTGCAGTTTAAAGATTTTAGTTCTAAATATCCCAGCCTCGAAACAGTCCCTGTTGCTAATGAATACTCAAATATCTTTCCTGAAGATCTTCCAAGCATTCCTCCCGAAAGGGAAATAGACTTGGGCATAGACCTTCTTCTGGATACTCAACCTATTTTGATTCCGCCATACAGAATGGCACCAGTAGAACTCAAGGAAATGAAAGATCAGTTGAAGTATCTCTTAGATAAAGGATTCATCAGACCCAGCACTTCCCCATGGGGTGTGCCAGTATTATTCGTGCACAAGAAAGACGATTCTCTTAGAATGTCTATTAATTATCGTCAACTCAATAAGGTCACGGTCAAGAACAGATATCATCTTCCTAGGATTGATGATCTATTCGACCAAATTCAGGGTGTCAGTTACTTCTCCAAGATAGACCTCAGATCAGGATATCATCAGCTTAGAGTTAGAGAATGTGACATTTCGAAGACAGCTTTCTGTACTCGGTATGGTCACTTCAAATTTCTAGTCATGTCATTTGGTTTTACCAATACCCCAGTAGCTTTTATGGATTTGATGAACCGTGTGTTCAAGCAGTACTTGGACATATTTATTATAGTCTTTATAGATGATATTCTGGTCTCTTCTCGCACAGAGCGTGATCATGCAGACCATCTCAGGATTGTTCTTTAGACTCTCAGGGATCACCAATTATTCGCTAAGTTCAGAAAGTGTGAATTTTGGCTAAGATCAGTAGCATTCCTTGGCCATATTATTTTCGGTGATAGCATTTGAGTAGATCCTTAGAAAATCGAGGCAGTAAGAAACTGGCCCAGACCCATATCTCCATCCGATATTAGGAGTTTCTTGGGTTTGGATGGCTACTATAGAAGGTTTGTCAAGGGATTTTCTTATATTGCATCTCCCATGTCTAGATTGACTCAGAAGAAGATTAAGTTTCAGTGGTCAAATTCATGCGAGAAGAATTATCCTACTCATGATCTTGAGTTAGCAGCGGTAGTTTTTGCCTTGAAGATTTAGAGGTATTATATCTATGGAGTTCATGTAGATGTCTTTACAGACCATAAAAGCCTCCAGTATGTCTTTTCCCCGAAAGATCTAAATCTTCGGCAGAGAAGGTAGTTAGAGCTCTTGAAGGATTATGACATGAGTGTTCTTTATCATCCGGGTAAGGCCAATGTTATGGCCGACGCTCTCAGTCGACTCTCCACGAGTAGTATTTCTCACGTTGAGGATAGTAAGAAAAAGATTGCTCAGAAAATCCATCAGCTTGCCAGACTAGGCATTTGCTTAGTCGATTCTTCAGAGGGTGGTGTATGTATTCATAATAGTTCAGAGTCATCTCTAGTTTCTGAGGTTAAAGAGAAACAATACAGGGATCCTAGCCTTGTCAAGCTCAAAGAGTCAGTTTAGAATCAGAAAGTCGAGGTTTTCTCCCAAGGGGAAGATGGTGTTCTTCATTTTCAGGGTCGTCTATGTGTTCCAGGTGTAGATGAATTGGGGCAGCGAATTCTTGCAGAAGCACATGGTGTGCGATACCCTATTCATCCAGGGGCCACTAAGATGTACCGCGACAAGCGGGAGATCTATTGGTGGAGTGGGATGAAGAGAGATATTGCAGAGTTTGTGGCTAAGTGCTCTACATGCCAGCAGGTTAACATAGAGCATCAGAAACCTAGTGGTTCCATGCAAGAGTTTACTATTCCTACTTGGAAGTGGGAAGAAGTTAACATGGACTTCGTGATGGGTTTTCCTAGAACTCATCATCAGCATGATTAAATCTAGGTCATTATAGGTAGAATGACTAAGTCAGCTCATTTCTTTCGTGTTCGTACTTTCTATTCCGCTGAGGATTATGCCAAACTCTATATCAGAGAGTTAGTCAAATTACACGGTGTTCCACTATCCATCATCTCAGACAGAGGTACCCAGTTCACTTCTCACTTTTGGAAAGCATTCCAAAAGGGTCTCGGTACCCAAGTCCATCTCAGCACAGCATTTCATCCTCAGACAGATGGTCAAGTAAAGAGGACTATTCAGATTCTTAAAGATATGCTAAGGGCGTGTGCAATTGACTTCAAGGGAAGTTGGGACGACCACTTTCTTTTGATTGAGTTTGTATACAACAATAGCTATCATTCTAGTATTCAGATGGCTCCATTTGAAGCTCTCTATGGTAGGAGATGTAGATCTCTGATTGGTTGGTTCAAAGTTAGTGAGGCCTCATTTATAGGTCTTGACTTAGTATTCGATGCCTTAAAGAAAGTTCAGTTGATCAGAGAGAGACTTCGGGCTGCTCAGAGCCGACAGAAGTCCTATGCAGATGTTCGTAGAAAGGATCTCGAGTTTGAGGTCAATGACTATGTATATCTTAAGATCTCTCCCATGAAGGAAGTGAAAAGGTTCGGCAAGAAAGGGAAACTCAGTCCCCGGTATGTCGGTCCCTTGAGAATTCTTTGTCGCTTCGGCAAGGTAGCTTATGAGCTTGAGTTGCCTTCAGATCTAGGCTTAGTCCATCCAGTCTTCCATGTCTCTTTGCTAAAGAAGTGCATAGGTGACCCAGCAATTGTTGTCCCTATTCAGAGCATCGACATTCAGAATAGCCCTCTTATGAAGAGATTCCAGTCGAAATCTTAGATTATCAGACTCGTAGATTGAGGAACAAAGAAGTCCCTCTAGTCAAGGTTCTTTGGTGAAATCAGTCTCATGAGGGAGCTACTTGGGAAGCAGAAACAGATATACGTACCATGTATCCTCACCTCTTCCCCGCCAATTCGGATCAAGCTCAAGGTAACAGTTCTCCTTAAGCTTATTAAGTTTCATGTTCATGTTTCCAGTATAAACTTGGTACCTATTAACCGTTTCATACTCAGTCATGCATTTATGTATCAATTGTCCGTGCATCAGTTATGTATGAGTTCAGTATGATTAGCATATCAGTCATAAGATCAAGTTTCAGTTCTTTATGTTCAGTTCAGGTTCTATAGTCTTGTATTCCTTCTTAGTAAATTCTCATTTGAGGACGAATGGTCCCACGGGGGAGATATTGTAATACACCGAATGTTTCTAAGCTAAGAAGTGAATAAGTATTCCTACATATGAAATCTCCTATCCTGTGATTCATACTTGAGTACATGATATGATGCATTAAGCATATTCATATGAGTCACTTAAGGTAATACAAGCTAAGAGGTTTTGAATCCATCAAGTTTTAATGTTCGATTTTGTAAGGGTCATCTTTGAATGAGTATAACTCTATGTTAATGTGGTATTTTGGCTGATTTATACCCACCAAATTATAGACAATCGAATTAGTTTTCCAACGATACCAAATTTGTCTTAATCTAATACCCGAGCGAAACGTTATGCCCATTTTCATGAGAGACAGTAAGCTTAGGCGATTGGTTAGGCGCCACCCAACCCAGGCATAGGTGATTACTTAGGCGCTACCTAAGCCAATTCCAAGTGTCAAAAACCCTTCGTCTTGAGTTATTTTAAAGGTAATTAAGTCCTTAAATAATCCTTACATGTCCCTAAACTTAACCCTACAAAATATATATCTTCTAAACATACTGCAACCCTATTTTCAACTCAAAGCTCATCATCCAAGAGCACTAAAGGAGAAAAACAACTAGGTTTGCATAACTAATCTTGAAGATCTAATTTCAAGGAAATTCTTCCATCAATCATCAAGAATCTTCCTTCTAAGGTATGCGTAGTGTTCATCCACGGATTTCTTTCGTTCGTGGAGTTCAAGAATCAATCTTTAAAATACAAAAGCTTGTTTGATTGTGGTGATATGATCATACCCATATTGATGCTTGTTTGTTTTGATCTTTTTCATTATAAAGTCTGATTTCTATATTGTTGGGTGTTGATGATCATGTTGTTGATATTGGGTGATTCCCAAGATGGAATCTTTATATGTTTTTGTGAAATCATGATATCATATGAGTTGGAAACATGTAAATTTGGTTGTTCATGATGTATAATTTGATGAATTCACCTATGCTTAAGATGTGCACGTAAGGTGTTTGATAAAATGCCTAAGGAACTAGAAACCATGCAATATAGCTAAATTGTGACTAAGTGAAGGATTTATGATATGCCCTTACGTTCCAATGACTTCTATGATTGATAATGTGCCTAGTAAATATTGTTGGAATACTCATGAACTATTCTTATGAGATTATGCTATGCTTACTTTCAAATCCTACTTATGAACAAGATGCATGATAACTATGCAATCCACATGAACTTCCATGCTATTAGTATGTGTTACCAATATGATTATGCAATGAACATGATATTAAGATTGTGCAAGTACTTCCATGTGATAAGAAATCCTTTCCATTCAATACATTATTGAGAACCATGCTTAGAATGAGATCCCTACTTATGATATTATAAATTATGGACTCTACTCTTATGATCAAGTCAGTCGTGTGTGTCAGTTTCCTTCCATCGAGTCCTAGGGGTACTTGTACCCAAAAAACATAGTTGTGTGCCTAGATCCATGTCATGTTTCACGATATCCGAACTTAAGCTATGATTCCATAGACTTCAGTCAGCCATGTGAATCAGGAAAATCTCATGATCTTAGTCAGTTGTCAGATATCAGTAACATTCCATCAGTCATTGGAATCCAGTAAACTTAGTTTAGCTCTGCTAAAAATTACCACTAGTATCAGTCCAGTTAATCAGTATCAGTTTAGCTAATTAGTTCAATTTAGTTATTTAGTTCAGCTTAGTTATTCAGTTCAGTGTCCTTCAGATCGGAGTAGAGGTTAGCATCGAGTGAACCCAAGGATGGGAACTCACCCATCAGTTCAGGGTGTGATTCTTAGTAGAAATTCTTTTGTTCCAAAACTACGTAGACAGCTTAGGTTGAGACATCTTAACCCGTCAGCTTAGGGTTGATGAGGTAGTTTAACCCGTCAGTTTAGGGTTCCCACCGTTCTCATTGAGTACCCGCCAGACAAGGGTCACTCACAGCTGTCTTTACCAGTGGTGCGGTATTGACACCCCTCTAGTCGTGGCATAGATTGGACCCCAGCTTATCCATAACGGCACACATGGGGCATGTTGGTTAAATACTATTTCCCACAATTTCAGTAACAGTCTCAGTAAAAAAACTCAGGGTGTTCTTCAGATTTCAGTATATACTGGACTGTCAGATACAGTCATCCATGTTATCAGTTTCAGTACCAGTCTCAGTAAAAGAACTCAGAGCGTTCTTTATATTTCAGTATATACAGGACTGTCATATATAGTCATCTATGTTATCAGTTTCAGTATTAGTCATGACAGTTATCAGTAAACCATGTATTAGCTTACAAGTCATGCTATCACGTATTCACGGTCCCAGTTTCTATGTGTGTGTGTTTGCACTCCCACATTCATATTAGTCATTCAGTGTTGTTCATGCATGAAACCCTTTATGTTCAGCCTACCTTCCTCGTATACTCAGTACTCCAGTTGTACTGATGAATTTGCATTATGGTGCTTTTTTTTCATATTACACATAGGTTCCGAGACACGAGCTCCAGCCCAGCAGTAGCGGTAGCGTTCCAGTCGCAGAGACACAATGAGTCCTCATTGATTCGAGGACAATATGATTTGATTTATTTATTTATTCTTTAGTTCAGTTTTAGGGAGTTAGTTAGAAATATGTTCCTTCAACTCCTTATTCAGACATTTTAGAGGCTTTCGGATTTACTTTCAGATTTACGTTTAAATTTAGTTGTTTTGGGTATTTTCACCCACATGATTGTATTAAGTTGAACCTTATGGCCTTACAGTTCCATGTATTCCACATTATTATATTATGATTTACAGTATATAGGTAGAGATATCAGTCATGGATTAGTTTGTGGTCCCTTGGGGTCATGAGCACCATATAGCATTCCGGTTCAACAAATCGGGGTGTTACATATTGCTACCTCTTTCGTTCTGAAATTATGAATCTGATGATTCAAATTTCAACTGTAATCTCTTCATATGAAAGGATATCCTTAATCCCAACACTTTCTAAGGGAACAAAAGGCAATGGATTTCAAACATACCTCTTTAGCATTGATACATATAACACTTGATTTATCACTGCCAATTCTATAGGTAACTCCAACTCATATGCTTTATTCCCAATTCTACCTAAAATCTAGTACTAACCTATATAATAAGGACTAAGCTTC
This sequence comes from Capsicum baccatum var. pendulum, assembly GCA_030864225.1. NCBI lineage: Eukaryota > Viridiplantae > Streptophyta > Magnoliopsida > Solanales > Solanaceae > Capsicum > Capsicum baccatum. The sequence goes on from CM061550.1 coordinate 139,370,594, forward strand.
CCTTTCTTACCAAATTGCATCACTTTTTTTATAAGAACCTTCAAGAAGACCTAATCATGAACCAAAAGTCTAAGTCTCTACACCTCATATCATAATATAAATTTTGTGGCTTTGAGAATTTTTCAAATACTCTCTAATAAAGATAACTTTCTCCATGGCTTTATGGACTAAGTATAAACCTATCAAAGCAACCTTACCTACCTTAAACCAACAAAAAGGAGATTTACATATCTTTTCATAGTTCTTTAGATGGGATCATTTGAATACTGGAATGATAACTAGTATTGTAAACAAATTCAATAAGATGAAGATGGTCATCCTGATTACCTTTGGATTCAATAACACATGTCTTTACCATATACTCGAGAGTTTAAATGGTGCCCTAAAAATTTGTACAAAGGTCTGTCCTAGTTCCTAGAACTTTCTAACTTGACTTTCAGAACAACTATGCAAACTAAGCACCCCTATCTAAAATAATAAACAAGAAGGCCTCCATGAAGCCTGGCTCACTTAGAATATACAACTTGTTGTAATCCTCAACTTAATCTATACTCATAATAGGCAAGAGGTGAGTTGACTTAGTTATCCTTGTGACTAAGGGTAAAGAAATTGAATTGCAAACTGAGTTATACCGAAAATAACCTAGACTAATGGTTCAGTTTGCTTTTACAAAACAAATACAGCTATAAATGGTTTGGTTTGATTTTAACTAGAAAAAATGTCACCAAATCAAATCAACCCGATATGCATTTATACAATTTTAAAAATATTTAATACATGAAAATATTTACTTAGTTGTAATTTATATATATTTCATAAGATTTTTCATTGTTTTTATCTTTCAACATATCGTTTCAAGTTTAATCTTAGAATTGTGAATGCTCCAATAAGTTTTATAGCACATAGATATTAGTAACTCAAATAAAGCAAAATCAATACTAATGGTAACGAAAATATTTCATCAAACATTAGAAATGACAATAATGTTGGATATTTATTATTTCGCTTTGCATAAAGACATAACCTACATTTATTTTTCTATTTAATACCCAAATTTATTTTAATTTTTAATATTTCGTCTTGTAACTAATACTCAATAGACTTATTTTAGCATGACTTAATATTTTTATGATTATGATTATCTTTATTATGACTTATTAATATGAAGAATTTATTTTATATGATTTTATTATTTTTTTGTGAATATTTCATTGTACTGAATATTTTATTTTTGTGTTATTTTTTTAAGAAACACCTAAAATATAGTTGTATCTTGCTAGGACTAATGAAATATTTGAAGAATAAGTTAATTATATATTTGTATGAAGACTTTACCAAAAGACCCCAAAAATTCTGAGAAAACCAAAACAGCATCGAGGTTGAAAAACTCAATTTTTATTGATGTGGTTTGGTTTATAGATTAAAAAACTGAATAAAAATGATTTAATTTGGTATTTAAAAAATTTTAACCAACTCGGTCCTTGTACACTCCCACCATCTACGATTATCCAAATTGAATCATGCTAAAGATGCATATGAGGTAAACCTGTGAAATTCATATTTATCATCTTCTTTTCCATATAGGAATACTGATATCTTGAGCTAAAATTTAAGCCTTTGATATTCAATCTTCACCGGCTGAGAATTAGGACATGTTGCTACAAAGTCTGTAATGTCCTTTCCTTAACAGTGCTCTAAAAGACATCCCTCAAGTCATAATACATCTTGATGAAACATGGATTAATAGTGTATCTAGAAGTGTGGGCCTATAACATATATATTCTCTCTACCTATCTATATCGGGCACGTGCAACCTACTTTGGTAAAACAAAAACAAGAAACTCATAGTGGCCATACTAAGTTTTAAAAGAATACCACCTTCCTCACAAGAGAAAACAACAATCTACTACTTATCCACTGCATCCTTCAACTGAAGCCATATGGGATAACTATCTTTCTTATCTTTCACCTCAATCACCAATGAGGACATGAAACTATTTTGCACTATCACACCACCCTCATCAAATTCCATAAGACAAACTCCCAACATGAGAGTCTATGCACTTATTTTGTAAGATTTTTACTATCCTCTTCTACATGACAAACACTCCTCATAGACAGCCTTCTAAGATCACTAGAAACCATATAAGCCTTACTCAGATGGCATAGCACATTCTTGTCATAATCCTTGAGGAGTTCAAACCATATACTCTAGCAAAGATTTAACTCCTTCGAGGTGAAAACATACGCCATCATTTTATGATCTATAAAAATATCAACATGCATACCATGGAGAAAATGGTTCCATATTTTTAAAGTAATACAATGGCTACAAACTCAAAATCATGAGTCGGATAGTTCTTCTTATGAATCTTGAGTGTTTTAAAAGCATAGACCATAACCTTACTATTCGATATCAAAACACAACCAAGGCCAACCCTAAAAGCATCGTAATAAATAATAAAACCATGTGTATCCTCTACCATAGTCAAAACTACAGAAAAAGAAAGTTGAGCATTCAACTCCTAAATCTCCTATCACAAAGCTCGAACCACTTAAACTTAATTTTTTTATTAGTCAACCTAGCTAATTAGGCTACAATGGATGAAAAAACCTTATAAACCTCTTGTAATAATGATCTGAGGTGGTTTTATACACTTTTATATCATTATTCTAACTTATTTTGCATCGTTTTGAGAGCAATTTGAGTGCTTAATATGTTCATATTGATATAAATAAGCATTTAAGTGTCCAAGTGTGTGATTACAAAGTCCAAAGTATTGTTAAAACAAGTTTGTGCTTAACTGAGTAATTTAGAGTTCAACCCAGAAAACTAGTTTCACTAGCTTAAGCTAGTTGTGAGTCTAGTTGATCTCGGTGGATTCTAATGTGTTTAATTTATTCCCAATATTTTAATGGCGTAATTTTATGTGGAATAACTTGTTTGGAATGTACAAAGTTTAATTTGATTAAGTCAACAGTCAAAATAATACGCAGAGGATCATTGCGAATTTGCCTTATCTTAGCTTGTGTTTTGATTTGTTGTTGAGGATATTGTGTTGTTTTAATCTTTAATTTATGGTGTATGATATTTTAGGAGGCTTGGTGAATTAAATATAGTGATATATTGATGATTTAAAAGCTGAAAAGTCATTAGAAATACACTATAAAAGGCATGGGCAAAAGATAGGACATTCAACACGTAAACAAAATTTTGGAAGCAAATTTCAGTGAGTCAATGCGAAGTCAATGCGTCACACCGACATTTCCATGGCTGCCAGTCCAGCAATGCGTTCAGCAACGCGCCGCGTCGCGAATTCATGCATGGCCAATGTTAATTTCCACCGACAGAGTTGAGCCCTCCCATTTTAAATATAACAAGGTTGCACGTATTTTGAGGGCGGCTAGTGGAGAAATCAAGTGGGAGCAAATTAATACCGTGGGCCACCTTTCAAAATCCCACACGGATTAGGTACACTTCCAATAGAAAAAATATATTAAATGGAACAAGAATTACGAGAGATTCCAACAAAGAACGGCTGCTTCGTTACCTTGGACAGCTTTGGATATTATTTAGGTCAAATACAAGACACGTACAGTGGATTATTTTCATACGAATTCACTGGACATGAATTGGACTATTTTGGACGAAAAGTAGAGGAGCTGCTACACGGTTTATTAAGTTTTAATTTTTTTTTTAGTCTTTAATTTTTTCATATCCTGTATTCAATTATTTGTATCATGATTATGAATATTAGTGGCTAAAAGTTCTCCTTCCAGGATTAAAGTCAAGAACATGATTACTATTGTTTTGGCTTAATTTTGATTAATTTTTGCTTATCATATTTCGTTGTTTATTTATTCTTGTTTTAATTATTTTATGGATAGATCACCCATAAAGTACATATATTGTCGACCTTTTGATCTCGGGAGTGAGAATTGGGAGATAGAACATGGGAATAAATAAAGTTTGGGTTTTTATTCTTTTATAAAATAAAGAATTAAACTTAGCATCTAGGATAGGGATGTACTTAGATGCCTTACTGGATTCATACGTAGGATGATAGCTTTAATTAACTTAATTGGATTATTACATCTCCACTCAAAGATGTAGTTGTAATGTTCATATTAGGTAAAAGATTATAGGTTGAGAAACCATGATCATGCAATTAACCACACGAATCAACAACCACGATAAGCAAGTTGACGAATGAAATTCAATAATATAGTATGATTGTTTGAAGTGCTTTAACTCGGGGCTTTTCTCCATTGATTGTTCCAAGAATTTATTTTTATGCATTATTTATTTTATTTTTAATTTACAAAATTTCAAACTCTCTTCTTATTTATTTTTTCTCAATTAGTTAGAATAAAATTAGATAGGCGACAAACGCAAGTACCTGAGAGATCGATACTTGGGCTTCTTTGAAGCCAATATATTACTTGATAAGACCAGGAATACTTGCATGTGCGTTTGAGTCGCAACAATTTTTGACGCCGTTGCCGGGGATTTGTTATTAGGCAACTATCTTATTTTTAATTTTTCTATATTAAGTTGTATATAGTTTTTGCATAATTTCTGTTTATTTTCTTTTATTTCTATTTTGCTCACACTCTTTTCGAGATGTCAGCCTAGGATAGATGGTTTCAAGTGATGAAAATTCTTGTTGTTTTTGTAGAGGACCACATCATGAGGCTTATTAACTAGATTTTGGTGAAAGTGCATGGACGGGACCTTCACAATATGATGTGGATACTGTTCTATCTGAGGAACAGAATGCAAATTGGTGTTTGATTTGTGGTCAAAGTGATCATTCTGAACATATGTGTTTTGTAAATCCCGATTCAGTAATGTTTGTGGGCTATGATCAAATGCAAAATTATATAAACTACTGCAATCGAAAACTAAAGTTGTCGAACAGGTTGAGGAGTTACCACTGCCACCATGTCTGCAGTGGCTAAACAAAGAAAATTATGAGGAGGATATTAGCCAATTTGTGGAGCAAACACAAGAATCGCAGTCACTCAATTGTCATCCTTATCTTGAGACTAAAATTGAGAAGGTGAATAAAAGTGGGTGTGTATTAGATAGTATAAATATTCAAGTAGGATTGGTTGGGCCTAACTCAAAGCACTTTTTTATTTTATGTTTAGATGATGTATTGTCTATGGAATCATTTAAAATAGTGAAAGAGTGTGAAGATGAGACACAAGAATTCTATATTCTTGATTTTGCACCGGTTAAGCAATATAAAAACATACCTCACTTTAAGACCTAGTGGTTTATCATACATATTTTATTACTCGATTCCTTAATCTTTGTACCACCACCCTATGAGCTAGGCAAAAAGATGGATGTGATGTTGGGGTTGAAATTTATATCCTCAAGGTAGAGAAAAAAGTTGATTGAGTCGTGCCGCGACACTAAATTAGGTGCTTATTGGGAGGCAACCCATGTTAATTAGGTAAGTTTTCTTTTTAGTTTTTTTTAAGTTTTTACTTCGCGTAGTTTTATTTTTGGTTGAGACACAGGCTGATGGGAAATCTGAGTACTATAAACTTGAGCTTGAAGCATGAAAAATATTGGGTGTGGGGTCCCACGGATTCCCTTTTTTATGTGAAGATACATCTAGCTAGGCTTAGAGACCTCAAGGAGTATTTCTATCTTTTTACTTTTAAATTTACTTTGGGGACAAAGTAGATTTTTAAGTGTGGGATGGGGAAATTTCTAAATTTTGACTCAATTTAAAAAGATTTTTAGGTTGGAAATAAGTGAGATATTCTTGTTGGTGCTATTTTTGATAATATGATGCAAGTGGGTTTGTTGGTAAAAGAATGTCGATTGAGTGAATTGCTATTTTTGAGACTCCTAGGCTCAAGTTTTTGACTCTTTTTCATATTGGCTTAAATTTGAATTAATGCTATTGTTTGGTTGAGAGTCTATGATGATCCTATTTGAGTTTAGAATGTGCCATGTATGTGTGAGATTTTTGTGTAATCCTTGTTTCATGTGATGTCTAGAACTTGCCCGGTGTGTGTCTGATGCAAAATAAAGAATGTGGGTTTAGGAGATGATTTAAACATCTCTTTGATAGCCTTGTTTTTACCTTCTTTTACCTACCTTTGTGCGTTATCTTAGATAATCCCATTGACCCTTTAGCCTTTTCTTTGGTAGCTTCATAATTAGCCTAATCCCTTCTTTGATAGACCACAATTTGATTCAAAAAGCTCCCAAGTGCCTAAAAAAAATTAAATTAGTAAGAAGTTTGAGAAATAAGAAGAAAAAGGTGAATTTGATTCCCCAAGGTAATGGTTATTGGTGTCATAATTGATTTTTTGGTGGTTGAGTGTGATTTAATTGATACTAGAAATATTTCCATGGTTGAGAAAAAAAGAAAAAAAATTGATTCTTGTGGTAATAAACTATATGCGCACCAAGTGTTTGTGAAAATTCTTAAAAGAAATGGGGCAAAACAAAAGATATGGGTGAATGAAAAAGTGTAATTTGGTTGTTAGAGATTTTTTTTAAATGTATGATATAGTGTATTAAAGCGCTTAGAGAGGTTAGTCACTATTTTGGGTCAAAATTATTCCTACCCATCCCTTATCCTACATTATAACCTGAAAAAGTCCTTATTGATCCTAAGCTTTACGTTCGACTATTAATGGAGCATTACACTAAGGTCAAGCATATGATTCATTGTGTGTAACTTGTGAATTCTTTGTGAGATAGAGCATAATTCTATTCTTGTACCCATTACACTATAAATTGCATTATTATGAGTGATGATGAGTAATTCTCTTGTTGTGAGGAGCACATGTTTGATGAATGTGGGTGATTTGTATGATGTTCTTGATTGAGAAATATACATGAGTTTGCTAACCAGGTGAGTCAATTCTTGAGGCTAGGATGTTTTGGAGTAGTGCTCTTGAGCTTTCAATTGTGTAAATAACATGCTTGGTGTAGAAACTTGCATTCCATGTAGTCATTATAGTACTATCTTGAGTGTCTTGTATTTAGTAGAAGTGTAGCGTCACCTCAGATTTTTATGCTTAGAGTAAAGATTTATTCGAGGACGAACAAGGATTTAAGTGTGGGGTGATGAACTGAGGTGGTTTTATACATTTTTGTATCATTATTGTAGCTTATTTCTCGTTGTTTTGAGAGAAATTTGAGCGCTTAATGTGTTCATATTGATATAAATAAGCATTTAAGTGTCCAAGTGTGTGATTACAAAGTCGAAAGTATTTTTAAAACAAGTTTGTGCGTAATTTAGTAATTTAGAGTTCAACCCGGAAAACTAGTTTCACTAGCTTGAGTTAGTTGTGTATCTAGTTGATCTCGGTGGATTCTAATGTGTTTAATTTGTTCCCAATATTTTAATGGTGTAATTTTATGGGGAATAACTTGTTTGGAATGTACAAAGTTTAATTTGATTAAGTCAGGAGTCGAAATAATAAGTGGAGGATCATTGTGAATTTGCCTTTTCTTAGCTTACGTTTTGATTTGTTGTTGAGAATATTGTATTGTTTTAATTTATAATTTGTGGTATATGATATTTTAGGAGAATTGGTGAATTAGATATAGTGATATATTGATGATTTAAAGGCCGAAAAGTCATTGGAAATACACTACAATAGCATAGGCAAAAGATAGAACGTTCAACACTTAACCAAAATTTTGGAAGCAAATTCCAGTGAGTTAATGCTAATTCCTCGCATCGCGTCGACATTTCCATGGCTGCCAGTCCAGCGATGCGGTTAGCAACGCGTCGCATCGAGAATTCATACATGTCCAAAGTTAATTTCCACCGACACAGTTGATCCTTTCCATTTTGAATATAACAAGGTTGCACGCATTTTAAGGGTGGCTAGTGGAAAAATCAAGTGGGAGCAAATTAATACCGTGGAGCAGCTTTAAAAACCCCACACGGATTAGGTACACTTTAAATAGAAAATATATATTAAATGCTTGAACAAGAATTACCTTGGACAACTTTGGATATTATTTTGGTCAAATACAAGACACGTACAGTGGATTATTTTTATACGAATTCAGTGGACACGGCTTGGACTATTTTGGACGAAAAACAGAGGAGCTGCTACACAGTTTATTAAGTTTTAATTTTATTTTTAGTCTTTAATTTTTTTATATCATGTATTCAATTATTTGGATCATGATTATGAATATTAGTGGCTAAAAAACCCTCCTTACGAGGTTAAAGCCAAGAACATGATTATTTGGTTGTTTGTTCATTCTTGTTTTAATTATTTTATTGATTGATCACCCATAAAATATATATATTGTCGATCTTTTGATCTCGGGAGAGGAAATAGGGATATAGAACATGGGAATAAATAAAGTTTAGTTTTTTATTCTTTTATAAAATAAAAAATTAAACTTAGCGTCTAGGACAGAGATATACTTAGATGCCTTATTTGATTCGTACGTAGGATGATAGATTCAATTAACTTGATAGAATTATTACATCCCCGCTTAATGATGTAGTTCTAATGTCCATATTAGGTAAAATATTATAGGATGGGAAACCATGATCATGCAATTAACCCTACGAATCAACAACCACGATAAGCAAGTTGACGAATGAAATTCAATAACATAGTATGATTGTTTGAATTGCTTTAACTCTGAGATTTTCTCCATTGATTGTTCCAAGAATATATTTTTATACATTATTTATTTTATTTTTAATTTACAAAATTACAAATTCTCTACTTATTTATTTTTTCTCAATTAGTTAGGCTAAAATTAGATAGGCGGCGAACACAAGTCCCTGAAAGATCGATAATTGGGCTTCTTTTAAGCCACTATAATACTTGATAATACCAAGTACACTTGCATGTGTGTCTGAGTCGCAACAAGTTTTTGGCGCCGTTGTCAGGGATTTGTTATTAGGCAACTATCTTATTTTTAGTTTTTGTATATTGAGTTGTAAATAATTTTTGTATAGTTTCTATTTATTTTCTTTTGTTTCTATGTTTCTCACACTCTTCTCGAGATGTCAGCCTGGCATAGTTGATTTTCAAGTGATGATAATTCTTGTTGTTTTTGTAGAGGACCACATTATGAGGCTTATTGTCCAGATTTTGATGGAAGTGCATGGATGGGACCTTCATAATATAATGTGGATACTATTCTATCTGAGGAACAGAATGCAAATTGGTGTTTGGTTTATGGTCAAAGTGATCATTCTAAAGATATGTGTACTGTAGTAGATAGTGTAAATATTGAAGTAGGATTGGTTGGGCCTCACTCGAATTACCTTTTTACATTATGTTTAGATGATGTCTTGTATGTTGAATCATTTAAAATAGTGAAAGAGTATGAAGATGAGGATCAAGAATTCTATATTCTTGATTTTGCACCAGTGAAGCAATATAAAAACACACCTCACTTTAAGACCGTATGGTTTATCATGTATATTTTATTACTTGATTCCTTAATCTTTGTACCACCACTCTATGGGCGAGGCAAAAAGATGGATACGATGTTGGGGGTGGAATTTATATCCTTAAGGTGGAGGAAAAAGTTGATTGGGTAATGCCGCGACACTAAATTAGGTGCTTATTGGGAGGCAACCCAAGTTAATTAGGTAAGTTTTCTTTTCAGTTTTTTGTTTAAGTTTTTACTTCACGTAGTTTTTATTTTTGGTTCAGGCATAGGCTTATGGGAAGTCTGAGTACCATCAACTTTAGCTTGAAGCATGGCAAAGATTGAGTGTGGGGTCCCAGGATCCCCTTTTATATGAAGATGCATCTAGCTAGGCCTAAAGGCCTGAGGGAGTATTTCTATCTTTTTACTTTTAAATTTACTTTGGGGACATAGTAGATTTTTAAGTGTGGTGTAGGGAAATTCCCAAATTTTAACTCAATATAATTTGTTTTTTTGGTTAGGAATAAGTGAGATATTCTTGTTGGTGCTATTTTTGATAAGATGATACAAATGGGTTTATTGGTAAAAGCATGTTGATTGAGTGAATTGCTACTTTTGAGACTCCTAGGCTCAAGTTTTTGCCTCTTTTTTATATTGGCTTAAATTTGAATTCATGCTATTGTTTGGTTAAAAGTCTATGATGATCCTATTTGAGTTGAGCATGTTCCATAAGTGTGTGAGATTTTTGTGTAATCCTTGTTGCATGCGATATCTAGAACTTTCCCGGTGTGTGTGTGAAGTAAGATAAAGAATGTGGGTTTAGGAGATGATTTAGGCATTTCTTTGATAGCCTTGTTTTGACGTTCTTTTACCTACCTTTGAGCATTATCCTAGTTAAGCCCATTGAGCCTTTAGCCTTTTCTTTGGTAGCTTCATAAGTAGCCTAATCCTTTCTTTGATAGAAAATAATTTGATACAAAATGATCTTAAGTGCTTTTAAAAAAATTGAATTAGTAAGGAGTTTAAGAAATAAAAAGAAAAAGGTGAATTTGATGCTCCAAGGTATAACGCCCCGAATCTGGTACCCGAAACGCTACACGGTGCTCATAATCCCAAATGACCACAAGCTAACCCATGACTGATATCTTTAACTGAGCATTGAATAATAATAATAATATCGTAAATACGGAAACATGATCTAAAAGGCCATAAGGTTCAATACTGATACATAACTGTAAATATGGTATAAGAATATCAAAACAACTGAAATAATTGTCTGAACGTCCTGTAGTCTGAAAGCCGTATGAATAAAGAGTTGATGTATCCCCCAACTAACTCCATCGGCTGAAATAAACTAAGTACTGAAAAAAATAAAATAATCAAATAATAACATCCTCGAATGATGAGGACTCACTGCTGACGCTAAATGTTGAAACTGGAATGCTACTGTAATACCCCAAAAAATCCAAAACATTATTAGCGCCATGTTTCAAGCCATGAATAGTACATCATTGTTCTTTTATAGTTTTATTAGTAGGTTAGATGTATATTAAGTCTTCAAATAACTCCCAGCTATCAGAAGAATCAAAACATTCCTTACCGATTGAACTGTTGGGAAGGATATTGCTATAGTCAACTTTAAATAAGCATATCTCACATTATACTATGAATTATTTATATTATCACCAGCCAAAATATAGATAATTGAATTAGTTTTCCAACGATACTAATTTCGCCTAAATCTGATAGCAGAGCAAAAAGTTAAACCCATTTTACTCCAGCATGTCAGGCTGAAAAAATGAGTGACAACATTTTGTGATAACTTATCACGTCTGATGGATTATAGTAAATGTCATCAGGCCTAGGAAGAAACCTAAAAATTCCATCTCTCAGGTGACGACCTAGGCTGATAGGCTATCATAGAGTTGACGGCTTATCAGGGTTGGTTGTCAGCTGATAAATTCTGCAATTAGAAAGTAGTTTTATAAGGGTATTTTGTTTTTTTCCTTCGCCTCCCACGACTTAAAACCCGCAAGGGATGTAACTTTCTCCTATTTTTCTTCAGTTAAACATATCAAAAATTCTCTCATATACTCTCAACCACAAAATTAGGGTTTCCTCTCAAGATCATCTTCTTAAGAACAAGAATATTCTCTCCCAAAGAGGTTAAATCTTAGTCAAGAAAAATCAAGAGAAAGCCTAAGGATTTCTTCATGAACATTAAAGAAACATTAGATCTCTTTCAAGATTCAAGCCAATTTCACCGCTAGTTTTCATGAATCTTCAATCTAAGGTATGTGTAGTGTTCATGCACGGATTCCTTTCATTCGTGTAGTTAAAGAACCCTTTTTTAAACTATGAATCGTGAAGTTATGTTGTTGGTTGATTATGTTTGTGTGATTAATTATTATAAAACTCCCAAATTAGAATCTTTATATGATTTTATAAAACTAGGATGACATGCAAATTGAAATATATGAAATTTGGGTGGTTTAAATCACTAAGGTGATGAATATGCCTATGCCGCAAGGTGTGCATGCAAGGTGTTGGAAAAAAATACCTAAGAGACTAGAAATTATGTATTATAGCTAAATAGAACTTAAATGACAAGACCATGCCCTATTCCTTATGACTCAACATAAATTCTATGCTAATTATTGTGTATTGTTGTTGTGATATGGAATGCTCTTAAAATTAAAGTTATGCAATTATTTACATGTTATACGCATTCCCTTTCATGTATATGGTGTTGAGAAACATGTGTAGTATGAAATACCCTACTTATAGTATTATGAATTGTGGATGTTATTCCTATGATCAAGAAGTGTCATGTGTGTCAGTTTTCTTCCATCGAGTCCTGGGGGTACTTGTACCTAAAAATATAGTTGTGTGCCTAGAGCCATGTCATGTTATCATGATACTCTCATTTAATCCATGATCTATAGAAATCAGTCAGTCATGTGACTCAGAAAAACTCAAAAATCTCAGTAGTCTCAGTAGTTCAGTAATCTCAGTGATCTCAGTACTAGTAATCTCTATAACCTCATTATTCACAGTCAATCTTAGTAACTTCAGTACTCTCAATCAGTCCTCAGAACTCAGTACATTCTGTCAGTCATCAAAATTCAGTAAACTCAGTTTAGCTCTGCTAAACAATACCACTAGTATCAGTTCAGCTAATCAGTTCAGTTCAATTAATCAGTTGAGAGTCTATTTAGTTGGGAGTAGAATTCAGCATTGAGTGAACCCAAAGATGGGGATTCACCTATTATTTAGTGTAGGGTGAGATCCTTAGAAGCAATCCTTGCATTTCAGAACTACGTATCCTGCGTAGGTTGAGATGTCCCTACACATAGGGCTAATACATCTCATTTGAGTTTATGTGATAGCAGGGGCAGATAGAAAGAGCTCCCAAATAATATAGGGTTTACTCACATGTTGTCTCTACCTGTGGCACGGTATTGACACCCTTCCACCTGGGGTTATAGGTTGGACCTCACCAGTTCAGATTCAGGGCATGTCAGTTAGATGATTACTTCCCTCAGTCTCAATTTCAGTCTTATTCTCATCTTAGTAAAAGAACTCAGTTAGTTCTTCAGATTTCATGACTGTCAGATACAATCAACTTAGATATAGTACAAAACTTAGTTAGTTCCATCAGATTTAGGACTGTTAGACACAGTCACTAATGTTATCAGTTATATCAGTTATCCAAAACTCACGTTATCGGTTATATCAGTTATCCAAAATCATATTATCTGAATTCATATTCATGACTGTTAGATACGGTCAAGCATAGCAGTTCTTCATATTCATGGCTATCAGATACAACCAATCAAATTAATTTTTTATAATTAGACTATCAGATGCAGTCAACCAGGTCAGTTTTTCATAATCAAAATTGTCAAATATAGTTATTCATGTATCAGTAATATAGTTTTAGTCCTTCAGTATTCAATAATACAGTATCATTTCCCTACTTATTAGTTACTTACATATCAATATCAGTAAACTCAATCAATCAGTATCTCAGTTTTAGTAAGCTCATGTTGTCAGTATCCAGACTCCGTAGTCAGTACACCGCGAGTTTAGTTATAGTTACTTATGTAAGTATGTAATCTCACATTCATATCAGTTGGCATTGTTCATGTATATAACCCATTACATTTAGCCTATCTCACTTGTATACCAGTACATTCGAAGTACTGATGCATTTGCGCTATGGTGTCTCATACCATAGATTTAGAAGCACGAGCTCCAGAGCATCAGTAGTATTCCATATTTCAGCAGACAGAGTCACCAGTGAGTCCTTATTATTCGAGGATGATAGTATTTGATTAGTTCATTCTTTCAGTACTAATTTATTTTAGTAAATGGAGTTAGTTGGGGACATATCCCATTACCTTCTTATTCAGACAGTTTAGAGGCTTTCAGACTATAGCATGTTAGACAATTAATTCAAATTTGTTTTGGTATTGTTACACCATTTTTTGACATTGTTCTTATCAGATATTTATTCATATTTGAATCTTATGGCCGTTCAATACATATTTTTGCATTTTTCAGTATTTTAGGCAGTATATAGGTACAAATATCAGGCATGGGTTAGCTTATGTTCCTTTGGGGTCATGAGCACCATGTATCATTTTGGTTCAGAAAATTGAGGTGTTACAAACTTGTTATCAGAGCGAAAGGTTGAATAAAGTCCTAGGAAGTCTGAAAACCACATTTGGTAGGGTCTTGTACATGGGTGTGTTGTGCACCACACTTATGTGCAGGAGGCTATGAGATGTTTTAGGAACAGTTTCCCTTCTTTCAGTATTCATGTCTTGCCAGTGAGCAAAAGCTCTAATTAAAATCTCAGTCTAATTTGCTTTTTTCTTTCATTTACAGAACATGTCTTCAGAAAGGACTAGCGAAAGAAGATCCAAAAATTAGTCAGCACCTCAGCCCGTCCAAGAAGATTCCCTAGAAGAACACGCCTCTCGTGCAGAATTTAGGACTGCATTCACTACTCTAGACAGTTCAATTGCAACTCAGAATAAACGGCCAACCGCTGTTCTGACCGACCCAGAGGTCAATGCTGCTGCAGCTAGGATTTGGGACTTCACCCGAATGAATCCTCCATTTTTCATCAGTTCTAAGCCCGAAGAGGATCCATAAGAGTTCCTCGATTAGGTTCAAAAAGTCATAGACATCATGGGAGTGACTTCCAGTAAGAGTGTAGAGTTAGCCACCTATCAGCTATAAGATGTAGCCTATATGTGGTTTAAATAGTGGAAGGTAGACATGGGTACAGATACAGAGCCCATAGAGTGGGAAGAGTTCACCATAGCTTTCTTAGATAGATTTTTTTCCTATAGAGCAGGAGGCTAAAGTGTTAGAGTTCATCAATCTTAGAAAGGGTACGATGGGCGTAAAAGAATACTCCCTTAAGTTCACCCAGTTAGCCAGGTACACTCTCCATGTAGTGGCAGACAGTAGGTCCAGAATGAATAAGTTTGTGTCTGGGGTATCAGGTGGAGTAGTTAATGAATGCTGGACTGTGATGTTGATTAGTGATATGGACCTATCTAGGTTGATGGTATATGCTCAAAAGATTGAGGATCATAAGCTTAAAAATAAAGAGAGAGAGAATAAGAGGGTTAGAACAGGTAGTTACAGTCTTTGTCAGCTGAGGTCAGGGGGTATTGAGAGTAAAGTTCTGACTCATCCCCTTTGTCCGACTTGTGGTAAGCATCATAAGGGTATGTGTAAGGCTGGCAGTGGTGTGTGTTTTAGCTGTGGTAACCTAGGCCACAGAGTCAGGGATGACATAAGAGTTATCTTCGCTCCTCATTTCAGTCCGATCACCCGGATCAGCAGTGTGCCAATTTCGGCGCTATCAGTGGACATCACCCAAGTAGACTCTATGCACTTCGGTCCTGGCAGAATCAGGAAAGTCCTCCTAATGCAGTCACTGGTATGTTATAGATCTCTCATTTACATGTTCACGCTTCTTTAGATTCATGAGTTTCTTTTCTTTTGAAACCTTGCATAGTAGTAAAACCATGGGGTCAGAAAGTCAAGCCTTAAGATTCTAGTGATAGTTCCAGTATGTGTAGGTAACCACTAAGGGAGATGATTCCCTACCTACTCTTATTTTGGTGCAATTATTTTGTATCACATTCATTACCTTACCTACGTGTGTTTCACATACTTCCCATATGATAGTGTGCGTGTCTAATTCCTAGCAGGACGAGTTCCAACATCTTTAGTAGTATGAGTCATGTTCCTTGAATACAGTTAATATTCACACATTTTCCATAATGATAGTATACTCTTTCAGTTCCCAGTATAAGGAGTTCCAACTCATTAAGTGTTAAGAATCATATCTCATGAACATAGCAACTCTAAAACTCAAGTCATGCATCTCATGACTCATGTACTCGTGCCAATCTTTACAGTATGCTTTTTTCCTGCTATTTAATTCTATGATCCTAACGATCATATAAATTTAGAATAGGTCCCATAAATCCCTAATTTAGATCTTGTGATAAATCCATGATGTTTGCATTCCATCCTTCGGCCCTCAGTTACAGTGTTCAGTACCTGGTTGATCGATATTCAGTAAAGGACTCAGATAGTCCTACAGTACAATAGTTACCAGTTATTAGTTTCTTAGCCATCATAATTCAGTACGTTAGCGTCAGCATCAGCCTCAATTACTAATGTTCAATTCCAGTATTTATCACTCAGTAATTAGAATTCAATCATAGAACTAAGTACCTCATTGTCAATCTAAAACTTTAATTTTAGAAATTCAATTAACCAAACCTAACATTCAGTCCTATTTCAGTAATCAGATCCTAACCTCAGTTCATCCTCAGATTCACTTTGCCGTAGTGTGCAACTATAAGTTTCTCTTTTAATTGTCAGTACCTCAGTTTTACCAAATATTTAGAAATTATGTTACACGCATGGCACTTCATTCTCATGTAATACAATATCCATGAATCTATGCTCAGTCACCTCATGATACTTACTTAGTCCTTACCTCCTATGTACAATATTCTATAATCTCAGTTCTGTTATTCCGACTAAGTTTAGTTCAGTTTGACATGCCTGGTATTCAGTTATCAGCATAAGTTAGTTAGTCAAGCTAGAAAATTAGTTTACCAGACGGGCAGTCAAATTGGTAGGGCTTGTTCTCCAATCTTTCCATCCAGCCATACTAAAAGAAATCTCAGGGATGTAGCCATTTGGCATGATAAATCATCCTAGTATAGGCAAGTTTAGCTTAGTTTATGTATCATGTCTCACTCACGGATTCCAGATCTCATATAATCAGTCGCGTTCAGTCTCCAGGTGCCTTTCGCGTCTCCTAAGCTTCCCTCAGTAGCTAAGCTAAGTTAGTATTCTGTGAGGGACCTAGTGTCCCAAGGGGGAGATATGCTATGATTCCCTGAACTTTCATAACATAAGCATTCTATTCTCTCTTTATGTGATGAATCCAGTATGAAGTAGGGGATACGCATAAGTTGACACTTAGGCTCCAACCTTAATTGCACGTCATGTATTACAGACTCAGTTCATTTCATGTATCACACTCCAGACTCAGTTATATTCTCATGTTTCCGTTCATGCATATCAAGTAGTTAGTCTCAGACTCATCGGTATTTTTAGTTCAAGGTAACAGTCTTCCTTGAAGTTACTCATTCTCATGTTCAGATTTCAGTAACAAACTTGGTATTTAGTTCCATGCTCAGTTTTCAATTCAAACATGGTATCTTTAACATTACATGTTCAGTATCATATTCATGAGTTAGTTCAATTATGTATTCACACTTCAAATATGTGCGATCACCTTACCAATACTTTCAGTCATGCATTCACGTATCATGTCAGTCATAAAATAAGACATAAGGTATGCATGTTCAGTATGATGTATTCAGCTTATTAGTCATGTCAGTACAAAAACCATGTTTTATTATTTTATGACTTGTACATACTTTAGTTGATCTTTTCCTCCATCTCAGTCATTCTCATTCGAGGACGAATGTTCCCAAGGGGGAGATATTGTAATACCCTAAAAAATCCAAACCAATATTTGCGCCATGTTTTAAGCTCATGAATAGTACATCATGGTTCTTTTATAGTTTTATGAGAAGGTTAGATGTATATTAAGTCTTCAAATAACTCCCAGCAATTAGAAGAATCAAAACATTCCTTACCGATTGAATTCTTGGGAAGGATATTATTATAGTCAACTTTAAATGAGCATATCTCTTGTTATGCTATGAATTATTGATATCATAACCTTCCAAAGGATAGATAATTGAATTATCTTTCCAACAATACCAATTTCGCCTAAATTCAATATCAGATCAAAATGTTATGCCCATTTTACTCCAATATATCAGGATGAAAAACTGAGTGACAACATTTTGTGATAACTTATGACAAGTCTGACGGCTTATCATGAATATTGTCAGGCCTAGGAAGAAATCCAAAAATTCCAGCTCCCAGGTGATGACCTGGGATGATGGGCTATCATAGAATTGACGGCTTATCAGCCTTGGTCGTCAGCTGATAAATTCAGCAATTAGGAAGTGGTTTCATAATTGGTCTTTTCCTTCGCCTCCCACGACTTAAAAACCTCAAGGGACGTAACTTTATCCTATATTTCTTCAGTTAAACATCTCAAAAATTCTCTCATACACTCTTAACCACAAGATTAAGGTTTTATCTCAAGATCATCTCCTCAAGAACAAGAACATTCTCTCCCAAAGTGGTTAAACCTCGTCAAGAAAAATCAAGATCAAGCCTGAGGATTTCTTCAAGAATCTTAGAGAAACATTAGATCTCTTTCAAGATTCAAGTCGATTTCACCTCTAATTTTGATGGATCTTCAATCTAAGGTATGCGTAGTGTTGATCCACGGATTCCTTTCATTCGTGGTGTTGAAGAACCCTCTTTTAAACTATGAATCATGAAGTTATGTTGTGGGTTGATTATATTTTTGTGATTGATTGTTATACAACTCCTAAATTAGAATATTTATGTGATTTTATGGAACTAGAATGATATGCAAATTGAAATATATGAAATTTGGGTGGTCAAAATCACTAAGGTGATGAATATGACTATGCCACAAGGTGTGCATGCAAGGTGTTTGATAAAATACCTAAGAGACTAGAAATCATGTATTATAGCTAAATAGAACTTAAATTACAAGACCATTCTCTATTTCTTATGACTCAACATGAATTCCATGCTAATTGTTGTGTATTGTTGTTGTGATATGGAATGCTCATGAAATTAAAGTTATGCAAGTATTTACATGTTATACACATTTCCTTTCATGTATATGGTGTTGAGAAACATGTGTAGTATGAAATCCCCTACTTATGGTATTATGAATTATGGATGTTATTCCTATGATCAAGAAGTGTCATGTGTGTCAATTTCCTTTCATCGAGTCCTGGGGGTACTTGTACCCAAAAATATAGTAGTGTTCCTAGAACCATGTCATGTTATCATGATACTCTCAGTTAAGCCATGATCTATAGAATTCAGTCAGTCATGTGACTCAGGAAAACTCAAAAATCTCAGTAGTTCAGTAATCTCAGTGATCTCAGTACTCTGTAATCTCTCTAACCTCAGTATTTACAGTCAATCTCAGTAACTTTAGTACTCTCAATCAGTCCTTAAAACTTAGTACATTCTATTAGTCATAGAAATTCAGTAAACTCAGTTTAGCTCTTCTAAATAATACCACTAGTATTAGTTCAGTTCAGCTAATCAGTTTAGTTTAATTAATTAGTTCAGTGTCTATTCAGTTGGGAGTGGAATTCAGCACCGAGTGAACCCAAGGATAGGGACTCACCTGTTATTCAGTGTAGGGTAAGATCCTTAGAAACCATCCTTGTGTTTCAGAACTACGTACCTAGCGTAGGTTGAGATATCCCTACACATAGGGCTAATACATCTCATTTGAGTTTACCTAATAGCAGGGGTAGACGAAAAGAGCTCCCAAACAGAATAGGGTTTACTTATATATTGTCTCTACCTGTGGCATGATATTGATACCTTTCTAGCTGGGGTTATAGGTTGGACCCCACCAGTTCAGATTCAGAGCATGTTGGTTAAATGATTACTTCCTACAGTTATAATTTCAGTCTCATTCTCAGTCTTCATAAAAGAACTCATATAGTTCTTCCGATTTTATGACTGCCGGATACAGTCAACTCAGATACAGTACAAAACACAGTTAGTTCCATTAGATTTAGGACTGTCAGATACAGTCACTAATGTTTTCAGTTATATCAGTTATCAACAACTCATGTTATCGATTATATTAGTTATCATAACTCATATTATTAGTATTCACATTCATGACTGTCAGATATAATCAAGTATATTAGTTTTTCATATTCATGGCTATCGGATACAGTCAATCGGATTAATTCTTTATAAATAGACTATCAGATATAGTCAACCAGGCCAGTTCTTCATAATCAAAACTGTCAAAAATAGTTATTCATGTATCAGTAATATAATTTTAGTCCTTCAGTATTCAATAATACAGTATCAGTTCCCTACTTATTAGTGACTTACATATTAATATCAGTAAACTCAATAAATCAGTATCTCAGTATCAGTAAGCTCATATTGTCAATATTCTGACTCCGTAGTCAGTATCACCACGAGTTTAGTTACAGTTACTTATGTATGTATGTATTCTCATGTTCATATCAGTCAACATTGTTCATGCATATAACCCTTTGCATTTAGCCTACCTTACCTGCATACCAGTACATTCAAAGTACTGATGCATTTGTGCAATGGTTTTTTATACCATTGATTTAGAAGCACGAGCTCTAGTGCATCAGTAGCATTTTAGATTTCAGTACACAGAGTCAGCAGTGAGTTCTCATCATTCGAGGATGATAGTATTAGACTAGTTCATTCTTTCATTACTTAGTTATTTCAGTTGATGGAGTTAGTTGGGGACATGTCCCATCAAGTCCTTATTCAGACAGTTTAGAGGCTTTCAGACTATAGCATGTCATACAATTATTTTATATTTGATTTGGTATTGTTATACTATTTTCAGACATTATTATTATCAGATGTTTATTTCGATTTGAACCTTATGGCCGTTTAGTATATATTTTTACATTTTTTAGTATTTTATGCAGTATAAAGGTACAGATATCAGGCATGGGTTTTCTTGTGGTCCTTTGGGGTCATGAGCATCGTGTAGCATTCTGGTTTAGAAAATCGAGGCATTACAGCTACTGATACTCTGGAGTGTATGCTTTTGAACCTTTGGTATAAAACACCATATCGTAAATGCGTCAGTATGATTAAATTTATTGGTATACAAGTGAGGTAGGCTGAATGCAATAGTTCATATGAATGAACAATACTAACCGATTGAATAACATGAATGTAAGAATACATGCATGAATACATAACTGTAATTGAGATCATGATAACACTAACTTATTGAATTCTGATAATGTGGATTTACTGATATCTGAGTACTAATACTGGGATACAAAATGACTACGTATATTGAGTACTGAGGAACTGATGCCATATTACTGATAAAGAAATGATTGTTTCTGACAGTTCTGATTATGAAGAATTGGTCTGATGGATTGTATCTGATAGTCCAAAATTCTAAATACTAAAAAAATGAATTTTGAATAATTAAGATACTATTAACTGGGTGATTGTGTTTGACAGTACTTATTCTGATGGAACTAGCTAATTTCTGTACTTAGCTGAGCGACTGTATCTAAAAATCCTGAAACTATAGAACTGAACTTAGTTCTATTACTGAGACTGGTTCAAAAATCAAGACTGTGGGAGGTAATCATATAATTGACATGCCCTAAAATTGAACTGATGGGGTCCAACCTATAACCTTAGCTGAAAGGGTGTCAGTGCCATGCCACGGGTAAAGACAAGTTGCGAGTTAACCCTCTCTGACAGGGAGCTCTTCCGTCAACCCCTCTTAGTAAGAAAACTCGGATGAGATGTATAATCTCTAAACTCGTAGGGTATATCTCAACCTATGCTAGCTACATAGTTCTGAAACACAAGGATTGATTCTATGGATCACACCTCTACTGGCTAACAGGTGAGTCCCTATCCTTGGGTTTACTCGGTGTTGAATCCTACTCCCAACTGAAGAGACACTAAAATAATTTAAACTGAACTGAACTGAACTATTACTGATAGTATTATTTAGTTGATTTGAATAGAGTTCACTAAAATTTCATTGACTAACGGAATACTACTGAGATCTGATAACTAATTGAGATTACTAAGATTACTGAGGTTACTAAGATTATCGAGAGTACTGAGATTACTGAGTTTTCCTAAGTTATGTAACTAACTGAATTCTAATGATCATGTCTTTACTGAGAGTATCGTGAAAACTGACATTGGCTCTAGACGCACAACTAAATTATCGGGTATAAGTACCCCCAGGACTCGATAGTTTGAAACTGATAAGACTTGACACTTCTTGAACACATGACCAATATCAATAATTCATAATACAATAAGTTGGGGATTTCATAAAGCACATGGTTATCAAAATATTGTACATGGATACAATTGCATATAGACATGTCATACTTTCATCAACCTAATCTCATGAATATTCCATCAAATACTCATAACGGCATTAGATTGTTTATTTTTACACTTATTGGCTTATGGGGGCCAATTTTGTAGTTATAATTGCATGTGTTTAATCCTTTATGTTGCCTTATTATTCTGGTTATTTTCTTATTTATGTACAACGATGTTAGAGTTGCTTCACATTTGATTCTTTACATAGACTTAAGTTATGTTATCTTACATTTTACCATATTCATATCATGATTTAGATCAGTGGGATGATGATGCCTACTGAGTAGCCATGTTTAAGCACTCATACTACACTTTTGTGCCTTTTTTATGCAGATTCGAGCATGAGTTATCGTTGTTTGTTCGAGGATTGTGTAGTGGTCAATTCGGAGATAGGATGAGCTCTTAGAGTTAGAGTTTCCCTATTTTCTTTTCTTTTATTTTATTTATGTGTAGATTTTAATTTCAAGACAGGATTGTATTGATTATTTTAGAGCTTGGGTTGTATTTATAGTAGCTCTTATACTGGCTTTACCAAGACGTGGGATCATTTTTATATGTTAAGATTATCTTTCAGAATATAATATTGTTTTGCTTATTTCTATCTTTAGAGCCTATATGGACCTTCTTAGGGCATTTTCACCAAGTTAGCCCATTGGTAATAACTCCAAGCTATGATTTGTCTTACCTACAGGGGCAGTTTGGTAGGTGCCATCATGACTCATAAATCAGGTT
Organism: Capsicum baccatum var. pendulum; assembly: GCA_030864225.1. Taxonomy (NCBI): domain Eukaryota; kingdom Viridiplantae; phylum Streptophyta; class Magnoliopsida; order Solanales; family Solanaceae; genus Capsicum; species Capsicum baccatum. Next base: position 139,393,353 of record CM061550.1, read on the forward strand.
GTGATAGGTAGTTTAGTAGGTTTCTTAAGAACTTTTCCTATAGTGCTACTCACTTGACAAAGTTGGCTAAGAAAAAGGTGACATTCATATGGTTTGCCAAATGTGAAAAGATCTAACAAAATCTCAAGATTCTTTTGACTACAACCCCCATTGTTGTCTCTCAATTCAAGGTAAGGACTTCATAATGTTTTGTGATGTTTCACGGTCTAGTTTGGGTATTGTGTTAAAGTAGGAGAAAAATGCGATTTCTTATGATTCAAGAAAATCGAATCCTCATGTAAAGAGTTATCTAACACATTACTTGGAGTTGTCAATAGAGGTTTTGGCACTTAAGATTCGAAGACACTATCCCTATGGCATAAAGTGTGAGATGTTTACAGATCATCACAGTTTGCATTATGGTTTTATCCAAAAGGATTTGAAGTTAAGGAAGAGGAGGTGGATGGAATTATTAAAGGATTATGATATGACTATTTAATATTAATTAGGTAAAGCCAATAGGGTGGCAGATACATTAAGTTAGAAATTGGTAAGTATTGGTAGTTTCTCTTAATTAAGGGTGTCATGGTGACCTTTGGATAGAGAGATTCAAAATATAGCATCAAAGTTATGCAGTTTGGTGTTTCTAAATGGCGTGAAGTGTTTTATAGTGTAGAAGTAAGGTCAATGTTCCTTAATCAAATAAAGGCTAGACAGTTTTAGAATATGAAGCTAAGTAAAATTCCAAACAAGGTAGTAATTGGTAAACTTTTTGATATGATACTTAATTTGTGTGGGTGTTAATGGTGAGAGGAAGTGTGTATTCCTTGGTTGGTGATATGATTTATGGTTTCTTATAGATACTGATTGTTCATGATACTCTATTCATTAGGGTGCAACCAAGATGTACTATGACTTGAGATAACTCTTTTGATGGCCTAAAATAAAGAGAGATATAGAGAAGTATTTGTCTAAATGCCACAACTTTCAGCAGCTAAATACGAACACCAAAGGCCGATGAGTTTAATTTGGAGGATGCCCAAACCCAGTATAAGTGGGTGATGATAGAAACAGTTAGCCTATCCACTATGACTATAAATCTAGGATAGGCATAATGGATAGGCTAACCAAGTCCTCTCATTTTGTTACAGGTAAAATGGAGTATAGCTCAAAGTAGTTATCCTAGATTTATATCAAGGAGATATTAAGGCTTCATGGGGTGCCAATTTTCATCTTTTCTAGAAGAATTACCCGAATCACCTCTAAATTTTAGGGCAAGTTACATGAGGAGTTGTTACTAAGCTTTACTCTAGCACTACATTTCATCCTCAAACTAATGGACAATCTAATAGGACTACTCAGGTGCTGGGAGATATGTTAAGGGAGTTGTGTGATTGATTTGATAGCCACTAAGATAAGTTTAAATAATTATGTAAGTTTTTATACAATAATAGTTACCATTTTAGGATCGACATGACTCCATTTGATATACTCTATGGGAGAAGGTGTATATCACCCATATTGTAATGCCCCGAGATTACATCTTGGGTGCCACACGGTGCTTATAGTCTTGAGGGACCACAAGATAACCCATGGGTTAGTACCTGCTGTGAGCACTGAACAAAACTGCTAACAATAGATCAAATGAGGAATTTAACTGAGGAATGCCATAAGGTTTTAAATCATAGTTCTAATAAAGTCTGAAAACAAAACTGATAAAACGTCTGACAATGACAACTGAAAATTGAAGACTGACTAACTGTCTGTACTTGTCTGAAAAGCCTCTACTGATTGACTATGGAGCTAATGTGATAAAAACCTAACAAACTCCGCCTGAATGGAAACATATTAAAACTGATGAAATAACTGAGATAAATAAACCATGTCCTTAAAATATAAGGACTCACCACTGCTATAGCTGATAATCTGGTATGTCTATCCACAATTCGAGAATTGAGCGTCCAAACCTATGATATTAAGCATTATAGCACAAGAAACGAGTATGAGATCAGTACTTTGAATGTACTAGTATGCTAAATAAGGAAGGCTGATATGCATAGTTTTATGTACACGAGTAATAACTGACTGAATGAATAGCATGAAGTACTAAATAGAGTGCATGAAATCTGTAAATGCTGATAATGCATGACCAAGAGTAAAATATGTTCTAAATATAATCTGTAAACAGAAATACTGAATGCTGTCAAATGAATGACATATATTTGTATACTATGGACAAGCAAAATTGAAACTGAATTACTGAGCGGATTATTGGACTGAGACTATAGGAGCTATCATGTAACCAACAAACCCCAATGAGCAATTTGGGGTCCAACCTGTGAACCCAGTTGAAGGGTGTAAGTATCATAACACGGGTACTAACACTAGTTGTGTGGATCCACTATGTGATGTTCCAAAGGACTAAGGGTGTCAAGCCTAAACTGACAGGTGACCCCTAGGAGGTCGTCAAGCTTGAACTGACAGGTGACTCCTCAAATTCTATCCTAGATACATAGTTCTAGAGTACAGAGACTGCTATTAACGACTCTACCTAACTAAAGGGGAAGTCGCCATCCCTGCACTCGCTCAATGCTAAATCTAACTGCCAACTGAACTGACTTAGAATACTGAATTGTTCTAAGTTTAACTATTCATGATAGCTGACTGAACTTATAATGCTCATAACATAACTAAAATTATTTTAAAGATACTGAGAGTATGTAAACAACAATGTTTTTGGGTATTCATAACTCCCAGGACTCGATAGCCATAATAGAAAAGTAGTACTAAATCTTTGGGGACATAACATGAAAGCATTTATTCAAAATTCATTCTTGTAGGCATTTCATCAAACACTTGATATTCATAGTTTAAGCTAAGAATGAGAATAGTTTAAAGCTTGTAGTAGTAGCACGATTTCAACATAAACATCACTAATTATGATCTAAATCATCCAATAACATTATTCAAACGTGTTGTGTTTAATAGCAACAAATATTTTATGTAAACATGGTATCGAATAAAGATTCATGGTTAAAATCATAATTAAAATCATAATTACTTGTAAAAATCATATCTTTGAATTTGGAAGTAGATTCTTGGACTCTATGGGTGGAAGGGACCCATAGATGAACATTTAACATACCTTAGTTTATGAAATTGAGAAAGTTCTTGATGAACACTTGAAACTTGATCTTTAATATTGGATAAGTTAGGGTTTGTTCTTGAAAGAGGATTAGTTCCTTGGAGGGAAATTATGAATAATGGGGCACATAATGCCCCTTTAGGGTTTTAATTTTGTATTTTGGAGGGATTTGGGGCCATAGAAAAAGACCAAATGGTCCTTGGAAAATTAAATCGCGACCTGACAAATCCCAATTTTACATGCCAGCACAATATAGTTCTTATCAATTTATGCCACTAAAAAAGGACAATCCCTATTTTTTCCAATAACGCGATGCACTACTATCTCATTGCGCCATTAGAAATGGACAATTTCAAACTGGCACCTTGGCACGACATGACGCCATCACGGTGCCCCACTAAAAAATGGACAATTGCAAATTGCACCTTGGCATGATGCGGCGCCATCTCGATGCCCCACTAAGAAATGGACAATCGTGATGCTGACCATCACCGCAATGCAGCCTAATCGCGATAAGCTACTACTTCTTAATAAAAGTACCATAACTTCTCACCCGGATATCAGATTTAGCTAAAATTGATATCGTTGGAAAGGTAATTAAATTTTTTACAATTTGAAGGGTCTTGATATGGAAAATTCTTAGTATAAAAAAATATAAGCTCATTTGAATTTGACTATGGCAACATTCTTATCAACAATTCAATTATTATCGAATATTTTAATTCGTCTAATAACTAGGAGTTACTTGAGGTCTTAATATACATCAAACTCGCTCATAAAAGTATCAAAGATATATGATTCATTTCTCATGATCTCGAAGCATGGTTCTAATATTAGTTTGGATTTTTTGGGTATTACATATATAATGGTTCAAAGTATGTTATGTGAAGCCTTTGGGAACAAACTTAGTGAAGGAAACTGAGGATAAGGTGAGGGTCATCCAAGACACTAAGACTAACCAATGTTCACAAAATATTCAATGTGCTAATGCTCAAGATGTACCATGGGTATGGTGATTATATCATTAAATGGGATTTGGTTTTACTTGATAAGAATCTTTCATATACAGAGGAATCAGTTGTAATTTTTTATTGATATATATGAAAATTATGGACAAAGAAGATTTGACCACTGAAGGTTTAGAGAAAGCACCATCTGGTTGAGAAGGCTACGGGGGAAATCGGGTGGGACATTGGAGACAAGTACCCTCACTTGTTTTAGGATGCAGGTACTTCTTACATCTTTCTTCTCATGTTTTTTATTTTTGATCTTCCTAGAACTAATGATAGGTAAATTAGAATTAGCTGTGATAATCTATTCCATCATTATGGGTTTGTCTTGTGTGTTAAAAGATGAGAATGATGTAGTCTAGGGTAATCTGAGAATGGATTAGCTAATTGTTAAAAGGTTTAAGATGATTTTATGATAGCTAAGATAATAAGAAGTTCATGGAAACTTTAGAAAGTGAATTCTGGTGAGTAGAAATTTTGATATCGAATTTGACATAAATGGGTATGTTTGGAATGTCAAAATCTAAGAGTGTGTTGTAAGAATGGAAAGACTAGAAAAATCCTGATTTCTACCTTTCCTACCCACTATAGCGGGTGGACAATCGCTACAACTACACCATTATAGAGCATACTATAGCAGCAGTCAGCTTTGGCAATCCCACCATAGCAGGTGAATATAGTTATATCATGATAGGTCTACTATAGATAAATAAGGTTTTTATAATAGGATATGCACTGACTAATGTAGAAAATATCCCAAAAATATTATTTGTATTCCACTTTGATTAAAGAGTTGGGAGAGGCAATTTCGGGTAATTTCAATCGATTGTTATCAATTTCCTTGGTTAAGTTAATTCATTCCATTAACTAGTTTTTTTTATTAATTTGTAAAATCACTAGTTTTTGAGTTTTGAAAGGATTTAACATGACCTCTGTGAATTTTTGTGTGCAATTAGGTGAATTGGGTGTCAAAGCCTTGAATTTTTGTTAAAAGTTGTTAATTTATGATTAAATGCTAAGAATTCAGCATTATATTCATGAAATTGGTAGAATTCAGGTGGGATGATGGTATAAAACCTATGTAACACCCCTTAAAAGCCGTCCATGGATTAGCCTTTAATAGAGTGCCCTTAGACTAAAAACTTGAAAATTTTTCTAAGTGTAATGAGGACTTAGAGTCATTTTAGTTGGCAATTTTTGAGATAGAACTTTTCAATCTTCCCAACATCCGTTTTTAGATTTTCAAGTTGAGTTAAGATCGGGAAAGCTCATATTACATCTCAGATAAGTTTCAAATTTTTTTGGAATGCACAAGGCTGCGTTTGGATTTCAAGACAGTAGCAAAACGTATAGCCTATTGCCCAGTTTTCAGCATTTCAGGGTCAACTTTAAACGATCATAACTCTCTAAATATAATAAACTGGGAGAGATGATACCTATCAAATGAAATATCTTTGAGTCTTCCTTCCAATGCAACTTGTTTCATCCAAATCCAACATCTGAGTAATGAGTTATACCCATTTTACTTCAGCCTGTCAGCTTGTCAATTGAGGGATAGTTTCGACTTTGTTTGTTTTTAGGGGCATTTTAGTCATTTCACCTCACCCATATTTCATATATAACATCAGATTTAGCCCCTAATTCATCAAAATATAATCCTTTCCTCAAAGTTTCTCTCAAGAATATCCCTTAGGGTTTCAAAATAAAAACCCAAGTAGTTCAAGATTCAACCATGGGTTTTCAAAACAAATTGGAGATTTGGAATCCCCAATCCACAAGCTTCAAGAATCATAAATTATTCTTCATAATCGAGGTACGCGGGGTTTTCCTAAATTCTCATGGGCATAGAAAAATCATGTTTTAGAATGGGGTTTTTGAAACTATGTATATATTCACGTGTTAGATGTTTTAACATCATTATTTTGGTCTTTTGACCTTCCCCAAAGTGATTTGAGAATATGTACGTATGAAAACATGTATTTAAGAATGAATTCTTGTTGAGAGCATGACTTTTGGTGAATTCCCTCTTATTATGAATTTTCAGATTTTTCATAGCATATGAATTGTTTTGCAATGCTTTCTTGAAAAGCACTAAAGAGGAAATTTAGAATGAATGTTTAATGTTCATAATGCATGCAATAAAAGAGTGCATGATTTGCTAAAGGTACTAGACCACCATATGTTAGATGAAGTTTTTGCATGATTTTGACTTGAGTTTTAGAACATAAAATCTTCTATATCAGTTGCATGTTTTTGGGTGGTCTAAGCTTTTCTTTAAATAAAAAATTTATCTTAATGTATTATGGCTCATAAATCATGAATTACAAGTCTTGGTATGACGATATCAAACTCAGAAAATGCCATAACAGACACAGAAGAATACAAAAATCAGACTTTATCAGATTTGCATTTTAGATCTTTAGAATAATGCATGTTCAGAAAAGGATAAAATAGGGCATAAAGAGAGCTTAGGCCGTTCCCCGAAGAAGGCGTGAGTTCAAACAACTCTTTTCCCAAAACCGTTGTGTGCTGACCCAGGTATATTATTATATGCTGACTTAAGTGTCGTATGGCATATCAGATTCAGGAACTCCAACCCTTGCGGCACACTCGGGTTGGAGGCTTCCTCGCCGAGTCAATGGCAAATTCCATATCGCCCATGGAATATCAGACTTGTAGGGGATACCACCTAACTCAAAAGTAATACACAGATCAGAATTTGAAATTTACAGATAGGTTACATATTTTCAGAAAGTACCCATGTGTTTTTTAGAAATTGTTTTATGCATGATATTTTGATGAAAATTGCTCTCACATATTATATATATGTGTGTGTGTGTTCAATTACTCTATTTTGTATTGCTTTGCATGCCAGTACTTTTGTGCTGACCTCCCCTCCTTCCAGGTTTTAAGACACAGTCTAGGGGTCCAGATAAACAGTAGATATTTTAGATTGCAGAGCAGATTGTGCAGGGGTGAGCCTTTTATATTTCAGAAGGCCTGTTAACTTTAAGATACTTATCTTTATGTCATGTTTTGGTCTACTGGAGGCCTTGTCCCAGATTTCAGATAGTTGCTATTAGTCATGTAGTAGAGATTTTTGTAGATGGATTTCAGATGTTGATAGATGTTGTGGGACTTTATTTCCTATTATTGATTTTATTAGACTTATGACCATGTTTTTGTAATATTATGTATCTTCTGTAATTCTTTTATCATATGAATTATGTGCATGATTACAAGATAAATAGGGGTATTTCGAGCCTTCATGATTCGGGATGCTCATCACAGCTAGGGCCCCGATTTGGGTCGTGCCAAACTTGGTATCAAAGCACGGTTCAAGGTCCTAGGATGTCTATAAAATTGCGTTGGGTAGAGTCTTGTTTATGTGTGTGTAGCATGCCATATTTATAAGCAGGAGGCTATAAGGCATTTAGGAATGTCTCTTTTTTTTTCAGGTTCTAATTTGTGCAACAGAGTCAGAATGTTCGTCCTTCATACTTTAATTCGTTCTATGATGACGTCTATATGAAAGTAAAATCATCCTAAATTCTTTCCTTACTCTGATGTTCTCAGACCCGTCACATTACTAGGGTGATTCAAGTGTAGAAGTTTAGAGTTTAAATGGTATTGTCCCTTTGGATCGCATCATATAAGATCTTAAAATTGTGCAAGGACTTGATAAGAGTCCGTTATTGCTTCAGAGTGTATAGGTTCTAGTGTGAACCTTGATCTTGATAAAATTGTGCTTTTCAGCCTTCTGTATTGAGTATATTCGGCCGTTTTCAGAAATTTATGATGCAGATGTCATGCCTAAGGGAAAAGATGTGTAGTAAAAGTATTGGAATTGCATTTCCACCCAAATAGTAGTATAAGTTAAAGTGTCAGTGTCATGACCTATTGGTAGCTAGTATCATGTGTGGATTTTATGATAATCTGTGGGGGAAATATTTGACTCAGATTTTTATCTATACAAAGTAAGATGTGTATTCTCAGATTATGGAATATTGTGTGACAAGTTTCTATCTCTTGAAATATTTTATCATTGTGTTGATGAAACTAAAAAGTATAGTGAATCCATGTGGGGCTCTTTCGATTCACTAGCATAGTTGCCTTGTCATTCATCTCATTTTCTTGTTCAAACCAGAAAAAAATCAAAGTCTACTGAAGCCGTGTGAGGCCTATTTCGATTCACTAGAAATTTATCGATCAACATGTTGTTCTTATGTTGGTTGAATATATGTATAGCTGAATATTTTTGCAGGAGATAGAGTTGGTAATGAAGCGATTCGTCCTTGTGTGTTAGTTTATTAGTAGAAGATAGAGAAGGAGTTATTAGGCGAGGTGAATTGTCCTTGCTTGAAGTATGAAAATGGCCTGATTAGCCAGTTGGTTATAAGTATAGAGTCATGGTTGTTGTGGACTTTGAAGGTATTGTAAATGTACGTTTGAGTAAGTAATTGTGATGTGGAAAAGCAATATAAGTAGATATGATTGTACGGGGTTATAATATAAGGATAAGGTTGACCATGTCTATTATGAGGCTTTAACCCCCTTGACCTTATTTTCATTGGTAGTTGTAAACTAGTGCTACTTGTGAGATGGTATGTAGTAAATTTTCGAGATATTTAGGTAGAATGTCCCAATTTGATGGATTAGTATATTTATATTATGTTGCATTCTTCATTGGTGGTAAATGATTGACACTAAACTATAGGCTTGAATTTTAAATGGTGTGGTGGTAAATAGTGGCAAGAGTTTGATGATACATGTTTTGTGGGATTAAATTAGTAGGCTTGATGTGCTGAAATAGTACATGCTAATGGATTATGATAAGGAAAACCGTTAGGTCATGATCGATTATTGTGGTTATGAAGTTCTAGTGCACTAGTGTTTCGTGATGTTTATTTCTTAGTTTCCAAGTGAAAATTTTGTGTAAGGTTGTGTTGTAAATCATGCATAGCACTAGTTATTAAGTTTGAATAGTTGATGTCCATGAAGTTGGATGTGAAGATTTCTTGGTTAATGAATACTAGTTGTATAAAAGTGATCTAATAGACTTGAACGGTGCATGCAATAGAGTAAGTTTATTTAATTCATAGTGATGTATGATATTGTATGTATGATGTAGAAGTATGCCTAAGGTGACATGATGTTGTGGCATTTTTTCTAAGGCTATTACTTGTTGTGCGTGGCTAGTGGTACCATTGAATTGTTAAGTGGAGAAAGACTAGTACGATGGTATATGGTGATCTAAATAGCCATGTTAAGGTGTTTTGATTGATAGTGTTGGGCCTTTTGTGGTGATCTTGATTCTCATAGTAGAGGGATATAAATTTCGAGTCGCAATAGTGGTAGGCTATATCGAAAGTGATATGGTTTATCAAAGGTTTGGTGGTATCCATGTTAAGTGTTAGATTCTAAATTTGAGTTTTGAAGGTTGAACCGATAGAAATAAGTGTGCAAGCATTGTACTATGACTATTGGTGGCTATGGAAAGATAGAGTGTATCCTAGAAGGTAGTTATTCGGGTTGAGTTCTACGATATGCATGTATTGTCATTTTTTCAGACCCTAGAGTACAGTAAGTGTAGTTCAGTTAGAATCTGGTAAAGGATCTCCCAAGCTCTAGATGATGACTTGAAGCTAAAGGGGGGGATGATAGAACGAATGACCAAGTAAAGCTCTCAGATTCTAGTAGTGATGCAGTATGATTTAGAACATCAGAAAGTGAGGGTGAATCTTAACCCATTCCTATCTCAGTATTTTTAAGTTATCCCAATACCTACTCATACCTCACGTTTCAGTCCTCTGATCATAGTTCATGTTCAGGTACATGATAGAGAATCACGTGCTCTTCCAGATTCCTAAATAAGGAACTTTAGTTTATTCAGCAGTCAAAATCATATTCCATATGTTATGAGCTCTAGTTGAGTTCATGCAACTCATGATGCATGTACTCACTCTTTATAGTGTGCTCAGTCTCGTATAAAGATCTTTTCACGCTTAAGGGTCTTATGTTTTAACTTTTTAGTAACCCTCCCTATGCAATAATAGTGGTGATGATGTAAATGTTCTTATTAATGGAAGATCATAGTATGCTTGTTTAGATAAGGACATAAGTATAAACAAAGATTTGGGGCCAAGTCTTTGCTACATGTGATGATTAGTGGAAAAGTTTGTGTGTGTATGTTTTTAGGATAGCGCGTGGGTGTTATATTGATAATAGTTTAGAAACTATGTGAAGTATGTATTTATGGGTGGTTTCCTTGAAGTTAACATGTGGTTATAAATTAGGCTTGAATGACATTTTGGGATTGTAGTGGAAGGTCCCAATATGCATTAGCGACTTCATATTAAGAGTTCAGAGTAGTCATTGAAGTGGTAAGGCATGTTATGCTTAGAATGTGATCTTTAAAACAGGTATAGAAGGTGGCATCATATGGTTTAGAATAATAGCGTGGTGTAGCATATTGTATTTTTGTGACTTAGAGTTAGGCTTGATCGCGAAGTAAGGATTAAGCTATTTTAGACGTTAGTAGAAAAATTTGTCAATTCATATATGAGAAATTTAAGCTGAATTGAATGAATATCATATTTATAGGGAATAGTATAGTTAAGGGATATTCGAGAAGTGCGCTAAGCCTGAAAGTAAAAAGTTGTATTGCCAAAGGTTTGAAAATTCTATCCTAATTTAGGAGTTATATGTCTATATTCCAGACTGCATGCTCTCAACAAGAATTCATTCGTAAATACATATTTTCATACATACATATTCTCAAATCACTTTGGGGAAGGTCAAAAGACCAAAACAATGATGTGAAAACATCTAATACGTGAATATATACATAGTTTCAAAAACCCCATTCTAAAACATAATTTTTCTATACCCATGAGAATTTAGGAAAACACCGCGTACCTCGATTATGAAGAATAATGGATGATTCTTGAAGCTTGTGGATTGGGGATTCCGAATCTCTAAATTTTTTTTGAAAACCCATGGTTGAATCTTGAACTACTTGGCTTTTTATTTTGAAACCCTAAGGGGTGTTCTTGAGAGAAAATTTGAGAAAAGGATTATATGTTGATGAATTGGGGGCTAAATCTGGTGTTATAGATGAAATATAGGTGAGGTGAAATGACTAAAATGCCCCTAAAAAAACAAACAAAGTCGAAACTGTCTCTCAGTTGATAAGCTGATAGGCTGAAGTAAAATGGGTATAACTCATTACTAAGATGTTGGATTTAGATGAAACAAGTTGCATTGGAAATAAGACTGAAAGTGATTTCATTTGATAGGTATCAGCTCTCCCAGTTCATTATATTCAGAGAGTTATGATCGTTTGAAGTTAACCCTGAAATGCTGAAAACTGGGCAATAGGCTATACGTTTTGCTACTGTTTTAAAATCCAAACGCAGCCTTATGCGTTCTGAAAAATTCTGAAACTTATCTGAGATGTACTATGAGCTTGCCCAATCATAACACAACTTGAAAATCTAAAAACGGATGTCGTAAAGGTTGAAAAGTTGTATCTCTAACATTGCCAGCTAAAATGACTCTAAGTCCTCATTACACTTAGAAAATTTTCAAGTTTTTAGTCTAAGGGCACTCTATTAAAGGCTAATCCGTGCACGACTTTTACGGGGTGTTACACTATCTCCCCTTTGGGATCATTCGTACTCGAGTGACGGGTAGGAACTTGTTGAAGCCTTAAAGATATGGAATAACGTGGACGCAACATGTCCTCTAATAAAGAATACACTGATCTAAAACACGACCATATGGCTAGAACTACCGATATTCTGAATTCTTTTATCGGACATGCATATCTGATGCATAGGACACACAACTGAAGCTACTCATAAGCTGAGTTCTCATAATGAACATGTATATCTGATGCATGGATTTGTTACTGAGTTGTTCTCATGAACGCAAAATTGAATACACTAATAAGCTAAACTTTTTCTATTGGACATGCATTTATAATGCATGCATATCTGACTAAATTGACGTATAAATGTATGACTGAATACATAATGATAACTGGTGCGAAGCTTGTAATAAGAATCTATGCATGCAACGGAATGGGGTATCTCCCCCTTGGGACACTACGTGCCTCTATGAATACTCAATTCACTAGGATACTTGGAAAATTGATACAATGCACAAGGCATCTATGAATTGATTCATAACTGAATATCCGAAATTTAAACCTAATGCATGATGCATGAACTGAGCTATACTCGCAATTACTAGTATACTCTATCTTGGAATAGTATCATGCCTGATATTTTGGATAGCATGAATAAACAAAATGATGAGAAAACAAGTCATGCGAATCTGACTGCTAAACTGACTTACTGGCTATACATACTGAATTAGGCTGGACCCTCATACTTAACTGGAGCATCTCATCAACTCTCTCTCTAAGGGAGTTCTAATAGTAATAGGGAGCCACGAATATTGGGTATGGATTACACAAGACATCTAACTGAGAAAATCACATATAGATGTCTTTATAGATCACAAGAGTCTTCAGTATGTCTTTTCTCAAAAAGATCTCAATCTTCATCAGAGAAAGTACTTAGAGCTCTTGAAAGACTACGACATGAGTGTCCTCTATCATCCAGGAAAGGCCAACATAGTGGCCGACGCTCTCAGTAGGCTATCCATGGGTAGTGTTTCTTATGTGGAGGATAGTAAGAAGAAGTTAGCTCAAGAAATCCATCAGCTTGCTAGACTAGGCGTTCACTTAGTCCATTCTTCAGAGGGTGGTGTATGTGTTTAGAGTAGTTCAAAATCATCTCTAGTTTCTAAGGTAAAAGAAAAGCAAGATAGAGATCACAGCCTGGTCAAGTTAAAAGAGTCAGTTTAGGATCAGAAAGTAGAGGTTTTCTCCCAAGAGGGAGATGGTATTTTGTGTTGTCAGGGTTGTCTTGTGTTCCAGGTGTAGACGACTTAAGGCAGCAAATTCTTATAGAAGTGCATGGCGTGCACTACTCTATACATCCAAGGGCCACTAAGATGTACCACGACTTGTGGGAAATCTATTGGTGGAGTGGGATGGAGAGATATTGTAGAGTTTATGGCTAAGTGCTCTATATGTCAGAAAGTTAAGATAGAGCATCAGAAGCCTAGTGGGTCCATGCAGGAGTTTAGTATTCCTACTTGGAAGTGGGAAGTTGTGAACATGGACTTTGTTATGGGTTTGCCTTGAACTAGTTATCAACATAATTCAGTCTGGGTCAATGTAGATAGAATGACCAAATCAGCTCATTTCTTTCCAGTTCATACCTCTTATTCAGCTGAAGATTATGACAAACTCTATATCAAGGAGTTGGTTAGATTGTACGGTGTTCCATTGTCCATTATCTTAGATAGAGGTACCTAGTTCACCTCTTATTTCTTGAAACTATTCCTAAAGGGTCTTGGTACCCAAGTTCATCTTAGTACAACCTTTCATCCTTAGATAGATGGTCAAGAAAAAAGGACCATTCAGATATTAGAAGATATGATAAGGGCGTGTGTAATTGATTTCAAGGGAAGTTGGGATGACCACTTGCCTTTGATTGAATTTGCATACAATAACAACTATTATTCTAGTATTTGGATGGCTCCATTTGAAGCTCTCTATGGTAGGAGATATATATCTCCAATTAGTTGGTTTGAAGTTTGTGTGGCCTTAGTCATAGGTCCTGACTTAGTATTCGACGCCTTAGAATAAGTCCAGTTAATTAGAGAAAGAATCCGGGCTGCTCAGAGCCGATAGAAGTTTTATGCAGATATTCATAGAAAAGATCTTGAGTTTGAGGTTGGTGATCATGTCTATATAAAGATCTCTTCCATGAAGAGAGTGAAGAGATTCGGCAAGAAGGGAAGTCTTAGTCTTCGATATATCAGTCCCTTCAAGATTCTCAGTCCTTTCAGTAAGGTAGCTTATGAGCTTGAATTGCCTTCAGATCTAGCCTCAGTTCATCCAGTCTTTCATGTATCTTTGCTCAAGAAGTGCATAGGTGATCCCTCAGTTGTAGTCCTTATTTAGAGCATTGATGTTCAGAACACTCTCTCTTATGAAGAGATTCCAGTCGAAATCTTAGACTATCAGACTCATAGATTGAGGAACAAAGAAGTCCCTCTAGTTAATGTTCTTTGGTGAAATCAGTCCGTCAAGGGAGATAATTGGGAAGTAGAAGCAAACATACATACCAAGTATCATCACCTCTTCTCCACTAACTCAGATCAAGCTCAAGGTAACAGTTCTCCTTAAGCTTACTCAGTTTCATATTCAGTGTTTATCACAAACTTGGTATTTAGTTTCATATTCATGTTCCCATCATAAACTTGGTATCAATTACCATTGCATATTCAGTCATGCATTCATGTATCAGCTCAGTTATATAATTATGCATCAGAAATGCATTCTCATTGTGCGAAACTTAGTTCCTCGGAACATTCAGTCATGCATTCATGAATCAGTTAAACATGCATCAGATATGCATGTTCAGTATTATATGTTTAGCTTGTCAGTCATATCAGTCATGAGATCATGTTCCAGTTATTCATGTTCAGTTCATGTTTAGCTTATTGTTTCCCTTTTCAGTCAGTCTCATTCGAGGACAAATGTTCTTAAGGGGGAGATATTGTAATACCCCAAAGATTTCCAGCAAATTTCATCCTAAGAATGCCTAGTATTAGCTTCTAAAGTGAATGATAATTATTCCATATGGAATTTTCAAGATTTTCACTTTTTGTCATGTGGAAAATTCAATAAGCTTTCCATCGATATATGATTCGTTTAAATCCGATAACCGGGTTAGAAGTTATGCTTATTTCAAGTTCCCATCGTAAAATAGTGCCATATTAGTTAGTGGCGCACCGTACCACAAGGGGAAATGGTATTTGGCAATTTCCAGTAGGTGTCTGCGATTATGGTGTGTCGCGCCAGGGCCCAAATTCAGAATTGTCTTTTTCCAGTGTCTTAGCACGATTTCCTCTGCGCCGTGCCAAAGTTCCAGGTCGTAAAAGAAGGGGCAAGCTATGGCTCCACATTGCGCCATCCCTCAATTTTCTAATTGTCAAATTCCAGTGACACGGAGCGATAGCGTCGCGTCATGACAAGGGCCCAGTTCAGGAAAATTTTACTAAAATTAAATGATGTGTTCAGGGTTAAAAGGGTCAATTTCCTACCCCTATTTAAGCCCTTTAACACGTGATTCAACCACTTTCCACCAAAAATACACTCTCTTCTCTCATGTTTCTCTTAAGAACAAGCTAGGGTTTTCATAGAAGATCCAATTTCAAGAGAGTTCGACCGTCAACCTTTACGAAACCATGAACTAAGTTATGCATAGTGTTCATTCATGGACTCCTTTCATCCATGAAGCCTAAGAATCCCTTTTCTAAATTCAAGTTATGGATTTTCTTATGAATTTCATGATTGGGCTGCTTTTGTTCATGTTAATAATGAGTAATTGAATTGTATTCCATGAATAAGTGTTAAATTTCATATGGGTTGATTTGTATCAGTATAGATTCATGAAACCCTAGGACTAAACCCTTGAATGATTAAATTGGAATTGAATCATGAAAGTTAATTATTGTATGATGTTGTTTACACATTCTATGCCTACTATATGTTTGGTTAAATGTCTAGATAAAGGAAAAGTGTCTAATTAGCATGATATCATGAAATCCCCATGTACGTACAAGATTATGCCTATCACATGTTTGATGAAATGCTTCAGTAAATATATGATGATGATTATTATATATTCAAGTTAGTCATGCTTTGTTAGTTTCCTTCCATCGATTCCTGGGGGTACTTGTACCCGAAACATTAGCTGTATACCTAGAGTCATGTCATGTTTTCACAATACTCTCAGTCAAGCTATGAATCCTTAGAATTTTGATAGTCTTATGACTTAGGAAAATCTCCATGATCTCATAACTCAGTTAGTTGTCAGATATCAGTAGTATTCCATCGGTCAACGGAACTTAGTAACTCAGCTCATGTTCAGTTTATAAAATCATGTTCAGTATCCATTCAGATGGGAGTAGGAATTAGCACTGAATGAACCCAAGGATGGGGACACACACTACCAGATGAGGGTGTGATCCTTAGAAGTCATCTTTGCATTCCAGAATTATGTAGCCAGCATAGGTTGAGACATCAACATTATCCGATGAGGGTTGATGAGGTGGATAAGCACTGTCAGATAAGGTCCGCACCGTTCTCTTTTGGGGACACTATCATATGAGGGTTGCCCACAGCTTGTCCTTACCAGTGGCGTGCTATTGACACCCTTCTAATTGGGGTTACAAATTGGACCCCAACTCAGCCATAATTGCGTATCAGGGGCATGTCGGTTAAATACTACCTCTCACAGTCTTAGTAGAAGTCTCAGTAAAAGAACTCATATAATTCTTTAGAATTCAAGGCTATTAGATACAATCAACTCAGACATAGTACGGAACTCAGATAGTTCCAGTAGACTTAGGAATGTCAGATACAGTCACCCATGTTATCAGTTATATTCAGATACAACTATTTATGCAATTAGTTATATCAGTTATTAGTATGTCATGTCATCAGTATTCAGATTTAGTAATCACGTTATCACAATATCAGTTACAGTTACATATTTATGTGTGCATTCTCGCATTTATGTTAGGCAGTCAGGTAGCATTATTCATGCATGTTAACCCTTGTATTAGCCTATCTCACATGTATACTTAGTATATTTCATTGTACTGACGTATTTTTGCTATGGTGCTTTCTTTTTATGTTACACCATAGTTTTAAAGACATAAGTTCCAGATCAACAGTATATTCCAGTCTCAGCAATCAGAATAGAAGTGAGTCCTCCTTCATTGAGGACATGATTATTTCTTCACTATTTTATTAAATAGTTATCAGTTGGAGTTAGTTGGGGACATGTCCCATCAACTCCTTATTCAAATTATTCAGACAGTAGAGGTTTTCAGACTAGATATAGACTATTGCATTTCAGACTTCAGTGTTTACAAATTTGTTTTAGGTATTGTGTTACCCCACAGATGATATATCATTCAGATTATATTTAGTATTGAACCTTCTGGCCTTTCAGTGCATGTTTTTGTATTATTATTTCATATTATGTAGTGTATAGGTACATATATCAGTCATGGGTTAGCTTGTGGACCTTCGGGGTCTTGAGCATTGTGTAGCATTTCACTTCAGCAAATCGGTGTGTTACAGTACATCAACTATGATCGTGTCATAATCCACCACATCTATCACTGCCAGAACTCTCATATCATTCGGTTGTGGTACTGTCATGCATATATTCAACACAATTTGCTTATCGTTCCACTTGAAAGTGATCTCTTCTATGTCCATGTCAATTAATACTCTTCCAGTATCTAGTAAGGGTCTACCCAATATGATTGGAGAATGGGTATCCACTTTACATATCTAAAATCATGAAATCTATCAAATAGTTGAACGATACAACTTTTATCTCCACTTCATGCACAATACCCACTAGATTCTTTATAGATGAGTCAACCATCAATATCCTTGCAGAAGTAGGCTTGAGTTCTTCTAATCCTAGCATCTTGTATATTACCAGTGGCATTATATTTATTCTTGCTCTCGAGTCACATAGGGCCTAGTTAATATCGTAAGGCCTAATAAAACATGGGATGTCTAATGTGCCTGGATCCCATTTTTTTTCAACTGAAGTTGTGTGAAAGCTTGAGATAAATTCAATAACTATGTTTTAAAACTCTTTGCCAATCCAGTCATTATAACAGTTACTGTCAAAATCCATCATCAGTACATCTTAGCCTCTCAATATCTGCCTCAGATAGCTCACCCGCATCAAAGTCCTTCTTCTTTGGCTCATTAGTAGATGAAAAATAGTGCTCCTTAGGTGAAGAGTCATCCCATGTATCAATAGCCATATAGTTAACAATTGTCTGAGGGTTCTGCACATTATTATAAAGTACTTCTTCTGACTGTCTGTCTAACAAAGTTATTAAGATTTGCCCATTCTGTTGTTCCAATTTCTTAATAGTAATTTCATATTTCTCAACCTTTTGGTCTTGTCCTAAAATTTCAGCTTCAATTTCATTTAAGCAAGACGCTTGGCGCTCTTGAATTTTTATCAACATAGTCAGCGTCTCTTATATTATAGACTCTGCCTTACGTTTGCCAGGTGGAATGTACTTATCTCTCTTATAATGATAGTTCCAACCTTGATTCCCTTGCTATTAGGCTTGGAAACTTGCCAACTGATGATCCACACACTTTGCCTCTTAAGATATCCCAAATTCATGTTTGGAAGAATTGATGGTTTTAACTTGTTTTACTAACTCACCAATTTTCGTTTGTAATAACTAAATCACCTGAGCTATAACATTCTCAGTTATTATTTGTTTGCTGGAAACTCTAGTGGCATACATATTAAAAACTCTCTTATCCTTTTGAGGTTGCCACCCTCAGGTAGTTAATGAGTTTTGATATATAATACCAGCAACTATATCCCATCGCAATATCATAAAGGCTCCTCCAGAAATTATGTCTGCCATTGCTCTGGAACTAGTATTCAAGGCTCTATAGAATATCTATGACAAGCTTGTCCCAGATATCTGGTGGTTGGGTATCATACTAAGCTTCTTCTTGAATCAAAACCATGCCTTATACATGTTCTTTAACTATAGTTTCTTGAAATTATAGGTTTCATCCTTGAGCTGCACTACCCTTGATGGACGAAAGAACCTGTTCAAGAATTGTCTGCATAGCTCCTTCCATATAGTAATAAAAGCTCTTGGAAGTTCCCCAAGCCATAATGATGCTTCCCCAGGTAGCGAGAAAGATAACAACCTCAGTAGCAGTGCTTTCTGATATACGCCTAGTATAGTAGATGAAGTACATATCTCAGTAAAATTTGCTAGGTACACGTTTTCTTCATTTGTATGTAACCTCGCAAATACGCACTTTAAGTACAAGAGATAAATCATAGTACTAAAGATATTAAACTTGACATTAGGAGATAAAGCATGAGGAATAATGGCTCCTATATTAGCTGGCTCATCGTATCCCAAATCTTCATCATCATCAACATATGGCTGAACAAACAAATATTCTTGGATCACTTAAGGTTGGCGTATGTTTTGATATCCATCGAGTGCTGCCCAACAGTCTGTCGTGTTTGGGGAGATTGTCCCTCCTTGTCTCTGATATCCTACTATGTGGTTGTAGGATCTTATCTATAGCTAGTGGGATTAAGGTATTATGTCTACTCTGTGTGCTAGGCATAAAATGACATATGCCAAACTAAGAACAAAAAGAAAAACCCAAAAAATACAATGAAATCAATCCACAAATCAACATCGTGTTCCCCGACAATGGTGCTAATTTCTTGATGATGTCCAAGAAACACATCCTTTTAGATGATGATACTATTGCTTTCAAGATATAGTAACCCAACTAAGGTTGGGGTCAAATCCCAAGGGAACACATGGAATTGCAGTTATTAGCAGTTGTAGACTACAGGCAATACTGGAAAGTAGATGGGGGAATTTGTTTATAGTAGTTGTGAGCAAGTAATAATATTAACTGTGGTTGAAATTTATTATAGGTGAATGCTAGGATTGTGTTCCCCTAGCTTTTTTAAACCCGTAGGTTTACCTTGCTATGTTGAACCAACCTAATAACTTGCATTCAGAATTAATAAGTTATGTACGTCCAATAGTCTTTGGGATGAGTAAGAGGATTTCACCCTTTACCTTTTGAGCCTCAAGATGTCGCATTACTAACCCTTATCTTTATCCTAGTTAACTATTACCTTTTGAGTCTCAAGTTATTAGACAAAAGCTAATTCTCACTGACTATATTCCATTTTGCTATAAAAGATCATCAATTAACTCCCAAATTACAGTTGTCATTATCTTTTCCTAGTCACTACTCCTCTTTTGGAGTAAGTAGAAATATCTTAGCGGGATTATAACATTTGAAACCGTTAAGAAAACTATTCTAATAAAGATAATTCAATATACGCCATGGGTATTAGTTTAATTCAACAATCACACTTTCCCTACTTCATTAATTATATAGGGTTTGTACAATCCTAGCTATAGGTTTTAGCCTCTCATGAAAGTGAAGAAATCAATATCATTCATATTGGAAAGCAAAGATGAAATCAAAATGATAAGATGAATAAAAACCCACAATCGTAAACTGAATAATCAATCAAATTCAATACAATAAAATTCCAAGATCAAAGATGGATATTGAGATCAATATATGTTTCTAAGTGTAAAAAGTATGTTCCTCCTACTAAAAAGTACATAAGGGGTATTTATAGTACAAGAGAAAACCCTAAAAACTAAGCCCAGACAAAATAGGAGAATATAGGGTCGATGGCCACATGTGGTCTTTACCTGGGGTTTGGACACCAAAGTAGTTTGTACCTGTGGTCTGCTTTGGGCGAAGGTACGGACTGTAGGTACTGGATGGGAAAAATTCTTGCAAGTTAGCTCTTGGGATTTTGGCTTTATAGCACCCGCTTTGTGTACTTATGGTCTGTAGGTCCTACCTGCGGTCCGTGGGTCAACTTAGTAGGTACTGGGAGTCAGTTTTTTAGCTCTTCTATGATTCTTGAATATGCTTTGATTACGATCAATCCAGAAAACACCCCGATCATCCATAATCAATCCAAAAGTATCCATAAACACCTTTTTTCACCATTTTCATGAACTTATCATCCAAAACATGGTTTTCTGCAAAGCACACCCAAAACAGATTATATCTAATAAAAAGGCCTAAAAAACTACATATTTTTCTTATTTTAAGCATCGAACGTGCTATATTTCTATAGCATATAATGTGCAAAAGGTGATGGATATCATAGGTTTCAATAATAGTGAGAGTGCCAACTTAGATGCTTACTAGTTCCAAGGAGTAGCTCATACTTGTGTTAAGTAGTAAAAAAAGGATAGAGGTATCGATGTAGGGCCTGTAGAGTAGGATGAATTTGCTACTGACGTCTTAGATAGGTTCTTCCCACTTGAGTTAAGGGTGGATAAGGTTCAGGATTTTATCAATTTAAATTAGGGTAACATGAGTGTGAAGGAGTATTCACTTAAGTTTACCCAATTGGAGAGGTATACTCCGACTACGGTGGCCGACTTCAGGACCAAGATGAGTAAGTTTGTGTCTGATGTTTCTGAGAAGGTAGTCAAAGAGTGTAGAACTGGTATATTGATTAAAGATATAATATTTCTAGACTAATGGTTCATATTTAACTGATTGAGGAGCAAAAGCTCAAAGAAAAAGAAATGGAGCTTAAGATTGCTAAAACTGGTATGTTTAACTTTTCTCAGCATTGGTTAGAGGGCGGTATTTGTTCCCAGTTCATCCAAATATTTTTGGATCTAACCCCATCTTTTGCCAATTCTCTAGTGCCTATGTTTAGGCAAGATAATTAGGATAGAGCGCCAGGCTTTAAATCCCAGGGTAGTGTGAACAATAGTCGTAAAAATCTAATCTACACAAAGTGTGGTAAGAACCACTAGAGTAAGTGCTGGGCAATCAGTGATATGTGTTTTAGGTATGGCAAGATAGACCATAGGATTAGGGATTGCCCAGAAGGGAAATGATTTTTTTCAATAGGGCCAGTCCAAATTTTCCTCAGCTCCAGCATGTCACCTGATTCAGTAGGGTGCCACCTCCAATGCCACCAGTGGGTAGCATCATAATTGACTTTATGCCCTTCAGACTCGGCAGGACCAGGATATTTTTTCTGATGTAGTTACTAGCATGTTACAAGTTTTCCATCTTTATATTTATGGTTTGTTAGACCCTGAAGCTTCACTTTAATTTTTGAATCCCTATATAGTTGTAGATTTTGGTATTAGTCCCATCATATTAACAGAACCCTTCTCAGTGTCTAGTTTAGTGGATAGTTCTATTATAGTCAGACAGGTATACAAAAATTTCCCAATCATAGTGTCCTAGAAGATTTCCTCAGCAGATCTCGTAGAGTTAGATATGAATAATTTTGACGTCATTCTTGATGTGGATTGGATCCACTTTTGCTATGGCTCAGTTGGTTGTAGAAATAGAACCATCTAGTTCTGGTTTCCTATTGATCCAATCAGAGAATGAAGAGGTAGTACCTCAGATCCTATAGGTTGACTTATTTCCTACCTTATGGATAGGAAAATTATCTTTAAGGGTTGTATTTACCATGTTTCTTGACTCAAGGACTCAAGTTTCAAAACTCCAAGTGTTGATTCAGTTATAATACTAAATGAGTTTCCAAAAGTGTTTCTTGAATATCTTCTTGAAGTTCCTCTCGAGCGGGAAATTGACTTCAAAATAGATGTCCTCCAAAATACCCAACCTATTTTAATTCCACCTTATTTAGTGGATCCAGCTGATCTTAATAAACTGAAAGAAAATTTAAAAGATCTCTTAGATAAGGGTTTCGTCAGGCTGAGTATTTCCCCGTGGGGTGCTCTAGTTCTCTTTATGCACAAGAAAGATGGTTCTCTTATTATGTGCATCAACTACCGCCAATGAAACAAAGTCACTATAAAGAATAAGTATCCTCTACCCAGTATTGATGACTTGTACCATAGATGTGGCTGTCATCATCTTAGAGTTAGGGAATGTTACATTCCAAAGACAACTTTTAAAATTAGGTATGGTCACTTTGAATTTATAGTTATGTATTTTGGACTAACAAATGCTCCTACAACTTATATGAAATTGATAAACAAGGTGTTTAAGTAGTACCTATACATATTTTTCGTAGTCTTCATAGATGACATTCTTGTCTATTCCCATAGTGAAGGGTTGCATGAAGACTATTAGAGGATTGTTTTCCAAACCCTTAAGGACAATCAACTATTTGCTAAGTTCAGCAAGTGTGAATTTGGGTTGATATAAGTAGCTTTCCTCAGTCACATAATTTCTGGTGATGGCATTAGAGTTGATCCTCAAAAGACCAAAGTAGTGATAAACTGGCCCAGACCCATCTCTCCATCAGTTTTATGAGTTTCTTAGGTTTAGGCGATTACTACAGGCAGTTGGTTGAAGGATTTTCTTCTATTTCTTCTCTCACATCCATATTGACTTAGAAAAAAGTCAAGTTTTAGTGGTCAGATTCATGCAAGAAGAGTTTTTAGGATTTGAAGAGTCGACTTACTTTTGCTTCAGTATTAACTCTGCCAGAGTGTTTAGATAGGTTTGTAGTTTTTTGTGATGCTACTAGAGTTGATCTTGGTTGTGTGTTAATATAGTAGGTAAGTTAATAGCCTATGCCTTTAGACATCTTACACACCATGAGAAGAATTATCTGACTCATAATCTTGAGTTGGCAGTAGTTGTCTTTGCCTTAAAGATTTGGAGGCATTATCTTTATGGGGTTCATGTTGATGTGTTTACTGACCATAAAAATGTTCAATCTGTATTCCTACAGAAGGACATAAATCTTCATCAGAGTTGGTGACTTGAATTATTGAAAGACTATAATATGAGTGTGCTGTATTACCTAGGTAAGGATAATATTATGGCTGATGCCTATATTAGATTGACTATGGAGAGTGTTGCTTATGTTGTGGAGGATAAAAGTGAGATAGTTCATAAGGTTCATCATCATCCTAGATCAGGGGTTCAATTGGATAATTTAGACAACGGTAGTATATGGGTTCAGAGTCTTCTTTGGTCTCTAAGGTAAAGGAAAAGGAAGACAGGGATCTTGTTTTGGTCAAGTTAAAGGAGGTAGTTTAGGATTAAAAGATCAAAGTTTTCTCCCAAGGAGGAGATGGGGTACTTCACTATCAGGGCATTTTATCTGTACCGAATATGGATTATTTGAGGCTTTGAATATAAGTGAAGGAATATGGTTTTCAATATTCTATTCTCCCAAGAGACACTATGATGTACCATGATTTGCGGGATGTCTATTGGTGTAATGGTATGAAGAATGAAATTTTAGAATTCATGGCTAAGTATTCGAATTATCAGCAAGTTAAGGTTGAGAATCAAAGGCCTATTGGTACTCTTTAGGAGTTCATCAATCTTACATAGAAGTGGGAAGTGGTGAATATGGACTTTGTTATAGGGTTACCCTATATGCATCGTCAGCATGATTCTATTTTGGTCATCGTGGACAGAATGACCAAGTTAGCTCATTTCTTGCCTATCCATGCTTCATACTCAGCCAAGGATTATGCTATAATTTATCTCAGGGAGTTGGTAAGGTTACATGGGATTCCCTTGACTATCATATTAGATAGGGGTACTTATTTTACCTCTTACTTTTGGAGTCTTTTCAGAGCTGTCTTGGTACTCAAGTTCATCTTAAAGTAACTTTCTATCCGTAGAGCGATAGTCAGGCAGAGAATACTATTCTTACTTTAGAGGATATGTTGAGATCTTGTTTTATTTGTTTTTGGGGTAGTTGGGATGATTAGTTACCGTTGATTGAATTTGCATAGAATAACAACTATCACTTCAGTATTTAGATGGCTCTATTTGAGGCTCTTTATGGTAGGTTGTGTAGATCTTCTATTAGCTGGTTTGAAGGTAGTAGAGAAATTTGATAGGGATAGATTTAGTGTATGAGGTGATGGAAAAAGTTTGATTGATCATGGAAAGACGGAAGACAACCCAAAGTCATCAGGAACCCTATGCATATGTGAGGAGAAGATAACTTGAATTTGATGTTGGCGATTTGGTGTATCTAAAAATTTTACCAATGATAAAGGTGAAGAGGTTTAGTCAGATGGGGATGCTCAGTCCCTGCTATGTTGGCGCATATAGGATTTTAAGCGACTTTGGGAAGGTAAGATATGAGTTAGAATTTCTTGCGGAATTAGCATCAGTGTATTCAATGTTCCATGTCTCTTTGCTAAATAAATGCATTGGTTATCCAGCTTCTATCGTTCTGTTGGAGAGTGTGGGCGTGGAAGATAAACTCTCTAATAAAGAAGCACAATTAAAATCCTTGACCGTTAGATTCGTAGGTTGAGGATTAAAGAAGTTACCTTAGTAAAGGTTTTGTGCAGGAATTAGTCCGTTGAGGGAGCTAATTAGGATGCATAAGTCGATATGTTAGCCAAGTATCCACATATTTTCTCCACGAGTTTAGATTCAGCTTGAGGTAACAGTCTCTTTAAATTAATATTTCTTTTTCTATCACAACTATCCAACCATCCCCATTCCATAACATATATTCATGAGTCAGTTCAGTCCATGGATTATGTTTCAGATTTCAAATATTTAGTCATGATTCAACTCCTAAATGTTCAGTGCATGATCTCAATCTTCTTAGTTTCCCAGCTTAGTCAGTTTCATTCAAGGATGAATGATCCCATGGGAGAGATATTGTAATACACCAAAATTTTCATGCTCTAGACCTCTTAAAATATAGTCCACAAAGTTAGCTTTCTAACTCTTCAAGCCTCATCTTAATCCGAGTTCATGGCAAGAAGTTAGGGAAAGTTTCCCTTAACGTCCTGACAAACTACCATGGCTATGCTAAAGGTAATGAGTCGTAACCACTTATGATGAGTTGTCACAAGTGAGTTATAGCCACTCTAGTGAATCCCTCAACTATAGCCCAGTGACTATGACTACTCACTACAACTCGTAATCAGTGGCTACGAGTTGTATGAAGGGACTCATAGTGACAACAGTGTGCTATCAAGGAACCACCCTAAAGGTTACAAGTCCAACATATGAATGGTAGTCAGGAATTACGTGTTATTATGCAGACTCGTTACCTGACAAAAAAAGATCCAAGAATCAATCTTCAGATATGACTTCACCCAACGAACTTATAGTTAGTTATAACGAATCTTTAGGAGGCAATCGTAGTCTAACCAAAATGTACTTTAGACCTTAGGATCCTAGTAATGACTTAGACCATGATGCATAACTAGTTGTTATAAGTCGTATGGTGTGTTGTAATGACTAGGAGCATGTTTCCCTACATATTTTTCCAGGTACATGTCTTTTCCCACTCCCTTAAAAGACAAACCCATGTAGTTTTGGATTCATAAGGGGTGTTATAAAAGGCCCCAAACCCCCAATTCATATCTTAATTATCCAATTCTACCCAAGAGAAATCAAAAAAGCGATTCCTTTCTTCTCAATGAGCAAACTAGGGTTCTTCAAACAAGTTAAATTTTCAAGAAGATTTCCCCAAGGCTACTACATTAGGTATGTGGGATATTCATCAATGGTCTCATTTCACCCATTGAGTGCAAAATTTTCCCAAATCCTCAAGTTTAATTCAACTTAGAATTGGGGCTCTATGAAAACTATGAAATTCCCAAGTTCTTTATTGTAAATCTTAAATTCTACCATGAATATGTGTTCATCTATATGTTTAATCATTCTTTAAGTACCCTTACCATGATATTTATCTATATTGAAAAAATTGTAGCATTTTGAGTTTAAGTCATGAAAATTCCTAACATGCTATTACATTGAAATCATCATGTATAATTATATTACTTTCTATGCTGGTAGGTTATGAACATCTTATACCTAGGTGATCATACATATTACAACTTTCAAGAATTCAAGTGAATTTCCCCATGTTTGCACTATGAAATAATAACATTATCATGTTGAGTAATTATGCATATTAAATTATGGTATTGGTATCAGTGTCAGTTCAGTTGGGAGTAGGATTAGCACCGGGCAAACTTATGGATAAAGGATCACCCACCAGTAGAGGACTGAGACCTTTAATAGAAGTCCCTATGTTTCAGAACTATGTAGCCAGCGTAGGGTATAAGATATCAACCGCCAATAGAGGACCGACACTCTCTCAGAGGGGTCACCCACCAAAAGAGGATTGACATCCTAGTCTTTCGGGATGTCAACTCAGCGGATCCCAGCTAATACCCTGTGGCAAGGTATTGACAACTGTTATACCCCGTACTTCTAAAAATCATCCCAGAAATGTTACAGACTTGTTTAGAAGATGAATCAACTTTTATACATGTGTTATTTTCAAGAGCACCGAGTGTCTTGTGGTCCTTCGAGGTCATGAGCACCATGTAGAATTCCAGGTACCAGATTTAGGGTGTTACCAACTTGGTATCAGATACTAAGGTTCAACAGTATCTTAGGAAGTCTCAAAGCCGCATCTAGTAGAATCTTGTACATAGGTATGTGCACAACACTTATGTGCAGGAGGCTATGAGATGTTTTAGGAACTGTTTCCCTTATTTCATATTTCAGATAATTCTATAGAAAGGTTTTCTAAGGAATTCATATAGGTTCTCATCATGTTCCAGTCATGTCAGCTCCACTTTACTTTCAAGGTAATAGACACAGTGACGTTCAAGGTCTTAGGGGTAGGGCTTTCTCAGAAAGTCCCCACAGACAGTTGTGGGATTGCCCACAGGCTCAAATGTATCCCATAAGTTTCATTATGTTCCAAAGTTGTATAGATCTCATTCATGATCATGAGAATTCATTCGTAAAACCAAAATTAGATTGCCATAAGATCCTTTCTCAGGATTCTATGATAGTTTATGACCTAGAGTTAGAAGCATGAACCTAGGAGTTTGACAATAGTACAGTTGGGATAACGTTATCTAAATTGAGCATATTATGTATTAATGGGGATAATTGTACCAAGGTAGACCAATAGGCTTGAATAGTGCAAGTACAAATTTAAGATTATTGATCTAAAATTAAGTATGAAGGTGTGGATATGAATTAGGAGATGCAATATTAGTAGTATATGAAGAAACAAAATCAGATGATGTGTTTAGTAGGGCAAGCCTGTGTCAAATAGTGTGTAAGTATGTGATGATGATTGCAGTTTAGTTCAGAGTTTAGTAAAGTGTTCAAAGACTTATGATGATGGCTTCAAGCCAAGGGGAAGATGATAGATGAAGTAACCAATTCAGGCTCTCTGATTCCAGTTGTAGTGCTAGTACGTATAGAAAAGCAGTAAGGGAAGATGATTCCTGACCCATCCTTAGCTCAGTGTAAAGTTTGGTACTTTATTCGGCATAATTCCTACGTATGCTTCATATCTCAGTTCCATGAACACAACTTATATTCACACGTTTTCCATAGAATCATGTACGATTCCAGTTTCCTAGCATAAAGAGTTAACTTTTATTCCCCTCAGTAATAAAAATCATGTCCCACGAATACAGAAAACTCCAAACTCAGGTCATGCAGCTCATGAATTATACATTCATGTCATTCTTTAGAGTATGCTTAACCCACATTGTAATACCCCAGGAAATTTTTCATTGAAATTTTGTGCATAAACGTGTTGGTTTCTATCTTCTAGAATGAATTATAAATTTTTCATGCAAAATATCTTAGATTATGACCCACCATTGCGTAGACTATCGAATAAGTTTTCCAAATATATGTGGATTATCCAAAACGGACACCCGAGCGACGAGTTATGAACATTCCGATCGAACCATGAATAGTAGTGAACAGTAAAACGTGCAGGAAAAAAAACTGAGGCCTGGCGTATTTTATGCTCCAACTTTAAATGATCATAACTCCTTGGACATAATGATCTGGTTGATTTACTATATATTAACGGAAAGCTCTGCGAGTCCTCTGAGAGTCCTCTTTTCAATGAAATTAATTTTATCCAATTTGAATATTGGAGTAAAACGTTATGGTTGATCTACTTCAGACTATCAAAACAGTCCACAAAAGGACAGATTCGAGAGTTTGTTTTTATTTTTAAGGGCGTTTTGGTCATTCCCCCTCACCCAAAATCTGTCCAAACCTTATATTAAAGCCTATTAGAAGCATTATATGTTATATTTCATCAAACTCCCTCAAAAATAAAACTCTAAGCTCCTACATCCAACTTCAAGAACCTCCAAAGTTCACCATTTATTTTGCAAATTTATTCAAGATTCCAAGTTCCTAGTTCAAGAACTCCAAGAACCATCATTCAAAGGCACGATTAACATCTCAAAACTGAGTATCGATTTAAAGTTCATCATTCAAGGTATGTGGGGGTTTTCAACAAGAACTCTCTTTCGTTCTTGTGCCCAAAAGTTATTTTCTTTACAAAGGCATGATTTTTATTTGAATTTTATGAATTTGAAGGATGAACCCATGTCTTATGATGATTATTATGAAATCTTGATGTTTATGATTTTGAAAGATGAATATACATGTGTGGTGATATAAATCATGAATCTTGAACAATATTTATCATGATTTTGATATTTTGGTCGTGAATCCCCATTGGAAATCGTATTTCTTTAAGAAAGTGTGTTATACGCACGTTGATGTTGAATATTTGAGATATTTTGAATGATTTTACCTTTTCGTCTTAATGGAGTTGTTTTGAACTCGAGTGTGAAAGAAATCCACAATGTGGTTGATTTTGATAGATGGGAAGCATGATGGCTCCCGATGTATATTTATATATTACTGAAATTGTTTATTGTGTATTGTCTTTGAAATAATCTAATCTAAGTCTGGGAGAAATCTTTAGCACCGAGTGGGAGGTATAAAGCAACCTTACTTCCCTAGAACTATGTCACCCATAGGAGTGAGTCTGAGGCTGATTTATATAGTGATCACTAGTTTGTGTGGATTTGATATCGATAGTCCTACTCCGATGGAAAAAATAAGATGGCTCTCCCTGACGTGGGTTGTATGTTGGACTCCATGTAGCTCACATGGTTTATGTCGGTTATAGGATCTCCCAGTGTGTGTGTGTTTCCTTTTGTCTATGGTGAATGGTGAAGTAATTTGAAAGTGGAATTGTGAAAGTTATTCTTTCGAAAGATTTAAATGATATTTACATTATGAGAATTGAGTTTCTTGATGAACTGAAAGTGATTGAAAAATTATATGATGACTCACATGTGTTATTGTACTTATTTCATCTTCTCATGATTACGATGATTTTCTTCGGGATATGTGAGTCTTTCATACATCCTGCATATTTCTTATAAATATTTTTGATAATGATGTTTATACAACTGCATACACCCCCATATACTCGGTTCTTTTCCATGGTACTGACCCACATCTTCGGATGTGGGCTACCTTTTCTCGGAATGTAGGTTCAGGTGCTCAGTTCCAGGTTTGATAGTGATTCTTCGGGCACGCTATTCTACATCCTCTATTGTGGCGAGTCCTCATGTTCTGAGGACGTGATGTCTGATGTTGGTTTGTTGTGGTGAGTCCTCATGTTCCGAGGACGTGATGTCTGATGTTGGTTTCACCGAATTGTTTACATTTGATAACTGAGTATGAGTCAGTTGGGGCATGTCTCAATGGCTCACTGATTTTATTGATTTTCTTAGAGGCTTGTAAGACTACTATAGAAGTTGGGAGTTGACTAATAAGTCGTATTTTGTTATCTTTCTGAAATTATTTTATTCTTGGATGATGATTACTCTATTGATATTTGAGGGTTATTTATGGAAACCCCATTGATTTGTGTTGAACTGAATGAAAATGGCTCAAAGGTTAGCTTGGGGCTACTCGTAGCCTCAAGCACCGTGTGACGCTTTGATACCCATTTTTGGGGGCGTTACACACACGATTCATGACTTAACTCTTACGGTTCAGTCAAACTCAGATTATGTCACGTATACTCTCAGTTTAGATACCTCGGTGAATCTGTAGTATTAATATTTCATTCTGTAGGCCGTATTTACAGTGTCATTCAGTAGTCAGTTTCTATTAAAGGAATCAGATAGTCCTACAGAAGCATGGCTTTCAGCTATCAGTTATTTAGCCATTAGAATTCAGTTCTCCCATTCCAGTCTAAAACTTAGTTATAGAAAACCAACATTCAGTCCCAGTTACAGCCTTAGTAAGATTACAGTCGCAATTACCATCTTAGATACAATCTCAGTCTCAGTCCTAGTTCAGCCAGATCAGAACCTCAGTTCACTTTCAGGATTACCCAACCATGGCATATAACTATCAGTTACTCAGTCATTAGTATTTCAATACCTCAGTTACGGCATGTTTCTGAATCATGTCATATGCTTGATCTCGCAATTTCAAGTAATACAGTTTTCATAAATCCATGCCTAGTCACCTCACGTCATTTAGTCAGTCCTTACCTCCTATGCATAATACTCTACAGTCTCAGGCTAGTCATTCAGACTAATTACAGTTCAGTCTTATATGCCAGCGTTCATCTATAAGTTATTCAAATAATCTGATAAATTAGTATATTTATGTATTCATGCTCAAAACCATGTGAACCTTTTCAGCAGTCTTAGTTGCAGTGCATAAGGTTTGGTCACTTTATCTTAGAAGATGTTTCATAGGCCTTGCCTCCTAATATAGAACCCCAACCATGTAGCTGTCTCCCATTCAGATGTCCTACTCAGACCAGCCCAAGATTCATTTTCTCTCTACAGTCATTAGAACTCTATAGAAAGAGTGCCATAGAAATGCTTTTATTGAGTATAAGTTTTTAGCATGAGTTAGTCTGCAAAGCCAGTACTGCAGTTTAGTATTCAGAATGGAAAAGTTTAAATGGTGTGGTTTCCCCATCTTTCCACCTAATTGCACTATTCAAAATCTCATGAATTTGATCATTCTAAGATGGACCGACTAGGTAGTTTCGTGTTCAATTTAGTTCATGTATCCTGCCTTAGTTTCATATCCCAGATATTCAATCATTATTTAGTTCATTGGTGTCTTTTGAATCATCCCAGTTTTCGTCAATATTGTAAACAAGCAGTATTCTTCAAGTGACCTAGTGTCCCAAGGGAAAGATACACTACAATTCCCCAAAACTTTCATGACATAAACATACCGCTCTCTTCTCATAACAAATCTAGTTTAGAGTAATGGGTACCCAAAGGTTGACTCTCTAGCTCCAATCTCTATCGTATGTCACGTATTAAAGGTACTTAGTTTAGATCATGATATTCAGCTCATGTATCACATTCCAGACACAGTTACATTCTCATGTTTCTACTCATGAATATTTAGTAATTAAGCTTAGACTCAGCCCAAGGTAATAGCTTTTCTCAAGCTTATCCAGTTTCATGTTCAAGTTTTAGTTACAAATGTGGTATTCTGTTCTATGCTCAGTTTTTATTTCAAACTTAGTATCGTTACCCTTACATGTTCAGTCGCATATTGATGAGTCAGTTTAGTCGTGTATTCAGGCATCAGATATGTATGATCAACTTATTAGTACTCTCAGGCATGCATTCATGTATCAGCTTAGTCTTAAAATCATGCATCAGATATGCATACTCAGTATGAATCTCAGTAATGTCAGTTAGGTAGTCATGTTTCAGCTGTTTATGTTCAGTATGTACTTTAGCTTATCATTTCTCCTATCTAAATCGGTCTCATTCAAGGATAAATGTTCCCAAGGGGGACATATTGTAATACCCCATACTTCTACCTAGCTTAAAATCATCCCAGAAATGTTAAAGACTTGTTCTGAAGATGAATCCACTTTTACACATGTGGTATTTTTAAGATTTTCACTTTTTATCATGTGGAAAATTGAATAAGATTTCCATCAATAACAAATTCGCCTAAATCCAACACCCGGGCGAAGAGTTAGAGCATTTTAGTAAGACAGTGTGCCACCTGAGCCATCAACGCGTAGCACAGCCAGCCAAAATGGAAATCATCAAAATTCAGTGAGCCATCGCGATTATGGCACATCACTCTTAGGCTCAAATTCGGAGTTGTCAAATTACAATGGCACAGCGCGATAGCACCGCATCGCACCAGGGGACCAGGTCGGGAAATTTTCACAGAAATAAAATATGTGTCCAAGGGTTAAAAGGGTCAATTTCTAACCCCTACATATACTTAATAACACGTGATTCAGCCATAATTCACCCAAAATATATTGTTTCTCTCAAGTTTCTCTCAAGAACTAGCTAGGATTTTCAATTGGGAATTCAAATCCGAGACTCAAATTTAAGAATTTCTCCGTCAATCTTCATAGAATAATGAACTAAGGTATTCATAGTGTTCATTCATGGATTCATTTCACCCATCAAGCCCTAGAATCAAGTTTTAAATCTTGTATTGTGAATATTTTGTTATGGGTTGATTATGTTCATGTGATTATGGTTGTATGATTCCCAAGTTGGAATCTTTATGTGTTGTTCATGAACCTATGCTAGTATGTGGTCTAAAACATGTGAAATTGAGTTGAAATATGGAGTTTTGTTGTATTAATTTGATGGTTATGCCTATGTCCTAAGTCATGCATCCTAGGTGTTTGATAAAATGCCTAAGAGAATAGAATTATGCATTATATCTTAATTGTGATGCAAGTGATAAGTTTATGCTTTACCCTATGACGAAGAATGACTTCCATGATATTGTATGCATTATGAATGGTTGGGGGAACGTCCATGAGATTAGGTTGATGAAAGTATGACATGTTTATATGCAATTCCATTCAT
Source organism: Capsicum baccatum var. pendulum (assembly GCA_030864225.1). NCBI lineage: Eukaryota > Viridiplantae > Streptophyta > Magnoliopsida > Solanales > Solanaceae > Capsicum > Capsicum baccatum. The sequence goes on from CM061550.1 coordinate 139,426,911, forward strand.
GTACAAGACTATGATAACTATGTGCTTCATGAAATCCCTGAATTAATGTATTATGAATTATTGATATTGGTCATGCATTCAAGAAGTGTCATGTCCTATCAGTTTTATGCTATCGAGCCCTGGGGGTACTTGTCCCTAAAATTTAGCTGTGTGCCTAGAGCCAGTGTCATGTTTTCACAATACTCTCAGCCAAGCCATGCTCCTTCGAATTCAGTTAGTCTCATGACTTATGAAAACTTAGTAAATTCATTATCATTCTAGTCCTACTCAGTAATCTTGGTAACCTCAGTATTCTTAGAAATCTCAGTAACTTTAGTGCTTTCCCTCAGTCCTCAGATCTCAGTAGCATTACATCAGTCAATGGAACTTTGTAAACTCAGTTTAGGTTCGCTAAATAAATACCATTAGTATCAGTTCAATTCAGTTAACCAGTTCAGCATCTATTCAGTTGGGAGTAGGATTCTGCACTGAGTGAACCCAGGGATGAGGTTACACACTACCAGCCAGTAGAGAGTGTGATCCTTAGTAGTAATCCCTGTATTCTAGAACTATGTATCCAGTGTAGGTTGAGATATACCCCAATGAGTCTAGGAACTATACATCTCCTTTGAGTTTTCCTTACAGAAAGGGTGGACGGAAGAGATCCCTATTAGAGAGGGTTTACTCACAGCTTGTCTTTACCCGTGGCACTGTACTGATACCCTTCCAGCTGGGGTTATAGGTTGGACCCCACCAGTTCAGTTTTGGGGTATGTTGGTTAGATGATTACCTCCCAAAGTTTTGGTTATAAAATCAGGACTGTCAGATACTATCATTTAGTTTCAGTAAAATAACTCAGATAGTTCTTCAGATTTCAAGACTGTCAAATACAGTCAACTCAAAACAGTACAGAAATCAGCTAGTTCCATCCAAATCAGAACTATCAGATATAGTCACTCATGTTTTCAGTATTCAGACTCAGTAATAATGTTATCATAAACTAAGTTAATAGTATATTAATTATACAAAACCCATGTTATCAGTATTTAGTTTTAGGACTGCCAGATATAGTCAATCAGACCAGTCCTTCATAATCAGAACTGTCAAAAATAGTCATTCCTTTATTAGTAATATGACATTAGTTCCTCAGTTTTCAGTAAACTCAGTCATTCAGTATGCCAGTATCAGTACTCAGATATCAATAAATTAACGTTATTAGAATTCATGAGTCAGGGTTATCACGATCTCAGTTACAGTTATGTATTTATGCATATATTCTCATGTTTATGTTATACAGTTAGTTATTATTATTCATGCATATGAACCATTGTATTTAGCCTACCTCACTTGTATACCAGTATATTCAACGTACTGACACATTTGCACTATGGTGTTTTATATCATAGGTTTAGAAGAACGAGCTCCTGAGCATCCTTAGTACATCAGACGTTCAGTAGCCAGACTAGCAGTGAGTCCTCATCATTTAAGGATAGAATGATTATTTTATTACTTTATTATTTTAGTAGTTCAGAGTTAGTTGGGGACATGTCCCATCAACTCCACAATTTGTCAGACAGTTTAGAGGCTTTCAGACTACAATATGTGTTCAAACAATTTATTTTAGTTTTGTCAATTTTTATACCCCATTACAGACAATGTATTATAATTAGTATTAGTTCAGTTTTGAACCTTATGGACTTACAACTTATATTCTGCATATTTATAATGTATTAATCAGTGCTCGGTTATAGAAATCAGTCATGGGGCTTGTGGTCCTTCAGGGTCATAAGCACCGTGTAGCATTATGAGTATCAGATCGGGGCGTTACAAACTTGGCATCAGAGCCTAAGGTTCAACAGAATCCTAGGAAGTTTGAAAAGACACATCTAGTAGAGTCTTGTATATGGGTGTGTTGTGTACTACACTTATGTGCAGGAGGCTATGAGATGTTTTAGGAACTATTTCCCTTCTTTCATGTTTCAGATCATTCTATAGAAAAGTTCTCTAATAAATTCATGTAGGTTCTCATCATTCTCCACTCATGTCAACTGCACCTTACTTTCAAGGTAACAGAAATAGTAAAGCTCAAGTTCCTAGGGGTAGATCTTTCTTAGATAGTCCCCGCAGATAGTTATGGGATTGCCCACAGGCTCAAATATATCCCATTAGTTTCGTTATATTCTAAAGTTGTACAGATCTCATTCATGATCATGAGAACTCATTCGAGAACCCAAAATTAGATTGCCATCTGATCCCTTCTCAGGATCCTATGATAGTTTATGACCTAGAGTTAGAAGCATGAACCCAGGATTTTAGCAGTATTAAAGTTGGAATAATGTTATCCAAATTGAGCAGATTATGTATTCATGGGGATAGTTGTACCAAGGTTGACTAGTAGGCTTGAACAGTGTAAGAATTTAAGATTATTAATCTAAAATTAAGTATGAAGGTGTGGATGTGAATTAGGAGATGCAATATTAGTATTATATGAAGAAACAAAATCAGATGATTTATTTAGTAAGGAAAGCAGGTGTCAAACAAAGTGTAAGTATGTATGATGATTGCAGTTTAGTTCAGAGTTTAGTAAAGTATTCACAGACTTATGATGATGTCTTAAAGCCAAGGGGGAGATGATAGATCAAGTGACCAATTTAGGCTCTCAAATTCCAGTAATAGTGCAGTACGTATAGAAAACCAGTAAGGAAAGATAATTCCCAACCCATCCTTATCTCAGTGTAAAGTTTGTTAATTAGTCGGCATGATGCCTACGCATGCTTCACATCTCAGTTCTATGAACACAACTTATATTCACACACTTTCGATAGAATTATGTATGATTCTAGTTTCCTAGCATAAGGAGTTCAGTTCTATTTCCCCCGGTAATATAAATCATGTCCACGAATGTAGAAAACTCCAAACTCAGGTCATGCAACTCATGACTCATGCACTCATGTTATTCTTTACAGTATGCTTAGACAATATGATTCATGACTTCACTCTTAAGGTTCAGTCAAACTCAGATTATGTCACGTATACTCACAGTTTGGATACCTCGGTGAATTTGTAGTGTTAATATTCCATTCTGCAAGCCTCAGTTACAGCGTTATTCAGTAGTCAGTATCCTTTAAAGGACTCAGATAGTCCTACAGAACTATGGCTTTTAGCTATCAGTTATTTAGTCATCAAAATTTAGTTCTCCCATACCAATCTAAACGTTAGTTATAGAAAACTAGCATTCGGTCCCAGTTACAGTCTTACTTACGGTTACAGTCTCAATTACTGTCTTAGCTAAAATCTCTTTCCTAGTCCTAGTTCATCCAGATCAGAAACTCAATTCACTTTCAAGATTACCCGACAATAGCATATAGCTATCAGTTACTTAGTATTTAGTATTTCAGTATCTCAGTTATAAAATGTTTCTTAATTATGGCATATGCTTGATCTCGCAATTTCAAGTAATACAGTTTTCATAAATCCATGCCCAGTTACCTCATGTTACTCAGTTAGTCCTTACCTCCTATGCATAATACTCTACAACCTCAAGCTAGTCGTTCATACTAAGTACAGTTTAGTCTTATATGCTAGCATTTATCTTTAAGTCACTAGTTAATCAAATAAATTAGTATATTTATGCATTCGTGCTCAACACCATGTGAAACTTTTGAGCAGTCTCAGTTGTAGTGCATAAGGTTTGGTCACTTTATCTTAGAAGATGTTTCATAGGCCTTGCCTCCTAATATAAGAACTCCAACCATGTAGCGATCTCCCATTCAGATGTCCTACTCAGAACAGGCCAAGATTTGCTTTCTCTCTACAGTCATTAGAACTCTATCAAAAGAGTGTCATAGAAAGGCTCGAATCAAGTATAAGTTAGTCCACAAAGCCAGTACTTTAGTTTAGCAGTCAGAATGGACATGTTCAGATGGTGTAGTTTCCCCATCTTTCCACCTAATTGCACTATTCAGAATCTCATGAATGTGATCATTGTAAGATGTACAAACTAGGTATTTACGTGTTCAACTTAGTTCATGTATCATTCCTTAGTTTTATATCCCAGATATTCAGCCATGATTCAGTTCGTTGGTGCCCTGTGTATCATCCCAATTTTCCTTAGTATCGCAGTTAAGTCAGTATTCTTCTAGGAACCTAGTGTCCCAAGGGGGAGATACACTATAATTCCCTAAACTTTTTATGACATAAACGTGCTGCTCTCTTCTTGTAATGAATCTAGTTTGGAGTAGTGGGTACCCATAGTTTGACCCTCTAGCTTCAATCTCAGTCGTATTCCACGTATTCAAGGTACTTAGTTCAGATCACGATATTCAGCTCATGTATCACGTTCTAGACCCAGTTACGTTCTCATGTTTCCGCTCATACATATTTAGTAATTAAGCTTAGACTCAACCCAAGGTAATAGATTTTCTCAATTTTATCCAGTTTTATGTTCAGGTTTCAGTTACAAATGTGGTATTCAGTTCCATGCTCAGTTTTTATTTCAAATTTGGTATCGTTACCTTACATGTTCATTCTTATGTTCATGATTCGATTTAGTTAGATATGCGTGATCAGCTTATCAGTACTCTTAGTCATGCATTCATGTGGCAGCTTATTCATAAAATCATGCATCAGATATGGATGCTAAGTATAAATCTCAGTAATGTCAGTCAGGTAGCATCGTTTCAGCTATTCATGTTCAGTATGTACTTCAGCTTATCATTTTCCCCATCTAAATCAGTCTCATTCGAGGAAGAATGTTCCTAAGAGAGACATATTGTAATACCCTATACTTCTACCTAGCTTAAAATCGTCCCTGAAATATTAAACACTTGTTTCAAAGATGAATCCACTTTTATACATGTATTATTTTCAATATTTTCACTTTTTATCATGTGGAACTTGAATAACCTTTACATCAATACCAAATTTTCCAAATCCAACACCCGGGCGAAGAGTTAGAGCTATTTTAGTAAGACAGTGGGCCACCTGAGCCATCAACGCATCATAGAGCCAGCCAAAATGGAAATTGTCAAAATCCAGTGATCCTTCGTGATTATGGCACATTGCACCAAGGATCAAATTTAGAGTTGTCAAATTCCAGTGATACGGCGCTATAGCGCCGTGATACGCCCAAATTACACCTCTCTTACGAGAGAGTAAGCGGTCGCTGTCAAATATAGAACCCAACCAGGTTGGGTGTCGAATCCCACAGGGAATACTGTGTTACTAAGTATTATAGTTGTTACCAAACTATTTGTCAGAGGTTCCTGAATGGGGGGTTTTGGTTTAAATTTGAAATGATAGTTACAGTATAACAATAAAGCAATATGTGTATTAATATTTGATCATAGAGAATGACAAGTTAGGGTTATGTCCACCTTATAGCTTTTACTTCTCTATTAAATATGAGTAATAAGGATTTATACATGCATGCACTTATAGAGAGATGTATTGTAATTCTAAATCCAAGTGTTTCTCAACCATCAAGGATCTCGAATCCAAAGTGTACAACCAATCATATTAAATCTCCAAGTAGTAAATCCTGCTAAGGCATTAACGTGTAAAATGGAGGTTGGAAACCCTATTTTCTTTTCACTACTCTCTTTTTCAAACAGTCACTTTTCTATCGAACAAGTTATTGCTATAATGGCACATTCCCTATGTTTGTAACCACGAGAATTCAATCATAACGAAGAGAGTAATAATATAAGTGGATTAACACATCATAAATTCAAAAAACCCATAGCAATAGAGAGTATACTACAAGGTTTCCATAACCCTAACAAATAAACTTAGCTACTCATGAAAAAAACTGAAATCACAATAGAAATATTCATCATACCAAAACTTAGAACGATCTTGGTGGAGAAGATGAATAGCAAAAATAAGAGAAAATGTTTTTTTCTCTCTCTCTCCTCAGGCTAAGCCGCTTTCTCTTGTTTTCAAAATAATACAGAATGTGAATCCTCAATAAAAATTCAGCAACAAGTCTTTTAATAGCCTTCTATCTCATAATTTCCTTCTAAGTCCTCAACTTATTATAAATATAAAATTTGCTCGGGAGAAAGTTTCCATGCATCACATTTGGTCTAGATTGTAGTTTCTAGGCGCCACATTTGGTCCAGGTTGCTAATCTCTCTTGTGTCATATGCCATCCATATTCCATAGTCCCATAATGTCTTCATCTACCTCATTAATACCTGAAATCATGCTAATCACATCGGTTAGCTCAATTACATAAAAGTAGAGTAAAAACATAATAAACTAGGCACTTTGTTCTCTAAACATAGCTAAAATATGGATAAATTATGGTGCTTAGGCATATAAATACACCCAATATCACGCCACGTCGCACCACGGACCCAGGTCGGAAAATTTTCACAGAATTAAAATACACATCCAAGGGTTAAAAGGGTCAATTTATCACCCCTATATATACCCAACAACACGTGATTCAGCAATAATTCACCCAAAATATATTGTTTCTCTCAAGTTTCTCTTAAGAACAAGCTAGGGTTTTCAATTGGGGATTCAAATTCAAGACTCAAATTCAAGAATATCTCCATCAAACTTCGTAGAATCAAGTACTAAGGTATGCATAGTGTTCATTCATGGATTCCTTTCATCCATGAAGCCCAAGAATCATGTTTTAAATCTTGTATTGTGAATATTTTGTTGTGGGTTGCTTATGTTCTTGTGATTATGGTTGTATGATTCCTAGGTTGGAATCTTTATGTGTTGTTCTTGAACCTATGCTAGTATGTGGTCTAAAACATGTGAAATTGAGTTGAAATATGGAGTTTTGTTGTATTAATTTGATTGTCATGCCTATGCACTAAGTCATGCATCCTAGGTTTTGATAAAATGTCTAAGAGAATAGAAATTATGAATTATAGCTTAATTGTGACCCAAGTGATAAGTGTATGCTTTACCCAATGACTAAGAATGACTTCCATGATATTGTGTGCATTATGAATGGTTGAGGAAATGTCCATGAAATTAGGTTGATGAAAGTATGACATGTTTATATGCAATTCCATTCATGTACAAGACTATGATAGCTATGTTCTTCATCAAATCCCCAAATTAATGTATTATGAATTGTTGATATTGGTCATATGTTCAAAAAACTATGACTCAGTAACTTTAGTACTCTTTGCCAGTCCTCAGATCTCAGTAGCATTCCATCAGTCATTAAAACTCAGTGAACTCAGTTTAGTTCCGCTAAACAATACCATTAGTATTAGTTCTATTCAGTTAATCAGTTCAATGTCTATTCAGTTGGGAGTAGGATTCAGCACCGAGTGAACCTAGGGATGAGGACACACAATTCCAGCCAGTAGAGGGTATGATCCATAGTAACAATCCCTATTTTCTAGAACTATGTAGCCTGCGCAGGTTGGGATGTACCCCAATGAGTATAGATACTATACATCTCCTTTGAGTTTTCCTTATATGAGGAGTTGACGGAAGAGCTCCCTGTCAAAGAGGATTTACTCACAACTTATCTTTACCCGTGGCACGGTACTAATACCCTTCTAGCTGCGGTAATAGGTTAGAACCCACCAGTTCAATTTTGGCGCATATTGGTTAGATGATTACCTCTCGCAATTTCAGTTACAGAATCAGGACTGTTAGATACAGTCATTCAGTCTCAGTAATAGAACTTTGATAGATCTTTAGATTTTAAGACTGTTAGATACAGTCAACTTAGAACAGTATGAACCTCAGCTAGTTTCATCAGATTCAAGACTGTTAGATACAGTTACTCATGTTATCAGTATCCAGACTTAGAAATCATGTTATCACAAACTCAGTTAATAGTATATTAATTATATGAAATCCATGTTATCAGTATTCAGTTTTAGGACTGTCAGAAATAGTCAATCAGACCAGTTCTTCATAATAAGAATTGTCAGAAATAGTCATTCCTTTATTAGTAATATGACATTTGTTCCTCAGTATTCAATAGACTCAGTCATTCAGCATCCCAGTATTAGTACTCAGATATCAGTAAATCAACGCTCTTAGAATTCATTAGTCAGCATTATCACGATCTTAGTTATAGTTACATATTCGTTCATGTATTCTCACGTTCATGTTATATAGTTAATTATTATTGTTCATGCATATGAAACCTTGCATTTAGCCTACCTTACTTGCATACCAGTACATTCAACGTACTGATGCATTTGCGCTATGGTGTATTATACTATAGGTTTAGAAGTATGAGCTCCCGAGCATCCTTAGTATATCAGACGTTCAGCAGCCAGACTTGCAGTGAGTCCTTATAATTCGAGGATAGCATGATTATTTTATTAGTTTATCATTTCAGTAGTTTAGAGTTAGTTGGGGACATGTCCCATCAACTCCACAGTTTGTCAGGCAGTTTAGAGGGTTTCAGACTACAGCATGTGCTCAGACAATTTATTTTAGTTTAGGGTATTTTTATACCCCATTACATACATTGTATTATATTCAGTATTACTTTAGTTTTTAACCTTTTGGCCTTATAACTTTAATTCTACATAATTACCATGTATTATTAAGTACTCAGTTACAGATATCTGTCATGGGTTAGCTTGTGGTCCTTCGGGGTCATGAGCACCGTGTAGCATTCTGGGTACCAAATTTAGGACATTACAACACCCTTCTAATTGGGGTTACAAGTTGGACCCCGATCAACTCAGATTGGGGTATATTGATTAACTGATAGCTCCCACAGTTTCAATCAGTATTCAGATATATTATTTCCAGTTTGCTTGTCCAAGTGTCCATGTATTAGTTATTTAGCTATTCAGATTATTTCAGTTTATGTTTACATTTGGTCTTGCATTCTATTTCCATGTTCATGTATTCATGCTCAGATTTCGTGTATATCAGTTAGTCCACATCTGACATACCAGTACATTCAAAGATCTTACCACATACTTTGTTTTATGCTATGTTGTCTTCTAATATATGTTCGAACACCCAGTTTCTTTATCACACTTAGACAGTTCGTGTACCATCCAACTACAGCCTTTGGTGAGTCCTTACTTGTCTAGGACTAGTTATTATATTTATCATGGTTTCCATCATTTTAGTTTATGTTTATTTTAGTATTCAGAGTTAGTTAGGGACCTATCCAAGAACTCTTCATGTTTAGAGGCTATTAGATAGTTTGATAGTTATGTTTTCAGTAAAAAAATTTTAAACACCTTTGTTATTGATTTTATATTCAGTTATTTTATTAAATAATTTACACACAGCATTCTGTTATATACTCTCAGTACCTTACAACTTATGCTAGTTCATGGATTATCTTGGGGTTACTTATAGTAGTAATCACCATGTTATGCTAAAGGGATAGTCTCTGGTCGTGACACTGACACTTAAACCTATAGATCAAGCCTACCCATGACTTTTAGCTAAATTTGGACAAATAATCAAATACCTATACATGAACCCACACCTATTAAGGGATAATGCCAAGTCTCATCTAGACCTAATTAATCTCTAATTATTTCTATCTTCGAAATAGCATTCTCAAAATAACAAAACTTTTAAACTCAAAATCATTCAAGCCAACCCCAATTTTTACTATCATTTTTATTTACTATGCATTATGGGTAAACTCCTATTTGACTTCTAAAACTCTTGAGTATTTAATTCCTTGTCTTCACTCCCTAAGGATTCGACCCCAACCTTCATTGGGCTACTATATTAACAATGATTTCTTACATTCTCAAGGGTATATTTGAGCGTCATCAAGATTTTGGCATTATAGTTGGGAAGAGAAACATAATTTTCATTCTTATAGTTCTTTTGGTCAATTTAGATTAGCCGTAGTATTTATTTTACATTTTTTGTTGTTTTTGTTCTTTATTAGGTGAGAAAAATAGTATACATAATACAATGAGCCAACACGGTAGTAATGTTGGTACTTTTGATTGTCATATTAAGATCGATGATGTGGGTTGAGCTAGTGCTATCCGTATTCTATTGACAGAAGGAAATAAAGTGTTTCACGTTACTAGAGTGATGCCTTATTTGCTTGAAATGAAAGGATTGTTTGGAGGTCAAGACCATGAGGATGCTAATCTACACTTGAAGAATTTTATTGATGCGTGTCTTTTATTTGATATCACCCATAAATATTTTATATGTTTGCATCTTTTCCTATTCTTAATGATGAGAGAAGATATCTTATGGTTGTAGTATTTGTAATCGAGATCTATCACTTCAAGGGTTGAGCTCATGGAAGCATTCTTGGATAGGTATTTTCCTCATCCTCGGATCTTGCAACTACGGTATGAAATTATCACATTTTTCCAACTTAATGGCAAAGCATTATATAAGGCTTGGTAATGATTCAACAATAAGCTAATACAATGCCCAAATAATAAGGTCCTAGACAAAATGCTTATTCATATATTTTATAGGGCATTGGATCAATTGAACAAAATAGTATCCAATAATGTGATTGGATAATATTTATCAAACATCCTCATGATGCTGTGGCAACTTTATTGGATCATGTGATCAAGAAAATTAGAGGTTGACACACAAGAGATACTGAGGTAGCCGTAGAGGCTCCCTTCACATCTTATGTAAGAAAAGGACAAAAGAAAAAGGATGAGGAAAGAGATGTGAACATGGCTAAAGTAAAGACACAACTTGACCATCTTACCAATATTGTAATGGGAGTTCCTTCAGATACAATTAATGTCATTTCTTCTAACAGTGTAAATTCTTATGATGATGAGGTATTAGAGTATCTTGATGAAGAAATTTGTTTCTTGTCGAACCAACCGGGGTTTTCCTACCCTACCTATCAAATATAAGGTGGGAATCAAGTATGGAAGGAAACGGATCATAATAGAGACTGATATTAGAGAGATATAGATAGAGAGTATGACTGGCATGTACCCTGCACATGATAGGGCCAAAGGTAAAGCGTTAAGCTCAGTTGATTGGAAGAAGTTTAAAAGTGAAAATGTTCTTTCTCGTATTTTAATGGGATTTGATAGAAGCAATAAAATGTTGAGAGAGATGAAAAGTGATTTATCTCAACTCACTCAAATGTTCATATCTCATTCGACCTCTATCAAAAAACTTGAAACTCAAGTGGGACAAATCTCTTCTCATCTCAAAGCAAGTCCAAAGGGTGGAGTGCCTAGTGACATGGTTACTAATCCTAAGAATGATGCTCCCATCTTGGCCATTATTACTAAGAGTGGTCAGACTCTTGGTAAAGATGTTGATGATTTAGATGAAGACCCCAATGAAAAAGGAAGAGATAATCAAGCCAATGAAAAGATAAAGTGGCTAGAGAAGTCAAATGATGTAGTTTCAAAGACCAATAGTTAATTGTTGAAAAACCAAAGATAGTTGAAGAAATGATTGAAAGTAAGGAAGCTTTGAAAGTGGTTGATGGTAATTAACAAAAACTGGATTAAACTCCGGTTGTTCCTTTGTCATATGTCAAAATTCCTCCCCATCTAAAGAATAATGAAGATGATACAAAGTTTAAGAAATTCTTGCAAAATTTAGCAACCTATTGATAAATATTCCTTTGTTAGAAGCTTTTTAAAAAATGCTCGACTATGTTAAATTTATGAAGGACTGGGTCATAAAGAAATGAGTCATGAATATTGAAACTATAGAATTAACCCACAATTTTAGTTCCATAATGTCTAGCACAATGGTGGTGAAGAAGGAAGACCCGAGTGCATTCACTATTCCTTGCACTATTGAGTGCATAAGTTCGAAAAAGCATTGTGTGATCTTGGGGAAATAATAAATTTAATGCTATTTATCATGTTCCAAACGTTAATTTTGGGTGCCCCCAAACCAACCATAATGAGGCTTTTAATGGTTGATTGTTCCATAAAGAAGCCTGTGTCTGTGCTATGCAATGTTCTTGTGAAATTAAACTGGTTTATCTTCTTGGCCAATTTTGCTATCTTGTATTGTGTAATAGACTGATATCCCCACCACCCATGGTAGGCCATTATTTGATATTGTACGGGCCTTGGTGGATGTTACATATGCTGAAATAAAGTTTCAAATTAATAAGAAGAAGCGACTTTCAATATATGCAAGTCCATAAAGCAACCAAAGGCTTACAAGTTGTTTCAATAATTGATGTGATTAATGATGAAGTAGCTAGCACCATGGAAGTAGATCTTATGGATTCCCCCTTGGTGGGTGTATCATGTAACTTAGGAAGTAAAGTAATTAAAGAATTCAATGAGGTGGTTGCCTCATTGATCGATCGTGGCTCTTATATTAAAATACCTTGCAAGTCGGATTTTGATTTGAATAATCATAAAAGTCCACCCGCCAAACCCTCTACTCAATGTGAAATTAATTCATTGCCTTCACATATTTGGTATTTTATCTTGGGTAAGAACAATACTTTTCCAATCATTGTTATGAGTGATGTATTACCCCGACAAGTGAAAGCCTCAAAATCTATTGTGAAAAAGTTCATTCGAGCTATTGGATAGACCATAGCGGATATCAAAGGCATTGATAATGTAATTAACTCAAATAAATTAAAAATAAATAGGTATAAAGTTTCTAAGATCGTGAACTGAGAGTTTTGAGTTGGTGATGATGTACTTCTCTTCAACTCTAGGTTGAAACTTTTTGCAGGAAAGCTTAAAACCAAGTGGTCGGACCCATTCATGGTCTCAAATTTCTTTTCAAGTGGAGAAATTCTATTAGACTACCATGAGTGGAGGTGGTTTGTAGTGAAGGGACAAGGCTTAAGCATTACAACTTTGGAGGACCAAGAGCAGCTAAAGTTGCATTGCTACATTGCATGCATCCAAAGTGATGAACAACTGATGTCATTCCATAACAATAGCTAAAGCGCTTCTTAGGAGGCAACCTAAAGTTCATTCTTAATGTTTCAGATACTAATTGTAGTTTGTTTTGGGTGTTTGTAGGTAATATAACAAGTTGGGGTGCGTGAAGGTAGGTTTGAAGGCTCACACCTATGACCCAAACCCAAAATTTTATAAAAACGATCGTGATGCCCATTGCCATGACCTGCCCCCTGGACTGCTTAATGTGTGAGCCAATGCTAACTTATTTGAAGCTTTTAACTCTAAATATTTGGGAGTTATTAAGCAACTTTTATTATTTTTGGTTGCTTTTAATGTGTTAATGCAGATACAAGTGATTGGGGAGGAAACCAAAGGAAAGAATAATAAATCAGCTGAAATCTGGTGTAAATAAGCTGAAGTATAGCTGGCGTTAATTCTGAAGCACCGTCATACATGGGACAGACTGTTAAAGTTGCCGTCAAGCTTAGACAGAACTTTAGAAACTGAGATGATATGTGACGACGTTTAGGATTGGCCATCAAATTGTGACACGGCATCAAAATCGTCGTCAACCAGAAGCAAAAATTACTGATTTCCAGCGAAGTTGTGACAACAGTTGTCATACGCCGTCAAGAATTTTGACACGCCGTCAGGTTTTCCATCTGAAGAGTCAGAAGATAACAATTCACTGGAACCTTTGACAACATCTCGCACACGTCGTCAGACATCTGACACGCCGTCAAGGTCGTCGTCGTCCAATCCGAAGAGAAAACTGAAACTTTAATTTTATTTCCTTATTTAGGGTTGACTATTTAAAGACTTTTTTTAGGGTTTTTTAGGGATCAATCATTAATTATCAGAGAATAACTTCTGAAGAGAAGCACGTAATATTGCTTCATCTTTACCATCCAATATTTTTCTTATTTCTTTTTGCAAAAGCACTTATCAACTATTTTTGGGTTTCTATCTCGTGAGTAAATTGAAGAAACTACTTGTTGTTTTTCATCCATTCATAAGTTTATCCTTATTATGATGAATTCTACTTGTTATTTCGTTCATCAAATCATGAGAGGCTAATTCCATTAGCTGGAGTTATGGGATTCATGGATTAGGGTTTGATAGGTTACTAGGCATTTAACGGATTCAAAGAGTAGTAGGACGTCTTGAAATTCTGTTGTTTTGACTGAAATCTATTGGTTGTAAACATTAGATTATGCCTTAGTTTTTATTCGCTTCTAATGGAGAAATAAACTTGAGGACGTGAATTATCAATAGGGACTCGGAAGCTACCCACCTTCTGTTTAATGATTGATGCCGTAGTTGTATTAATCTACCTAAGATAACATCCTATTGGAAATAGATAATTTATCTAAGTTTGAAAGAATTAGATAATAAATTGTCTGGTGAGGTCGAGAGATAAGTTAGACAGTATCGTCGTCAGGGATAATCTGCTGTTTCTATTTACTTTAAGAATCCCAAGCATTACCTAGTGTCTGTCAATTCCCAAAACCCATGGTGAACATAATTCTAGTTTCCCATTTAGACTGATTTCAACCACTAAAATATTGAAAGTGATAATTAACTCTCTCTGAACCTTCAACCCCATTTTATCCTTTTTATCAATTGTTTGAATTTAACTTGTAGATTTAGTTTCAAACTGGTTTAATCGCCACTCATATTATTCCCTGTAGATTTGACCCCGACTCCAAAGTTGGGTAAATATATTGACGACGAACGCCTTGTACTAAATTGATGTGTAAGTTGAGCATTATCAAGAATAAAAGACTAATTTTTCTACCGATTGAGTCAAACTACAAGCAGTTTGATTGTCTGAGTTTTGGGGATATGTAGGCTGGGCTCTATGATGAAAACTTGACTGCATTCCAACCTCCCCCCCAAATCCAATTATTCTCCAGCTTTTTAGTTTTATCAAAAACTCAAAAGTCAAGAGAGCTTGAGAACTTTAGAAAATCGTCCTTAAAAGTCAAGCTTTATGAACTACAAGTGTCCTGAATTCTCATGTAACCTAAGATATGTAGAAAACCTGATATCGGGGTCCGACCATAACTTCATTAAACTCATGTAAAAATTAATCTCTTTCAAAAATGAATTTGTGGTTGGATAAAAATTAAAAATGTCAAATTCCCTTTGCCCAGGGTTACTTGCATCCATCTTACCCAAAAGGAGAGGCAGTTGTTGACACCTAATTTTTTCCCCCACGTCTTAATTTAACCCTATGTTTCTTCAATTTTTAATAAAGTTGAAATATTTACTTCATCCAGACAAATGCTCTCTAAAATATTTACTTAGATTAATTTTGTCATTTAAGTGACGATTATACATTTTTCGTATTCACATATATGAGATTGTATAAATTTTGTTACTTGAATGAATATTTTTATCAAAGTTTGAGTTTTTTATGGAGATATGCTTGAAAATTAAGTTGAATAGATAAAGTATTGATTTAAATATAATTTATTCTAATAAATAATTTATTTGGATGAATATATATTTAATTTTATTAAATCAAGAAGCTTGAGATTAAAGAAAATATTAATTTGAATCAAATTTCAATTTAATTTAGCCAATCTATTATATTTGGCCATAATTAAAATCAAATTGGTCATAATTGTAATGGAATATGCCAAGTGATTTTTAATTTGGTCAAAATTAAATAAATTTAGCTAAATTTTAAATCCCAATTGGGGTTATATTTTTTATAATCCCAAAATTCCTAAAAACTCTCATAACTCTATCCAATTCCCACTAAAAATAATTTCAAATTTGAAATTCAAAATTTTGTACTAGATTGTACAATTTACTCCTCACCTTATCTTCCACTTCATCTTATCTTAAATTTTAAAATTCCAAAAACACCCCTAAATTCTTTCTCCCACATTGATGGATAAAAAGAATTGAATCCACACTCTTTCCTATAAATACTTTTCTCCCACATTGGTGGATGAAAAAAATTAAATCTCCATCCTTTCCTGTAAATACTACCACTATTTTTGTAGAAATACAAGTCTCAAAGCCTCAAAGAATTGACAAAATTTTGAGCAAATAGATGAAATATTTTTTTAGTGAAAAAAAGAAGTCTCAAGGTTGGAAAAAAACTTTGAGCAAAGAAGTTTTTTTCTAAGTAAGATTTTTTATTTTTCATGAAATTTGCGGCCTAATTGAAGTTCTCGAGTTGAACAATTTCCAGTGTTGATCAAAACTCCAAAGAAAGCTTGTAGTTTTGTTTTGCTGGCCCAAAAAAGAAATCTCTTTGGGAGTCCAAATGAACTCCTTTCCTCTTGTATTTCGTAATGGGCCAATGAGGCCTATCTCTCCGAGTCAAGTTAGAAGTTTTAAATCCAAAGTCAATTATACAACATGCGGGTGCAAGAAGTTGAAAAAACAAGGAAAATGGGTAAAAACCCATTGATGAGGTTATTAAGAGACTTGAAAAGTCTCAATTTTTATTATTGTCTTATTTTTATTTATTCATTCATTTTGCCCTTGAAGACAAAGTTGTAATTTAATACAGGTGAAACGGATTTTGGGCCTCAAATGTCCAAAAACTAGCTTAGGATAGGTTATGGGCCAAAAGCTTAAATATTTAGATTAGGATAGGTGAAGATGAGTGAAAAGCCTAAATTAACTTAGGACACGGTTTATGATTTAGGCTTAATGGCTTAAGTTATTTAGTCTCCCCCTTTCCTCTTTATATGCTAATTGTTCTACGTTTTCTTAGAATTAGTTAAAATCCCCACTACGTCGTCAAAATTTGTTTTGCACAAATCTTGAAGACAATTTTCCTTAATCGTTTTCTTTTCAATAACCAATTTTCCTTTTCAAAGTACGTCAAAAAAGTTATTTTTGAATAGTCCGGATAACCGCAAGTTAGAGTATACTCTTAGTGACTTAACAACCTTTCAAGAATATTAATAGGAACCACTTACTCAGAATTTCTAAACTTTAAATATTTTTTCTTTTTTGAATCTTTTAACTAATATTTTTAGTTTATCTTGATATTTTCGCGAAAATCAAGTGGCAACTCTATAATTTCTTAAATTATTTCAAAATTTTGTTTTAATATTTACAAATAGTTTAAAAATTTGAAAAATAATATTTTTCATACCCTTCAAACCGAAAAGGAGCAAAATAGTGGAGAAGAGTCCGAGATTGATTTTACAGAGGGGCTTACTAAAGCCTATAGGTTGAGCTAGCCAAGCAACTATCCAGAGATGATAAAAAGGCATGACGTTTGGGGATTGTTCTAGATTTTGGGATGATGATGATATTCTCTTTTAAGTGGACCTGGTTAGAGGAGCCCAGTCTGACAAGGTCCCTAGTAAGATAGTACAACCATCGACGTACATGAACCCGAGCACCTAGTGATCCTTAAGGAGTCTTTATATTCCTTTGATTCTCCTATAGTTTTATCATTGGGGACAATGCAAAGTCTTTTAGTAGAGGGTGATACATCTTTATTCTATATTTGATGGTCTGTATTTATTGATTTCATTTGATGGATGGATTATATGGACATATTCTGGTTTATTTTCTTTTTACATTTTGATATTTATTTACATTTTACATTTTGATATTTATTTTAGTTTCACCTTAGTGGGGATTGTATTTTGATGCTTAATTATATAAAACTCTCGTGGAGCTTGTTCTTCATGATTGACATTTCTTTGAATTTGGCCTGTGTTGTGCATTTTAATGATGATGTCAGAGAATACCCTTGTTGAGAATGTTTCATGCACTTAATATTAATGTGATACCCAATTGTGATTGTATTGATATCGATGGTGTATTTTGGGTGATGCCTAAAAAGTTATTACGCATCGTTCTTGTCACATTTAGCATATACGTGTTCAATAAATTCCAAGGTTTTTCTTAAAACTCGGTTCTTTTCCAAGGAGCAAATTTGTTATTTCTTTTCTATCTTTTGTCTTTATTTTAGTTTAGTTTATTTGTCGATCAAAATGGTATTTCACCCATGATGGATGATAAGGCGACATTCTTAGGTGATTTACCTAGTATTTTGAGTAGATTCGGAATAGGCAAAAGTTCAAAAATTCTTTCATAATGTCATTTGCAAAGAGTAGAATGATTTTAAGAAAAAACAAAAGTATAGTTTTGTCTTTGAAAAAGAACAAGGATGTTCATGATCTTTCTCTTGAGTGAGACCACTAAATTCAATCTTTGGCTCTATATTTACAAGAATGAGTCTTTGACTTTGAGTAACTTATTAACATCAAATTGCTCAAATTGATTGGGAGACCAACCTTTTGCTCTATGAGTACGATGCCTTGTGTGGTGATATTTTTGAATAATTCTTGTACATATGTGTAGTATAGAACTTTCCCTAAGTGTATTCAAAGCAAAATACTAGGCAAGCTTGGTTTATAGGATGACCCGAGGTAATTTTTGACTTGTCGTATGGTCAAATTCCCACCTTAACATTATTCCTTAGTAATCCCTTTGAGCCTTTTTCCCATTTTTGTATCTTCTTTTAATGATAACCATGCTATAACACCTAAGACATTTTTGAAAATCTTTCTTTAGGAACTTAACCTCCTTTGATGCATCACATGGTTCTAAGTAAGGTAATATAGGCTTTGGGGAGGGGGGAGGGGCTGTGTAATGGTAAGATTGATTTAAGGGCAGTATAAACTCATAGTTTGGGAGAAGATTGTGATATGATAAGATGAGTTAAGAAAAAGGTTGTCACATCATGTTCTTAAGAGACAAGAAATATGCTTAATGGCATAGTTTAATAGTCTAGCCATAGAATTTAAAGAGAAAAGTAAAACAACTGAGGGGCTATGAAAGGTTTAATGTCAGAACATCTCTTGAAAGAGACAAAGAAGTAAATAAATAAAATGGTGTGTTTGATTTGTTTGGTAATTTCTAAGTTAAAGGTTATGGGAAATAAGGGAAATATTTTGAAGGTGAATAAGGTGAACAATTTGAATTTTTTTTGGGTAGAATGGGATATGCGATTGTGTTGAAGGAGGTCCTTTAGTAACTTGATCTATATAGTCCTTCCCGCACCTTAAACCTTAATTTAGACCCACAAGACCTTGGTGACTCCAAACTAGGTAAGTCAACATTAGTGGTAAAAAGCACAAGGGAAAGCCTATGGTTCTACTTGTTGTACTTGAATTTCTTTGTGAGAGAGTGTGAATTCTTTCAATAGATGATCTTCTTTAATAATTGAAACATCTTGTGTGGTGTGGAGCTGATTCTTGCAAGTGAAAAACATCGGTACTTTGGTATAGAGGGTAGCGTCTTACTGTCGGTTTAGGTAAATAGGCAAGGTAACATGCATTGTGAAAATTGAGATGATCTTTGAAGATTTTGTGTCACCTCTTATAAAGAATTTACTGATTTGAATGGTTTATTTGATACTAAATTGCATCCTTGCTTCATACATGTGTGCTTATTGAAATTTGTTTGTTTGTTAGTTACCATGACATGTTTGAGAGATCTTTTTGTTGATCTTTTCTAGCTTAGATATTTAGTGTAGATTTATTTTGGGTGATTTTGATTCATAAATACCCTATCTCATTGGATTATTCCTAGTTTCTTGAGGACAAGTAATCGTTTAAGTTTGTGGGGGGGGGGGGGGGTGGCAAGTCGTCAATTTGACGACTTGTTCGAAAATTTTAAGCTTGATATATCATGTTTTTCCATTTATTTGGTGTTAATCTCACATATAAGGCTCAATTATGCAAGTAAAATTAAAAATGAAGATGGGTAGGCCATTTAACCCAATGAGATACCAAATACGCAAGAAAAGGAGCATTAAAGTTCACATGGATGTTTTGGGAGGCCACTGGCACACGTAGGTAGCCAATATGGCCAAAACAGTGCCATATTCACCCAAGGTGCGCCCCACCAATAGTGTATCTTCTAAAGAAAATCAACAATATAGTGACATTCTTTTAATAATAGGAAAACGAGAATTTGGGATCCAAGGAGTAGTTTTCAGCTCATTTCCACCATTATTGAATAATTATTGAACTTTTCTTGAGCTAAGAAACATTGGACAAACTCTCAAGTGAATAATTAATAGTTTTATTGAAGATTTAGTTAATTTAAAGAATGGAGATTGTATTCTCTTTACTTTCTATGGATCATTTTGAAAGAGATTTGGATATATCTCTACTTTATCTCTCTATGAGTAGCTAATTCTTCATCTTAGGGTTAAGCTTGAATAGGTTGTGATTAGTGAACGAGTTTTGTTTATTTATCTTCCTAATTAGTTATTTGATATGATTTTTACATTTATTCCTTGTTTAAACTAAGAATTGGGAGTTGCAAACCCAATTACCTTTAAACCCATATCATCCTTGACAAAAGGAATATAGGTGAGGAATGAGTG
Source organism: Capsicum baccatum var. pendulum (assembly GCA_030864225.1). Lineage (NCBI taxonomy): Eukaryota > Viridiplantae > Streptophyta > Magnoliopsida > Solanales > Solanaceae > Capsicum > Capsicum baccatum. The sequence goes on from CM061550.1 coordinate 139,447,089, forward strand.
TGAACAATAACATAAATTAGTACATTTAATAGAATCTCTTAGACATAAGGATGTTAATTGAGGCCATAGATTTGTAAAATTGCTCCACTTATGAGGTTTTTTAGTGGACATATTTGTGATATTTGGTGCTTGATTGACAAATTATCACTAAAACCTCTAGCTCTAGCCTACCCATGACTTCGAACTAAATTTGGACAAATAATTGAATACCCATGCATGAACTCACACCTAATAAGGCATAACCCAAGCCTCATCCACATTTAATTAATATCTAACTATTTCTCACTTTGAAATAGTATTCTCAAAACAACAAAATTGTTAAACTCGAAAACATTCAAACCAGCACCCCATTTTTACTTTCATGTTTATTTACCAATATAAAAAGGATAACTATGTCACATATCCCTACAGTTAATGTGCCTGTCAGAATTGATGTCGCAAAAGGACCATCTACTAGTGTCATAACTTTTGAATCCCAAACATGCTTGAAGCATGGTAGGCCATTGGGTTCAAAGGATTAAAATCCTAGAAAAATAAGCACAAAAAATGATAAAAGTGACACTATAAAACAATCTCATGAAAAGACTTAAAATGTTGTTAATCATGATATTCTAGAAGAAATCACTAAACCTGATGACTCATGTGAATAAATAACATGCAATAACTTCTCGTGATGATAGGATAAGTTTAGATTGAACAAAAATTATTGTGGATAATGTCTTTGCATATAATGTGAGACTTAACATTATGCAAGATAGTGAGGTTCTTGAACCTCTATCAGTCGAGGAATATCCACAAAGAAATGATTGGCCAAAATAGCAAGATACAATTCAATCGGAATTGATCCCACTTGCTATACGTGAGGTTTTTGGACGTATAGTTTAAATTTTCGATGTTTTAAGACCAGTTAGCTCTAAATAAATCTTTGAGCGAAAAATAAATGAGAGAAATGAAATTGTAACCTACAAGGCACGCCTTATTGTACAAGGATTCTCTCAAAGACCTGGTGTAGACTATAAAGAAATATATTCACCTATTATAGATGCAATAACATTTTGATATCTCATCAGTTTAGCAGTACTTGAAAACCTTTAAATACATATAATAGATATGGTTACAACTTACCATTATGGATTCACTAGATAATGAAATTTACATGAAACCACAGAATGATTAAAGATGCCAAAAGCATATAGTTCAAAATCTCAAAAACTTTACTCAAATATTACAAAGTGTCACAATCTAAAAACCAAGGGTCATGATGGAACTTGTTGCGGTAAGTCAAAAAATAAGCCTATCACCCAAATTGATATAAAAAGGGAAATCAAAGCTAAAATCCCATGGCAAGGCTTCTTGATGCGACCTGACCCTAAGACTGGTCGTGACGGGCATCTCAAGCCCTGCATGGATCGGAGACCACCCCCTTAGCCTAACCTCAAGAGCACAATAATAACAATAAAGTGGAAGCAAAATCAAGATAGTAATAAGAAGATGAATCGGTAACTTAAATAAAAACTATGAATCAAAACTACAAACAACCAACCAACCCACATCTGTCCACAATAGCCTCTAAAACTAGAATAGCAACTATGTTGGGATATGCCCCGACTATGACCAGAACAAATCCATAAGTACTGAGTCAATAATGAAATAAATAATGAAATGATAAGGTCTTCCCAAGGATGGAGGCTCACTACTTCTCTATAACTAAACAGACGTGCCTATCCACCAAACACTGCACAGTAGCAACAAAAAAGATTTCAGACCTTACATCATGAAATGATATAGCGTCCTAGGATAGTTAGTGGGATAAGTATTAGCATGTAACTCAGGGAAAGTGATAACATAATTCCATGTTCAAAATCAGTCAAAACCACATGCACGCATTCATATATACTTATATAAGATGTCGGGATAGGGTAAGGATCATGAACATGAGAGTTTTAAAGCCATTAATCTAGAATATGTATCTCTATCCATTCTAAAGACACCCATAGGTTATATAGCTTTAGCTCCCCCTGATAAAAGGGCCCCAGTGTGTGTTAACCGCACGAACAAAGGAAATATTAAGGGAAAACTAAAGTCACCATGGGCAATAACCGTCCTAAATATATATATATATATATATATATATATATATATATATATATATATATATATATATATATATATATATATATATATATATATATATATATATATATATATATATATATATATATATAGTATGTGTGTGTATCAAGCACATTGTCATATAGACCCCTAATGTCGGTAAATATGGTTTCAAGTGTTCGTCTCACCGGGACTTGCACCTTCAAGGTAAGATACACAACCCCCCTGTAAGCCCAAATTAAAATCACTTTGCACATAATCCAACTACTAACCCATGAGTCATTCATTAAGGCATTTACCACCTGGTATCGTCATACCAATATGCTTGTAGGATAAATTAAACATACCAAACCAATCCACATAACCATATCAGCTCCCAAGTTCTATTTAAAATCCAAACCATGGCTGCCAAGGCTATCCAAATCTATTTTTGTATACATTTATCCATTAATGATATGCATTGGGTTCAAAAGTAAGTTAAAGCATGCAATTTCCTATAATAAAAATAAAATTTACAAAGTGGGTTGAGGTTCATGCAATTCCAAGCAAAAATTCATACAATTTGGTCAAACTCATGTCCCCCATTCCAATCATTTAAATAATGAACCAAATCAGTCTCAAAAACATCAATTTAAAGCATGCATAATTAATTCAAAATATGGGACAAGTAATTTAATCAGTAACAACCAAAACCCCTCAACCCATTTTCAAACTTCATAATTTAAAGGACATAAAAACCCATTCAATTGATGCGACAATATAAAATTCAAGTTTAGGGAAGGGAAACATGCCAAAAACACACAAGAAATTGAAGTCAATTTGAAGTTTAGAGCCCGAATGATGAATACACTATGAAACCCTTGAATGTTATTGAGTTTTGAGTTTTATGAGAGTATGGATAACTTTGATCTTTGAAAATTGAAGTAAAAAAGACTTATTTTATGTTTAAAAGTCGTACAAGGGGTAAAGGATCAAAATCCCCTCACCCAAGTGAAAAAAAACAAAACTAGATGAAATTAACACCCTGGAATGGCACACCGTTATTGCGAAAGTTAGCCTCCGTGCCTTGCCAATATCGTGGAGGCTAACCTCTGTGGCACGGTGATATTGCAGAGGCACACTGCCTCGGAGTTCAAAAATTGCGCCGAACCCTTTACAAAAATTCTGACACGTTCCCAATTTACCCTTTTAACATCTCTAAACATAATTTAGGTCAAAAATTGATATCACAACATGAGAGGTTCAAAAATAAATGATCAAAATTTTAAAGGGGTCTTACACTTCTAGAGCGAAGCTGAATGGCACAAACATGCTACTAGCAGAAATTTAATCAAGACACCAAATCAAATCCCAAAACCTAGTGTTGCAGTGTAAGAACTACTAATACTTCTCGAATGATAGAGATATGATATTAGTCCAAAAGGATCAAAATCTATCTTAAAATACTAAATAAGACATAAAAATAGAAAGTATGAGGTAGTAGGGCAACTCCTGAAGCATTAGACATTCCCTACCTCAAATATACTCTAAATGCCGTCTGAGTTTGCTATTTGTGTGGGACACTTATATCTTGATCAACACCAAAAGACGCAGTAGGGATGAGTACGGTCCACTTGTACTCTGTAGGTATCATAAGCCAATTCATTAAAGTAGAAAATAAAACATGTAAACACAAACTATGGGCACGTTACTTGCAAGTAGAAAATTTCTAAAATGGTAGCCCATACCGTCTCCATAAATAGTTCTACTACATAAACATAACAAATACTAATACAAGAAGAAAACATAGATATACACGTACACCAAGTACACGTAGGGGAAAGGAATAAAAATTGAAAAATATCACATCAAGAATAGAAACACATTACAGAATAAGCATAATATATATGCAATACAGTAAAGATGATGATGATGATGAAAATGCATGGGTCATCGCACAACCTCCGTATACACCTACTGAGTTGTGCTCCTGAGGTACGCCCCATAGGGACTCGTCAACCCATATACAACAAATATCCAATACCAATATCCATAACTTCTCTCCAGAACATACATCGGTAAAGGGTTTTAAAGATGCCACATTTTCTATTAGAAAAAACTGATATTTTCAGTATTTCCATGGTGGTAATAATATTTTTAAATGAATATGATATGAGGATGTAATGCTCACAATCAACCAAAATGAGAATATCCAATATACCAACCATGGAAGCCAAAAATCTACTCAATTCAATCAACCATCCATGAACCAATATAATTCATACAATTAAGTGAACATGCAAGAAAGTATCATTGATATCACACAAATCCCAAAATTTAGACTTTTTCCACCAAAAAGAGTGAAATCAAGCATACATATTTTAATACCAGGCCAACAACATCATACAAGACCCCACACGGTCACACATAGCAAATAACGTCTCAAAACCACCAAATATTATCCACATAGGCCCCCACACGGACACATAAATCATCTAAATATATTTTCCCTGATACAACTCCATACTCATAGCATGTTTTTACATTATTATTAACTACTCAATACAATCTAAAGAAAGTTAAGCCATAACCTACTTTGAATGCCAAAACCAGAGCAAATAAGCCTTAGCACTGAGCTTTACCTCATGCACGGACTCGAAATCAGGTAAACCACACAAATAAGAATCTACGCATCAAAAGGAGGCCAAAGATACCCATATTGCCCACTTCTGAATCGAGGTCACAATGGACCCGCAAAATAAGTTTTCTAAAAAAAGAAGGTAAAGTTGGATTTTTTGTTCAGAAGCATATTTTCCCAAGATTAAAGGAACTCATAGGAGAAAACCCAAGTGAAAATGAATTAAAATTGGGGTTTGAATTTAAGAAATGCTATTTTGGGCCTTCCAGGCAAATATCCCCAATTTCCACTTTTAAATCTGAGTTTAAACAAGATTTAAATGATAGAATCAATGAAAAGTAGTTGAAATAGGAGTTTGGAGTTTACCGAAGCTTGAAAATTGAGGAAATTGCCTGAAAACCCTAAAACTCAAAGCCCAAATTCAAAGCTTTAGACTCAATGGAGATGTCCAAATTCTAAAAAAATATTGTTTTAACAGAATTGACCCCCGAGAACTAATTTACAGTTGTCTGAATAGAGGCTCGAAATGAGATAGAAAAGCCATAAAACCAGACAAACCATGTTACCAACCAAAAATCAGCATCACAGATCTACTAGATAGTTCATTTTGCCATCCTACGCACAAATAAAAAGATGTTGATCGAGGTTAGCTAATAAGCCTTTAGGATAATCAAAAACCACAATCTCGCACAAATTACACCAAAATGCATTGGGAACCTTGTCAATCATCCCCACACCTCAGAAATACCATAATGCCATCACGAGAAGGGGTAAAATAGTCAAATCATACAAAAATAAATATTTCACACAAATCACCAAAAATTAGGTTATTACACCATCCCCACTAAGCATCTAGTTTGTCCTTGAACTAAAGGCAATAGAAATACCTTAATCATCCAAAAGATGGGGATAACTACTACACATATTTGACTCAACCTTCCAAGTAGCCTCATCTTTTGGTCGATGGCTCCACTAGACATTAAATAATAGAATAACCCTAGAACGCAACAGTCTAACATCCCTATCTATAATGGAGATGGGTTTTTCAATAAAAGTCAACTACTCATCTAACTGAACTGAATCCAAATGCCAAAGCATAGAAACATGAAAGAAAAGATAAAAAGATGATAAATCTAGGGCAATGCTAACTCATAATCCATATCCTAATAGTTCGAAGGATCTAAAAAGGTCTAATATACCTTTGGTTAAACTTGTCTCTCTTTCAAAACCTCATCACACCCTTTATGATTAAAAAATGAAGAAAGACACTCGCCAATACTGAATTTCAAGGCATAAAGTATACAACCCGTACAATATTTCTACCTACTCTAAGCCTCTCGAGGTCGATCCTGAATGACCCAAACATTATCTATAAACTCACAAAGTAGGTCCGCACCTCAAGGACTAATATTAAAAACCTTAAACTAACCAACCAGAGAGCGATAATGCCTACCATACAAATCCTCCAAAGGAGTCATCTTAATACTGAATGGTTGCTATTATTATATGCAAGCTCTGCCAAAGGTAGATGTTGCTCCCACTGGCCTAAAAATTCCATCACACAAGCACAGAGCATATCCTCCAAAACTTGAATAGCTCTTAGTCCACTCCGACTGACTGTCAATCTGGGTGGAAATGTTGTACTAAGATCCACTCAGGTACCCAACTCCTCTTGAAAAGTCTTCTATAAGTAAGAAGTGATCACTGAATCTCGATCTAAGATGATGGACACTAGCACACCATGAAGATAACTACCTCACGAATGTTGATACAGGCAAACCTCTCAGCACTGAAAGAAACCTAAACCAAAATAAAGTGAGTAAATTTGGTCAATTGATCTATGATGATCCAAAACCTATCAAAACCACAAAAAATATGAGACAACTCAGTCACATAGTCTATAGTAATCTATTCCCATTTCAACCCAAGAATGTGTAACATCTTAAGCAAACCACCAGATCTCAAATGCTCGATCTTCACCAGATGGCAATATAGCAATGAGCTATAAAACCCCCTACATACCATCTCACCAGTAATGCTACCTCAAATCCTAATACATCTTTGTCAATCCTGGATGGATGGAATACCTAAAATAATGAGCCTTTTCCAAAATCTATCTAATCTAATTACCCACTCTCAGCATACAAAATTGGCCACCAATCCTCAATACACCATCTAGATAAAGTGAGGAATCTTTAGACTCACCTCTTAATCCTTATCCAAAATCACACTCAACCCAACATCATCAAACTAATGAGCCTATTCTACTCCCTCAATAAAAACCTAGCCTTTAAGAATGCCAAAACACACCCAGGTGTCAAAACATCAAGCCTAACTATCTGGTTAGCCAAAAATTGAACCTTTAAGTACAAAGGCCTCTCTTGGGTAAAAAGATATGGAAAGCTACCCAAGCTAGTCGACTTCTATCTCAACGCATCCATAACTACATTGGCCATGAACGAATGGTAGAGAATAGTCAAGTCATAATCCTTAAGAAAATCAAGCCAATGGCGCTGCCACATATTAAGATTTCACTGGGTGAAGAAGTACTGAAGGCTATGATTATTCGAGAAAATCTCACAATGAACTCTATACAAGTAGTTCCTCTATAATTTCAAAGCAAAAACAACCGCACACGACTCCAAATCATGGGTAGGGTAATTCCTCTCATGGTGCTTCAATTGATGAGAAGCATAAGAAATCACCTTACATTCTTGCATCAACACAACACCTAACCCAACACCAGAAGTATCACAAAAGATGGTAAAACCTATTCCCTCTTTGTCTAAGGTCAAGATAGGAGATGAAATCAACAAATCCTTGAGCTTTTAAAAGCTCACCTCACAAGCATCAGATCATTAAAAGGAAATTTTCTTCTGAGTTAACTTGATCAATGGAGCTGCAATAGATGAAAAACCCTCAACAAAATGTCGATAGTAGCCTGCTAAACCAATAAAACTCTGAATCACAATAGGAGACGAAGGCCTATTCTAATCATGAACCACTACCAGGTTGACAATAATACCATCCTTAGTCACCTTATGACCCAAGAAGGAATCAGAATCTAATGAAAATTCACACTTGGAGAACTTAGTGTACAACTTCTCATCCCTCAATCTCTGAAGCACAATCCACAGATGCTCCTCATGGTAGGCCTCACTTTTGGAATAAACCAAGATATCATCAATAAGTAAAATGACAAAAGAGTAGAGATACGATTAAAAAAAACAAATTCAACCACTCCATGAATGCGGTTGGGCATTGGTCAACCTAAAAGACATGACCAAGAACTCATAAGGACCATACCGAGTTTGAAAATCAAACTTTAGGATATTCAAAGATCTAATCCTCAACTAGTGATACCCAGACCTCAAATCAATCTTCAAAAACACCAAAGCACCCTGAAATTAGTCAAATAAATCATCAATATAAGGAATAAGATACTTATTGTTAACCATCACTTTATTCAACTGTCAATAATCAATATAAATATGCATAGACCCATCCTTTTCCATCACAAATAAGTTGGGTACACAAAAATATGATACACTAGGTTGGATAAATCCTTTACCCAATAACCCTTTCAACTGATCTTTTAATTTTTCCAACTCTGTTGGGGCCATCCTATAAGAAGGAATAGAAATAGGCTTAGTTCCCAGCTCGACATTAATAACAAAGTCTATATTATAATTCAAAGGCATTCCACATAAATCCATATGGAAAAAATTTATGAACTCACAAATAACACAAACAAAATCCAAGGAAGAAGGAAAAAAACACTAGTATCAAGAATATAAGATAAATAGGACAAACATCCCTTCTCTACCAAATGATGATCCTGAGGGAAAAATATGACTCTCTTGGGATCCAAATTAAGCACACATTCCAAGCTAGCTGTAGCACACCCGACAAAGCTAAAGTCATAGTTTTAGCATAATAATCTAGGACAACATGTTAAGATAACGACGCCATACCCAAGATTATATTAAAATCTACCATGTCAAGGATAATCAGATCTACCCAAGTGTCACACTTAGCAAAGAACACAACACAAGATCGACACACTCGATCCACCACTAAAGAATCTCTTATGAGGGTAGATACATAGATAGGCATATCAAGAGACTCATAATATGAATCAATACTCAAAGTAAAATATGCAGACACACAGAATAAAGTTGGTCCCAGATTAAATAACATATGCGCAGATCTAAACCAAATAAAGACAATACCTATGATGAAAACATCGAAGGCCTTAACGTCTAGATTGGAAGGTATAGCGTAGCTCTTACCATATACATGACCTGACTGAGTATCCCCATAACCTTTATTGTGGGTACCACCACCTTTGTTTCTCGCCCTTTTAGTAGAACCTCTATCTCTTAAATCCAATATAGCAGTAACTCTAAAAATATAATGCGGATAGTCCTTGGGCAAATAGCCAATCTTATCACATATATAGAAAATCCTGTGGCCAGATTTAAAAGGAGGTATGGCTAAACTAGGATGACATCCTGAAGCTGCCGAACTAGAAAACCCACTACATGAACTTTGCAAGGCTACCTGCACTGGTCTACTATGATACCTACAGAAACCTTTAGAATCTCTACCTTGAGAAGTATGACCACTGAACTTGCCTTAATGGTGCATCTTCTTTGCGCCTTCCTGTGATGCTCGAAGAATAGACTCAATTTTCTTAGCATAATCGATAATACTCTAAAATAATGCCCCATACACTACTATCTGAATCATAGAAAATTGAAGAGAAACATCCAACTCCTTCATGAAGTTCTGAATCTTCTCAGACTCGATGGCAATATCAGAATAAGATTTCTAGACAAGGCATGGAAACATGCTCATACTCAGTAACAGTCATAGAGCCCTACTCCAAGTGATTAAACTCATCTCTCAACTAATCTTCCAACTAAAAGGCACAAACCAGTCCAAAAAGACCTCAATAAACTGCTCCCAAGTCATCTCTAGTGAACCAAGTAGTTGGAAACCAATAAGAGACATCCATCAATCTCTGGTTGTATCTCTCAACTGATAAGTTGTATCATAACCCCATGCAAATTGATCAAACTAGGTTATGAAACTTATCATGATAATCCATTAAGAACTCATAGGAATCCTCTCCTACAATAGCAATGAACCTAGGGGGACCCAAATGAGATAAACTCTCAAGCCTCTTTAATCTTTAAAGACATAACTGTACTCAAAATAATAAGAGGCATAATAAATATGGTTGGTTAAGAACCCATTTGAGGAGGCAACATAAAAAACATTAAATTACAGATCTTCGAATATCATACTCAAATACAGGCACTGAAGGGGGAATAACAATTGAAATATGTGGAGTACCATAAGTAGATATCGATATAATAGGAAGATCCATACTTGGGATCGAAGGAATACCATAAGAAAACTTTGTCACGGATAGTGGTACCATACTCAGAGCTGGAGGAACACCAGATGCACTCACACGAGCACCCTCTAAATAAGTTAACAGCTAAATAAAAAATCCCTTTAAAACTAGGGTAGAGAACTCTGTGGGATTGAAGTAGGCCCTATAACTCCAACAAACTCAACCTAAGGCTCAAGGAAGAGTCCCTTAATATTGTCTTTGGATGGGTCAGATCCTCATGCCCGTTTTCTACCTTGGCCTGTCTATGACTCACAACTCACCTTCTAGAATATGCTCTCTCCTCTAATAATAGATCAACATCTCTAGCCTTACTGGATTTAGTCCTTACCATCTACATAAAAAAGTGTAAAATATGACTTAGAATACAATGTGTGAAAGATTTTACACTATAAGGAACAAAATAAGGGTGTTTCTTAAGAATATCTCATAGCCTATTGAAGATATGTATGGATGTCTATGTACTAATCTGTGAGACTCTACTAGACATGTTGTTTTTAAACTGATAAGAAGTCACGACCCGAGGCTATCATCTAGTCGCGGTAATAATGCTTACGATCATAAGTGACCGTAAGATAACCCATGAGCTAGTACCTACTATGAACACTAAATAAAGTAACAAAATACACATAAACATAAATCAACTATCAATACCATAAATTTTAAATATTGAAACATGATTAAATCATAGATCTAAAATATTTGAAGACATACTAAAAGACTGATAAAATGATTAACTATTTGAATGTCTGAAAAGCCTCAATTAACTGACTATGGAGTTTGATGGGACAAACCCCCAAATAACTCCGACTGAATAGAAATAGTGAACTACTGAGATAAACTAAAATAAAAAAATCATATCCTCGATAGATAAGGAATCACCACGACTGCTGTAGCTGATAAGATGAACTGTCTAAGCATAGTCAAGAAACTGTTCATCCAAACCTATGATATAGGACATCATAGCATGAAGAAAAGTATGAGGTCAATACTTTGAATATATTGGTATATGAGATAAGGTTACGATGAAATTCAAGGGTTAACTGTGCATGAAATAATAATTGGCTGAATAGCATGAGATAACTGAGTATGCATGCATGAAAATTGAAATACTAAAAATGCAAGACCAAGCATATAATGTTTCAAAAACAATTTGTAAACTGAGTGACTGAAATCTGATAACTGAATAATTGGAAGTCTGTTGCTATGGTCAAGCAAACTTGAACTAAATTCTATACTGAATACTGAACTGAGACTGTAGGAAGTATTATCTAACCAATATGATCCAATCTAAGCTAATCGGGTCTAACTTGTACCACTGTTGGAAAGGTGTTAGTACCTTACCATAGGTACTAACACATAGTTGTGTGGATCTACTCAACTGGTGTCCTGAAGGACAAGGGAGTAAGTCCTAAACTGAAAGGTGATGCCTAAAAGAATGTCAATCCTACGCTGGCGGGTGATATATCAAATAATATTAGTCCTAAACTGGTGAGTGACATATCATAAACCTATGCTAGCTACGTAGTTTTAGAACTTACGTACTGCTTCTAGGACCCAGTCCTAGCTAGTGGGTGAGTTTGCATCCCTAGGTTCACTCGGTGCTAAATCATAGTCCTAACTGAACTGACACTGATTACTGGATTGAACTAAGCTTAACTGAACAAACAAATGATCATTAATAACTTGACTGAGATAAAGCTCATGGTATATCTAAATTCATTCTAAAGATACTGAAATGACAAAAACAGCTAAGTATCAGGAGTTCATAACCCTCCAACATTGAATGGAAATAATAATACGGACATATAAAAGCCTTAAAACCATAGTAGGGGATCATTGTTCAAAATCCAACACTTAGGCATTTCATCAAACACATGAGAGTCATGAACTTAAACATGGGAATGGGTAAATAATATGAAAATAACGTATTTACAATACTAAAATCATGAGTTAAGGATTTAACATGAAAATTTCATCATTTAAACATGTAAGGGCTCATTCTATCAAAACACTTTTAAGCACAATACATAAATCCAAATGAATAAGATCTTTATGGGAATAATTCATAATAAACATGTAAAATTCATCATTTAAAATAAAAAAATAGATTCTTGGACTCCATGGGTGGAAAGAAGTCATGGATGAATATCACACATACCTTAAAAGCTTAAGCTTGAAAGAAGAATACCAATCTAGAAGCTTTCTTGAAGGTTCTTGGATTTTTGAAGCTTGAATTCTTGGTTTTCTTGGAGAGGAAGGAATAGAATTTGATGATCTTAGGGAAAATGTAGGGTTTCTTTAAGAGGACATTGTAGAATATGGGAAAATAATGCCCTAACTGAAGCATTAAGTCGTGGATTTATGAATTGGGTTGAGGGGAAAAGACGTAACCACCCCTTAGAAAATCAAATTCACAGTTGGAACATGGTTTAAAGGGATACCGCGATGTGATGAGTAGTCAATTGCTATAGGCACCACAACACGATGCAAACATGGTGAGCTGCTAGAATCTAAATCTAAATATGACCCAATCCTCATCTAAAAAATCCAAAACTTCCCTGAGACATGCTCCTTACACACCTGAACATGAATAAACTAAAAATTCTACGTCTCAGGGTCAAAAAAACCCATATAATAACCTTTGAAATTAAGAGGCCTTAAAAATGACTAATTTCCCAACACTTAAACAAATTTTCAAGCTTTAAGCCTCCTAAACATGCAACTAGGAGTTGAACTGAACTAAGAAATGTATGGGTTATTACAATATCTCCCTCTTGGGAACATTAGTCCTCAAACGAGACTGATTAAGCTGAGAATACTAAGGAAAATAAAATCATGCACTAAATATGCATAACTAAAAACATGATTACCTGACTGAGTCTGAAACATAATACATGACTGAACTGAAATCATGACCTGAACTGATTCCTTGAATACATGCAATTGCGTGAGAATGGTTGTAAGGTTAAGATAGAAATCAGAGAGTCATCTTATGAGTAAAGCATTTCCTCAGGCTAGATCTAGTTTCATGAAGAAAAGTTTAGAGGTTGAAGACATGAAAACTCAGGTTATTATAATATCTCCCCCTTAGGATAGTTCGTCCCCCGAACGAAAGACTGAGATAATGCTCGAGGCACTTATAAATTAAATCAAGAATGAATATCTAAATCTAAATCATGATGCATAAAATGAACTATATTAATAGTTTACATGGATGTGAACAAACTATATCTTAGAATGGCAATATTCATAAAACTTCTAATAGTAAGACTAGATCGAAAGATGGAAAAACCATAGGAACTTGTCTATCTGACTACTAATCTGAAAATTTGTCTATACAGACTGAATTATACTAAAATTTTATACTCAATTGGAGTATTTACTCAATGCTTCTTCTAAGAAGTTATAATAACAGTAGGAAGCGAAGAACTTAGGCATGATCTGAATAAGATATATGAGTAAGGACTCTTAATATGGCTGTAACTCCATAACATGGAACATAGACCTATGAAACATAAAATGGAATTGCTACGGCTAAGATAATGACACTGCTGCGCTCAAGCTTAGACATACTCCTCAAATACTCCGTCAACTATACATTCTGCTTCAATACCACAATTCACTTAAGGTTACTGAAGATATTCACATGGGCACTAATAACACTATCTACTGAAGTCTGAGCTGAACTAAATTCTCTCAATAGGTTTAAGCCTACTCGAATCTATAAAGTACACCCATATCACTATAATACTAGTCAAAATTATAAATTCAATACGCCTTGCATTTTCAAAACTTCTTACCTCAAAAGTATTTCTTCTTACCACTCCAATGACTAAATTTAACCTCTTAATAGGAGGGCACTAACATACAGTGCACCTATCTTCTTATATACACAAACATGATTTTCAAGCCTATAATCATAACCACAGATAAACTTCTAGGCAAATAACCAATCAAAGCATCTTTTGCATACTCTCCAGTACTTCAATCATTAACAACTCCCATGCGCTATTCTTAAGAAAATCACATAAAATTTTTTAACTAACCATGACATATATCACAAACTTGGCCTCAATATTGCTCCATACTTATAATCTTAGATCAAACCAGCATACAACAATATGTCCTTAACATGAAATATTGACTCTGTCCCATCTAAATAACTATTCATCACCACTACTATTTCATAAAAAGAGGCCACTGAAAGGTTACAACATAAGTACCTGAAGCATGAAATAATACTATGCCTAACTTGGATGCTTAACTGAGCCCTAAGAAATAGAGTATCCACGACCTGGATTCAATTCAGAGATAAAAACTGAGGATATCCATAACATAATCTAAATTTTGTTGATCATTAGGAGCGTAACATGAGTACTGAAACTGAACATACTGTAAATCATGAGCACATGAGTCATGAGCTGCATGAACTGAGTTTGAAGTTCCTAAATTTCATAGAGTATGATGCATACAGCTGTGCAAATTAGAACTCCTTATACTAAGAACTAGAAGCATACATGATTCTAATAAAAGTGCATATGTATGAGTTATGATCATGGGGCTGACATGTAAGGCTTGAGTATATATCGTGAGGACTGAAGTACAAAATTTGCACTGAGATAAGAATGGGTCGGGCATCTTTCTCCCCTATCGATGTTTTATAATATACTGGCATCACTACTGGAATCTGAGAGCCTAACTTGGTTACTTATTCTATCATCTCCTAATTAGCTATAAGCCATCACTTTAAGTCTGTGGACCCTTTTAATAAACTCTAAGTTAAACTACAATCATTTTGCTCTAGAGTCTGAGATATAAAAATACATATAAATAATAAACTCAACCTAAAAGACTATACCTGAAAGTGTAAAAACCCACTGCTAATACTCTTTTGTGAGATATAACTCTTAAATTTTTATAGCCCTAATAGTCATCACATAATAACTTAAACACTGATTAAGTTGGAATCTTTATGAGTATCACCATACCATGAGTTCACACTATCAAGAATTTCAACGCTAGCTTCTATTTGCTTAATCTTCAAAGATTCAAACTTAGATTCTAACACTAAATATGGATATCCACAAACCATTAATGAAACACACTAACATCTTTCATGGTCTACAAATATCACATTTCTAAGTCACACCCATATTATCATACTTAATTTTGAATCAATAAATATAAATTCTTGCATACACTATTTCAAGCCTTCTAGTTCACCTATCATACAACTAACCCCATGGATACCATATCTACTAAATTTAGATAACACTATCCCCACTTTACTACTGCTGAACTTCTAGGCTCATGCTTCTAACTCTAGATCATATGCTATCACAGGATTCTGAGAAGGGATCTAAAATCATATCCCTTAGATTTCATCTTTCTTGCTCTTAGATAAAAATGTTCTGACCCCTAAGCACTGAGGTACTCCTCCCCTAATTAATAGCTGGTTCGTTAGGAAACTAAAAGTGAATGACTCTATTTCTACAGTCAACTGAAGCATAGCATGAATAAAGCCAATCCATGCCGAGAGTGACATCAAAATGAATCATCTCTAGTTCTACAAGATCTACTGAAGTGACTCTTTGAGATACTGTAACTGAGAAGCTTCTATATACCCACCTGGCTATGATACACTTACTCACTGGGTAGACACTGAAAAATGATCTACTAATGTTTCTAGATTAACATCAAAATTAACATATACATAGGGGTTTCAAAAGAAAGTAAGGCTCCAGGGTCTAGTAAAACATAAACATAAAGATGAATGACTTGTAACGTACCCATAAACACATAAGAAGAACTTTCCTAATCATGTTGGTACTGGAGTGAAATCAAATTATTCTGGCATTGACCACTGGTGGCACTTAAAGCGGCACCCTATTGAGTCAGATGACCTGCTGGAGCTTATGATAGATTAGACTGCCCCTACTGATTAGCCCTCGAGCAGTCCCCGACCTTATGGCCTGGTTTTCTGTATCTAAAACACACACCATTACAAGCCCTACACACACCCTAATGATTCCTACTATATCTCCTGTAGAATGGATTAGTACAACTACTATTTATGCTACCGTGGGGCCTATAGCCTAGCGCTCTATCCCAATTATAATTCCTGAACTTTGGCACTAATGCACTAGCTGAAGAAGGAGCCGGGGCTGACAATTTTTGGTAGAACTAGGAATGGTTACCAATCTCTAACCTTAAGTTTAAACTACCTATTTTGGCCCTCTAATTCTCTCTGGTTTTCTCCCTATACTTCTCTTTCTCACTCTGCTGATCCTGAACCATAAGCCTAAATAGGACAACAACCTACTGATCATTCTGAACAAATATTGAATGAGCTAAGGTAGTGAAAGTAGCTATGAATTTGGAATGTGAGACATGCTCTTTAGAAGATCTTCCTGAACAGGCGAATGTGCAGGTTGCTTCTCATTTCTTCTTTCATTATTTCTTTTGAGAGGCATTGTCTGTAAACCAAAGAAAAAATGAGTCAAAATAGAGCTTTAAATAGAGCTTAGGATTATTCACATAACATGGATACAAAAAGAAGGGAAACATTTCCTAAAATGTCTTTTAGCCTCCTACCTATAAGTGTGGCAAGTTTCACACCCATGTACAAGACTCTACTCAACACGGTATTTCACACTCCGTAGGACACTATAAAGCCTTAGGATCTGATACCAAGTTTTATCATGACCCAAGGCTACCCCTTAGTCGCGATGTTAGTGTTTATGGTCACAAGTGACCACAAGCTAACCCACGAGTTGATACCTGCTGTGAGCACTGAATAAAGTAAAAAAATACATATGTGCAGAAATACACTATCAATGGAATAAGGTTTAAACACTAAAACATAATTAAATAATAAATATAAAATATCTAAAGACATACTAAAAAACCTGATAAAATGACTAACTATCTGAATGTCTGAAAAACTTCTAACTAACTGTCTGTGGAGTTGATGCTAAAAACCCCCAACTAACTCCAACTAAATGGAAATGCTGAACTAATGAGATAAAATAAAATAAAAGAATCATGTCCTCGATAGATTAGAATTCACCATGACTACTGATGCTAATAAGCTAAACTATCTAAGTGTGGTCATGAAACTATGCATTTGAACCTATGATATAAGATATCATAGCATGAATAAAAGTATGTAGTTAGTAGTTTGAATTTACTGGTATATGAGATAAGGTTAGGCTGTAATGTAAGGGTTAACTGTGCATGAAATAATGACTGGACGAATAGCATGAGATAACTGAGTATGCATGTATGAACACTTAAATACTGAGAATAAATACCAAACATATAATATTTCTGAAATAATATATAAACTGGTTTACTGAAATCTGATAACTAAATAACTGGAAGTCTATATGCTATGGTCAAGCAAACCTAAACTAAATTCTATACTGAATACTGAACTGAGACTGTAGGAGGTATCATCTAACCGACATGCTCTACTCATGCTATGCCTAAGTTAATTGTAGAAATAGAATAGTTCATTTTTAGTTCCCAAATGAAGTAGTCCTTGAATGGAGGGGTAGTACTACAAATCTTAGAGGTCAGTTGATTTCATACCTTAGAGCAAGAAAGATGATATCGAAGGGGTGTATTTACCTTTTTGTTTAAGCCAAAGACTC
Source organism: Capsicum baccatum var. pendulum (assembly GCA_030864225.1). Classification (NCBI taxonomy): domain Eukaryota; kingdom Viridiplantae; phylum Streptophyta; class Magnoliopsida; order Solanales; family Solanaceae; genus Capsicum; species Capsicum baccatum. Next base: position 139,464,898 of record CM061550.1, read on the forward strand.
AAATTCAGAAACTCCAACTCTTGAGTTAGTTAAAGCAGTGAGGGGGTTTCTTGATATGTTCCCTGAAGATCTTCCTGGAGTTCCTCCCAAAAGGGAAATCAACTTCAGAATAGACCTTTTCACAGACACTCAACCCATATCTATTCTGCTATATAGAATAGCTCCAGTAAAACTCAAGAAGTTAAAAGAATAGTTAAAAGATCTCCTAGATAAGGGATTCAATAGATCCAGTATGTCTCCATGGTGTGATCCTATTCTATTCATGTGTAAGAAAGACAGTTCACTCAGAATGTGCATAGACTACTATCAGTTGAAAAAGTCACAGTCAAGAATAGATATCCACTTTCTAAAATCGATAACTTGTTTGACCAACTTTAGGGTGCCATCTATTTTTCCAAGATAGACCTCAGATCAGGCTATCATCAGCTCAGGGTCAGGGAATGTGACATTTCAAAAATAGATTTCCAAACACGGTATGGTCATTTCGAGTTTCTAGTCATATCCTTTGGTCTCACGAATTCCCCAACAACCTTTATGGACTTGATGAACCAAGTGTTCAAATAATACATGGAAATTTTCATCATAGTCTTTATTGTTGACATTCCAGTTTACTCCCATAGTGAAGTGATCATATAGACCATCTTAGAATAGTGTTACAAACTCTTAAAGATCACTAGTTGTTCACTAAATTTAGTAAGTGTGAATTATGGCTAAGATCAGTAGCTTTCCTATGCCATATTATTTCTGGTGATAGCATTAGGGTTGATCCTCAAAAGGCCGAGGTGGTGAGAAACTGGTCCAGACCCATTTCTCTATCAGACATTAGGATTTTGTTGGGTTTAGTTGGCTATTACCATTGGTTTGTTGAAGGGTTTTCTCCTATTACATCCCCCATATCCATATTGACTCAGAAGAAAGTCAAGTTTTAGTGGTCAGATTCTTGCAATAAGAGTTTTCTGGATTTGAAGACTCGACTCACCTCAGCCCTAGTTTTGACTCTACTAGATGGTTTAGATGGGTTTGTGGTGTACTGTGATGCATCCAGAGTAGGTTTGGATTGTGTCCTCATACATAGAGGTAAGGTTATAGCCTATGCCTCCAGACAAGTTAAAACCTATGATAAGAGTTACCATACTCATGATCTTGAGCTAGCAGCTGTAGTATTTGCCTTAAAGATTTGGAGTCATTACTCGTATGGGGTAAATATAGATGTGTTCACATATCACAAAAGCCTTCAGTAAGTGTTCTCTCAAAAGGACTTGAATTTGCATCAGAGAAGGTGGTTAGAGCTATTGAAAGATTATGACATGAGTGTTCTGTATCATCCAGGAAAAGACAATACAGTGGATGATGCTCTCAATAGAATATCTATGGGTAGTGTTGCTTATGTTGAGGATGGTAAGAAGACATTAGCTCAGGAAGTTCATCAGCTTGCTTGACTAGGCGTCTGCTTAGTCAACTCAACAGAGGGTAGTGTGTGGGTGCAGAGTATCACTGAATCATCTTTAGTTTCTGAGGTGAAGGAAAAGAAGGATAGAGATCCCAGAGTAGTTAAGTTAAAAGAATCAATCAGAGATTAGAAAGTGGAGGTTTTCTCCTAAGGGGGATATGGTGTTTTGCATTGTCAGGGTAGATTGTATGTGTTTGATGTATAAAATTTGAGGCAACGAATTCTTGGAGAACTGCAAGGTGCGCATTACTCTATTCATCCAGGGGCCACAAAGATATACCATGATTTGCAGGATATCTATTAGTGGAGTGGGATGAAGAGGGATATTGCAGAGTTGATAGCAAAATGCTCTACATGTCAGCAAGTTAAGATTGAGCACCAGAAGCCTAGTGGGTCCATGCAGGATTTTAGTATTCCCACATGGAAATGGGAAGAAGTGAACATGGATTTTGTGACAGGTTTTCCTCGTACCCATCATCAATATGATACTATTTGGGTTATCGTAGAAAGGATGACCAAATCAGCTTATTTCTTGCCAGTCCATACCTTTTACACAATCGAGGAGTACGCCAAACTCTATCTCAGAGAGTTGGTTAGGTATCATGGTGTTTCCTTATCTATCATCTCAAATAGAGGTACCTAGTTTACTTCTCACTTCTAGAAGGCATTCCAAAAGGGTCTTGGTACCCAAGTCCACCTCAGTACACTTTCTACCCTCAGACAGATAGTCAAGCATAAAGGTCCATTCAGACTCTTAAAGATACGTTGAGAGCATGTGTAGTTGATTTTAAAGGTAGTTGGGATGACCACTTGCCTTTGATTGAATTTGCATACAAGAACAACTATTATTACAGTATCTAGATGGCTTCGTTTGAGGCTTTTTATTGGAGGAGATATAGATCTCCAATTGGTTTGTTTGAAGTAGGCGGGGCTTCGGTAGTAGGATCTGACTTAGTATTTGATGCGTTAGAGAAGGTTCAGTTGATTAGAGAAAGACATAGAGTAGCCTAGAGTTGACATAATTGAATCTGGATGATTGGAGAAAGAATCTCGAGTTTGAGGTCGGTGATTTGGTGTACTTGAAAATCACTCCCATAAAGGGAGTGAAAAGATGTGGCAAGAAAGGGAAACTCAGTCCTCAATATATAGGTCCCTTCAAAATTTACAGTCATTTCAGATTGGTAGCTTACGAGCTTGAGTTGCCTTCAGATCTATCTTTAGTACACCTAGTGTTCCATGTCTCTTTATTGAAGAAATGTATTGGTGATCCAGATGTAGTTGTTCCCTTAGAAAGTGTGGATGTTCAGAACAATCTTTCCTATGAGGAACTTTCAATCAAAATTCTTGATCATCAAGTTCGTAGGCTAAGGAACAAAGAGGTTCCACTAGTCAAAGTTCTTTGGTGAAATTCATCCATTGAGGGAGCCACTTAGGAAGTAAAAATAGATATGCGAACCAAGTACCCTCATCTTTTCTCTGATAATTTAGATTCGATTTAAGGTACTAATCTTCTGAAGATTTCTCACTATCATGCATAGTTTCAGTTGCACATCATGTTCATGTTAGTCGTGTAATTATAAATCAATTAAGTCATGCATTCCATGCATCAGATATTCATGTTCAGTATGTAAGCTCAGTCCATCACTTTTACTCAATTTAACCAGTCTCATTCGAGGATGAATGATCCCAAGGGGGAGATATTGTTATACCCCATATTTTCCTAGCATAAACTAAGTCCCAATACATAAGTATTCATCTATAAAATTTTCGAAAAACTCATTAATTTTCATCTTAGAGCATGCCATTGTGTAGAAATTCAATTAGCTTTCCAATGATATAAAATTCGTCCAAATCCAATAATCGAGTAAGAAGTTATGGAGATTTTAGTTTCAGTTGTTAAACACTGTCATTTTGACCCTTAACGCATTACAGAGCCAGTCTAAATGAGAATTATCAATTTCCAGTATGGTACTATGATGTTGGCACATTGCACCAAGGACCCAGTTCACGTTTGACAATTTCCTGTGAGCCTCTGCGATTATGGCACATCACGAAGGTGGCCAAAATGGCATTTCAGTGAAGGACCGCGATCTTACCGCTTAGCGCCATCGTCTAGATTCCCAATTATCCGTTTTCCAGTGGCTTGGCACTATAGTGGTGCATCGCGCCAAGTTAAAAAATTAGGATCTTCAGTTTCTAGCTGGCGTTTTAAAATTTATTTAGAGGTATTTGGGTCTTTTCCCTAAGCCTTAAACTCGTCCTAAACATGAAATTTAACCCATAATTTACCTAGATACTCATCATTATTCAATTCCTCTCAAATTAAAGATCCCCTTTTCAAGAACAAGAAACCCTAGCTCTCAAATTAAAGGCCAAATCTCAAGAACTCACCATCAATTCTTCCAAATTCATTAACTCAGGTATGTTAGATATTCATCCATGGGTTCCTTTCACCCGTGGAGTCCAAGTATCCTATTTAAATTACAAAATTATGATCTTTTCAAGTTATTTGATTCTAAATTGTGATTTCACCCATGAATCTCCATGAACTATGATTTTATACCATGTTTCAATGAAATTATTGTTGTTATTCAATGCTCCATGATTTAATATTATCATTCCTTGAATTAAATCATGATTTAGTATTACTCATGTTGAATTCATGCTTTTACTACAAGTTCCATGTCATTCCTATGATTTGATCAAACCATGAACTCTAAGTGTTTGATAAAATGCCTACAAAAGTGATTGATTTAATAAAAGCCTTCATACTTTGTCCTCCAAGCTTTAGTGTCATTTTACTATTATTGTTTTTGAGTCCCGGGGGTATTGAATACTCGAAAACCATAGCTATTTACTGATTCTAGTCTTAGTACACTACATAATAGTCTTCAGAACAAACTATGAGCATTATCAGGACTGTTAGATATCAGTTAGTTAAACTCAGAAAATTCTAGTATTTTAGTGCCTTTCAGTTCGGAGTAGGATTTATCACTGAGAGAGTGTATGGATGGAGGCTTTCCCGTTAGATAGGTAGAGTCATTAGTAGAAGTCCTTAAACTCTAGAACTACTTAGCCAGCATAGGATATGAGAAGCCACCCATCAGCTTAGGCTTACTTTTCTCGCAGGGGTCACCCGTTAGGTTAGGCTTGACACTCTTAGTCCTTCACAATATATCAATATAATGGATCAACGCAGCTAGTGTTAGAACCGGTGGCATGGTATTAACACCCTTCTAACTGGGTTACAGGTTCGACTCTAATTATCTCAGATTAGGGCATGGGGCATGTCGGTTAGATGATAGCTCCCACAGTCTCAGTCTAATAATCAAACCAGTAATTCAGTCTCAGTGTTGTTTGACCAAAGCATACGGATATTAGTATTTCAGTATTTCAGTTTATAGACTTTTATTTAGTTCATATTATATTCTTGGTCATGCATCTCCAGTATTTACAAATTTTATGTACCTTCAGTATTTACGGGATTCTATGCATACACAATATTTACAAATTTTGCATATTTCTAGCATCTACAGATTTCATGCTCTCTATTCAGTACTTTATGTTTTATATGTATATTCAGATAATTGATTATTCCTATTCATGAAACCATTCATATCATCCTACCTCATTTAGCATACCAGTACATTCAAAGTACTGATCACATACCCTTTCTTGCACTATGATATATTATATCATAGGTTCTGACGCCCAGTTCCTAGACCGTGCTTAGACATTTTATACATCTCAGCAGTAGCAGTGGTGATTCCGTATATTTTGAGGACAGAGTATTTCTATTTTATGTTTTTAGTCCAGTAGTTAGTTGGAGTTGTTGGGGCCTGTCCCATCAACTCCCAGTCATTTAGTTTAGAGGCTTTCAGATATTAGAGTCAGTTATTCAGTATTTAGACTTAAGTATAAACTATAGTTAGTTATTATATTTGTTCAGATTCCAGCGTTTTTATCAGACTCTGATAACTATGTTCTTCAGATTCAAAGTTTAGTTTTTTTAAAACCTTATGGCATATCAGTTATTCTTCCGTATTTATAATTTCGTGCTCACAGCAGGTCCCAGCTCATGTGTTAGCTTGTGGTCCCTTGGGACTATAAGCACCATGTGATTCCTATGGTGTACTCTCGGGGCATTACATGAAATCCAAACACAACCCAATCCTCATCTAAAAAATCTAAAACTTCCTTGAGACATGCTCCTTACACCCCTGAACATAAATTAACTCAAAAACCTAAGTCTTAAGGTTGGGAATACCCATTTAAAAATCTTTGAAGATAACAGGACTTAAAAATGACTAAGTTTCCAACACGTAGAGAAATTTTCAAGCTTTAAGCCGCATATACTTGCAACTAGGAGATGAACTAAACTAAGAAAAGTATGGGGTATTACAAGAGACCAATGAAAACTTGCTAGCTCTGATACCAATTTGTCATGACCCAAAAACTAAGTTTTATGATGGCACTTGTTGCAGCAAGCCTTGACAAGTAAGCCTATCACCCAAACTAATGTGAAAAGGGAAATTAATACGAAAAACCCAAGTAAAGGCATCTAGGGCAAATTCAAATCACACAAACATGATAATAGCCAAAATAAAATCAAGGTATCAAACCAAATCCCAAACCCTAGTGTCACAGTGTAAGATCTACTAAATACGTCTAGAATGACAAAAATACTAATTAGTCCAAAAGGATCAAAATCTATCTCTAAATACTAAATAAAACATAAAAAATAGATAGGATGAGGTAGTAGGCTGTAAGACCCCCACAAAATTCTTAGCATAAATTAATCCTTTAGGCTTGACAAGGGGTCCCAGACATAGAATATTTTAACTAAGTATTCAGATTTAGTGTTATTTTAGCCTTTTAAAGTTGGAAATATTATTTCACGACCTTTACGTTAATTAAATGTCAATATTTGGGTTAATTCATGATCGGGAATGTCAATAGGTGTTTTCAAACAAGTTTTAGATTTTTTGGACCTCATTTAGATCATGTTTGAGTGCCCAAAATAGTGGGTCAACACGTTCTTGACACATCGCATCGACCATTACATCGATAAGATAGTTTTTACCCAGATTTAGTACAAATTCCAATGAACTGACTCAGACTCGACGTGGTGCATTTGCTATCACATTGATGCCAATGAAGAAGCGTGTCGGCCTGCGCATTGGGTAACATAATTTTTTAGTCATTAAAAGACCATATCGTTAGGGGTATTTGGGTCTTTTCCTACATCCTTCAGTTCCCTAAAACACAAAATTATGCCCTTTGGATAGAAACTATACTCATTCATTCTCTAATTCGCTCAAGATAAGAGCCCTAGGTGTTCATATTTCAAATCAAGAACATAAGAACTCACCATATTAACTTTTAGAAATTCATCAACTAAGGTATGTGAAGTGTTCATCCAAGGGTTCCTTCCACCCTTAGAGTCCAAGATACTCATTTAAAGTTCATGTATAGTGAATTCATTATTTTCATGATTTGAATTAAAGTGTATTCATGATTTATTGCATGATTCATGTAGGGTTAATTAATATGTGTGCCTTATTATGTGAATCCATGTTGAAACTCTTGGAATTGTGTAATTGGAGTTGAATCATGATGCCTACATGTTGTGTTAGTATTATGTGCATATATTATGCCCCACAAGTGTTTGATGAATAATCCATGTGAGGTGAATAGTGAAATTATATCATTTTAGCATGTATGAAAGGTTATGTCATGCAAGTGTTTGCTTGAATGCCTAATAAATGAATGACGACTAAGTAGTAATTACCAATTATCATGATTTTATCATGTCTTTGAAGTTTATGATATCGAGTCCTGGGGGTATTTAATACCTGACAATTTAGCTACTTGTCTAGGGCCATGGTTATTCATAGAGTAGAATTAGTCATGTCTCGATCAGTAGAATTTAGTCAGTTAACAGAAGTCAGTAGTATTCTGTTAGTCCATGAAACTCAGTAAACTTAGTTCAGTTCAGTTGTATAGTACGATCAGAAACAGTTTAGTCTAGCCTAGTACAGTTTAGAATTTAGTTTAGTGTCTATTCAGTTGGGAGTAGGATTCAGCACTGAGTGAACCCAAGGATGGGGACTCACCTACCAGTAAAGGGTGAACTCCTTAGAAGGAATCCTTCCATTCTAGAACTACGTATCTAGTGTAGGTGGAGGTATCAACCTACCAGTTGAGGGTTGATGAGGTGATCTACCTGCCAGATGAGGGTACCACCATTCTCGTTCAGAGTACCTGCTAAATGAGAGTGACTCAGCACTTGTCCTTACCTGTGGCCCAGTATTGACACCCTTCCAACTAGGGTTATAGGTTGAACCCTAAATCAGTTAGAGAAGGGACATGTCGGTTAGATGATTACTTCCCATAGTCTCAGTTTTAGATTCAGTCTCAGTATGGAACTCAATTCAGTTTTGCAGATTCAGGACTATCAGACACAGTCACTCAGCTCAGTATGGGACTCAGTATAGTTCCACAGAATCAAGACTACCATATATAGTCATTAAGTTACTAGTAATCCAATATTTAATATTATTATGATCTCATTATAGTTTTCATATTCATGCATGTACTCTCATTCAGTCATACTCATATTATTCAGAAATTATTATTTATACATATGAACCTATGCACTTTAGCCTACCTCATTGAGCATACCAGTACATTCAAAGTACTGAAGCATGTTTTTTTTACACTATGATGACTTATATCATAGGTTCAGATGGATGGGCTCCATAGCACCCTTAGCACTTTAGATTTTCCACAGTCAGCACAGTGGTGAGTCCTCATAGTTTGAGGATATGGTTATTATTAGTATTTCAGTATTTTCTTTAGTAGTTGGAGTTTGTTGGGGACTTGTCCCATCAACTCCATAGTTCAGACAATTTAGAGGATTTTTAGACTAGAGTATCTTCAAATAGTTATTCAGTTTTTCAGTCCTCATATTCAGTATTGGTATTTTATTTTGATATCATATCCAGATTTATGTGCTGATTTGAACGTTATGGCATATATTTCCACCTATTTTCGTAATTGTTGTAGTATTTTATTATACAGTTATTATAGTAGGTACCAACCATGGGTTAGCTTATGGTCCTTTGGGATTATGAGCACCGTGTAGCATCCAGGGTACAGACTCAAGGTGTTATAAACTTTGTATCAGGTCCTAAGGTTCAACAGTGTCCTTGGAAATCTTAAAGCCGTATCTTGTAAAGTCTTGTACATTGGTGTGTTGCGCGCCATACTTATGGATAGGAGGCTACGAGATGTTTTAGGAAACGTTTCCCTTCTTGCAGTATTCATGTCGTGTGAGTGATCAGGAGCCTCAGTTTAACTCTCAGTCTAATCCTTTTTCTTTTATTGAAATATGCCTCCAAAGAGGACTAAGGGAAGAGGAACAGAAGATCATCCAGAACCCCAGCCCATCTAACCAGATCCACTGGACGAACATGTCTCCCATGTTGAGTTCAGTGTAGCCTTCACCACCCAAGCTCATTCTGTAGCATTCCAGAATGAATGCCCAGTGGTCATTCTAGCCAACCCAGTGTCCAATACTCCTACTTCCAAGATTTAGGACTTCACCTGAATGAACCCTCCATCATTTATCGAGTCTAAGTAAGATGAGGACCCTTAGAAATTTCTTGATCAGGTGCAGAAGGTTACTGATATAATTGGGGTGACTACTGTTGAGAGCACTTTGTTGGACGCATATCAGTTGTAGGATGTTTCTCACTCATGGTTTAAACAGTTGAAGGCAGAGAGGGTCGTAGATGTAGGGCCCATAGAGTGGTAGGAGTTTGCCACTACTTTTCTAGATATTTTCTTCCCACTGGAGTTAATAAAAGCGAAGGTTCTAGAATTTATCAATCTAATGTAGGGCAATATGACAGTGAAAGAGTATTCTCTCAAATTTACTCAATTAGCTATATATGCTCCTCATGTGGTGGCAGACCACAGATCTCGAATGAGTAAGTTTATTTTAGGGGTATTTAGCAGCATGGTTAAGAAGTATATGACCATAATTCTTATTAAGGAGATGGACATATCTAGGCTCATGGTCCATGCTCAGCAGATAGAAGAGGCCAAGAATTAAGAAAAGGATAAGGAGAGTAAGAGAGCGAGAACAGGTAGTTTCAACTTTGCTTAGACTAAGTAAGAGGGTGGGAATCGTTCTCAGTTCAGCCTAAAATATTTAGTCCTAGCTTCGTCCTCAGCCAGTGTTCCTGTGACAAAATTCAGAGACGGCAATAGGGATAAGCCACCAGGCCCTAAACCCTAGGGCAGTGTTATTAGTGCCCGAACCAATCCCCTTTGTTGGAAGTGTGGTAGAAACCAGCAAGGTATCTATAGAGCAGGTAGTAATATGTGTTTTGGGTGTGGCAAGCCAGGCCACAAATTTAGATATTGCCCCCATTCAGGTTCCCAGGGTCAGAATAACAATCCCCCAACTCAGTCCGATCGCCCAAATCAGCAGGGTGTCGCTTGCAGTGACACCAGTGGGCTACGCCCAAACAGACTCTATGTTGTTCAGTCCTGAAAAGATCAGTAGAGTTCTCTTGATTTAGTCACTGGTATGTTATAAGTTTTCCATATAAATGTTTATGCTTTTCTAGACACAGAAGCTTCTTTGTCCTTTGGTACTCCTTATATAGCTATTGATTTCTGAGTTAGTCCCAAAATTATAGTAGAGTCTTTATCAGTCTCTGCTATAGTGGGTAAATCTATCATAGCCCAATGGGTATATAGGAACTGTCTGATTATGATATCTTCAAAATTCACTTCAGCAGACTTAGTCGAATTAGAGATGACTGATTTTGATGTCATTCTCGATATGGATTGGCTTTATTTCTGCTATGCCTCAGTCAATTTTAGAAGGAGAATTGTCCAATTTTAGTTTTCGAATGAACCTATCCTAGAGTGGAGGGGTAGAACTTCAGCACTTAGGGGTCAGCATATTTCTTACCTTTGGGCGAGAAAAATGATATGTAAGGGATGTGTCTACCATCTCGTTCGACTTCAGGACTCTAGTTCAGAAACCCCTACTCTTGAATCGGTGTTATTAGCATATGAATTCCCAAATATGTTTCTCAAAGATTTTCCTGGAGTTCCTCCCGAAAGGGAAATCCACTTCAGAATAAACCTTCTTCTAGATACTCAGCCCATATCTATTCTGCCATACAGAATGGTTCTAGCAAAACTCATAAAATTAAAAGAATAGTTAAAGGATTTCCTAGATAAGGGATTCAGCAAATCCAGTGTGTCCTTGTAGGGCGCACCAATTTTATTCGCGCATAAGAAAGAAAGTTCCCTCAGAATGTGAATTGACTATCATTAGTTAAATAAATTCATGGTCAAGAACAAGTATCCACTCCCCAAAATTGATGACTTGTTTGAGCAACTTCAGGGTGCCAATTATTTCTCCAAGATAGACCTCAGATCAAGCTATTATCAGCTTAGAGTCAGGGAGTGTGACATCCCAAAAATAGCTTTCAGGACTCAGTATGGTCACTTTGAATTCTTAGTCCTTTTCTTTAGTCTTACCAATTCTCCAGGAGCCCTTATCGACTTGATGAATTGGTGTGTTCAAGCAGTACTTGGACATGTTTTTCATAGTTTTCATAGAAAAAATTCTCGTGTACGAACGTGATCATGCAGACCATCTCACAAAAGTATTCCAGACTCACAGAAATCATCAGTTATTTGTCAAATTTAGGAAGAATGAATTTTTTCTAAGGTCAGTAGCTTTCCTCGGCCATATAATTTCTGGTGATGGCATTAGAATTGATCCCTAAAATACCAAAGCAGTGAGAAACTGGCCCAGTCCTATCTCCCCATCAGAAATTAGGAGTTTCTTAGGTTTGAACGACTATTACCGATGGCTTGTTGAGAGATTTTTATCTATTGCATCCCTTATGTCAATATTGACTCAGAAGGAAGTCCAATTGCAGTGGTTAGATTCTCGTGAGAAGATATTTAGGGAGTTGAAGACTCAACTTACTACAACTCTAGCTTTGACTTTACTAGATGGTTTAGATAAATTTGTTGTGCATTGTGATACCTTTAGAGTTGACTTGGGGTGTGTTCTGATGCAGAGAGGTAAGGTCATAGCCTATTCCTCTATGAACCTTAAACCCTATGAGAAGAATTACCCTATTCATGATCTTGAGTTGGCATTAGTGTTTTCCTTAAGTATTTGAAGGCACTATCTATATGGTGTGCACGTCGATGTGTTCACTAACCATTAGATCCTATAGTATGTGTTCTCTCAGAATGACCTAAACCTCCATCAGAGAATATGGTTGGAGTTCTTGAAAGACTATGACATGAGTGTCCTGTATCATCCCGGTAAGGCCAATGTAGTGGCCGACACTCTTAGTAGAATGTCTATGGGTACTATTACTCATGTCGAGGACAGTAAGAATAAGCTAGCTCAGGAAGTTCATCAGCTATCCCGACTAGGTGTTCGCCTAGTCGACTCAGCAAAAGGTAGTGTATGGGTGTAGAGTAGTTTAGAATTATCCTTAGTTTCCGAAGTGAAGGAAAAGCAGGATAGAGATCCCAGTCTGGTCACGTTGAAATAATCAGTAAGAGATTAGAAGGTAGAGGTTTTTTCTTAAGAGGGATATAGTGTTTTGCATTGTCAGGGTCGGCTATGTGTGCCATGCGTAGATGATTTGAGATAACAAATTCTTGCAGAAGTGCATGGTGTGTGCTACTCTATTCATCCAGGGGCCAATAAGATGTACCATGATTTACGGGAGATCTATTAGTTGAGTGGGATGCAGAGAGACATTGTAGAGTTTATGGCTAAGTTCTCAATGTGCCAGTAGGTTAAGATTGAGCATCAGAAGCCTAGTGGGTCCATGAAGGAGTTCTACATTCCCACCTGGAAATGGGAAGAAGTGAACATGGACTTTGTGATGGTTTTGCCTTGTACTCGTTGTTAACCTGATTCAGTTTGGATCATTGTAGATAGAATGACCAAATCAACTTATTTCTTACCAGTCCATACCTTATATTCAACTGAGGATTACACTAAACTCTATATCAAGGATTTGGTTAGATTGCATAGTATTCCGTTGTCCATCATCTCAGATAGAGGTACCTTGTTCGCCTTTTATTTTTGGAAAGCATTCCAAAAGGGTCTTGGTACCTGATTACACCTTAGTGCAACAATTCACCCAAGGATATGTTGCGAGCATGTGAGATATATTTTAAAGGTAGTTGGGATGACCACTTGCCTTTGATTGAATCTGTATACAACAACAACTATCATTCCAGTATTCAAATGGCTCTACTTAAAGCATTTTATGGGAGAGGGTGTAGATCTCCCATTGGTTGGTTTGAAGTGTGTGAGGCTGCAGTAGTAGGGCCTAACTTGGTATTTGTTACCTTAGATAAAGTCTAGTTGATTAGGGAAAGGCTTAAGATAGCTCAGAGCTGGCAGAAATCATACCTAGATGTGCGCAGAAAAGATTTTGAGTTTGAGATTTGTGACATTGTATACTTGAAGATATCTCCTATGAAAAGTGTGAAGATGTTTGGCAAGAAGGGGACTTAGTCCTCGATATATTGGCCCTTACTAAATTCTCAGCTGTTTTGGGAAGGTAGCTTACGAGCTTTAGTTTCCTTCAGATCTATCTTCAGTCCATCCAGTGTTTCATGTTTCCTTGCTAAAGAAATGCATAGGTGACCCATCATCCCTAATCCCCATAGAGGGCATAGATGTTCAGAACAACCTCTCTTACGAAGAGATTCCAGTCGAAATTCTTTATTATTAGATTCGCAGATTGAGGAACAAAGAAGTCCCTCTTGTCAAAGTTCTTTGGCGGAATCAGTCCGTTAAGGGAGATACTTGGGAAGCAGAAGAAGATATGCGGACCAAGTATCCTCACCTCTTCTCCGCAAGCTTAGATTCAGCTCAAGGTAATAGTTCTCCCTAAGCTTATTCAGTTTCAGGTTTAGATTTCAGTTAAAAAACTGGTACCAGTTACCATTGCATGTTCAGTCATATGTTCATGAGTCAGCTCAGTCATGTATTCATGCATCAAATATGCATGTTCAGTATGATAATTCAGTGTATTAGTGACCTCAGTCATTAAACCATGTTTTAGTTGTGCATGCCCAGTGTCTAAGTCCAGCCTCTCAGTATTCTCAGTCTCAGTAGTCTCATTTGAGGATGAATGTTCCCAAGGGGGAGATAATGTAAGACCCCGCAAAATTCTTAGCTTAAATCATCCTTTAGGCTTGACAAGGGTCCCAGACTTAGAATATTTTAGCTAAGTATTCAAACTTAGTATTATTTTATCCATTGAAAGTTGGAAATCTTATTTCGCGACCTTTATGTCCATTAAATATATTTGGGTTAATTCATGATCAGGAATGTCAATAGGTGATTCCAGAAAAGTTTTGGATTTTTCAAACCTCATTTAAATCATGTTTGAGTGCCCAAAATAGTGGGTCGATGCGATCTCGATGCATTGCATCAACCATCATATCGATAAGATAGTTTTTCCCCAGTTTTAGTACAAATTCTGGTGAACCGATGCAGACTTAATGCGGCACATTGGCTATCACGTCTATGCCAATGATGCAGCACGTAGTCTTGTGCGTCGGATAACACAGTTTTTTATTCACTAAAAGACCGCATCCTTAGGGGTATTTGGGTCTTTTCGCACATCCTTCAACCCCCAAAACACAAAATTAAGCCCTTTAGAGAGCAACCATACTCATTCATTCTCTAATTTGATCAAGAATAGAAACCTAGGCGTTCAAATTTAAAATCAAGAACTCAAGAAGTCACCATTAACTTTTAGAAATTCATCAACTAAGGTATGTGAAGTGTTCATCCAAAGATTTCTTCCACCCTTGGAGTCAAAGAAACTCTTTTAAAGTTCATGTGGAGTGATTTCATGATTTCGATGATTTGAATTAAAGTGTATTCATGATTTATTGAAAGATTCATGTAGGGTTAATTGATATGTGTACCTTATGATATGAATCCATCTTAAAACTATTAGAATTGTGTAATTGGAATTGAATCATGAGGCTTGCATGTGGTGTTAGTATTATGTGCCTATATTATGCCCCACTAGTGTTTGATGAATTGTCCATGTGAGTTGAATAATGAAATTATATCATGTTAGCATGTATGCAAGTTTATGTCATGCACTTTTTTGCTTGAATGCCCAATGAATGAATGATGACTAAGTAGTAATTACCATGTCTCAAGATTTTGCCATGTCTTTTATGTTTATGCTATTGAGTCCTAGGGGTATTTAATACCTGAATATTTAGTTGCTTGTCTATAGCCATGGTTAGTCACAGAATAGAATCAGTCATGTCTCGATCAGTAGAATTCAGTCAGTTAATGGAATTCGGTAGTATTTCGTCAGTCCACGAAACTCAGTAAACTCAGTTCAGTTCAGTTATACAGTACGATCAGTAATAGTTTAGTGTAGCCTATTACAGTTTAGAATTCAGTCCAGTGTCTATTTAGTTGGGAGTAGGATTCAACTCCGAGTGAACCCAAGGATAGGGACTCACATGCCAGTAGAGGGTGAACTCCTTAGAAGCAGTCCTTGCATTCTAGAACTACATGAAATTATATCATATTAGCATGTATACAAGTTATATCATGTTAGCATGTACGCAATTTTATGTCATGTAAGTGTTTGCTTGAATGCCTAATGAATAAATGATGACTAAGTAGTAATTACCATCTCTCAAGATTTTTTCATGTCTTTTAAGTTTATGCTATCGAGTCCTGGGGGTATTTAATACCCGACAATTTAGCTGCTTGTCTAGAGCCATGGTTAGTCAAAGAATAGAATCAGTTATGTCTCAATCTGTAGAATTAAGTCAGTTAACAAAATTCAGTAGTATTCCTTTAGTCCACGAAACTCATTGAACTCAGTTTAGTTCAGTTATACAGTACGATTAGTAACAGTTCAGTCTAGCCTAGTACAGTTTAGAATTCAGTTCAGTGTCTATTCAGTTGGGAGTAGGATTCAGCACTGAGTGAACCCAGGGATGGGGACTCACCAGCCAGTAGAGGGTGAACTCCTTCGAAGCAATCCTTGCATTCTAGAACTACGTAGCCAGCGTAGGTGGAGACATCAACCTGCCAGTTGAGGTTTGATGATGTGATCTACCTGCCATTTGAGGGTACCACCATTCTCGTTCAGAGTACCTGCCAGATGAGAATAACTCAGCACTTGTCCTTACCCATGGCACAGTATTGACACCCTTCCAACTGGGGTTGTAGGTTGGACCCCAAATCAGTTAGAGAAGGGGTATGCTGGTTAGATGATTACTTCCCATAGTCTCAGTTTCAAATTCAGTCTCAGTATGGATCTCAGTTAAGTTTCACAGATTCAGGACTGCTAGGCAGTTGGTTGTTTTCAGTATTTCAGTATTATTTTCAGTTGTCGGAGTTAGTTGGGGATCAACTCCATAGTTTAGATAGTTTAAAGGCTTTTCAGACTAGAGTATCTTCAGACAATTGTTTAGTTTTTCAGTACTTATATTCAGTATTGGTATTTTATTTTGATATCGCATACAAAGTTATTTGCTAATTTGAACCTTATGGCATATATTTCTGCCTATTTCCGTAATTATTACAGTATTTATTACATAGTTATTGTAACAGGTACTAGTCATGGGTTAGCTTGTGGTCCTTCAAGATTATGAGCACCTATAGCATCTGGGGTACAGACTTAGGACGTTACATAGGCCAACTCCTGAAACATAGGACGTCCGCTATCCCTAATATAGTCTAAATGTCGTCTGAGTTAGCTATCCCTATAATGCCTTCCTACCTAAATCGGCACTAATAGGGCATAGTAGGGATGGGTACGATCCACTTGTGTTCATTAGGTATCATAGGCCGACTGAGTAAAGTACAAAATAAAGCATATAAACACAAATTATGGGCATGTTACCTACCATAAAAAATGTCCCAAATGGTAGTCCACACCGTCACCATTAACAGTTCTACTACATACACATATAACAAATACTAATAGAAGAAGAAAACACAGATATACATGTATACCAAGTACATGTAGGGGAAAGGAATACAAACTGACAAATATCACATCAAGAATAGAAATACAATGCAGAATAAGCATAATATATATAGAATACAATAAATATAATGATGATGATGATGATAATACACGAGTTCATCGCACAACCTTTGTATACACCTACCGAGATGTGCTCCCAAGGTAGGACACATGGGGGTTCGTCAACCTATATGCAACCAATATCCAATACCAATATCCATAACTCCTCTCCAGAACATACATCGGTAGAGGGTTTTTAATGATGTCACATTTTCTATCAGAAAAAGCTAATATTTTTAGTTCTTCCATAGTGATAATAATGTTTCTGAATGATTATGATATGAGTATGTAATGCTCACAACCAACCAAAATGAGAATATTCGATATCCAACCAATATACCAACCATGTAAACCAAAAATCCACCCAATTCAACCAACCATGCATGAACCAATATAATCCACAAACAATCAAGTGAAACATGCAAGAAAGTGTCATTGATACCACATAAATCCCAAAATCTAGGATTTTTCCACCAAAAGAGTGAAATCAAGGACACATATTTTAATACCAAGCCAGCAACATAATACAAAACTTCACACAGTCACACATAGAAAATAATATCTCAAAACCACCAAATATTATCCACATAGCCCCCCACATGGAGACATAAATCACCTAAGCATATTTTCCATGATACAACCCCATACTCATATCATGTTTTTACATTATTATTAACTACTCAATCCAATTTGAATAAAGTTAATCCATAACCTACTTTAAATGCTAAAACTAAAACAAATAAGCCTTATCACCGAGCATTCACCTTGTATACAAACTCAAAATCTTCTAAAATACATAAATATAGAATCTACACATCAAAAGAAAGCCGACGATACCCATATTATTCACTTTTGAATCGGGGTCAAAACGGACCCCAGAAATGAGTTTTCAAAAAAGAAGGGCAAAACAAAAATTTTGTTCAACAGCATATTTCCGGAAGATTAAAGAAGTTCATAGGAGAAAATCCAAGTTAAAATGGGTTGAAATTAGGGTTTGAATTTAATAAATGTTATTTTGGGTATTCCAGGATAAAATCCGTAATTGCCACTTTTAAATTCGAGTTTAAACAAGATTTAAATGATATAATCGAAGAAAAGTAATTGAAATAGGTGTTTGGAGCTTATATAAGTTTGAAAATTAAAGAAATTTCCTAAAAACCCTAAAACTCAAAGGTCCAAGTAACTAAAATAGCGAAGAAAATGAGAAAAGAATGTTATACACCTAGGTGTTGCTAAACAGTCAAGTGGCCAGTTTATCGGTCACTGCTAAAGTGGTCAAGTACTGCTCTAGCGATTCCCGCCAATATGTGCCAGTAAGCTAAAGTGGACAAAGGCCGCTTTAGCTCTTACTGCTAAAGCAGTCAGAGCATCATTAAAACACCCTTGCCCTGCCGGGAGATGGCCACTAAAGTAGCCAAGTTGTTTCTTTAGCGCCTTCCGCTAAAGCGACCAAAGTGGAGCTTTAGAGGCTGCACTAGCTGAGTGGAGACTTGGAAAATTCTAGGTCATCGCGGACCCCTTGAGATTTATTCGATATCCTGAGAATGCAGACAAATTATGCTACCCTATCAAATTTGATGCTCTGGGATCAATAGGGATATCAAAATTTTGAAAAGCTATTATTTTCATAGAATTGACCCCCGATACCTATCTTTATAATTTTTCAAAGAGAGGATCGAAATATGATACAAAATTCGTAAAACCACACCAACCATGTTACCAGCCTAAAATCAACTTTCTGGATTTATTGGTGCAATTTGCTTTGCCATCTAATGTACAGATCAAAAGATGTTGATCGAGATCAGCTAATATGTTTTTAAGACCACCAAAACTACAATCTCGCACAAATCATACTGAAATGAAGAGAAAACCATGTCAATCATTCCTACATGATAGAAATACCACAATTTCGTCATGGGGAGGGGTAAAATAGCCAAATCACACAGTAATAAATAGTTCACATAAATCACCAAAAATTGGGTCATTACACACAGATTGCTAGACAATCTAAAACAACCAGGACAGATGTGGTATAATCACCTTAGTGAGTACTTGATAAATAAAGGTTATATAAATAATGTTATTTGTCCTTTTTTTTATTAAGAAAGCACCATTAATTCTTTTTCATACTTTTTATTTATGTTGATGACACAAATCTTAGTTGAACATTAGAAAAGGTTTAAAAGACAATTGAATATCTAAAGAGAGAATTTGAAATGAAATACCTTGGAAAGGCAAAACTTAGTCTTGGTCTGCATTTTGAACATTTAGCAGATGAGGTCTTTATCCAATAATATATCTATGCCGAGAAGGTTTTGAAATAATGTTACATGAAAAAACACATTCGTTAAGTAATCCAGTGGTTGTTCTATCACTTGAAGTGAGTAAAGATTTATTTTGACCTCAAGAAAAGTATGAAGATATTTTTGATCCTGTAGTACAACATTTCAGTGTTTTTGGTTCACTTATGTATCTTGTTGATGATATAAGGCCTGACATTGCCTCTTCTATTAAATTGCTAGTCATATATAGTTCTTCCCCTACACGAAGAAAAAGAAATAAAGTTAAGAATATATTAAAAAATCTAAAGGGGACTATTGATATAGGCATGTTCTATATTAATAAAGAAATAGTGTTAAACATATGTTGCAATATATAGTCTTTCCCCTACATAGAGACAAAGAAATTGAGTTAAGCATATATTGCAATATCTTAAGGAACTATTGATATATAGTTCTTCCCCTACACAAAGACAAAGAAATGGAGTTAAGTATATATTGCAACATCTAAAGGGGACTATTGATATTGGCATGTTTTATATTAACAAAGATAGTGTAGATCTTGTTAGTCATGAAGATGCAGAAAATTATGGGATGACCCCATAGTTGGTGACTTTTCTTTTTTGTTTTCTATTGGAGGAATCTTTAAAGACTAGCTTTCCTTTTATTTTATGTATAGAACAAGTATATTTTTACTTCTCTACACTTCAAATGTTTTTACACTTTCCGTGTTCATTTGTTTCTTACCTTCTATTTTTATTTGTTCTTCTTTTTTTGCTTGATTATTATTTTTCTTGCTCTTTTTTTTTAATTCATTTGTCTCAGTCATTATATTTTTCATTTTTCTTCTTCCCTTTTTTTCCCTTTTTTCTCAAACATTGTTTAATTTTTATTTCTCTTTTTAAAAAAAAAAAAATTATTTGTCTCAACAATTATTTTTCTTTTAGTTTTTGTTTTTATCTTTATCTTTTTTCATTTTTGTCAAACTTTATTTTTATTTTTTTCTTCTCATTTTATTTTTTCTCAATCTTTATTTTTATTTGTCTCTTTTTCCTTTTTTATTGTTTTTTAACCTTTACTTTTTTATTTTATTTTTTATTTTTTCTGAATCTTTATTTTTTCTTTTCTCTATTTTCTTTTTAATCTCAATTTATATTATACTTTGCTAATGAATAGAAAGTTGGATATTCCACAAAGAAGTTCTTCTTTCTTTGATATCAAAGTAAATTTGAGGGCTTGACTTGTTGTTTTGAAATTCTTTGGGAAAAGTCTTCTCTCTAAGGCAAGATTTATATAATATCTCATAAATCAAATAACAATTCGGTAGTGTCATGTCACGACCCAAATGGCCATGAGTGACACCTACACTATCTTCCTATGGGAGAACCATCTAAACCGAACCATTACCCAAACACTTAGTCAATAACAAATGTTATTATTATAAAATTAAACATAATAACAAATATCCAGGATTAATTATTATTAATGCGGAAATTCAAACAAACTACCTACTAAAATTTTCAAGACCCAAAAGTCATCGTACAAGAACTACTAACAAAGATCATATCTAAAGTGATATCTTAAAATAAAGTATAAAGAATGTTTTATTTCCCAAAAGATGGACAAGAAAAAATTAGATGACCCATGGCAGCCTGGAGATGGAGTGCTTACCCTTGGATCAAGATCTGCTATGAAACTCTAGAGGTGAAGTCAAGTCTGAGGCTAGAACACTTTCTGCACTCAACAAAAAAAGAGTACAGGGTAATATCAGTATAAACCACTATGTACTGGTAGGTATCAAAGGCCAACTCAATTTAATAGCATGTACACAACATAAATCAAATAAAAAATAGATATGCATCGTCACACAACAAATATTCAATGAATCAACAATACAGTAACAACAGGTCAAACAGTGCTCACAAACAAGCCACATAACCATCAAGAGTATCAACCATACTGTAAACATCCACAGAAATAACACAAATATGTACAAACATGCTTGGGACTTATTTTTTCCAAAATAATCATGACCTGAAGGGAACAATCTATGTTCATGTACCATACCGGTACCCGAACCAACATAAATATAAGTGTATCAGAATGGTACCCGATCCAACATAAATATAAATGTACCGGCGTGGTGCCTGATCCAACAAAAATATAAACATACCAGCATGGAACCTGATCCAACATAAATATTAACGTACCAGTGTGGTACCCGATCCACATAAATATAAATGCACTGGTGAGGTACCCGATCCAACATAAACATAACCAAGTATTATCAATATCAATTTACACAACCTCACAACATGCCACACAATGTACCAAGTTTAGAAGTACACTTAAAGTCATAAGACAATTCCATCAAGTCAATTTTCAATAAATATTTATACACGAATCAACAATCCAAACATCAACAATTTCAAGCATGCCTGAATACCAATCCACAAGTATCCAATTTAGGAGCATACACACAGTTAAGTCGAGACTAAACTCCAATTAAACCGTAACCTATTGTCATACCCCAAATTCCATTGGAGCGGACTGGCACCCGTAGCCGAGGAGGCCCGGGAGAACCTGTTCATAACCTATACTTTCACATTTACATTACTTATGAAAATTAGAAATTTGGGCAGCACTTCGTTGTAAATAGAAGAAAACAGTACCTGCATCAGCCCAGCAGACACGCATAAATATATATATAAACAGTAATTGGCCGTTAGAGCCATCACGTCTATCAACCAAACACTCCTATGGATGTACAATATGTCTACAAAAGCCTCTACATAGATACACAACTGAGTTAGGGTCGGGACAAACTCCCTCCCACAAAAGACTTTTATACAAATACCAAAAATACATATAGAAACGACTTGGGATGCCCCGAAACAACTGGAGATCACCACTAACAACAGAATGTCCTGGCTCTTACTGCAGAGGTATACGACCTGAAGTACCTGTTCCTGCAGGCATGAATACGGGTCCCCCGTGACGGACATCAGTACGGAAATATGTACTGAGTATGTAAGGCAGTGAGTATCAAGATGAGATACAAAAGATCAACAGAACCCAGATACCAGTGAATAAACAGTATGAGTAGACCACACTTAAAAGAGCTGATGGGATACCTGCACATTACTTTCATATCATTACTTCTCGTAATCCTTATCAATATATAACATATGTCATACAATGGCCAACTGATCAGTGGTACTAATACAATACATCAGGGACCACCCCTGGAATAGCATATATACATAAACTTTATAATACAATGGCCAACTGATCAGTGGTACTAATACAATACGTCATATCATCAATTTAAAATACAGACATTCCATTTCTTAATTCAATTAATCTTTGAGATTGGTTACTTTGTGGTCACACCTTATGGAACTTGAAACCATGATACCTCAATAGGAAAACATGTAAATAGGTAATCAATATCATGAAAATGAAGTAGAGAATCATGGATACCTCATTAAACCATTTCGGAGTCAACAATAGTATATGGACATTTTTTTGACTAGCCGGACATCTTAAAAGTGAAAACAAGTTCAATTGGTAGTGTCGAAGATCATATGATATTATTATGTGTCATGTGTCGTAGGACAATGTTGGAAGCTTACTTGAAAGTGCCATGGGTCATTATTCATGCCAAAAATTAGATAGAGTATGTCTTACATACCTTGATATAACCACTTCAATACAAGTCCAACTTGACTTCCCGTACTCTTCGAACACTTATCTACAATAAGTCATTTGTGGCAAACTAGTATTAGCAACCAAACCTTACCATTTAGGTATTAACTTCACCAAATAATGTCTAGGAAGTAATCCTTTAACTCATCAATAAGAGTGCTACATACATCCTCTTATACTCTTATTACATTCACATATCATGCATTTTCATGAAATATCCCTCAACATCACTCTTAGCCTTTATTTCCCTTCTTAATCACCATCCAATACCAACATGATCACTAGGCATACATAACCACTAATATAATGATACATCACCACAATTCATCCTCCATAATCCAATACAACAACTTCCATAATTTACTACTAACAATTTATACAAAACAATTCATAACTATGTTTCTAGTTATCTTCCAACATCAAGACAATACTCATAATCCTTTATCAATACTTATTCATGGATAATAATCAAGAATAAACAATATTCATACCTTAACAATGAAATCTTGTATTTAGAATACTCCTTACATAACCATGGGGTGCTTCTCGAAGCTTTCGAGATGGTGAACACAACTACGGAACCAATTCGAATTTTCTACGGTTGAATCACAAAATATTTGAAGTTGAAATTAGGCTAGGGTTTCACCTTCTCTTAATAATTGGATGGTATATGATATATATGAGGCTAAGTGTAGGTTTATAAAGACCCATTTTCGTCCAAGAGGTAATAGAAAATGTCCATTTTGCCCTAAAAATTTAAATAAATCCGAATCTGTCCCCAGTGGACAGTTTTGACAGGCTGAAGTAAATCGATCATAACTCTTTGCTCCGGTATCGGATTCGGGTGAAACCAATTGCATTGGAAATATAATTCAAAGGAATTTCATTTTCATACAAAGTATACCACCCAGTTCTTCCTGTACAAGGAGTTATGGTCGTTTAAAGTTGACCCAAAAATCTGTCCCACAATTCTGTTTTTTTTTTGTAGGCTGTAGTAAAACGGGTATAGCTCCTTACTCAGAAATTGGATTTGGATGAAACCAATTTCATCGTAAAGAAGACTCTCGGAGATTTTCTTCGATATATAGAAGCTCATACAGTTCTTTTTGTACAAGGAGTTATGATCATCTAAAGTTGATCCAAAAAAATAATTGCCTAGCTGCAGTAATTTTCCTGCAGATTTATTGTTCACAGGCTTCCCGGCCACCATTTTGAAATTTCGAATGTGCTCGCTTATATGAAATACTCCTCTGTTTCGGGAAAACTTTATATTGTTGGAAAGCTTATTCCAATACCTACACATACAACTATTGACGGGATACTTCCGAACACCATAAACTTAATTTAACCCATACTCAAGCCTTTAGGACTCCATATAATCGCGATAAGTGTACGAAAAAATTTACGGGGTGTTACACCTACCTCAACAGAAGGATTCAAATGGAAGTTAATTTGTAAGGGTCTTGTCCTTTCGTAAAGCTTCTAGACAATCAAAATCTGTCCAAATATATAATCTCCATAAGAATACAAATCCAATGAAATCCTGCTATTATAATTATTTTTTATTTAATTAGGATTCACTTCAAAAGTAAAGTGAACTATTGAAACAATGGCTACCAAGTAAACCTGCTGTCATCACTGCCAGGAATCTACCAACTTAACTATTTGTTATATTTAAAGAAGAATTCCCTGCCAATGATTTCCATTACTAACCCTTTTTATCCTTATTAAGGAATTGGATTTTCATTAACTAATTCAACCTAACTTTCACAAATTTCAACACCATTTCACTTTATACATTTACTAATAGTAATACTCTATAATACATTCTACTCTAGTTGGCATAATAATTATAGGAAGAATACTATAGTATCAATTCCATAAGAAAAAAAAATCACACAAATGAACTAACCTGGAGATGCCATAATTTTCTATGAACTTGTGAAGAGAAATCAAAGGTAACACTGTAATCGTCTTTTCCCCTATTGCCCTATATCTAATTTTAGGATAAGTGTACATGGTAAATCGTACCACTTAAAAATTATATTTATACATAGGTCTCAAGAAATTAAAAGAAAAATATCAGATTTGATCCATTAACTACCGATTAAAATAACATCAAAAATACCCAATAGACCTCACATATTACTCAAATCTCGATAAACAAACCAAATATGTATTTGGACTAAAAAGTATATTCCGCATTTATTGATAATATTATGACACTAATCCATGGTCGTCTCGATCAAAAGTTAACCATGATCAAACCTTAAATTTATTAAAACTCAATAATCCGACTAATGACTTCAATAACTTCCGAATCTCTCAAGAATTGGTCCATCTAATCTCTTGAGTCATAATCCACATACACCAACTACGAGAAGGGCTAAAATAGAGAAGATGAGAAAATTTCACAAACGATCGTATGGGTTGTTACATCAGATACTAATTAAACAATCATTCATCTGATAATGGGCAAACAAGCGACAAGATTCTCACACTAGACCTTCACAGATGTAATCTCCTTCGTCCTTAACTTATGGACAATCAAATACCTAGACTTTCCTATGCTACCCTCACCGCCCCAGACTCGAAAGGTTAAATTAGTATATAATAATATATGACATATTCTTCACTCATATATATATGCATATATGCAAGTCCTATAATTACTGATAAATATAGGTGCATACTGATGATAGGTGATGTGCATGCATGAATGAATGCAAAGTACACAATAAATATCACAACTCATCATAACTTTCCTCATCAGGACCATCATTATTGTAATCAACCTCCGACCTTACCATATATCAATACGTCATCAATAGTATCTTTCGACTTTCCCAAGTATCCATATACCATCATAATAGTCATTATCGAATAACATACAGTAAAATATTCAAAAAACACAGGCATATCACCTTAGACTATCTATCTGCACAATACTTTCAAATAACTCGTTATTAGCTAACCAACACTTATTATAATACAATCACTAGTTCACTAGTGATCACATAACCTCTAGTTATTAGCCTAAACATTATCCTTCACAAAATCCTTATCCACGGGATATCAACGAATCCCAATTTATTTAATAGCCAACATCTATCTAGTCAAGGTTCATCACTAGACAAAAACTGTTATTTATCCACTATTTATAATTATCAACTAATAATCCTATATTCATTAATCATTACTAGACAACACATTACTACTTGTCACCTAACCATCTTTTATTGACTGACTCCAATTCATTATCTAACCATCTTTAACCAACTATTCATTAGTTAACCATGTAGGAACTATTCAAAGTTATTAACTAGTCACCTCTTTCGCCAACAACTCTTATTATCTAGCCTCATTAACACACAAATCATTGTTGATCAACTAATCGACATCACGAATTTAGTCATTAATACCATCTAATCTTCACCCATGCTAGACCCGACCTCACCATAAGTCACAGTTTAACCATCGCTAGTTATTATGTTTCAACTAAGCAAGATCCATTAACTAATACATTAGATTCCTAGACATTAAGTGCGATAGTCCCCTAATAGATAACTAGTTACCACATAGCTTAACTGTTAAT
The DNA here is from genome assembly GCA_030864225.1 of Capsicum baccatum var. pendulum. NCBI lineage: Eukaryota > Viridiplantae > Streptophyta > Magnoliopsida > Solanales > Solanaceae > Capsicum > Capsicum baccatum. The sequence continues at coordinate 139,491,085 of CM061550.1, forward strand.
TAGGCAGAATAATTGTAATATCATATTTTACCTAAAATCGTATAAATTACCGATATAATACTCATGAATGTATCAAATCTATGCATGCCATCAACGATATCCCATCAATAAAGTCGTAAAGAACATACCATATCTTCCTCCATCCCATACCAGAGAGATGTATATACAAACATTTATGTATTCATAAATTGTAATCATATCCTTTACGCTGATAAACACTCCTCAGATATTCAATCATTTTCACAAAACAACCCTTGGCCCAATAATTTATTCAAAATATTCACAACATCATAATCACGGCCTTAGGCCCATTAATTTATCCGGAATAGTCAAAACATCATAATTATGGCCTTACGTCCATTAATTTTTCTGGAATAGTCACAATATCATAATCACGGCTTTAGGCTTATATACATATCGAGAACTCATATCGATAATCATATTTATAAGTCGTATCATATCTCTAATCATCTCACATATAGAAGGAATAATATAGATAGACATTTAATTGTCTATAGGACATCTTATATCGATAGGTCATACATCCTAACTACCAAAAATATCACCTCTCTAGGCTAATTTTTATATCTAAGAGAAAATAGCATCTCTATAGGTCAATCATCAAGTCTAAGAGGAAATAGTATCTCTGTAGGCCACATAACGTATCTAGGAAAAATATCTATCTCTAAAGGTCCATAATTGCTACCACAAGAAGTATCATAACTATAACTCAAAAGCCACAACCCCGGAACATCAATACAAGTTACCAAGTTACAAAGTAACCTCATTCTAAGATTTACTAGCCTCATCTATGTCTAACATCTGCAACTAAGTTCACAAGACTTAAAAAAAAGTTTAGGCCCAAGTGGACCGAACGATCCCACTTCTAATCCTCAATTTCCAAAATTCAGGCACACTATGTCTCAAACTAGGCTAAGGTATCTAGTTCATCTTCTATATGTCATGTAATCCATATTCAAGCTTAAGATAGCCGCTTCAACTAGAAACAAGATACTCAAGTCAACTCTACCCAACTTACGGTTTCAAGAACACTACACTAGCCCAATAAGGTTAAATATACAAATCATGCTTCAAATACTAAAACTACATCCCAAACATAGGTTTAAATTATAATTACACTACAACAAATCTAAACTAGAGAGGAAAAGCAATATGATTCAAAGGGGTATAAACATTTCCATTTTATGAATCCCACAAAATTAGATCCTACCACACATTATCCTCCATAACATTGTTAATATCCATCTAATCCTCATACCTTAACCACTCAACAAGAAATATCCACCAAGTATTACTCAAGGATAGATCAATCATGCCGTTTAATAATTCATTTATTCTCCCATTTAGGATCGACCACAATTATTTTATGAATGTAACTATGCCATTTGATTTTGCATTTTCACTATCATGGAAATTACTATCCTCTAAAAGAGTCAGATATCAGCCAACATTGTGGGACATGCAAATGTATAAATAAGCCACAAATTCTAGTCAATAATAATTTCTCTTCTCAAAATTTTTCCTAATGCATAAATCTACAACTACAACTTCTGTCCTGACAATCAGTAACTCGATAATTTTCAACGACAAATACTTCATGGTTAAGCAAAACCTCTCTTATACCACTAACACCAATTTAAGATATACAGAGTCATTCTTATTTCTACTTAACAATATTTTTCTTACGGGCTTTACTTAACTCTTAATCACCTCAAGAGTGGTTCCCACACCACTAGCACATAAGCAAGGACAAACAAAATAAATCGATTATAGGTCATTGAAGGTATCATCACCAATATCAAATTCCAGACAAGTCATCGATTAAATTCTATAGGTATCAACAACCTCTACTAATTTTTTTCACTTTTATTTAAAACTTATTATTTTGCAAAGCATTAAGAATTCGTTCACATAAGGAACTCAAAGATAATGTCACTTAGCTAGTCGTCATGCGGAACCGTTTATAATTTTATTAATAGAACTGCACAAAATTTCTAAATACGATCTCAATGACCGAACCACACAAGGATCCCTAAATAATATCAAATAATCACACTACACAAGGATCTGTCCACAACATCATTAACAAGAACCTCTCATTATGAAAAAACATATATCACCTCAGTCTTTCATTTATGTCACTTTTTCACCATCTTTTCTTGACATCATATTCTCATATCATCCTCTCAATTCTCATACCATCAACCTCGTCAGTATAATAGTACAAAAAATAAGTAAGTACCATAGAATTTCTACTTTCCCAATAACAAGAAATCAAATAATCTCATCACGTTTATCAACAAATACAACTTCATCAATTTTCATCACTTAACAAAAATAATTCATAACAATGACAAAAATCTAGCAACAAAAGTTTAGCCAAATATCAAACACAAGCAATCAATAAGTTCACAACTTTCATAAGACTTTACCTATTAACAATAATTTTTAGACCTTATTAACAGATACCAATTTAAATCTCCTAGATTTTTATTCAAAATTATTAAGATACCAATTGGAATTGTCTAAATACCAATTAAATTCAATCTAGAAGTCCAAGATTAGGATGGCACGATGGAGAGAAAGAAAGGAAAATGACTTTTATATGCCTCATAGCCTTACGAAGATTGGGTGTGGGGCCCTACACACCAATATATGGAACTCTACTTGACATTTCTCTTATTAACAGATACCAATTGGAATTGCCAGATTCCAATTGACTTCAAGTATTAGCATATAATAAAGAAGAATTTGAATTTTCCTTGTGTTTATAGCCTCTCGAGAAAAAGTACAGACGTCTCCATCCCATTCCGCAAGACTCTACTAATCATATTCTTGTAAGACAAGATCAATGAACCTTGTCTTTGATATCAATTTTCTCATGACCCAAATATCCACGAGTGGCACCCACACTAATCTTCCTATGGGAGAACCATCTAAACTGAGCCATTACCCAAACACTTAGTCAATATTAGATGATATTATTATAAAATTCAACATGATAACAAATATCCAGGACTAATTATTATTAATGCAGAAATTCTAACAAACTACTTACTTAAATTTGCAAGACCCGAAAGTCATCGTACAAGAACTACTAACAAAGATCTTATCTAAAGTTATATCTAAAATTAAAGTAAATAAAGAATATTTTATTGCCTAAAAGATGGACAAGAAGAAATTTGATGACCCATGGTAACCTGGAGATGGAGTGCTTACCCTTGGATCAAGATCTGCTAAAAAACTCTAGAGGCGAGGTCATGTCTGAGCCTAGAGCACTTTCTGCACTCAACAAAACCAGAGTATAGGGTAGTATCAGTACAAACCACTATGTAATGGTAGGTATAATAGGCCAACTCAATTTAATAGCATGTGAACAACATAAATCAAATAACAAGTAGACATACATCGTCGCACAACAAATATTTAATGAATCAATAATACAGCTACAACAGGTCAAACAGTGCTCATAAAGAACCCACATAACCATCAAAAGTATCAACCATACTGTAAACATCCACAAAAATAACACAAATATGTACACACATGTTATGGGACTTATTTTTTGCCAAATAGTCATGATATTTAGGGAACAATCTATATTCATGTACCATAACAGCATGGTACCCAATCCAACATAAATATAAACGTACCGGCATGGTACCCAATCCAACATAAACATAAATGTACCGGTATGGTACCTGATCCATCATAAATATAAATATACCGACATGGTACTCGATCTAACATAAATATAAATGTACCGCCATGATACCCGATCCAACATAAATATAAACGTACCGGGGTGGTACCCAATCCAACATAAACATAACCAACTATTATCAATATCAATTTACATAACCTCACAACATGCCACAAAATGTACCAAGTATACAAGTTCACTTAAGGTCATAAGATAATTCCATCAAGTAAATTTTTGTAACCCCCCGATTTTCTAAACCGGAATGCTACACGGTGCTCATGACCCCGAAGGACCACAAGCTAACCCATGACTGATATCTGTACCTGTAACTGCATAATATACATTTAAAATACAAAAACATGAACAAAAAGGGCGTAAGGTTCAATCTTAAATAATAAAATATCTGAAATAAGGTGGTATCATAGTACCAAAAAAAAAACTGAAAATACTAAAGTCTAAATTTGAAAAACACTATAATCATCTGAAAGCCTCCAAACTGTCTGAATAAGGAGTTAAAGGAACATGTCTCCAACTAACTCCCTAAACTGAAATACTGGAATAATAAATGTAATGATCATGTCCTCGAAAGATCAGGACTTACTACTTACTGAACTGCTACTATTGATCTGGAATCTGTACCTCAGAACCTATGGTGTAACATAAAAAAAAACACCATAGCGCAAATGCGTCAGTACAACTAAAGTACTGAGTATACATGGGGGTAGGTTAAATGCATGGGGTTTATATGCATGAACATGCTGACTAATATGAACGTGAGAATACATACATCCATACATACGTAATTGCTATAGAACTCATGGAGATACTGATTACTTGAGTTTAAACTCTGACAACATGAGTTTCGTGATACTGAGATACTGAATGACTGATAACATGGATGACTGTATCTAACAGTTCTAATTATGGGGAAAACTATCTGAGTTCCAAATTGTATCTTAACATCTAAGTCTGATATCAGTCCTAGCTAACAAGTGATCTCTGAAACTGATAATGAGAATACTCGACTGAATCTGAGATTGAGATCAAGCCTGTCTGTCGGTTGACCTCTAGATCTAATAATAAGCATCTGAATATGGGACCAAGCCTATCTGATGGGATGGTCCAGGAATCAATAGAACTATCTGAGTTCCTTACTGAGATCGATGACCATATCTGACAGTCTTGATTCCTGATTTTTACTCTGAAGAGTGATACTGAAACTGTAACTGTAACTGTGACTGTGGAAGGTAGTAACCTAACCGACATGCCCCAATACTATATTGGTGGGGTCCAATCTTTGCCCTGATCGGAAGGGTGTCAATATCGTGCCATGGGTAGAGACCTCTACTATGGTCAAGCCTCTCTGACGGGTGACCCTGAATAGGAAATCAAGCCTAAGGCAATATAATAGTCAAGTATAGCCTTAATTTGATTGGTGACTCCTGTCCTACGCTGGCTACGCAGATCTGGAGTACAGGGATTTCTGCTAATGGCTCTATCTTTATAACGGGGAAAACCACCATCCCTGCACTCGCTCGGTGCTAGTTCCTACTCCCAACTGAAAGACTCTAAAAAGATTAACTGTGCTGAACTGACTAACTGAACTGAACTGATTTATAAACTGATTAACTAAGCTGATAATATTTTCTTAGCTGAATTCACTGAGTTTCGTTGACTGACGGAAAAGCTACTTGAGATCTGAGGTCTGACTGAGAGTACTGAAACTACTGGGACTACTGAACTACTGAGATTTCTGAGTCACATGACTAACTGAAATCTATGGAGCATAGCTTGACTGAGGATGTCTTGAAACATGACACTAGCTCTAGGCACACAGCTATAGTTTTTGGGTATAAGTACCCCCAGGACTCGATGGTAGGAAACTGACACACATGACTGACTTGATCATAAGAGTAGAGTCCACAATTCACAATATCATAAGTAAGGATTTGATAATAAGAATGATTCTCAACAAACTATCACATGATCGGGAATGCACACAACATGTATATACTTGCATGGCTTTAATAACATGGTCATTCCATATCACAACAATATCATGACCATCTCATACAATATCTTCAATTCAAGACAATAGCATGGGGATCACGTTGAACATAATTTGGTGGGTAGAAATACGAAGAAATACCACATTAACATCGAGTTATACTCGTTCAAATATGACCCTTACAAAATCGAACACTAAAACTTGATGGAATCAAAAACTCTTAGCTTGTATTACCTTAAGTGAGTCATATGAACATGCTCAACGCATCATAAGCTATCTTATCACTAGGATACTCATTGTAAGTCATGTACTCATGTATGAATCACATGATAGGAGATTTCATATGTAGGAAAAATGGTTTGTCTCCTAGCTTAGAAACATGCGGGGTATTACAATTTTCAATAAACATTTATATACGAATCAACAATCGAAACATCAACAATTTCAAGCATGTCCGAATACCAATCCACAAGTATCCAATTTAGGAGCATACACACAATTAAGTCGAGTCTAAATTCCAATTAAACCGCAACCTACCTCAACAAAAGGATTCAAATGCAAGTTAATTTGTAGTGGCCTTGCCCTTCCGTAAAGCTTCTAGATAATAAAAATCTGTCCAAATATATAATTTTCATTAGAATACGAATCTAATGAAATCCTACTATTATAATTATTTTTGATTTAATTAGGATTCACTTTAAAATTAAAGTGAAATATTGAAACAATGGCTACCAAGAAAACCTGCTGTCGTCATGCCAGGAATCTACCAACTTAACCATTAGGTATATTTAAAGAAGACTTCGTTGCCCATGATTTCCATTACTAACCCTTTTTGTCTTTATTAAGGAATTGGATTTTCATTGACTAATTCAACCTAACTTTCACAAATTTCAACAACGTTTCACTTTATACATATACTATTAGTAATACTCTATAAAACATTCTACTCTAGTTGGCATAATATTTATAGGAAGCATGCTATAACAACAATTCCATAAGAAAAAAAAAACATCACGAATGAACTAACCTGGGGATATCAAAATTTTCTATGAACTCTTGAAGAGAAAACAAAAGTAACAATGTAGCCCTATATCTAATTTTATGATAAGTGTATATGGTAAATCCTACCACTTAAAAATTAAATTTATACATAGGTCTTTAGAAATTAAAAGAAAAATATCATATTTGGTCCATTGGCCACCGATTAAAATAACATCTAAAATACCCAATAGACCTTACATAATACTCAAAATCTCGAGAAACAAACCAAATATGTATTTTGACTAAAAAGTACATTCTGCACTTATTGAAAAAATTATGACACTAATCCAAGGTTGTCTCGATCAAAAGATAACCATGATCAAACTTTAAATGTATTAAAACTCAATAATCCGACTAATGACTTCAATAACCTCCGAACTTCTCAAGAATTGGTATATCTCATCTCGTTAGTCATAATACATGTACACCTACTACGAGAAGGGCTAAAATAGAGAAGATGAGAAAATTTCACAAACGACCGGATGGGTTGTTACATCATATACCAATTAAACAACCGTTCATTACCGAACGGGCAAAGAAGCGATAAGAAAAGAAACTAACAAAATTACCTGAATCATAAAAAAGATGTGGATACTTGCAACGCATATCTTCTTTGGTCTCCTAAGTGGCCTCCTCAAAAGGAAGATTCTTCCACTGGACCTTCATAGACGCAATCTCCTTAGTCCTAAACTTACGGATAATCAAATACCTAGCCGAACCAATGCGACCCTCATCGCCCCAGAATTGAAAGGTTCAACCAGTATACAATAATATAAGGCATATTCTTCACTCATATATATATATATATATATATATGCAATAGTCCTATAATAGCTGATAGATATAGGTGCATACTGAAGATAGGTAATACACATGCATGAATGAATGTAAAGTACATAATCAATATCACAACTAAACATAACTGTTCTCATCAGGACCATCATTATTGTAATCAATCTCCGACCTTACCATATACCAATACGTCATCAATAGTATCCTCCGACCTTGCCAAGTATCCATATACCATCATAATAGTCATTATCGAATAACATACAGTAAAATATTCAAAAAAAAATAGGCATATCACCTTAGACTATCTATCTACACAATACTTTCAAACAACTCGTTATTAGCTAACCAACACTTATTATAATAAAATGACTAGTTCACTAGTAATCACATAACCTCTAGTTATTAGCCTAAACATTATCCTTCACAAAATCCTTATCCACGGGATATCAACGAATCCCTATTTATTTAATAGCCAACATCTAACATCTAGTCAAGGTTCATTACTAGACTAAAACTGTCATTTATCTACCATTCATTACTAACAACTAATCATCCTATATTCGTTAATCATTACTAAACAACACATTGCTACTTGTCAGCTAACCATCTTTTATTAACTGACTCTATCTCATTATCTAACTATATTTTACTAACTAATCCTTGCTTAACTATTCATTAGTTAACCATATAGCAACTATTCAAAGTTTTTAACTAGTCACCTTTTATGACAACAACTCTTATTATCTAGCCTAGTTAACACACAACTCCCCATTTATTGACTAATCGACATCACGAATTTAGTCATTAATACCATATAATCTTCACCTATGCTAGACCCAATCTCACCATAAGTCATAATTTAACCATCGCTAGTTACCATGTTTCAACTAAGCAAGATCCATTCACAAATACATTAGATTCCTAGCCATCAAGTGCGATAGTCCCCTAATAGACAACTAGTTACCACATAGCTTAACTGTTAATTAGGCAGAATAATTGTAATACCATATTTTACATAAAATTGCATAAATTACCGATATAATACTCATGAATGTATCAAATCTATGCATGCCATTACCGATATCCAAACAATAAAGTCGTAAGCAACATACCACATCTTCCTACCATTTGTAAGGGGGTGCGGATAGATTTATTATAGCGTATTTGTCTATATTTATTTTTATCTTTTTTTCTAGTAACTGTATATTTCGTATATCTTTAAAATTTCTACGTGATTTTAACATAATAAATATTTATAAGAGTAGCTAGGTAGACATGGTATATAATTTACTCTAGTCATGTAATATTCTCCAAATGCTTTTTCTAGTATAATTTTTCTTATATCTGCAACATTTATATTTCTAAGTGCATACAAAATAAGTATCTTGAATTTATCTACCATGACATCAGATAAATTGTTATTCATTATCATAAAATTGCTTTTTTTAAAATATTCCCTTCAACCATGTACATAATAAAATATAGTCATCTCAGATTACTATATACTAGATTATTCTTAAATAACATGTTATTCGGTCACTATTAGCATGGTAATTCGGATACTTTTTCCCTTAAACAGCGCCTCGACTTTGGTTACTCCCCGTCACGGCTTCTTGCCTCATTGGTTTCACCTTTAGGATGGCATAGTTCTTTGGAATTTTTCTCCGTTTCCACTGTGCTAATAAACTTCTTAACATATTATTTTTCGAATAATTCTACTATAAAGTAACTAATATGAATTTATTTTATCATATCATGATTGTCGGAAACTATGAATTTAGCTATTCATAATTATAAATAGATATACCTGTTCCGGTAGCTTTGATATTTCTGGGGTTTGTTGCTCCATATCTTTTTTCATTGCAGTGTATATATTTAATTAACTGGGCTAAATATTTTTGAACGGAGAGAATTTTGGCTTGAATGTGAGAAGGCTTGCCCTGCAATGCCTTCTTGCTTCTTTATTTATAGAATGATTTTTACAAACACTTTACATGTTTTACAACCTTACGTAAAGGCTAAAAACCTAAAAAACAAAAAACAATCAAAGAAAGACTTAAAAAGTCTTAAAGCCTACCTAGCCTACCCTAAGCCTATAAGGCTAAAATTCAAACTCTATTCAATTTACATTAAATGCTACTAACTTTTTAATGCTAACTTACGTAAACAACTTGTAAAATTTTACAATAAGTCTTCCGTCTATTTTGTCATATCTGTTGTATCTCCATTATTGCTCTGGTCTTATCTTTCCAGTTGGCGTCCTTATCTCTTTTTATTCTAGCTGAACTGCAGGGACGTCATTATCTCCTCCATTACATTTTGAACATTTGTGGTCTGGATATTTGTGTCCAATAGTCTTGCAATATCTGGTCAATAATTCCTCTGAAATAAATTTTTCTCTGATAGCTCTGGCGATAGGTTCTGTTTCTGGTTTAAGCAACGTGATAATCCATTGCCTAATAGTTTCCATATCTGTCTCTTGTAACTCTTTTGAATTTGAATATATAAGTACATGATTTCTTGAATAGTATCTCCATATAGGGTTTTGGTTGCAATATGTATTTGCTAGCTCTTGTAAAATTGTAGATAATTCAATAATCCTTTTGTTCGCATAAAATTTTGATATCTCGATTCTAGGTATCTCTGGCTATGAAATAATATCTTGTGGTATAATCATCTCTCATGTCATTCCTATCTTTACAACTTGTATAGGTTTTTTAACTTCATCAAATAATATCTCTGCTGGTGCCGTGTAAATTTTTATAAAAAATAAGGTACCTTTGGTTATTCTTTTAAAAGTGATAAATGCTTCATATATCTCTGGTATGGTAGATATCTCAGTTCCGTCCGTGGTATATACAGTACTAAGTAGTCCATATTCGTAGCAAGTTTTAACTAAGGTTGGTTTGGTTTTAGGTAAGGCAATTAGTTTATTATATCCGGTCAATCTCTGGTTATATAGTTTGTATCTGGTTCTTGGATATTTATAGCTTTGGGGTTGCTATTTAAAAAGGTTTGTACATTGTAGATATTTTCTATATATGTGCGGGCTGTGTAGTTGTATGTCTTTTTGTCTTGGTTTAGACTATCTCGATATGTAGTAACTTGTGGGGGTATAAACATGGGGTCTTTTGATGTATTTGGTGTATATGGTTTGTCAAATAGCTTGTTTAGGTTCATATTTTTTCTAACTCCTCTGCTTGTACCTGCAGAAGTAGATTGATAAACGTTATGGGTTTTATGGAGTATCCCAACGTCTCCTTCTAGCTCTGGAATTTTACTGTCTTCCGATCGACATAGCTCTGCGCATTGCTGAGTTAGCTGATTCATAGCTATAGACTTCAGTTTATCTTCACTAGTCTTTAGCTTTAGCGTTTCTATCTCAGTACCCATCTTTACTATCTCAGTACCCATACTGTCCATTTTCAATGAAAGCGTAGTCAGGGCATTGAGTATCTTTTCATGTATATTTTCTTCTATCATTTCAGTTTGTGTAGCTTTGTCTTGATATATAATCTGCAATAACATTTTTGTTAGTACTGATAACTTCTATTATAAATGTAAAATTTAATATGTTTAAAACTAGTCTCCGAATCTCTTTTGTTGTAACTGAATTTTGTATTTTCTTTGTTAGCCACCAGCGTACCTGTGTATTATCTGTTCGCACAATAAATTTGTTATATACAATATATGGCTCAAATTCTAACAAACATTTATATAATGAACATAATTCTTTCCTATTTATTTCCCATTTTATTTCTGTCTCGTTGAACGTACCTGAGTAGTATCTACAATGGTGTTCTATTTTTTCTGCTTCATATCTATATTTAAGTACTCCTCTGTAACTATATTCACTGGCATCTGCTTCTACTATGTATGTAAATTTTTTATTTTCATCTGGAAATTGTAATTTTGGTAATTCTTTACAAAGTAATTTTATTTTTTGAACTTGTTTTTTATCTTCTTCGTCATAGTTATATTCTATATCCTTTTTTAATTTTTTCTGTACTGGTTTCAAGTTTTCTGCTAATTTTGGAATATATTCTCTTACTTGATTTACTAATCCTAAGAATGATTGTAATTTCTTTTTTGTATCTAATTCTTCTTTCGAATTTATTATTTTTTGTACTATATGTTGTTGCATTTTTACTCCACTTTTATCTATTTGTATTCCTAAAAATTCTATCTGGTTTTTCATAATTTTGGCTTTCTTTTCACTTAGTCTTATTCTTGATTTTTCTATTATATCTGTAAACTGTTCCAATAATTTTATATGTTCTTCTTTGGTTTTTGTATATAATAATATATCATCTATGTATACTATGCAATTAGGTAATTTTTTAAAATAATTATCCATAAAATGTTGATATCTACCTGGTACATTTTTATATCCAAATGGTAATGCATTCCACTCATAAAATCCTTGTGGTACCGTAAATGCGGTTAATTCTTTAGACTCTTCTTCTAACTTTAGATGGTAAAATCCTGATTTACAATCAAATTTGCTAAAATAATTATATCCTTGGATTTGTCTTATTTTTAATATTTTATTTGGTATCGGATAATTATATGTTATAGTTTTTGCATTTAAATTTCTATAATCAATAACCATCCTACTTTTTCCTCTTTTTTGTTCACTATGTTTATTTACTATAAATGCTGGACTATTATGTTTACTATTACTTTTTTGTATATATTGTTTTTCTAATAATTCATCTATATGCATTTTAAATTCTTTTAAATCGTCAAAATTATATGTTAATGGTTTTTGGGTTATTATACTATTTTTATCTATTAATTCAATTTTTATGGTAGTTTTATGTTTTTCCCATCCTTTTAATGGATCTTCACTATATAATTGTTCTAATTTTTTCTTAACTATTTCTATCTTGTTTATTGAAAATATAGTTATTTCTGTTTTATTTATCGAAATTACTACTAATTCTATTGTATCTTCAGCGTTTTTTATATTTTCTAACTTTTGTGTAATTGTTTCACTTCCTTTTATCCAATTAGTTTTCTTTCTTATTTTATTATTAACTCTTTTTGTTCTTACTTTTTGTTTACATGGTGTTGTAAACCACCAATCGTTTCTAGTTATTATGTGTGGGTATAATTTATCTAAAAATGGCATTCCTAAAAGTATATCTTTTGATGTTAGTTCATAATTATAAATTTCTTCTATTGTTAGTATTTTATCCCATATTTATGCTTTTACATTCCTAGCTTTATAAGTAATTAAGCTTCCTTCATTATTAAATCCTTTAACTACTATTGGTATTTTTAATTTATCCCATTTACTTTCTGGTAAGCAATTATATCTACATAAATTAGCTTCTGCTCTTGTATCTATCATAGGCGTATAATATCTACTGTAATATCCTTCCACTACTATCTTCATTAATACATATATTTTCATTTTATGTTAAGGCTCTTTTTAAGAATAATCTTTCCCTATTATATGTTATGGCTAATTGTGTATGTTCTATATTATATGGTTTTACTTGTTCTAACTATTTTATTCCTAATATTATATCTGTTTTTTGCATTTCTTCTTTTACTTCAAATTCTATTTTTATTTTTTTAATTCCTCCTATTATTATTTCTTTTTCTGCTATATCTTTACTATTTATTAAACTTCTCGGTAGATCTGGGCATATGTCATTATCAGTTTTTATTTCTTCATTTTTTACTAGACATTTTGCTATATAATTTTCTTCTTGTCCTGTGTTTAATAGTATTAAATATTATTTTTCATTTATTTTTCCTGTTATGTAATATTGATTTAGATTACTTATTGAATTTGTTTCATAACTCGTTCTTTTTTATGAGGTTGATGATTCTGGTTTTTCATTAGCTATTCTTTTTGTTATACTTATTCTATCATTTACTATTTCTAAATTTTCTTCTATATCTATGTCTCTATAGCTATAATCATTATAATCTATTGTTTTTACAATTTGTTCAAATGGGCTATCTATTTGTATCTTGTTAATCTTATTTTTTCCTGTTATTTTATGTTTTGTTGTTAACACATATAAATTTTTACATCTTGCTGTAAATATTTTACTTCCTGGGGTTAATTCTATTCCTGATATCTTCCAATATAATACTAGTGATTTATCTATATTTCTATCTGTTACCGCTACTGAATAATTTGCACTTATTATAAATTTAAAATTTTGGTATATTAAATTTCCTTTTACGGCACTTATTATGCTTTTTTCTATAGGTTTTATAATTCTATCATCTGCTAAATATAATTCTATTGGTGTATCTATTCCTTCTCTAAAACTTGCTTTTATTAATATTTCTGTACCTCCAAGGTGTACATATTTTATTGGATCTCCTTTACTTTTTATATCATTTATTTCTTTATTAATTATCCTTTTTGTTACTAGTGGTATACTAGCTTTACCTTTTGCATATCTGCAGTCTATTACATGTTCTTTTTGGCATACTACATAATATTCATCTTTTTTCCAAGTAAAAAGATTCTTTATTGTTGGTATTTTAAATATTTTTTTTACACTTAAATCTAACTCTTTTCCTTTTATTTCATCAAATATATTACTGTCAAATATTATTTTTGGTTCTGTTCCTTCGTCATTTAAATATTCTTCCTTTGTTATTATTTTTATATCTTCTTCAGTCATTCGATTCATCTATTTCACTATCTGTTTCAGTATCTGTTTTGTTTTCTGAAATTTCATATATACTATCTTCACTTTCTAATTCATAATCTATATAATCTATTTGCATATATTCTGTATTTTCTATTTTTATTTCGGATATTTGCTTTTTTTTTGGATTTTTGGGTAATTTACAATCTCTAGCTAAATGTCCTAACTTTCCACAATTATAACATGTACATTCTTTTATAGATTTTTTCTTTCTATATGGTCTTTTATTTTTGTAATTTTTTACATAATATCTTTTTCTTGGTTTCTTATATTTATATTTTGATTTTTTATATTTCTTATGTCTTTTTCTTTTCTTATAATATCTTTCTTCGCATCCAAATTGGGGTGCTATTTTATTTTTGCAACATGCTAAATTTTTTATTAATGTTTTTTCCATTTTTAATTCTTCTCTATATTTTTCACATAAATTTCTATACCATTGTTGTAAGAATTTTATTCTAGCTCCTAATGTATCTACTATTTTTGCTTCTTCCCAACTTTTTATTATCTTTGAACTAAATGGTTTGGGTAATTTATTAAAATATAATTTTCTTATTTCTTTACTTTCTTCTATACTATATGCTCCTTTATAATAATATTCTCTAAATGCGCAAGTATATTCATCTATATAACACATATTACATATTGTTAATTTTATCATTAAATTCCTATTTGTATCTTTTTCTTCATCTTGTTCTTCTTCTAATGTTGTCATACTACCAAATTCATCTTTTATAGCTGTTTCATATTTTTTTAATAATTCTATAGGTGTTAGTTTAGTTGTTGTTGATGATGTTCCTTCCATAGGTTTATTAGTTCTTAATACTTTCTTACTATTTTCGGTTAAGTTTGAAAACTATAGTTTTACTGATCCTATTAATGTTCTTTCTATATATTCTGGTGCATCTGTTATGTTTATATTATTATCTAATAATTGTTTTGTCATATATCCTATCCATAATTGTATTGTTTTTTCTATATCTATTACACAGTCTAGATCTAAAAAGTTATAATTCTTATTAACTATTTGTTTTCGTGTCCATTTGTCATATTCATTATATCTTTTAAATTTATTTTTATAATATATACTTTTTCTTATTTCTGTTGTCTTAGGTATTATACTTTCATCTTCTTTTTTGTCAAGAGTATTTATTTCTGTATTGGTATTTTCTAAGTTTTCTTCATTATTTTTTTCTTGTTTTTTGTTAATTTCTAAATCTTTTATATTTGTTAATATTTCCGTATATGTTTCACTTTCTTCTGAATCATAATTATCTGTCTCTTCGACCTCTATATTATTTATTTCTAATTTTTCCTTAAATTGGTTTATCTCGTTTATTAATGTTTGTTCTTTATCTTTTTCTTCTTTTTCTTTTTGTCTTTGTTCGTATAAATCTTTTAACATTTGTAGTTCTTTTTCTAATTCAGCAATTCTACCATTTTTAGTTTCTTCTATTTTTCGTATTTCTTCCGTAGTTTGTTGTTTAATTTTTTCTATTTCCTTTTTTCTATCTATTTCTTCATTTTCTTTTTCTATTCTTACCATTGCTGTTAATTTATCTTCTAATTTTAATTCTTCTTTTCTAACATTAGGTATAAATGTTCACCTATTTTCTTATATCTTCTTCCTAGATTCGAAAATACTATTTTTATTTTTGATCCTTCGTGATTTTCATATATTTTTTCATCTATTATAAATTCCTCTTTGTTCATTTTATTGTGAATAGTTTATGTTGGTATATATATTCTAAACTATTTATTTGTGATTCTAATTTTGAGATTTCATCTTTTTGTATATTTATTGAATTTTTACTAACTCCTGCAAATATATTATAATGTAACCTTTCTTTTCTGATTTCTAATTCTTTACGTTTTTCAGAGATAAATTATTTTAATTCTTTGTATTTTTGCTCTTTATTCATTTAAATTATATTTATAATATTTTGGTTGATATCTAAATCTTATTTTATCATAATTAGGTGGTATGTGTCTCATTCTTCTAGATTTTAAATGGATTATTAATTTTGCTTCAATACTAGATATTAATGTAATTAGATAGACTAATCTTTGTGGATTTTCTTTTGTTTTATTTAGACTTATATATTCTGAATAAGTACTAACTAAAGATTTTTTATTTTTTCTAAAAGCTTCTCTATTTTTAAATGGTCTTCTCATAATTAATTTAATTACTAACTAATTCAAATCTAACAGGCTCTAACATATATCTCACTTTTGTACTTTTTAAATTACTGGGCTCTGATACCATTTGTAGGGGGTGCGGATAACTAGGCTAATAAATAGATTCATCATAAAATGAAAATATATGTATTAATGAAGATAGTAGTGAAAGGATATTACAGTAGATATTATACGCCTATGATAGATACAGGAGCAGAAGCTAATTTATGTAGATATAATTGCTTACCAGAAAGTAAATGAGATAAATTAAAAATACCAATAGTAGTTAAAGGATTTAATAATGAAGGAAGCTTAATTACTTATAAAGCTAGGAATGTAAAAGCACAAATATGGGATAAAATACTAACAATAGAAGAAATTTATAATTATGAACTAATATCAAAACATATACTTTTAGGAATGCCATTTTTAGATAAATTATACCCACATATAATAACTAAAAACGATTGGTGGTTCACAACCCCATGTAAACAAAAAGTGAGAGCAAAAAGAGTTAATAATAAAATAAGAAAGAAAATTGATTGGATAAAAGGAAGTGAAAAAAATACACAAAAGTTAGAAAATATAAAAAACGCTAAAGATACAATAGAATTAGTAGTATTTTCGATAAATAAAACAGAAATAACTATATTTTCAATAAACAAGATAGAAATAGTTAAGAAAAAATTAGAACAATTATATAGTGAAGATCCATTAAAAGGATGGGAAAAACATAAAACTACCATAAAAATTGAATTAATAGATAAAAATAGTATAATAACCCAAAAACCATTAACATATAATTTTGACGATTTAAAAGAATTTAAAATGCATATAGATGAATTATTAGAAAAACAATATATACAAAAAAGTAATAGTAAACATAATAGTCCAGCATTTATAGTAAATAAACATAGTGAACAAAAAAGAGAAAAAAGTAGGATGGTTATTGATTATAGAAATTTAAATGCAAAAACAATAACATATAATTATCCGATACCAAATAAAATATTAAAAATAAGACAAATCCAAGGATATAATTATTTTAGTAAATTTAATTGTAAATCAGGATTTTACCATCTAAAGTTAGAAGAAGAACCTAAAGAATTAACCGCATTTACGGTACCGCAAGGATTTTATGAGTGGAATGTATTACCATTTGGATATAAAAATGCATCAGGTAGATATCAACATTTTATGGATAATTATTTTAAACAATTACCTAATTGCATAGTATACATAGATGATATATTATTATATACAAAAACTAAAGAAGAACATATAAAATTATTGGAACAATTTACGGATATAATAGAAAAATCAGGAATAAGTCTAACTGAAAAGAAAGCCGAAATTATGAAAAACCAGATAGAATTTTTAGGAATACAAATAGATAAAAGTGGAGTAAAAATGCAATAACACATAGTACAAAAAATAATAAATTCGAAAGAAGAATTAGATACAAAAAAGAAATTACAATCATTCTTAGGATTAGTAAATCAAGTAAGAGAATATATTCCAAAATTAGCAGAAAACTTGAAACCTCTACAGAAAAAATTAAAAAAGGATATAGAATATAACTATGACGAAGAAGATAAAAAACAAGTTTAAAAAATAAAATTACTTTGTAAAGAATTACAAAAATTACAATTTCCAGATGAAAATAAAAAATTTATATACATAGTAGAAGCAGATGCTAGTGAATATAGTTACGGAGGAGTACTTAAATATAGGTATGAAGCAGAAAAAATAGAACACCATTGTAGATACTACTCAGGTACTTTCAACGAGACAGAAATAAAATGGGAAATAAATAGGAAAGAATTATGTTCATTATATAAATGTTTGTTAGCATTTGAGCCATATATTGTATATAATAAATTTATTGTGCGAACAGATAATACACAGGTACGCTGGTGGCTAACAAAGAAAATACAAAATTCAGTTACAACAAAAGAGATTTGGAGACTAGTTTTAAACATATTAAATTTTACATTTATAATAGAAGTTATCAGTACTAACAAAAATGTTATTGCAGATTACATATCAAGACAAAGCTACACAAACTGAAATGATAGAAGAAAATATACATGAAAAGATACTCAACGCCCTAACTACGCTTTCATTGAAAGTGGACAGTATGGGTACTGAGATAGTAAAGATGGGTACTGAGATAGAAACGCTAAAGCTAAAGATTAGTGAAGATAAACTGAAGTCTATAGCTATGAATCAGCTAACTCAGCAATGCGTAGAGCTATGTCGATCGGAAGACAATAAAATTCCAGAGCTAGAAGGAGACGTTGGGATACTCCATAAAACCCATAACGTTTATCAATCTACTTCTGCAGGTACAAGCAGAGGAGTTAGAAAAAATATGAACCTAAACAAGCTATTTGACAAACCATATACACCAAATACATCAAAAGACCCCATGTTTATACCCCCACAAGTTACTACATATCGAGATAGTCTAAACCAAGACAAAAAGACATACAACTACACAGCCCGCACATATATAGAACATATCTACAATGTACAAACCTTTTTAAATAGCAACCCCAAAGCTACAAATATCCAAGAACCAGATACAAACTATATAACCCAGAGACTGACCGGATAAAATAAACTAATTGCCTTACCTAAAACCAAACCAAGCTTAATAGCTTTTTCCATTGCAGTGTATATATTTAATTAACTGGGCTAAATATTTTTGAACGGAATGGAGAGAGTTTTTTGGCTAATGTGAGAAGGCTTGCCCTCTGCAATGCCTTCTGAGCTTTTATTTATAGAAAGAATTCTCTTTACATATTTTTACAACTGTCTGCTAAGAAACAAAAAACTATTAACGAAAAGACTAAAGACTTAAAAGTCTTTCACCTACCAAAACTTACCCTAAAAATTTCAAACTTTACATAAATGCTACATAAATGCTAACTACTTTTACTATCTTTTTCTTTTACGTAAGTTTCCTAAAGACTAAAGTCTTATAATATATTAAATATACTAAAGACTTTATACAATATATTAAATATCTTGTCTTCCGTTTATTTTGTCGTATCTGTTGTATCTCCATTATTGCTCTGGTTTTATCTTTCCAGCTGTCGTCCTTATCTCTTTTCATTCTAGCTGAACTGCTGGGACGTCATTATCTCCTCCATTACATTTTGAACATTTGTGGTCTGGATATTTGTGTCCAATAGTCTTGCAATAGCTGGTCAATAATTCCTCTGAAATAAATTTTTCTCTGATAGCTCTGGCGATAGGTTCTGTTTCTGGTTTAAGCAACGTGATAATCCATTGCCTAATAGTTTCCATATATGTTTCTCGTAACTCTTTTGAATTTGAATATATAAGTACATGATTTCTTGAATAGTAGCTCCATATAGGGTTTTGGTTGCAATATGTATTTGCTAGCTCTTGCAAAATTGTAGATAGTCCAATAATCTTTTTGTTCGCATAAAATTTTGGTATCTCGATTCTAGGTATCTCTGGCTGTGAAATAATATCTTGTTGTATAATCATATCTCGTGTCATTCCTATCTTTACAACTTGTATAGGTTTTTTAACTTCATCAAATAAGTAGGGGGTGCGGATAACTAGGCTAATAAATAGATTTATTGTAGGTAATGAATCTATTCTTTTTTGTGCGTGGATATTTTTTAGATTTTGTTTTATTAAATTATTCTTTTTGTGAGATGTATTCATTATTTTATTTAGTTTATTATTTTATCCTGTAGTAACTGCTGAGTTGCAAATTTTTGTGTAATAATTTATTCTTTCTGTACTGTAGTGTATATCTAATTCTAGATTTTCTATGTCATTTATTATCTTGTGTTGTTCTTCTCGTAGTGAGTTTTTTATACTATATAAACTACCACATGTGCTTTTTTCTAAATTTTCTAAGGTTTTTTCTATCCATATTAACTTTTCTTTTAGATCTTCCATTATTTTTCTAATTCGGTTTCTATAATTAATTTCGTTATTTAGATTATCTTGGTTTTCTCTAGTTTTTCTAATATATTCTAACATCCACAATCTTGATCTGAATAATATCCTTCTGGGTAAATGTCTTCATATATTTGTTCTAAGGCATTTATCATTTCAATTTCGTAGTTTATTACTTCTTCTAATATCATTTTTCTTAATATCTATTATTTCTATATCTTTAAGTATATATAAGATTAAAACTCTAAGGTAGTCTAAATGAGCTATTTTCTAAAATTGATATTTTATAGTTATTTGTCTTAGTCTTAGTAGTTCTTGCATATTTATATTAAGAGATTTTTTATATTTTTTATTTTCCATGTATTTGTCTATATTTATTTTTATCTGTTTTTCTAGTAACTGTATATTTCGTATATCTTTAAAATTTCTACGCGATTTTAACATAATAAGTATTTATAAGAGTAGCTAGGTAGACATGGTATATAATTTACTCTAGTCATGTAATATTCTCCAAATGCTTTTTCTAGTATAATTTTTCTTATATCTGCAACATTTATATTTCTAAGTGCATACAAAATAAGTATCTTGAATTTATCTACCATGACATCAGATAAATTGTTATTCATTATCATAAAATTGCTTTTTTCAAAATATTTCCTTCAACCATGTACATAATAAAATATAGTTATCTCAGATTACTATATACTAGATTATTCTTAAATAACATGTTATTCGGTCACTATTAGCATGGTAATTCGGATACTTTTTCCCTTAAACAGCGCCTCGACTTTGGTTACTCCCCGCCACGGCTTCTTGCCTCATTGGTTTCACCTTTAGGATGGCATAGTTCTTTGGAATTTTTCTCCGTTTCCACTTTGCTAATAAACTTCTTAACATATTATTTTTCGAATAATTCTACTATAAAGTAACTAATATGAATTTATTTTATCATATCATGATTGTCAGGAATTATGAATTTAGCTATTCATAATTATAAATAGATATATGTCAGGAATTATGAATTTAGCTATTCATAATTATAAATAGATATACCTGTTCCGGTAGCTTTGATATTTCTGAGGTTTGTTGCTCCATAGCTTTTTCCATTGCAGTATATATATTTAATTAAGTGGGCTAAATATTTTTGAACGGAATGGAGAGAGTTTTTTGGCTAATGTGAGAAGGCTTGCCTTGCAATGCCTTCTTGCTTCTTTATTTATAGAATGATTTTTACAAACACTTTACATGTTTTACAACTTTACGTAAAGGCTAAAAAGCTAAAAAACAAAAAACAATCAACGAAAGACTTAAAAAGTCTTAAAGCCTACTTAGCCTACCCTAAGCCTATAAGGCTAAAATTCAAACTCTATTCAATTTACATTAAATGCTACTAACATTTTAATGCTAACTTACGTAAACAACTTGTAAAATTTTACAATAAGTCTTCCGTCTATTTTGTCATATCTGTTGTATCTCCGTTATTGCTCTGGTCTTATCTTTCCAGCTGGCGTCCTTATCTCTTTTCATTCAAGCTGAACTGCTGGGACGTCATTATCTCCTCCATTACATTTTGAACATTTGTGGTCTGGATATTTGTGTCCAATAGTCTTACAATATCTGGTCAATAATTCCTCTGAAATAAATTTTTCTCTGATAGCTCTGGCGATAGGTTCTGTTTCTGGTTTAAGCAACGTGATAATCCATTGCCTAATAGTTTCCATATCTGTTTCTCGTAACTCTTTTGAATTTGAATATATTAATACATGATTTCTTGAATAGTAGCTCCATATAGGATTTTGGTTGCAATATGTATTTGCTAGCTCTTGTAAAATTGTAGATAATCCGATAATTCCTTTGTTCGCATAAAATTTTGGTATCTCGATTCTAGGTATCTCTGGCTGTGAAATAATATCTTGTGGTATAATCATATCTCGTGTCATTCCTATCTTTACAACTTGTATAGGTTTTTTAACTTCATCAAATAATATCTCTGCTGGTGCCGTATAAATTTTTATAAAAAATAAGGTACCTTTGGTTATTCTTTTAAAAGTGATAAATGCTTCATATATCTCTGGTATGGTGGATATCTCAGTTCCTTCCGTGGTATATACAGTACTAAGTAGTCCATATTCGTAGCAAGTTTTAACTAAGGTTGGTTTGGTTTTAGGTAAGGCAATTAGTTTATTATATCCGGTCAATCTCTAGGTTATATAGTTTGTATCTGGTTCTTGGATATTTGTAGCTTTGGGGTTGCTATTTAAAAAGGTTTGTACATTGTAGATATTTTCTATATATGTGCGGGCTGTGTAGTTGTATGTCTTTTTGTCTTGGTTTAGGCTATCTTGATATGTGGTAACTTGTGGGGGTATAAACATGGGGTCTTTTGATGTATTTGGTGTATATGGTTTGTCAAATAGCTTGTTTAGGTTCATATTTTTTCTAACTCCTCTGTTTGTACCTGCAGAAGTAGATTGATAAACGTTATGGGTTTTATGGAGTATCCCAACGTCTCCTTCTAGCTCTGGAATTTTACTGTCTTCCGATCGACATAGCTCTGCGCATTGCTGAGTTAGCTGATTCATAGCTATAGACTTCAGTTTATCTTCACTAGTCTTTAGCTTTAGCGTTTCTATCTCAGTACCCATCTTTACTATCTCAGTACCCATACTGTCCACTTTTAATGAAAGCGTAGTCAGGGCGTTGAGTATCTTTTCATGTATATTTTCTTCTATCATTTCAGTTTGTGTAGCTTTGTCTTGATATATAATCTGCAATAACATTTTTGTTAGTACTGATAACTTCTATTATAAATGTAAAATTTAATATGTTTAAAACTAGTCTCCGAATCTCTTTTGTTGTAACTGAATTTTGTATTTTCTTTGTTAGCCACCAGCGTACCTGTGTATTATCTGTTCGCACAATAAATTTGTTATATACAATATATGGCTCAAATTCTAACAAACATTTATATAATGAACATAATTCTTTCCTATTTATTTCCCATTTTATTTCTGTCTCGTTGAACGTACCTGAGTAGTATCTACAATGGTGTTCTATTTTTTCTGCTTCATACCTATATTTAAGTACTCCTCTGTAACTATATTCACTGGCATCTGCTTCTACTATGTATGTAAATTTTTTGTTTTCATCTGGAAATTGTAATTTTGGTAATTCTTTACAAAGTAATTTTATTTTTTGAACTTGTTTTTTATCTTCTTCATTATAATTATATTCTATATCCCTTTTTAATTTTTTCTGTAGTGGTTTTAGGTTTTCTGCTAATTTTGGAATATATTCTCTTACTTGGTTTACTAATCCTAAAAATGATTGTAATTTCTTTTTTGTATCTAATTCTTCTTTCGAATTTATTATTTTTTGTACTATGTGTTGTTGCATTTTTACTCCACTTTTATCTATTTGTATTCCTAAAAATTCTATCTGGTTTTTCATAATTTCGGCTTTCTTTTCACTTAGACTTATTCCTGATTTTTCTATTATATACGTAAATTGTTCCAATAATTTTATATGTTCTTCTTTAGTTTTTGTATATAATAATATATCATCTATGTATACTATGCAATTAGGTAATTGTTTAAAATAATTATCCATAAAATGTTGATATCTACCTGGTGCATTTTTATATCCAAATGGTAATACATTCCACTCATAAAATCCTTGCGGTACCGTAAATGCGGTTAATTCTTTAGGTTCTTCTTCTAACTTTAGATGGTAAAATCTTGATTTACAATCAAATTTACTAAAATAATTATATCCTTGGATTTGTCTTATTTTTAATATCTTATTTGGTATTGGATAATTATATGTTATAGTTTTTGCATTTAAATTTCTATAATCAATAACCATCCTACTTTTTCCTCTTTTTTGTTCACTATGTTTATTTACTATAAATGCTGGACTATTATGTTTATTATTACTTTTTTGTATATATTGTTTTTCTAATAATTCATCTATATGCATTTTAAATTCTTTTAAATCGTCAAAATTATATGTTAATGGTTTTTGGGTTATTATACTATTTTTATCTATTAATTCAATTTTTATGGTAGTTTTATGTTTTTCCCATCCTTTTAATGGATCTTCACTATATAATTGTTCTACTTTTTTCTTAACTATTTCTATCTTGTTTATTGAAAATATAGTTATTTCTGTTTTATTTATCGAAAATACTACTAATTCTATTGTATCTTTAGCGTTTTTTATATTTTCTAACTTTTGTGTAATTTTTTCACTTCCTTTTATCCAATCAGTTTTCTTTCTTATTTTATTATTAACTCTTTTTGCTCTTACTTTTTGTTTACATGGTGTTGTAAACCACCAATCGTTTCTAGTTATTATGTGTGGGTATAATTTATCTAAAAATGACATTTCTAAAAGTATATCTTTTGATATTAGTTCATAATTATAAATTTCTTCTATTGTCAATATCTTATCCCATATTTGTGCTTTTACATTCCTAGCTTTATAAGTAATTAAGCTCCCTTCATTATTAAATCCTTTAACTACTATTGGTATTTTTAATTTATCTCATTTACTTTCTGGTAAGCAATTATATCTACATAAATTAGATTCTGCTCCTGTATCTATCATAGGCGTATAATATCTACTGTAATATCCTTCCACTACTATCTTCATTAATACATATATTTTCATTTTATGTTAAGGCTCTTTTTAAGAATAATCTTTCCCTATTATATGTTATGGCTAATTGTGTATGTTCTATATTATATGGTTTTACTTGTTCTAACCATTTTATTCCTAATATTATATCTGCTTTTTGCATTTCTTCTTTTACTTCAAATTCTATTTTTATTTTTTTAATTCCTCCTATTATTATTTCTTTTTCTGCTATATCTTTACTATTTATTAAACTTCTCGGTAGATCTGGGCATATGTCATTATTAATTTTTATTTCTTTATTTTTTACTCGACATTTTGATATATAATTTTCTTCTTGTCCTGTGTTTAATAGTATTAAATATTCTTTTCCATTTATTTTTCCTGTTATGCAATATTGATTTAGATTACTTATTGAATTTGTTTCATAACTCGTTCTTTTTTATGAGGTGGATGATTCTGTTTTTTTATTAGCTATTCTTTTTGTTGTACTAATTCTATCATTTACTATTTCTAAATTTTCTTCCATATCTATGTCTCTATAGCTATAATCATTATAATCTATTATTTTTACAATTTGTTCAAATGGGCTATCTATTTGTATCTTGTTAATCTTATTTTTTCCTGTTATTTTATGTTTTGTTGTTAACACATATAAATTTTTACATCTTGCTGTAAATATTTTACTTCCTGGGGTTAATTCTATTCCTGATATCTTCCAATATAATACTAGTGATTTATCTATATTTCTATCTGTTACCGCTACTGAATAATTTGCACTTATTATAAATTTAAATTTTTGGTATATTAAATTTCCTTTTACGGCACTTATTAAGCTTTTTTCTATAGGTTTTATAATTCTATCATCTGCTAAATATAATTCTATTGGTGTATCTATTCCTTCTCTAAAACATGCTTTTATTAATATTTCTGTACCTCCAAGGTGTACATATTTTATTGAATCTCCTTTACTTTTTATATCATTTATTTCTTTATTAATTATCCTTTTTGTTACTAGTGGTATACTAACTTTACCTTTTGCATATCTGCAGTCTATTACATGTTCTTTTTGGCATACTACATAATATTCATCTTTTTTCCTAGTAAAAAGATTCTTTATTGTTGGTATTTTAAATATTGTTTCTACACTTAAATCTAACTCTTTTCCTTTTATTTCATCAAATATATTACTTTCAAATATTATTTTTTTGTTCTGTTCCTTCATCATTTAAATATTCTTCCTTTGTTATTATTTTTATATCTTCTTCAGTCATTCGATTCATCTATTTCACTATCTGTTTCAGTATCTGTTTCATTTTCTGAAATTTCATATATCTTATCTTCACTTTCTAATTCATAATCTATATAATCTATTTGCATATATTCTTTATTTTCTATTTTTGTTTCTGATATTTGTTTATTTTTTGGATTTTTTGATAATTTACAATTTCTAGCTAAATGTCCTAACTTTCCACAATTATAACATGTACATTCTTTTATAGATTTTTTCTTTCTATATGGTCTTTTATTTTTATAATTTTTTACATAATATCTTTTTCTTGGTTTCTTATATTTATATTTTGATTTTTTATATTTTTTATATTTCTTATGTCTTTTTCTTTTCTTATAATATCTTTCTTCGCATCCGAATTGGGGTGTTATTTTATTTTTTCAACATGCTAAATTTCTTATTAATGTTTTTTCCATTTTTAATTCTTCTCTATATTTTTCACATAAGTTTCTATACCATTGTTGTAAAAATTTTATTCTAGCTCCTAATAAAAAGTTGGGAAGAAGCAAAAGTAGTAGGTAATATAATAGTAGTAGGTAATATAATAGTAGTAGAATAAAAAGGATAATTAATAAAGAAATGAATGATATAAAAAGTAAAGGAGATCCAATAAAATATGTACACCTTGGAGGTACAGAAATATTAATAAAAGCATGTTTTAGAGAAGGAATAGATACACCAATAGAATTATATTTAGCAGATGATAGAATTATAAAACCTATAGAAAAAAGCATAATAACTGCCGTAAAAGGAAATTTAATATACCAAAAATTTGAATTTATAATAAGTGCAAATTATTCAGTAGCGGTAACATATAGAAATATAGATAAATCACTAGTATTATATTGGAAGATATCAGGAATAGAATTAACCCCAGGAAGTAAAATATTTACAGCAAGATGTAAAAATTTATATGTGTTAACAACAAAACATAAAATAACAGGAAAAAATAAGATTAACAAGATACAAATAGATAGCCCATTTGAACAAATTGTAAAAACAATAGATTATAATGATTGTAGCTATAGAGACATATATATAGAAGAAAATTTAGAAATTGTAAATGATAGAATAAGTACAACAAAAAGAATAGCCAATGAAAAACCAGAATCATCAAGCTCATAAAAAAGAACGAGTTATGAAACAAATTCAATAAGTAATCTAAATCAATATTACATAACAGGAAAAATAAATGAAAAAGAATATTTAATACTATTAAACACAGGACAAGAAGAAAATTATATAGCAAAATGTCTAGTAAAAAATGAAGAAATAAAAACTGATAATGACATATGCCCAGATCTACCGAGAAGTTTAATAAATAGTAAAGATATAGCAGAAAAAGAAATAATAATAGGAGGAATTAGAAAAATCAAAATAGAATTTGAAGTAAAAGAAGAAATGCAAAAAGCAGATATAATATTAGGAATAAAATGGTTAGAACAAGTAAAACCATATAATATAGAACATACACAATTAGCCATAACATATAATAGGGAAAGATTATTCTTAAAAAGAGCCTTAACATAAAATGAAAATATATGTATTAATGAAGATAGTAGTGGAAGGATATTACAGTAGATATTATACGCCTATGATAGATACAGGAGCAGAAGCTAATTTATGTAGATATAATTGCTTACCAGAAAGTAAGTGGGATAAATTAAAAATACCAATAGTAGTTAAAGAATTTAATAATGAAGGAAGCTTAATTACTTATAAAGCTAGGAATGTAAAAGCACAAATATGGGATAAAATACTAACAATAGAAGAAATTTATAATTATGAACTAACATCAAAAGATATACCTTTAGGAATGCCATTTTTAGATAAATTATACCCACACATAATAACTAAAAATGATTGGTGGTTCACAACCCCATGTAAACAAAAAGTGAGAGCAAAAAGAGTTAATAATAAAATAAGAAAGAAAACTGATTGGATAAAAGGAAGTGAAAAAATTACACAAAAGTTAGAAAATATAAAAAACGCTGAAGATACAATAGAATTAGTAGTATTTTCGATAAATAAAACAGAAATAACTATATTTTCAATAAATAAGATAGAAATAGTTAAGAAAAAATTAGAACAATTATATAGTGAAGATCCATTAAAAGGATGGGAAAAACATAAAACTACCATAAAAATTGAATTAATAGATAAAAATAGTATAATAACCCAAAAACCATTAACATATAATTTTGACGATTTAAAAGAATTTAAAATGCATATAGATGAATTATTAGAAAAACAATATATACAAAAAAGTAATAGTAAACATAATAGTCCAGCATTTATAGTAAATAAACATAGTGAACAAAAAAGAGGAAAAAGTAGGATGGTTATTGATTATAGAAATTTAAATGCAAAAACTATAACATATAATTATCCGATAACAAATAAGATATTAAAAATAAGACAAATCCAAGGATATAATTATTTTAGTAAATTTAATTGTAAATCAGGATTTTACCATCTAAAGTTAGAAGAAGAACCTAAAGAATTAACCGCATTTACGGTACCGCAAGGATTTTATGAGTGGAATGTATTACCATTTGGATATAAAAATGCATCAGGTAGATATCAACATTTTATGGATAATTATTTTAAACAATTACCTAATTGCATAGTATACATAGATGATATATTATTATATACAAAAACTAAAGAAGAACATATAAAATTATTGGAACAATTTACGGATATAATAGAAAAATCAGGAATAAGTCTAACTGAAAAGAAAGCCGAAATTATGAAAAACCAGATAAAATTTTTAGGAATACAAATAGATAAAAGTGGAGTAAAAATGCAACAACACATAGTACAAAAAATAATAAATTCGAAAGAAGAATTAGATACAAAAAAGAAATTACAATCATTTTTAGGATTAGTAAACCAAGTAAGAGAATATATTCCAAAATTAGCAGAAAACCTAAAACCACTATAGAAAAAATTAAAAAAGGATATAGAATATAATTATAATGAAGAAGATAAAAAACAAGTTCAAAAAATAAAATTACTTTGTAAAGAATTACGAAAATTACAATTTCCAGATGAAAACAAAAAATTTACATACATAGTAGAAGCAGATGCCAGTGAATATAGTTACGGAGGAGTACTTAAATATAGGTATGAAGCAGAAAAAATAGAACACCATTGTAGATACTACTCAGGTACGTTCAACGAGACAGAAATAAAATGGGAAATAAATAGGAAAGAATTATGTTCATTATATAAATGTTTGTTAGCATTTGAGCCATATATTGTATATAACAAATTTATTGTGCGAACAGATAATACACAGGTACGCTGGTGGCTAACAAAGAAAATACAAAATTCAGTTACAACAAAAGAGATTTGGAGACTAGTTTTAAACATATTAAATTTTACATTTATAATAGAAGTTATCAGTACTAACAAAAATGTTATTGCAGATTACATATCAAGACAAAGCTACACAAACTGAAATGATAGAAGAAAATATACATGAAAAGATACTCAACGCCCTAACTACGCTTTCATTGAAAGTGGACAGTATGGGTACTGATATAGTAAAGATGGGTACTGAGATAGAAACGCTAAAGCTAAAGATTAGTGAAGATAAACTGAAGTCTATAGCTATGAATCAGCTAACTCAGCAATGCGTAGAACTATGTCGATCGGAAGACAATAAAATTCCAGAGCTAGAAGGAGACGTTGGGATACTCCATAAAACCCATAACGTTTATCAATCTACTTCTGCAGGTACAAGCAGAGGAGTTAGAAAAAATATGAACCTAAACAAGCTATTTGACAAACCATATACACCAAATACATCAAAAGACCCCATGTTTATACCCCCACAAGTTACTACATATCAAGATAGTCTAAACCAAGACAAAAAGACATACAACTACACAGCCCGCACATATATAGAAAATATCTACAATGTACAAACCTTTTTAAATAGCAACCCCAAAGCTACAAATATCCAAGAACCAGATACAAACTATATAACCCAGAGATAGACCGGATATAATAAACTAATTGCCTTACCTAAAACCAAACCAACCTTAGTTAAAACTTGCTACGAATATGGATTACTTAGTACCGTATATACCACGGACGGAACTGAGATATCCACCATACCAGAGATATATGAAGCATTTATCACTTTTAAAAGAATAACCAAAGGTACCTTATTTTTTATAAAAATTTACACGGAACCAGCAGAGATATTATTTGATGAAGTTAAAAAACCTATACAAGTTGTAAAGATAGGAATGACACGAGATATGATTATACCACAAGATATTATTTCACAGCCAGAGATACCTAGAATCAAGATACCAAAATTTTATGCGAACAAAAGGATTATTGGACTATCTACAATTTTGCAAGAGCTAGCAAATACATATTGCAACCAAAACCCTATATGGAGCTACTATTCAAGAAATCATGTATTAATATATTCAAATTCAAAAGAGTTACGAGAAACAGATATGGAAACTATTAGGCAATGGATTATCACGTTGCTTAAACCGGAAACAGAACCTATCGCCAGAGCTATCAGAGAAAAATTTATTTCAGAAGAATTATTGACCAGATATTGCAAGACTATTGGACACAAATATCCAGACCACAAATGTTCAAAATGTAATGGAGGAGATAATGACGTCCCAGCAGTTCAGTTAGAATAAAAGAAGATAAGGACGACAGCTGGAAAGATAAAACCAGAGCAATAATGGAGATACAACAGATACGACAAAATAAATGGAAGACAAGATATTTAATATATTGTATAAAGTCTTTAGTATATTTAATATATTATAAGACTTTAGTCTTAGACTTTAGTCTTTAGGAAACTTACGTAAAATAAAAAGATAGTAAAAGTAGTTAGCATTTATGTAAAGTTTGAAATTTTTAGGGTAAGTTTTGGTAGGTGAAAGACTTTTAAGTCTTTAGTCTTTTCGTTAATAGTTTTTTGTTTCTTAGCAGACAGTTGTAAAAATACGTAAAGAGAATTCTTTCTATAAATAAAAGCTCAGAAGGCATTGCAGAGGGCAAGCCTTCTCACATTAGCCAAAAAACTCTCTCCATTCCGTTCAAAAATATTTAGCCCAGTTAATTAAATATATATACTGCAATGAAAAAAGCTATGGAGCAACAAACCTCAGAAATATCAAAGCTACCGGAACAGGTATATCTATTTATAATTATGAATAGCTAAATTCATAATTCCCGACAATCATGATATGATAAAATAAATTCATATTAGTTACTTTATAGTAGCATTATTCGAAAAATAATATGCTAAGAAGTTTATTAGCAAAGTGGAAACGGAGAAAAATTCCAAAGAACTATGCTATCCTAAAGGTGAAACCAATGAGGCAAGAAGCCGTGGCGGGGAGTAACCAAAGTCGAGGCGCTGTTTAAGGGAAAAAGTATCCGAATTACCATGCTAATAGTGACCGAATAACATGTTATTTAAGAATAATCTAGTATATAGTAATCTGAGATGACTATATTTTATTATGTACATGGTTGAAGGGAATATTTTGAAAAAAGCAATTTTATGATAATGAATAACAATTTATCTGATGTCATGGTAGATAAATTCAAGATACTTATTTTGTATGCACTTAGAAATATAAATGTTGCAGATATAAGAAAAATTATACTAGAAAAAGCATTTGGAGAATATTACATGACTAGAGTAAATTATATACCATGTCTACCTAGCTACTCTTATAAATACTTATTATGTTAAAATCACGTAGAAATTTTAAAGATATACGAAATATACAGTTACTAGAAAAACAGATAAAAATAAATATAGACAAATACATGGAAAATAAAAAATATAAAAAATCTCTTAATATAAATATGCAAGAACTACTAAGACTAAGACAAATAACTATAAAATATCAATTTTAGAAAATAGCTCATTTAGACTACCGTAGAGTTTTAATCTTATATATACTTAAAGATATAGAAATAATAGATATTAAGAAAATAATATTAGAAGAAGTAATAAACTACGAAATTGAAATGATAAATGCCTTAGAACAAATATACGAAGACATTTACCCAGAATGATATTATTCAGATCAAGATTGTGGATGTTAGAATATATTAGAAAAACTAGAGAAAACCAAGATAATCTAAATAACGAAATTAATTATAGAAACCGAATTAGAAAAATAATGGAAGATCTAAAAGAAAAGTTAATATGGATAGAAAAAACCTTAGAAAATTTAGAAAAAAGCACATGTGGTAGTTTATATAGTATAAAAAACTCACTACGAGAAGAACAACACAAGATAATAAATGACATAGAAAATCTAGAATTAGATATACACTACAGTACAGAAAGAATAAATTATTACATAGAAATTTGCAACTCAGCAGTTACTACAGGATAAAATAATAAACTAAATAAATTAATGAATACATCTCACAAAAAGAATAATTTATTAAAACAAAATCTAAAAAATATCCACGCACAAAAAAGAATAGATTCATTACCTACAATAAATCTATTTATTAGCCTAGTTATCCGCACCCCCCTACAGAGAGGTGTATACAAACATTTAAGTATTCATAAATTATAATCGTATCCTTTACACTAATAAACACTCCTCAGATATTCAATGATTTACATAACATAGCTCTTAGCCTATTAGTTTATCCAGAATATTCACAACATCATAATCACAGCCTTAGGCCTATTAATTTATCTGGAATAGTCAAAATATCATAATCACGGCCTTAGGCCCATTACTTTATTCAGAATAGTTACAACATCATAATCACGACTTTAGACTTTATACATATAGAGAACTCCTATCGATAATCATATTTATAAGCCATAGAATATCTCTAATCATCTCATATATAGGAGGCATAATATAGATAGACATGTAATTGTCTGTAGCACATCTTATATCGATAGGTCATACATCCTGACAACTAGAAATATCACCTTTCTAGGCTAATTATTTATCTAAGTGAAAATAACATCTCTATATGCCAATCATCAAGCCTAAGAGGAAATAGTATCACTATAGGCCACATAACGTATCTACAAGAAATATCTATCTCTAAAGGTTCATTATTGCTTCCACAAGAAGTATCATAACTATAACTCAAAAGCCACAACCCCAAAATATCAATACAAGTTACCAAGTTACGAAGTAACCTTATTCTAAGGTTTACTAGCCTCATCTATGTCTAACATCCGCAACTAAGTCCACAAGAATTAAAAAAAAGTTTAGGCCTAAGTGGGCCAGACGATCCCACTTCTAATCCTCAATTTCCAAAATTCAGGCACACTATGCCCCAAACTAGGCAAAGGTATCTAGTTCATCTTCAAGATGTCGAGCAAGCCATATTCAAGCCTAAGATAGCCGCTTCGAGTAGAAACAAGGTACTCAAGTCAACTCTACCCAGCTTACGGTTTCAAGACTACCACACTAGACCAATAAGGTTATATATACAAATCACGCTTCGAATACTAAAACCAAATCCCAAACATAGGTTTACATCATAACTACTCTACAACTAATCTAAACTAGAGAGGAAAAGCAATAGGACTCAAAGGAGTATAAGCATTTCCATTTTAGGGATCCCACAAAATTAGAGCCTACAACACATTATCCTCTACAACATTGTTAATATCCATCTAATCATCATACCTTAACCACCCAACAAGAAATATCCACCAAGTATCACTCAAGGTAAGATCAATCATGCTATTTAATAATTCATTTATTCTCCCATTCAGGATATACGATAATTATTTTATGAATGTAACTATGCCATTTGATTTTGCATTTTCACTATCATGGAAATTACTATCCTTTAAAAGAGTCATATATCAGCCAACATTGTGGGACATGCAAATGTATAAATAAGCCACAAATTCTAGTCAATAATAATTTCTCTTCTCAAAATTTTTCCTAATGCATAAATCTACAACTACAACTTCTGTCCTGACAATCAGTAACTCGATAATTTTCAGCGACAAACACTTCATGGTTAAGCAAAACCTCTCTTATACCACTAACACCAATTTAAGATATACAGAGTCATTCTTATTTCTACTTAATAATATTTTTCTTACGGGATTTACTTAACTCTTAATCACCTCAAGAGTGGTTCCCACACCACTAGCACATAAGCAAGGACAAACAAAATAAATCGATTATAGGTCATTGAAGGTCTCATTACCAATATCAAATTCCAGACAAGTCATCAATCAAATTCTACAGGTATCAACAACCTCTACTAATTTTTTCACTTTTATTTAAAACTTATTATTTTGCAAAGCATTAAGAATTCGTTCACATAAGGAACTCAAAGATAATGTCACTTAGCTATTCCTCATAAGGAACCCTTTATAATTTTATTAATAGAACTGGACAAAATTTCTAAATACGATCTCAATGATCGGACCACACAAGGACCCCCAAATAAGATCAAATAATCGGACCACACAAGGACCCCCAAATAAGATCAAATAATCGCACTACAGAAGGATCCATCCACAGCATCATTAACAAGAATCTCTCATGATGAAAAAACACATATCACCTCAGTCTTTCATTCATGTCACTTTTTCACCATTTTTTTTTGACATTATATTCTCATATCATCCTCTCAATTCTCATAACATCAACCTCATCAGTATAATAGTACCAAAAATAAGTATGTACCATAGAATTTCTAGTTTCACAATAACAAGAAATTAAATAATCTCATCACATTTATCAACAAAAACAACTTCGTCAATCTTCATCACTTAACAAAAATAATTCATAAAAATAACAAAATCTAGCAACACAAGTTTAGCCAAATATCAAACAGAAGCAATCAATAAGTTCACAACTTTCACAAGTCTTTAACGTTTAACAATAATTTTTAGACCTTATTATCAGATACCAATTTAAATCTCCTTGATTTTTATTCAAAATTATTAAGATACCAATTGGAATTATCTAAATTTCAATTGAATTCAATCTAGTAGTCCAAGATTACGATGGCACGATGGTGAGAAACAAAGAAAAATGACTTCTACATGCTTCATAGCCTTATGAAGATTGAGTGTGGGGCCCTACATACCAATATACGGAACTCTACGTGACATTGCTATTATTAACTGATACCAATTGAAATCGCCACATACTAATTGAATTCAAGTAATAGCATGTAAGAAAGTAGAATTTGAATTTTCCTAGTGTCTATAGCCTCTCGCGAAAAAGTACAGACGTCTCCATACCATTTCGTAAGACTTTGACGAACCTAGGCTTTGATACAAACTTTGTCACGACCCAAATGGCCATGAGTGGCACCCATACTAATCTTCCTATGGGAAAGCCATCTAAACCAAACCATTACCCAAACACTTAGACAATATTAGATGATATTATTATAAAATTCAACATAATAATGAATATCCAGGACTAATTGTTATTAATGCAGAAATTCAAACAAACTACTTACTACAATTACCAAGACCCGAAAGTCATCGTACAAGAACTACTAACAAAGATCATATCTACAGTGATATCTAAAAATAAAGTAAATAAAGAATGTTTTATTGCCCGAAAGATGGACAAGAAGAAATTAGATGACCCATGGTAGACCAGAGATGGAGTGCTTACCCTTGGATCAAGACCTGCTAACAAACTCTAGAGGTGAGGTCATGTCTGAGCCTAGAGCACTTTCTGCACTCAACAAAAGAAGTGTACAGGGTAGTATCAGTACAAACCACTCTGTACTGGAAGGTATCATAGGTGAACTCTTTTTAATAGCATGTGAACAACATAAATCAAATAACAAGTAGATATGTATCGTCACACAACAAATATTTAATTAATCAACAATATAGCAACAACAGGTCAAACAATGCTCACAAACAAGCCACATAACCATCAAGAGTATCAACCATACTATAAAAATCCACCGAATAACACAAATATGTACACACATGCTATAGGACTTATTTTTGCCAAAATAGTCATGATCTGCAGGGAACAACCTATATTCATTTACCGTACAAGCGTGGTACCCGATCTAACATAAATATAAACGTACCGGCATGATACGCGATCTAATATAAGTATAAACGTACCGGTGTGGTACCCGATCCAACATAAGTAGAAATATACCGGCGTGGTACCTGATCCAATATAAATATAAGTGTACCGGCGTGGTACCTGATCCAACATAAATATAAATGTACCGGCGTGGTACCCAATCCAACATAAACATAACCAAGTATTATCAATATCAATTTACACAACCTCACAACATGCCACACAATGTACCAAGTATATAATATCACTTAAAGTCATAAGACAAGTCCATCTAGCCAATTTTCAATAAATATTTATACACGAATCAATAATCAAAACATTAAGAATTTTACGCAAGTCCAAATACCAATTCACAAGTATCCAATTTAGGAGCATACACATAATTAAGTCGAGTCTAAATTCCAATTAAACCGTAACCTACCTCAACAAAAGGATTCAAATGCAAGTTAATTTGTAAGGGCCTTGCCCTCCCATAAAGCTTCTAGATAATAATAATCTGTGCAAATATATAATCTCCATAAAAATAAGAATCTAATGAAATCCTACTATTATAATTATTTTTGATTTAATTAGGATTCACTTCAAAATTAAAATGAACTATTGAAACAATGGCTGCCAAGAATACCTGTTGTCGTCACTTCCAGGAATCTACCAACTTTACTATTTGTTATATTTAAAGAAGAATTTGATGCCAATGATTTCCATTACTAACCCTTTTTGTCCTTATTAAGGAATAGGATTTACATTAACTAATTCAACCTAACTTTTACAAATTTCAACAGCATTTCACTTTATACATGTACTATTAGTAATACTCTATAAAACATTCTACTCTAGTTGGCACAATAATTATAGGAAGCATGCTATAGCAGCAATTCCATAAGCGAAAAAACTCATCACGAATGAACTAATCTGGAGATGCCGAAATTTTCTATGAAGTCTCGAAGAGTA
Organism: Capsicum baccatum var. pendulum; assembly: GCA_030864225.1. Lineage (NCBI taxonomy): Eukaryota > Viridiplantae > Streptophyta > Magnoliopsida > Solanales > Solanaceae > Capsicum > Capsicum baccatum. Next base: position 139,528,412 of record CM061550.1, read on the forward strand.
AAAAAAGTAACACTATAACCGTCTTTTCCCCTGTTGCCCTATATCTAATTTTATGATAAGTGTATATGGTAAATCCTACCACTTAAAAATTATATTTATACATAGGTCTCAAGAAATTAAATGAAAAATATCAGATTTGGTCCATTAGCCACCGATTAAAATAACATCTAAAATACCCAATAGACCTCACATATTACTCAAAATCTCGAGAAACAAACCAAATATTTATATTGACTAAAAATGTATTCCGCACTTATTGAAAATATAATGACACTAATCCAAGGTCGTCTCAATCAAAAGTTAACTATGATCAAACTTTAAATTTATTAAAACTAAATAATCCGACTAATGACTTCAATAACCTCCGAACTTTTCAAGAATTGGTACATCTCATCTCATGATTCATAATCCACGTACATCAACTACAAGAAGGGCTAAAATAGAGAAGATGAGAAAATTTCACAAACGACCGGATGGGTCGTTACATCAGATACCAATTAAACAACCATTCGTCCCCGAACGGGAAAACAAGCGACAAGAAAGGAAACTAAAAAAATTACCGGAATCGTCAAAAAGATGTGGATACTTGCTACACATGTCAGCTTTGGTCTCCTAAGTGGATTCCTCAATAGGAAGATTCTTCCACTGGACCTTCACAGAAACAATCTTCTTAGTCCTCAACTTATGGACAATTAAATATCTAGACGAGCCAATGCTACCCTCACCGCCCAAGACTCAAAAGGTTCAATCAGTATACAATAATATAAGGCATATTCTTCACTCATATATATATATATATATATATATATATATATATATATATATATTTGCAATAGTCCTATAATAGCTGATAAATATTGGTGCATACTGATGATAGGTAATGCACATGCATGAATGCATGTAAAGTACATAATCAATATCACAACTCATCATAACTGTCCTCATAAGGACCATCATTGTTGTAATCAACCTCCGGCCTAACCATATATTAATACGTCATCAATAGTATCCTCCGACCTTGTCAAGTACCAATATACCATCATAATAGTCATTACCGAATAAGATACACTAAAATATTAAAAAAAAAATAGGCATATCACCTTAGACTGTCTATCTACTCAATACTTTCAAACAACTCGTTATTAGCTAACCAACACTTCTTATAATAGAATCACTAGTTCACTAGTAATCACATAACCTCTAGTTATTAACCTAAAGATTATCATTCACATAATCCTTATTCACGAGATATCAGTGAATCCCTATTTATTTAATAGCCAACATCTAACATCTTGTCAAGGTTCATCACTAGACCAAAACTGTCATTTATCCACCTTTCATTATTATCAACTAATCATCCTATATTCGTTAATCATTACTAGACAAAACATTACTACTTTTCACCTAAGCATCTTTTATTAACTGGCCCTAATTAATTATCTAATTATCTTTTACTAACTAATCCTAGCTTAACTGTTCATTAGTTAACCATGTAGCAACTATTCAAAGTTATTAACTAGTCACCTCTTATGCCAACAACTCTTATTATCTAGCCTCATTAACACATAACTCCTCGTTTATTGACTATTCGACATCATGAACTTAGTCATCAATGCCATCTAATATTTACCTACGCTAGACCCGATCTCACCATAAGTCAAGCATTAACCATCGCTAGTTATCATGTTTCAACTAAGCAAGATCCATTAACTAATACAATTGATTCCTAGCCATCAAGTACGATAGTCCCCTAACAGACAACTAGTTACCACATAGCGTAACTGTTAATTGGACAGAATAATTGTAAGATCATATTTTAGGTACAATTGCATAAATTACCGATATAATACTCATGAATGTATCAAAACTAAGCATGTCATCACCGTATCCAATCAATAAGGTCGTAAGCACAAACCGCATCTTCCTCCGTCCTATACTAGAGAGATGTGTATACAAACATTTATGTATTAATAAATTATAATCGTATCTTTTACATTGATAAACACTTCTAAGATATTCAATCATTTTCATAACACAGCCCTTGGCCCAATAATTTATCCAAAATATTCATCACATCATAATCACGGCCTTAGGCCCATTAATTTATCTGGAATAGTTAAAACCTCATAATCACGGCCTTAGGCCCATTTATTTTTCCAGAATAGTCACAACATCATAATCACGGCTTTAGGCTTATATACAATCGAGAACTCATATCGATAATCATATTTATAAGCCGTGTCATATCTCTAATCATCTCATATATAGAAGGCATAATATAGATAGACATGTAATTGTCTATAGGACATCTTATATCGATAGGTCATACGTCCTGATTACCAAAAATATCACCTCTCTAGGCTAATTTTTATATCTAAGAGGAAATAGCATCTCTATAGGTCAATCATTAAGTCTAAGAGGAAATAGTATCACTATAGGCCACATAACGTATCTAGGAAAAATATCTATCTATAAAGGTCCATTATTTCTTCCACAAAAAGTATCATAACTATAATTCAAAATCCACAACTCTGAAACATTAATATAAGTTACCAAGTTACGAAGTAACCTTATTCTACGGTTTACTAGCCTCATCTATGTCTAACATCCGCAACTAAGTCCACAAGACTTTAAAAAAATTTTTGGCCTAAGTGGGCCAGATGATCCCACTTCTAGTCCTCAATTTAAAAAATTCAGGCACACTATGCCCCAAACTAGGCTAAGGTATCTAGGTCATATTCTAGATGTCAAGTAAGCAATATTCAAGCCTAAGATAGCCGCTTCAACTAGAAAAAAGGTACTCAAGTCAACTCTACCCAATTTATGATTTCAAGACTACCAAACTAGCCCAATAAGGTTAATTATACAATTCATGCTTCAAATACTAAAACCAAATCCCAAACATAGGTTTACATCATAACTATGCTACAACTAATCTAAGGTAGAGAGAAAAAGCAATAAGATTCAAAGGGGTATAAACACTGCCATTTTATGGATCGCACAAAATTAGAGCCTACAAGACATTATCCTCTACAACATTGTTAATATCCATCTAATCATCATACCTTAACAACTCAACAAGAAATATCCACCAAGTATCACTCAAGGAAAGATCAATCATGCCATTTAATAATTCATTTATTCTCCTATTCAGGTTCATCCTTAATCATTTTATGAATGTAACTATCCCATTTGATTTTGCATTTCCATATTATGGAAATTACTATCCTCTAAAAGTGTCATATATCAGCCAACTTTGTGGGACATGCAAATGTATAATTAATCCATAATTCAAGTCAATAATAATTTGTCTTTTCAAAATTTTTCCTAATGCATAAATCTACAGCTACAGCTTCTGTCCCGACAACCAGTAACTCAATATTTTTCAACGACAACACTTCATGGTCAAGCCAACCTCTCTGATACCACTAACACCAATTTAAGAGATACAGAGTCATTCTTATTTCTACTTAACAATATTTTTCTTACGGGCTTTACTTAACTCTTAATCACCTCAAGAGTGGTTCCCACACCACTAGCACATAAGCAAGGCCAAACAAAATAAATCGATTATAGGTCATTGAAAGTATCATCACCAATATCACATTCCAGACAAGTCATCAATCAAATTCTATAGGTATCAACAACCTCTACTAGTTTTTGTCACTTTAATTTAAAACTCATTATTTTGCAAAGCATTAAGAATTTGTTCACATAAGGAACACAAAGATAATGTCACTTAGCTAGTCCTCATAAGGAACCCTTTATAATTTCAATATTAGAACTGCACAAAATTTCTAAATACGATCTCAATGATCGGTCCACACAAGGATCCCTAAATAAGATCAAATAATCGCACTACATAAGGATCCATCCACAACATCATTAACAAGAACCTCTCATTATGAAAAAACTCATATCACCTCAGACTTTCATTCATGTCACTTTTTCACCATCTTTTCTTGACATTATTTTCTCATATCATCCTCTCAATTCGCATACCATCAGCCTCATCAGTATAATACTACCAAAAATAAATAAGCACCATAGAATTTCTAGTTTCACAATAACAAGAAATCAAATAATCTCATCACATTTATCAACAAAAACAACTTCATCAATTTTCATCACTTAACAAAAATAATTCTTAACAATGACAAAAATATAGCAAGACAAGTTTAGCCATATATCAAACAGAAGCAATCAATAAGTTCAGCACTTTCACAAGTCTTTACCTATTAACAATAATTTTTAGACCTTATTAACAGATACCAATTTAAATCTCCTAGATTTTTATTCAAAATTATTAAGATACCAATTGGAATTGTCTAAATACCAATTGAATTTAATCTAGGAATCCAAGATTAGGATGGCACGATGGAGAGAAAGAAAGCAAAATGACTTCTACATGCCTCATAGCCTTACGAAGATTGGGTGTGGGGCCCTACACACCAATATACAGAACTCTACTTGACATTGCTCTTATTAACTGATACCAATTGGAATTGCTAGATACCAATTGAATTCAAGTAATAGAATGTAAGAAAGAAGAATTTGAATTTTCCAAGTATCTATAGCCTCTCGAGAAAAAGTACAGACATCTCCATACCATTCTGCAAGACTGATGATAGGCGGATTTACACGCCTATATCAATATATTTTTCCCATATTTTAGCCTAGTTTTGAGAACAAATTATATATTTCATGCACTTTTAGTCCTTTTTCCTGTAAGTGAGCTAACAAACATGATTAGCAAAGTTTCAGGTATAAATGATGCAGAAATCAGCATTTTATGACTTACTTGACGCAAAAGAAAGCTCACGAAGAAAGGAAAAGGAGTGTACACACCTAAGGACCAAAACTGCTGCATGGAAAATCTGTCTCTGGCTAAAACAACATTTCTGAAGACTTTGGGGACTTACAGACACATAGCTGGATTTTGACAAAGATACATTAACCTAGTACAATTAGGTTATATATTTCATTAGTTTATTTGGATTATGATAATGTTACCTTAACCTAGTACATTTGGGTTAAGCGTTCCATAGGCCTAGTAGGATTTGGTCATTTATTTCATTAGCATAGTAGGAGTAGGATAGGAGTATTATAAATACCCTATCATACTAGAGATTTTTAATCATCTTTCTATTCTTCACTTAATTCAACAATTAATTTTCTTCCATCCCTCTCATCTTCCACTACAAACACTTCTAATCTTACAATCCACAACAAGAGAATCGTTACTTTTGCTAAGGAATTCACGCCTCATGCCTACCACTTGTGCTACACGAAAATCATCAATCTTGTATAATAACAACAATGCAAATTGTGATTTCCTTCGCATTCATGGGTAACTAAACTTCTCTGTTGGGGTTATGGAAGCCGAATGAGTTACTATCTATTGCTGTGAGTTTGTGAGTTCGAGACACGTATATTGCTTATATCATTATTCTCTTCATCTTAATCCACATTCTTTGTGGTTGCAAACCCAAGAATACGCCAGTCTAACATTTAACTTGTTCGAGAGAAAGGTTATTTGTCTGGAAAAGAGATAATGTCAAGGTAGTAGGACACCGTTTCCTATTAAAAAGCTAGTGCCGTAACTGGACTAACCTCTTGGAGAATTCGTACCGTTAGACATGCTTTAAGCTCGAGAGAGTTAAAGTGAAATAGTCCTTGTTTAGGTCGAGAGACACTTGGATTTACCATCGACTACAATTCTCTATAAGCAATTGCATGTTAGAATTCTACACACTCATAGCCAATAGAGACGTATACCTCAAAAGGTGGACATAACCCCAACGCTTCAATTCTCATTGTTTACAACCAACGTAACAATCTATCTCTTTTTACTTTATTATTTTCAGCCTTTGTTTACATTACTTGCAAGACAAGAATCCCCCCTTTTTACGAGACTTGCACCAAAAGTTTAGTAATTTTACTTACTTGTTAGCCAAGCTATTCCCTGTGGGATCGATACCCAACCCAGGTTGGGTTCTATATTTGCTAACGACCGCTTTACACTCCCACGAGAGTTGTAGATTGAGCGTTATCAAAAATTGGCGCCATTGCCGGGGAATACGAGTGTCAATCAAGTTCGTGATAATTACTAGACCCTTTGGTCAAAGATTCTCATACTTTTTTGTTTAGTTTTTGTTTTTGTTTATTGAAGGTTTTTACTTTAGTGCATGCCCCATACTAGAAGTTCTGGTCAACCGTTATTACCAATCAATCCTGAACCACAACGAATTAGAAGAATGGAAGCACAAGCTGAAATCGACAGGATGGCTGCTCAACACGAGCAAGCAAGATTAACTGCTCTTGCCGATGCTCAAGTCCAACAACAAAACATTGATAATCCTGGGCGAGCAACAAATCCTGACGATGAAGATTTAGGTGATGACGAGTTGATAAACCCAAGGCATGTTGCTGAAACTACAACACCTGCCAACAGAAGTGGTCGACAAGCTCGGTATAGGTATGATCGCCAACCTTTGCAGCCAGCTTTCGACGATGATGATGATGATCTTGATGGTGCCGGAGCCACTGGAGCTATAATTCCACCACCATTAGCGCCCGGAGCCAAGTTCAACATCACAAGCACCATGATTCAGTTATTGCAACTCAAGGGATTATTTGGTGGACTAGCAGGCGACGATCCGAATATGCATCTCATCAACTTTATTTCTGCATGCAAGTCTTTTGACAATCCTGGTGTTGGTCAGAATGCTATTTGATTACGTCTATTTCCATTGTCTCCGTCTGGGGAGGCAACACTATGGTTGAATGGGATGACTCCTGATTCAATTACAAATTAGAGGCAATTGAGAGACACTTTCCTAGAAAGATTCTTTCCGCCATCCAAAAGAGCACAATTGAGAGATGAAATCAGCCACTTCCGCCAGCTTCCCACTGAAGCTCTTCATGAAACATGGGAGAGGTTCAAGACAAAGCTAGGGAGATGCCCAAACCATCACATGACTAATGTTCACCTAATGGAGATCTTGTATAGAGCCTTGAATTCAATAACTAAACCAGTGGTGGATAATGCAGCTGGAGGTTCTTTCATGGACCTCACCTTTGGTTAAGCAAGCAATATGCTAGATCGCATGACGAAACAAAGTAGAGCTTGGCATACCAGGGATTTTGAGGTAGCAAGCTCCACTTTATCTATTAGCAAGACTGCAGACCAAAGAAGAAGAGAAGAAGAACATGATCAAGACATGGCGCACATGAAAACACAAATGGATCTTCTGACAAAGCATTTATTATCAGGGAAGATCAAAAAAGTTAAGGCCGTGGTAGCACATGGAAGAGACGAATCCCACTCTGAAGAAGAAGCTAACTACTTGAACAATCAGGGGGGTTTCCGCGGGAATGCCCAAGGAAACCAAGGTCGAAACTATTATGATAAATCTGGAAGCAAAGACCAAGGTAGTTGGAAGAAAAATAATGAAAAGAGTGGTTTGTACGTCCCCCCTGGTAGACGTGATACCACCACATCTAATTCTGGAAGTATGGAAGACATGATGGCTAAGTTATTGAAAGGAGTGGAAGCAACGAGCGCGGGAGTTACGGAGGTGATTAATGATTTGTCCTACATGAAGCAATTAGTTGATTCTCATTCCACTTCTATCAAGCAAATAGAGCAGCAATTGAGCCAACTTTCAGCAACATTCAATCAAAGAAAGGCTGGCACCATACCGAGCGATACTGTGCAAAACCCAAGGAATGATGGGTCATGCATGGCCATCACTACCAGAAGTGGTAAGGTGCTGGAAACTTCATCAAAAGACAAGAAAGTGGTTGACGAAGTTGCGGACAAGGATAACAACGCGAAACGTGAGGAGTCCATGGATGACGTTACTAACGTCACTCCCAACGACGTGAAAACTGAAAAAGTGGAAAAATGGAAGCAAGAGGAGAAGAAAGCCACGGAGAGAACACTTCCATACCCACCACCACCTTTTCCCCAAAGATTGAAGAAGGTGGCGGAAGACACTAAGTTCAGCAAATTTATGACTATGTTGAAGCAGCTGACCATCAATGTTCCATTAGTGGAGGCACTTGAACAAATGCCTGGGTATGCGAAGTTTATGAAAGATCTTTTGACAAATAAGAGGGCAGCAAGTTATGAGCTGAAGGATGATGTACATCATTGTAGTGCAATTGCTACCCGATTGATAGTTCAGAAGAAGGCCGACCCCGGAGCTTTCACTATTCCTTGCACCGTCGGATCTCTGAACTTTGCCAAAGCACTATGTGACTTAGGAGCCAGAATCAACTTGATGCCATTATCGATCTACAAGAAGTTGGGGTTAGGAGATCTTACACCAACTAATATGAGGCTTGTCATGGCGGATAGGTTGGTAAAACGACCTGTTGGTATTCTATGTGACGTACTGGTAAAGGTTTCTTCATTCATCTTTCCGGCAGACTTTGTTATTTTGGATTGTGAAGCAGACTCAGAAGTTCCCATAATCTTGGGGCGCCCTTTCCTTGCTACAGGAAGCGTGGTCATTGATTTAAGGGCTAATGAACTTTCATTCCGAATAAATGACAAAGTGGTTCGTTTTGATGTTTGCAAATCAATGAAGAAACCCAAAGATCTGAGTGTATTTTCTGTGGCTGATGTTGTCTTTGATGATGAGAAAGAACGACTTGAACAAGAGCAAATTCTTGATGATCCTTTTGAGGTTTTGCTCATGAAAGGAGATAATGAGGATGCTGAAATTTCTAAAGAAGCTATTTGTGCTCTATCAGGATTAGGGACATATCGCTATACTCCCAAGAAGCTGGATCTTGATCTCAAGAATCGACCCACACCACCAGCTAAGCCATCTATTGAAGAACCACCCACACTAGAATTGAAGGATCTGCCAAGCCATTTGAAGTACACATTCTTAGGAAGCGGAAACACTCTTTCAGTCATAGTGGCAGCCGATTTGGGTGAGCAACAAGTTGCAGCTCTTATTGAAATCTTACGCAAGCATATCAGATCCATTGGATGGACCATTGCGGATATTATTGGTATTCCACCTGGGATTTGCACACATAAAATTCAGCTTCAAGAAAAGTGCACACCCACCATTGAACATCAAAGACGTTTAAACCCACCTATGCAAGAAGTGGTAAAGAAGGAGATTATCAAGTGGTTAGACGCAGGAGTTGTATATCCTATCTCTGATAGCACATGGGTAAGTCCTGTACAATGTGTTCCCAAGAAAGGAGGTATGACGGTGGTCGCAAATGCGAAGAATGAGCTTATTCCACTCAGGCCCGTTACTGGATGGAGAGTATGCATGGACTACCGCAAGCTGAATTCTTGGACACTCAAGGATCACTTCCCCATGCCATTTATGGACCAAATGCTAGATCGATTAGTGGGGAAATGATGGTTTTGCTTCTTGGATGGTTATTTAGGTTATAATCAGATTTGTATTGCTCCCGAAGACCAAGAGAAGACAACGTTTACATGCCCATATGGTACGTTTGCCTTCAAACTTATGCCATTCGAGTTATGTAACGCACCAGACACCTTTCAACGTTGTATGATGTCTATTTTCTCTGATATGGTTGAAGACACTTTGGAGGTATTTATGGACGACTTTTCAGTTGTTGGTGAGTCTTTTGAAGCGTGTTTGGCAAACTTGAGCATGGCATTACAAAGATGTATAGAGTTCAACCTTGTGCTGAATTGGGAGAAGTGCCACTTCATGGTAAAAGAAGGAATCGTTCTTGGGCACAAGATCTCTGAAAGAGGAATAGAGGTTGATCGAGCAAAAATAGAGGTAATTGAGAAGCTACCACCTCCAATTTCGGTGAAGGGAGTTTGTAGTTTTCTTGGCCATGCTGGGTTCTATCGTAGATTCATCAAAGACTTTTCCAAAATTTCTAGTCCATTGTGCAAACTATTGGAGAAAGATGCGAAGTTTGACTTTAATGACGATTGCTTAAAGTCATTCGAATGCCTTAAAGGAAAACTCATTGAAGCCCCTATCATGGTAGCACCAGATTGGACGCTCCCGTTCGAAGTCATGTGTGATGCTAGTGGTGTAGCCGTTGGTGCTGTTCTTGGATAGAGAAAGTTGAAACTATTTCATCCTATCTACTATGCGATTAAGGTCCTAAATGAAGCCCAAAGGAACTACACTGTTACTGAACAAGAGCTCCTAGTGGTTGTGTATGCGTTTGAAAATTTTCGTGCCTACCTATTGGGTACTAAGGTGATCGTCCATACAGACCATGCAGCTCTTAGGTATCTAATGACAAAGAAGGATGCAAAATTAAGGTTGATTCGATGGGTATTGCTGCTGCAAGAGTTCGATTTTGAGGTCAAAGATAGAAGAGGTTGCGAGAACCAAGTGGCTGATCACCTATATCGACTTGAGAATGAGCAGGTGGCGCAACCAGAAATTCAGATTGATGATGCATTCCCTGACGAGGAGATATTAGCGACAACAATGGACAAATTACCAGGGTATGCCGACTTTGCAAATTTCGTGGTGAGTAATGTGCTACCTGCCAATTTATCTTACCACCAAAGGAGGAAGTTTATGCATGACGTACAGCACTATTATTGGGATGAGCCTTATTTGTTTCGAAGATGCGCGGATGGGATCATTCGACAATATATATCCCATGAAGAAGTGCCCACTATATTGGAAGCATGCCACACTTCGCAAGTTGGAGGACATCATGCAGGCAATCAAACGGCAAGAAAAGTATTGCAAAGTGGTTATTATTGGCCTTCGATATTCAGAGATGCATACGACTATGTGAGAAGGTGTGACCAATGCCAACGTCAAGGTGCTATTTCAAAACACCATGAAATACCCATGTCCAAAATTCTGGAGGTAGAACTCTTTGATGTGTGGGGTATTGATTTCATGGGTCCATTCGTGAATTCGTATGGAATGAAGTACATCTTGGTTGCTGTGGATTATGTTTCAGAATGGGTTGAAGCTATAGCATTGGCCGACAACGAAGGAAAGCGTGTTGTAGCATTCTTAAAGAAGAATATCTTCTCTCGCTTTGGAGTACCTCGTACTATCATAAGTGATGGAGGATCTCACTTTTGCAACAAGCTATTCAAATCTGTATTGGCTAAGTATGGTGTCAAGCAACATAAGGTGGCTACGCCTTATCATCCCCAAACTAGTGGACAAGTAGAGGTTTCCAATCGTGAGATCAAGCAAATCCTTGCAAAGACGGTTAATGCTAATAGGAAGGATTGGTCTAGGAAGCTAGATGATGCACTATGGGCGTATAGGACTGCATTCAAGACACCCATTGGTATGTCACCTTATCAGCTAGTTTATGGGAAGGCTTGTCATCTACCCATTGAGCTCGAGCACAAGCCATTGTGGGCATTGAAGCAATTGAACTTGAATTGGGATGATATGAAGAATCTGAGGTTGGAGCAGCTGAACGAACTAGATGAATTCCGTCTCCATGCATATGAACGATCGGATTTATATAAGGAGCGGATGAAGAAGTATCATGATCAGCGGATTGTTCGACGAAACTTCCAAAAAGGTGACATGGTACTACTCTTTAACTCCAGACTTAAGCTCTTCCCAGGTAATTTAAAATCGAAGTGGTCTGGTCCATTTAAAGTCATCCAAGTCTACTCGTCTGGAGTAGTCGAATTGGAAGGCAATAAGGGTGTTGTTTTCAAAGTGAATGGCCAACGTGTTAAGACTTATATCGGTCCTCTTGACTCGATGAATGACATGGCCATCACTTATCTCGATGAAGTCTAAGTACTCGAGATTATTACATCGAGCCACGACAATAAATAAGGCGCTAGCTGGGAGGCAACCCATTGTTTTATCATTTTATCGTTTTATCATTTTGTCGTTTTGGTACTTGTTTTGTTTTTGATAAATGAAAATCCAAAAATAAGAGTCGTGCCATGACCAAAACTAAGGCGCTTGGTGGGAGGCAACCCATCGTACTAATCGTTTTCATTTGTTTTGAGCAAATATAGGTGCAAGAAGTATTCAACGAGGAGATTGATTTCAATTGACGATTTGGACGCATTGTATGGTAAAGTTGGTAAGTTAGGAATAGTGATACATATGGCTATGGATTGAGCATCTCTCATTCCCAAATAGGCATCGAGGAAGGCTAGGCCTTGGAAAAACTAGGCCACGAACGATGCACAACCTATCCTATAGCCTAAGGTCTCGGAATCTAGTGTGCTATACACTATGCGCCGCCTATTCCTAAGTGTACTTTTGACTATGCGCTGCCTATGCTATGGCATTTGGTCTCAGTATCTCATATGCCATAGACTATGCGGCGCATATGTCTACAAATGCCATAGACTATGCGGCGCATATGTCCCATTATGCCATAGACAATGCGCCGCATATGTCATGTCTATGTCAACCATTATGCGCCACATATGTGGGATTTTTGTCTCCAAAACTGATTGTAAATGGGTCATAACCCGACCCATTCTCTTCCTATATAAAGGGGACTTAGTTTTACAACACAACCACACTAAAAATTGACCTAAGGGCGCCACATAGACATCCAAATCCTCTCAAAATTTTCTTCTTTTGCTCTTCCAATTCACAAAACCATCCCCACAAGCTTCAAGCAAGTAAGTGCTATCTTATTCTTCATTTATTTCTCGTAAGTACTACGTTGCTATGTCTAGTATGAATTGCTAAATCGTATAAGATTGTTGGTGATGTTTATGTGTTTGGATAGTTGATACAAAATCATGTGAGTGAACATATACGTAGGAAAATCTTGACTTGTTTCCGACTTGAATTTGGTTTCAATAGCATTGTTATGATATTTGCAGAATTACTATGGCTATGAACATTGCTTAAGATTGTTGTTTGGATACTTACATGTTAGACTATCCCGGCCATCGAGATAAGACTTATAGTGCCTACCGGCATAAGAGGTTGTGATTGTTGTAAGAATAACTATTCCATGTGGTAACCCCTATGTAGTAGTGTTGTTATATCTACCATGAAAGTAGTCCAATGGCTGCAAGTAAGTGATGCATTGCTGATTTTCTTGTCGGAATACAATCCTAAAACGTATGTCGACGAAATCTGAGTACTCGACCACTTTCACTTTACTGATTTGTGTTAACAAAACTAAGTGTGGGGTGGTACCCCTAATGCTTGTTTATAGATTGTATCGATTGAGATTGTGCTGCCACTAACACTATTTCTAGTCTCAGGTACAATGGCACCTAAAGCAAGGCAAGGCAAGGAGAAGGCTACCACTTCCCAAAAGGGCAAAAAGAGAGGTCGCAAAGACCAAGGAGAATCATCCTCAGCACAACTACCCTGCAGAATGTTTGGAATAAAATGGCTTCTTGAGGAGGAAGCCAAAGAATGGTACAGGAACAACAAAGAACGAAAATATGTTCACATCGACTTGATCAACAAGGACACCTTAGCAAAGAAGGAGCCGCGTATGTTGGCAAAAATAATGGCATTGAAGCTGGATTTCATCTTCCGCGACATGGGAGAATGCAACCTTGATTTAACAAGAGAGTTTTATGCCAACTGGTCGCCGAACACAACAGGCAATGAAGTCAAAATTCGGGGCCAAGTGTTACAGCTCACCGCGGATTGGATCAACTCTTTTCTTGGCTTACCTTCGGTCGACACAACACCATTCAAAGAGCTGTACAGCAGGCCTCCTTATAGAGCAATACGACACATACTTTGTGGAAGCAGATCGATGGTAAGGTGGGGCAGACATAAAGAAACCAGCCGACACAACACCTTCCCCTATGCTCCTCTAAATAGGGAAGCAAGAATCTGGATGCGTATTGTCAACTCATGCCTTATTCCTAGGACTCAATACACCAAGATATCAAGAGATAGAGTATGTTTGGTCTATGCTTTGATGACGAATGTCCCTATCAACTTTGGGGCAATAATTCGATCTACCATGAGGAAAGCCAGACTCCACAAAAGGTCCCACTTCACATTTAGAAATTTGTTGACAGGAATCTTGCGGAAGGAGGATATCGAAGAGGAACCAGCTGACCACAAACTCCCACATAACCCAAAGAAGGTTGACCTCACCAAGGTCAAAGATGCTGAAACAACTCATGGTGTCAACCTTACTACTGCGCAGAGACATGCTCGTGATGAGAGTTTCTTCCGTCATCTCTATGGCATGACACGATTCACTATGATGAGTGGTGGACGTGTTCCAACTGCTGAAGAGCTCCAACAGCTGGACCATGACTACCCAATGAACATGCATGCACGGGAGATGTGTGGAGTGGGCGTATACTTTGAGGAACCTCTAGATGATGATGTACCGACTGATGACGATCGACGCTTGCCTGATTCTGGCGAGGAGGAAAACTCTGACGACGACTCTTATGATGTTTCAGACGAAGGGGGTATGACCCCCAACATTGAGGAAGAGTCCGACTAACCAGGTTCTTCGTATTTATTTTCCACTGAGGGCAGTGTCCCATTTAAGTGTGGGGTGGCGGTATCGCATGCTATACTTCTCTGTTTGCACCTATGTTTGTTTGCACCTATGTTTGTTTGTTTACTTTGTTTATTTAAGTTTTTTATTTGAGTTCGTTTTTTTTGTTTTTGTAAGTTTTTTTAGGAGTAAATTTTTTCTAGCTTCACATAAAATTATTTTGATAGGCAGCATGAGATTATAACAAGAGTACGTGCTACAATTATGACTATTGAGACGTTTAGGCTCTAGTTGTGACTCATTATGTGATATTGTGTGATTCAATTCCTTCACTTGTTGGGTCGAGAGTCTATATTACTTCCAAACAAGTCGACCATGTGCCTTGTGTGTGTGAGATAATAGTATATTCTATGTTTGTGGCTGATGCTAAAACTTGCCTGGTATGTATGCAAAGCGAAAATAAGGAGTGTAAGTTTAGGATATGATTTAGGCATTTCTTTGGCAACCTATATTTGTTTACCTTCAGTTTTACCTACCCATGGATATCATCCTAGGTGAACCCTTTTGAGCCTTTAGCCTATTTCTTTGACAACCTTGTATGCAAGCCCAATCCATTTTCTTTCAAGACCGTAATTTGATCCAAATTCCTAAGTTCTTTAAAGTGAAAAAGTCATGTGACAACATAAGAGGAAATTGTAATGGTGCTTGAATGTGTTATGAAAAAGAAAGTGCTATCATAAGAGGTATGTTGAGAAAAGAAAAAGAAAAAAGAAAGCTGAAAAGTGAGTTATGCTTAAAATTGAAAAACGAAAGAGGAGAACAAGGGTGGTAGAATAAAAGAAAGAAGAAAGGTTGAAAGAAAAAAAAAAGTGACAATGATACAATGTGATGTATTAAAGTGCTTAGGAACTTAGCAACTATTTCTGGTCAAAATAGTCCTACTCGTCCCTTAGCCTACATTACAACCATCAAAAGACCTACTTGATCCTAATCTTAACATTCTGACATTTAGTAGAGTAGTACACTAAGGGCAAGCCTATGGTCATCAGTTGCTACATACGAATTCTTTGTGAGAGTGAGAGCAAGGATATTTTGATACCCATGTTTGAAAAATATGCTACACTTGTGAGTGACTATGGGTAATATATTGTGAGACACACATGGTTGATGAGTTTTGGATAGTTGTGTTTGATTCTTTGTGCCTTGACTTTTGAATATGAGTTAACCACCATCACGAGTCTATGCTAGAGGTTAAACTGTTTCTACTAATGATCGGAAAACTACTCTTTGTTGATAATTGTTGTGCTTGTCTTGATAAATGTTTTGTGTTGTTGTTGTAAAAACCCTAAGTTGATGTTTAGAAGGACATGATATGTTGTTCGAGGACGAACAAAGCTCTAAGTGTGGGGTGTTGATGATAGGCGGATTTACACGCCTATATCAATATATTTTGCCTATATTTTAGCCTAGTTTTGAGAACAAATTATATATTTCATGCACTTTTAGTCCTTTTTCCTGTAAGTGAGCTAACAAACATGATTAGCAAAGTTTCAGGTATAAATGATGCAGAAATCAGCATTTTATGGCTTACTTGACGCAAAAGAAAGCTCACGAAGAAAGGAAAAGGAGTGTACACGCCTAAGGACCAAAACTGCTGCATGGAAAATCTGTCCCGGGCTAAAACAACATTTCTGAAGACTTTGGGGACTTACAGACACATAGCTGAATTTTGACAAAGATACATTAACCTAGTACAATTAGGTTATATATTTCATTAGTTTATTTGGATTATGATAATGTTACCTTAACCTAGTACATTTGGGTTAAGCGTTCCATAGGCCTAGTAGGATTTGGTCATTTATTTCATTAGCATAGTAGGAGTAGGATAGGAGTATTATAAATACCCTACCATACTAGAGATTTTTAATCATCTTTCTATTCTTCACTTAATTCAACAATTAATTTTCTTCCATCCCTCTCATCTTCCACTACAAACACTTCTAATCTACTCTTCTAGTCTTAAAATCCACAACAAGAGAATCGTTACTTTTGCTAAGGAATTCACGCCTCACGCCTACCACTTGTGCTACACGAAAATCATCAATCTTGTATAATAACAACAATGCAAATTGTGATTTCCTTCGCATTCATGGGTAACTAAACTTCTCTGTTGGGGTTATGGAAGCCGAATGAGTTACTATCTATTGCTGTGAGTTTGTGAGTTCGAGACACGTATATTGCTTATATCATTATTCTCTTCATCTTAATCCACATTCTTTGCGGTTGCAAACGCAAGAATACGCCAGTCTAACATTTAACTTGTTCGAGAGAAAGGTTATTTGTATGGAAAAGAGATAATGTCAAGGTAGTAGGACACCCTTTCCTATTAAAAAGCTAGTGCCATAACTGGATTAACCTCTTGGAGAATTCGTACCGTTAGACACGCTTTAAGCTCGAGAGAGTTAAAGTGAAATAGTCCTTGTTTAGGTCGAGAGACGCTTGGATTTACCATCGACTACAATTCTCTATAAGCAATTGCATGTCAGAATTCTACACACTCATAGCCAATAGAGACGTATACCTCAGAAGGTGGACATAACCCCAACGCTTCAATTCTCATTGTTTACAACCAACGTAACAATCTCTCTCTGTTTACTTTATTATTTTCAGCCTTTGTTTACATTACTTGCAACACAAGAATCCCCCTTTTTACGAGACTTGCACCAAAAGTTTAGTAATTTTACTTACTTGTTGGCCAATCTATTCCCTGTGGGATCGATACCCATACCAGGTTGGGTTCTATATTTGCTAACGACCGCTTTACACTCCCACGAGAGCTGTAGATTGAGCGTTATCAAAGACTCTACTAGACATGTTCTTGTACGACGAGATCGACGAACCTAGGCTTTGATAGCAACTTCACTACGACCCAAATGGCCATGAGTGGCACCCACAATAATCTTCCTTTGGGAGAACATCTAAACCGAACCATTACCCAAATGCTTAGTCAATATTAGATGAAATTATTATAAAATTCAACATAATAATGAATATCCAGGACTAATTATTATTAATGCGGAAATTTAAAAAAATTACTTACTAAAATTCCCAAGACCCGAAAGTCATCGTTCAAGAACTACAAACAAAGATCATATCTAAAGTGATATCTAAGAATAAAGTAAATAAAGAATGTTTTATTGCCCGAAAGATGGACAAGAAGAAATTATATGACCCATGGTAGCCCGGAGATGGTGTGCTTACCCTTGGATCAAGATCTGCTAACAAACACTAGAGGTGAGGTAATGTCTGAGCCTAGAGTACTTTCTGCACTCAACAAAAGAAGAGTATAGGGTAGTATCAGTACAGACAACTATGTACTGATAGGTATCATAGGCCAACTCAATGTAAAATCATGTGAACAACATAAATCAAATAACAAGTAAACATGCATCGTCACACAACAAATATTTAATGAATCAATAATACTGCAACAACAGGTCAAACAGTGCTCACAAACAAGTCACATAACCATCAAGAGTATCAACCATACGGTAAACATCCATAGAAATAACACAAATATGTACACACATGCTATGGGATTTATTTTTTCCCAAATAGTCATGATCTGTAGGGAACAATCTATATTCATGTACCATACCAGCGTGGTACCCAATCCAACATAAATATAAATATACAGGCATGGTACCCAATCCAACACAAGTATTTACGTACCAGCGTGGTACCCGATCCAACATAAATATAAACATACCGGCGTGGTACCCGATCCAACATAAATATAAATGTACTGGCGTGGTACCCGATTCAACATAAATATAAACGTACCGACGTGGTACCCAATCCAAACAAAACATAACCAAGTATTATCAATATCAATTTACATAATCTCACAACATGCCACACAATGTACCAAGTATACAAGTTCACTTAAAGTCATTAGACAAGTCCATCAAGTCAATTTTCAATAAACATTTATACACGAATCCACAATCCAAACATCAAGAATTTCAAGCATGTCAGAATACCAATCCACAAGTATCTAATTTATGAGCATACACACAATTAAGTCGAGTCTAAATTCCAGTTAAATCGTAACCTTCTTCAACAAAAGGATTTAAATGCAAGTTAATTTGTAAGGGTCTTTCCCTTCCGTAAAGCTTCTAGATAATAAAAATCTGTCTAAATATATAATCTCCATAAGAATACGAATCTAATAAAATCCTACTATTATAATTATTTTTTATTTAACTAGGATTCACTTTAAAATTAAAGTAAACTATTGAAATAGTGGCTGCCAAGAAAATCTGCTGTCGTCACTGCCAGGAATCTACCAACTTAACCATTTGTTATATTTAAAGAATAATTCGCTGCCAATGATTTCCATTACTAACCCTTTTCATCCTTATAAAGGAATTGGATTTTCATTAACTAATTCAACCTAACTTTCACAAATTTCAATACCGTTTCACTTTATACATATACTAATAGTAATACTCTATATGACATTCTATTCTAGTTGGCATAATAATTATAGAAATCATGCTATAGCAGCAATTCCATAAGAAAAAAAAACATCACGAATGAACTAACTTGGAGATGCCGAAATTTTCTATGAACTCGTGAAGAGAAAAAAAAAGGTAACACTGTAACCGTCTTTTCCCCTGTTGCCCTATATCTAATTTTATGATAAGTGTATATGGTAAATCCTACCACTTAAAAATTATATTTATACATAGGTCTCAAGAAATTAAAAGAAAAATATCAGATTTGGTCCATTAATCACCGATTAAAATAACATCTAAAATACACAATAGACCTCACATAATACTCAAAATCTCGAGAAACAAATAAAATATGTATTTTGACTTAAATGTACATTCCGCACTTATTGAAAATATTATGAAACTAATCCAAAGTCGTCTCGATCAAAAGTTAAACATGATCAGACTTTAAATTTATTAAAACTCAATAATCCGACTAATGACTTCAATAACCTCCAAACATCGCAAGAATTGGTACTTCTCATCTCATGAGTCATAATCGTCATACACCAACTACGACAAGGGCTAAAATAGAGAAGATGAGAAAATTTCACAGACGATCGGATGGGTCGTTACATGTCAAGCCATGCTTGTGGGGGATAACTTGTCGTTTGAAAGCACTTGAGCTAAGTATTTCCCTCGACACAAGAGTTATACAGTATCTCATAAATTAATACATAATAAAGTAGTGTTAACTCTTACCCGTGGGGAGTAACTTATTTTCTTGGAGGTTATTTGTCACGACCGAAATGGCCATGAGTGGCACCCATATTAATCTTCCTGTGGGAGAACCATCTAAACCGGACCATTACCCAAACACTTAATCAATATTAAGATGATGATAGCATAAAATTAACATAATAATAATAATTCAGGATTAATCGGTAATAATGCGGAAGTCAAATAAAATACTTACTAAAATCCACAAGTCCTAAAAGTCACCCTATAAGAACTACTAACAAAGATCATACCTAAAGTGATATCCAAAAATAAAGTAAATAAAGAATGTTTCACTGCCTAAAAGATGGACAAGAACCAATAAGATGACCCATGGCAGCTTGGAGAAGAAGTGCTCACCCTTGGATCAAGATCTGCTATCAAACTCTAGAGGTGAGGTCATGTCTAAGCCTAGAACACTTTCCGCACTCAACAAAAGAAGAGTGCAGAATAGTATTAGAATAAACCACTATGTACTGGTAGGTATCATAGGTCAACTTAATTTAATAACAAGTACAAAATATAAATCAAATAACAAGTAGACAGACATCGTCATATAACAAATATTCAATGAATAAACAATACAACAACAACATCTCAAACAGTGCTCACAAATAAGCCACATAACCATCAAGAGTATCAACCATACTGTAAACATCCACAGAATCAACACAAATATGTACATATATGCTATGGGACTTAGTTTTGCCCAAATAGTCATGAGCTGCATGGAACAATATATGTTCATGTACCATACCGGAGTGGTACCCGACCCAACATATACATATCCGTACCGGCGTGGTACCTGAACTAACATAAATATAAACATACCAGCGTGGAACCTGATCCAACATATATATATATATCCGTACCGACGTGGTACCTAATCCAACATAAATATAAACGTACCGGCATGGTACCCGATCCAATATAAATATAAATGTACCGGCGTGGTACCTGATCCAACATAAATATAAATGTACTGGCGTGGTATCCGATCCAACATAAACATATCCGTACTGGTGTGGTACCCGATCCAACATAAATATAAATGTAATAGTATGGTACCCGATCCAACATAAATGTAAACGTACCGGTGTGGTACCCGATCCAACATAAATATAAATGTGCTGGCGTGGTACCCGATCCAACATAAACATAAAAAATTATTATCAATATCAATTTACACAACCTCACAACATACAACACAATGTACCAAGATTATAAGTACACTTAAAGTCATGAGACAATCCATCAAGTCAATTTTCAATAAACATTTATACACGAATCAACAATCCAAACATCAATAATTTAAACATGTACGAATACCAATCCACAAGTATCCAATTTAGGAGCATACACACAATTAAATCAAGTCTAAACTTCAATTAAACCGTAACCTACCTCAATCGAAGAATCCAAATGCAAGATAATTTGCAAGGGTCTTATCTTTCCGTAAGCTCCCGAATGGTCAAAATCTGAAAATTGAAGCCTCACGCCATAAAACATTTGCTCTCCATTAAAATTGTTCTCTCCTTTTCTTTTAGTCTCTAGTTCTCATCCAAAAAGGTTAAAGCCCTATTAACTGAAAGTTACCTGATATGGGATAGTAAAAGGATTTGTAGTTTTGACCCATTAAATCACTAATTAAACTAATTATTTAAACTACCTGAAACTTTAATAAATTCTCAAAATTTATTCGGAACCCCATAGAAATAAATCAATTATGTATATTGACTAAAAAGTATAGTCCAGACCTATTGAAAATATTACAACACTAATTCAAGGTCGTCTCAATTAAACTTTGACCATTATCGAATTTAACTTTCTCAACTCAATAACCCCATTAATGACTTAGATTAATTTTGAACACCTCAAGAATTGGCACATCTCATCTTGTGTCATAATCCACATACACCACTACGAGAAGGGATAAAATAGAAAAGTTGAAAAAATTTCACAAATGACCAGATAGGTTGTTACATCAGATACCAATTAATCAACCGTTCGACCCTGAATAGGAAAACAAGTGACAAGAAAGGAAACTAAATAAGTACCTAAATCATCAAAATAATGTGGATATTTGCTACACATGTCTGCTTTGGTATCTCAAGTGGCCTCCTCAGTAGGAAGATTCTTCCACTTGACCTTCACAGACGCAATCTCCTTAGTCCTCAACTTACGAATAACCAAATACCTAGTCGAGGCTATGCTACCCTCACCTCTCTAAACTCGAAAGGTTCAATTAGTATACAATAATACAAGGCATATTCTTCACCCATATATATGCAACCGTCCTATACTGGCTGATAAATATAGGTGCATACTGGTGTTAGGCGATTCGTATGCAGAAATGAATGCAAAGTACACAATCAATATCAAAATACATCATAACTATCCTCATCAGGACCATCGTCATCATTATCAACCTTCGGTCTTGCCGGATATCAACACATCATCAATAGTATCCTCTGGCCTTATCGGGTATCGACATCATCACAACAGTCATTACTGAATAACATATATTAAAATACTCAAAAAAATCATCAAGTCACCATAGAATATCTATCTAGTCAATATTTCTCAACTACTCATTATTAGCTAACCAACACTTATTATAATAGAATCATTAGTTTGCTAGTCATAACATAATCTCTAGCTATTACCTAAACATTATCCTTCACATTATCCTTATTCATGGGATAGCAACTAACTACTATTCATTTAATATCCAACATCTAACATCTAGTTAAGGTTCATCACTAGACCAAAACTATCATTTATCCATCATTCATTATTATCAACTAATCACCCTATATTCGTTAATCATTACTAGACAATACATTACTACTTGTCACCTAACCACCCTTTATTAACTAATCCTTGCTTAACTATTCATCAGTTAACTATATAGCAACTATTGAAAGTTATTAACTAGTCATCTCTTATGCCAACAACTCTTATTATCTAGCCACATTAACACATAACTCCTCGTTTATCGACTAATGGACATCACAAACTTAGTCATCAATACCAACTAATCTTCACCTATGTTAGACCCGAGCTCACCATAAACCATGCATTAATTATCGCTAACTATCATGTTTCAACTACGCAAGATCCATTAACTAATACATTAGATTCCTAACCATCAAGTGCGATAGTCCCCTAATAGACAACTAGTTACCATATAGCTTAACCGTTAATTAGGCAGAACAATCATAAAATCATATTTCAGCTACAATCACATCAATTACCAATATAATACTCATAGATGTACCAACTATATGCATATCAGCACCAGTATTCAATTAATAAAGTCGTAAGAAACATACCAGATCTTCCTCCGTCCCATACCGGAGAGGTGTATACAAACATATATGTATTCATAAATTGTAATTGTATCCATTATACTGATAAACATTCCTTGGATATTCAAACATTATCATAACACAACCCTTGGCCCATTAATTTATTCAAAATAGTCACAACATTATAGTCACGGTCTTAGGCCCATATACATATCAAAAACTCATATCGATAATCATATTTATAAGCCATAGCATATCTCTAATCATCTCACCTATAGCAGGTATCTCACATATTGGAGGCATAATATAGATAGACATGTAATCATTTATAGGATATCTTATATCAATAGGTCCCATACACCATGACCACTAGGAATATCACCTCTTTAGGTCAATTTGCATATCTAAGAGGAACATTATCTCTAAATGCACAATATCACTTCCACAAGAAGTATCATAACCATAATTCAAAAGCTATATTCTGGGAACATCAATAAAAGTTACCAAGTTTATACCTTATTAACAGATACCAATTGAAATCTTCTAGATTTTTATTCAAAATTATTAAGATACCAATTGAAATGTCTAGATACCAATTGGATGCAATCTAGTAGTCCAAGATTAGGATGACATGATGGAGAGAAAGAAATAAAAATGACTTATACATACCTCATAGCCTTACAAAGATTGAGTGTGGGGCCATACACACCAATCTACAGAACTCTACTTGACATTGCTCTTATTAACAAATACCAATTGGAATCGCCAGATACCAATTGAAATCTAGTAATATCACGTAAGAAAGAAGATTTTGAATTTTCCTAGTGTTCTATAGCTTCTCAAAAAAAAGTACAGCCATCTCCGTACCATTCTGCAAGACTTTACTAGATATGTTTTTGTACAACGAGATCTACGAATCTAGGGCTTTGATACCAACTTTGTCATGACCCAAATGGCCATGAGTGGCACCCACATTAATCTTTCTGTGGGAGAACCATCTAAACCAAACCATTACCTAAACACTTAGTGTAATGCACCGCAAAATTCTCTTCCAGTCTGAGCCTTAGAGCGTATTTAGTAAAGCAAAAATCCGAGTAAAAATGTTCCAAAAATATCCTCCCAAGTATGAAATAATTTGAATCATATGGGAATCTATTTGAGCATGAATTAAGATCATATAGGTCTTCTAACTCATGGTTGAATTTAAAACTTTCCTATCCTTCAAGGTTTAGTGACCGTAAAAATTTAGGTCAACTTCAATCGACCATGACTCGTTGTATAAGAATAACTAGGTGGATTCATATATATTAAATGAAATATCATTGAATTATCTTTCCAACGATACCAATTTTGCCTAAATTCGATATCGGAGCAAAGAGTTATCCCCATTTTATTCCAGCATGTCAAGCTGGAAAACGGTGAAGACTTTTCTGACGGGCTATCACATTTCTGACGACCTTTTTGACGATGTCGTCACATTCTGACAACATTTCTGATGACGTCGTCAGCCCTGGGAAGCAAATCCAGAATTTGTACCCATTTTCTGACGATCATTCGTGACGGCCTATCACGGACCTGACGGCCTGTCACAGATGACATCAAGTATATTTTTCCAGCAATTCAAGGGAATATTTGCAAGGGTATTTTGGTCATTTCCACCTTTTTTATCCTCTATACATATGAGGAACCCTAATTCAAATCCTAATTCAATCATTTTCTTTTTCAATTCTCTTAAGAATATCTAGGGTTTCATTCAAGAACCCTAATCTTCCAAAATTCATCCATAAATTCTTCAAGGTTTCTTTAAGAATGAAGTTCCTCATAGTGTGGGCTTGAAGAATTTATTTATTTCAAGTGTGGATAAAGTTTCTAGCACTAAAGTTCATCCAATTTCAAAGGTTAAGGTATGTAGATGTTGATTCTTGGGTCCCTTTCATCCTAGAAGCTCAAGAACCCTTTTTAAAAATAAAAGATTTTTATGTTTATGAGTTGTTAATGATTTTTATGAGTTGAAATGGATGTTTAATGTGTTTTTGTGTTTTGATTTATGTTTTCCTATAAAATTTATGAGCTTTGACCCTAGTATGTGTAATTCATGTGATATTTGTGATAAACTCTCTTGAAGTTGTTTTTCCATGTGATGTGTTCATGACTTTTGGGTGTAGAAATGGTTGAATAAGTGAAGAACGTTCCCCATAGGTTTGATAAATAGCATAGGCGAAGCATAAGGGCCACTATAGTGTGTTGAATAGGAAACCCCAAATTGTGAGCTAGTCCATGCATGCCTAGTGTTTGATAAAATGCCTTAGTGAGTAAAATGTTCGAATACAGCATGAAATTCCCAAATAGGTGTAAAATCGGTCATGTCTAGTGGTTGTTGAAAGACCCTAGTGAACAACTTGATATATGATGGTTGTAAATTCCCCCAATTATGTGCTCTTGATATATGTTAATCTTTTAATACATGCCAAGTGGTTAGCAAGTAAGTTATGACGTGATAGTATGAAGTCTCCCCAAGCCATGGGATATCTGAAGTGATATCCAAAAATAAAGTAAATAAAGAATGTTTCATTGCCCGAAAGATGGACCAGAATAAACAAGATGACTCATAGCATCCTTGACATGGAGTGATCACCCTTGGATCAAGATCTGTTATCAAACTCTAGAGGTGAGGTCATGTCTAAGCCTAGAACACTTTCTGCACTCAACAAAAGAAAAGTACAGGATAGTATCAGTACAAACCACTATGTACTGGTAGGTATCATAGATTAACTCAATTTAATAGCATGTACATAACATAAATCAAATAACAAGTAGACAGACATCGTCACACAACAAATATTCAATGAATCAACAATACAACAACAACATGTCAAACAGTACTCACAAACAAGCCATATAACCATCAAGAGTATCAACCATACTATAAACACCCATAGAATCAACACAAATATGTACACACATTCTATGGGACTTAATTTTTCCCAAATAGTCATGACTTACAGGGAACAATCTATGTTCATGTACCGTACTGGCATGGTACCTGACCCAACATATACATATCCGCACCATCATGGTACCCGATCCAACATAAATATAAATGTACCGACGCGGTACCTAATCCAACATATACATACCATACTGGTGTGGTACCCAATCCAATATAAATATAAATGTACCAGCGTGGTACACGATCCAACATAAATATAAATGTACCGCCATGGTACCCAATGCAACATAAATATAAATGTACTGGCGTGGTACCTGATCTAATATAAACATATCCGTACCAGCTGGTACCCGATCCAACATAAATATAAAGGTACCGGCGTGGTACCCGATCCAAAATAAATGTAAACATACTAGCGTGGTACCCAATCCAACATAAATATTATCGTACCAGTGTGGTACCCAATCCAACATAAACATAAACAAGAATTATCAATATCAATTTACACAACCTCACAGCATACAACAGAATGTGCCAAGATTAAAAGTACATTTAAAGTCATGAAACAATTCCATCAAGTCAATTTTCAATAAACATGTAGACACGAATCAACAATCTAAACATCAACAATTTCAAACTTGTACGAATACCAATCCACAAGTATCCAATTTAGGAGCATATACACAATTAAATCGAGTGTAAACTCCAATTAAACCGTAACCTACCTCAATCAAAGAATCCAAATGAAAGCTCATCTACAAGGGTCTTACCCTTACGTAAAGCTCCCGAATGGTCAAAATCTGAAGATTGAAGCCTCACATCGCACAGCTTTGCTCTCCGTTAAATTTTTCTCTCCTTTTGTTTTAGTCTCTACTTCTCGTCCAAAAGGGTTAAACCCCTATTAACTGAAAGTTACATGATATGGGAGAGTAAAAGGATTTCTAGTTTTAACCCATTAAATCACTAATTAAACTAATTATTTAAACTACCCAAAACTTTAATAAATTCTCAAAATTTATTTGGAACCCCATAGAAATAAATTAAATATGTATATTGACTAAAAAGTATATTTCGGACCTATTGAAAATATTACAACACTAATTCGAGGTTGTCTCGATCAAAGGTTGACCATTATTGAATTTAACTTTCTCAACTCAATTACCCCATTAATGACTTAAATTACTTATGAACACCTCAAGACTTGAAAAATCTCATCTCGTGAGTCATAATCCACATACACCAACTATGAGAAGGGCTAAAATAGAGAAGATGCGAATGTTTTACAAACGACAGGATAGGTTGTTATATTATTGGATTGCAACTTTTCTTAGAGTCAAGACTAATATAACATCTCATAAATCAAGACACAATTTAGTAGTGTCAACTCTTGACCTTGGGAATTAAATTAATTTGGAAGTGTTTGGTTAAGTCTTGCCTCTATGGCATGAGTTAAAAAATATCTCATAAATCAAGACATAATGTACTAGTGTCAACTCTTGCCCATGGGGCATACCTTGATTTTTGAAAGTCTTTGGGCTAAGTCTTTCCTCTAAGACAAGAGTTATAGAACATCTCATAAATCTAGACACAATGTGGTAGTATCAGCTCTTGCTAATGAGGCGTAACTTGTTGTTTGAACACTCTTAGGCTAAATTTATTTCTCTAAGGCAAGAGTTATAGAACATTTCATGAATAAAGACACAATGTGATAGTGTAAACTCTTTCCATGGGGAGTAACTTATTTTTTGAAAGTAATTAGACTATGTTTTTCCTCAAATGCAAGAGTTATAGAATATCTTATAAATCAAGACACAACGGGGTGGCGCCAACTCTTGCCTATGAGGTGTAACTTGTTGTTTTAATGTTTTATGTTAAGAATTATCTCTAAGGTAAGAGTTATAGAATATCAAAACATAATGTGGTTGAATGAATTTTTGCCTCTGGGACGTAACTTATTTTTTGAAAGTCCTTTAATATAAGTCTTGCCTCTAAGGCAAAAGTTATAGAACATATCATAAATCAAAACACAATGTAGTGTTGTCAATTCCCATTCGACATAATTTTGTTTGAAATCCCTTGGTATAAGTCTTTCCACTAAGGTAAGAATTATAAAGCATCTCATAAATCAAGACACAATATGAAAGCGTCAACTCTTGCCTATGGGGCGTCAGTTATAGTTTGAAGGTCCTTGGGTTAAGTGTATCCTATAAGGAAAGATTCATAGAGCATCACATAAGTCAAACAAAATGTGGTAGTGTCAACTTTTATCCATTGTGTATAAGTTGTTGTTTTAAAGTCCTTGGGAAAAGTCATTCCTTAACATAAGAGTGATAGACCATCTCATATATCAAAACACAATGTAGTAGTGTCAACTCTTTCCTATGTGACTTAACTTGTTATTTGAATATCCTTGTACTAAGTCTTGCCTCTAAGGCAAGAGTTATAGAGCATCTTATAAATCAGGACATAATGTGGTGGTGTTAACTCTTACTAGTGGGGTGCAACTTGTTGGGCTAAGCCTTGTCTCTAAGGCAACAGTTATAGAACATCTAATAACTAAAACACAATGTGGTAGTGTCAATTATTACCCATGGAACATCACTTGTTGTTTGAAAGTTCTTGGGCTAAGTCTTGCCTCTAAGACATGATATATAAAATATTTCATAAGTCAAGACACAATGTGGTAGTGTCAACTTTTGACCATGGAGCGTAACTTATTATTTGAAAAAAATTGAAGAAAAGATAAGAAAAGAAAAGGAAAATTAAAATAACCAAAGTTAATGAAAAAGAAAACTTATTATGGGGATCATTTTTGTTGTTTATCCTGAAAGTACAAGAGGGGGAGGGGAATAATTGTAAGTTTGTTAAAATTTAGCTATTCGACTATTACCTGGACCCAGTTGACTAATGACAAGACAACCTGTAAATAATTGTTAGTCCTTCAAATATACATTATAATGCATAGTAGAATATGAAGGCATAAAGCAAATAATATTAGGATTTTTATACTGATTTGGAACCAATGTGGTATACTACTCTAGTTTCCTTGGGTTCCAAAGAGATTCTCTCTGAAGCTTTTTATAACTTTAGTTTAGTACAATCTTAGTTGTTTTCCACGTTAATCACCAATATTTACAAGGTTGATTTTCACTCGCTCACGAAAGAAAAGATAATGACATAACCTCTGGTTACAATACCTCACTAAACATTGTTTTATGTCTTCTCTCTTTTGACTGCACTATAAATCGATGATGAATTATAATATTTATGATGAGTAGAATAAAGAAACTTGATATTGGTTTAGACGAAAGTAAGTGTGGCTGCATATGTCTTCACTAATGAATTCTTGTATTTATAATACTTTTAGTGCTCCCGTAAATTTTCAAACAATTTGTACAGATTTTCTTCTTGATCATGAGCAATCAAAAAAGATTTTTCTTCATAATAAATATTGATCGTTGTAGATTCTCTTTCTACTCTTTCCAAGGAAAGTTATGCTAATTGCATCTTTTATGCTTGATTTTCTTAACTTCTCGCTCTTTTGTAGATTTGACTAGATTTCTTATAGATATTGCAATAAAGGATCTTTTGATATTTTGAACAACTTCAAGTATGGTCATTACTTGTAGAATATCCATAGGATTAGTCTTCGATCTGTAGATACTCATTATAGATTATATGGAATATATTAGTAAATAATCTCATACAATTTTGTATTGTCTAAATAATTGTAGCCATGGTATGTGAGATCTCACATATCAAATAATAAAAATATTTATCATTGGAATAATGATGTAGTATTCCATGACTAACATAGTAGATTTATTTCTTGAAATAATTCATGTTATCTCCTTCCAACAAGTATTTGATAATATTTTTTAATATTTTCTTTCTATTTGTACACCAATAATATATCTTTTAACATCTCAATTTTAATTACTTTATAGTGCAAATCCGACATCTTTTTTTTCATAGATATCCATATAGAATATCTTCATTCCAAAGAAACAAATATTCTTCTCAATAATTTCTCTGTACTTTTATTTTGGCTTGTACAAATATGAGCTCTTATTTTGGCAACCCAAGAGAATTTCAAGATCCTCTTCATTTTACCTTGAATCTTGATTTGAATGTAAACATATCCATCTTTTTTGTTTTGAATTTTAATCACTTTGAATTTGGACTTTTTTGTGAACTTGTACTTCAAACATATCTTGAGGCGGTGTAACTACTGGATCTTCCTTGAGTAACAAATTGATCTTAAATTTTTCCTTATGTAGAATATTTTCTTTCAGAGGATTGTAGTATAAATTCTTCTTTTTCATGTTTTCTAAGATCTTCACGAAATTTTTCTTTATTAAATAAATTTTGATTTGGAAAAATCTTTTTCTTCCACATATTATCTCATAATATTTTTTTTCATGTTTGTTTAGATCTTCACCAAATCTTTTTCATCAAATAAACCTGTACCAAAAATAAATTTACCACAAATAAATCTACTTTTATTAAATTTTATTGGTGTGTTATCATCAAAATTTTCATGTGAAACCTTGGACATAACAATCTCTACTTTTTTTGAGGATGGAAAACCACTGATTACAAAACTTTGAATTTTAATAAAAGACTGAATACGAAGGAGAGAACTTTCCTGAATTAGTAAGCTCCCCCTAAATGTATGTTTCTCTGATTATTGGGGCACAACGGAAAGACTCCCCCTCATTTCATTCTTTCTTTCCTTTTCTTTTAATTTTAGTCTTTAGATACTAACAAAGCAAATGTTTTATAAAACTTCTTCTCCTTTGACATCATAAAAAGGGTGAAAACTAATAATAAAAGTATTGGCTAATTAGATCTCAACATATTTCATAGAATGTATCGATTAACATATAATGAGTATATATTTTTCAATGGGGAGTCAAACTTTAAAATTGTGAATGAATTACAAAAAAGAATCTTTAACACTTCAAGTCGATAATATAGAATCTCCAATTGAACAAACATACACACCAGCTAAAAGATAATTAATTGAAAAATATCTGCAAAAAAAATTTAAGAGTGTAAAAACATGGAGGAATATAGTCACTCAACTATTAGGTAAGTGGTTATCAAGCATCGCAATAGATTATATATCATATCCTTCACATAAATAATAACCACCATAAGATATTATGAATCCATTTAAAAGAAGATTGTGACTATCGCCCTTTAAAAGTATTTGTCAAAGACTTCATATTCATAAATGATACATATATAGAAGTTTAGAAAGAAAAAAAATCTTTCTTACCAGTAAAAAGGATACACGAGATCACCGTTGTAATTATAGTTGGTTATTTTTCTCGAAGTGAGAAGATATCTCCATATTGAATTGATCGTTTTCTCAAATTATCTTTTATTAATTAGATAAAGTTGAGAATTCTTGTTTGACTTTTCATGATTTACGTGAATTAAAAAATCTATGCTAATCCATTTTATCTCCTACAAGGATTAAATCTAAGAGTATCCCACATTTTCATCAGGCATATCTGAGTATTGATAATTATAACTCATTGACGATGAGATCCATTGTGATATGTTGTTCATTTACAATTAACAATTCTTTTTTACAGAGTTTTGTTATTTATACTTAGTAATTCATTCTTACTTCACTTGCATGTATGTATCCGTATTAATTTAGTACTTATTTTTCAAAATACACTTTCACCTTTATGCTTATATCACTTCAAAATATATTAGTTTAAAAGAAAAAAGCATAAGGTCTTTGTAACTAAATGTCTGAATGAAATAAGAATTATAAGTAACAAGGATTATGAAATATGCCATAAACTTATCAAAACTATCTTTATACAGACGATGGACTTTTATGACCTAAAGGATGAAAAAACGATCGGTGGATGCTTTTTTCTTTTTCAAATCTCATATGAAGAGTTCTTTAGATAAATTAAAAACTATAAAGCATGCAATTTGTGAACAATTATCAATAGTAAAAATACATACCTCTTGCTTTCAAGATTATCAATATGTAAATATGACGAAGAAGGCATGTGTTATACAGTGCTGAGCTTGAATGAAACGTCAATATGCTTATCAAAAGAGATACTATATCAAATGTTTCATTCAAGATAAAACTTTAACAAAATCAAATATGTATGATATAAATAAAAATCGCATACTTACATGCTCTAAAACTTATGACAAGACATGAATTAAGAAGAGAAAGATATATATATATATATATATATATATATATATACACACGTGAGTGTGTGTATTCAAGTTATTCAAAATTGCTCAATATAGTAACATGACACATTAGTCAACTCAAAGATATATACAGTTGACTAATACCAAATTAAGATAAACAACAATACTTATATATACATCACCTATAACAGTAGAAGAACTTGAGTAAGCTTTTGTGACACTAATCATTTCAACTTTATCATCCCTTATTATAGTGATGTGTGAGCTAATGCTAACATATTTGAGGCTTTTAACTAAGAATAATTGCAAAGACTTAAGCAACTTTTGTTTTTTTTTGATTGCTTTATATTTGATTTTGCAGTAGAAGCTAAGATGCTAGAGAACCAACAAGAAAAGAAGCAAATAAGCTAAAATCTGAAGTAAATAAAGGCGAAGTATGGCTGACGACATTTGTGATAAGTCGTTAGCCCGGTGATAAGATATCAACTTCATTTTCAGTAGTAGAAAAAGAATTGGCCTAAGTTGAAAGCTATGATGGTATTTTGTGAATGGACGTCAAGGAGATGATAAGTCGTTAATATTGCCGATGCCTAAGGCAGAACATGAGGATGGGGAAAATCCTTGACGACATTTGTGATAGGTCGTCCAGGAGCTGATTGGGCATCACCGTTGTCGTCAGTGTTAGGAAGCGAGTACCAAAAGCATAAAGAAAGGTGACGACATTTGTGATAAGTCGTCAGCCTCCTGAGAGGCTATCACAAATGACGTCACCTAATTCGAGGAATTTCTAAATTTTATTATTTTGTTTCTATAATTAGGGTGAACTATTTAAAGCCTTGTTTACGTTTTTCATTTCAAGGTTCTAAATCTTGAGTTTAGAGATACGTATTTTGATATTTTTTCTCTCTAATTTCTTGGCATGAAAAAACAATTACTTTAAAGAGATTTTACTCATTATTTTGGGATTTCTATTGTGATCTAATCTGTGATTCACTAGTCATTATTCATCTTGTGGTAAGTTTATCTTTCAAAGCATGAATTCATCTAGTTGTGTTGATTATTACATCATCCGTGGCTAAATTTCTTTAACCTGAATTATGGGATCTAGGGTTAAGTCTTGATAAGATGCTAAGTGTTCAAGATTCAAAAGGTAGTAGGACTTTTTGATAATTTTGAGGTCTTAATTATTGTTTGTTGATTGCACATAATAGATAACACCTGCTTTGATTTGCTTGAGAAAGAGATCAAATATAGCTGGAAGTGAATTATTAACAGGGACTTAGAAGTAACAAAGAATTTCATTTAATAATTGATGTTGTAACAAGGTTGATTAAACTGAGGTAAAATATGGTCATGAACATAAATTTCCTAAGTCCGAGAGGATTAGGTAATTAAATGCTTAAGTAGGTCAAGAGACATTTAGGTATAACTTTGATAAAGATAACTTTTTGTCTTATCTACTTTGAGAATCTTGAACTACTATTAGCATCTTCCAAGTACCAAAACCCCTAGTGAAAATAATCTGGTTTTTAATTAACTCTTAATTATGAACACTTAAGTTAAAGTGACCAACAATTACTTGTTAATCTATAAAACCTCCCATTTTATCTTTTCATGTCAGTTGTTTGAATTCAACTTGTAGCTATAGTTTCAAATTAGTTTAATCGCCACTCACATTGTTCCCTATGGATTCGACCCCGACTCCAAAATTTGGGTAAATATATTGATGACGACCGCCTTACACTAAATTGACATGTACGTTGAGCGTTATCATATTGCTTCTTCAATTTTGCATAACACATATGAATTTTCTAGCATCTTTATTTTTTTGTTCCTTGATCAGCCGCTATATAAATTTAATAATATTATGTATAAATTCAAGGAGTTCTTGCAAAATAAATTTTTTTTTTTATACCCAAATCTTCCTGAGTCCTTCAAGGTTAGTCTCAATGTGAGTATTATGTGTGGATCTCCATAAATCAACCATATGTATTTGCATAGCAGAATCTGTATTTATTAAATTTATAATCATTTTTAGCACAAGAATAATAATTTTGAAAAAAGGGCTCTTTATTGACTGACGGACGAGTTGACTTGTCAAAAGTAAATTTGTCATTTTCAAATTTTCTTTCAATTAATTTGATAGAACAAATCATTTGATCGATCCTGGCATTTGTGGCTGACATACATGTCAACCTACTAGAGGCAATTTTATCATTACTAGCTTCCTTACTAGTTGTCTTAAAATGTTGAGTCGACAGATTTGACCTAAGTGAGTTATGAATGGTGGATTTGCGCACACAATCAATTTGAAAATGCAATTTTTGGAATTTTAATTCAAGAAAAATATTTTCTATTTCGGATGCTTCTAATTTAATTTCCTAGTCACTGTTTTCTCTTTGAACTTTCTAAGTTCATCAAAAGTGTGATTTTAAACATTTGGCATTATCTAGAATTTTTGAAGAGCATTACATTTATTTCACGTTTGAGATCTTACCTCATTGGTTTCTTCTAGTAAGCATACATTAGACATTTCCTTATTATCATTGTCTTTAACAGATTCATCCTCATCGCTTTAAGTTAATGTTTTCTTCTTCTTCTTCTTGAGATTATGACACTCTAAGTTAATATGGCCAAACTAACCATATTTATAAGAGTGTATGTTCCTCATTTGTTTGACCTCACTTTAGTCCTTTTGATAATCCTAGATGAATTGAGCTATCTTTTTCTACTTCTTTCTCATTTTTCTTTTGACATTTCTGGATATCTTATTCATATTTTCTTGACCTCATTTATTTTTCATGGTGCCCTTATAGATAATTTTCAATCCATTTCATATTTTTTTAGCAGATTTATATGTGAAGATTTTCTCATATTCTTCTCCACAAAGACCATAATGGAGAAAATATATTGCTCTAGCATTTGTTTGCACATTATTCAAATTCTCTTTTGTGTAGTCAAATATTGAAGTCTCTTTTCAAAACTTCTTTATTTCATTATTTTTTGGAATAGGTCTTGGATCATTCTACATAACCATCCAGGCTTTATAATCCATCGATTGAATATAGATCTTCATAAATCACTATAGACTGTTGAAGTAGGGCAGTCATCTTATTGAGAGTCCCTCTTGAAATATGGTTTCAGTAATCTGATACGCTGCCATGAATATTTACTCACTTACTGTTAAGTAAAAATAAAGATGTGAAATGAGGCTTCTATACCAATTGAAAGTACAAGGAGGGGGGGGGGGGGTGAATTGTAAGCCTATTAAAATTTAGCTTGTTGACTACTGTCTGGACCTAGTTGTCTAATGATGAGGCAACCTCCAGATAATAATAAGTCCTTCAAATAAATATTTAAAGGGAAAATATAATATAAGAGCATAAAATAAATGACACTGGGAGTTTTATACTGGTTCAGAACCAGTGTGGTATTTCTACTACAGTATTTGTGGGTTGTAAGGAGGTTCTCTTTAAGTTCCTTTTAACTTTAGTTGAGTACAACCTTAGTGCTTTTATGAGTTCTCTACCAATATTTACAAGGTTGGTTTTCACTCGATCACCAATAACGAATAAGGGTTCATTTTTACTCGCTCACCAATAATGATTCTTTAGTTTTCACTCACTCACCAAGGAAATGACAATAACACAACCTCTCACTACAATACCACACCAAATGATATTTTCTCTCTTATCTCTTTTAACTAGAAGGTAAATTGATAATGGCTTACAATAAATATGAAAAGTAGAACAAAGAAACTTGAGAGTGGTTGAGATGAAAGAATATGTGGTTGCGGATGTCTTTACAGATGAATTCTTGTATTTATAGTACTTGTAATTCTCCCTTGAATCCTTATGCAATCTGTGTAGATTTTTTTCTTGATCCTGAAGAATCAAAAAAGACTTTTCTTCATAATTGTCACGACCCAAATCGAGGCCCTGGCCACGGCGGACATTCTGAACCGTGAAGGTCCGAGAACCCCTTTCAAACAAGCAATCATATGCATAATTCATGTACTGTAAGAAAATACGAAAAATATAATAAAACGAAAACATGGTCAATCTCTTAGTTTGACTGAATAATTTAAAATGGAATTCTTAACATTCAAAACACATGACACTAGTCTGAGAAATCTCTAATAATACAAGGACCAACATACATAATAAAACTGGGACAAGGCCCCCAATCAGTGCATGAATCAAAATATAATAACAATAACTCATAATTAGGGCTTCTGAAATAAGGGAGGGTTACCAACTGAAACTTCTGACCAAACAACTCTACTGCTTAACAGAACCTAAAGATTGTGCCTCAAATCCAGAAATATAGGGGGTCAATATAGATGAGAGCATTTTATAAAACAATTCACATGAGATAAGTAAAACACATAGGCATAATTTAGACTATTCAAATGTTTCCCTGGAAATCAAGACTCACACTTTATCTTACTCTTGAGATAGATGGTACACCCTACATTTCTATAATCCCACGGGCTATATGAAATTTGCCCTTGACTCGGCGGCAAAGCCCCAAATTCAAGTATGCCGCAAGGATTGGAGTTCTAATTTCTATTATAGTAAACCAGTGTTTCAAGGACAAGTATACATTGGAATTAGCCAATCATATCACCTAAATTGGCAAACTATATTTTCGGCGATGAGCCCTTACACTCAAACGCCTTCTTCGGATAACCATCTACCTCTCTTTAGGCCTAATTTTAGTTCATTAAATATCTTATTTCATATACAAAATTATTTAATGCTGAAAATTTTACGGGAGTATCATCACTGGGTATCATCATACCCAGACTTGCAAGTCATTCATATCGTATCAATTTCACAACCCATCTCATTCAAAACATGCAAATTACTAACAAATATTTATAACATCACAAGAGAGTCATCATTTTGAAATCTCAAGAAATATTTATGCAATTACTCTTTTTTCACATTGCTTAAACATATGGTGACCATGTTAATTGTTCAATTATATGCAATTCTTCTTTTTAATACAAAGAGTTTAATTATATCAAGAAAACTTCCCCTCCATCATATCACAAAACATGCTAATCATCATGATGTTGAAAAACTTACTTTCAAAACGTGGTCCATGCATTCAAAATTACCCACAATTCGAATAAACAATATACTTCATAACAAGGGAGGAAGTTCATTAATCATGCTCTCAATTTGAACCCTTCAAAAGATAATCGAAAACACACACACACATGTGTGTGTGTATATATATATATATATAAAATTGCGAATTCCATTTCAAATAAAGGGGATCTAAACTAACATATACTTTCATCAAAACAAAACCATGATGCATATAATTCAATTGTTATAAAAACCCTTTTTCAAAAACATGTATGTATATTTTTAAATTTGATAAAAACGTTAAAACCCATGCCCGTGGAGTTTAAGGATATTCCCACATACCTTAGATTATAAAATTTGAAAGATGGAACCCAGATCTAGATAGATGAAACTCGAATCTTTATCCATTTTTTGGAATTCTTGATTTTAGGGATGAGTTCTTGATCTTTGGGGGAGGAGTTAGGATTTTTATTTTGAGAGAAAATTGAATAAAGGGGCCATTGATGCTTCTTGGGGCTGAAATTTTATGTTATGGAAGGAATTTAGGTGAGGGGAAGTGACCGAAATTCTCCTACGCTCATTAGAAACTGACTTAGTGTATGAAACAGTTCCGTAACGCGCTGGCCAACGCGTCGCGTTGACATCGCGTCGGCTTACTGTCTCACATAGAAAATGTCATAACTTTTCGCTCGGTTATCAGATTTTAGTGAAATTAGTATCATTAGAGAGCTAATTTAATTATATACAATTTAGTGTGTCTTAAGATGAAAAATTCTATGTGTATCGAAAGTTATACACATTCAAAGTAGACCCCTGTAGAATCGAATATCAAACTTTGGATGAATGAAAAATTCTTAGCTCAACTTTGCTCCAAGTGATTTCTATGAACACTTTTCACCTCATAATCACTTCATACACTAGGAAAAATATCATGACTCATGAATTTAAATATATACCACGGAATTAGAGCTTACACACGTAGGGACGACAATTCAATTGCTAGCTAAAAAATGCAGGCGTTACATTATCTCCCCCTTGGGACCTTTCATCCCCGAATAATAGGTAGGGACTTTTGAGGATCTAAAAGTGTAGAATAAAGAACGTAATCTTGTATTGAATAATTTTTCTCAACAAAACATACAAAAGCATCAAATGAGTTTTGTGATAACCCCGAGTGAAATATGTAAGCACGAAACATGGGATAATGAGGCTTTACATAGGGATGATTTTGCACATGGGTTCTATGAGTCCTAATCATTACAACATAAGGCAGGGGTTTAATTGATGACCATAGACCTAATTTATATTGGTACTAATCATGAACTAATATTTTGCAGAAGATCGGGAGAGAAGCATTCTTCACCTATTATGATACAACAAAAAGACTTAGTTTAAAGGCACC
Source organism: Capsicum baccatum var. pendulum (assembly GCA_030864225.1). Taxonomy (NCBI): domain Eukaryota; kingdom Viridiplantae; phylum Streptophyta; class Magnoliopsida; order Solanales; family Solanaceae; genus Capsicum; species Capsicum baccatum. The sequence continues at coordinate 139,567,078 of CM061550.1, forward strand.
ACTCAGCTATTCCCCAACATTATATAACATATTTCGTCCTTTCCATCTTATAATTCTCCTGTCATACTTCTAACCACAAGGGTTTGAGTCTCTCTACTTCGTACTGTATGTTGAAGCCTTACTTGGAGTTAAACGTGCTAACTTAAGCTACGGGGACCTATACTTTACATCTCTTTAAGAAAACTTCTTCACCTTATCACTACCGTCAAACACACTTGAGATTTAATTTAGAGAGTACTAACAACATAGAGTATAGGTTTGTGTTCTCAGCAACCACAACATTCAAGCCTAATCATTACTACACCAACTACATGGATCTCCCCACTAAGATTAACAATTTCAATCACTCTTACAAATATTTTCGTCGCATTCCACTTTCTTAGCTATTTCACACAACAAAAGTTCATTTCCTTCTTTTCCCTTTCACCTATAATGTTAGCTAGAGAATTCACATTATTTTTTTTTCACCTTCAAGAATATCTACTCCTCTACCTAACACATCACCACGCTTCCACAGCCACCATCATACTATCATACGGAGGGTCAGTAAGGGACCCAAGCATAAATATCATGAACGGAAGTAACACTATTAAACCATAACTTATACTTATTATACAACTCTAGGAGGGACACAAAATGAAGATAAGATAAAATAAACATGAAGTGCTCCATATATCAAGAGTCTGGATCATAAGTAGAGAGTCGTTCGGAGGAAACACAATACAACGTGAATTCTTAGGATAGAGCGCAGTGAGAAAACATTGGTGCATATATCAGGATAAAATGAGGGAAAAAGACTAAATTACCCTTATAGACCCAAAAATTAATAATACGAACTGGGCACCCGATGCGCCAACCAACGCAATGCATCGATATCGTGTTGGGCCACTGCTTCATCGATGAGATTATCAATGCGACGTATCAACTTCATGTTAGGCCACTGCTTCCAACATCCAAACACATCTCTAACGTTGTCCAAAACATTCTTGAGACACCCCCTTTACACCCCTAATCATGAAACAACTCAAAAATCACGTTCCGGGGTCGGGAAGATCAATTTGAAAATCATGGAAGTTAATAGCCCAAAATATAACTAAGTTTTTTAACAATTAGAAAAATTTTCAGGTTGTCATCTTTCCATACATGAACCAAGAGTGGTATTGAGTCGAGAATTCTATGGCGTATTACGTTAAACTAAGACAAAGATTGCCACTTGAAGCGATTGCTCCTTATTTAAGAAACTGAGAGTTGCCATGATTCTTGCATAAACTTTATCACTTTGGCTAAACCCAACATAGAATGAATCAGAAACCTATAGAAACATATTTTCTTAGGACCAAGCAGACTGAGACACATACATTTTAATGTATCATGAGCAACATAACATATGGCTTGAATACATTAAAGACTAGATTACTGAGAGACATTATTGCTTCTAGTTTGGAGGTCAGATCATGAACATAAGTCCTTATAGAACTCGAACCATAGACATAGGCATGACTTGAACACATAACATAGGACATTAGTAGAATAATCTCTGAAATGGAAGTAGGAGGAGTATGCTTGTGTAGGAATAGATTTATCATGACTCCTCCCCGCAACTTGCCGCATTGAGAAAAAAAGATTGGGAACTAACTTAATTTCCCATTTGCCCCTAGATCAAAGTCACAATCCTAGACTTACAGACATATCCCATTATCAAATCTATAGCCACAAATTTCAACATAAAAGAGACATCACCACATACTTAAACTCTAAACTCTCCCTGAAGAACTATATCCTGAAGGCCTTATCTTTCTGTAAATGCTACCTTTAACTTTCGTTGGCCTCTATAGCCATCACTCTACACTCCTTACCACAAAAAGGGTATCGATATATACATAAACACAAGTTTCTCTCATTAATCTCTAATACAAAGACACTAAATTATTTTCTAGGACATTTTTTTTCCGGGAAGATAATCGCAATATCTTCTAACTCCCAAAGTCATCAACTTATGACTAACATATTTATGGGCATAGACACCCACACTTCTAATCACTTAACACTTCATCTTCAATTCCTTAGAATACTATCATTAAACCTCTAATCACATAACCTACAACTTAACAAAAATTTTAAAACAATACCAAAGGCGCATATTTCCTACCTACATTTCCTGAATTCAACTTTAAATACTGCTATACAAAAAATCCGCATACTTCTCCATACTACGAGAATCGAGAATGAATTCTAGGTACACAAAACACCTATACACATAAAAGTTTATCTAACAACCTGCTACCTGTGGTTCAACTTATTCCTTTTAACTCATGCTCTTATCCACTTAATGATTCAACCATAACTCATTATTTCTAGCACTAGTCCTCATGACTATATACACATCACAACTATTCACTTCTTATTCCACAAGTCACCAACCTAGGTTATTTCAAACACTACACTATCCCAACCTATTCATTCCTACAAAACATGTATTATCAATCTCGAGCTACTATTTTCACCACTACGCCTCACATCTAAAGTTCAAGCCTATCATCTATCCTTAATTATATACCACCGAAATGTATGCCACATACTATACTAGTCCATCAAATTAGGAAATCACTCCAAATACTTCACTTCACTTAGCTACTATCTTCAATCACAACCCTACCATAACACCACTATTACAACTTAAAATCTACTATATGCCTTCTCATGTGAAGTACTAGTTTACCACTATAGAATAAAAGACCATCAAAGAGGTAAAGTCACATGATAGGATTAGTCGATCTTAATCTTATAATATAACCCATTTCAATTTTATCAACATATTTTAATTTCTCACATCATACTTACTTACCTAATCATACATGACAATGATCTTCAAAATTCAATAAACACTAATGAGTCTCTACCTACAACTTATTAATTAATCTACCCCTTTTCATTTACAACCTATAACTAATTTATATAACCATCATAACTATCCATTCTGAGATTCTTCCTTATTTCGAATAAATGATAATCATAGCCAGTCACTTTCTTCACAGACTACAATACAATCTACAAATATTGCTACCATATTAGTCTATCACTATACAATGGCAACCCACTCCTGAATCCATGATTATACAATTAAAACTATTTATTTATGCAAATATCACCCACACTCTAACTGCTAACCTTGTGACTTCTATGACCAACTTCTATACCATCTCATTACTAATAGGTCATGACACTTTAACATATACTACTACTCAAGTGGAAATATAGTTCCACATTCTGCTACATATCATTATCCTTAAACATCACATTTTCAACAAGAATTTTATTAAAGGAGACTGAATATACTCCATGCCTCAGGCGAAACTGCACAACTGATGTAGATAGGGGTATATTCTTAAATCAATACACTTTAGAGAACTCATGGGATCCTCTCAAGTCCGTGTGCAAATTCATAACTTTATGGAAAACTCAAGTAGAGAGAACCACATCGCTGGGGGAGCTAGACACTTTGACTTTTATCGCCTCGACAATGAGGCATGACCCATGAAATTAGAGTAAGGAAGAAATTTGGATAACTTTCTTATGAATGACACTATAGTGCGAACTAGAGTATGAAAGAATAAGAAACAACTCCTAAATGCCCAGTAGCCTCCTTATTATAAGTGTGGTGCACAACACACCCATAAGCAAGACTCTACTAGATATGATTTTGCAGACTCCCTGGGACTAGAATTGTGCTTTGATACAAAGTTTGTCATGACCCGAACCAAAGCCCTGGCGTGGCGGACATCCAAACCATGAAGGATCGAGAGCCCCTTTCTAATAAGTAACATATACACAATTCATGTACTTTAAGAAAATACAGAAAACATAATTAAATAGAAATAGGGTCAATATCTTTGTTCGACTAAATAATTCAAAAGGGAATTCTTAATATTCAAAACGCATGACACCAATCTGTGAAATCTCTAATAATACAAGAACCAACATACATAATAAAACTGGGACAAGGCCCCCAATCAAACCATGAATCAAGATATAATAACAATAATACATAACTAGGCCTTCCAAAATAAGGGAGGCTTACCAATTAACACTTCTGACCAAACAACTCTACTGCTTAATGAAACCTCAGGATTGTACCTCAGCTCCTGAAATATAGGGGGTCAATACAATTGTACTGGTATGTGAAACAATCCAAAATAGCATTTTTATTTCATAATATAGATGAGGCCATTTTATAAAACATTGCACATGGGATAAGTAAAACACATGGGCATAATTTAGAATCTTCAAATGTTTCCCTTGAAATCAAGACTCATACTTTATCTTAATCCTGAGACAGATGGTACACCCTACATTTTTACAATCCTACGGGCTATATGAAATCCACCCTTGACTCGGCGACCAAGCCCCCAATCCAAGTATGCCTCAAGGATTAGAGTCCTAATCTCTATTCTAGTATACCAGTGTCTCAAGGACAAGTATAAACTGACATTATCCAATCATATCACCCAAATCGGCAAACTCAGTTTCTGATGATGAGTCCTTACAGTCAAATGTCTTCTTTGGGCAACCATCTACCTCTCTTTAGGACCAATTTTATTTCTTTAAATATCATGCTTCATATATAAAATTATTCAGTGTTGAAAATCTTATAGGCATATCATTACCAGGTATCGCCATACCCAGACTTGCAAGTCATTTATATCATATTAGTTTCACAGCCCATCTCATTCAAAACATGCAAATAACCATCAAAGATTTATAACATCACAAGAGAGTTATCATTTTGAAATCTCAATAAATCGTTATGCAATTACTCTCTTTTCACATTACTTAAACATATGGTGGCCATGTTAATTGTTCAATCACATGCAACTCTTCTTTTTAATGCAAAGAGTTTAATTATATCAAGAAAACTCCCCCTCATCATATCATAAAATATACTAATCATCATGATGTTGAAAAACTTACTTTCAAAATATGGTCCATATATTCAAACTCACCTACAATTCAAATAAACAATATACTTCATAACAAGGGAGGAAGTTCATTAATAATGCTCTCAATTTAAACCCTTCAAAAGATAATCGAAAACACATGTGTGTGTGTATATATATATATATATATATTCGAATTTCATTTCAAATAAAGGTGATCTACACTAAAATATACTTTCATCAAAACAAAACCATGATGCATATAATTCAATCGTTATCAAAACCCTTTTTTTGAAAACATGGTTGTATATCTTTAAATTTGATTAAAATGTTAAAACTCATGCCCATGGAGTTTAAGGATAGTCCCACATACCTTAGATTATAAAATTTGAATGATGGAACCTGAATCTTGATAGATGAAACCCGGATCTTGGTAGATGAAACTCGAATCTTGATCCATTTCTTGGAATTCTTGATCTTAGGGATGAGTTCTTGATCTTTTGGGGAGGAGTTATGATTTTGATTTTGAGAGAAAATTGAATAAAGGGGCCATTGATGCTTCTCAAGGCTGAAATTTTATGTTATGGACGTAATTTGGGTTTGGAAAAGTGACCAAAATGTCCCTAGACGCATTAGAAACTGATTTAGTTTTTGAAATAATTCCGTAATGCGCTGGTCGATATGTCGCGTTGACATCACATTGGCTTACTGCCTCACATGGAAAATGCTATAACTGTTCGCTCAGTTATCGAATTTTAGCAAAATTGGTATCGTTGAAAAGCTAATTCAATTATCTACAATTTGGTGGGTCTTGATTTTATAATGAGGATGAATGAAACTTTGTATGAATGAAAATCATAAAATTCAATTTCGCTAATCAAAAGTTATACACATTCAAAGTAGACCCTTGTAGAATCGAATATCAAACTTTGGATGAATGAAAGATTCTTACCTCAACTTTACTCCATGTGATTTCTATGAACACTTTTCACCTTATAATAACTTCATACACTAGGAGAAATATCATGTAACATGAATTTAAATATAATCTATTGAATTAGAGCTTGCACACGTAGGGACAACGATTTGATTTCTAGCTAAAAATGTCGGGCATTACAATAATAAATATTGATTGTTGTAGATTCTCTTTCTTCTCTTTTCTAGGCAAGTTCTGATAGTTGCACCTCTTGTTCTTGATTTTTTCACTTCACAATCTTATACTGATTTGATTAGAGTTCTTATAGATTTTGCAATAAATGATCTTTTGGTATTTTGAATAACTTCAAGCATGGTCTTCCCTTGTAGAAGATCCTTAAAATTAGTCTTCTATCTATAGCTCCTCATTGTAGATTTTATGAAATATTTCAGTAAATAAATCAGTCAATCTTTTTTAATTGTCTAAATAATTTTAACCATGGTATATGAGATCTCTCATATCACACAATAAATATTTTCATCCTTGAACTGATGATGTAGTATTCCATGATAAACATAGCAAAATTATTTCTCAAAATAACTCATGTTATCTCCTAATAAGTATTCGATAATATTTTTTTATTTTTTCTATTTGAGAACCAATAGTAGTATAGCATTCAGCGTCTCAATTTTTATTACTTTTTAGTGAAAATCTGGAAACTTTCTTTCATATATATCTCTATATAATATCTTCTTTCCAAAGAAATAAATTTGCTTCCAAATAATTTCTCTGTACTCTTTTTTGGATTGTATAAATATGAGCTCTTATTCTAACATCCCAAGAAAATTTCAAGATCTTCTTTATTTTTTCGTGGAGTGTGATTTAAATGTAAACACATTCATCTTCTTGATTTTGAATTTTGATCACATTGAATTTGGACTCTTTTGCGAACTTGAACTTCAGACATATCTTGATTCTCTATCACTATTGGACCTTCCTTGAGTAACAAAATGATCTTGAATTTTTCCTTATGCATAATATTTTCTTCCATAGGATTGTAGCAAATATTCTTCACAATATATTTTTTCATATTTGCTGAGATCCTCACCATATTGTTCTTCATTAAATAAATCTTGATTTGGACAAATCTTTCTCTTTTATATATTCTCACATAGTATCTTCTTTTTTAAGTTTGTTTAGATCTTTAGAAAATCTTTTATCAAATAAACCTGCACCAAAAATAATTTTACCACAAGTAGAAATTCTTTTATTAAATTGTATAGGTTTGTTATCATTAAAAGAACAGGTGAAACCTTGGACCTAACATACCCATACAGATGTAGGTTATTTATTTGACCTACATTAAGTTCTATCTCAAATAACTTATGTGTTTACATATGGAGGTACTACCATATCACATTGATCTTCAAAGTAGTCGATTATTGCTACTTCTTCAAATCATGGTGAGATAATAGTTATTCATGAAGCAATTAGAAAATGTGTATGGTTGAGATCAGTGATACATTTCATTAAAGAGAGATATGGCCTAAAGTGTAATATCAGGGTACCCACAATCCTGAATGAAGACAATGCAACATGCATAGTCCAATTAAAAGAAATCCTGGTAAAAGGAGATAGTACGAAGAATATCTCGCCAAAGTTATTCTTCACATATGATGTCTAGAGAAATGATTGGACTAATGTACAACAAATCCATTCAAATAACAGTCGAACAAATTTGTTCATTAAATCTTTATCAATTTTAACTCTTAAGAAGATGGTACATAAGATTGAAATGTGAAAACATAACCATCTGCATTGTGGTGTTTATCAGGAGGAGTAGGAAGTACACATTGTACTTTTTTTCCTTAATCAATGTTTTATCCCACTGATTTTTTCTAGTAAGTTTTTTAATGAGGCAACAAACAAATACATATTCACCGAACATCTAAGGGAGAGTGTTGTGAATTGAATGTCACAGATGTCAAGGAAAATGGATTACAAGTAGCGGCCAAAGTATCCCTTGATTTCCAAATATTTCAGTCACCTCTATAGCATGTAGAACGGCCTATATATATTGCCCCTTTTTTTGTATTAAGAACACACATGAACGAATGTAATGGAAAGAAAAGTATTACTATTACTACTCCATTCTCTCTCACTTGCCTTTGGCTACTTTATTAATTTAGCATTTTGTCTTTATTATATACCACCTTTTAAATTTTCATACTCAAGCAGTTCTTTAAGCTTTACCTATCCCTTTCATTTTCATTTCGTTTACAATTTTCTGTACACATTTTGTTATATACACATTTTTTCAAAAAAGATTTTAACATCTATTCGAGTTCTTTTCTCTATGTCTTTTATTTTAATATATATTCATATAATAGTTATAAATGCAGGAGTGTGCATTGACAGTTTGGTTTGACTTCAATTTGGTGAGGAAAAAGTTGATTGTTAAACTCATAATATCAAATAAATGTTGTTGCAAGCAAATCATGTACAACTTTTCTTATTAATTGGGTGCTAAATTTAAGTATTTTTCATAGAAATTGGATAAGAAAATATTTTTCTACATAAACCGAGTGTTAGTTTTGTCTATGATTACTTATCAAAGATTTTTTTAACAAACAAGAGACAAAGTAAATGATAATTTATTAAAAGTTAAAATAGTAATAAAATATTTTACTATTTTAGAATATTTGTAAATATCTATTGTCTCCCATTATTATTTGTCCATCCATAAAATTAGGTGGTTCTTTTCATTTCATGATGTGTGAGCTTGAGGCATATATATATTTAATTTAAAGTGAGATATTACTTAATTAAACTTGGGTTTTCTCTTGATGACAGTTATTTGTGCATTTGTAAGATATTGGAAATTAGATTATCGGACATACTTACAAATTTGAATTCAATAATAATCTATAATCATATTATCTTCATCAGTTTAACTATCAAGTATTTTTGAAATATTTATTTTCTTTAATATTGTCGAAATAGGATCACTCTTTGTCATATTGAATTCACATCAGTTTTCTTTTAATTTTGTTATATACCTGATGTGACATGATTTTACAACACTTTATAAGCCTAAAATGAGGGATTGCTGTATGTTCTTAAGTACCTTTGGGCAGATTTGATGTGTGTTTGTGAGTTTATGCAGGAAAAGAGGTCTCAAAAATGAATAACAAAAAATTCTAAAAATAGCTAAGTGTTGATTATTAGAGCCAAGGGACGACTCATTAGGTCAAGCCACGAGTCATGCCCTGACCTGTTATGAGAACATATGACTTAGTCCTGAAGACTGAAAATTAAAGGTAGACCATGGCTGCTCCTGATGAGTCGTGAATTCAGGAAATGAGTCTTTTTGAACCATTTAGAGTGATCGTAAATTAGAAAAGCATAGAGATATAAAGTTGGCCTAGTGACAATTGATGTACTGATGGACTCGTAGTTTCAACATATGAGTCCTGTTGACTCATTCTGATGGAGCATAGAATTAAAGATTATATGGTTGAAAGTTTTAGTTGTTCATCGCGAAAGGAGGCTATGAATTGTGATGAGAAGGCACGAGTTTTGGTGACTCATTCAGAGATGTCCTAGGCAAAAATACAGAAGAAGTATAAATAATATTCCAAGGGTCATGATCCCTTAAATAACTCATACGGTCATATGTTGATTCATACTAAGCTACATTAGTAGAGAAGAAGAAGATCACAAAAGTATCCATGACCTCATCCTACGAGTCACCCTATGACTCGTAGGCACTACCAAGCCTGCAAATCGTATTATGTCTCTGATAGGGTTTATTTTGTATATAAATACCTTTTCTAGGTTTTCTTTTATATTTTATGCATTATTACTGACTCTTAAGTCTTAGAAACATACAATATTATTTTTTTCTTAGATTTGAGAGTTATTCATATATTGATTATTGGTTATTGAATTTCTTTGATAATTTCGGATATCATCAACTAAATTCTTGTAAGTTCATAATTATGAATTTATCTATAAGTTCTAATTGTGATTCTTCAGACATGAGCAGCTAAATTCCAATTAAGATTGTGGGAATCATAATGTATTAACAAGGACAAAGTAGTTAGTGCTTATTGATGGTGTTTATGCATATATTGTTCTTCTCCTCATATTGAATTCTTTTTAATGAGTTCACTCATTAGAACTTATCTTATTTTTATTTGCTATACCAAAAGGATAATAAATGGGAGAAGGGATTACAATAGAGCTTTGAGGCTACTAAACCTTATATAATAGCTTGATCTTGTCGGGGAATAGCTAATCTGAGATCAAAGGTAAGAGCTCGTAAAGCAAACACCTATAGATGGACTACGTTACATAGTGATACTCATCTATCAAGCCGACCAACCTTTAAGGTGAAGTTAACTTACAAATTTTTAATACTAAGCACCGAAAACATTGCTAGTATGACACACTTACTAAGTTATGAAATCATACGAAACACAATCCTAGTCAACTCACTGATTAATTACAAATAACATTAGTTGATACTCTATTACTTGGTTACTTATAGTTTTCAATTGTTACTATTTAAGAAGTCCTATTTTTAGAAATAACCAACTAAAAGCCGAATAAGCACATTATTGTGGCCCTAACCATATTTCCAATAGGATCAACCTCAACCTTAGTTGGATTTTATATTTGAACAACAATTACTTTGTACTTAATTTTAATGATATAATTTAGGAAATATTAATTTTAGCATCGTTCTCGGGGACTACTATATAGGATAACATCACTTGTGTTTATTTTACTCTTAGTCCTTATTTACAGATTTACTTTTTTTGTTATTTTTGTTTTGTCCTAGGGGTGTACACATGTGCATGCCTAACACTCGGAGTCAAGGAAATTCCTTGATTCCACTAGATATCAATCTTAAAATAACCTTGTGGAGAATACAGAAGTAATGCATCTAGGAGATTTCAAATGAAAATGCAATAACGTTGTTGGTTGAAGAACATAAAAAGCAATATAGAGCAGCTCGACCAGTAAAAGTGCAATGCCAAGATTTAGTTATTGAGCAAGGTATATTAAAGGAGGCAACCTGATATATTGAGCTAAATAAACAAAATAAATAAAGAAAAAATAGAGGTCATGAGCAACAACATTATCAACATTCCCTTTTGTTTAACGATGATGATGATGGAAACTTTGATGAAATAGATACAACAGGTGCCATAATTCTTCTTGCACTATCCATTGGGGCAAAGTCTTACATTAACAACACAATGAAACAATTGTTGAACATAAAAGGAGAATTCACTTAACATGCTACTGATATTACCAATATCCACTTAATGAACTTTTTGGGGGGGTTTTGTAATGAATACAAAATACCTAGTATGATCCAAGATGCAATCAGATTGCAGTTATTTCAAATTTTATTGGAAGGTGAGGCAACTTTATGGATAGCAGAACTACCTAATAACTTAATCACTGCTTTGAAGGAGTTCAAGAGGGATTTCTTCAAAAGGTTCTTTTCATCTTCAAGAATATTGTAGTTTTAGGATAAAATCTATAATTTCAAACAATTGAGTTCATAAGATTTGTATAAGACATGGTTGAGATTTAATAAAAAGTTGAAGCGAGTTCTAAATCATATCATACCAGTTAATAGTTTGCTCGAAATCTTCTATAAGTATATAAATGTGAGTAACAAGGTGATAATTGACATAGTTGCAAGAAGAGAATTTATGAGTCACTTATACAGAGGGAACAATTATACTTGATAGAGTCACCAAAACTAATAGGTCTTGGCACACAGGTGCTGGAACTTATGTTATAGGTATGTCTATATAGCAACATAGGAAAAAAGAGAGGCTCGCATAAGAAGTAGATAAGGTAAAAACTTAATTAAGTAGTATCACAAAGCATATCACAGGGGAAGCTACTAAGGTAAATATGGTTGGTTCACAAGAAAAAGCGATGAGACATAATGATTCAATTCTGATGAAGAGGAAAATTACTTTAATGATAAGGTGGTGGTTTTTTTTATCACAAATCTCAAGGGTCTAATCAAGACATGAAATTAAGGTTAAGGGATTCAAGGGTAATGACAACAACTATAATAGGACAGGGAATGGAGATAGGATTAGAGGAAAAGATACGAATGGTAATTGGAAGAAGAAAGATCATTACAAGAATAATAAAAGTGGCTTGTACATCCTCTTAGTAGTTGCAAATAGAGTCCAGAAATTCAAGGATGAAAGATATTTTAGACAAGGTATTGCAAATGATAAAAGTTAGTGATAAAACCCTTAAGATTATTTGTGTGGATATTTCTAGGATCAGCCAAAATGTTGACTCACATGCTATTGCAATTAAGCAACCTAAGCAGCATTTTGGCCGAATGTCTATAACTTTGAACCAATCATAGAAATGTACACTTCTGAGTAACACATCAAAAATTTAAAAATGATGGTCACTGCATGGTTATGACTGCTAGAAGTGGTAAGATGACTAACAAACCTCTTATGCTAATAGTTTTTGATGATACAACCAAGAATAAGATGATTGACTATAAGAAGGTAGTTGAATCTGAAGAGTAGGCTATTGGTGAAAACACATCTAGAAAGCTATCTCTAGTTGCTGAAAAAGAGACTTCATTTACATGAGGGAAGAAAATATAGGTACCATAAATTTTGTCTTTTATTTCATGACCTTCTCCATTTTTCCCACAAAGATTGAAGAGGAGGACAAAAGAAGGAAAGTATCACAAGTTTATCTGAATGTGGTAGAAGCTTTGGGTAAATTTTTTAGTCAAGGAACTTGACCCAATGCCTGGTTGTTCCATGTTAATGAAGTACCATGTTATAAAAAAAAAGTACCACAAATTTAAGCCTCCTAATAATTTGCACTGCTGCAGTGCAATAGTTTCCCAGTCTCTTATGTAGAAAAAAAATATCCTATATCATTCACTATTCTAAGCACCATATAAGACTTCAATTTTGTAATGAATTTGCATGATTTGGGTGCTAGTATTAATCTCATGCCGCTATCAACATTTAAACTGTTGGGACTGGGAGCACCAAAATTAAATATGATGTGGCTTTTCATAGTAGATCACATAGTAAAGAAGCCTATAGATATGCTTTATGATGTTATAGTAAAGGTTAATTGATTCACCTTTTCAACTGATTTTGACATTCAAAACATTAAAGTAGATTTTAATGTCCCCCATAATTTACAGAGACCACTCCTTTCTACAGTATGAGTAATAGTTGACCAAGAAATAGGAGAATTATAATTTTTATTGAATAATAAGAAAGTGATTTTCTATGTTTTTCAGTTAATAGAACAACCAAACGACATGTATTTGGTATCAGTTATTGATGTAGTTTATAGGGAGGTTGCGATAATGCTTATTAAGGAGAGACTTGTTGTTGAGACACTAGTAGTTATGATCATAAACTTTGATGGGGATTATATAGATAAATATGATGAGATGATTTGTTAATTCACTGGTATGGGGTCCTACACTTATGCTCTAAAAGGTTAGATTTAGATTTGAAGAATCGTGCAACTCCATTGACCAATCCTTCTACTGAGGAGCCTTCTATATTGGATCTCAAGGCTCTCTCATCCTACCTTTTATATGTTTTATTGGGATCCAACAACATCTTATCGATCATTATTGCAGCAGATTTGGTCAAAAAGCAAGTGGAGGCGCTAGTATATGTGTTAAAGAAGTTTAAAAGGGCTATTAGGTGGTCAATTGTTGATATCATAGTATTCTGCCACAAATTTACACAAAAACAATTCATCTTGAGCCCGATTATATTTCTAAGATTGAGCATCGTTGTAGGCTAAGTCCACCAATGTAAGAGGTAGTCAAACAAAATAATCAAGTGGTTGGATACAAATGTGGTTTACTCTATTATAGATAGTAAATAGGTAAGCTACAACAAAGAAGGATGGAGTCATTGTGGTTCCTATTTCAATGAATGGTCTTATTTTCATTACACTAGTCATAGATTGGCAAATATGCATAGATTATAGGGAGCTGAATGTGTGGACTAAAAATGATTACTTTTTAATATTGTTTATGGACCAGATATAAGATCGTCTTGCTGGTAAAGGATGGTATTATTTTCATGATTTTCATTTGGGATACATTCATATTTTAATTTCTACCAAATATCAAGAGAAGACCACTTTAACTTATCTATTTGGGACATTTTTTTTCTAGTGGATTCCTTTAAAATTATGTAATGCACACATGATCTTTCAACATTGTATGATATCTAATCTTCTCAAATATAGTGTAGGACACCATTGAGGCCTTCATGGATATTTTTTGGTGGTATGTAACTCTTTTAATGATTGTTTGGTCAATTTGACAGTGTTTTGAGAGGGTGTGAAGCCTGTAATTTGGAACATACTTTAGAAAAATGTCACTTTATAGTAAAGGAAGGGATGATGCTCAATCACAATATTTAAAGAAGGGGATCAAAATAAATAAGGTAAAGATTAAAGTGATTATAAAATTGCCACCAACTATTTTTATAAAGGTATTCAATTTTTTCTAGGTGCTGGCTTTTATTATAGATTCATCAATAGTTCTCCAAAATTTTACATCCATTGTACAAATTATTTAAGAAAAGGTAAAGTTTGTGTTTAATGATGCATCCCTAAAGGAATTTGAGTGTTTTAAGGAGAATTTGATATTGGCCCCTATCATTGTATCACCCAATTGGTCCATTCCATTTAAAGTTATGTGTAGTGCTGACAGGATGTCACTAGCAGCAGGCCTAGTCCAAAGGCATAAAAGGATTATCCATCCTATTTATTATGCTAGCAAGAAACTTAATGCAGCATAAAATTATTATATTATGATGGACCAAGAGTTGTGTACTATGATTTTTTACATTTGAGAAAATTAGATCCTACTTGCTTGGCACTAAAGTAATTATGCCCATTAAATTGAAAAAATTTTATTTTTGATGTGCAATTTTTTTTTGGGATGAGCCTTGCTTTGTATCTATGCTAATGGGATAATTCATAGATGTATGCCTAAGGTCGAGATAATGGTCATATTAGAGGCATATCACTCATCCCCTGTTAGTAATAATTATAATGGTATCCAAATAGCCTATAAGATTTTGCAATTTAGGTATTACTGTCCAACTATTCGCCAAGATTCTAATAATTGCTAGGGTATATGACTAATACCAAAAGAAAGAGGGTATATCAAGAAAGCATGAACTTTCTCTTTCTCTCTCATTCTTGTGATTGAGCTATTTAATAGTTAGGGTATTTATTTTATGGGTCTATTTTTGAGCTCAGAAAGGATGACATGCATAGTTTTTGTTGTTGACTATGTGTTTAAGTGGGTGGAGGTAGTTGTGCTTCCTAATAATAAAGACAAGAATGTAAAACGTACTTGAAGTAAAATGATTTTAACAGATTTGTTACTCCAAAAGATATCATTAGCGATAGAGGCTCTTAATTTTTGTAATCCATTATTTCTATACCTACTTGAGAAGTATAGAGTAAAGTATAATCCATAATCTAGTGGACAGGTTGAGGTCATAAATCGAGAGATAAAGACAATCCTTATTAAGACTTTGAATGAAAATACACCAAATTTGTTTAAGAATTTTGATGATGCTTTGCGGGAATATTGAGTTATTTTTAAGAAACCTATAGGTATGTATCCCTATCATCTTGTAAATGAAAAATCGTGCCATTCTGTCAGTTGATTTAGATCACAAAGTCATATGAGTTCTCAAGAAGTTGAATTTGAATTAGGGCGGTGCCTCTAACTTGAGGCTTGATCAATTGAATAAGTAGGGTGCATTTTTACAAAAAGCAAAAGATTATGAGGATTTATCATGATCGGATGATAGAAAAAAAAAGTTTAATCTAGGTGAACTGATAGAATTAGTTCATGATTTTCCTTGTTTCCTGGCAAGTTGAAGTTTAAGCGGATGGGGCCATTTTGAGTGGTACATGTATTCCTATATAGAGTAGTTGAACTTGAGAACCATGATGGTAAATCATTTAAAGTAAATTTTTAGCACGTGAAGGCATACATGGAAACAGATGAAAAAATAAAGGTAATTGACATTTGGGTCCTTAGTGAAGTCTGAGTAACCAAGGGACCCGAGTCGTGCCACAATATTAAATTAGGAACTTCATGGGAGGACATCCATGAGGTATCTTGGTAAAGTTGAGTAGTCAAGATCACCACATCATGTTGTGATATTAAATCAAGCGCTACTTTGAAGGAAACACAAGCTTTTTTTACTTTGTTTTCCCTTTATTTTTTATTTTAGGTAGGGGTGGTGTTTGTTTAAGTGTGTAGGTGTGCTTGGAATAGGGAAATGAGTTAGAAAAAAATCTTGAAAGTTGGAGCTACGAGTCACATAATGAGTCGTCACACATTTACATGACTCATGGTCTCCAAGCGTTGCTACTGGAACCAATAAAATAAAAAGCAAGGTCAATTCATGGTTAGTTACCATGAACTATAGCTTGATGATATGAATCATGATGTAAACTATAAGGATTGACCTAGATTTTCAATCTGTGAGAATTTTCTCTTATGAGTCATAGGAAAATTCATATGTTCTCACAATGAGTCATCCCATCTCTCGTAGGAACTGGAACAAATAATATAAAGATGCTATACTTATTAGTCAAGGAACAAATCATGTCGTCACATCACGAGTCATACCTAGTACTCCCTAAAGTCTCTGGAAAATTTTCTACTTTATTTTATTGTAGCATCACAAAATGAATTATGTGATTGCTAATGACTTGTAAGATTGGGTCGTGGTCCATGTCAATTGAATAGTTAAAATTCTTTTAATTAAAATCTTACTCAACCCATATCCTTTTCCATTTCCATTTTAACCTTAATTCAAACCCGATAATATTTCTCACCACTCAAATTAAACCATATGCACTCCTTTCTAAATCAATCAATACAAATATCCTACATAACCGATCATCCAATAATTT
The DNA here is from genome assembly GCA_030864225.1 of Capsicum baccatum var. pendulum. NCBI lineage: Eukaryota > Viridiplantae > Streptophyta > Magnoliopsida > Solanales > Solanaceae > Capsicum > Capsicum baccatum. Next base: position 139,583,932 of record CM061550.1, read on the forward strand.
TTTAACCTTATTTGTTTGATCTTCCTTTGATTCAAGCTACACATAGTGAAATTCAACTTTAAATCTCCACATAGAAATAAGAAAATTGAATTAAAGTAATTGAATTCTCTCTTCTTTGATCACTGCTATTGTTTCTCTCCTACGGGTTCTCTTACCTTAATTGACTATTGTTAAGAACCCTAGGTTGATTTTGAGACAGGTTTGTTGTTCCATAGCTTTTTCCATTGCAGTGTATATATTTAATTAACTGGGCTAAATATTTTTGAACGGAATGGAGAGAGGTTTTTTGGCTAATGTTAGAAGGCTTGCCCTCTGCAATGCCTTCCTTCTCTTATTTATAGAATGAAAGTATACAAATTTTTTACATCCGTCTACTCAACGCCCTGACTACGCTTTCATTGAAAGTGGACAGTATGGGTACTGAGATAGAAATGCTAAAGCTAAAGACTAGTGAAGATAAACTGAAGTCTATAGCTATGAATCAGCTAACTATTTGTAGGGGGGTGCGGATAACTAAGCTGATAAATAGATTTATAAATAGATTTATTATAACTGATGAATCTATTCTTTTTTGTGCGTGAATATTTTTTAGATTTTGTTTTAATAAATTATTCTTTTTGTCAGATGTATTCATTAATTTATTTAGTTTATTATTTTATCCTGTAGTAACTGCTGAGTTACAAATTTCTGTATAATAAGTTATTCTTTCTGTACTGTAGTGTATATCTAATTCTAGATTTTCTATGTCATTTATTATCTTGTGTTGTTCTTCTCGTAGTGAGTTTTCTATATTATATAAACTGTTACATGTACTTTTTTCTAAATTTTCTAAGGTTTTTTCTATCCAAATTAACTTTTCTTTTAGATCTTCCATTATTTTTCTAATATGGTTTCTATAATTAATTTCGTTATTTAGATTATCTTGGTTTTCTCTAGTTTTTCTAATATATTCTAACATCCACAATCTTGATCTGAATAATATCCTTCTGGGTATATGTCTTCGTATATCTGTTCTAAGGCATTTATCATTTCTATTTCGTAGTTTATTACTTCTTCTAATATCATTTTCTTAATATCTATTATTTCTATATCTTTAAGTATATATAAGATTAAAACTCTAAGGTAGTCTAAATGAGCTATTTTCTAAAATTGATATTTTATAGTTATTTGTTTTAGACTTAGTAGTTTTTGCATATTTATATTAAGAGATTTTATATATTTTTTATTTTCCATGTATCTTACTATATTTATTTTTATCTGTTTTTCTATTAACTGTATATTTCGCATATCTTTAAAATTTCTACGTGATCCTAACATAATAAATATTTATAAGAGTAGTTAGGTATGTGTGGTATATAACTTATTCTATCCGTATAATTTTCTCCATATGCTTTTTCTAATATAATTTTTCTTATATCTGCAACATCTATAGTTCTAAGTACATACAAAATAAGTATCTTGAATTTATCTACCATGACATCAGATATATTATCATTCATTATCATAAAATTGCTTTTTTGAAAATTTCCCTTCAACCATGTACATCATAAAATATAATCATCTCAGATTACTATATACTAGATTATTCTTAAATAACATATTCTTCGGTCACTATTAGCATGGTAATTCAGATACTTTTTCCCTTAAACAGCGCCTCGACTTTGGTTACTCCCCGCCACGGCTTCTTGCCTCATTGGTTTCACCTTTAGGATGGCATAGTTCCTAGAGATTATACGTGTTAGAATTAGTTAGATTAAATTTAGTTAAGTTAGATTTAGTTATTTATTATATTAATTATGAGAAGACCATTTAAAAATAGAGAAGCTTTTAGAAAAATTAAAGAATCTTTAGTTAGTAATTATTCAGAATATATAAGTCTAAATAAAACAAAAGAAAATCCAGAAAGATTAGCTTACCTAATTACATTAATATCTAGTATTGAAGCAAAATTAATAATCCATTTAAAATCTAGAAGAATGAGACATATACCACCTAATTATGATAAAATTAGATTTAGATATCCACCAAGATTTTATAAATATAATTTAAATGAATAAAGAGCAAAAATACAAAGAATTAAAATAATTTATCTCTGAAAAACGTAAAGAATTAAAAATAAGAAAAGAAAGGTTACATTATAATATATTTGCCGGAGTTAGTAAAAATTCAAAATTAGAATCACAAATAGATAGTTTAGAATATATATATATATCAACATGAACTATTAACAATAAAATGAATAAAGAAGAATTTATAATAGATGAAAAAATATACGAAAATCACGAAGGATCAAAAATAAAAATAGTATTTTCTAATCTAGGAAGAAGATATAAGAAAATAGGAGAACATTTATATCTAATGTTAGAAAAAGAAGAATTAAAATTAGAAGATAAATTGACAGCAATGGTAAGAATAGAAAAAGAAAATGAAGAAATAGATAGAAAAAAGGAAATAGAAAAAATTAAACAACAAACTACGGAAGAAATACGAAAAATAGAAGAAACTAAAAATAGTAGAATTGCTGAATTAGAAAAAGAACTACAAATGTTAAAAGATTTATACGAACAAAGACAAAAAGAAAAAGAAGAAAAAGATAAAGAACAAAAATTAATAAACGAGATAAATCAATTTAAAGAAAAATTAGAAATAAATAATATAGAGGTAGAAGAGACAGATAATTATGATTCAGAAGATAGTGAAACATATACGGAAATATTAACAAATATAAAAGATTTAGAAATTAACGAAAAACAAGAAAAAATTAATGAAGAAAACTTAGAAAATAATAACACAAAAATAAATACTCTTGATAAAAAAGAAGATGACAATATACTACCTAAGACAACAGAAATAAGAAAACCTATATATTATAAAAATAAATTGAAAAGATATAATAAATATGACAAATGGACACCAAAACAAATAGTTAATAAGAATTATAACTTTTTAGATCTAGACTGTGTAATAGATACAGAAAAAACAATACAATTATGGATAGGATATATGACAAAACAATTATTAGATAATAATATAAAAATAACAGATGCACCAGAATATATAGAAAAAACACTAATAGGATCAGTAAAATTATGGTTTACAAATTTAACTGAAAATAGTAAAAAGTATTAAGAACTAATAAACCTATGGAAGGAACATCATCAACAACAACTAAACTAACACCTATAGAATTATTGAAAAAATATGAAACAGCTATAAAGGATGAATTTGGTAGTATGACAACATTAGAAGAAGAACAAGATGGAGAAAAAGATACAAATAGAAATTTAATGATAAAATTAACAATATGTAATATGTGTTATATAGACGAATATACTTGCGCATTTAAAGAATATTATTATAAAGGAGCATATAGCATAGAAGAAAGTAAGGAAATAAGAAAATTATATTTTAATAAATTACCCGAATCATTTAGTTCAAAAATAATAAAAAGTTGGGAAGAAGCAAAAATAGTAGATACGTTAGGAGCTAGAATAAAATTCTTACAACAATGGTATAGAAACTTATGTGAAAAATATAGAGAAGAATTAAAAATGGAAAAAACATTAATAAGAAATTTAGCATGTTGCAAAAATAAAATAGCACCCCAATTTGGATGCGAAGAAAGATATTATAAGAAAAGAAAAAGACACAAGAAATATAAGAAATATAAAAAATCAAAATATAAATATAAGAAACCAAGAAAAAGATATTATGTAAAAAATTACAAAAATAAAAGACCATATAGAAAGAAAAAATCTATAAAAGAATGTACATGTTATAATTGTGGAAAGTTAGGACATTTAGCTAGAGATTGTAAATTACCCAAAAATCCAAAAAATAAACAAATATCATAAATAAAAATAGAAAATACAGAATATATGCAGATAGATTATATAGACTATGAATTAGAAAGTGAAGATAGTATATATGAAATTTCAGAAAACGAAACAGCTACTGAAACAGATAGCGAAATAGATGAATCGAATGACTGAAGAAGATATAAAAATAATAACAAAGGAAGAATATTTAAATGACGAAGGAACAGAACAAAAAATAATATTTGATAGTAGTATATTTGATGAAATAAAAGGAAAAGAGTTAGATTTAAGTGTAGAAAAAATATTTAAAATACCAACAATAAAAAATATTTTTAGTAGGAAAAAAGATGAATATTATGTAGTATGTCAAAAAGAACATGTAATAGACTGTAGATATGCAAAAGGAAAAGCTAGTATACCACTTGTAACAAAAAGAATAATAAATAAAGAAATAAATGATATAAAAAGTAAAGGAGATCCAATAAAATATGTACACCTTGGAGGTACAGAAATATTAATAAAAGCATGTTTTAGGGAAGGAATAGATACACCAATAGAATTATATTTAGCAGATGATAGAATTATAAAACCTATAGAAAAAAGCATAATAACTGCCGTAAAAGGAAATTTAATATACCAAAAATTTAAATTTATAATAAGTGCAAATTATTCAGTAGCAGTAACAGATAGAAATATAGATAAATCATTAGTATTATATTGGAAAATATCAGGAATAGAATTAACCCCAGGAAGTAAAATATTTACAGCAAGATGTAAAAATTTATATGTATTAACAACAAAACATAAAATAACAGGGAAAAATAAGATTAACAAGATACAAATAGATAGCCCATTTGAACAAATTGTAAAAACAATAGATTATAATGATTATAGCTATAGAGACATAGATATAGAAGAAAATTTAGAAATAGTAAATGATCGAATAAGTACAACAAAAAGAATAACTAATGAAAAACTAGAATCATCAACCTCATCAAAAAGAATAAGTTATGAAACAAATTCAACAAATAATTTAAACCAATATTACATAACAGAAAAAATAAATGAAAAAGAATATTTAATACTATTAAACACAGGACAAGAAGAAAATTATATAGAAAAATGTTTAGTAAAAAATGAAGAAATAAAAACTGATAATGATATATGCCCAGATCTACCGAGAAGTTTAATAAATAATAAAGATATAGCAGAAAAAGAAATAATAATAGGAGGAATTAGAAAAATAAAAATAGAATTTGAAGTAAAAGAAGAAATGCAAAAAGCAGATATAATATTAGGAATAAAATGGTTAGAACAAGTAAAACCATATAATATAGAACATACACAATTAGCCATAACATATAATAGGGAAAGATTATTCTTAAGAAGAGCCTTAACATAAAATGAAAATATATGTATTAATGAAGATAGTAGTGGAAGGATATTACAGTAGATATTATATGCCCATGATAGATACAGGAGCAGAAGCTAATTTATGTAGATATAATTGCTTACCAGAAAGTAAATGGGATAAATTAAAAATATCAATAGTAGTTAAAGGATTTAATAATGAAGAAAGCTTAATTACTTATAAAGCTAGGAATGTAAAAGCACAAATATGGGATAAGATACTAACAATAGAAGAAATTTATAATTATGAACTAACATCAAAAGATATACTTTTAGGAATGCCATTTTTAGATAAATTATACCCACACATAATAACTAAAAACGATTGGTGGTTTACAACACCATGCAAACAAAAAGTAAGAGCAAAAAGAGTTAATAATAAAATAAGAAAGAAAACTGATTGGATAAAAGGAAGTGAAAAAATTACACAAAAGTTAGAAAATATAAAAACCACTGAAGATACAATAGAATTAGTAGTATTTTCGATAAATAAAACAGAAATAACTATATTTTCAATAAATAAGATAGAAATAGTTAAGAAAAAATTAGAACAATTATATAGTGAAGATCCATTAAAAGGATGGGAAAAACATAAAACTACCATAAAAATTGAATTAATAGATAAAAATAGTATAATAACCCAAAAACCATTAACATATAATTTTGACGATTTAAAAGAATTTAAAATGCATATAGATGAATTATTAGAAAAACAATATATACAAAAAAGTAATAGTAAACATAATAGTCCAACATTTATAGTAAATAAACATAGTGAACAAAAAAGAGGAAAAAGTAGGATGGTTATTGATTATAGAAATTTAAATGCAAAAACTATAACATATAATTATCCAATACCAAATAAGATATTAAAAATAAGACAAATCCAAGGATATAATTATTTTAGTAAATTTGATTGTAAATCAGGATTTTACCATCTAAAGTTAGAAGAAGAATCTAAAGAATTAACTGTATTTACGGTACCACAAGGATTTTACGAATGGAATGTATTACCATTTGGATATAAAAATGCACCAGGTAGATATCAACATTTATGGATAATTATTTTAAACAATTACCTAATTGCATAGTATACATAGATGATATATTATTATATACAAAAACTAAAGAAGAACATATAAAATTATTAAAACAATTTACGGATATAATAGAAAAATCAGGAATAAGTCTAAGTGAAAAGAAAACCGAAATTATGAAAAATCAGATAGAATTTTTAGGAATACAAATAGATAAAAGTGGAGTAAAAATGCAACAACATATAGTACAAAAAATAATAAATTCGAAAGAAGAATTAGATACAAAAAAGAAATTACAATCATTTTTAGGATTAGTAAACCAAGTAAGAGAATATATTCCAAAATTAGCAGAAAACCTAAAGCCACTACAGAAAAAATTAAAAAAGGATATAGAATATAATTATAATGAAGAAGATAAAAAACAAGTTCAAAAAATAAAATTACTTTGCAAGGAATTACCAAAATTACAATTTCCGGATGAAAATAGAAAATTTACATACATAGTAGAAGCAGATGCCAGTGAATATAGTTACGGAGGAGTACTTAAATATAGATATGAAGTAGAAAAAATAGAACACCATTGTAGATACTACTCAGGTACGTTCAACGAGACAGAAATAAAATGGGAAATAAATAGAAAAGAATTATGTTCATTATATAAATGTTTGTTAGCATTTGAGCCATATATTGTATATAATAAATTTATTGTGCGAACAGATAATACACAGGTACACTGGTGGCTAACAAAGAAAATACAAAATTCAGTTACAACAAAAGAGATTCGGAGACTAGTTTTAAACATATTAAATTTTACATTTATAATAGAAGTAATCAGTACTAACAAAAATGTTATTGCAGATTACATATCAAGACAAAGCTACACAAACTGAAATGATAGAAGAAAATATACATGAAAAGATACTCAACGCCCTGACTACGCTTTCATTGAAAGTGGACAGTATGGGTACTGAGATAGAAATGCTAAAGCTAAAGACTAGTGAAGATAAACTGAAGTCTATAGCTATGAATCAGCTAACTCAGCAATGCGCAGAGCTATGTCGATCGGAAGACAATAAAATTCCAGAGCTAGAAGGAGACGTTGGGATACTCCATAAAACCCATAACGTTTATCAATCTACTTCTGCAGGTACAAGCAAAGGAGTTAGAAAAAATATGAACCTAAACAAGCTATTTGACAAACCATATACACCAAATACATCAAAAGACCCCATATTTATACCCCCACAAGTTACTGCATATCGAGATAGTCTAAACCAAGACAAAAAGACATACAACTACACAGCCCACACATATATAGAAAATATCTACAATGTACAAACCTTTTTAAATAGCAATCCCAAAGCTACAAATATCCAAGAACCAGATACAAACTATATAACCCAGAAATTGACCGGATACAATAAGCTAATTGCCTTACCTAAAACCAAACCAAGCTTAGTTAAAACTTGCTACGAATATGGATTACTTAGTACCGTATATACCACGGACGGAACTGAGATATCCACTATACCAGAGATATACGAAGCATTTACCACATTTAAAAGAATAACCAAAGGTACTTTATTTTTTATAAAAATTTACACGGCACCAGCAGAGATATTATTTGATGAAGTTATAAAACCTATACAAGTTGTAAAGATAGGAATGACACGAGATATGATTATACCACAAGATATAAGTTCATAGCCAGAGATACCCAGAATCGAGATACCAAAGTTTTATGCGAACAAAAGAGTTATCGGACTATCTACAATTTTACAAGAGCTAGCAAATACATATTGCAATCAAAATCCTATATGGAGCTACTATTCAAGAAATCATGTATTAATATATTCAAATTCAAAAGAGTTACGAGAAACAGATATGGAAACTATTAGGCAATGGATTATCACGTTGCTTAAACCAGAAATAGAACCTATCGCCAGAGCTATCAGAGAAAAATTTATTTCAGAAGAATTATTGACCAGATATTGCAAGACTATTGGACACAAATATCCAGACCAGAGATGTTCAAAATGTAATGGAGGAGATAATGACGTCCCAGCAGTGCAGCTAGAATAAAAGAAGATAAGAACGACAACTGGAAAGATAAGACCAGAGCAATAATGGAGATACGGCAGATATGACAAAATAGACGGAAGACTTATTTGTACAAAGTTGTTTACGTAAAGATAACATTAGTTAGTAGCATTAAATGAGAAGTTAATGTAAAGTTTGAAAGTCTTATAGGTAGGTAGGAGAAAAGACTTTTAAGTCTTTTTAGCTTTTTAGGTTTTAGTTTTTTAGTATTTTATTGAATAGTTTTTAGACGGATGTACAAAATTTGTATACTTTCATTCTATAAATAAGAGAAGGAAGGCATTGCAGAGGGCAAGCCTTCTTACATTAGCCAAAAAATCTCTCTCCATTCCTTTCAAAAATATTTAGCCCAGTTAATTAAATATATACACTGCAATGGAAAAAGCTATGGAACAACAAACCTCAGAAATATCAAAGCTACCGGAACAGGTATATCTATTTATGATTATGAATAGCTAAATTCATAATTCCCGACAATCATGATATGATAAAATAAATTCATATTAGTTACTTTATAGTAGAATTATTCGAAAAATAATATGTTAAGAAGTTTATTAGTAAAGTGGAAACGGAGAAAAATCCCTAGGAACTATGCCATCCTAAAGGTGAAACCAATGAGGCAAGAAGCCGTGGCGGGGAGTAACCAAAGTCGAGGCGCTGTTTAAGGGAAAAAGTATCTGAATTACCATGCTAATAGTGACCGAAGAACATGTTATTTAAGAATAATCTAGTATATAGTAATCTGAGATGACTATATTTTATGATGTACATGGTTGAAGGGAATATTTTGAAAAAAGCAATTTTATGATAATGAATGATAATATATCTGATGTCATGGTAGATAAATTCAAGATACTTATTTTGTATGTACTTAGAGCTATAGATGTTGCAGATATAAGAAAAATTATATTAGAAAAAGCATATGGTGAAAATTATACGGATAGAATAAGTTATATACCACACATACCTAACTACTCTTATAAATATTTATTATGTTAGGATCACGTAGAAATTTTAAAGATATGCGAAATATACAGTTAATAGAAAAACAGATAAAAATAAATATAGTAAGATACATGGAAAATAAAAAATATATAAAATCTCTTAATATAAATATGCAAAAACTACTAAGTCTAAAACAAATAACTATAAAATATCAATTTTAGAAAATAGCTCATTTAGACTACCTTAGAGTTTTAATCTTATATATACTTAAAGATATAGAAATAATAGATATTAAGAAAATGATATTAAAAGAAGTAATAAACTACGAAATAGAAATGATAAATGCCTTAGAACAGATATACGAAGACATATACCCAGAAGGATATTATTCAGATCAAGATTGTGGATGTTAGAATATATTAGAAAAACTAGAGAAAACCAAGATAATCTAAATAACAAAATTAATTATAGAAACCATATTAGAAAAATAATGGAAGATCTAAAAGAAAAGTTAATTTGGATAGAAAAAACCTTAGAAAATTTAGAAAAAAGTACATGTAACAGTTTATATAATATGGAAAACTCACTACGAGAAGAACAACACAAGATAATAAATGACATAGAAAATCTAGAATTAGATATACACTACAGTACAGAAAGAATAACTTATCATACAGAAATTTGTAACTCAGCAGTTATTACAGGATAAAATAATAAACTAAATAAATTAATGAATACATCTCACAAAAAGAATAATTTATTAAAACAAAATCTAAAAAATATTCACGCACAAAAAAGAATAGATTCATCAGTTATAATAAATCTATTTATAAATCTATTTATCAGCTTAGTTATCCGCACCCCCCTGACATAAGTATTTTATATCCATTGAGTCGGTGGGAATTACAATCCATAATTGCCATAATTTTTCCCAGCCTACTCCCAACAAGTTTGCTTAAATTTATTCAATATGGGTGAAGTCTGAGTAACGCTACATGCTTTAATGTTTAAATGAGAGAAATTTGTACTAGTCATAATTCCGATGAATGTAAATTGGTATTAAAAATTGAGTAGTATAATGGCCAGGAATTAACATGCATGAAAACTAATTCTATTTAATAAGGAAAGAGCATGCTTTAAAAATAAGTTCACGACTCATAGCATTCACTAATGATTCATGACAATAGTCATGACCATTGCTCTAAGAAATAGAAAATTAAAGGTTCAGGAACTCATAAGTTTGAGACACTTCACGATTCGTAGGGTTACCTAATGACTCATTGTGTGACTTGTACTGAGTGAGTATGATTTGCTAGGTTTTAGGAATTTAACATTATGAGTGAAGGTATGAGTCATCTCGTTAGCACAACTAATACCCTACTCATCTTGAGTTAAGCTACTTTGAAAATTTTTGGGAGTGACTTCACGAGTCAAGGTACAAGTCATTTACTAACTTTTTCTGAGATTATACAGTATAATTATTTTGTTTATTTTTATTGACCTTTTGGGACTAATTCTTACTCTTACATGTACTTTTCCTCCAAAGAGAAATGCTAAGAAGCGCAAGACAACCACACCCTCCAAGAAAAAAACAACAAGAGGAGACTAAGACACATGAGTTAGTGAATAAGTCCACTAGCTCCAAAGATTCAAGTTGCTCTATGGAGGCATATCTAAATTTAGTCAATGTAAAATTCGTTTGGGCATTAGTTCTTTATCAGGATTCAGTTCCCCCCCCCCTCCCCCCCCCCCCCAATCTTAAGGGAGGGGATTCATATAGTAAGGAAGATCATAGTGAAGCAGGTGATGATGGAATCGATCCAGACACAAAGGGCTCTAATTCAAAACATTGGGATAGAATATTTAGGTGTTACTTCTCCACCTCAGGATATCGAGAATAAGATCAGATTGAGCAGCCAGTTCATAGATGGATAGTCTTAGGCATGACAGATATTTATGATAGAGAGATTTTAATAATGACATAGGTAACCCAAAGTAGAGTATTTATGAGGAGCCTCAACAAGTGACTGTAGGGATCAAAGACCTGCCCAAGATTCAAGAGTTATTAAATCGTACAGGTTTAGTTGGATGGGTAAGCCTTCGGGTAGATATAGCCTCAAAATAATCGAAGAGTTCTACTATCTGGTAATGATGAAAAATAAGAATCTTTTGAATCAAGATTGGAAGAAACATCTGGCACTACCTACAGTCTTTATTAGAGATACACTGATTAATATATTTGAGTGCGTTATCTCAAACTTCTTATATTATGCAGAGTATAAGGTCTTGATAAATACAGCTTAGTATGATTATAGCGCCAGATCATTGCCACCAAGGGGGATGATATGAATAATTAGCAGGTATTGAGTACCATAAAAGACCTCACTGAATTTCAAGGCATAGGTTTGGTGGTTAATTATTATTTACTATTTGGATCAGATGAGCAATGACAATACCGTGTACTCGGACAGTGATGCACTCATTTCTAGTATTATGGAGGTATACAAATTAAAGATACCAAGGTACATCAAAGAAAATATACTAAGAGAGATATATAGGGTAACACTAGCATTCCATTCTTCTGTTTGTTTTTTTTTGTTTACGTTAAAGAGTTTGGGGTATCCGAGTTGTTGGGTGTCTATCACTTTGTGGAGGTGAGATTACGGACATGATTCAAGATGACAAGAAGTCATATTGCTATTTCAGGCGGTGCAGCTATACTTGGAGATTTATTTAAGAGGGGTTTGCAAATTGAAACTCCATGTCTTGCTAAAGTTGAGGCAACTACTATTAATTCACAGGAGGGTACTATCCCTAGACAAGAACTTTCACAGTTTATGCTACTACCCCAACTACAACATCGATCTCTTCATCTACTACTCTAACTATTACACTAAGCTCTTCATCTCCTTACTCCTCAACTATCGACCTACTCACTATTTCTCAAGAGTACAAAACTGATATGATTAAGCGTTTAGTTCATAATGATAATTAGCAAACAAACACTACCTTGTATGTTTAGGTATTGATAGAGAAGCCTTGGATTACATAGGAGCTTGAGAGACTTGTAAGGACCTTACATGGTCATTTATATACTTTTAAGTAGCGGATGGACGACTGACTAACAACACTTAAGGAACTAGAATTTACTTAGTACATGGATAAGGCATTATGAGAGATAATGAGAAAATCATTATGATGATAGATTCCCATCATACCACCATTGCCTATGGCACCAATTATTAAGAAGGAGCCACAAGAGGTACTGCCAGTATTTGATTTCTTCACCAAGTAGCCTTTAGCAAAGACAAGTAGAAAGAGAGCAAGGACTGAGGATGAGGTCGATGACTTGGAGATATTCATAAACCTTTCAAGGCCCCCTACAATGATAATCATTTTAGCCAGATTAAGCAAGAGCAAACATGGCTAGCAGCATCTGCTAGTTTGACACCTGCGTGTCTAGATTTCTAAAGGTGAAAGCCACATGGTTGAACCTTCACTATTGAGTTCATCGGACATTGTTGGTGCCACAGAGGGTACTGTGACAATAATGTCCACCTTCGACATCATCATTATTGATTCTAACTCTGGATTAGTTGCCCATACTGATTCACACAACCCATGTGCCTAGGATGCCAAAAGAATGTCACCGCTATTATATTACATCATGCATTATGGGTACTGCACCTTTTTTTGATGAGTGATGTATTTATTGGTCTGTATCACAACTTGTAATGATCCAATATGTTATTATAGTGAGTTGGTGGAAAAAATTATAAACTTAGCCTTTTCTAGGACTAAAATAGAGAATTTTAGGCTAGCCTATTTTTGGATGGATTTTGGAGGTTGTGTGGTCAAGAAAAATCTAATAAATCTTAGTGTGTTAGTCATGGCATTTAAGTTGATTTTATGTTAGACGCCTAGTTTAGGAAGTCATAGAAACTTTCAGTACATAAAATGAATTACTAAAACTCTAGTTATATCAATTTCAATGAAAAGATTAGAATGTGATGTCCAAATTAGAAAAAAATCCCACTACAGCAGTTGCATTTCCGCTGCAGCAGAGTCGCTAAAACGAGTAAGGGACAGCCACAACGGATATCCATTTAGCCTAAGCCTTGTTGCAGTGAAAAGATCTCCACTATAGAAACATTGCTATAGTGACAAACCTGTCGTTGCAATGACGATTAGGCAGCTTATACCAGCTGATCTGAAAATTAGCATTTTTATTTAAAAATTTTAGTTTTTGACCTAAGGCAAGGAGGAGTAAATTTTCTCTATTATTATGGGTTTTCCATTATTAAGGTAAGGATTTTCCACCATTTTAACTTTTTATTACATCATTTAATCATTAAGATTATAAACATAATTACCATGGCGGAAAATTGATGTTTATCTCTAGGTTTTATGTATCGATGGAAACTGATCGAGAATGGTTAGTTTTAACTTGTCATGACTCTACGTTGAAAGAAATCACTCCCTAGTGTTTCATCATTCTAGAAAATTATGAATTATGGAGAATTCAAAGAGATTAGGTGGTATAAAATGCTAAAATAATAAACTAGGCTAAGTTCAGGTGGTAAAATAAGTGGGTATGGGTTTATGATTTTTAGAAGTGGGAAATGAAGCATTGAATCATTCTTATTTGTTGTTATAGATTAAGAAGGAGCAAAAATAGTAAGAAAGGGAAAATCTTCGACTTATTTGTGCATTTGGAGGGGAATACAAGGAAGATTATGATTTGCAAAGTTATAATGACCTGAATTTGTGATTTCTCCACTTTATGTGTTTGACCATTTTTTCCTTTTCTATAGTTTTTACATGTTGATTTTGAGATTCGGGAATGGTTGGTATAATTTTCGATATGGTTGAGAAGAATTTGTGTGAGTTTGTGATTTTTTAGAGTCTTAAGAAGTCATATAGTTGACTTCGATGAACTTTGGTTATTCTGGCTGGCGAACGACAAAACACACTACGTCAGTCTATTCAAAATGTCGAATTTGGGTTAGTAGCAAGGATGGTTTGATTTTGAGGGTTTATTTCTCATTTTTATCCTTAGTTTTAAAAATAATAAAATAGAGTCTCGGAGGTTAGTTTATTTATGACTATATTTTTCAAAAATCCAATGTCGTCATTGAGTCTGAATATCAAAATTAGCCTAGTAAAATATGTGGTTTACTTTTGTCAGTCCCTAACAAATTTTGGGAGTCAATTCTGAGGATTTGAAACCGTTAAAAATTAGTTGTACATAGCTAATATCTGGTGCATGTATCCTTCTTCGAGAATATGGTCAACTGATGCAAATACGAAGAACGTTATCATTTTTCATCGCAATCGCGAGGTAGTGGCCGTGATTGCAAAGGAAATGTGGCCGCGATTGCAAAGGAAATGGAGTCCTTCTTTATGAATGCAATGAGGTTGTCGCGAACGTAAAGCTTTGGTTGTGAACAGAAGGAAAACTTAATGGTATGGCCAACGTTGACCATCACGAACATGAAGGGTTGACCACATTAGAGAGGTATTGTATGCAAAACAATATAAAAACTCCATTTTCACAAGTTTACTCCATTTTATGGATCCCCAAACTTCGAAAAAAGAAATTTCCAAGGGTTTCAACACTGAATTTCATGGGAGTATTCTAAATCATAATCTCACTATTCCCTATTGACTATATCCTCAAAAACACTTTAAATCATGATCCCAAAATAAAAATTTGGGGTTTTACCATAAATTTTAAAAAGGGTTTTCTTTGATTTAGACTTATTTTAAGCCAATTTCACACGGATTATCTCTTGTACATAACTCTAACCTTGGGAAATGTGTTTTTAAAATAAAATTCTTGTTTTACCCCTTTAAATTTTAACTCATTTTTGAACCCATTTTTTACTCTACCCAAATATGAGCAATATGATATCTTTAACTTTCTTTTAATGTGTAGATGCTGTACCTAATATTGTAGTTAATTTTGAGGTTGTTCATTATGGAAAGGTGATGTGTTGAAGCACTTTGTATTGAGATTTCATTATTTAGAGGTACGTTATGGCTTAAATTCATTTAGATTAAGCTGGGTAGTTAATATATAAGTAAAGTATGCTATAGGTTGGGGAAAGTAACTTTGGTGTATATATTTTGAGATTATTATTACAGTTGTATGCCTGTGTTGGGCTTATATTATATTTTGATAACTCTTGATATCTTAAATTGCGTGTTACCTGTGTGGAGGATTTATTTGACATTATTGGTCTTATTGGTGCATTCATATAAGCGTCGGTTGTCTTCATCATGAGGGGCTAGTTTTGATAATATAGGCCTTATTAAGAATTGGTTTCCTTCATCATGATATCAATTCCCAAGTTAGGAGTTGATATGATATAAATGATGCATTGTATGCATATTTATTCTGATGGTGCCTAATTGTAGTTTATAATAATCAATTATGGACATGTTAAGTTAATGTACGAGCTTGCTTACATTTATACTTTTTGGATGGAATGGATATCATAATGTTGAGGTTATTGTAGGCATTACCTCCTTTATCCGTACATATACATTCATGAGATACTGGTACCATTAAGAAATACTATTTTGAAAGAAAATGACTCATTTTTGAAAGACCCTTGCCTGAGGTCATTTGTCGGCAAAGTTAGCTTGAAATATAAGTTACAACATATGGGTTGTGAGCCCTCAATGAATCCTACCTAGTAGCTGCAAGCTCGGTGGGTATACAGAAACTTGTATGACGGCATTCATCATTCATACCATCCACACTACATTTATATATGCGTTTTGCTTGATTTTCTTAGTTTTCTTGACTTGTGCTTAGTTTCATTATATTCTCATATATATATATATATATATATATATATATATATATATATATATATATATATATATATATTTGTGTTGTATTTATTTATATATACTTAGATATATTAGAAATATTAGTTGAGATGGTGTAAGCTACAATTTAGGACTTTTCTACTTGTAGGTGACATGCTCATTGTATATTTTACTTATGTTATTTGTTGCTTTTCTTTGTCAGCCTATGATACCTAGTGAGTACATGTAGATCGTACTCATCCCAAATGTGCCCATTCGGTGTAGATCCTAGTATGAGAACTATATGAGCTGGCTGAGTTTATGATTAAGAAAGTGGGAGGCTCGAGGTACTAGCATACTTTTTTCATCCAGATTCATTTCCAGTCCTCATCTTATGTTTATTTATGTCTTTAGTCATTTCAAAGACCGGTGTTATATTTCACCTTGAGTTGTATTATTACATGCTCTGTACTTATGACACCTAGTTTTGTGATTTGGACTGTGTATTTCTTTTATATTATTGCTTTGTCTTATTTTTAGGGCCTTAATTTGTTCTATTAGTCTCGTCATGTTCTGATTTACTTTTGTTTTTGAATTTTCTTAACTATTAGGATTTAGGTTTTCTTATCAATGTTGGGCCACAATAAGTGCCATCATGACCTCAGCTTTTGGGTTATGACAAATTTGTATTTGCACGGTCAGGTTCACTGGTCTTATAAGTGTAACAGAAGGATATCTAATAGAGTCTCATGAATTGGTACATAGACGTTCATATATATCTTCAATAGGCTATAAGATATTCATAGGAAA
This sequence comes from Capsicum baccatum var. pendulum, assembly GCA_030864225.1. Taxonomy (NCBI): domain Eukaryota; kingdom Viridiplantae; phylum Streptophyta; class Magnoliopsida; order Solanales; family Solanaceae; genus Capsicum; species Capsicum baccatum. Next base: position 139,600,871 of record CM061550.1, read on the forward strand.
AGTTTCACTATGTTGATTCCCTAGTCGTGTGGGTTGCTCTTAACCAATTTTCTAAGTTGTGTTTTACTCATATCTATGTAGATTGTAAGTACAAGATCTTGAAAGGCTAGTAAAGGATGGGCACAAGGAGCTGCCTCTTTTAGATGTAGTACTGGGGGACCTCCCCCAAGCCTGAGGTTGACTGAGTAGGAGATGTGGGGATAACTTAGGTCCCATAGGTTTTAGGTTCTACCCCAATCATAGAAGGTCTGTTGATTCAGTTATTGACTCATTTATAAAGTGTTCTCTCGAGTGAACCTGGTGTTTTTACAATTCTGAGTATGGTACCACTGTCAAAACCAGTGTTTGCTTATGGTATTGCTTTAATTATGAGTGTAGTTTTTCTATGTATACCAACATCTTCATATGGTATTACTTAGACTTTGAGTGGTGCTCCACCTTCTGCGCCAATATCTAATCATGGTGTTCCTAGTTCAGGGGTACAACCTTTATCTATTGTTCCCTCATGTATGGATACTCAACCTATCAGACTTACTATTTCTCTATTTTTGGGGGTATAGTTATGTCTTCTGATAATCAGAAGAAGTTTGAGAGACTTATTTACTTGGGTATGCCAAAGTTTAACGGTTATATTAGCAAGGATGCATATGAGTTTCTGAATAATTTCCAGGAGAAATTATATAATTTTGGATCCCTTGAGTCTCATGGATTTGTGTATATTACTTGTCAATTGATGGTTATGTCTAGGGATTGGTGGAGGTTATTTGCTAGTTGAAGACCATTAGGTTTACCTACTATGACTTAGGCTTAGGCTACTTAAGCCTTTTTAGAGAGATTTGTACTACATAGCCTGAGAGATCAGATACATGATGTGTTTGATCACTTGGAGTAGGGTTCAATGACTATTGCTATGTGTTAGGCTTATTTTCAGACTTTATACAAATATTAAGCCACTAGCATCTCAAACTGAGTCTGGAAGGATACAAAAGTTTGTGAAGGGGTTAAATGGTACTTATCAATTGGAAATACCTTAAATAAAGGTTTTTAAGGCTTCTTTCCAGAGTATTATAGAGCAGGCTAAAACAACTGAGTTTATTATCCAGGCTACTTGGGGAGGAACTAAAAAGGTGCATTTTTAGAATGAGTTTAGTGGACACACCTCTAGAGGTATAAATTTCTCTAGTAGAGGTTCCCATGGTTATCGTGGTAGAGTGGTTCAGGCCGCTTTACAGGAATCATGTCGTAGGACTTAAGGTTCTGTGACTTTGGGTCATCAAACGTTAGGCTAGGTCAATCATTTTAGTTTATTTAGGTCCTCTTAGCGTGATACTAGTAGTATAAAGTGTTTTATATATCATACAATTATTTATTAGATGAGGAATTTCCCTTGGTATATATTGGGTCTTTCCCAATAGAGTTCTTAGCTTCAGCTTTGCCCTACTCTTATATCAACAGTTAGAGGTGGTTCACAGAATTATTTGAGTGGTACTAGAGGTAGAAGTGCTTGTGGTTACTCAATCTAGGAGCGAATATGGCTAGTGCTATGCTATACCTTCTAGACCCAAGGTAGAGGCTTCTGATGTTAATATTATAGGTATCATCTCAATTTTCTATAGATATGTTTCTATGTTAATTTACCTTTCCTACATTCTCCTATAGGTCTACATATTTTTCTTTTAGTTTTGATTTAGTATGTGAGCCTCTTGTTATACCTCTTCATGTTTCTACCCCCGTAGAAAATTTTTTAGTTGTTCATTACATGTATCGATCTTGTGTGGTTGCCTTTGTGGGCTGTGACACTTAGGTAGTTTTGATTATCCTAGATATGGTTAATTTTGGTGTTATCTTGGGTATGGATTGGTTAGATCCATATCATGTTATTTTAGACTGTTATGCCAAGACTGTAATCTTAGCTGCACTGAGTGTGCAAGGTTAGCTTAGATGGGTATACTTAATTTGGGTCTGAAAGATGCTATATCTTTTATGTGTTATCGTTACATGATAGAAATGAGGCATTTGTCTTATTTGCCTTATATCCATTATACTAGCATTGCCTCACTTCATTCTATGGATTCTTTTTGGGTTGTTCATAATTTCATAGATGTATTTCGTATGGATTTCCCTAGTATGCCTTTGGATTATATATTGATTTTGCTATTTTTGTGTATCCAGGATCAAGCCTATTTCTATTCCTTCTTATAGGATGGCCTCTAATAATTTCAAAGAGTTGAAGAAACAGTTGTTGGATTTGTAAGTCAATGGGTTTATTAGACCTAGTGTATCTCCTTGGGGTGTACCTATCTTATTTTTTAAGAAAAATAATTGTTCTATATGTATGTGTATTTATTATAGATAGTGAAATAGGGTGATGATTAATAAAAATTATCCTCTCCCTCGCATTGATGATATTTTTTACCAACTTTAGGGAGCTTCAGTATTTTCTAAGATTAATTTGAGATCCAGGTATCACCAATTGAAAATTATAGCTTTGGATGTTCTGAAGACAACTTTTGACACTCGATACAGTCATTATGAACTCTTAATCATATTATTTTGGTCGACCGATGCCCCTGTTGCATTTGTGAAGGTGATGAATTGGGTATATCGACTATATCTTGACTCCCTTTTAATTGTATTTTGTAGATGATATCTTGGTTTATTCCAACAATGAGGTCGATTATGTAAAACATTCAAGAATTATTCTTTGGAGGTTGTGAGATGGGAAGTTGTATGCTATGTTTTCCAAGTGTGATTTTTGGTGTGATTCTATCACTTTAATAGGTCATGTGGTGAATATGGACGGTATTATGGTGGATCCGATCAAGATAAAATTGATTCATGATTGGGCTAGACCTACTTCTCTTATTGAGATTCAGAGTTTTGTTAGTTTGATAGGTTATTATTGAAATTTTTTAAGGGTTTCTCATCTATTGAAACTTATTTGACCATGTTGACTTAGAAAAAGGTGAATTTTTAGTGCTCGAATGTGTGTTATAAGATCTTTCAACAAGTCAAAGAGTTGTTGACTTTGGCTTCTATATTAACTTTTTCCAAGAAGGGTGTAGGTTTTATCATATTTTGTGATACTTCTGGTATTGGTTGTGGTAGGGTGTTGATACAGGAGGGTAAGGTAATTGTTTATGCCTCTTGTCCATTGAAGCCTGATAAGAGGAATTACCGTACCGATCATATGGAGTTGGCAATTGTAGTATTTGTGTTGGAGTTATGGCATTATTACTTGTATGGAGTTCCTTATGAGATTTTCTCAAACCATCATAGACTTTAGTACTTCTTCAGACAGTGAGATCTTAATATAAGGCAATGATATTGTCTTGAGTTGCTTAAGGATTACAATATCACTATTTCATATTATCCGTGCAAGGCTAACATGGTTGTGAATGACTTAAACCGATAGTCAACTAGTATGGGGAGTTTATCTTATCTCTTGACCCAAGAGTGGACTTTAGCCTTGAATCTTGAGTCATTAGCTAACCAAGTGGTTAGTCTTGATATTTTGACACCCAAGAATATTCTAGCTTTAGTTTATGATTAGTCTTCCTTGATGAAATATATTTGAGCTCACTAGTTTGATAATGATAGTTTGACGGTGATTTGGGATAAGGTGCTGAGTAGTAAGGCTAGGGTAGCATCTCTTAATTTTGATGGAGATTTGAATATTGGATATAAAGTTTGTGTACCAATTGTTAGTTATTGGGTGAGCTTAATATTAGAAGAGGCTCATTGTTCTAGATATTCCATTTACCCAGCTATGACCAAGATGTATCATGATTTGAAGAAACTTAACTGGTGGGGTGGTTAAAGAAGGATATGATAGACTTTTTCGCTCGTTCCTTGTATTATCAGTAGGTAAAGGCCAACCATCAAAGATAGGGTGGCTTGCTTCAGAGATTACCCATTACTGAGTGGAAGTGGGAGAATATAAAATTAAGATTTCATGATTAGGTTGCCTCGTACTTTGTATAGGTCTGACTGTATTTGGGTCATCATGGATCGATTGACTAAATTAGCCCATTTTATCTCTATTCAAATTTATTTCAGTGCTGAGAGGTTAGCTTATGTCTATGTTTGTGAGATATTTTTTTTATGGGATACATATGTCTATTTATAAGGCAGAGGCTCGGTGTTCACTTTTACATTCAGGCATACTTTCAGGAGGATTTAGGTATATGGGTTGACCTTAGCATATATTTCCACCCCATACCAAAGTATAGATTTCCACCCCAGACCAATGGTAAATCGAGGTAGACTATTAAAGTTCTGGAGGATATGCATCGTGCATGTATTATGGACATCGGAGGTTATTGGAAGTAATATTTGTCTTTGGCATAGTTCATGTATAAAAATAGCTACCATTCAAGTATTAAGATCACCCTTTTTGAGGAATTATATGGCAGGTATTTTCAATATTCTCTTGGTTGGTTTTCGACCTCAGAGGTTAGACCCCATGGTACTTACTTGCTTCGTGATTCTTTAGTTACTATTCGGGTGATTTAGGACAGGCTTTCGGGTGCCCAAAGTTAGCAAAAACGTTATGAGGATTGTAGGCTTTGTGCCTTTAAGTTTGTGATTAATGATAGAGTCATTCTTCGTGTGTCATCCATGAAAATCATGATGAGGTTTAGGATGAGCGGAAAGCTCAACTCGAGGTACATTGAACCATTTGAGATTCTTCAGATAGTTGGAAAGGTTGTTTTTGACTTGGCTAACTCCAAACCATTTAGACATTCACCTAGTCTTTCAGGTATCTATGCTCTGACGTTGTATTTTGAATGAGTCTCATGTTATTCATTGGGACATGGTGCAGTTAGATAAGAGCTTGTCCTTTTGTGAAAGGAGTGAGTCTCCATTTTAGGCAGAGATTTTAAATGGTTGCAAACTAGATATATTCTTGTAGTGAAGGTCTAGCGGAGATACCATCTTATTGAGGAGGAGACCTGGGAGGCCGAGTCTAACATGCTTAGTAGCTACCCTCAGCCTTTTACCAATTGATATATTCCTTTGTCTTTTAGTTTGAGGATGAACTAGAATTTTATTAGTAGATGTGGTAATTGACTAAATTTTTAATTCTCTATTTTATATGTTTTGACCATTTTATTGGCATAATTTTGACGCGATCAGAAATGATTTATATGCGTTTGTGACTTTTTTAGAGGCTTAAGAAGACATATAGTTAAATTCACTCAACATTTACTGTTCTAAGTGTCAGATTGAAAAATAGACTATGCCAGCAAATCTGAAATGTTAAATTTGGGTTAGTAGAGTAGTTGTTTGGTTTTGGGGCTTTTAAATCATATTTCAAACCTTAGTTTGAAAAATACTGAGATAGGGTCTTAGGGGTTAGTTTACTGATAATAACCTTTTTTGAAATTTCGACCTCGTCATTAAGTACAAAACTTTGAAATTAGCCTAGTAGCATATATGGTTTACTTCTATTGGATCCCAAATAAATCTCAAGGGTCCGTACAAAGGATTTTAAATGATTCAAAATCAGTTGGTGCAGAACTAATATCTGGTTCATGGATTCTTCTATGTGAATGTAGGACACTGGCCACAAACTTGAAGAAGGAAATTATCTTAATCACAATTTTAAGGCGGTGGCCGCAATTACATGTAACGCTCCGAGTCTGTAACCCGAACAGTACACAGTGCTTACTACACCAAATAACCACAAGCTAACCCATGATTGATATCTGTTGTGAGCACTGAATAATAATACTGAGATAAAGGCAGAAAATAGGCTGAAATCCCATAAGGTTCAAAATCTGAAATACTGATAAAAAATAACAATTGTAATATCATTAGAAAATTAAAATGCTGTCTAAACTAGTCTAGTCTGAAAAGCCTCTAACTGAACTATCTAAAAGCGGAGTTGATGGGACAAGCCCCTAACTACCTTAACTAACTCTTACTACTAAAATACAAAAATAAAACATATCCTCGATAGATGAGAACTCACTACTAAATCTAAAACTGTTAGCTAAATCTAAATATGTCTATGTGCGGTAAAAACCTGAACGTCCAAACCTATGATATGAGACATCATAGCACAAAGATAAAAGTATGAGTCAATACATGGAGTGTACTGGTATGCTAGATGAGGTAAGGCTGAATACATGGGTTCATGTGCATGAACGGTAACTGACTGAATGATATAGAATAACTGATTATGAGTACATAGAAATCTGAAACTACTATAAATACTGAGTATGCAATACTGTGGATATGCATATGTACTGTATCTGAGCTTTTACTGAAGCTGAGTACTGAGTTCTAATAAATGAGTAACTGATATTCGAGATTATTGATAACTAGGTGACTGTGTCTGACAGTCTTGATTCTGTAGAACTGAACTGAGTACTATACTGAGACTGAGTATTGACACTGAAACTGTGGGAAGTAATCATCTAACTGACATGCCCTAAATAAGATAAATAGGGTCCAACCTATAACCCCAGTTGGAAGGGTGTCAGTACCGTGGCACGGGTAAAAACAAGTTAAAGAGTTACCCTCATCTGGCCGGTGCTCTAATGAGAATGGTGAAACCCTCAACTGTCAGGTTAAAACACCTCATCAACCCTTAACTGGCAGGTTGATGTCTTAACCTATGCTGGCTATTTAGTTCTAGAACGCAATGACTTCTTCTAAGGATCACACCCTCTACTGGAAGGTAAGCCCTCATCCTTGGGTTCACTGGGTGCTGAATCATACTCCCAACTGAATAAACACTGAACTGATTGTACTAAGCTAAAGTAGACTGATATTGAGCTTCACTGAGTTCTATAACTGACTGAGTTTACTGAGTTCTATAACTAGTTAAGAGTGCTACTGATCGTGACACTACTGAGACTATTCTGTAACTACTAGACCTCTAGTTAAACAGTTATATTGTCGGGTATTAGATACCCCCAGTACTCGATAGCATGAAAATTAAAGCATAGCATGATCTTGAAAAGTATAACAATGTACACTTGTTCATAATTCATTCATAGAGACACTTGATCAAACACTTGTAGGGCATAAGCTTGTACATGGTTGGGACCACATAATGACATGTCATGATCCCACTATTTACTTCACATAGGCATTTTAGCAAACACTTAGGGAGCATGGATTATTTAACATAATAATGGTAAACACATGAACATCATGAATACAATACTCAATTGCAAATTCAAGGGCTTAGCATGCAATTCATATAAATCCCTATAAATAGTATTCTAATTTCATGAATCTTATAATAATCATGGATTTAAGACCCAATAAATATCATGAACGTGCATACAATCAATTTCAAGCATGGAATTCATAATTCTATAAACTTGTAGTTTTCAAAATGGATTCTTCATGGGTGATAGGAACCCATGAATGAACATCTAACATCCCCAAATATTCTAATTCTTGAAGTTGTTGATGATTTTATTGAGGATTGCTATTGATTTCTTGAAGATTAAGGTTCATTAATTGAGAGAGAGCTTGTCGATTTTGGGGAAAAGTTAATAAAGAATGAGTTTAAAACATTTTTAGGGACTAAATCCCATATCTGGGCATATTAAAATCATAGAAAAAAGACTAGTTTAACCTTCGATGAAACTTTAAATTTTCGTCAAAATTTTCCGACCTGGACCCTTAGCGCGAAGTGGCGCTGTCGCGCCGTATCACTTGAAAATGAAAATCGGGAACTGGGCTGATAGAGCGACGGGGTGAAATTGTATTGCCATACTAGATATGAATTTGGGACTCATCGTGACGCAGTGAAATCATGTAGCTTCACTGGAAAAAGTACAATTGTGAAAATGAGCCTTGGCACGATGCCCCATGATTGTGGAGGCTCACTGGATTTGACAATTTCCATTTGGTATGGCTTCACGACACTTTGATTGCCAATTTGGCACACTATTTTACAATGTATGCTATACCTTCTCACTCGAGTGTTGGATTTGGGCGAATTTTATATCGTTGAGAAAGCTGACTGAATTTCCTACGTAATGGTAAGCTCTAAACTGAAAAATACTGGGTATTTAAAAAAAATTATATAGGATAACTCATGTAATGGAAGTTAAATTAGGATAGGGAAATACGGGGTGATACAATATCTCCCCCTTGGGAACGTTCATCCTTGAATGAGACTAATTAAGCTGGGAAACATTGATAGACAGAGTTTACTCACTAAACATGCATATCTGATGCATTGAATATATGACTGATAAGCTTATTTTTCATACTGAACATGAATATCTGAGGCATGGGTACATATCTGAAATGATTCATGAATGTATGACTATCATGAAGATAATACACAACGGTAAAGAATACCCAATTTGTAACTATAATTGGACATTGAACTGAGAAAATCAAAGGAAGACTGTTACCTTAAGCTGAATCTAGGTCTAGGGAGAAGAGGTGAGGATACTTGGTCCACATATCTGCTTCTATTTCCCAAGTAGCTCCCTCAATGGACTGATTCCGCCAAAGAACTTTGACTAAGGGAACTTCTTTGTTCCTCAGTCTGCAAATCTGATCATCGAGGATTTTGAATGGAACCTCTTCAATTGAGAGATCATTCTGAATATCTACGCACTATTATAGAACTATGACTGTTGGGTCCCCAATGCATTTCTTTAGCAAGGAGACGTGAAACATTGGGTGCAGGAAGATAGATCTGAAGGCAACTCAAGATCGTAAGCTACCTCTCTGAAATGACTAAGAATTATGTAAGGACCAACATATCGGGGATTGAGTTTTCCTTTTTTGCTGAACCTCTTCACCCCTTTTATGGGAGAGATTTTCAAGAACACAAGATCACTGGTCTCAAACTTGAGATCTTTTCTCCTCATATCTGTATATGATTTTTGTTAGCTCTGGGAGGCACTAAGCATTTCCCTGATCAACTGAACTTTCTCTAAGGCATTAAACACTAAGTCAGGCCCAACTACTGTAGCTTCACCTACCTCAAACCAACCAATTGGAGATCTACATGTCCTACCATAGAGAGCCTTAAACGGAGCCATCTGAAAACTGAAATAATAACTGTTATTTTATGAGAATTCGATCAAAGAAAAGTGGTCATCCTAACTACCTTTAAAATCAACAACGCATACTCTCAGCTATCTTCTAGAGTCTGAATGGTTCTTTCTACTTGACCATCTGTCTAAGGGTAAAAAGCTGTACTAAGGTAAATTTGGGTACGAAGATCCTTTTGGAATACTTTCCCAAAATAAGAGGTAAACTGGGTAACTCTATCTAAGATGATAGACATTGGGACTCCATGTAACCAAATCAACACTTTGATATAGTTCTTGGCATAGTCTTTGGCTAAATAAGAGGTATGAACTGGCAATAAATGAGCAGATTTGGTCATCCTATCTACAATAACCCAAATCAAATCATGTTGATGATGAGTACGAGGCAAACCTATCACAAAGTATATGTTAACTTCTTCCCATTTCCTTGTGGGAATACTAGACTCCTGCATGGACCTACTAGGCTTCTGGTGCTCAATCTTAATATGCTGACATGTAGAGCACTTAGCTACAAACTTTGTGATATCCCTTTTTATCCCACTTCACCAATAAATCTCTCGCAAATTAAGGTACATCTTAGTGTCCCTTGGATGAATAGAGTATCACGCACTATGTACTTCTACAAGAATTCGTTGCCTCAAGTCATCTACACCTGGCACACATAAACGACCCTGGCAACGCAACACATCATCTCCCCCTTGGGAGAAAACCTCTACTTTCTGATCTCTGACTGACTCTTTCAGCTTAACTATACTGGGATCTCTGTCCTGCTTTTCCTTTACTTCAGAAACCAGAGATGATTCTAAACTATTTTGAACCCACACACTACCTTCTACTGAATCGACTAAGCGGACACCTAGTTGGGCAAGCTGATGAACTTCGTGAGCTACTTCTTCGTATCATTCTCAACATGAGCAAAACTACTCGTAGACAATCTACTGAAAGCATCAACCACTACATTAGCTTTACCAGTATGGACAAAACACTCATGTCATAATCTTTCAACAATTCTAACCATCTTCTCTAATGCAAATTGAAATCTTTCTGAGATAAGACATAATACATACTATTCTGATCTGTGAACACATCAACATGTACCCCATACAAGTAATGCCTCCAAATCTTTAAGGAAAACACTACAGCATCTAACTCAAGATCATGGGTAGGGTAATTCTTCTCATAGGGCTTAAGCTATTTAGAGGTGTAGGCTATGACCTACCTCTCTGCATGAGGACACAACCCAAACTTTCTATGGATATATCACAGTTTATAACAAACCCATCTGAACTATCTCGTAGAGTCAAAACTGGTGTTGAGGTGAGTCGAGTCTTCAACTCCTGAAAACTCTTCTCGCAGGAATCTAACCACTGAAACTTAACTTTTTTATGAGTCAATCTACATATGGGAGATGAAATAGATGGGAAACCTTCAACAAAATGACAGTAATAGCTTTCTAAACCCTAGAAGATCCTAATATTTAATGAAGAAATGGGTCTAGGCTAGTTTCTCACCACTTCGGTCTTTTGAGGATCAACTCTAATGCCATCACCAAAATCAATATGACAAAGGAATGCTACTGACCATAGCTAAAATTCATACTTACTAAATGTGGCGAACAACTGATGAGTTCTGAGAGTCTGAAGTACGATTCTGAGATGATCTACATGATCATTCTCGCTAATGGAATAGGCAAAAATGCCATCAATAAAGACTATCATGAACATATTCAAGTACTACTTGAACACACAATTCATTAAGTCCAAGAAGGCTGCTGGGGCATTTGTAAGACCAAAGGACATGACTAGAAACTCGAAGTGACCATACTGGGTTCAGAAAGCTGTTTTCAGAATGTCACATTCTCTGACTTTGAACTGATAATAGCCTGATCTAAGGTCTATCTTAGAAAAGTAACTGGCTCCATGAAGTTGGTCAAAAAAATCATCAATTCTAGGAAGTGGGTATTTATTCTTGACTGTTACTTTGTTCAACTGACGGTGGTCTATACACATTTTGATAGAACTGTCTTTCTTATGCACAAATAAAATTGGTGCGCCTGATGGGGAAATGCTACGCCTGATGAACCCCTTATCTAAAAGGTCCTTTAACTGTTATTTTAACTCTTTGAGTTTAGCTGGTTCCATTCTGTATGGGGGAATAGATATAGGCTAAGTGTCTGGAAGAAGGTCTATTCCAAAGTCAATTTCCCTTTCGAGAGGAACTCTAGGAAGATCTTCAGGAAACACATCTGAGAATTCATTTACTACTGGAACTAACTTAAGGCTAGGAGTCTCTAAACTAGAGTCTTTGACTCGCACAATATGATAGACATATCCCTTGGAATCATCTTTCTCGCTCTAAGGAATAAAACCAACTGACCCTTAAGTGCTATAGTACTACCCCTCCATTCAAAGACTGGTTCATTTAGGAATTGAAAATGAACAATTTTGTTTCTATAATCAAATGAGGCATACAATTAATGGAGCCAATCCATGCAGAGAATGATGTCAAAATCCGTCATCTCTAATTCTATTAAGTCTTTTGAAGCGACTTTCTAAGATATCATAATCAAACAGTTCATGTATACTCACTGGGCTATAATAGACTGACCCACTGGGGTAGATACTGAAAATGGTTCTGTTAAGACTTCTAGCTTGATCTTAAAGTTTACTGCTATGTAAGGAGTTACAAATGACAAAAAATCTCCTAAATCTAATAAGGCAAAAACAAGTAAATAGAAGATCTATAATGTACTAGTGACCACATCAGGAGAATTTTCCTGATCTTATCGAGACTGAAGTGCATAGAGTCTGTTTGGGCGTTGCCCACTGGTGGCACTGGAAGTGGCACCCTGCTGATTCAGGTGACTGAACTGAGATGATGAATGATTGTACTGACCCTGAGAACCTGACTAAGGACAATCTTTGATTCTATGGCCTGGTTTTCCATGCCCAAAACAAACATCACTACTAGCTCTGCATATACCCTGATGGTTTCTGCCACACTTCTATCAAAGAGGATTCATTCAAGCACTTCTGACACTACCTTGAGATTTATAGACTGAAACCCTATCTTTGTTACCATTTTTGATCTTAGTTACTGAAGCACTGGCTGAGGAAGGAGCTGGAACCGAAGATTTTGGATAGAACTGGGAATGGTTACTGCCCTTTGACTTAGGTTGAGTAAAATTGAAGCTACCTATTCTAGCTCTCGTGTTATCCCTCTCTTACTTCTTATTCTTAGCCTCTTCTATCTGCTGAGAATGGACTGTGAGCCTTGATATGTCCATATCGTTAATTAGCATTGTTGTTCTGCACTCCTTAATAATACTCTCTAAAACCCCTGACTCGAACTTGCTTATTCTGGACCTACTTTCTGCTACTACATAGGGAGTATACCTGGCTAACTAAGTAAATTCAGGGAATACTCTTTCACACTCATACTGCCCTACCTGAGATTGATGAACTCTAACACCTTGGCTTCTCTCAATTGTAAGTGAAAGAATTTTTCTAGAAAAACAGTAGCAAACTCTTCTTATTCTATGGGCTCTGTATCTATAACCCTGTCTACCTCCCACTACTTAAACCATGTATGATCTACATCTTATAGTTGGTAGGAAGCTAGCTCAGCACTCTCACTGGAAATCACCCCCATGATATATGTGACTTTCTAAACTTGATCGAGGAACACTTGTGGATCCTCTTCTGACTTAGATCCTAAGTATAGGGGAGGATTTATTCAGGCAAAGTCCCGAATCCTGACTGCAGCAGTATTGGCCATTGGGTTGACCTGAGCAGTAGTTGGCCATTCATTCTGAGTTGCCACAAAGTTGGCTAGTGTGGTAAACACAGCCCTGAATTTTGCATGGGAGACATGCTCATCCAGAGGATCTATCTAAACAGGCTGAGGTGTTGACTAGTTTCCTGTTCTTCTTTTGTTGTTCTTTTTGGGAGGCATATTCTTTAAATAAAAGGATGAAATGGATTAGACTGAGAGTTTAAATTGAGCTCATGCTTACTCGTAGGACATGAATACTAAAATAAGGGAAACATTTCCTATAAACATCTCATATCCTCTTGTCCATAAGTATGGCTCGTAACAAAACTATAGACAAAACTCTACTTAATACGGCTTTCAGACTCCCAAGGACTCTATTGAACTTTAGGCTCTGATCCAAGTTTCTAATGCCCCAAGTTTGTACTCTGGATGCTACACGATGCTTACGACTCTAAAGGATCACAAGCTAACCCATGACTGATATCTGCTGTGAGCACTAATTAATAATACTGAGATAAAGATGGTAAATAGGCTAAAATGCCATAAGGTTCAAAATCTGAAATACTGATAAAGAATAACAACTGTAATATTATCTGAAAACTAAAATACTGTCTGAACTAGTCTAGTCTGAAAAACCTCTAAATAAACTGTCTAAAAGCGGATTTGATAGGACATTCCCCTAACTAACTTTGACAACTGAAAAATGGAACTAAAATATATCCTCGATACATAAGGACTCACTACTAAATCTGACATTGATGGATGAATCTGAATCTGTCTATGTGCGGTCAGGAACCTGAGCATCCAAATCGATGATATGAGACATCAAAGTACAAAGAGAAAAGTTTGCATCAACACATAGAATGTATTGGTATGCTAAATGAGGTAAGGATGAATGCAAGGATTCATGTTCATAAATAGTAACTGACTAACTGAATAATATAGAATAACTAATTATGAGTACATAGAAATCTGAAACTACTGTAAATACTGAGTATACAATACTGTGCATATGCATGTATACTGTATTTAAGCTTTTATTGAAGCTGAGTACGAAGTTCTGATAAATAAGTAACTGATATCTGAGATTATTGATAACTAGATGACTGTGTCTAATAGTCTTGATTCTGTAGAACTGAACTAAGCTCTATACTGAGACTAAGTACTAAGAATGAAACTGTGGGAAGTTATCATCTAACTGACACGCCCCAATAATATAACTAGGGTCTAAACTATAACCCCAGTTGGAAGGGTGTCAGTATTGTACCATGGATAAAGACAAGCTGAAGAGTTATCCTCATCTGGCCAATGCTCTAATGAGAATGGAGGAACTCTCTACTGTTAGGTAGAAACACCTCATCAACCCTCAACTGTCAGGTTGATGTCTCAACCTATGCTAGCTACATAGTTTTGGGATGCAAGGAATGATTCTAAGGATCACACCCTCTATTGACAAGTGAACCCCCTTCCTTGGGTTCACTCGGTGCTGAATTCTACTCCCAACTGAATAGACACTGATCTGATTATACTGAGCTAAACTACACTGACGTAGAGTTTCTTTGAGTTCTATAACTGGCTGAGTTTACTGAGTTCTATAACTGACTGAGAGTTCTACTGATTGTGACACTATTGAGACTATTCTGTAACTACTTGAGCTCTAGGTAAATAGCTATATTGTCAGCTATTAGATGCCCTTAGGAATCGTTAGCATGAAAAGTAATGCATAGCATGATCTTGAAAAGCATAACAATGTACACTTGTTCATAATTCATTCATAGAGACATTTTATTAGACACTTGTAGGGGATAAGCTTGTACATGATTGACACCACATAATGACATGTCATGATTCCACTATTTACTTTACATAGGCATTTTAGCAAACACTTGGGGAGCATGAATTATTTCACATGATAATAGTCAACGCATGAACATCATGAATACTATACTCAATTCTAAATTCAAGGGTTTAGTATGAAATTCATATAACTCCCCATAAATACTATTTTAATTTCATGTATATTATAATAAGCATAGATTTAAAACCCAATTAATATCATGAACTTGTATACAATCAATTTCAAGCATGAAATTAATAATTCTATAAACTTGTAGTTTTAAAAATGGATTCTTGGACTTCATGGGTGAAAGGAACCCATGAATGAACATCTAATATACCAGGATATTTTAATTCTTAAATTTCTTGATGATTTTCCTGAGGATTGCTCTTAATTACTTGAAGATTAGGGTTTGCTAATTGAGAGAGAGCTTGTTGATTTTGGAGAAAAATTAATAAAGAATGAGTTTAAAATATTTATAGGGACTAAATACCATATTTGGGTATATTAAAATCATGAAAAAAGACTATTTTAACCCTGGACGAAACTTTTAATTTTTGTCAAAATTTTTCAACCTAGGCCCTTGGTGCGACGTGGCGCTATTGCGCCGTATCACTGGAAAATAACAATTGGGAACTATACTGATGGCGTGATGCAGTGAACTCATGTTGCCATACTGGATACGAATTCGGGACTCATTGCGACACGATAAAATTATATAGCTTCACTGGAAAAAGGACAATTGTGAAAATATGCCTTGGCGCGATGCGCCATGATCGTGGAGGCTCACTGGATTTGATAATCGTCATTTGGTATAGTTCTGCGATGCGTTGATTTCTAATTTGGCATACTGTTTTACAAAGTATGCTATAACTTTTCATCCAAGTGTCAAATTTGGGCAAATTTTATATTGTTCGGAAAGATGACTGAATTTCCTAGGATAACTCATGTACTGATAGTTATATAGGATAACTCATGTACTGATAGTTAAATTAGTCTAAGGAAATATGGGGTATTACATTGCGAAGAGTTGTGGACTCCTTCTTCACGATCGCGATGGGCTATCGCGAATGGAAAGGCTTGATTCATCAGCAATTATGATGTAAAGGAAACTTAATGGCCTAGTCAGCATTAGCCATATTGAATGCAAAGGTTAGATCGCGTTTGCAAGGTAGTATTAATAGAAAAATATAAGTACTTTATTTTTTTGATTTCACTCTATTTTTTGGACCACCATGCTTCAGGAAAGATGATTATTTAGGGTTTCAATGTTGAATTTTGGGGGGTAACTTCTAAACTCGTAATTCCACTTATCCATATTGATTATATCTTCAAAAATACCATTAAATCATGGTTTCAAAATGAAAAATTAAAGTTTTTACTGGTAAAATTTAAAAAGGATTTTTCTTTGATTAGGACCTCATTTTAAACCCATTTGGCATGGATTTTTCCAGTAGACTCCTATTACCTTGGAAAATGTGTTTTTAGAATGAGATTTTGGTTTTACCTCTTTCATTTTCAAACTTGTGTTTTAAACTTATTTTAAACCTAGACTAAATATGGGTAATATAGGTGTCATAGATTTCTTTTAACGTATAGATGTTATATTTCAATTTGTAGTTGATTATGAGGTCGCTCATGAGGAGAAGGCATCGTGTCGAATCACTTTAGACCAGGATTTCATTATTTTATGGTAGGTTATGTAAGATTAAGCTGGGTAGTTAATACATAAGTAAAGCACCTTTTGGGTCGGGGAAACTTGCTATGGGGTTTATATTTGAAGTTTATTATTACTATTGTGTGCCCTTGTGGGTGCTTATATTCTATTATTATTGACTCATAGTATTTGATAATGTGTGTTTCTCATGTGGGGGCTTTATTTGACATCATTGGTCTTGGTTATACATTTATATGCCTTTTTTCTAGATATAATGTTATGTGGGGCTTATTTTTCTAATATAGGCCTTATTTGAGCATTGGTTTCCTTCATCATTATAGAAATACTTAAGGGTTGATATGATATAAACAATGTCATGCTTGCATATTTATTTTGTTGGTACCTATCTGGAGTTGATAATCATGAATTATTGACATGTTGAGTTGAATTTTGTTCTCACTTAAATATATGTGTGTTTTATGGATTGGATAAAATTATATTGAGTTGATTTTAAGCATTTCATCGTCATTCCGTACATATATATTCATCAGATACTGGTACCATTGAGAAATACTACTTTAAAAAAAATGGATCACTTTTGAAAAACCCTTAGCCGAGGCCATTTGTCGACAAGGTTAATTATGATATTAACCCTTTGCTGAGGGTATTTTCTAGCACGATTGGCTTGATATATAAGTTATAGTATATATATATGTTATGACCCCCCCGTAGGTCTAACCTGGTAACTTCAAGCTTGGTGGGTGTATACAGAAAGTCATGTGATGACTTTTGTCATTCATTTCATCCACATTGCATTGCATTGCATTTACACATACAACTTTCTTGATTTTCTTAGTTTACTTCACCTATTCTAAGTTCATTGTATCCTCGTATATATGTGTGTGTGTGTGTGTAAGTGTGTTGTTTCTATTTTTGTATATTTTTATATATATTTGAATTATTAGTGGAGATGGTGTGAGCTACCATTTGAAACTTTTATGCTTGCAGGTGGCGTGCTCATAATATATTTTACTTATATTATTTTCTTCTTTGCTTAGTCAGCCTATGATACCTACTAAGAACAAGTGGAACGTACTCATCTCTATTTTTCCCTTTTGGTGCAGATTCAAGTACAAACACTATGCAAGGTGGCTGAGTTCATGCATAATAAAGTGGAAGACTTGAGGTACTAAGATATTCTAGGCATCCACAGTCATTCTAATCTTTATCCTATATTTAATTATGTCTTTAGTCATTCAGAGACAAATGTTAAATTTTAGACTCATTTGTATTATTAGATGCTCAATATTTACGACATCGGGCTTTGGATTTGGATCATGTATTTATTGCAGATTTTCTCTATGTTTTACGTCCTAAATTTATACTAGATGTCTCACCATGTTCTTTTTTATTGTTGTTGTTGAATATTCTTAATTCTTGGGATTTGGGCTTACTTATCAAGGTTGGGCCGTGATAAATGCCATCATGACCCTAAATTTTTGATCAAAACAAAAGTAGTTGTACAAATGATTTGACTCAATGCTTATTTTTTAGTTTGATGATTATGATTATTCTTTGGGTATGCTTGCGATTGTTGATTGATTTGATTAAGGTTAATTTAAAATAAAAAACCTGAAGTCTATAAGTGTTGATAAATGGAATATGTACTCTACTATTGATATTATCATTCTTAAGCATTACTGTTAAGGATTTTACCTGTTTTTTTATGATATTAGGATCGGATGCCATTTTGGTACAGATATTGATAGCCTTGTTGTCATGAACGCGTACCACACTAGTATGATACTGGACTAAGCTAGTCCTCTGTAGGTCATGACTAAGGGTCCCTAATATCTATAGTATGTGTGTACACTATAGGTATGTATTGACTGGTAGCATTGCATATACATTATTGTTGTTGATTAGATTGCATACGTGAAAGTGAATAAATATGAGTAACTCAAAAAGAATAGATAAGAAAAGGATTATTGGTAATTTTGTAAATTGATATAATTATGAACATAATGTGTATGTGTGTGTATATATACACACACTCAATTATTGGTGATTATGAGTTATGTCTTTATTGCTTCTTGCTTTTCTTTATCTTATTTATTTGTATGGTGTTAAGTTAAATTGACCAATGATGCCAACCAGTGCATAGTACTTGTACTGATACTACCTATGCTTTTCCTTTTGTTGAGTCCAAAGAGTGTTCTACTGTTTATACCAGACCTCGACTTTAGCTTATAATCTGTGGCTTTGATTCGAGGATAAGTACCATATCTGGCCAACTATTCCATCTTCATCATGTTTATGTTCTCTCTTTTGTACTATGAAACTTCTCGTGTTTATATTGGTTGTTGGATATAATTCTAGACTGTTTCTAATTAATAATTATTTTATGGTGTCTTTCAGGTACGAAAGGGATGTAACAATTAAGGAAAATTTCGTACATTTGTTATTCTATGAGGTTATTGGAAACTTTAGACACATGTTATGAATTTGAATGTCTAATTTAATAAATAATGGTTTTAGAAAGTACTTAGTAAATGTTGAGCTTAATTTTTAAGTGTTTTGGGCTAAGAGTTATGTTAATTAGTTGTCCCACTGTACATTTAGGGTGGGTGCCACTCGTGGCTAATTGGATTCTGACACCGTCTGGGTTTTTTGTTGTCGCGTCTTCCCCTCGATGTGCTATCAAATTAGAATCAACATATTTACAAGTTTGTTTATTTTTTGTGTTTTAGTTGTATTTGTTGTTATGTGCTTTTATGTATTTTGTTGAAAAAGAAAAATAGAAAAGTTAAGTCCAATCTTAGTAGGAAATGAATGTCATGACATTTTGAAATGGAAAAAGGAGACCCCTCAGATTCTTGTGTTACTATTTTTCAACTTTCTTAAAAATGAAATTTATGGATCTACACATGACATTATGTATGTTGGTGTGTTACTATATGCTTAAGATAGGATATGGATCAAATAGTTAGTGACTGAGAGTGAAACCTTATGTCATGTGTGTGTGGGATATTTATACCTTATTATTACATGTGTGAGAAATCTAGAACTTGTTCTATTAGTGATACCATGTTATCGAATAGTTGGTCAGGAAAGGATCATAGGTCATTATTGATTTACAATCGATTCTAGCCTAAAGGACTATCCATGAATACATTTATCCTTTGATCCTTTTTTTGAGCCCGAATCAATCATTTTGTTGATTAACCTGACCATCTTTCCAAATTTTCTTTGAGTTTTATTTTATTACGATCCAAGACTACCCTAGTCATTACACGGTGCATAGAGTCAGAAATGACCACAAGCTACCATGGCCTGGCAAAACACTAAGAATATAGATAATATTTGATAAAAATAATTATGCGGATGTTGAACTGAATAATATAATAAATATTCAAAGGAATCAAATCATCAATAACCAAATCCATAGATCATAAGTTGGACATCTAACTATAAGTTTGAAAAACCTCTATTAAGAAGAGTTGTTGGGACAAGCCCCTAGTTAACTCTAACTGTCTAGAAAAAGGAAATGACAAAGACAAAATAAAATGAAATGCTGACTCTGGTCCTCCATGGTGAGGACTAATCATGCTCAACTTACACGTCAATTTAAGGGCACAATGGTCGTCGTCAATCTAATTACCCAACTTTGAGTCGAGGTTGAATCCACAAGGAACAATGTGAGTGGCGCTTAAAAAGGTTCAAAATTAAATTTACTTGTTAAACTAAAACCTAGGGTACTAGTATTTATGAGAGGGAAATTTTAAACGTTTCAAAGATATGATTATTTTCGGACTTCTAAAGGACTAACTCGGGGTTATGAATAATTAAAGAGTAAGCAATTAAAAATGGATCTTGGGATTACGCTTTCCTAGGGGCAAATTATGTGTGGGCCCATGATGATTCAATGCAAATTGTAATTATTGATGATGTGGTAGATTAGTTTGAAAGTCTTTGTTCTAGTTCGTCAACAATTTCACTCATTGACCCTTTCGAGTATCTAACGAGTGAGACAATTAAAGCCACCCAACACCTTAATCGGGTATCACTATTTCTAGGATGATACCCAAGGTATAGTAAACTTCATAATCACTCTTGTGTCTAATATAGTGAAAATTAGAAAACTAAACCCATTAATTGTCTACTATTGCCTTCGTTCCGACATCCCTCTTTCAAGGATGATGTAGGTTCCAAAAGTTCACCCAAACCCCTCTTTCAAGGATGGTTTAAGCTTTCAAGAGCTTGGGGTTTTCACCCACAAATCTATTTTGAGTATTTGGGTATTTCACTCACAAATCCCAACCAATTTAATCAAGAAATATTAGAACTCATCACCAACAAACTTGCATATACACAAACTAATCACAACCCACACACAATTGCACCCTATTCTAACATAATCCCAAGAGGAAGAACTAGCTATGCATAAGATTAATAAGCAAAATATACCCAAAAATGTCCATCAATTTGATTTATTGAAGGATAAAGATAATGCAAATTGCAAGCTTTAGGATTCAACAAATATTCAATGGAAATTGACAATTCACCACTTGAAAGCTACTCTAATATATTCTTCACCCCAAGAATTAGTACAATAGTTGTCTTCTCCAAATTGGAAACTAGATAGTGAAAAGTTTCAACAAAATTTATCTCTCTCAATGGGATAGTATTTGAGCCTCTTAAGGGAATTTGGGAATTAGTTTTCTGGAATGACAAATCTTCCTCGGGGCATAATCCCACTTGGCCGCGATCGCTGACACTTGTCCACAATTGTGGTAACCGTAACCGCGGTCAGCACTTGTGATTGCGGTATGTTGACATATCTTGACTTGTCGTGATTGCGGCCCTCAGACTGTGATCATGTAACTGAGGCCTGTTTCTGGTCCAGGTCTTCCAGTTGCACTCTTTTTCTTCTTTTGATCCTTTTTAACTCAAGTCCACATCTTTCCATCTCATAACTTGTATGCCTGTAAAATGTGGATATTAGTGCATTTAATCACACACATGTCTCATTCATACATTTAAATCATGGTAATGTTCACGAATGTTTAGTGAAAATTAGTGGTAAAATTTACCACTCATCAACACCTCCAACTAAAGCTTTGCTTGTCCTCAAGAAACATACCTCTTACTATGAGTCAATTAATATTTATGCCCAAATTTAACGAACCAATGGTCACAATGACTTCAAGCTTAGTTACTACCAAAAATAGCTCTTCGAACATGGGGAAAGCTATTATCCCAACATCCCTCAACATAAAATGCAATATCGAAGGATGAAAAAGACTTCAAAGAGAAACCATGCAATAATTTCTAATATTCTATAAGTGACTCGACTTTGACCTCAATAAAAACATACTCCTTTTGCCTCATTTTTTCAGGAGATGACAAAATCACCCACTTTAACTTGCTTACGTGTGTGCCTCCTTACAAGAAAGAAAATTCCACACACCAAGTTATCAAATGTGCAACAAGGAATTTAAGTGCAAAATATTCTCTCTCTCAAGAAATCTCGATGCTAACAAGTATAATACCATATGCTTGCCCTTATTTTCACTAGCCACTATATTGAAAATACTTGGTTGGAAATAACAAAGGGCTTTTCGAGCTTGTAACATAGGTTCATGGTATGGTAGAATATTTGTTAGGAACAACATG
Source organism: Capsicum baccatum var. pendulum (assembly GCA_030864225.1). NCBI lineage: Eukaryota > Viridiplantae > Streptophyta > Magnoliopsida > Solanales > Solanaceae > Capsicum > Capsicum baccatum. Next base: position 139,622,856 of record CM061550.1, read on the forward strand.
GCTATACCCTTCTTGAACATCTACATCACACTCTTCCATCCAACTTTTAACAATGGGCTACTTCTTTTGTTTTTACACTTTACACATGTGCCTACATTTGTTTCCTTGGTTTACCCATTTTCTTTTCATTTCTTTTCTTGCACCCTTTGGGCTTCTCTTTCCTTTGTTGGATCCTTTCCTTTTTCTTATTCATTCGTTCTTAATATTTAAGCTCGTAGGCACTCACTTATAACTTCATAGCTAAAAATTACCTCATCCAATCTCCACCACCCCTAAGTTAGGATTTTAGCTTCAAGTTGCAATTTTTAGTCCAAGGAGGGTAGGGCTAAAAAGAAGGATAAAAATATAAAATCTCATGGCTTGTAATGTGTTTTCCAAAGAAAAGTCCAAAGGCTCAAAGTGGGTGACTAGGGATAACTTCTATGTAAGGGCAGGATTTCTATACTAAAGTGGACTTCCAGTGTCATAAAGATGGCCTAAGATTATCTCACCAACCAAGTACAATCAAAACTAGCTTTGAGAGACTAATAGGGCAAGTTCATGATGGTACAAGTATACATGAGATTTGGACAAATGAACTTAACACACATGACATGTAAATTCTCCAAGGAGGCTCAATTGCCCTTCCCATTAAATACAAAAATAAAGTATCTAACAATTTTCACAATCCTAAATTTTTGGAGTCACAAAAAGAGAAAAAGTATTGGTACAAGGTCACTCACATCCATGCCCTTGAATTTTAAAAAATTTTGGACAGCGGGGGTGTTTGTTTTGTATTTTCACCACACACAATATTTTACCCATGGCAACAACCAAAGCCTTTGTCTCATATTGTTGCTTCATACGGGTAAACCAACCATATGGATACTCAGTTTTCTCTATAGAAATGAATGTGATCCCAAATCTGAAATGCCACTAGTACTAAGATTTTCCTTGCATTTGTGACCTCAATTTCACGGGTACTCAGACTTCCCCTATATCAAAGGCTCAAACACCAATTACGATGCTTTTCCATTAAGAATGTCGTCACTCAATCTATCATAGGTAAAGGCTCATCCAACATCATTATAAAATAAATAGAAACTAAAAATGAAAACAATCAATTCACAAAATTTTCGATCAATGCATCTTTGAAGAGCATTGGTCAAATACAAGGGCCCTATGAAACATGTTCTATCAGGACACTTCGAGGACTTAAACCTTTTACCTAATTTTGCATCGAATTTCCTAGTAGGCTCATAGGGTATTGGTGAGAACATCAAGAATCCAGTAGCTATACCTTGAATTTTGCATTTATTGACCTTGCAGTGGTGGGATTGATTTTGTCCTCTTGGGATAGAAAACTCCAAAATATATAGATTTTGTACCTCATCTCCACCGTTCATCATTTTCTTGGGTAGTTCAATTTTCATCACGTCCACCAAACACAATGTTGAAAAGTGGTGTGAATAAAGTCTTCCTCCTAATTTCATAGTCACATTCCTCTTGATATTCTCATCCTAAAATAGACTAGAGCCTTCGCAAAGGATTTTCTTGGCTTCTTTCTTCGACTCTAGTACCATTTCCTCATTTTGGCATCATCTTTTGTGTTTGGTTCGGTTGCTTGGGAAATCATCAAGAATTCTTCAATATCAAGCTCACCATAATCCATGTGGCTAGACATATTTTCTTTGTTGACCTCATTTTGAAGAGTGGGTATGCTCATAGTTTTTGAGATGTCGAACTCATTACCTATTTCTTCTATCTTTTTGATTTCCTTTTTACATGCCACCACTGTTTAATGCATAATATGTATATTATTCCCCATTGTTTCCACCTGATCCAATATAATTTGAAGTATTGCTTCAACACCATTGTATCCGGCTCATTGTTTTTCCTTTTTCTCATCATATGTCCTATCAAACTCATAAGAAGAACAAACATTTGGGTTAGTATAATGAAGGGAAGATGCATTTGGACAATCACTCCAATGTCCTTCTCGACCACCACAGAAGGAACAATCATACCCCCAAGAGGATCGAGATGGTACACATATCTATTTTCGGGGAGCATATCTACAATCTTGCCAAGTGAGGTCCACCACAATATGGACATGGATTATCAAGATAAGATTTCCAACCACCATACTTATATTCATTCCAATATGCCATAGTAACAAATAAAAAACCAAAAATCTACATAACACAAGGAACAAAATAAAATCACAAACAAATATTTTTAAGTTTGAATCAAAGCAAGTAAGCTAAAATTTCAAACTAACTTAATACACCAAATTGTTCCCCGGTAATGATGTCATTTATTATAATGCTCAAATTACATGTTAATTTAAGTGCAATGCAGTCGTCATCGATATAATTACCCAACTTTAAGTCAGGGTTGAATCCACAGGGAACAATGCTAGTAGCGATTAAACATGTTCGAAATTAAAGTAACTTGCTAAACTCAAACCTAAGGTACAAGTATTTAGGGGGGAAGTTTTTAAATGTTTCAAATATATGATTACTTTTGGACTTCTAAAGGACTAACTTGGTGATACGAATAATTAGAGAGTAAATAATTAGAAGAGGATCTTGTGATTATGCTTTCCTAGGGGCAAATTAGCATGGGCGTATGATGAATCAGTGGAAATTGTTATTGTTGATGAAGTGGCAGGTTAGGTTGAAAGTCTCTGAGGCTAGTTTGTCAACAGTGTCTCAAAGTGTCAGTCATTGACCCTTTCGAATACCTAACAATTGAGTCAATTAAATCTACCCAACACATCAATTAGGTATCCCTATTTCTAGGATGATACCCAAGGTATAGTCAACTTCATAATCACTTTTATGTCTAAGATAGTGAAACTTAGCAAACTAAATCCATTAATTGTCTACTATTGCCTTAGTTCCCTTATTTCTCTTTCAAGGATGATGTGGGTTCCAAAAGTTCATCCAATCCCCTTTTTCAATGATGGTTTGAGATTTCAAGAGTTTGGGGTTTTCACCTACAAACCCATTTCAAGTATTTAGGGATTTCACCTAGAAATCCCAATGAATTTAATCAAATAATAGTAGAACCCATTACCAATAAACTAGCATATACACAAATTAATCACAACCCACACATAATTACACCCTATTATAACATAATCACAAAAGGAAGAACTAGCTACACATAAGATTAATAACGAAGATATACCAAAAAATCTCCTTCAATTTGATTTATTTAAGGATAAAGAGAATGCAAGTTGAAAGCTTTAGGATTTAACAAATCTTAAATAAAAATTTCCAATTCTCCACTTGAAAGCTACTCTAATGTATTCTTCACCCAAGGAATTAGTACAATAATTGTATTCTTAAAATTGGAAACTAGATGGTGAAAAAATTCCCCAAAGTTGGCTTTCTCTATGTGATAGGGTTTAAGCCTCTTAAGCGAATTTGGGAATCAGTTGTGTGTAATTAAAAATCTGCCTCTGGGCATAATCCTTCTTGGCTGCGATCATTGACACTTGTTTACAATTGTAGCTACCACGACTGCGATTAGCATTCATGATCATGATATGTTAAGCTATCTTGACTGGCTGCGATCGCGGCTCTCCGACTGTGATGTCAGTAACTGAGGCATGTTCCTACTCCTGGTCTTCCAGTTGCACTTTTTTTCTCTTTTTGATCCTTTTTAGCTCAAGTCCACATCTTTCCATCTCATAACTTGTATTCCTACAAAATGTGGATATTAGTGCATTTAATCACACATATGTCTCATTTAAACATTAAAATCATGGTAATGTGCATGAATGTTGAGTGCAATGAGTGGTAAATTCACCACTTACCATGGACTCACCAAAAATTATTATTATTGTTATGGAAAATATCGTACCAGGAGTCATCCAAATGTTGAGTGTTAGAATCTATATTATAAGATAATATAGCGCAAAATAAAGTATACAATAAGTACTTTGAATGTATTGCGTATGTGAGATAGGAAATAACTTATCTAAATTACATACTGTACATATAACATGATAAGCTAATGCAAGACTAAGTAATGAACATATACTGTATAATAAACTAAAAAAATGAATACAAAATCATGCAAGAATTTGAATCTGAACTGCAAACTGTGGACTGTGGGAGTTACTAATAACTGACATACCCCAATCTGCACTAATTGAGGTCCAACCTATAAACCTGGCAGGAAGGGTGTTCAGTACCTTATTAAGAGTATGAATACTGACTAATATTGATCCACTAAATTGATGTCCAAAATGACTATGGTATCAAGTCTGATGTGATGGAAGACCCTTTAGAACCTATGATTATGACGTAGTTCTAGGACTTAGAGACTTCTACTAATGGTCACATCCTAACTGATGGGCTATACTTTATCTTGTGTCCACATGGTGATGAATAGTTCTCCTAATTGAATGACACTGACCACTACAATGCTTACCGATAGTAATAATCTGAAGACTTAAAATAATATATTATCTAAAATCTTTCTAAAACATATAAGCTGGAGGATTCTATACTCATAATGAAATTGTACGTCCTCGGGTGTTCATAACCCATCATTTCTGAAGAATGCAACTATTATGTTAATTTCATAAACCAAATGAATTTATTAAATTCAATAACTCAGGTCCAACAATCATAAATTTACAATGTAACTTGGTTTGAGATAATGGCCAAGTAAAAAACACTAAAATATATGCTAAAAAGGGGATTATAACTCAATGACACCAAAGGATAAAGTTAATCAATGAATTTACCAATATCCATAAACCTAAAATTGTGATAAAGAAAATGTACTAGAAAATTAGGTTAACTTTGAGACTCAATAGGTGAAAGGAAACTATTGATGAAATCCTACATATATCGAGATGAGAACCCTGAACAATTCTTTAGAGTAGGATGCTTGAAGAAGATGAATATTTGCTCTGCCTTGGGAAAAAGGAATCATATCTTTTTTTTAAACCTATTTACTAGATTTTATTCGAAGTAATAAGAGATTAGGGTCATATTAAACCCAATATATACCCTTGAGATTTATAAAATAACATACTTTTGATGTTAAAAAAGTTGGAAAAGACTGATATGCCCCTTAAAGTTTTGTAAATAGAAATTACGGAGATAGATGTATGAGACTGGCCCATGATCGTGGGACCCACCTATGATTGTGGGTTGCACTTGTTGTTTTGAGGTGGATGATAGCTCTTTGAACACGATCATATGAGTCTTGGTAAGATTATGGGATCTACCTATGGTCGTACCTTGGTTTATAGGTTTTTCTAGCTACATCAAGAACATTTGTGGGACTCACGATTGTTCCTGGGGATAATGGTTTCAAAGCACGATAGTGGTTACCTATCATGGTATTAGGGTACAATTTCTATAATTGCAGATATTTGAGTTGTATCGATCATATGAGACCATTGATTGGTCGTACAATATAACCTCGATCATGGTTTAGCTCTTTATATCTCACTATAGAGCAGCGCTTTGCTAAAAGGCCCATAACTTTTCACTTCAAAGATGGATTCAGCTAAAACTAGATGCATTGGAAGGAGAATTCATATATCTATCATTTTAGGGTCTTGTATTAAAACATGCATTGTAATTTGTAAGTTATGCCCGTTTAATGTTGATCACTCCTTTAGGATAGATCGGTAAGTTAGGTTTTGGCTTCGTTAAGGGCTAGGGGTCTTATGGACTTGGTACATGGAGAAATCCCTTCTCATGCTATTAAAACTTGATGATTTACCCTACCTATACTTGAACCATGGTTCTATCCTACGCTTATATTTTCTAGGGCATTACAATATCTCTCCCTTGGGGTCATTCATCCCCGGATGGCAACTCACTGAGATGGAAGGTTAAGTGAAAAGATCTGCAATTCCCATATACCTTCACCACTTCCCTAAATATTATTGTAGTCCTTAAACACTATTTGTATCCAAAATTCTTACATTGAGTTTCTAAGAGTTGAACACTGACATGGTATTAAGTCGGTAACTAAAACATGGGGTGATTAAAACTCATGGACACATGCTTTTTCATGGTAATAATTGGATGAATTGAAATAGAAAGAATTATTTAACTAAGGGGAACTATTACCTCAATCTTGGACAGAATTTAAGAGGAAAAGGTTGGGGTACTTGTCATCGTGTATGCCTCTGCTTCCTAAGTAGCTCCCTCTAAAGACTAATTTTCCCAAAGAGCCTTTACCAATGTGACCTATTTTTTCTTCAACCTATGAACTTGACAGTAAAGGATTTCAATAGAAACCTCTTTGTAAAAGAGAGTATATTTTATGCCCAAACTTTCTAAGGGAACAATAGATGCGGGATCACCAATGCACTTCTTTTGCAAGGAAACATGAAAGAATGGATACACAACTGCTAATTAAGTTTATCGGTAAATCTAACTCTTAGGCTACTTTTCCAAAATAACCTATGTCTTATAAGTACCAATAAGGTGGGAAATGAGCTTTCCTTGCTTCCCAATCCTTTTCACCCTTTCATATATGATACTCTTAAGTAGAAACAGTCAACAATGACAAACTCAATTTTCCACTTCCTAATATATGTATAAGACTTATGATGATTTTGAGTCACTATCAACCTTTCTCTAATTATCAAAACTTTCTCCGTAGACTTATGCTCTAAGTCTAGACCTATTAATGTAGCTTTACCAAATTCGAACCAACTAATAAGAGATCTATACCTCCTTCTATAACGTATCTCAAATAGGGCCATCTTAATAGTAGAGTGATAGTTGTTATTATATGCAAACTCAATCAAAGGTAGGTGATCATCCCAACTACCCTTGAAATCAGTCACACATGGTCTCAAAATATCTTATAAGGTATAAATGGTCCTATCTGCCTAACCATCTATTTATTGATGAAAGGTTATACCGAGATAAACTTGGGTACCAAGACCTTTCTGGAATGCCTTCCAAAACCAAAAAGTAAACTGAATACCTCTATCTAAAATGATAGTAAGGGGACTCCATGCAATTTTACCAACTCTTTCAAGTAGAAGTTAGCATAGTCCTCGGTTGAACCTGAAGTGTTAACTGGAAGAAATGGGCTGAGATAGTCATCTAGTCCATAATAACCCAAATAGAATCATACTTTCAACGAGTATGATGAGGAAACCCTATAACGAATTACATGTCACTACCTCCCACTTCCAAGTAGGAATACTAGTGCCCTGGAGCGTGGTACTAGGTCTCTATTGTTCAACCTTAACCTGCTGTAAATTTGGGCACTAAGCCATTAATTCTGTGATATCCATATTCATACTATTACACCAATAGACTTCCCATAGATAATGGTACATCTTAGTGGCTTTGGGGTGGATGGATTATCAAGAATCATGAGCCTTTAATAGTATCAATTGTCTTAGTTCAACTACATCTGGATCATAATGTCTACCTTGATAATGAAGAACTCTATCTCCTCTATAGGAGAAAACATCAACCTTCTTTCTGTGTCTACTACTTTCAGTCTAAGAAAAATAGGATCACTATCTTTATTTTTCTTAACCTCGACTACCAATGAGGATTCTAAACTATTCTTGACCAATATACTACCTTCGGCTAAGTTAGCAAATTGAATTCCCAGTCTGGCCAATCTATGAACCTGCGAGCTAGTTCGTTCTTCTTATCCTTACATTAGAAAACATCCCATAGATAATCTGCTAAGAGCATCATCCTCTATATTGTCCTTACCTAGATGGTACAAAATAATCATAACATAATTCTTTAGCAACTCTATTCATTTTCTCTAAAGGAAATTTATATATTTTTTACTTAACACATAGTGAAGAATCTTATGATCGGTGAACACATTAACATGAACCCCATAGGGGTAATGCCTCAAAATTTGAAAGGCAAAAACAACTGCTACCAATTCCAGATCATCAATTAGTTAATTCTTCTCATATGGCTTGAGTTGTCTAGAGGTATATACTAAAAATTTTCCGCACTGCATCAACACAACCATGTCAAAACCTGGAAGAATCACAATAAACCACAAAACCATCTGATCCTTTAGGTAGAGTTGAAATTAAAGAGGTAATCAGTCAAGTCTTCGACTCCTGAAAAATTCTCTAATAAGAATCAGACCATTACAATTTGAATTTCTTCCAAGTCAACCTAGTCATGGGATAACTAATATAGGAAAATACCTTAAAGAACTATTTATAGTAACCGACTAATCCCAAGAAACTTGTGATATCTACTGGAGAGAGGTCTAGCCTTTTTTCTTACTACTTCAGTTTTCTGAGGATCTAACTGAATGCATTTTCGAAAAACAATATGACTAAGTAATGTTACTGATTTTAACTAGAATTCATAATTGTTGAATTTGGAAAATAACGGGCAATACATAAGATTCTGCAAGACAATACTTAAATGATATGTATGTTCATCCTCATTCCGATAATATACGAGGATTTTCTTTATAAGACTATAAATAACATGTCCAAGTGCTGCTTGAACAACTTGTTTATCAAGTCCATAAAACCTGTATGAGCATTCGTTAGTCTAAAATACATAACAACAAATTAAAAGTGACCATACCAAGTCCTTAATATTATCTTTGGATTTCCATATTCTCTAAATCTAAGCTAATAATAGCCTAATTAAGGTCGATCCTAGAGAATAAACTTGCATCCTAAAGTTGGACGAACAAGTCATCAATCTTAGGGATGAGATACTTATTTTTTTACTGTGACCTTTTGAACTAATGGTAGCTGATGCATATTCTGAGATAACCATCTTTCTTGCACATAAAAATAACTCGAGTACCTTAAGAAGAGACATTATAACTGACAAAAGAAGGTCCTTAAATTGATCCTTTAATTTTTTAAGATCGGCTAAAGCCATCCTGTAGTGTGGAATTGAAATTGTTTGGGTATTTAGAAAAAGATTTATTCTGAAGTCAATTTCTTATTCAAGAAAAACTCTAGGTAGATCTTGTGGAAATACCTCTAGAAATTTATTTACCACTGTAACTGGCCTAAGTGATGATGTTTTGGATTTTAAATCCTTAAGTTGGACATGATGATATATGCACCCTTTGGAGATCAACTTTCTTGCCTTAAGATAAAGGACAAATCAACCCATAGGCGTTGAGGTAATACCCTTCCATTATAAAACTGGTTCTTTTGCAAACTAGAATTGGACTACTCTCTTCTTACAATCAATTGAGGTGTAGCAAGAGTTTAGCCAATCTATACCAAGAATGACACTAAAATCTATCCTGTCTAATTCTATGGGATCAACTGATGTGTCACGGTCTTATGGAACTTATGATTCTTAAACTTGGATAATATGCACGTAAGGCTATTTTGTAGAATTTGATGTGTTTTTGGAGTGATTTTGTAGAAAACTAGGTGTAGGAAGCTAATTGGAAGAAAATGGAATGTAAAGCTGAAAAATGACCATTTTTCTTCGCATCTACATCTCGTAGGTACCACCTACTGGGCGTAGGTGTGTTTGTATGTATCAGAAATTTAATTCAAAGAGAGTAAAATTTTAGGCACCACTTATGTCCTCCTACCTAAGGGGCGTAGGTGCCACCTACAGCCCGTAGGTGGCCGCGAACATACTTTTATCAAATCATTTTGGATTTATTTTCTAGGGTTCACATGTAACCTAAAGATACTCCTATGTTGTTTCTATTAATTATTACGTCTTTTTTACTTAAGTTTTTTTGATTTCTAGTGTTTCCACATAATCTATAAATACCCTTTTTACATTCTTTAGTGAGAGAGAGAGGCTAGTTTATGCCCTTTAGGGCTATGTTTACACGCCATATACTCTTGTAAACATATTTTGATTTCAAGATTTGATTTCAGATGTTGGAATTATTGTCTTCTTGGTTTGTTATTTAACTTGAGGCTTTAGGTCTTGTTCATTCATTGTTGTGAGAATAATTCTATGATTTTTTCTATGAATTTCATGAATTGTCTCACAACTATGAGCGGCTAATTTCCTTATCTAGAGTTGTGGTAACTCTGGAAGATTAATGAAGTAAAGTAAGTGCAAATTCATTCTTGATAAAAATTCTTTCATGTATTGTGGTTTTATTTGATCTCATTAATTTCTAAGCGGTGGCTAATGTTAGGATCCTGCTTGTATTCAGTATGAGCCTGAAAGGAAGGCAAAGATTGGAAAAAGAATATCGTTATAGTGATTTGTAGTTAATTTTTGAAATAATCTAATTATCATTATCTAGTTAAGATAATTATCTGTATCTAATCAACTTTAGACTGATAAAAAATAGATAAAACTAGGGTTCAAGGCAAGGGTTAGTAGTGCGACACTGAGACCAAGAGGCAATTAGTGAAATTTACCAAAGAGTATCTAAAGGCTATTGGTGATACATAACTTATTAGATTCTACATGTAAGGTATTGGAATATTTTGACAGTGCACGATAAATCTACGGAGTTATAAACCATGGGTAACACAAGCCTAGTGTTCATCTTAGATTGTTTACAACCAAAAGCATTCATACTTGTCACTTTTTACTACTACAACAAAGCCCCATTTACTTTTCTGTACTACCCATTGATTTTAGCAAGTTTGAGAGATATATTTGGCCTATTCCCTATGGGATCGACCGCAACTTAGTTGGGTTACTAAGTTTTGGCATCAAATGCTTTATCCTACTAAGAAGGTGTAGTTTGAGTGACATCAAAATTTTGGAAATGTTACTGGAGAACTATAACTGGGTAATTTATGTGTACTATTCTAGCTTTGACTTATTCATCGAATGAAGTAGAGACTACGGAAGGTTTAGAAAGGATTTTGAGAGTTACACCAAAGTCTACCACTATATAAAGAGTTGCAAAGAAAAGTGTAGATCCGAATCTAATAATGCATAAAAATGAACATGGAAAACCTGTAATGTGCCTATTATGACATCAAGAGAACCCTCATGTTTCTATTGATTCTAAAGAGCATATAAATTGTTCTAATGTTGTTCGCCAGATGCACTAGATGAGGCACCTTGCAGAGTAGGGATAACCTATGGGAGCCGCTGAATAATTGGATTAGTTGTGCTGACGGGCATCCCTAGGTTTTTGGGAGACCACTAGCCATGACCTAAGTTTGTGGCTTATCTTTCCAAATCAAAGAAGCCATCACTACCATCCATACACTCACCCTTGTGACTTTACCACATTTTTTGTATAACCGATTGGTCTGAATACTGCTTACACTACCCTAAGACTTAGAGCCTTATGCCCTATCTCGATGATCTTGCTTGAACTTGGGCACTAGCAGGAGATAGGTCTGGAGCTAAAGATTTTTGGTGGAACTAAGAATGCTCCACCATATGACCTTTGTTGAGAGAAATTAAAGCAACCCATTTTGGCCCTTTTACTATCTCTTTCCCTCTCCTTAATTTTCTTTTTCTTTATCTGTTAGTCATGAACCATCTCCTCAATATGTCCATCTAATTTACCAGCATGACAATCAAATACTCTTTTATCATATACTAAGAAACACAGACACAAACTTTCTCATGTGGGCATTAAGAATTAGGAACCATTGTTGGAGAATACCTTCCCAATTGAGTAAACTTAGGGGAACCCCTTCACACTTATGCTACCCTATTTAAGGTTTATGAAATCCTACACCTTATCCTTCCTTATATAAAGAAAGAATAACTAGTCCAAAAATGCAACCACAAACTCGTCCTATTCTATGAATTTTCCATTTGCACCCCTATCACCCTTTTATTACTTGTACAATGTGTGAGATACTCCTTGCAGCTGATATGTGGCTAAGTCTGCAATCTCAGTTGGGGTAAAACCCATAATCTCTATAAACTTTTAAATACTTTCCATAACTCATATGGTTCCTCCTCAGACTTGGATAAAAAGAACAATGAGGGATTCATCCAAGTGACGTCTCAGACTTTAGTCATTGCCGTATTTGCTGTCAAGTTGGGTAGTGCCACAAGAAACTAATTATTCTGGTCAGTTATAGACTAGGGTAAGGTTGTAAAGTCATCCCTAATTTTGCATAGGAGACTTATTCATATAGAGGGTTTTCTAGAGTCGGTGGTGGTTGTTGATTCTCCACCCTACTTTCGTGACCACTCCTTCTTTCATTAGTCCTATTTTGAGGCATATTTTATAAATGAGTAGCTAATGAGTTTAAAAAAGGTTTTAATAAACCTCATACTCTATCGTATGATATTAGCATGAAAGAAGTGAAAATTTCCCTAAAACATCTCATAGTCACTCACTCGTAAGTATGGCATGCTTCGTACCCATAAATAAGACTCTATTCGATGTGGATTTGAGATGTCCTAAGATACTTTAAATCTAGTTGCTCTGATATAATGTTTTTCCTGACCCAATACTGGCCCTAGTCATAACATAGTACTTAGGATCACAAGTGACCCAAGCTAACCCATGACCTGGCAAAACACTAAGAATATATATAATAATTGATAAAAACACTTATACGGAAGCTGAATGAATAATATTAGTAAATATGTCAAGGAATCAAATCATTAATTTGAACATCTAAATATAAGTATAAAAAGCCTCTACTATGATGAGTTGTTGTGACAAGCCCCCGACTAACTATAACTGTCTTAAAAGTGGGCACGATAAAGACAAAATAAAATGAAATGCTGACTCTGGTCCTCACATGATGAGAACTTACCCAAAAATATTGTTATTGATTGTTGTCACTGAAATTACACCTCTAAGAAAGTATAAAATGATTTCTAGTAAAATATAGAATCTAACAAGGTTGGGTTCGATCCCATGAGGAATAGGTCAATAATTTATCACGAGTTTGTTGACGTAATTGGAAAGTGCGCAGAGTAAGGAGGTTTTGTTAACAATAAGAGTAATAGTAAAAATGCTAGGCAATTAGGGTTATTTTCAATGAGTCGATCATTAGGATTGTGTTCCCCCTGACTTCATAAATCCACAGACTGCTCTTGCGTGTTAAACTATCTTGGTGCCTTGCATGCAGAATCTAACAAGTTATGTATCACCTAACAATCTCTCAACCTTGGTTTGGGTGAATTTTACTTATATCCTCTTATTCCAAGAGTGTCACATTACGAACCCTTGTTTTATGATATCATATTAACTATTTTCTCACAATCTCAAGTTAATTAGATAAAGGCCAATAGCTTCAAATTACTATTATGATTTCCTTTTCCTAACCTCTTACCTCTCTCTTGAGCAATTATAAATTATAGGTGAGTTCTAAAGTTTCCAACCATTACGTAAGCAGTCAAAACAAAATAAATCCCACTACATGCAAGAATACCAATTTAGAATGATGTTGCTCTAAAGCTGCTTCATTAATCCATCAGTGATCCCACAATCCTAGATATGGGTTTTAGATACTCATTGTTGTAAGAAACACATACATTTCATAGATGAAAGCTTAATGATGAACTTACGAAGAATAAGAATAAAAACCTAAAATCTCAAGTTAATTGTAAACCCTAAACACCATGAATAATAATTCCAAGCTCAAAATGTATCTCAGAACTCAAAATAATGTGAAAAATATATAAAGTGTGTAAACTATTGTGAAAGAGTCCTCACTAATCATAAAAACCTCTATGAGTATTTATTGATACAAAATAAAATTTATCCTAAATAGTGTAGGAATGTTGGGTTGGCTTCAACTCACGATTGGTAGGTTGGTTCATAGGTACAACCTACCACTTGTAGGATGACTCGTGGAATTAAACTAGGCTTAAATTTATTAGAATGAGTATCTACCACCTGTAGGTTGGGTCATGGGTAAAACCTACCACCGGTAGGTTATATGGTAGAAAACAAAATCATCTTACAATTTTTAGCCTTGTAGAATCTTCAGCCTACGAGGCAGCATACTGGTCGTAGGTTATATCTATGCCTCATAAGTAGGTTAGTGGAAATCAAACTCAATCATCTATCTTCAGAACTCAATCTGCGTGTCTACCTACCACCCGTAGGTACTACCTACTGGTCGTACGTTGACTCGTGGCTAGCCTTTTTCAGTAACTTTTCATTCCTTTTTCTTATTTTTTGCTCTAGGTTTTGTTTTCCTTCAAAATTAACACAAAAGCACATAATATCTAATAAGAGTACCTAAGTTCATGCACAATCTCCTTATTTTAAGTATAGAAAGTTCCATGAAACCATGGCACATCACAAATACATGAAGAGATTGTACTAGGCACAATTCGGATGTTGAGCATTCGGGCTTTTATTATAATACAATATAGTGCAAAAGAAATTATACAATCAGTACTTTGAATTTACTTAGTAGATGAGATAGGAATAGCCAATCTAAGCTAGATATGTTTTATATAATATAATAATTTAATACAAGGCCAAGTAATAAATATATACTACATAATAAACTAAAAATAGAATACAATGTAACACAAGAATTTGAATCTGAACTACAAAGTATGGATTGTGGGATTTACTAATAACCGACATACCCCAATCTGAGATAACCGAGGTTCAACCTGTAACCTTAGCTAGAAGGGTGTTTATTGCCTTGCCAAGGGTATGAACACTGACTGACGGGGATCCACTAAACTGATATTGGAAAGGACAAAGGTATCAAGTCTGATCTGATGGGTAGCCCTTTATAACCTATGGTGGTATCATAGTTTTGATACTTAAGGACTTCTACTAAAGGTATCATCGTAACTATGGGTGAGCCTTTATTCCTATGTCCACTCGGTGCTAAGTACTACTCCTAACTTAATAACACTGATAACTGCAATGCTTAGTAAAAATAATAATCTGATGATTGAAAATAAATGCATTATCTTAAAGTTATTCAAAAATATGTAAGTTGGAGGATCTATACTCATAATTATATGCATAAAATCTTGGGCAAGGGCGTACCTATGACCATTTTTTTTTATGCTTCGGCACCCATTAAATTTGAGGCAGACTAACTATAATTTGTATAAAAAATGTACAAAAATTTCTATAAGACTTTGAAAAGCACCTAGTAAACCAAGAACATAATTGAATGCTTTAGTTTTCACGCAGATCCTTAAACATTTGGGCATCAATATACCTTCTCGAACCTTCTAAGCATCCATAATTTCTGAATCCTGGATCCTCCACTGATCCTAGGTTATCGGGTGTTCATGACCTGCCATTTCTAATGAATACAACTATTATATCAATTTCTTAAACTAAACAAATTTAAAGAATCCATTGACTGAGGTCCTACAATTATGGATTTTATAATGTCACTATGGTTTCAGATCTTGGCCAAGTAATAAGACTGAAATTTATGCTAAAATGAGGATTGTAACTCAATGACACCAAAGAACTGATAGATCAACAAATTTATCAATATCCATAAACCCTACATTGTGATAAAGGGATTGTATTGGAGAATTGGGTTGACTTTGGGACTCAATGAGTGAACACAAACCTGTTGATAAAATCCCACATACTTGGAAATAAGAACCCTAAAGAATTCTTTAGAGTTGGATGCTTAAGAAATATGGATCCCAACCCTGCCTTGGGAAAAAAAATCGCCTCTTTTCTTTTTGAAATAACGTATCAAATGCTATTCAAGTAAGGACATTTTCGGTTCTTATTAACCCCAATAATGACCCTTGAGATTCCTAAAATAATGTAGTTTAATGTTAAAAGAGTGGGAAAAGACTTATATACCCTTAAATTTCTTAACTAGAAACTGGCGAAGAGACGTAGAGACATTCCCACGATCACGAGACCAACCTAAGATCGTGGGTTGCACTCACGGTTGAGAGATGGATGAGAGATATCTAAAAATTATTAGATGAGCCTTTGTACGATCGTGGGATCTACCTATGGTCGTACCTTGGTTCTTAGGTTTTACTGGCTACATCAAGAGCACTTGTGAGACTTATGATCATGCCTGGGGATAGTGGTTTCAAAGAACGATTGTGGTTTTCTCTCATGGTATGAGGTTACACTTTGTAAAATTTCTGATTTTAGAGATATCTCAATTAGACGAGACCATTGTATGGTCGTATAATATAACCACTATCGTGGTTTGGCTTGTTGTATCTCACTACAGAGCAGTGTTATGATAAAAAAAACCATTACTTTTTACTCTGAAGTCGGATTAAGGTAAAAATAGATGAATTTGATAGATAATTTAAATAGATATCATTTAATGTGTTTGGGACTCAAAGGCCCATCAGAATCTAAAAGATCTGCTCATTTAAAGTTGATCTCTCCTTTAAGGATCAATCGTTAGGGAGGTTTTTTCTTGGTTAAGGACTAAGTGGTTCTTATGGCCTTGGTACATGGCCAAATCTCTTTTAATTTTTTCAAAACTTGATCATTTAAAATACATATAATTAAAGCATGGTTCTAGATTAGGCTTGACTTTTTGGGGCATTACAATTTTGGTTATAGTCCCTCTTTGAAGATTGTGTACCTCCACTCAAGCAATTTCCCTAAGTTGAGGGTGGCTACTACAAGTTAAATGGGAAGAAAAAATGGTTATGAAAAATATAGATTAGTCTTTAAAGAATTGTGGTGTGGCATGCTGAAAAAGAAAAGAAAAGGAAAAAGCGATAATAAAGAAAAAAATAATGAGCTGAAAAAGTAGAAACCATACCATAAGGATTGAGTCACTATTCCAAAAATATACCATACCCACACCCAATCGTATATTACAAAAGTCGAGTAAAGTCCTATAGTAATGCTAATCTAATTGTTTGAAGATAGAAGTATAGAAGATAAGGGCAAGTCTATGATATTGGACATGCATATTTTTAACTTCTTTATGAAAGAGAGCGGATTATTTGGGTCCATATTTTTGATTGAAGAAGTGTGAGTTTACGAGACTTCTTTATGGTAATAGCACTAGGGGTATCTTATTGATTGTTAGAACATTGTCATTTATATATGCATAATTATCTATCCATATCGTGATTTCATACATAGATACCTTTTATGTTATTTTGATAATATTTTGATAAGTGTGGAATGATAACAACTAATTTTATGTAGATTTGGAAGAGATAGGGATAGGATTTGTGAAAGAAAGTCTGAGTGCCATATGATTGTCATAGTTTTTCTAGGTTTATTTTGCTTATACGTTGTGTTATTATAGTTTTATTTTTCTTATTGAGGACAAGTAAACGTTCTAAGTTGAGGGTATTAATGTGTCGTGGTTTTATGAAACTTTTAAATCCTTAAACAAAGAATTATTGTATGATCTAAAATACCTTTTGATAGATTTGATGTGTGTTTGTGAGTTTGTATAGGAAAACAAGCCTTAGAAGTGAATGATGAAAAAGGGCTACAAATAACTAAGTGTTGACAGTTAGAGACAAGGATTACTCATAGGATCAAGCAACAAGTAGTACCCTGACTTGTTTTGGGAATATATGACTATGTCCTAAAGATTTAAAATCAATGGTAGACCACGACTGCTCCTGATGAGTTGTGAAGTTAGGTAACGGTTTTTTTTGTATTATTTTGAGTGATCATAAAGTATAGAAACTGAAAGATGTAAAGTTGTTCTAGGGAAAGTGAATGGACTGAACGAAGCATAAAGTTAACATACGAGTCCTCTTGAAAAATTTTGATGGAGCATAGGAAGAACTATCAGAAGGCTGAAAACTTTGAGTTATTCACCGTGGAAGGAGGCTATGAATTGTGATGAGAAGAGGTAGTAGGCAAAAATTGAAAAAGATACAAATCATGTCCACAAGAGTCACAATCCAATATACGACTTGGAGGGACAAATAACAAGTCAAACTAAGCTACAATAGCAAAGATAAAGAGGATTGCAGAATGATCTGTGGACACATACTGCGATTCGTAGACACTGCTGAGCCTGCGATCTAAGTAGGATAAATTTTGTTTTTATCTATAAATATCTTTACTAGATTTTCTTTCATTTCTATGCTTTATTAATGATTCAAATTTATAAACTTACAATATTGTTTTGTTCCTGGGTTTGAGAGATTATTCATATATTTTCAAGTGTCTGAATATCATTTACTCAATTATAGTAAATTAATAATTCTAAATTTGTCTATAACTTCTAATTGTGATTCTTCATGGGTAGCTAAATACTCAACTAGGATTGTAGGAACCATGATGAATACAAGGTTGGCCAAGTACTTAGAGATTCTTGAATAGTGTTTATGCATGTATTATTCATCTCTTTATATTGATTGATTTTAATGCGTGCACACGGTAGAACTCGCCTTATTCTTACTTATTAGACCAAAGCTATAGTGAATGGAAAAGGGCATTAACAACATAGATTTGAGGTTATCAACCCTCATCCAATAGCTTGACCTTATCCAAAAATAGCTAATTTGGGATCAAAGGTAAGGATTAGAAAAACAAACACCTGTAGACGAATCAAGTTTCATATTGATATTCATATATCTAGAGGAACAACCATTTAGGTAAACTTAACTTATCAATTTTCATGCTAAGCAGTAAGATAGATTGCTAGTATGACCCTCTTACTACATTATGAAATCATGATAAATGCAATCCTAGTTAATCCTTTGATTGATTACAAATAACGTTAGCTGATACATTATTACTTAGTTACTTAAAGTTTACAATTGTTACTGGTTACAAAATCTCCCCTTTAGAGAATAAATGACTAAAAACTAAAATTACCATATTGACTGAGGTCCTAACCATATTCCTTGTAATATCAACTCCAACCGTGGTTAAGTTCTATATTTGAACAACCATCGTTTTATACTTTGCTTTATAGGTTTCATTTTGACATTGTAAATACCTAACACATATTTTAATAGTATATGTGTAGGTTTTAAAAGATTATTACTAATTGATAGGGGATGAATATGTAATCCATTGACTGCACGTGAGATGCACGAGATGCACATATGCACGAAATGCACGTGCACATACAATATGTACATGTAATTCATGCATAAGCAAATTTTATTATATAAATTTAGAAGCTTGTATACATATTAATCTGTATACCCTGAATCATAATTGAAACTATTTGAAAAAAATTGTCAATATCTTGATTCACAGTAAAATTATTATTATTTTTTTTTCTTCTCAGTATTTCAAATTAATTATTTAGAGTATTTTGTTGGAAAATATGTTCCATGAACACATAAAAATATACAAAGAAGAATACAAAGATGAAGATTAATCGAAAATAGGATTGGAGGCTTGAAACACGCCCGAAATGCTTTCCTAAAAACTATATTTGCTCCCTCTCCTCAATGACATTGTGATGCGATTCTATGCAAATAGTTTTAGTAGATATGACAAGCCTTAGGATTTCTACACCAAGAAAATAGTGAAGATAATCCTATTGGAAAGCAATAAATCTAAAACTTGATCTTTTTGAAAGAAAATAACTCTTAGGGGAATGTTGTAAGAAAGTAATAATGTGAAAAGTTTCTCTAAACTTTCTATAAAGAAGATTTTTCAAAATCTCAAGAGGTAGGATATATATAGAAGGGGTGAAAATAAAATATTTAAAGGACACAACCATTCACCTAATATACACCTCTTCATCTAAAAGATACCTCTTTACTAAAAAGACATCTCTTTTCATAAAAGACAGCCTTTCACTAAAGGCATCTTTTCATAAAAAAGTTTTTAATTAATTTATTTTCAACAAAAATTCAACAATCCTCCACTTGTTTAAATATAAATTAGGACAGAAAGATCAAGTCATGTTAACACATAGAGTAATGTATCTTTTGATTTGAACATCACCTTAGCGCAACGCCACAAGAAAAAAATCAAAATTCCACGTAGCATAATAGATTTGAACGTGTTATTTCTTGTGATAACATCGGTGACACTACACTCATAAAAATTTCATTCCCACTTTCAAATAATCTTGATTAGCACTTTTATGGCAATGTTCTATCCAAGGTTCATGAACATTTATGAGAGCAACTCCAACTCCCAATCGAAGAGGCACCATTCTATGTTCATATAGGTGAAGTTATTCCAGTGTCTTTGTCATATTTGTGACACTTGTTCCATGAACTAAACCTCATTAAGAGTATTAGAACTCAACCCTCCAAACTATGACAATTAGTACTAGTATAACTCTTACTTAAGTACTAAAACATCCACGTATCAAGAACTTGTTGTTACCCTTCGAACCCATAACTATCTATTTCATAGTGCTAGGTAGGGTTGCCATTATTGGTGGACTTAATTAAGGAGTTTTTATATAATCATACTTGAAGAGATATTCAAAAACTTCCTTTTAATAAATTTAGTAAATATTAGTCAAATTCATTTGACTCCACAAATGTGATAGAAGTTATAATTCCATTGTGAATTTACTTTCTCACATAATCATGTCAATAACTTATATTTTTGACTTCCAATTATATACTCTCTATATGCTTGAAATATAATGGCTTGATATCACAAATTGAGTTCATATTTTTCAAAATCAATGGATTCTCTTAATAATCCCTCAACCACTCAACTCCTTTAATTTTCTTGCTTCTATTTATGCAAGATTTTATTGATTTCGAGAAATTGTACCTCCTCACAAGGTAAGTATCTATCATATAGTAATTTTATTTTTCTCACATTTTTGACACCACCTTGCATCGATTTTTTTAAAACTTTAGTTCTCTAAAGAAAATCAAAACTCAACTACTAGCTCTTTCAATAGCATTTGTTTATAGCCACGGTTCTTTCATCATAATGGGATGACTCGATCTAGGATCAAATAGGATATTGATTTCTTTATGTTTAAGTGACTCAATTTATTTAGCACTTTCTCACTGTAATGAGATTAAATCAACACATTACCCCCCCACCCCCACCCCCACTATTTTGTGTAATCTTGATACACGTAGTACCAAATTCTTAGAGATCCTTCATTATAATGTGAAAATAAAATCCTCTCTTTTCAATTATGACTTTTGTATCATATTTCGTCGATCAACATATCGACAAGCTATCACACAATATGACAATATTCATTAAGAACTCTAAAGTGAAGGCATATTGACTATCTCAAATAGTTTATTCTCTTCAAATATATATTAAATGATACTAAGTCTAATACTAGCTTCTATTCACATGCGAAACACCCCCACACTTCAAATATATCAAGTATCTTTTCATATTGTCTAGAGAGAATTGAATTCACTAGCTAACTCGTGTTCTCTAAATCTCCTCACTTAAGATAATTTTCAAGTATACACATGTACTTAAAAGTAAAGTAATTTTTCTTATCATCCTACAACATGAAAATAAATTTCACATATGATCTTTATGCAAGAATAATGATCCATAATAATTACACAAGAAAATATTATTTTTAATTATCATGCACTTGAAGATCATCATACAAATATCATATACACTACCATTTATGAAAATAAATTCACAAAATCGCAAAGGGTAAAACTTTATAAATAATTAATATGTAAAGTTAGAAAAGTAGAACTCAAATTTTATCACTTTCTCCGTGCTCCCTACTTTGATGTTGTCTCCAGGTATTGTTGAGACTTCTTCTAGTCTCGTAGACAATATTACCATTATTTCCTGGCAAATTTGATGTTAAACATTTTGCACAAGTTGAAGCCACACAATTTATGCAATTTAAAATTGCATTTCTTCTCAAACACACATTGTGAACAAACTACTAGAAATAAAAAAAAATTAATGTTGAACCATCTTATGGTTCATCTCCCTCCCTGTAATGGCATATCCTATACAATTTTATTTTTAACATTTAATTTCGTCAATACCCATCATATTAGCAAATCTTTATTTTTTCTTGAAAACAATCCATCTCAACATGGTCTCATACGTTGTAGTCATTATCTTATGCAATAAGCCATTTGGAGAAAATTCCTAAATTTCAATCTTGCTGATTGTGCCATATGCATTTCAAAAAATATTTCCTCAATTTGCCAGTATCCTTCTGGATATGGTGCTTTTGGATTGTTTAATGGATTTGCATAACCTCTTAACATGATCCACTGAACAAATCAATTAAATCATTGTAAAGTAAAGATAAAACTCAACAGAGATTTAATTTTCTATTTCAAAAATAGAACACCAATTAACCTCAACTGAAATGGTGGGATACTCAAACCAAAATAAACCACCATAACTCTTTCATATCTTTAAAACACTATTGACTGCCGTCACATATTAATTCCTTAATCTCTTTATATTTATTGTTGGTATGTTCTTGCAACAATTTGGGTGTGCATTGACTAGTACATGAAAAGTTGCTTTAAAAAATCAAAAAACTTCTCGATATATTTTTCTTGATGATCTTGTTCGACAATAATTGCGGAAAGGCACAATTTCACCATAGAAAAATCAGTAGAACTCTTTTACACCGTAGTCCCTGCATGTGTTTGCCTTTGAACCAAGCAATCTCTCTATAGGTCTTTATGCTATTAAATTATAATCTGACTTTCGTCAAACTACCACTAAAAGTGCAGTCTTTCCTTCTCTTTACCAACAAATAGTAAATTTGAATATTGTAGAATCTTCTCCGTAGTGAAATATCATTTGTAGATTGTTGAAAAATATGTTCCTTGAACACATAAAAATATAAGAAGAAGAATACAAAGATGAAAATTAATCAAAAACAGGATTAGAGGCTTGAAACATGCCTGAAATATTTTCCTAAAAACTATATTTTCTCCTTCTCCTCAATGAAATTGCTATGGGATTCTATGAAAATAGTTGTAGTAGATATGATAAGCCTTTGAATTTTTGCACCAAGAAAATAGTGAAGATAATCCTATTGGAAAGAAACAAATCTAAAACTTGATCTTTTAGAAAGAAAATAACTCTTAGGGGAATGTTGTAAGAAAGTAATAATTTAAAAAGTTTCTCTGAACTTTTTGTAAAGAAGATTTTTCGAAATCTCAAGAGGTAGGATATATATAGAAGTGGTAAAAATCAACTATTGAAAGGACACAACCATTCATCTAATAGACACCTCTTCATCTAAAAGATACATCTTCACTAAAAAGACATCTCTTTTCATAAAAGACACAACCTTTCACTAAAGACATCTTTTCATAAAAAAGTTTTTAATTAATTTATTTTAAATAAAAATCCAACATATTTTCCTCCAAAAATCAACATATAATTTTTGGTAAGTTGATGCCTACAAGTATTAAAATAGTTGAGTAGAAGAATGATGACTCAAGATCTGTTAAATCATGAATGTCTTGGTTAGTTATTAAAATAAGTAATTATATAAATAAATAAAATATAATAATTGACTTTTATTGTTATAATTGAATAAGTAATTAAAATGAAAAATAGCATGGTAGACCCTTGTACTTGGTTTGTTTTGTAATATGGATACTTATACTTACACATTTGTCATCTAGATCCTTAAACTCAATAAAAATAAATTTTTTGAACCCTTTTTTGCATATGTGGCATTAGCTTGATGATTGGGCAAAGATCATGTAAAACACACCCTTTTTCAGTGACTGAGGCCAATATTTTTGCCTTTAAAATATTTTTTTGAAATAATTATATTTTTTAAAAAATACCTCTCTCCCCCATCCCACCCTGCCAGCCCCACTCCCCTGCTACCCCCACTATATCTCCAGCACCCTTCCCATCCCTCTACCCCCAAACCTCCCCCTCCGCTATCGAAAAATCATATAAATTTCGGCGATGAGAATTTTTTTAGAAAAATTGGGCTAACTCAATGTCATCAATAGCTGGACAAGAGGAGAATGCTACTATGTCAAAAACCTTAATTATTAATGCTTCAAACGGTTTCAATTCAAAAAATTTGGTTCTAGCCCCAATTTTTTTATTTCAAATAAAAATGATGATTTGTGGGATTCAAATAAAATTTGTCAATCTGGTTTGATGAAATCAACTACTAAAATGTAGAAAAATCAAAAGCCCCATCAGAAATAACTTCAAACTTATCCAATTGGGATTTTTTTAATCCAGTGATGGTGAATTTGACCAATGAAGTTGTTATGGTGAACATAAATCAATTGGGGCAATTGAATTCAATTGGAAATGATATGGGAAATCTCAATTTCACAAAAGCCCTATCAAATTATCACAAGTCTGATTTCAGTTTAAAGAGAGAGTGGAGAGATGGAGAAGAGAGAAGATGGAGAAGAAAGAGTTTCACCTTATTTTAATTTTTTTTAATTTTCAATTTAAATTTTTAATTTTTTAATATTTAATTTCTTATGTGGCATTTTAAAAATGATGTGAATTTAATAAAATGATGTGAAAGGTGACATGGAAGGTGACGTGGGGCGAGTGTGTTACACTCACCAAAAAAAGTGTTTAAAATGTTGCTTTTTAGTGGGTTTAAGGGTCCAGATGACAAACATGTAAGTAAGAGTATCCATATTACAAAACAGACATAGTACAAGGGTCCATCGAGCCATTTTACTTATTAAAAATTGTACACGAGAATATCATTTACAATATCAAAACTAACAAAATCATGTACCAATCTATAATAAGTTTTACTACATAGGCAAAATTCTGAAATATCATACTTAACACCTTAATTATGAGATTTATAGTAACACTCTCTTAATTACATAATATAGCAACTTGTATTTTATATTTTTTCAAACTATTGTTATTTAAATACAAATACAACTGATATTTACTGCCCATAATTAACTAATTTAAATATGGTAAAATTACCTTAAATTAACTGTGCAGATTGCATTCCCATTAAAACCTCATAAATCACGTAATTTTTGTTATTTCCTAACAGCACTGTTCAAATTCAAAAATTAGTTTCAGAAACGTGTTCCTGCAAAAAAAATTAGCGAATTCAAAATAAGTTGAATCTTCAATTTCTTCTAATGCAACAATCAAATTCAAGTATATTTTTTGTTGTTCAATTTCTTCTGATCAGTAGAATTCAACGATCAGTTTGAACAATCAGTTTCTTTTAATTTAGCGATCAACATTACCTTCTTCTGGATAATTTTTCTGAATTCAACTATCGGTTGGAAATTCGTCCTTAACTGTTGTTTTAGGTATTTAATAGCATTTTTTATTATCAATTTTTTTTTGAATTATTTTTGTTATTTAGTTCAATTTTTCTATTAATCTATTTGTGCTGCTTTGTTGAAATTTTTCACTTCGTCATAAAATTTTTTATGAATATTTTCTTAATAAATTTCGAGTTAAAATTAATGCAATAGTAATTTGAACTGATAGAACAACAACTGATCGAATTCAGTTTTTCAAGCTGATCAAATTCTATTTTTTGTAGTTTTTCTTGTCGAAATTTGAGTGTATATCCGTATATATGAAAAGATCTTTTATATATGTTTTAGTTGTGTTCGATTCCGAAAGTTTTGGATTTGATTGTATTTAATATTGAACAAATACTTTGTCATTGTATTTAGCCTAAAATTTTTTACTTTATTTGTAATTTAAATGTAACAAATGTTGTGTAAATGTATTTTTTTATTGTTGTTGTTGGCTGATTTGAACTAATAGAACAAAACACTAAAAGAATTCAGTTTTTTTGGGGTAGTGAAATCCTATTTTTTTAAGTTTTGCTTGTCGAATTTTGAGAGTATATCTGTATATCTGAAAAGTTATGTTATAGATGTTTTGGTTGTG
The DNA here is from genome assembly GCA_030864225.1 of Capsicum baccatum var. pendulum. NCBI lineage: Eukaryota > Viridiplantae > Streptophyta > Magnoliopsida > Solanales > Solanaceae > Capsicum > Capsicum baccatum. Next base: position 139,648,449 of record CM061550.1, read on the forward strand.
TTCGAATTTGATGGTTTTTGATTGGATTGTATTTAATGTTGAACAGATAATTTAAAATTTTGTTTTGGGAGGAAAATTTTGTTGTGTTTGTATTTTAAGTTTAACAAATGTTGTGTAAATGTATTTTCAATTGTAGTTGTTGGATGTGTAAGTTAGTTTACATTTATAACTAAAAAATTATGTTTTTATTTTTTTTAAAAAAGTGTATGTTGTAACAATTGACATCTTACAATTATGTATATTTGTGTATTTTGGGTGAAATTAGTTAGAAATGGGAAGCATACCAGTTCTTGTGAAGAAATCTGAAAGGTGGACGTATGGAAAAAACTATGAAGAGTACGTCACTGATGCTATATTTTTGAGCACGCCAACATCACTCCATGAGCTTCACGGTGTTTTGGCATCTCACTTAAATGTAGATTTGACCAGCAAATGTATTCTAGCTGAATAACAAATCATTGGTAATGCAAGGAAAATAAAAATACCTAATGATATGGGTTTAAAGGTGTTTATTTTGCAGGAAAAAAATATACAAGACATGAATTGTCTTCTTTTATATATAAGCATTTTGGAGAAAGTTGTTGGGAGCAGCATTGTAAGTTTATCTGTCTGAGTTGTTGAAAGAAGAGGCATCTGGAATAATTTGCAAATAGTGTTAAATATATCTAGTGAAGGAGCTTTGGTGGTTTCTGAAAATACAATAGCATTAGATGCATTTGAGATGGATATGGTTCAGGTGATTATCTCAGACCCATATCACAAGCATATTGAGGAAGACTAGGTTTACATGACGAAAAAAATTTTAAAGTCAGTTATGAAGGATTATACAATTAGGGAGAAATTTCAAACGCGAAGTGAAAGGTCAAGTAAGAAATGGTACGTACATTCTATATTAATTTGTTCATGTTTAAAATGAGTTTGGATATGAATTTTGAGTGTATTGAAGTTTGTTGGATGCAGTTACACATTGCTTTGCAAATTAGTGAACTGTAATTTTTTATGTCGTGTATCCGGTATGAGAGATTCTAGAATGTTTAGAATAAGAGAATTCATAGCTCAACATACTTGTCCAGTCAAGGACAAGGTCTATCCAAAGGTGCATGCTACTAGTATGTTGATAGGTGGTAGGCTTAAACAAAAATTCAAAAACTACAAATGCAAATACAGTGCGACCAGAATAAAAAATGACATGAAGAAAGAGTTCGGTATGGATTTGACATACACTTTATATTGGAGAGCCATGGAAAATGTGTTATAAAAGTTTAGGGGTAAACCATCATCATCTTACGATAAATTACCATCCTACTTATATGTTTTGAACAATACCTGTCCTGAGTCACATATAAGAATGAAGAAGACAAATGAGAATGACTTCTTGTATGTATTTATAGCTATCCGTGCATTCATTAAAGGATTCGATCATTGTAGACCTATCATAGTTGTTGATGGTAGTCATCTGAAAGGAATGTATACTGGGACATTTGTAACTGCAAGTACGATGGATGGAGAAAGTTAGTATCATTTTATATTTACATTGTAGACCTGCTCGTATGTTTATATGTATTTCTACATATCTTGAAAATACAAATCTCTATCAGATATCTATATATCTATTTAAAATACATATATTTTTAAAGTTTCATGAATGAAACATATATAATTGATAATGTATGTTCGTAATGTACATTTATATTTTAGCATATGTAATTGAAACTATTTTATGGTAAAATATACATTTTTTGGATTTGTAAGTTTAATAAATAAATATGCAGTCACTATATGTATTTATATCTGACTGTACAAAATGTGTTTATAAATGCAGGTCATATATTTCCTTTGGCATATGGTGTGCTTGATTCTTAAAATGATGTATCTTGGACTTAGTTCTTTGAGAATCTAAAAGAAGCGTATGAGAAAAGACAAAATATGTGTGTTGTATCTGACCAGAATCCAAGCATTATAAAGGCTGTTGGTGATACGTACAAAGATGTTCCACATTATGCATGTATGTGGCATCTATGGAGAACGTGAAAAAACTTTATAGGAAGTCACACAATACATTATCCGAGATCTTTTATACAATGGCCAAAGCATATTCAAAGTCTGAATTCCACATGTTAATGGAAAAAGTTGAGGAAGTTGATATTAGGGTGAAGAAATATTTGAAATTGAATGGTTACGACAAGTGGACTAGGTCTTATGCAACAGTTCACCAAGGATGGACTTTGACTTCAAACATTGATGAGTCAATAAATGAAGTACTTGTATCAGCTAGAGAACTGCCAATTTATGATTATCTTGAAGAAGTTCGATTTCTTTTTGAAAAATAGAATTATGAAAATAGGCAGGAGGCTTCATATACATTCACAAATCTCATCAAAAAATTTAATAACATACTCAAAGAGAAAGAGACTTTGTGTACTCGTATGACGGTATGATCTTTTAGATTTGTGGTATTTATACTTATGAGACATAAGTAAAAGAATTACTTGCATTCAATTCTAAATTAATGAAAACATATGCAACATAAAATAAATAAACATTAAAATAAGAGTACATAGAGGACTTTTTTGACCTCCTGTCTCTAGGATGTAGAGTGAAGAAGGGAGACAAGAGGGCAATATTCAAGCTGACGTTTTCTAAGCACGAATTACATTTGTGTTTGACGGAAAGCATAAAGCTTATGTATACTGCATATGTATTTTTGTATTGAAAAATCTTAACACTGCATATGTATTTTGAAGCTCAATAAATATGATGTATTCTGTATACATATTTTTATTGTAAAATCTGAACACTGCACATGCATTAATATCTATAACTAAATAAAAAACGTCTGCATTAACAAATAAAAATATTTTTGAAATTTGTTCGTATTAAATACATATGTAAATGTATATTTGTGTAGCAAAAATACATATGTAGTTAGCCAAATATGTATATTTGTATTTTTCTTGTGTGGTTACATTATATCAAAAAATACAGTTTGCATCTTTTTATAGAAGTTCATTTACATATTTCTTTTTGATCATTTTGATATCAGGTTGTACCAGTCACAAAATATGTGTACACGGTGCACGACAAACAAAAGTGTTTCATTATTTTCCTCAAGAAAAAAATGTACTCATGTAATGCATTTAAACTCGATGAGATACCATGTGCACATGCTTGTGTGGTGTTGGACAATAAGAATTTTTAGAAGGAGTCATATTGTTGTGATTTGTATAAGACAAAAACTATGTTGAAGACATATAATGTTCCAATCATTCCTTTACCATATCAAGATAACTGGATAATTCCAGTTAGCATACTTGGTGAAATAGTACTGCCTCCGAAGTACAAACGCCCTCTTGAAAGACCTGCATAGAAGGATCATGGAAAAATGAGCCGAGATATGTTTGGAAAGAAGAACATCAACTCATGCAATGGTTGTGGGGATAAGGGTCACAATAGGCATTCTTGTATGAAATATCGTAAATGATATATTTGTTTTTTCGTATTATTTCTTAAAATTTTCTTCTTCATTTTTTATAATGATGAACTCATTTTTCTGGGTTAAGACATTTATGCATCATTTGATATCTGAACATTTCAAATCTGAATACTGCTTATGTATATAGTGCAAAATCTGAACACTGCATATGTAAGATACATCTCATATGTATTTTTAACACTGTATACGTATTTTTAGTACAAATATAGTAACTTTGATTAACCTAATATGTGGTTAGGTCATAAATGAACAAAGATTAAAATACATATGATATATACTTCATATGTATTTTTAATACAAAGTCTAAACATTGCATATGTATTTTTTAGCTAAATTTCACCATAACAAATAAAATATGAACACTGAAATATAAGACTGAGTAAAAAATTAATGAAACATATACAACGTAAAATACTAAAATGAATAACTTGCATTCAGTTTTAAATTATTAAGTTTGATTCACCATATGTGTATTTTGAAAGTAATGATCAAAGCTTAAATACATATGATGTATATTTCATTTGTATTTTTAATTGAAAAATCGGAACAACTCATATTTATTTTGATAGTAAATGAGCAAGGATTAAATACATTGACATATATTTCATATGAATTACTTCTTTTAATATTTGTATTTTAAAGGTAAATAAATGAACATTAAAATACATATCATGTATGCTGCGTATGTATTTTTGTATTGCAAAATCTTAATACTGCATATGTAATTTTAAGCTAAATCTCACAGCAAAAAATAAAACTGCATAAAATACTAAAATGAATTTCTTTAATTCAATTCAAAATTTGAAAGTTTGATTTACCTCATATGTATTTTTAAAGTAAATGAACACAAATTACAATACATATGATGGTAACTGGATATGTATTTTTATGGCAAAATATCAATACTGCATATGTATTTTGGAGGTAAATCTCACTGCAGCAAATAAAATTGAACACTAGAATAAAACACATAGTACAAAATTATTGAAAATATATTCAACTTAAACGAGTAAAATGAATTAGTTTCATTCAGTTCAAAATAAGTATATCTAAAACACTTCAAAACATAAAATAAGTTTGTACAATTAGAACCAACATCCATACACCAGTTTGTCACCTATTCAATGCAATTAATTAATCAACCATCATACTTCTAAAACTTCAGTGACATGAGTTATTCTGCTTTTCCTAACAAGCTTCAAAGGTTCTTTGACGTCACTATGAACATTTGATTCTTGTTTTCTTTTACCATAGTCCCACAATAGTACAACATATCTTGTACGAAGTGCGTTGGGGTTGAAATTAATCAAAGGAACTCTTTGACTATAAGAAAGGCACTCTACGTATGTAACCATATACAGACCACAGTTCCTACAAAAAAATTAATTAATAAGTAAAATATATTTTGTACAAACTTATAATTTTGGAATATGTATATTAAAATACTCACAATCTTCCACTTGGTTGTTGAGGCAAATCATCTTCAAATAACACATCAAAAAAATCTGAGGAGTCTTTATCTTTGTATCTTGGATGGTTTTGAAGATCAATACCTTTCTTTTCGTAGAAATTATAAGTTTGGAGACACAAAGCAAAATCTTAGCTAATTTCTCGATCTCAGCACAAACAGCCGCATAATGACCACAAAATTCATATGAATCATATAAGAATATGCACCTCTCTGAGAAAGATAAAACTACAAGAACCCAATAATGTTTGTCTTTTCTATTGAAAGGAATAAAAATGTTGCCCACTGTATGTCATGGCACTACAATATTCATATAAAACACATCAATGTATTTGTTAAGATGGTCCTTCATCCACAGAGTATACTTTCATCATAGACCTAATTATGTTCATGAAGTTGCAATCGACTGTGATATATTTGTGAGAGTTGTTGGGCTCATACTTCGACTTCTTTCACAAATAGTAAAAGCAAAAATCAATTTACTACAATAATTAATACCACAAATTTTAGAACATTCAAATAAATTTTGTATTAAATTAGCATGTGTATGTAAAATAAAATACATATGCATTTTTTAGTTTAGAGTGTAAGATATATGTATGTATAAATTCATTTGTAAACTACTTATATATAAAAAGTGTAAGAAAAAAGTATAAGCAGCATGATGTCATTTAATAGAACACATCATATATATATATTGATAAATTATATATGTATTTTTAACACGACATATGTAAATAAATAAAAACATAGTAAAAATACATATGTACCACCATATGTATTTACAGGTAAGATTATATGTATTTTAAGTAGTGTAGTAACTCCAAAGGAAAAATTATTAAAATAATATACTAACCGAGTGTATTCACGACTGATCAGCGAACCCCATAGTGTAAAGCCAATTTTTATCTTCAACAGTTTTAACTTCGAAATGCATCATTGAAATAGCTATATTTGCTCCTCTTGTAATAATCCACTTTTCCTGTCCTTTTTATTTATGAAGTACATGGTAAATCATGAAAGCATAATAAAAATCAAAAAATTAATTTTAGACATTTCAATAGAAATACCTTTTAGCATAACCTTTAAGAAGGTGGACAGAAATTCAGTCCTTGAACTTGTCGACAATGTCCGCTATCCCATCAGTTGGGTGAGAAACAAATGGATGTTTCTGAGAGAATATACATATTTGACCAGCTGAGCTCCCTATATAATTACAGAATACAAAAATCTAAATTATGAAAACGTATTTGCAAAACATATTATATTAAAAAATATATATAACTTAGTGTACTTACCACCTGCTGACCCAAACTTAATTGTGTATGGTGACTCTTTGTATTTGGATGGTCTCCTAATTGTTATATTTTATTTGGGAGTTTGATTTTCAAGTTTTACGAAGGGATGAACGATAATGTTTTTTCTCCGATAGACATTCAGATTATGTAGGAACTCATCAGGAATAGTGTTTTGTGAATCAGGCCAAACTGGTTCATCACTTGGTGCATCAGTATTTAGTACATGAGTTTTAGGAGGTGTCCTAATTTGGTCCTCTATACGGAATTGACCTTCTCCATGCACCGGTGTATTTGTTCTTAATTCAACACTCTTTTTGTTGGTCTGGCAAAAAATGAAAAAGGATTAGTTTGATCTATCCAATATAACTTACATAAGCTAAAAATTATATTCATTATACATACTCGACCGTGATCTTCAACAACAATCTCGGAATATTTACCTTTAAATTCTCATCAGGAGTTTTTCTTCACAGTTTATCTATAGATGTAGGATGATGCTTTTCTTTAATAGGCATTTAGACTCAATAACAGCTCATTGAGGATTGTAAATTGTTAATCAAACAAAAATGTTTCATCCATTTTTTTTATCCCAAATTTAAAAAAAGAAAAGAAAAAAGTTAATTGTCTTGTGCACTATTACATCCCATAAAATAAAAGAAATATTCATTATACAAACTCGATAATCTTCTTGAACAACCTTCTCAGATTTTATATAATCCAAATTTATACTTTGGAGAGCTCATCAGGGATTAAAGATTGAGAATCAGTTTCATCATTTGTTTATTTGAATGCAAATCAGTGCACCCCTTGCAAACAAATTAAAAAAGTTAAAAAAAATTAAACACACATCCTGTCGTATATGTTTATATAAATATATATAAAAGAACAAATGAATGCAAGGTAAAAAAATTACATATGTGTAACAAAAAAATTAAATATATTTAAGTTAATTACATTGTACCATCCAACTTCTCACCCAAATTCTTAACAACACTGGGACTAAAGCATTGTGCTGATGTTTCGGCATCAGCATAATCCATATGTTAGAGATCAGGATCTTTATCTTTAATTTTTTGCCACAAATACAAATACAATTTCAGTAAACTTTTATTACTTGACTTCACTGTATGTGTATATATTTCTTTTCAAACTGAATATGTATAACTAATCCACTGAAAAAAATACATATTGCTATAACAACATTTTCAAAATACATATTTATATACAAAACGAAAAACACACAATTTTATAGAGTATGAATTTCTCAATCAACCTAAAAATACATATTGTTATAACAGAAGTCTCAAAAATACATATGTACACTTCATGATTTTTTTCAAATGAATTTTTAACCAAAACTGCATATACTCATATATATAGAGTAACATAAAAAACAAAACAAACATAATGAAATTACATTTAAAAGTTCTTGTAAATACATATAGGTAAGTTAAATATTTACCTTTGTACCGTCAAACATCTTATTCGATTTTTGAACAACATCAGGACTGAAGTTTTGTCCATATTTTTCTAAACCATAATCATCAACATTTTGCTGTTCAGGTTCTATATGCACAATGTTCCTACAAAATACATATGCAAGGACATTGAACAATTATTAACCAATATTCACATTTTTATACTGTATGTGTATAAGCTAATCCATGAAGAATACATTAGTAAATCAGATAAATTTTTTAAATCAAATTTGAAAATTAAATATTTTACCTTTATGTTTGTACCATCAAAAATCTTTTCCGAATTCTGAAGAACATTAGGACTATAGTGTTGTCCAGATGTCTCTAAAGCACTATCATCAATATTTGGTTGTTCGAATTCTTTATCTGCAAACCGTTTCTATAAAATATATGTACAATTATAACACAATATTTGCATATGTATGTTGTATTTGTATAAGTCAATCCAGTGAGAATATATATGCAAATCAGATAAATTTTTTCAAGCATATTTTAGTAGTAAGAAATTTACCTTCCTTTGTTCAATTGCTTTCAGAATCCTATTGAACTTTGTTTTCACTAGTCTACGAATTTCTTTCAACTCTCAACAAACCTGTTTTCATACAAAATCAATAAATAAATTTTTTGAATGTACACACGCATTTCACCAAAACTTACCTAATTGCGGAATTCATTAAAATATTTCTTTTAAGTAATGACTTCTTTTTCTACATGACCCTTCTGCTTTGACTATACCAGAGGAAAAATAACTCTAGCTGTTTGTTTCACATTCTTCATTTTTGAATTAGTTTCCTGTCGTGTTTGCATTGGCTTAAATACTAGTGTTTTCACTCTTGAAACCTGTGCAGAACGAGGAGCTGGTGTCCTCTTTTGGGTATGCTTGTCAACAATATTGTCTGACTATTTCCTCACCGATTTCTTCACTGTTGGGTTTGATGAATCAACCTTTTATTTCTTTAAAGAACTTTCATTAATTTGTTTTGGGGTGGATTCTGGAAGTCATCATCCGAATCAACTTAATGTTAATTTTCAAGTCCATCCTTTTTCGGTATTTCAAACTTTGTCATTTCCCTTTGAGTTGGCTGAATGCTATTAAATACAACGTAGGAATAAAGATAAAATATGTTAAATTATCTGTTAATCAATCGTAAATCAAATATGTATATTTAGACTATAAAATACATATTAATACATATTTATTTATTAACAACGAGCCTTGCCATCGTTATTAAACATAACTTCCATCAAAAACTCAAAACGTGGTTGGAGTGTATTTGTCTTCCAATTTAATAATCAGGGAATTTGATTATCAACCTTGCATGCAATCTTTCGCGGAACATTTGAACAATACTCGTAAAGCCACACTTCAATAGTCAATGACATTTACTGTATCCAATAAAATTTTTCACCTGCTTTTAATCCATTGTTCAAACTTCTTGCTGCATCCTCAAATGGCAAAGTCCCCCACGAATTTTTTTTATATCTACCACTATCTACCAAATCACAATGAAGACGGGATATAACCTCAGTATCAACATTAGATAATACAAAATAATGTAAGAAATATAAAATTGCAAACTTCTCAGCATCCTCAACATTGTTGTCAACCCAAATTTTGTAACTGAATACTAGAAATAATTATCTTTTCTGTATAAATTCTGCACCATTAATATATTTTTTCACAATCCTGTTTGGTACATCCTCGTGAAAAATGAAGTCGTACCTATTAGCGACACAATTCAAGCCAATCATGATGGAAAATTTTCTAGGAGTAATATGAAGGAAAGTATTGTTAGTCCGAATGACTATAGCAGAAGAAGAACTATCCTTTATCTCAAGCAACAGAACACATCTGCACAACTGTGCTTGAATTACACAGTGATTTTTCTTTATGAAATAACCAAAAATATTATTGTCGAAAAAATATTTGTACTGTTTGTTGTTTAATATAGCCCGTAAGCTTTCATCTATATCATTGTCGCTGTACGAGCACATATGTGGTGCAAATCTTGAAAGTTTTCTTACAACGAATAATTCATCACGCAGCACCATACAAAGTAAAACTACAACTTGTTAAACTGTAAAATAGTTCAAAAACAATCAACTATGTATTTAACCAAAAAACTACATATAACATTCATATGTATTTTGAGCAGAACAAAAATATAAAATCATCACTAAAGCAAAATGCATATGCTATTTTATATGTATGTATAAAAATATAAATGATGCCCTAAACCTTAAAATGTGTATTGAACCTAACAAAAATACAAAAGAAATTGCAAATGTACTTCTCAACTTAAAGTAATTGTATATTTCAACATTCCAAAATACTGAAAATACATATCAAATATACTAAAAATACATATAGCAAAATAACTCTTCATGAGTAGTTCATATATGAATATATTTTCCATACAAACTTAGCAATTTCATCTAATATACAAAATACAAATAAATATGACATCTCCCAAAATTTACAAAAAAAATACATGTTATACTATAAAAAACAACAAAACACAACCAACACATCAAAAAATACATATAACATGCATATGCATTTTGAATAGAACAAACCAGCTCACTGCAATTCCGAAATACATATCAGGAGAACATAAAATACATATTAAAACTATACCTTATTAAACTTAAAAAACAACAAAACACAACAAACACATCAAAATACATATAACATACATACGTATTTTGAACAGAACAATTACATATAGCCAAATAACTCTTCATGAGTAATTCTTATAACAATATATTTTCCATACGAATATACAAATAAACATGGCAACTTTTCAAAAATTTACAAAAAAAATAAATGTTAATAAAATATATCTATTTAACATATCATCTTCACATATCAGCTTGCTGCAATCCCCCAAATAAATATCAACAGAATATAAAATACATATTAACCCACTGAAAAAATACATATTACTCCCAGCTTGGATAAAAGCATTACTAAAATCAATAAATACACAACAGTAAGTACAAAATACATTTACAACGAAAAAAATATTCCTTCCTCCATGTCTTATTCAGATTCATTAGAAGAAGAGTTTTGAACATCGTCATCAACCTTACTAAACTCTTCAATTTCTTTGGCTTTCCTTTTCTTTCATATATTTTTATTTTTAATTTGTTCTTTTGATGACAGAGTTTTCTTCAACCGCCTTTTTTTTGACAATATCATCCATCTTCATGGGGTCGTTACAAATTTGTTCCTTCGTACTTTCAAATTTCTTCAACTGTATGGGATTAGAAACAACATTAACTACATCGTCTTGAGTTAATCCAAGACTAAAATATAGTGCATAATCACACACAAAATTAATAGGTGGTATACCACTATTTGTTCGTGATTTTAGTGTATGTTTAGCCATTAGAGCATAAAAACCTTAAAATCATTTTCGCTAATGGATTACAATACCAAAATAAAAATAAAAAAACTGATAACATGCGATGAAGAATTTAATTAGTTACCTGAAATAGAGGAACACAATCCTTATCAGACCGCGTTAAAAACTGTGCTAAAGAAAAAACAATTGGAAGAGAAATTGAAAGCGGGAACTGTGTTAGTGGTGTAAAAAAAAGAAAAATAAATTTTAAAATAAAGGAAAGAGAAGAAGAAAAGCATGGATATATGAGCTTATACACGGTAACTTGCACTAGGCAGTAAAGTAGAGGAGTTATGTTAAAATAATGCTATTTTTGGTACACTATGTGATTTTACATAAGTGTTGCTATTTTTTGTAATTTAACACTTAGGTAAGCTACTCCATGTAGTTTTTTCTTTTAATTTTACATGTGCAATACATGTATAATGTATAAGAAAGATAGAAGTTTCATCTATGTTATCTGTACATATTCTATGATATTTTCATAAAATATGCTTGGTGCAAGGACTTCAACAGCAATAGCATAGTTGTATACGATCTTAGAAATCTAATCCATACTTGAATATTTAAGTGGTGTTCCTGCAAAATATATTACATATTATATTTCAATAATATTAGTGATAGTATCAGGGAACAAAGGATAATACATATTATTTTTCAATAATATTAAAAATAGTATCATAAAAAGCTAAACTTAATTGGTATAAAAGATACCTACCTTTGAATCTTCTTGCCAATTGCCCCTAGGAGGGATGAGACCTACTTGAAACACTATTGTTGCTATAAGTGAAGCAACAAATTCGGAACCAAAATATGTCATGAAATTAAAAAAAGTATCAAAATATGTCATGTTTTTAAAGTGGTACCATAATATGCTTAACTCTCTTAAAAAGAGAGTTATATACATTATTTTTAATGGAAATGAACAAACGAAGTTAAGTTTCAAAAAACGTATATAACTCACTTAATAAGTGAGTTATGCATTTTTTTTAACATAACTCTCTATAGAGAAGTTACATAACTCTATTAAAAAGAGAGTTATGCATTGTTTTTACATAACTCATTTTTGTAATAGAAGTCACACAACTCTTTTAAAAAGAGAGTTAAATATTTTTTTCTACAAATCTCACTATGTGAGTTATGCATTTTCTCTATATGACTTACTCAAAAAGTGAGTTATATAATAAAAGTTACATAATTTGCTTTTTTCCTCTACGTAAATATAATAGAAATTATAAAACTCACTTTATAAAAATTTACATGTTATGTGAATAATTAATTTATCTTTTAAAGTTTTATTTTTTTTAGAAAGAAGGCTAACTATTACGAAATGGAGAAAGCAAAACTCACTGATTATGTGAGTTATTCAAATAAAAAATAAGTTAAAAAAATGAGTTATCCATTCAGTATAGCTCTTAAAATATGTGTGATAAGTGAATAACTTTATTAGTGATATGAAATATGAATATGGGGCGAAAAATATATGAGTTGTGCAAAAAGTTGACATGTTCATCAAAAACGTTTGTCAGTCATAAAAGTACCATTAGAAAAAAGGTAAAATTCACAAAAAATGTGTTATCCTTGCCATTTCTATAAAACTCACATTTTTTAAAATGAGTTATCCTTGTCGCGCCAGGGGTCCTATTTAGGAAAATTTCATTGAAATTAAAAGATGCGTCTAGGGTTAAAAGGGTCAATTTTTCACCCTTATTTAAGCCCTTTAACACAAGATTAAGCTTTTGGAACCCAAAATATACTAGTTTCTCTCAATTTTCTCTCTATAACAAACTAGGGTTGCAATTGAGGATTCAATTTCAAGAAAGTCTCTCCGTCAATCTTCGCTAAATCAAGAACTAAGGTACGTCATGTGTTGATTCATAGGTATCCCTCACCCATGTACCTCAAGAATCTATTTTCAAAATTAAAGATTTGGGTAACTGTGGATGTTCATGATTCAAATTAAATTGAAATTCATGTTCATGATGTTGTGTGGTTTTTGTTCATGTTTTAAATTATATATTTCAATGATTGACCCTAGTATGTGATGATTTGCATAATAATCATGATAAACTCCCTTCAATTTTTACGTTGATTGATATATCCTTAATTATTACATGTGTTAATGATTGTATAACCAAAGCATGCTCCCCACATGTTTGATTAAATGCCTATGTGAAGGAAAAATGCCATACTAGTATGATATTATGAAATCCCCATTCATGTATAAGTTATGTATGTCAAATGTTTGATGAAATGTCTTAGTCAATGGATTATATGTTGTTGATGTTAGTCATGTATTCAAGAATGTCATGCCTTGTCAGTTTCCTTCCATCGAGTCCCAGAGGTACTTGTACACGAAAAACATATAGCTGTGTGCCTAGCTTTAGTGTCATGTTTTCATGATATCCTTAGTCAAGCCATGATTCATAGAACTCAGTCAGTCAATTGACTTAGGAAAACTCAGTAATACAGTAATCTTAGAACTATTCCATCAGTTAACAGAACTAAAAAATTCAGTCTAGTTCAGTTCAGTAATCCATTTTCAGTGTCTATTCAGATGGGAGTAGAAATTAGCACTGAGTGAATCCAAGGATGGGAGCACACACACTGTCAGATGAGGGTGTGATTCTTAGAATTCATCCTTGGATTCCAAAACTATGTAGCCAGCATAGTTGAGACATCAATATTGTTAGATGAGGGTTGATGAGATGGATAAGCACTATCAGATAAGAGCCCCACCATTCTCTTTTGGGGACATTGTCAGATGATGGTCACTCACAGCTTGTCCTTGCTAATGGAGCGATATTGACACCCTTCTAATTGGGGTTACAGATTACACCCCAACTCAGCCATAATGGCGTATTAGGGGCATGTTGGTTAGATAACTACATACCACTATTTTAGTTGTAGAATCAAGACTATCAAATACAATCATTTAGTCTCAGTAATAGAACTCAGATAGTTCTACATAATTTAGGACTGCCAGATACAATCAACTCAAATGTTGTACGAAACTCAGCTAGTTCCATCAAATTCAAGACTGTCAGATACAGTCACTTATGTCATCAGTTATATCAGTCATGAGAATTCAGTTATCAGTCATGTTAGTTATAGTAAATTCATGCTATCACAATCTCAGATATAGTTACTACGTATTCATGCATGTATTCTAATGTTCATGTTAGTCAGTTAGCCAATATTGTTCATGCATATGAACCCCATGCATTTAGCTTACCTTCCATACATACAAGTACATTCAAAATACTGAGACATTTGTGCTATGGTGTCTTATACCATAGGTTCAAAAGCACGAGCTCCAGAGCATCAGTAGCATTCTAGTCTCAGTTTTCAGAGTTTCCAGTGAGTCCTCATCTCTCATGGACATGATCATTTATTTATTATCTCATTAACTAATTTATTAGTTTGAGTTAGTTGGGGACATGTCCCATCAATTCCTCATTCAGACAGTTCAATCAGTTAGAGGCTTTAGACTATCATGTTCAGAATATCATCTTATTTTGGGTATTTTATACCCTATTCAGATATTATATATTTATAAGTTATGTTACAGTCTTGATACTTATGGCCTTTCAGTTTATGTTTCTATAATTATACAATATATTATGTAGTGTACAGGTACAAATATCAGTCATGGGTTAGCTTGTGGTCCTTCGGGGTCATGAGCATCGTGTAGCATTTTAGGTACCAGATACGGGGCATTACAAACTTAGTATTAGAGCCAAAGGTTCAATAGAGTCCTAGGATATCTGAAAGCCGCATCTAGTAGATTCTTGTGCATAGGTGTGTTGCACACCATATTTATGTGCAGAAGGATGTAAGATGTTTTAGGAACAGTTTCCCTTCTTTCAGTATTCATGTCATGCCAGTGAGAATAATCTCAAGTCAATCTCTCAGTCTAATCTGTTTCTTTTTTTTTTCTATAAAACATGCCTCCTAAAAGAAAAAATAGAAATCAGTCAGCCCATCTGCCCGAAGAACCGTTGGGCGAACATATTTCTCATGTAGAGTTTAGATCTGCATTCACTACTCTTGCTCAGTCAGTTGCTACTCAGAATGAATGACTAGCCGTTATTTTAGCTAACTCAATGACTAATTCAGCTGCAGCCATGATTCAGGCCTTTACCCGAATGAATCCTCCGTCTTTTTTCAGGTCTAAGTCAGATGAGAACCCTCAAGAATGCATCAATCAGGTTCAGAAAGTTACATACGTTATAGGGGTGTCAACTGTCGAGAGTGAAGAGCTAGCTGCATATCAATTGCAAGATGTTGAACATACTTGGTTACAAATAGTAAAAGTCAGAAAGGTCAATTGATGCAGGGCCTATAGAGTGGGAGGAGTTTGTCACCGAATTCTTAGAGAGGTTCTTTCCCTTATAGTTAAGAGAAGCCAAGGTGTTAAAATTCATCAACCTTAGGGAGGGCAACATGATGATGAAAGAGTATTCTCTTAAGTTTACTTAATTGGCCAGATATGCCCCTCATGTGGTTATAGACATCAAGGCCAAGATGAGTAAGTTTATTTTTAGGGTGAATGATAGTATGGTCAACGAGTGTAGGTCTGTGAAGTTGAATAGTGACATAACTTTAGCCAGGATTATGACTCATGATCAGTAGATAAAATATTAAAAGATTAAGATGAGGGAAAAGCAACATAAGATAACAAAGACAGGTAGTTTCAACTTTGCTCAGCCAAAATCAGAAGGAGGAAACCGTTCTTAGTTTTGTCCTAAGACGTCAGTTATAGCTTCCTGGTCAGCTAGTTCTCCAGCTCCTAAGTTCAGGGATGGTAATACAGATAGGGCGCCAGGCTCTAAGTATCAAGGTAGTGTTAGCAATGCCCAAACTAATCCTCTTTGTTAGACTTGTGGTAAGAACCACAAGGGTTCTTGCAGAGCTGTAGCGATATCTATATCGAACTTGCCAAGATAGGCCATAGAGTTAGAGATTGTCCCTAGTCAGGTTATCAGGGTCAGTAAAACCATTCCTCAACTCAGTTCGGCCGCCCAACTCAGTAGGGTGCCACTTCCAGTGTTACTAGTGGGCAACACCCAAGCAAACTCTATGCTCTCCAATCCCAGCAAAATTAGGAAAATTCTACTGATGTGGTTATTGGTATGTTACAGATCTTTCATGTGTATATTTACTCTTTGCTAGATCCAGGAGCTTCTTTGTCTTTTGTTACTCCTTATATAGCAGTTGATTTCAGAGTCAGTCTAGAAATTCTAGCAGATCCCTTCTTAGTCTCTACCCCAGTGGGTAAAATCATCATAGCCCGACGGGTATACAGAAACTGCCCAATTATGATATTTCAGAAAGTCACTTCACCAGACTTAGTTGAACTAGATATGACTGATTTTGATATCATTCTTGGCATGGATTGGCTTCATTCCTGCTATGCCATAGTTGACTGCAGAAATAGAATAGTCAAGTTTTAGTTTTCGAATGAACCCATCCTAGAGTGGAAGGGTAGTGTATCCACTTTTAGAGGTCATCTTATTTCCTACCTTCGGGCAAGAAAAATGATATTTAAGGGTTGCATTTATCATCTTGTTTGAGTTAAGGACATTGTTTCCAAAACTCCCATCCTTGATTTAGTCCCAGTCGTGAATTAATATTCAAATGTATTTTCTGGAGATCTTCTAGGAATCCCTCCCTAAAGGGAAATAGACTTTGGTATTGATCTTCTTCCATATAGTTAGCCTATATCTATTCTATTATACATAATGGCACTAGCAGAACTCAGAGAACTAAAAGAATAGTTGAAAGATCTCTTAGATAAGGGATTCATCAGACCCACTGTGTCCCCATGGGGTGTACCAGTCTTATTCATGCAAAAGAAAGATGGTTATCTCAGAATGTGCATAGACTCATGTCAACTAAATAAAGTCACGGTCAAGAACAAGTTTTCACTTTACAGAATCAATGGCTTATTTGACTAAATTTTGGGTGCTAGCTATTTCTCTAAGATAGATCTCAGATCTGGCTATCATTAGCTCAAAGTCAGAGAATATGACATTCTAAAAAAAACCTTCCATACTCGGTATGGTTACTTCGAATTCCTAGTCATGTCCTTTGGTATTACCAATGCCCCAACAGCTTTCATTGACTTGATAAACTGTGTCGTCAAGCAGTACATAGATATGTTCATCATAGTCTTTATATATGATTTTCTGGTCTATTCCTGCAGTGAGTGTGATCATGCAGACCATCTGAGAATCATACTTTAGACTCTAGGAGATTATCAGCTATTCACCAAATTCAGTAATTGCAAATTTTGGCTAAGGTCAGTATCATTCCTTGGCCATATCATGTCAAATGATGGCATTAGAGTAAATCCTCAAAAGACCAAAGCGGTAAGAAACTAGGCCAAACCTATCTCTCCATCAGATATTTGGAGTTTATTAGGTTTGACTGGCTATTATAGGAAATTTATTGACGGATTTTCTTCTATTGCATCCCTTATGTATAGATTGACTCAAAAGAAAGTCAAGTTTTAGTGGTAAAATCCTTGCGAGAAGCTTTTTTTGGAGTTGAAAACTCAACTCACCTCAGCTCCTGTCCTAGCTCTTCCAGATGGTTTAGATGGTATCGTAGTGTATTGTGATGTATCCAGAGTAGGTTTGGGTTGTGTCCTCATGCATCATGGTAAGGTCAAAGCCTATGCCTCTAGACAACTTAAACCCCATGAGAAGAAATATCCTACTCATGATCTTGAGTTTGCAGCCATAGTATTTGCCTTAAAGATTTGGAGACATTATCTATATGGAGTTCATGTAGATGTTCTCACAGATCATAAGAGCCTTCAGTATTTCTTTTCTCAGAAAGATCTCAATGTTCGTCAGAGAAGGTGGTTAGAGATCTTGAAAAATTATGACATGAGTGTCCTTTAACATCCAGGCAATGCCAATGTAGTGGTCGACGCTCTTAGTAGACTGTCTATGGGTAGTGTTGCTCATGTTGAGGACTTTAAGAAGAAGTTAGCTTAGAAAGTCCATCATCTTGCCAGACTAGGAATTTGCTTAGTTGATACAAATTAGGGTGATATATGGGTTTAGAGTAGTTGAGAATCATCTCTAGTTTCTGAGGTAAAAGAAAAGCAAGATAGAGATCCCACTTTAGTTAAGTTTAAAGAGTAAGTTAAAGATAAAAAAGTGGAGGTTTTCTCCCTAGGGGGAGATGGTGCTCTGCTTTTCCAGGGTCGTCTGTGTGTTCCAGCTGTAGATGACTTAAGGTAGCGAATTCTTGTAGAAGCGCATGGTGCGCGCTACTCTATTCATCCAGGGCCACAAAGATGTACCTCAACTTGTGGGAGATCTATTAATAGAGTAGGAAGAAGAGGGATATTGCAGTGTTTATGGCTGAGTGCTCTACATATCAGCAGGTTAAGATAGAGCATCATAATCCTAGTGGACCTATGTAGGAGTTTATTATTCCTACTTGGAAGTGGGAAGAAGTGAACATGGACTTCATGATGGGTTTGTCTTGTACTCATCATCAACATGATTTAGTCTTGATCGTTGTAGGTAGGATGACCAAGTCAGCTCATTTTCTCCCAGTTCATACCTCCTTTTAAACTGAGGATTATACCAAACTCTAAATTAGAGAGTTAGTCAGATTGTATCGTGTTTTGTTATCTATTATCTCAGACAGAGGTACCCAGTTCACCTCTCATTTTTGGAAAGCATTCTAAAAGGGTCTTTGTACCCAAATTCATCTTAGTACAACTTTTTATCCTTAGACAAATGGTCAAGTAGAAAGGACTATTCAGACCCTAAAAGATATGCTAAGGGCATGTGCAATTGATTACAAGGGTAGTTGGGATGACCACTTGCCTTTGATTGAGTTTGCATACAATAATAGCTATCATTCCAGTATTCAAATGGCTCTATTTAAAGCTCTCTATGGTAGGAGATGAAGATCCCCTATCGATTTGTTCAAAATTAGTAAGGCCTCAGTTATAGGTCCTGACTTAGTATTTGATGCCTTAGAGAAAGTCTAGTTGATCAGAGAAAGATTCAGATATGCGTAAAAAGGATCTTGAGTTGGATATTGGGGACTATGTCTATCTAAAGATCTCTCCCATGAAGGGAGTGAAGAGTTTTGGCAAGAAGGGAAAGCGCAGTCCCCCTTATGTCGATCCCTTTAAAATTCTCAGTTGCTTCGGGAAGGTTGCTTATAAGCTCGAATTGCCTTCAGATCTAGACTTAGTTCATCCAGTCTTCCATGTCTCTTTACTCAAGAAATGCATAGGTGACCCAATGGATGTAGTCCCTATTTAGAGCATAGATATTCAGAGAAACCTTTCTTATGAAGAGATTCTATTTTAAATTCTAGACTATTAGACTCATAGACTGAGGAACAAAGAAGTACCTCTAGTTAATTTTTTGGCGGAATTAGTTCATTGAGGGATCTACTTGGGAAGCAAAAGCAGACATGTGTACCAAGTATCCTCACCTCTTCTCTACTAACTTAGATCTAGGTCAAGGTAACAGTTCTCCTTAAGCTTTTCAGTTTATATGTCCAGATTTCAGTTACAACTTGATATCAATCTCATGCTCAGGATTCCTTTCTTTAAACTGGGTACTAAGTATCATTGCATATTCAATTATATGTTCATGCATCAGATTAGTCAAGTATTCATGCATCAGACATGAATTCTCCCTGTGAGAAGACTCAGTTATTAAAAATATCAGTCATGTAATGAGTTTCGTCATGTATTCATGCATCAAATATGTGTGATCATCTTATCAGTACTCTCAGTCATGCATTCATGTATCAGCTCAGTCATGAAATCAAGCATCAGATATGCATGCTCAGTATGAATCTCTGAAATGTCAGTTATGTAAGTCGTATTTCATTATTCATGTTCATTGTGTACTTTGTCTTATCATTTCTCCTCTCTCAGTCAGTCTCATTCGAGGACAATGTTCCCAAGGGGGAGATATTATAATACCCTGAAGTTTCCTAACAAAAGTTTTTTGTCCCAAGAATGTCAAGTGTTAGATTATAAATTGAATAATGTTTATTCCATTAGAAATTTTCAAGATTTTCACTTTTTGTCATATGATAAATTCAATAAGCTTTCCATCGATATAAAGTTCTGCTAAATTTGATAACCAGGTAAGAAGTTATGACTCTTTGAAGTTCCCATCGTAAAACAGCGCCATATTTGTCAGTGGCACGCCGCGCTACAGGAGAAAATGACAATGGTCAAATTCTAGTAGGGGTCCGCGATAATGGAACATCGAACCAAAATTCTAGGTGGTAAGTGAAGTGGCAACGTGATGGCTCCGCATCACGCCATCTCTCTATTTCCCAGTTATCAAATTTCAGTGATACGGCGCAATAGCGCTGCGTCACGCCAGGGGTCCTATTCGAGAAAATTTCACTAAAATTAAAAGACGCATCCAGGGTTAAAAGGTTCAATTTCCCACTCCTATTTCAGCCCTTTAACACGAGATTCAACTATTTGGAACCCAAAATATACTAGTTTCTCTCAATTTTCTCACAAGAACAAGCTAGGTTACAATTGGGGATTCAATTTCAAGAAAGTCTCTTTGTCAATCTTTGCTAAATCAAGATCTAAGGTATTTCATGTGTTGATTCATGGGTCTCTCTCACCCATGAAGCTCAAGAATCTCTTTTCAAAATCCGAGATTTGGATATTTGTGAATATTCATGATTCAAATTGAATTAAAATTCATGTTCATGATGCTGTGTGGTTTTGATTCATGTTTTAAATTACATATTCCATTGATTCACCCTAGTATGTGATGATTTGCATAATAATCATGATAAATCCTCTTCAATTTACAAGTTGATTGATGTATCCTTGATTATTACATGTGTTGATGATTGTATAACCAAAGCATGCTCCCCACATGTTTTATTAAATGCCTATGTGAAGGAAAAATGCCATACTAGTATGATATTATGAAATCTCCATTCATGTATAAGTTATGTATGTCAAGTGTTTGATGAAATGTCTTAGTCAATGGATTATATATTGCTGATGTTAGTCATATATTCAAGAATGTCAAGCCTTGTCAGTTTTCTTCCATCGAGTCCTAGGGGTATTGTACCCGAAAAAAATATTGTTGTGTGCCTAGCTTTAGTGTTATGTTTTCACGATATCCTCAATCAAGACATGATCCATAAAACTCAATCAGTCATGTGACTCAGAAAAACTCAGTAATACAGTAATCTCAGTACTATTCTGTCAGTCAATAAAACTCAATAATTCAGTCAGTTCATTTCAGTAATCCATGTTCAGTATATATTCAGATGAGAGTAGAAATTAGCACCGAGTGAATCCAAGGATGGGAACACACACTTTCAGATAAGGCTGTGATTCTTAAAAGTCATTCTTACATTCCAAAACTATGTAGCCAGCATAGGTTGAGACATCAAGACTGTTAGATAAGGGTAGATGAGGTGATAAGCACTGTCAGATAAGGGCCCCAACGTTCTTTTTTGGGCACACTGTCAGATGAGGGTCACTCACATCTTGTCCTTACTAGTGGCACGGTATTGAAAACCTTCTAATTGGGGTTACATATTGGACCCTAACTCAGATATAATGGTGTATTAGGAGTATGTCAGTTAGGTAACTCTTTGCCACAGTTTCAGTTATAGAATTAGGACTGTCAGATACAGACATTCAGTCTTATTAATAGAACTCAGATAGTTCTATAGAATTCAGGACTGTCAGATACAATCAACTCAGATGCAGTACGGAACTTAGCTAGTTCTATCAAATTCAGGACTATTAGATACAGTCACTTATGTCATCAGTTATATCATTCATCAGAATTCAGTTATCAGTCATGTTGGTTATCAGTAAATTCATGCTATCACGATCTCAGATATAGTTACTACGTATTCATACATGTATTCTCACGTTCATATTAGTCAGTTAGCCAGTATTGTTCATACATATGAAACCCATGCATTCAGCCTACCTTCCATGCATACTAGTATATTCAAAATACTGACGCATTTGTGCTATGGTGTCTTATACCATAGGTTCAGAAGCACGAGCTCCAGAGCATCAGTAGCATTCCAGTCTCAGCAGTCAGAGTTTTCAGTGAGTCCTCATCTCTCAAGGAGATGATAATTCATTTACTATCTCATTAACTAATTTATTAGTTGGAGTTAATTGGGGACATGTCCCATCAATTCCTCATTCAGACAGTTCAATCAGTTAGAGGCTTTAGACTATCATGTTCAGACTATCATCTTATTTTAGTTTTATTTTGGGTATTTTATACCCTATCCAGATGTTATATATTTATAAGTTATGTTACAGTCTTGAAACTTATGGCCTTTCAGTTCATGTTTCCATCATTATACAATATATTATGCAGTGTACATGTACAGATATCAGTCATGGGTTAGCTTGTGGTCCTTTGGGGTCATGAGCACCATGTAGCACTACGGGTACCAGATCCAGGGCATTACAGCCGCATAAACGGAAGGTCTACCACCTGATCCCCGAAAAGTTTCCTTAACTAGCCTACCATGATAACCATGGGAACCTCCATCGGATAATCCCTACCCCTAGAGACATATCCATTAAACTCACCATCTCAGCGTACCTTCTTGGTTCCTCCCCAAGTATTCTAGATAATTGGCTCAATAAACTTATCAAGTTCTATGATACTCTAACAAAAATCTCCTGAAACTACTATCCTATTTGTAGCCAACCGATAAGGACCCTTCAATCCCTTGACAAACTTTCTAATCCTCTCTGACTCAAATGAGATACTAGCAATGAAATATTTTGATAAAGCATGAAAGAACGTCTCATACTCAACAATAGTCATAGAGCCTTGCTCAAGTGATCAAACTCATCTTTCATCAGATCATTCAAATTGTAAGGCAAGAACCTCTCTAGAAAATCCTCAGAGAACTAGTTCCATAACATAGTGGGCGAACCCAATGCCTTACAACTAAAAGAGACCCCTCACTACTGTCTCGCCATATTGGTCAATTGATAAGTCATATACGCAATATCATGAGACTCAAGGGACTCAAGATTATGCTACCTCGACTAATAGTCAATTAGAATCTCATATGCATCCTCTTTAATCGCTCCACAAAACTTGGGAGAAACCAAGAAAATTAATGTCTCTAATCTATTTTGAGCATCAAAAGACATCATAAGAACCAAATAATCAGAGAAACACTAAGTCTAGTAGGAAATGATTCCACACATGGGATGTCACGATCCAAAAACTAAGGGTCATGATGGCACTTATCACGGCAAGACTTGACAAGTAATGTAATCACCTAAACTTATATGAAAGAAGAAAAAAACATCAAAATCCCAAGGCAAGACTTCTAGAATAAAGTTAAACCACACCGATATAATAATAACATAAACATACATAGGAATGACACCATAAATCACCCCAAAGCCCTATGTTGTAATGTAAGAACAATCTACATACATCTCAAAGTCTGCAAATACAATCAATAATCTAAGAAGGAACATAAGTGTATATCTAAATACAAACAAGACATAAACTAGCTAAGATGGGGTAGGAGATCTTCTCTAGAAGCATAGAGAGACCACTACCTCAAAAATACTCCAAGAACCACCTAAAATCATCTACTGCATGATATCACTCATCATCTTCACTAACTGCACTTGTACCTGGATCTGCATTGAAAAGGCATAGTAAGGATTTGTACGGTCGACTTATACTTTGTAGGTATCAGAGGACGATTGAGAAAAGTACAAAACAAAGTATATAAAATACACACTATGGTCACATCACATATAATTAGAAATGTCCCAAATGATATCCCTCATCGTCTCCACTAACTGTTCTAAATATCAACACATATATCAAGTATAATTATGAAAAAGAATCACTGAAAGATAGACACGAAATCAAACACGAAATCAAACACGAAATTATAACACAAAGGGTGCATAAAGTATGAAATGAAATGCAAATATTGATGATGATGGTGGTGTGAAAGTCTGAGGTTATGGTACAACCTCCGGATACACCTATCGAGCATTAATCTCGAGGTAATATCCATAGGGGTTTCCACAACCCATACATAATCCAATAATCAATTTAAATACCAATCCCATATCCATTATTATTCTCCGATCATGATCTTTGGCAGAGTGTTTTTAGTGATGTTATATTTCTATTAGAAAAATCAGTATTTTGATAGTGGTATCAATGCCTCATGAATATAAATATGATATGAGGATATATTTCTCAGAACCAAACTAGAATGAGATTTTTAAAAATCCAACCAATACACAAGTACATGAGCCAAATTTCCACCTAATAAGCCAACCATTCATGATATAATATAGTCAATATACCAATAGAGTAAGATATGTAATATTATGTCATTGATACCATATAAATCCCAACTTAGGAATTTTCCACAAGGAAGAAAACCACCAAATATATAAATACCAGGACAACAATATCATATAAGACCCCACACGGTCACAAGTAGTAAATAATATACCAAACTATCAATAACAAAATCATAGCCCCCCACACAGGTACATAATAGGAATAACACCATTTTTATGACTAATACCCATACCAATATCATACTTTTATATAAGTATTGACTACCCATATCATTCTAAAGAAAGTTAAGCCATAACCTACCTCGAATGTAAGAAACCAGTCCTCAACATAGAACCTTTCCTTCCTAAACGACTTTAGAACAAATTAATACACACAAATGTAGAATCTATACATTAAAATGAAGCCAATGATATGTATATTGCCTATTTTGAGTTGGGGTCGAATATACCCTCAAAGTGGATTTTAAAAAAAAAGGGTGTAACTGGAATTTTTGTTCATAAATACATTACCCATGATTCAAGGAAGCCTTATAAGAAAACTCAAGTGAAAATGGGTTGAAAACAAAGTTTAAGATTGAAGAAAACTATTTTGGGCCTTTCGACATAAAATTCCCAAATTTATTTTTGCAATCATGTTTTAACAAGCTATATATGACAAAATCAAAGAAAAATATTTGAAATAGGAATTTGGAGCTTACCCAAGTATGAAAATGGAAGAAATCACAGAAAACTCTAAAATCCAAAGCTCCAAGTCTAAAAAATAATGACAAATTGAGAAAAAATCTATGTATACATAGTATCAACATTGACCGCTAAATTAGTCAAATGGCTGCTTTAGCAGTAACCACTCAATCGATCAAGTACTGCAACCGCTTATATGTTAGTCCACTAAAGCGGACAAGTCCCGCTAAAGTACCCTTCTCAGCTGGGTCTAGGTTGATAAAGCAACCAAAATAGTGCTTTAGTAGTTGTACTAGCTGGGTGGTGCACCAACTGAACTTGGAAAATTTTCTAAGTTTACGCCAACCCTTCAAGTTTCATCTAGAATCCAACTCAAGTTGGGGTCGAATTCACAGGGAATACGTGGAATTTTCTCTCTGATTTGTTGGAATTAATAGGCAGTGCATAAAAGTAAATGAGGGATTTATAGTAGTAATCTTGAACAGGTAACAAAACTCAACTTTGGTTGTTAACAGTTGGAAATTAATACTAGGAATATGTTCCCCTTGGCTTGTCAACTCAGTAGGTTTATCGTGCTTTGTTGATCCAACCTAATACCTTGAATGTAGAATCTAATAAGTTATGTACTTGCAACCATCTTGTGGACTCATTGATGGATTGCACCCTTTTTATTTTTAGTTTCATGGTGTTGCAATACTAACCCTTATCCTAGATACCAATGAACTATTACCTTTTTAGTCTCAAGGTATTAGATTAAATATAACCATTTCAAGTAGATGATGTTGATTAGCCTAAAGCAACAACTTATCTTTAAATTACTGTTGTGATTTTCTTTTCCTAATCCTTACACCTCTTGTGAAGTAAGTAGTGATATACTAGGTGGGATCCTAACTTTTTCAACCACTAAGAAATTAATTAAACTGAAGATAGTCATAATACATGCAGGAATATTGGTTCTAAATAACTTAGCACTTCCCCTACTTTGTTGATAATCTAGTGTTCCCACAACCCTAGCTAAGGGATTTGGTCGCTCATGGTTGTGAAAAGATCAATGATATTTGTGATTGAAAGAATTAAAACAATATCACAATGATCAATGAATAAAATCCAAAGTCTTCAACTAAATCATCCACAAAAATAAAGAACAAAGTAATCCCGAGATCAAAATTAGATCTAAGAATAAAATATATGTTTGTAAGTATATAGAGTGCATCAACAAGCAGTAAAATGTCAAAAGGGTTTTTATAGAATACAAGTAAACCATTCCTAAATAAAAAAGGAAAATCAAGGTCAGTAGCCACTTACTGGGCCACCTATGATCGGAGGTGCCACCTAAGGACCGTAGGTGGTCCCACATAGGTGACCCCTAGTCACAAATCTTCTATGAATTCTCTAGGCTTGACCCTTCTATAATTTTCTCGATCACCTATGGACTATAGGTGCCCTCCATAAGTGACATGGTCTTTTTTTCTGAACTTCTGAGTCTCTGGATCTCCAATTTATGACACCAACTTTGGCACCTATGGACCATATGTAGAACATACGGGCCATAGGTTCCCATGACGTGACGTAGAAATATAGCACTTTCATTGCTTAAAATAAGAAAAAGATACAATTTTGTGAGTTTATTTTGTTAGATATGATGCCTTTTGGGTATGTTTTGTAGAAAACCATGTTTTGGATGATAAGTTCATGAAAAAGGTGTTTTTGATTATTTTTGGAGCAATTATGTATATTTGGGATGTTTTCTATCTTATTCATGATCAAAGCATGTTTGGGAATCGAAAAAGAGTAGAAACAATGACTCCTGGCACTTATCAAGTCAACATGTGGCCCCATGAAGGACCTACGGACTGCATATAGGCAAATCAAGTAAAATAATTCCAAAATCTTAATAGCTAAATTTTGCAGGATTTTTGCTTCCTGTACCTGCGATTTTTACCTATGCCCAGTGCCAAGACCGCAGGTACTACCTACGCCTTGTACCAAACCGTAGGTACAGATAATATATGGCTATCGACTTGGTTTTCTCCTATTTTTTTCAAGCTTTAGTTTAAGGTGTTTCCTCTTGTATTATAAATACCCTTAATGTATATTTTAGTTAGAGTTACTGTCATACCCCAAACTTTTCCTAGCTTAAATTTGTTCTTAGAATGCTAAGGGATAGCTTCAAAAATGAATATATTTTATTTTATATATAATTTTTCAATATTTAGACCTCCCATTGTGTGGAAAGTTGAATAAGCCTTACATCGATACCAAATTCATCCAATTCTAACACTCGATGAGGAAATTAGAGCATTTTTAGCAAAGTAGTGTGCCACTGGAGCACTTGGTGCATCGCGGAGGTGGGCTGAATGATAATCGTCAAATTTGAGAGGACCTCCGTGATAGCCCCGCATTGCGGAGAAGCTTAATTTTATATTTATCAATTTCCCGCAAGCCTACGCGATGTTGGCACATCGTTCCAAAGGCCAAATTGGAATTTCAAAGGGGCACAACAATGGCTCCACATCGCTGAGTCTGCCCAGTTCCCAATCATCCAATTCCAGTAAGCCACTAAAATTGTGGCACATCGTGGTGGCCAGACAAATCAAAAAATGTTTCTTTTTTCAATTCTGAATAAAATTGTAAAGGAGGTATTTTGGTAAATCCCCAAGACCCCAATTTATCCAAAACAAGAAATTAATCATATTCAAGGTACTTTATGCCCAATTTCATCCATTCTCTCTCAAAGCAAAACCCTAGATCTCCAAAGCTTCTTCTACAAGAAATTAAATCCTCTATCGATTCTCCAAGAAAGCTTAAGATTGAGGATTCTCAAGGAAAGATAGTCAACAATCCATCTTCAAGAACTTAGATATGAATCAATAATTCATGTTTCTCCACCTAATCATCTACCAAGGTATGTGGAGTTTATGAACAAGGATCTTTGATACAAGAATAATCGTGGATATGGGCTTATGAGATTGCGCGTTGGACCTGAGACTTGGTGTGTGAAATTGAAGAGACAAAGAGGACCTAATTATGCACCAAAAACTATCCATACACTACAATTGGACTACACTCCATAGGCGCCTTTTTGTTTTTCCTTCATTAAGGTCTTTTCGGACATTTCACTTATGTTGTAATAAGTCTATAAATAGGCTAGTATTAGGTCTTTATTTCTTTAGCTGTTAAATGAGATTGTAAGATATAACTTGTAACACCATTCTTCTCTCATAGAGAGTGTAACACCTTAGTTGTAGGGCTTGGAAATGCCACCAAAACCGAAATGAGGGCGATGCTAGTGTGGAATCACTAGTATTGCAAATATTATTAGAAACCTTGGCACTTTAGTGGTTCACGCCATCTTGTGACATGTTGGTGTTTCCTATTACAAGTATTAAGGGTCTTAGTGTGTGACATACACTTAGGTTCTTAGTTCTTGTTATAGTTGATGTCTCATTTCCTATCCTTACATATCTTGTAATCGTGTTTGTGTTCTTGTTCTAGTAAAGCCATGTATTGTTATTATCTTGTTGTTGTGGTCTTATCATCTCCTGTTCATCTTGCTCTTGGATGTTTTTGGTGCAAAATAAACCTTGTAATCATCTCGTTCTTGTGGTATTATTGTTGGACGAGACTTGTTCCTCTTTTGGTTCTCGGTTTATCTTGTATTTTGTGTCTTTTTCCGTGTTTTGGGTTTATTCCATTGTCATTTGGTATCAAATAAAGGATGGTTGTGTTCCTTAACTACCAATATTTTGCTCTCTTAGTCAAAAAATCAAACAAAAAAAATAGTTGAAGTGTTCTTGTTCTTGGCCGAAATGTCTTTGTTGTTGTGTTTGGCCAAGGATAGTGTTTTGAACTAGGTGTTTTTTTTTTCTATGTAGTTTCTTATTCACTAACACTTGTTGAGTCAAAGTCCAAGATTTGAGCTCTTGACAAGATTGTTGTTGAAGGTTATGGCCGACTAGAGTTGTTGAAATTCTTTTTGTTGTTTATAGTGTGGTGTGTTGTTGGTTTAAGGTTTGAACATGTATTGTGGATATTTTTCTGTGGTTTTAAGCTTTAAAAGGTGTTGGTTCTTGGTAGGTCAAACTTGAACCTTAGGACTCCAATATTCAAAAGTGTGTTCTTGGTGTTCTTTACCATCTTCATGTTTTGTTGAAGAAAAAGTCTTCAGAGTTGGTTGTTTGATCTAAGTGAGAGAATAAATAGAGTGTGGTCTTGTTAGTCTTGAAACTTATTCCAAGCCTCTTACAAGAAATAAAATGGACCAAAATACTTTCAAAAAGTCTTGTTACCAAAAGGGAGAAAGGGCGCTTTCTAAGACTAAGAAAAGAGGAAAAAGCCAAAAAGCTTTCAAAAAGGTGTTTTGCCAAAAGGGTGCAAGGAATGTCAAAGCCCTTTTGAATTTGAAAAGGCTCCAAATCTTCTTGTTTTCCTCCGATAACCGAAACTCCTCTCTTCCAAATTGAATTGACAAATCCAAATTGAAGATAGGAAAAAAAATTTTGATTTCCACAATATTCCGCAATCATTCCAAGGCTGCCATGTCATTATCCGCAATCAATCAAAGGCTGCCACATCACACCTTTGTAAAACTAACTTATTTTTTGTTTTGTAGGTAACTTCTTGGCCATAATGGAATCTATTTTCGCCCACCTTGATGTTATTTCCCGAGACATGGCTAAGGCGAATGCGGGCCTTGAAAAAATTAGCTCGGATAAGTCTACTATACTTGAGATGTTTGAACGAGTATAGAGTCGAAGGAACTCTCGTGTTTCTACTCCCGAAACCTTGCCTCAAATGATCAATCCTCCAAGACCACCACTAAGTGACATAGACATAAGCCAAGCCACCAAATTCCCTCCAATACGAGACCTAAATAGGTCACTTCCCTCTCAATTTGATCAAGTCCAACAAGAGGGAATTGGAATCCAGTTTCCTCCCAGCTAAGCTCTACAACCAAAGTTCCACATTACCAAAACAATCTTCTCAACCAAAACTCCACTTTCTCAAAACTGATATGTCCATATAAACGAGTATGGTAGAAAGGAACATGAGAGACATGGAGTCTACAATGATGCTTATATGATGGAAGTGTATTTGAGGGGAAGACATAGGGAACCACAAGGAACCCGCCACCAATAAAGGAGTTAGGATGTGTTTTGGATGAGATTGAAGACAAGGCTTAAGATGGAGAGAAAGCCAAGGTTCAAAATGAAGATGTTGGCTGAGGCTTGTGTTATTGAGCCCTCAGCTTCCTCATGTGTTTTACGGACTGTTTTGTGCCATCTTCATGTTTTGTGGACTGTTTTGAGTGCTTTTCTTGAAGTGTCCAATTGCACGAAGTGAAGCCATGAATTTGTGGGCAAATTCCTCTTAAGAAGGAGAGGATGATACAAGAATAATCACGTATATGGGCTTATTATAGTGCGCGTTGGACCCGATACTTGGTGTGTGCAATTGAAGAGGCAAAGAGGACCTGATTATGCACCAAAAACCTTCCATACACTACACTTGGACTACACTCCATAGGCACCTTTATGTCTTCCCTTCATTAAGGGGTTTTTGGACATTTCACTTAAGTTGTAATAAATCTATAAATAGGCTAGTATTCGGTCTTTATTTCTTTATTTGTTAAATGAGATTGTAAGACATAACTTGTAACACCATTCTTCTCCTATGGAGAGTGTAACACCTTAGTTGTAGGGCTTGGAAAAGCCACCAAAACCGAAATGAGGGTGATGCTAGTGTGGAATCACTAGTATTGCAAATATTATTAGAAACCTTGGTTCTTGAGTGGTTCATACCCTCTTGTGTCATTGTAAGAGTTTTGGTGTTTCCTATTACAAGTATTAAGGGTCTTAGTGTGTGAAATATATGTAGGTTCTTAGTTCTTGTTAGAGTTGATGTCTCATTTCCTATCCTTAGAATTCTTGTAATCATGTTTGTGTTCTTATTCTAGTAGAGCCGTGTATTTGTGTTATCTTGTTCTTGTTGTCTTATCATATCAGGTTAATCTTGCTTTTGGTGTAAAATACACCTTGTAATCATCTCATTCTTGTGGTATTATTGTTGGCCGAAACTTGTTCCCCTTTTGGTCCTCGGTTTGTCTTGTTTTTGTGTTTTATTTCCGTGTTGTGGGTTGATTCCATTATCAATATTCTTTCATCCTTGTGCCTAAAACCATGATTTTATTTAAAATTTATATTATTTTGAATGATTATAGATGAGATTTGAATTAGGGTTCATACACATAATTGCTCTTTACAAGATTCTGAGATTTCAAGAGTTGTAGAAGATGAATTGTATGTCTATTTCATATTTTCTTGCCTATTACAGTAATTACAGATTTTGAGATGAACTATCATTATTTTTAATATCAAGCATGATTATTATGATGTTTTGACATGAGATAGATACATGGGTTATTACCCTAAGATTGAATACTATTATTTCAAGAAAGGTGATGCTTTAAGCATCCTATTATCAGATTATTTATAGATTTTCAGTAAAAGTTTTATCTTTCGATCATCGGATTAGCTATGGAATCCACTTTTCAGATTATTATAGATTATAGAATTCAAATCAACTTTATTTATAGATTTAATTAGATAAATGCATAATTGGTTTCAAATAAACCCTTATACTAGTTTTTAAAGTGGATTTCCAACATAATGAGCGTAGCAAATAAAAAGAGAGTAGTATTTAGCATAGAGGGGAAGTGTGGGATTAGCGTCCTCTATTTTCCACAGAATTACGTAGCCAACATAGGTACAAATTTTGAGATTATTCCCATTTATGTATGGATGATAGACTTTGCTTGTGATCGATCACATGGAAAGTAGGTTACACTCCCTAACAAGAGTATGACAGCTCTCCCCGATGTAAGGTTTCTTCTTTAGGAGGATGAGATATTGGGATCCATGATAGCTCACATGGTTTATGTCGGTTAGAAGAATCTCAGATAAAGTATTTTTCTAACAATAAAGGCTTTCAGAAAAGAATAATAGAAATATTTTAGAAAACAAAGCGTAAAGGCTCAAAAATTTTACTCAGATTATGCTTTACAGAAAAATATAAGTTACAAATTTTAGTTTTTAGATTTCAGACATAGAAGTTAGTCTTTTTTACATTTAGGCAGTATAATTTAAAGAGAATATAAGCACAACTTTTCAGAACTAAATGTTATGACTCACTAGATTTATAAAGTATGATTTTCTTCATATTATTTAGGTATTTTAGATATTCCAGCTTATGTGAGTCATTTTAATTTAGAATGCATTGTTTTATAAATTATGATGATAAGATGATGTTTTACTTATGAATTTTCCCCCCATATACTCAGTACATCCTCAAAGTACTAATCCACATATATGTCTATGTGCTATATTATCTCATAATGTAGGTTCAAGTGCTCAATATCAGCAGCGTGAGTAGGTCGAGCATCTTCATCTACATCCAATAGTTGGTGAGTCCTCATAGTTTGGTGACTTATTCATACAGATTCTACAGTTTAGTAGTTTTATATGATTTAGTATTCTTTTCAGATAGTTCAAGTAAGCTGGGATTGTGTCCCAATGACTCTCTAATATTAGTAGTAGAGGCTTGTCAGACTGCTAGTTTTGACTCAGCTGATTTAGTATTGAGATTTCAGACATTGTTTCAAATATTATATTTAATTAGTTTTCGTATTTAGTATGACTTTCATGTCTATATTATCTTGATTATGAGATTTATACCTAGTAGAAGGCAGACAGGGTTAGCTTAAGGCTACTCGTAGTTTTGAGCATCGTGTGATATCTCAGGATTAGATTTTGGGGAGTTAGAAAATTGGTATCAAAGACTAAGGTTATAATAGTCTTAAGGAGTTGACAAGATGTGTTATGTATAGTCTTAATCATGGGTGTAAAGCACGCCAAACTTATGAGCAAGAGGCTATGGAATGTTCTTGGGAAATTATCTCTTTCTTTCATGATCTATCATGCTTATAGTATCTCTATCTGCTTTTAACTTATGCTCTTACATAATAGTTAAAAATGACTTCTCATAGAGCTAATGCCCACAGAAATGATAACCAGCCACCCTAGCCTGCTGATCCTCTGAATAATTATGTATCCCATGCTAAGTTTAGGGCTACCTTACAGGCATTGGCCCAAAATATGATTGCTAATTTTTAGGGCAACCATATAAATGAGGCTTTAGTCCCACTTTAGCAGAATAAGGATTTAGCAGTAGCTAGAATCAGAGAATTCATGACAATGAATCCACCAGAGTTCTTTGTGTTGAATGTAGGTGAGGACCCATAACTTTATTTAGATAAGCTGAAGAAGATCACCTAGATTATGCACTTCTGAGGAGACGAGTGTAGAGTTAGTATCCTATATATTGAAGGATATAACATATGATTGGGTAGTGATATAGAAAAATGGTAGAGGTGAGAATATTGTTCCTGTTAGTTAGTAGGTGTTTTAGGATTCTTTTCTAGACAGGTTCTTCCCACATGAGATAAATGAAGCTAAGATGGAGGATTTTGTGAATTTAAGGCAGGGCTCGATGATAGTGAAGGAGTACTTCCTTAAATTCAATTAGTTGTCTAAGTATGTCCCTGATACGATGGCTGATTCTAGAGTAAATATGAGTAAGTTTGTTACTGGAGTGTCGGTTTTTGTAGTCAAGACTGCCATGCTTATTGGAGACATAAATCTTGTGAGATTGATTATGTATGCTCAGAAGATTGAGTTAGAGAAGTTGAATAGGAGAGATATAAATAATAAGAGGGCTACAACAAGATAGTGTCAGTATAGTCAGAATAGGTCTCAAGGAGAAAATCATTCACAGTTTTAGAATCATTCATCTATGCTAGCACCATCTTCAACTATTACTCCTTCTCCTAAAGGTAGACAAGAGCAGTGAGGTAAGTCTTCTATGTCCAGATCCTAGAATAGTGTGAGTGGTAGGCCCAATTATCCTCGATGTGCTAGGTATGGTAAAATTCATACTGGTGAGTGCTTGGCTGGACAGAAGGGTTGCTTTGGCTATGGTAAGTCAGGTCATGGTATTAGAGATTGTCTACATACTAAGTAGGGAAATAGAGATGTTCATCCCCAGACTCGGGCTACTAGTGCACCAGCTCCTGTGGGTCGCCAGTTCCTTCTCAGGGCACACCATCCAGTAATGGTGGCGGTCAACACTAGAATTGATTTTATGCTTTACAATCCTGTTAGGAGTAGGAGGATTCACCAGATATTATTACTGGTATGCTTCGTTTATTTCATCTTAATATTTATGTGTTGTTATACCCTGATTCAAGTTTCTCCTATATGACCCCATTAGTTATAGTAAATTTTGAGATGAGTTCTGAAAAGATCCTGGAGCCCTATTTGGTTTCTACCCCAGTAGGTGAGTCATTTGTTACCAAACCAATCTATAGAAAGTGTCCTATCACTGTTGTTCATAAAATTATGTAAGTAGACTTAATAGAGTTAGATATGGTTGACTTTGATCTTATTCTTGGTATAGATTATCTTTTTGTTATGCATCTATAGTTTGTCACACCCGAGTAGTGATGTTTAAATTTCTAGTTGAGCCAGTCTTTGAGTGGGAAGGTAATTCAGTGTCTCTCAAGAGTCATTTCGTATCTTATCTTAAAGCCAGAAAGTTGATTTCCAAAGGGTGTATCTATTATCTTGTTCGATTTAAAGACACTAAGTCTGAGACTCCAACAGTTTAGTCAGTCAGCGTGGTCAATGGGTTTCTTGATATATTTCCTAAATATTTGATAGGGGTACCTATCATTAGGGAAATAGAATATGATATTGACCTTCTTCTAGATACTCAGCCTATTTATATACCTCCATATCGTATGGCTCCCACCGAGCATAAGGAGTTGAAGAAGCAACCCAAAGATCTCTTAGACAAAGATTCCTATTCATGCAAAAGAAAGATGGTTCTTTGCGTATGTGCATTCAATATCGTCAGTTGAACAAAGTTATCATCAAAAACAAATATCCTCTTCCTATAATCGATGACATATTTAATCAACTCCAAGGTGCAAGTTATTTCTCAAAGATAGACCTTAGATCTGGCTATCATCAGCTTAAAGTAATGGAATGCGATATTCCAAAGACAGCTTTTAGAACCCATTATGGTTATTTTGAGTTTCTAGTCATGTCCTTCAGAATAACGAATGTCCCAACATCTTTTATGGACTTGATAAATAGAGTGTTCAAATAGTATCTAGATATATTTGTCATAGCCTTCATCGAAGATATTCTCATCTACTATTGTAGTGAGGATAATCATGCAGACCACCTTAGAATTATGTTCCAAACTCTTAGAGATCACCAGTTTTTCTCCAAGTTAGCAAGTGTGAATTTTGTCTAAGGTTAGTAGCTTTCCTTGGTTATATTGTTTCTAGTGAGGGTATTAGAGTTGATCCCTAAAAGACAGAGGCCGTAAGAAATTGTCCTTGACCTATATCTTCATCAGATATTAGGAGTTTCTTAGGTTTAGCTGGTTACTTCAGATGTTTTGTAGAGGGTTTCTCATATATTATTTTTCCTATATCTATATTAACCCTGAAGAAATTTAAGTTTCACTGGTTAGATTCCTGTAAGAAGAGTTTTTAGGAGTTGAAGATTCGACTCACTTCAGCCTCAATTTAGTGTTACTTGATGGTATGGATGGTTTTGTGGTTTATTGTGATGCATCCAGAGTTGGTTTGGGTTATGTTTCGATGCAGAGAGGTAAGTTTATAGCCTATCCCTCTAGACAACTTAAGCCTCATGAAAAGAACTACCAAAACCATGATTTTGAGTTAGCTGCTGTTGTATTTACTTTGAAAATCTGGAGCCATTATTTGTATGGGGTGCATGTTGATGTGTTCACGGATCACAAGAGCTTGCAGTATGTGTTTTTCAGAGGGAATTGAATCTCCGCCAGGAAAGGAAGTTGGAGTTGATTAAAGATTATGATATGAGTATATTTTATCATTCGGGAAAGGACAATGTAGTGGCAGATTCCCTTAGTAGACTGTCTATGGGTAGTGTTGCTCATGTGGAGAATGATAAGAAAGAGATAGTTTGGGAAGTGCACCGATTAGCTAGATTGGGTGTGAGATTGGTTAACTTAGCTGAAGGGAATGTTTGGACTCAGAGTAGTTCTGAATTTTCTATTGTTTCGGAAGTGAAGGAGAAGCAAGATGAGGATTCTAGTTTGGTAAAACTGAAGGAGTCTGTTAAAGACAAAAAGATAGAGGTTTTCTCCCAAGGGGGAGATAGTGTGTTAAGGTACCAGAATAGATTGTGTGTGCCTTGTGTTTAAGATTTGAGGCATCAAATTATGGTGGAAGCGCATGGTGCGCGTTATTCAATCTGTCCTAGAGTCACCAAGATGTATCACGACTTGCGGGAAATCTATTGGTGGAGTGGTATGAAAAAAGATATAGCAGAGTTTATAGCCAAGTGTGTAATTTGTCAACAGGTTAAGGTGGAGCACCAAAGACCTGGTGGTGAGTTGCATGAATTTGGTATCCCCACTTGGAAGTGGGAAGAGGTGAATATAGACTTTGTGAAAGGTTTACCCTATTTGCATCATCACCATGATTTGATTTGAGTGATAGCAGACGTATTGAATAAGTTAGCATATTTCTTGCCAGTTCACACGTGTTACACAACTAAAGATTATGCTAAGTTGAATATCACAGAATTAGTCAGATTATATATTGTTCCTTGTCGATCATCTTTTATAGGGGTACTCAGTTTCTCTCTCAATTTTAGAGAGCTTTTCAGAAGGGTCTTGGTACCCAATTTCATCTTAGTTCAGCCTTTCATCTGCAGACAGATGGTCAGGCAGA
This sequence comes from Capsicum baccatum var. pendulum, assembly GCA_030864225.1. Lineage (NCBI taxonomy): Eukaryota > Viridiplantae > Streptophyta > Magnoliopsida > Solanales > Solanaceae > Capsicum > Capsicum baccatum. The sequence goes on from CM061550.1 coordinate 139,685,494, forward strand.
GAGAACCATTCAAACTTTGCAGGATATGTTGAGGGCATGTGTTCTTGATTTCAAAGGTAGTTGGGATGAGCATTTGTCGTTGATTGAGTTTGCTTCTAATAACAGTTACCATGCTAGTATTCAGATGGCTCCGTTTTAGGCTCTTTATGGGTGAAGAAGTAGATGTTCAGTTGGTTGGTTTGCTATGGGTGAGGCCTCTTTGATTGCGCCGTACATGGTGTTCGAGGCAATGAAGAAGGTCCAATTAATTCAGGAGAGATTGAAAGCATCCCAAAGTCATCATAAGTCTTATGCAGATGTAAGAAGAAAAGATCTTGAGTTCGAGGTTGATGATCTTGTGTATTTGAAAGTATCACCCATGAAAGGGGTGAAGAGATTTGGCAAAAAGGGGTAGCTTAGTCCACTTTATGTTGGTCTCTTCCGGATTTTGAATCGTGTTGGGAGGAGGCGTATGAGCTCAAGCTACTCGTAGACTTATCCTCAGTTTATCCAGTATTCCATATGTCCTTGTTGATGAAGCACATAGATGATTCAGCTATTATAGTTCCTCTAGAAAGCACAGATATTCAGAATAGACTTTCTTACGAAGAAGTCCCAGTAGAGATTCTCGATCATCAGATTCATAGACTAAGGAACAAAGAAGTTCCCTTGGTCAAAGTTCTATGGTGAAATCAGTCCGTTGAAGGGGATACTTGGGAAACAGAACCAGACATGCATACCAAGTATCCTCATCTCTTCTCCATGAACTCAGATTCAGCCGAAGGTAATAGTTTTTCCTTCATTCATTTCATTTCAAGTTTCAGATTCAACTATATAGTTATCTTCATCTGAATTCATGCACTATCAAATTAGTTCAGTAGCTTATTACGTTGAAACTCAGTTATACAATTTATTCCAGTTGTGCATGATAGTTTATAGCCTCAGATTTCTTAGTATTTTTTAGCTTAAATTAGCCACATTCAAGGACGAATGTTCCCAAGGGGGAGATATTGTAATACCCCACCCATTTCCAATCTTATATTTGTACTAGAATGTTAAGGGATAGCTTTCAAAATGAATATCTTTTATTTCATATAGAATTTTTTCAGATTTAGACCTCCAATTGTGTGAGAAATTGAATAAGCTTTTCATCAATACCAAATTAGCCCAATTCCGGCACTCGGTGGGGAAATTAGAGCATTTTTAGCAAAGCAGTGTGCCACCTGAGCACTTGGCATGTCGCAGAGGTGGGCAAAATGATAATCATCAAATTCCAGTGGCCCTCCACGATAGCCCCTCATTGTGGAGAAGCCCAATTTTATATCTGTCGATTTCCAGTAAGCCTACACGATGTTGGCGCATCGCGCTGAAGGTCAAATTGGAATTTCAAAGGGGCACCGTGATGGCTCTACGTTATGGAGTCTGCCCAATTCCCAATCTTCCAATTCTAGTAAGCCATCGCGATTGTGGAAAATCATGGTGGCCAACTAAATCGAAAAAAATTGCTCTTTTCAGTTTTGAATAAAATTTTAAAGGAGGTGTTTTGGTAAATCCCCAAGGCCCCAATTCATCCAAAACCAAGAATTAATCATATTCAAGGCACTTTATTCCCAATTTCATCCATTCTCTCTCAAAGTAAAACCCTAGAGCTCCAAAGCTTCTTCTCCAAGAAATCAAAATCCTCCATTGATTCTCAAAGAAAGCTTAAGATTGAGTTTTCCCAAGGCAAGATAGTTAATAATCCATCTTTAAGAACTCAAATAAGAATCAATAATTCAAGTTTGTCATCTAATCATCTACCAAGGTATGTGGGGTTTATGAATAAGGATCTTCTTTCATCCTTGTGCCCAAAACCAAGCTTTTATTTAACATTAATATAATGTTGAATGATTATACATGAGATTTGAATTAAGGTTCATACCCATTATTGCTATTTGCAAGATTTTGAGATTTCAAGTGTTTTAGAAGATGAATTGAATATCTATTTCATATTTTCATGCCTATTACAGTAATTTACAGATTTCGAGATGAATCATTTTTTTCAATATCAAGCATGATTATTATGATGTGTTGACATGAGATGCATGGGTTATTACCACAATATTGAATACTATTATTTCAAGAAAGATGGTGCTTTAAGCATCTTATTATCGTATTATTTATAGATTTTCAGTAAAGCTTTGATCTTTCGATCATCGGATTAGCTATGAAATTTATTTTTTAGATTTATAGAATTCAAAACAGCTTTATTTACAGATTTAATCAGATAAATGCATAATTGGTTTCAGATAAATCCTATGCTAGTTTTTAAAGTGGATTTCAAACAGAATGAACATAGCAAATAGAAAGGGAATAGTATTTAGAACCGAGTTAAAAGTGTGGGATTAGTGTGCCCTATCTTCCACATAACTACGTAGCCAACACAGGTATAGATTTTGAGATTATTCCCATTTCCATATGGATGATAGACTTATCTTGTGATAGATCACATGAAAAGTAGGTTATACTCCCTGGCAAGAGTATGACACCTCTCCCCGACGTGAGGTTTCTTCCTTAGGAGGATGAGACATTAAACTCCATGATAGCTCACATGGTTTATGTCGGTTAGAAGAACCTCCCTTATAGATGAGCTTCAGATAAAGTATTTTTCCCTAACAAAAAAGGCTTTCAGAAAAGAATAACAGAAAAGTTTGTAAAAAAACTTAGTGTAAAGGCTCATAAATTTTACTCAGATTATGCTTTACAGAAAGATACGAGTTACGGATTTCAGTTTTCTAATTTTTGACATAGAAGTGAGTCCTTTCTACACTTAGGCAATATGATTAAAGAGATCATCTAAGTACAGCTTTTCATAACTAAATATTATGACTCACTAAATTTATAAAGTATGATTTTATTCTTGTTATTTTAGTATTTCATATATTCCAGCTTATGTGAGTCATTTTCATGTAGCATGCATTGTTTTATAAATTATGATGATGAGATAATATTTTACTTAAGAATTTCACCCCACCCCCATATACTCAGTACATCCTCAAAGTACTGATCTGTAGATATGTCTATGTGCTACATTGTCTCATAATGTAGGTTTAGGTGTTCAGTATCAGTAGCATGAGTAGTTTGAGCATCTTCATCTATATTCGATAGTTGGTCAGTCCTTATGTTTTGGGCACACATTCAAACAGATTCTGTAGCTTAGTAGTTTTATATGATTTAGTATTCTTTTCAAATAGTTCAAGTTAGCTGGGGGTCTGTCCTAGTGACTTTCTAGTATTAGTAATAGAGGCTTGTCAGACTGCTAGTTTTGATTCAGCTTATTCAGTATTGAGATTTCATACGTTGTTTCAAATACTATACTTAGACAGTTTCCACATTTAGATTGACTTTCATGTCTATATTACCTTGATTATGAGATTTATGCCTATTAGAACGCAGACAGGGTTAGCTTAAGGATACTCATAGTCTTGACCACCATGTGACGTCTCAGGATCAGATTTTGGGGCATTACAGTTATGCCCTTTTGATATTCAGAAATATATTTTTATTCTAAGATTCGATTTTGATCTTGGGATTTTCGTGTATTGACTTTGCTTTATTAATTCTGTTATGGTTGTGGGTTTTATTTTTTCTTATCATTGTTATTTTATCTGTGATTTCGAATATGAATGTTATTGATTTCTTCACAAGAATGAGCGGCTAAAACCTATTCCTAGGTTTGTGGAAACCCTGGCAGATTGACGAAGTAGGGAAAGTGTTATCATTGTTCTGAACCAATACCTATGCATGTATTGATTTATCTTCATATTTTTATTAATGGGTGCTCACATTAGGATCCCGCTGAGATATTGTTTCTTACTCCAAAAGAGGAATAATGAATAAGAAAAGATAAAGATAATCGATCCTTGCTTCTGTGTTCTACTTTAGAAAGATGGTTAGGTTTTATCTAATAACTATAGACTCAAAGATAATAGTTAACTAGGATCAATATAAGGGTTAGTAATGCGATATCCTAAGACTCAAAAGGTAAAGGGTGAAATCCTTATGTTCATCCAAAAGACTACAAAAGGTACATCACTTATTGATTCTGCATGGAAAGTATCAGTTTTGTTCAGTAATGCATGATAAGCCTACGGAATTGAGAATTTAGGGGGAACACAATCCTACTGTTAACCTACACTGAATACAATCAAAGTTAATACAGTTGCTTGCTCGAGATTACTACATCAAAACCCCCTATTTAATTTTCTTGTTCTGCCTGTTAACTACAATTGTTGAGATCTTCAAAGCCATGTGTTCCATTGGTACTCGATCTGAACCGCTATTGGGTTAATATATTTTTACAACGATCATATCATCATCTTAAAGGAGGTTTTGTTTTGACATCATCAAAATTTTAGTGCTGTTGCTGGGAAACAGGGTGTTGATTTTTGATTTAAAGTTGTTGTTTTTAGGTTTTTCCTTTTGTTCTTAGTTGGGCATATACAGGTGTATACCTAGCACATAGAGTATAGGCAATCCCATACTCCCAGTTAATCCAAATCCATAAAGAGTCTAACAAACACCTGGTAGGATATCTGAGCATAAAAGAGAGAAATCTCCTAAAGAGGTTCGTGATATTATACCTCCAACTCCTCCTGAAAGAGTACAATATATCATTAATTGATGGATTGGTGAGCTATTAGCTCAATTTGAAGTTGAGAGGAGGTCAAAATAAGAAGCACGATGGGTAGCTAAAAAGTCAGAGCTAGCTGAGCAGAGACAAGCAGCAGACCGCCTATTAGCACTCGGTGGAAACAAGAATAGAGCTAGAGGTTCCCGTGTTCATGTAATCGCAGAAGCATATCAGTATGTGAAGCCATATATATATGATGAAGAAGAATTGGGATATGTTGAGCCGGCAGAGACTGGAGCCATAGTTCCTCCTGTTTTGCCTCCAGGCATCAAGTTTGTTATTACTAGTGCAATGATCTAGCTTTTAAATCCAAAGGGTGTGTTTGAAGGTATTCCTATAGATGATGAAAACCTTACGGTGCTTATTTCTTTAGGATCTGTAGTTCGTACACAAATCAAGGGGAAAATTAGGAATTAATTAGACTGAGGCTATTCCCCTTCACACTTACATGAGAAACATCTTTATGGTTGGGGAACTGCCATGAGGCTCTATCATAATATGGAACAAGTTATTCAAGGAAGAGATTTACAACTTTAGGCATCTATAAACAGAGTCTATGTATGAGGCATAGTTCAAGTTCAAGAAGAAGTTGATCATGGTTCCCAATCATCAGTTGTCAGGAATGAGCTTATTAGAGATATTCTACCAAGCCCTGACCATCAACTCCAGAGCTATAGCATACACCATATCTGGAGGATCTTCCATGAGACTATGCTGGGAGACAACTTTGAATATGTTAGATCAGATCTCGCTCACTATCGAGGGTGGAAAAATCGAGAGGCTAAGAGGGATATGACATATATGCTAGTTGTGCTTTCGACAACCATAAAAGTAGCTGATGAAACAAGAGTGCTAGAGGTTTCATTTCTAAGGACTGATCTTTTGGGACTTTTAAAGTAGCTTACAATAGAAACTTTAGGAAAGGATAATTCATTAGCAGCACAAGGGTTAGCTTCCAAAGCGTATGAGTCAGAATTGGGAAAACAAATGAAATATCTGGATCATCAGTTGGTGGGTTTCCAAGCCCAAGGTTCTGGTCAAAAGTATTGTGATTGATACAGAGTCTATAGTAGAGAGTGAGATGGTGACAGGAGGAAAAAGCATGACTATAGAAAGAAGGGAGATAGATATATTCCGCCTGGCGTACAAGATGTAGAATCTAGAAAGAAAGAGATACTGGCTAAGCTAGTTAAGGGTCATGAAAGTCAAAATATTATATTTAACGAGATGAAGGCTGATATTTCAGGATTGAAATAGAATTTAAATTCACATGTCATTGCTACCAAGAAGTTAGAACACTGGTTTGAGCAGATGTCAGCAACTCTAAACCAAAGGCAACCAGGTACCCTTCTGAGTGACACGATGCAAAATCCTAAAAATAATGGTCACATACTTGGTATTACCACGAAGAGTGGTATCACTGCTATGGATCCCCCATGACCTGCTACAAAATCTATTGATGATGAGACATATATTATTGAGTTTTATAAGGTAACATGTGATAATGGTAAAGCTGCTGAAGACAAAGGTAAGGGTCTGGTCACTGAGCTAGAAATCATACAGATCCCAAGACCCCACACCTTATCCTTAGAGATTGAGGCAATAGAAAGAGGAAGGTTAGTTTAAGCAATTCATTAATATGCTAAAAAAATTAAGCGTGAACATACTTATTCTATAAGCATTGGATTAGATGCCTAGATACACCTGGTTTATGAAACAGTTGGTCATAAGGAAGAAATAAGCAATATTTGAGGATTTTGATGGTATGCACCATTGCAGTGCAGTCACGACTTGGTCTTCGGCATAGAAAAAAGGTGATCCTGATGTATTTACTATACCATACACTAGTGGATCATCCCTATTTGCTAGAGCCTTATGTGATTTAGGGACTAGAATTAATTTAATGTAGTTGGCCATATTCAAGCAGTTGGGTTTGAGCCCTCCACAATCAACTTTAATGCAGCTATTGATGGCTGAACATACAGTGAAAAAGCATGTGGGAATCTCTGCTGATGTTGTTGTGAGGGTGGATAATTTCATATTTTCTATAGACTTTTTCATCCTAGACTATGAGGTTCACACCAAAATGCCTATTATATTGGGAAGATTATTTATATCAATAAGTAGAGCAATGCTTGACATGGAGAAAGGGGAGCGAAAATTCAGAGTAAACTGTGAGAAGGCTACATTGAAATCCAAAAGTCACTGAAGTAGCCAACTGACATTAGGGTATTATCGGTGATTGATTATATTGATGACCCTAAAGGATATTCCTATGGGTATCTTGATGAATTCTGAGAAGTCAGGATACTCGCGTCATGCCGTGACTTTAAATCAAAAGCTGGGTGGGAGGCAACCCACTATTTTTAGTGTTCACATTTTTGTTGTTTTTTCTTTTTGTAGGTTTTTAGGTCATGGACTTACCCAAAATATGGTAAAAAATTTGTTTATTCATCAATTTCCAGGTAAGGGGCTAGGTGATCAACCTATCATCGTCATAAGTCACACACGGTAAGTAATGTAATATGTTGAAAATTTGAAATTTTGAGGATGAAAAATGGTAAGTTATGTACTTTGGCATCAATTTTCACTTTTGGAACCTAAAACTTAGGTTACGGGACCATAAGTATCTAGAAAAATATCAAAATGCTAAGTCAGGTTGTAGAAAAGTAGGCCAAAATACTTGATCCAGCACCTGCGCCCAACATCTTTGGCCGCAGGTGGTACTTGTACCTAGAGCCAGACCACGGGTAATGGACATAGGGACAAGCCGCGGCTAGGTCAATAGTTGGACCCACTTTTTGATTAAAATTTTTGGGCCCGATATCACTTGAATATGACCTATAACATCCCCCACCTATATAAAATTTTTTTTTACCCTTATTCTAACTAATTCAAATCCTCATAATTTCACTTTTATCTTAGAAGTCAAACTTCCCACTTAAAACACGAACTAATCCAACACTTAAGTAAAGGCTAAATTGTCACTTGTTTAAGATACAAACTTGTTCCAATATGCTAAAAACATGTTTCAACTTTGGTTTTCTTGATTTCTTCATTATTATCTTCCGACTCTTGTTATAAAAGGTAAATTTCTCATCTCCTAATGGTTAGAAACTATCATGCTTGTATGTAAGAGTCTTGAAGTAGCCTAACACATAATGTAGGGCCTTGTTTTGAACAAAAACCTAAAGTTAGGCCCCAACCCGAAGTTGAACTTAATTGAACGAAAGCAACACCAATAGTTGAGCATGTTTGTTTGCTTTGAAAGATTTGATTTATGATAAGTGTGTGTATATTGGACTTTTTGGAATCTCAAATAGGTCATAGGGTTGCAAAAATTGAATAAAAATTCAACCTTTCCGAATTTTCAATTTTCTTTGACCTTTGCTATCCCTCACTATTGTTGGAAATCGACAACTAGTTTTTCAGGTATATATGGAACATAAATCAGTGAAAAATACTAAGCACAGTATTGCAAGGAGATAGGAAAAGTCTTCGGAGCCTAGTGATTCAGTGAAAGAGTACCCGAGGTAGCTTCATATAGACGCTACAGTTGCGGTGACACGAAGAGTCACGAGAGGATGGACTCGCCAAGATACCCAGTCAGATGCAGTCAGCCAGGATGTCACCACCACCTAACGATGATGATGGTAATGAGGAGACAGAGTTTGAGTCTACTCCACAGGTTACTGCTCAGGACCCTTAGTCTGAGGAGGGTCCTAGGATTTATCTATTGAGATTGAGTAGGAGCAGTTATTCATGGTGCTCCAGTATAAGAAGAGTACTGCTACTCATGTACAATAGACAGAGGTTCCCCAGTCTGAAGAAGGTATCGAGTAGCCTTCCCATGATGCATTAATACAGTAGAGCCCCACACCTGTATGTACCCCAGAGACACCTCCCAAGGAGGGACCTTTGAGGTGATATGTGGAAAGGATATTGTTTAGAATCAAGACAAGTCTATGAGGTGTATTTATGAGGATCGCTAGATTGACCTATTGGGGCTAGATCGAGTACCACAGCTGCAGGCAACATTTGATAGATACCAGTTAGAGTGAATGACTAGGCCACTCAATTCTTACATCCTAGCTATGGTACCTGAATTTTATGCATCCTACAGACCTACCATAGTGTTTCCTATGTGCCATCATCTAGGCCTGATTAGATTTTCTAGGTAACCACAACTTGAGCACACACCGGTTAGAGGGTCCAAGTTGATATTACAAAGGAGACTATTCGTAGAGTTATCTTTGGGCCATAGTACATTACTCATGCATCTACAGCTTAGTACAACCACAAATTAAGGATCGCACATGATTGACATATCATGCGGGAGGTTGAGCATCGACCTAAGAGTGTCAACATGGTTAGGTGGATAGCCAATTATAATTCACTTCTTGGTGATGCAACCCAATTGGATTGAGGGGAAACCTATGATTAAGAAGTGCCTATTGACGGTGGAGGCCAACTTTGGTGGTTGCTAATTAGATACCAACTGATTCCCATTTTTTTTTATAATACATTAATATGGGAGGTAGCAACACTAGTTTCCTGTATAAAGGCCAAATATGATGTTTATTTTTCTATTATTCTTTGCCATGAGTTACATGATAAAGTATTTAGGTAGTTGACAAATCTGACCTTCTCTTCCATAATTCAAACGTTGTATGATGAGGTCGGTGTACCTTAAATATCAAGTGTAGAGAAGAGGGTGCCTACAATAGCGATTGCACAGATGAGAAACATGAAGGGGCTGGCATATCCAGGTACTTCTAGGAGATCAATACAGTAGGCAACTATACTACGAGCCTAGACTGAGAGCCTAGAGATTTCCATAGAACCTACTAAGGCACATTGAGATAATGTAGGTATTAGTTTTGAAATAGAGATAAGGGAGAATAGAGAGGCTCCAAATTCTAGTACATGGGGCGAGGGGACACATGCTACTTCTTATTTATCCCCTGCTTTAACCTTAGAGACGGTTGGTGCATCTAGAGAGCCTACTCAACCAACCCCTATAGATCTTGCGATAGGTATGATTACTATATCTAGTGTGTTTTTGTAGAGCCTAGTGGACATCTAGAGGGCCACAGTTACTAGAGTAAGGGTTGTTGAGATTGAGATGACTAACTTCTGCGAGTAGATGAGATTAGGGGTTAAGGCTATATTTTAGATGGAATAGGACCAATGAGAGGCCATACTAAGTTCTACACTATCTGAGATATGTGTTGACTTCTAAACATGGCTCGATGAGTTTGAGTGATGGGTTTTAGCTTTATAGATAGAGACAACTATACCAGCTCTAGCCTAGATAAGGGAGGAGTTTGATGTATTAAAAGTAGTGATATGATCTTTCATAAAGAGTTGTGTTGTAACCACTCCCTTAGTGATACCCAAGGTGGTCAAGATATCACCTTTAGGTACACCAAAATAGTTTGATTTTCTTGTGGAGGGTTATGAGGAGGTCCCAACAATTGGGTCTAAGAGAGGTCTCATAGATGACTTATAGGACCCTGATTTACCATATAACCAGGACATTAAAAAGGTCAGGCATGATTTGATGGAGTTTGTATTCTTTGATAAGTAGAGGTATACATGTATAGTAGCGGGTCCCTCATCAGTAGTGCACCACTACTGCCACCACCTCCTCCAGATGATATTTCTCCATCTGGGTATTTTTTTGATTTGAGTGCCTAACGCGTACTAGGTATCTTCTCACTTCCCTATGCTTTACTTTTTTAGAGCTTTGAGGATAATGTGCAATTTTTGTTACAGGTGGGCATCTCATGCCACTGTAGGTTTTTGTTGATGTGCTTCTTTTCCTATCGGCCACTGTATGATTATAGAATTGGCATATTGTAATTCACTGAGAGTACACCCTGGGCGCCACACGATGCCTATAGCTTCGAAGGACTATAAGCTAACCCACACTGGTACCTACTGTGAGTACTAAATAAAATAATAGGAAACATGTGCAGAACTTGACTGAAAATGCCATAAGGTTTTAAATACGTAAAATGATACTAAATTGAAATACTGAAAACATCTATTTAAAACTAATACTGTAGGACTGTCTATAGCATCTAATAACTGAATAACTAACTGAGAGTGTCCGAAAGCCTCTAATTGACTAACTGTGGAGTTAAAGGGACAAACCCCCAACTAACTCCAACTAAATAGGAAATACTGAACTAATAAAGTAAACTAAGATAAATAAACCATGTCCTCAAAGTATGAGGACTCACCACTTCTACAAATGATAATTTGGTATGTCTATACATGATCAGGGAATTGAGCATCCAAACCTATGATATTAATCATCCAAGCACAAAAAATGAGTATGCGATTAGTACTTTGAATGTACTTGTATGCTAAATAAGTTAGGCTAATATGCATGAATTCATATGCAGGAGTAATAACTGATTGAATGAATAACATGAAGTATAGAGTAGAATGCATAAAATCTGTAAAGACTGTGAATGCATGACCAAGCATAACACATATTCGGTATATAAGCTGTAAAACTGAAATACTGAATAATGATAAATGGATAACTGATATCTATAAACTATGGTTAGCAAAACTAAAACTGATTGCTAACATGAATGCTAGACAGAGACTGCGGGAGCTATCATCTAACCGACATGCCGAATGAGCTAATTTAGGGTCTAACATGTGAACCCTGTTGGAAGGGTTTCAATATCGTACCACGGGTACTAACACATGGTTGTGTTGAACCACTAACCTACTAAATAATAAGGATGTCAAGCCTAAACTAACGGGTGACACCTGGGCAGAGTTAAGCCTAATCTAACAGGTGACCCTTGGGAGGTAGTCAAGCCTAAACTGATGGGTGACTCCTCATCCCATGCTGGCTATGTAGTTTTGGAACACAGGGTCTGCTACTAATGACTCTATCTGACTGATAGGTAAGCTGGAATCCCTGTATTTACTAGGTGCTAAATCCTACTCCCAACCAAAAAACAATAAATACTGAACTGAACTATGTTTAACTGTTTATAGTAACTGACTGAACTGATAATGCTCATGAATATTCTAAAACCATATTGTAGACACTAAAAAACTAGGTAAGAAGCTATGTTTTTGGTATTCAAACCCCCAGGACTCGATAACAATATCAGTAAGATTGTAATAAATCTTTGAGAACATGATATGTAAGCATTTATTCAAAACACATTCTTGTAGGCACTTCATCAAACACTTATAGTTCATGGTTTAAGCTAAGCATGGGAATAGTTTTAAAATTTGTACAAATAGCATGATTTCACTATTAAATTCACCAAATCAAGATTTAATCAAAGAACAACACCATTTAATTATGGGGAATTAATAACAACGACAATTTCATGTAAACATGGTGTAAAATCAAGATTCATGGGAATTCATGATTAAAAAATCATGCTAACATGTAAAAGTCATTCTTTTAAACTTGAAATTGGGTTTTTGGACTCCATGGGTGGTAGGAACCCATGAATGAACATCTAACATATCTCAATTAAAGAATCCTTAGATGTTCTTGAATTGGGAACCTTGAATTGTGAATTATCTTGGAAATAGAGTGGTGAATTTTGGAGTTTCTAGAAGTTGAATGTTGAAGCCTAGGGTTTTCTTGGAGATCAATTTGATGAAAAATTAATATAATATGCTTAGAACAGGTTAAATCCTTTATTTAACATGATTTGGGGGCTTGGAAAAAGTGTAAAATACCATTGGGAATTAAAACTCAGGACTGGAAATCCCAATTTTACACTCTGGCACGACGCGGTGCTATCGCGCTGCACTATTGAAAAAAGGACGAGCTCAAATTTTCACTCTGGTGCGATGTGGTGCTATCATATTGCACCGCTGTTAAAAGGACGATTCTAATTTTGAACTACAACACAATGTGGTGCTATCGCGTTGCACCACTGGAAACATTGGAGTGATTTTGCTCTCCTCTGCGATGTGGTTATTTGCTGCCTCTCACTAAAAGTGCCATAATGTCTTACCCGGGTATCGAATTTTGGTGAAATTTATATTTTTGGAAAGATAATTCAATCATATATATGTTAGTGGGTCATTAACTCAAAAATTCTTAGTAAAACGGAAGATATTCTCATTTGAATTTGACTATAGCGGCATGCTTATGAAGAACTCAATTGGTAAAGGATATTTTTATTCATCTAATAGCTAGAAGTTATTTGAAGACTTAATATATGTAAAACTATCTCATAAAACTAACAAAACACTATAAGTTATTTCTCATGGTCTTGAAGCGTGGTTCTAATATTGGCTTGGAGTCTCGGGGTATTACACATGTCTAGGATAATTTTGTGTCATATTATGTTTTTTCATTGTATTGTTTTGTTTTTGTGTAATTCAGAGATTTCTAAGTATTTAGGGCAGTGGTTATGTTTTGATTGACTTATTGATAATCCTCCAAAAATTTGTCTTAGAACTGTGTCAATGTATTTATGTGTGAACATTGTGGATCTTATTATGGCATTAGGATTCGAGACATGATAATCACTTTCTAACAATTCCATGAATCAGATAAGTAGTATTTGTTATTATTGACTCTGTTCTATGTGTGTGTGAGATACTACCTAGTTTCCTTTATATGTCGAATTTAAAACTTTCCTGGTTAGTCTTGGCTAGGTAGAAGGATAGTCGATTAGGAAAGGATTATAGGTCAATTTTTATTCTAGTCCACTTTTATCTTAAATAACCTTCCTTGTGTGAATAATATCCCTTGATCCCTATTTTGAGCCTTGTTGCCTATTTTTATTGTTTCATCATTCGCCTTTCCATTTATAGTACAATGAACCTGTTTGGCCCTTATGCTCCTTGGACATTCTGTACCTCAACTCAGGCAAAATGCCTAAGTTGAGGGTGGGTATCATAGGGGTGTGTAGTGTAAAATGGATATGGAGAATTATAAAATAAGAGAAGAAGTTAAAAGAGATAGATATGGTATAAAAAGAAAAGAAAAAGAAAAAGAAAATAATAATTATGAAAAAAGAGAAAAAGAAAGAATAAAATACATCACCCAACCCAAATGTGCATAAAAGAATAAAATGGGAGAGATAAGGGTGGAATAAAAAGGAAATTGGTTGATAAGTGAGACCCCAATGTTAGTGTAGTTCCAAGGAGATTAGTTACTTTGTATTTCCATATGTACCATACAAGCGCCAAAGCCTACATTACAAGACAGAAAAAGTCATATAGTAATCCTAACCTGACTATCTAAATGCTAAGGTAAAGAAATATGGGCAAAGCTATGGTATTTGACATGTATTGATTGGAACTTCTCTACTAAGTGATATTGTCTCTTGATCATCCTTGCATTTATATGCATGATTTCATATGAGAGAGTGGGACATTCTTGTTGTAAAGGTACTTGAGCCATATTGCTAGCTATTTGCTTGTTTTGGGTAGTGTAACTTATATTTATGAATGGTTATCTGTTGCTAACGTAATTGTAAAACCTTGATCCCATTGTGTCTTATTGTTGTTCTTCATGTTCATACACAGTTGGTTTTGAAAAATAATATTGGAGGGGGATGTTGTGTTTTGAGCTTTACATGTTGATTGACTGCCTTGAATAGCTTAGTTTCTCCTAGTTAAGCGTCGTTTTAAATTTTTTAATATTTTATTTCATGAGCACTTGCAAACGTTCTAAGTTGAGGGTGTTGATGTGCTATAGAAATATAGAAATTTTGATGCTTAAAATGATGAAAAGATGCTAGTTTCTAAGGTTATTTTGTTAGATATGATGCCTTTTGGATATGTTTTATAGGAAATCATATTTTGGATGATAAGTTGGTGAAAAAGGTGAAAATGGTGTTTTTGGCCATTTTTGGAGAAATTACGGATATTTGGATGTTTTCCAGCCTTATCGTTATCAAAGCATGTTCAGGAATCGAAGAAGAGCTAAAAAGATGACTCCCGACATTTACCAAATTCATATGTGATCGCATGTAGGACCTTCGGACAACATATAAGCAAAGAAAGTACCAAAAGTCCCACATACCAAGAGTTGAACTTGCAGAATTTTTTCTCCCGATACCTGCGATTTGTACCTCTGCCCAGTGCCAGGACCACAGGTACTACCTGCGCCCGGTACCAGCCCACAGGTATATAGACCATATGTGGATATCGACCCAGTTTTCTCCTATTGGGATATGGTATTAGGGTTTTATCTTGTACTATAAATTTCCTTTATGTACTTTTTAGTTGGAGTTACACACTTTTGATATTCACAAACATATTTTGATTCCAAGATTCTATTTTGATCTTGGGATTTTCTTGTATTGACTTCGGTTCATTATTTCAATTACGGTTGTGGGTTTTATTTCTTCTTATCATTATGATTTCATCTATGCTTTAGAATATAAATATTATTTATTTCTTCGTAAGAATGAGTGACTAAAACCCATAGCTATGGTTGTGGAAACCTTAGCAGATTGACAAAGTAGGGGAAGTGCTCTCGTTGTTTTGAATTGATACCTATGTATGTATTGCTTTATATTAGTTATGATAGTTTTATTAATAGGTGAACACAGTAGGATCCCACATAGATATTACTGCTTAATCTAAAAGAGGGTCAATGACTAGGAAAAGATAAAGACAATAGTTATTTGGAGTTTAATTGTAGATCCACGCTTCTGCATTTTATCTTAGTAAGATAGTTAGGTTTCATCTAATAACTAGAGACTGAAAAGGTAATAGTTAACTGGGATCAAGATAAGGGTTAGTAATACTCAAAATGTAAAGTTTGAAATCTTTCTGCTCGTCCAAAAGACTGCAGAAGGTACATGACTTATAGATTCTGCATGAAAAGTATTGGGTTAGTTCAGCGAAGTACGATAATCCTATAGAGTTGAGAATCCAGGGGGAATACAATCCTAGTGTTTACCTATATTGTTTTCAATGAATTTAATATAATTACTTACTTGATTTTACTACATCAAAATCCCCCATTTACTTTTCTTGATCTGCCCGTCATCTACAATTGCCGAGAAATGCAAAGACACATGCTCCTTTGGGATTTGACCCCAACCTCTATTGGGTTACTATATGACAGCGACCATATCATCATAAATACGTGGTGTTGTTTGCACATCATCAGCTTACTTTGGTGGTCCTAAACTTGACCTTTAACTCATTTCTTCTAGAATAGTTCCAAAACCTGAGTTCTTGTAAAACATAACACAAAACCCATCATATCTAACAAACCAAACTAAGTAACTTGCATAGTTTGATTGATTTAAGCATTGAAAGTGCTATGAATCCATGGAACATCAACTCCCTCAACTTAGAACATTTTCATGTCCTTGGGATATATAATAAAATAAAACAAAACTACGACGCTTAACTAGGAGAACTCTAAGTTATCTAAGGAATTGAATTAACACTTTAAGCCCAAAACATTACCCCCTCCTATTTTATCAATTCAAAACCAAATATATCTATACATGAAGCATAAAGATGTGACATAAGGGGATCAAGATATGGAATTACAATAGCAAAATATGACCATGAATATATATAAGTTAAACTATCCAGACAAGTAAGCAACTAGAAATACAACCCATGTGTCTTCACAATAAAGAATTCCCATTCACTTATATGAAAAAATGCATGTCAAGGAGGGGGGATAGTCAAGAGACACTCACACTCACAAGAGAAGTTCCACCCATGCACATCAAATACCATAGGCTTGCCCTTATTTTATTTACCTTAGTTTTCAGACAATAATGTTAGGATCACTATAGGACATTATTTAACTTGTAATGTAGGCTTGGAGATGGTATGGTAAATATGGATATATTTAATTCCTAAGCCTCCTCGGCGCGACACTTTGGGGTCCACTTATCTACTAATTTTCTTTTTATTCCACCCTTATTTCTCCTTTCTTATTCCTTTATTGCACATTCAGGTTGGGTGTGGTTTTTTTTTATTCTTTTTTTTCTCTTTTATAATTTTTTCTTTTTCTTTTTACCACATACAACCCTACTATCATTATTCTTATTTTACCCTTCTTTATACCCACTTTACATTACGCACCCCTATGATGGCCTCCCTTGACTTAGGTGATTTGCTTGAGTTGCAATGCACCATTTCTATGGAGGACCAGGGAAAAAATAGGTTCATTGTAACACAAATGGGAAGGTGAATGGAGTTACAAGAAACATAGGCTATAAGGCTCAATAATCAAGATCAAGGGATACTTATTCACATATGGAAGGTCATTTAGGCTAAATATGGACTAATATTAAAAATGGCCTATGATCTTTTTCTAACCAACTATCCTAATCCTAGGCAAGACTAACCGTGTAAGTTCTAAATATAACATACAAATGGAGCTAAGTAGTATCTCTCACACATATGGCATAGAGTCATATCACAAGCTACTACCTATCTGGTTCATGCAATTGTTGGATATAATTATAATGTCGCTAATCCTAATGCCATAATAAGATCCACAATGGTTACACATATATACATTCACACACTTCTAAAAAGAAATTTTTTAAAGGGTATCATTTTTTCTCAAAAATCAACAACAAAAACATGCCAACTACACTAGATACTTAAAGATCTACTAATTACACAAAAATACTACAAAATACAAAATAAAAAATAAAAAATAGTACGATACAATATTAACCTAGATATATTGGTTCTACAACTATACCATGGCCGACAGAAAAAAAAGCACGATAATAAAAACCTACAGTGGCTATAGTATACCCTACCCCAACTAAAAGACTGGACACTATCCTAGTGCATGTAAAAATTATAAAATAAGGGAATGAGGACATACCTGGCATACACTAGACATCCATATCTTGATATCCCTCTGTCGAGGTATCTTTACTAGCAGAGGTAGTGGTGCTAGTGGTGCACTACTAGAGGATGCACCCACAACTATCCCGACACGCCTCTATCTAGCAGCAAAGTCGATCTTCTTCAAATCACGTCTGGCCCATCTTATGGCCTGACATATCGTATATCAAGATCCTAAAACTCCACCTCTCTACATATCTTAATCCTAACTATGTCTCCTTATCCTTCGCAAATAAGTCAAAGTGACTACATCCATGCTGAGGTGCCAACTGAACAACTGGAGGTATAACTAGAGGGATGGACAAAATATTGCTCTCAATAAGAGAGTGTATCTCTACTTGAAGTATGGCCACTTCCTCTCTAGTATAACCTAGATTGGGTGCCAAATTTAACTAAATTAGTCTAACACTCAATCCTAGAAAGAACCTATACGGGCATGTATCTCAGCTCAAAACTCTGACAGCTCAACCTTGTGTGCAGCATATAATTAAGTACCTACCTCTTTCTAGATCTACCAAAAAAATGATGTTACCTTAACTTCAACATTCTCTATCCAGGTTGTGGTAGCACTCTTGTTGTCTACTAACCTTTACAATATTTCACGTGATACAAAAACCATACTTGTAGCAGTAGCTATAGTAAAGGGGTAAGGGGGCAATGAAGATGTCCCAACTAGCTTTGGAGTAAAAGCTAGAACTGAAGTAGATGTGGCTCGGGCACCCTTACCATATGTGCTCATCATGGGGGGCATATTTCAGCTCCCCCATCTCAATATCCATATTACCACTAGAATATACTCCCGCTCTAGAAGTAGGATCTACAGAAACTAATGGGCCCTCAGACTAGGTTGGAATCACTATCAGACATATATGGGACCTCTATGTAAGGATAAGGTTTGCTGGATCTTTGATCCTATTAGTCCAGGCCACGCCCAACATCTCTAATCTCGCATCAATACCAAGAATCTCTAGAACAGAAACCTCATCATGTAATAATTATACTAGATAAGAAAAGGCAGTGCGATCGTCTCTAAAAATGCCTACTCATGAATCTTATATCTGATAATGGCTGCAATATTAATATCATAATAAGACACCATGATTGCAATCATTATTTCACCATCCCATTTAAGTAATTTCTCCACTATAGTTGGACAGGACTGATAATGCACAAACAGGCACTAAAACTTTGTAGCAAAATTCAGCGTCACTTTTTTAATCATACCTTGCCCCTAGACCCAAGAGGAATCCATACTAAGAGTTGAACTATGACTAGCAATCCATCTTGTTAAACCTACCCTCTTACTCCTATGCTCAGCATCTCACATAGAACGACTATCACATGCAAATATCAATCAATGTTCATACTCTATTATAGAAATAGAAGCTGCATAATCTAGGAAAAAAAATTCGGAGGATGGCCACTACTGAAATATCAACTATGACCATTCTCACAAACACCTACTCTAATTGGGGATGCTCTGCATGCTACCACCTTTAGGTATAGTCGAAGATACTGTATCATGGTAGGAGGCATAGAACTCCCACATAATGACTAGCTGTATGAACCCAGAGGTGTGGTCATCCACTCTAGCTATTACCTATCAAACACATCCTGCAATAATGGTGTTTCAGCCAACCCAGTAAACTTGATTCTTCTCTTCTTGTAAATATCCCTCTTAGGCTGGCCCATCTCGGGCACAAAGCTATCTCTCTTAAAGAGTAGTCGTAACCCTTCTACACATCATCTTAGATTAACCTCATTAATAGGTTCTACTAAGATGTGAGTCGGGTTAAAAGTCTAGGTTGTTTGGGCTGGAGGCTCTTGGTAAGTTAGATGTGTTATACCCTCCTCAAACTAGGGTACTGTAGAAGATGTCTTGGTAACTAGTGCTATAGACTTATCCTGTGACCCCTTCTTAGACTAGGGGTCCTATAAAGCTATTGATAAAAGTAACTTAGACTCCACCTTCTCCTCTTTATCATCCCCTCCCTTATCTGACTAGTAAGAGTGTGGAGGTAACATCCTCACCTTATTCAACCTCAACTAGGATACTGGGGTACTGATCGATAACTAAGCTCCAAGTAGAGTAGAAGTAGGCCATTTTCCCCTCTATTAGCGATGTGGAAGTGGTACACCTAAGGTGTCTTTAATAATTGTCTCAGCTATAGCATGTTTTGGGGCTATAGTGTGTGGATGCATCACTTTGTTTGGAGCGGCTCTAGTCATGGAAATTGGTTATTCTTCCACCAAATCACTACTCTTGACGGAGTCATCCCTTTTACTTCAAAGGTGTAACCTTCTTCTTTGAATCCATTGGTGCCATTTGTACTTGAAAAACCAAGTGTTAGTGTCCGAAAGATAGTGGGGGACTGCAAACTTGAAGAAAAACTCAAAATTCAAAAACTTCAAATTTTCCCTCAATATTACATCCCAGTAACTTATACTCAGTCCCAACAAGTCTAATATTTTCCTTTAAATCTAGAATCAACTTTTCAATACAAATGCGGCATACAAAGACTCTTGGGATTCCTCGACCTTTTCAACTTCTACTTCTGTTTAGGGCATGATCATCAAGTTTAATTCAAGAATAATGCACCACTTTAAGATTCTTAGGCTAATTCAAGGCTCCTACCAACAATCTTGTTGATTTATAGATAATCTTTATGCACTTAAAGACACAAACTTACTTATTTTGAATTTAGCATAAGATAATACTATTAGGAGCCAAGAATTTTACCTTTTGAAGAACCGGTAGTGAATATTATAAAAGATGAAGAACCCTAGGCTTGAAATACAATGCATGTAATTTTGTCAAGTTTGTACCGAGAAAAATTAGTGTTCTTGATTTAATATGGATTTTGGAGAAAGTTGGTAGGTTTTAATTTTAGAGAGAAAAAGAAATTTTGAAGTTAAATCGGGTTAAAGGGTGGTTTAGGATCTTAAAAAGCCCTAGGGAGTCAGTTAGGGTAGGGGTTGGGTTCGTGTAGGCCCAAATTATTAAACAAAATTAGGCCCAAAAATTAGCCATTTATGGCGCCATTTAAGGACTTTAGGTGGTACCTACGAGCCGTAGGTACCAATCAATAGGTGGGCCTAATTTTTTTACCTTTTTCCCTACTCTTTGGACTTTGTATTCTGACATATATTGCACTTCTTATGAAGTCATAAGTGGTATTTATGACATTTTATGTAGATTCATAAGTTCAATACAACAAAATCACCAAGTATCATTGAAATTTACTTTTAACATTCGAAGCCCAACTTTCCACGCTAGAGTTGGACTTATGACCTTCATGAGTTCGTCACAAAGTCTCCCTACCTAAAATATTCTAAGTGAAGTAATGTATTACCGTGTTCCACGTCATTCCTCATGCTACTATATCTATGAAACAGAAATAAATTGTGAGCACTAAAATAGTGAGTTACCCTCCACCCAGTATCGGATTTAACATTGCGGCACGATGTGGCTAAGTTGGTTAATCAATCTTAATCAATAAGCCCATGGGTAGCCTCCCATACAATGCTCAATTTAACATTGCGGCATAACGTTCATACCTTGATTGCTCTAATTTGATCAAGGTACTTAAAGGAATAACCTCCAGGATCATTAAGGAAATAAAAAATCGACACCACCCTTATATCGGTTGGTTGCTTCATAATTCTTCGAACATTGAATATGACTTCTTTATTAGTAACTTTGAACTGAGCTCCCATTTTTCTGTATCAACCATTTCTCTTCCTGTTGCCATGAATGGTCTTTGCAATATGATGGGCATCTCGAAGTTAGCCTCACAATCTAAAATGGCAAAGTCAGTTGGAAAAATAAAGATATCAACTTTCACCAACACATAAAATGATTTGCCCACAGGTTTCTTTACTGTGTGGTCTACCATCAATAACCGCATAGTAGTTAGTTCTAGAGGGCTCAAGCCCAATTTCTTGAATATAGACAATGGTATCAAATTAATGTTAGCTCCCGCATCACTTAATGCTCTGGAAAATCAGGATGTACCTATGGTACATGGGATCTTGATAGCTCCATAATTACCCTTCTTTTAGGCTAGAGGCTCAGTAGTGACTGCACTGTAATAGTGCAATCCACCAACATTCTCAAAACTAGCCACTCTCTTCTTCATCACCAATTCCTTCATAAAATTGGCAATACTCAGGAATCTGCTCCAAAGCCTCAAGAAGAGCGATGTTCAAACTTAAATCTTTCAGTATTTCAATGAATTTCTTAAACTTCCCTTCCTCCTTTTGTTTCAGTCTTTATGGAAAGTATGGGGGCATTTGTGGAATTTACTTTGCTAGAGGCTGATCGACCTTGGCCTACCTTTATCCTTACCAACACTAACTTCAACACTTGTCACCTTTTCTAACTCCATAATAGGTGTCTCATCAACCACAGTACTATCATTCTTTGGAATATCTATAGTAGGCAACGGGGGATCAATAGTAGACTTAACACTATGAGTAGAGATAACAAGACAATTACTGTTATTCCTTGGATTCTAAATTATACTACTCAAAAGGGTACCCCTTTTTCTCTTATTCAAAGTAGCAGACATATGCCTAAACTACTCCTCTAACTGCTTGATAGCAGTCACATGAGACTCAAACTTCTGGAACATAGTTGAGATATTTGCCTTAATCTCCTTAAGTCATGTCTTTTGATTTTATTGACCCTTAAAATATTTGGACAACAGCGCCTCCATCCTTGATTTGGTATCATAGTTTCCTAGCAGAATATACGTATTTCCCTTCTCCTTGTAGTTGTCCTTTCTTCTTCAGTCACCATTTGGCTCCCTACAGTGATCTCTATATCTATATCCATAATAGTTTTGACCTTAGTTTCCTTGCTCCTTGGATTAGAAACCCATCAATTCGTGAACATGATACTTAGCCTCCTCTTCTAAAATAAACTTATATGCTTTAGAGGTTGCAACCTGTGAACCTACTACATTTAACTTCTTAGTATTCATTGGTGCGAACTACTTTGTCAGCAAACCAATATTAGATCTATGTTTTCCATTCTCTTATACCATAGAATTGTCAGCCACACTATGGTTTTTAGAATCCCTAATGGCATAAGTGTCAGCACCCCTCTCAGGTTTTTGAGTATGCCACCCTTTGTTGGTGAGAGAGATCTGATCTATAATATAAGATAATATTTGTAATACCCCAAATGTTCTAACATTTTTAGGATCATGTTTCGAACTCATGAGTGATAAATTTTAGTGCTTTGGTAGTGCTATGATCAAGGTTGATGCATATTAAGGCCTCAAAAGTGTCCTAGCTAATAGACGAATCAAAACAATTCCTTATTGATTGAATTCTTAAGAAGGATATCTGTATAGTCAACTTCAAATGAGAATATCTCTCGTTATGTTGTGAATCTCTAAGTTCATAACCCAACAACATATGTATAATTGAATTTGCTTTCCAACGATACCAATTTCACCTAAATCCAATATCGGAGCAAGGAGTTATGCTCATTTTACTCCGGCATATCAGGTTGGGAAAATGAGTGACAACATTCATGATAAGCTGTCACGCCCGTGATGGCCTATCACCAATGTCATCAGCCCTGGGCAGATTTTCACCCCCAGTGATGACATTTTGAGACAAGGCGTCACACCCGTGATGGCCTATCACTAATATCGTCAACCTTAACAAGAAAATCAAGATTTTACCCTTTTGTGACGACAATTCGTAACGGCTTATCACCAGCTTGACGACTTGTCTTATCACGAATGTCGTGAGCTATTTTTACCAGCAATTGAGGAGTGTTTTAGAAAGGGTATTTTGGTCTTTTTCCTTCACTTCCCATGACTTATAACCCTCAAGGAGCGTATTATCTTTCATTCTCTTTAGTTAAACAACTCAAAAAGATCTCTCATACACTCTCAACTACAAGATTAGGTTTTCTCTCAAGATCATCTCCTCAAGAGCAAGCCTATGGAATTCTTCAACAACCATCAGAAACATTAGATCTCTTTCAAGATTCAATCACTAAGGTATGCGTAGTGTATATCCATGGTTCCTTTTCATCCATGGAGCTCAAGAATCATGTTTTAAATTATAAATTGTGTTTTCCATGTCGTATTATTACTATATTCATGTTGATGATTGTTGTTTAAATTCAATGTTGTATCTTGATGTGTTTTCATGAAGTATCTGAATAGGTTAGTTGAAAGCCATAAATTTTGGATGGATTAAGATGTTTGAATTGATAAATATACCTATGCCTTAAAAGAGTGCATCGAAGGTGTTTGATAAAATGCCTAGGGAAATAGAAATCATGCAATATAGCGAAATTGTGACTAAGTGGAGGATTCATGATATGCCCCTATGTTCCAATGATTTTCATGTTGATATTGTGTTTTGTAAATATTGTTGGGATGTTCCTGAACTAGTCTTATGATATTATACCATGCTTATTTGTAAATCCTACCTATGTACAAAATGTATGATATCCATGAACTTCATGGAATTCCCCAAGTTATGATATTATGGATTGCTGATGTTGGTCACATATTCAAGTCAGTCATGTACATCAGTTTCCTTCCATCAAGTCCTGGGGGTACTTGTACCCGAAAAATATAGTTGTGTGCCTAGAGCCTTGTCATGTTTTGTGATCTCTAAAATCAACCCATGAATCAATAGAAATCAGTCAGTCATGTGACTCAGGAAAACCTCATGATCTTAGTCAGTTATCAGATATCAGAAGTACTCCGTTAGTTAACGGAATTCAGTAAGTTTAGTCCATGTACAGTCAGTTACTCATGTTCATTCTCTTCAGATGGGAGTAGAATTTAGCATCAAGCTAACCCAAGGATGGGAACACACCTGTTATATAAGGGTGTGATTCTTAACAGTCATCCGTGCATTCTAGAACTATGTAGCCAGCATAGGTGTGGACATCATAGCCTATTATATAAGGGTATATAAGGTGGATTAACCTATTATATGAGGGGTCCCACAGTTCTCATTAGAGTTACCTGTTATATAAGGGTTGCTTACAAGTGGCACGGTATTGACACCCTTCCATTCAGGGCAGAGATTGGACCCCAACTTAGCCATAATGGCATTATGGGGCATGTTGGTTAAACAACTACCTCCCACAGTTTCAGCATCAGTCTCAGTAAAAGAACTCAGATAGTTCTTCAGATTTCAGTATATCAGGACTGTTAGATACAGTCAATTTAATTACAGTACGTAACTTAGATAGTTCCATCAGATTCAGTACTATTAGATACAGTCACCCATGTTATCAGAACTACAGTATTAGTCATGATTAGTTATCAGTAAACCATGTATTAGCATACAGATTTACCTATAACGCATTCACGATCTCAGCAATTATGCATGCAAGTTTGCACTCTCATGTTCATATCAGTTAGTCAGTTAGCATTGCTCATGCATGTAAACCTTTTTTGCATTTAGCCTACCTCACTCGTATACTCAGTACATCCCAACGTACTGACGCATTTGCACTATGGTGCTTTTTTTCATGTTTCACCATAGTTCCAGAGATGCGAGATCCAGATCCCCTGTAGCAGTAGCATTCCAGGATACTAAGTTGCAGTGACTCCTCTTCATTTGAGGATGATATGATTTGATTTATTTATTATCTCAGTTAGCTTTTAGTTTTACAAAGTTAGTTAGAGATATTCATTCATCTCCTTATTTAGACAGTATTTACAGGCTTTCAGATTTAGTTAAGATTTGTATTCAGTTTTGATATAGATTTAGTTGTTTTGGGTATTTGTTACCCTACATGGATGTTATGTTTCTATAGATTCATTATTCAATTGAACCTTATGGCCAATTATTTATATTTTCTGCATTCTTCATGTATATTATGCAGTATATAGGTACATATATCAGTCATGGGTTAGCTTGTGGTCCTTCAGGGTTATAGGCACCGTATAGTGTTTCGGTTCTGAAAATTATGGTTTTATAAACTTGGTAACAGAGCCTAAGGTTCAATAGAGTCCTAGGAAGTCTGAAAGCCACATCTAGTAGGGTCTTATACATGGGTGTGTTGCACGCCACATTTATGTGCAGGAGGATATGAGAGATTTTAAGAACGATTCCCTTTATTTCAGTATTTATGTCATGCTAGTGTGCATAATCTAAAGTTAAAATATCAGTCTAATCCATTCTTCTCTTATTTCAGAATATACCTCCAAAGAAAAGAAACCAACCAGCTCCTCAGCCCAAAGATCCTTTGGGCGAATATGTTCTCATGTAGATTTTAGGGCAAATTAACCACACTTGCTCAGTCTGTGACTGCCCAGAATAAATGGCCACCAGTTATTCCAGCCAATCCAGTGGTCAACTCAACCTTATCTAGGATTTGGGACTTCACACAAATGAATCCTGCATCTTTCTTTAGGTCTATGTCTTATAAAGACCCTCAGGAATTTATTGACCAAGTCCAGAAGGTCATTGATATCATGGTTGTTACTTCTATTGAGAGTGCTGAGTTATCCGTATACCTATTGCAAGATGTGGATCGTACTTGGTACAAATAGTAAAAGTCTGAGAGGGTAGAGGATATAGGTTCTATTGAGTGGGAGGGATTTGTCACGACTTTCTTAGATAGATTCTTTCCCCAGGAGCTGAGGGAGGCCAAAGTTCTTGAGTTCAACAAACTCAGACAGGGAAATATGATGGTTAAGGAGTATTCTCTCAGACTTACTCAGTTAGCCAGATTTGCCCCTCATGTGGTTGTAGACAGCAGCACAAAGATGAGTAAGTTCATATAAGGGGTGAATGATAGCGTGGTAAATGAGTATAAGTATGTGATGTTGAATAGCGATATGACTTTAGCAAGACTCATGAACCATGCCCAGCAAATAGTGGAGCAGAAGGTTAAGACTAGGGTGAGGAAGAACAAGAGAGAAAGACCAGGTAGTTTCAGTTTTGCTTATCCCAAATCAGAGAGAGAAAACCGTTTGTAGTTTCTTCCTAAGTCAGCAGTTCCAGCCCCTTCCTCCACCAGTGCCGTAGTGCAAAAAGTCAAAGATGGAAATAGAGATAAAGTACGAGGCTCTAAATCTCAGGGCAGTATTAGTAGCTCCCGCACTTATCCTCAGTGTCAGACTTGCGATAAGCACCATCAGGGTGTGTGTAGAGAGGGTAGTGGCATTTTTTTGGTTGTGTCAACATAGGATACAGAGTTAGAGACTGTCTTAAGCCAGGTCCTCAAGATCAGTAGAATCATTCAACAGCTCAGTCCGGGCGCTCAAACTAGGAGGGTACTGCTTCTAGTGCTACTAGTGGGAAATACCCAAACAGACTCTATGCTTTTCAGACCCGACAAGATCAAGAAAATTCTCCTGATGTCGTTACTGGTATATTACAGATTTTCCATGTTCATGTTTATGCTTTGCTAGACCCAGGTGCATCCTTGTCTTTTGTTACTCCATACATAGCAGACAATTTTGGAATTAGTCCCAAAATTTTAGCAGAGCCCTTTTCAGTCTCTACCCCAGTGGTTAAAACCATTATAGCTCGGGGGGAATACAGGAATTGCCCGGTTATGATATTTCAGAGATCCACATTAGCAGATTTAGTCGAATTAGAGATGACTAATTTTGATATCATTTTCGGCATGGATTGACTTCATTCCTCCCGTGCCACAGTCGACTATAGAAATAGGATAGTTCAATTTTAGTTCCTGAATGAACTCGTCTTAGAGTGGAGGGGGAAGTACTTTATCATTCAGCGGTCAGCTTGTTTCCTACCTTTGGGCAAGGAAAATGATTTCTAAGGGATGTGTGTATCATCTCGTGCATATTAAGGATTCCAGTTCTGAATCTCCTAACTTAGAATCAGTCTCAGTGGTTAATGAATATTCAAATGTCTTTCCTGATGGCCTTCCAAGCATTTCTCCCGAAAGGGAAATAGACTTTGGCATTGATCTACTTCCAGACACTCAACCTATTTCTATTCTGCCATATAGAATAGCACCAGCAGAACAAAAGGAACTAAAAGATCAGTTGAAGGATATCTTAGATAAGGGATTCATCAGGCCCAGTCTATCCCCATATGGTGCACCAGTCTTATTCGTGCGCAAGAAAGACGGTTCTCTCAAGATGTGTATTGATTACCGCCAGCTCTACAAAGCTACGGTCAAGAGCAGGTATCTACTTCCTAGAATAGATGACCTATTTGACAAACCTCAGGGTGTCAGTTATTTTTCCAAGATAGACCTAAGATCAGGCTACCATCAACTCAAAGTTAGAGAATGTAACATCCAGAAAAAAGCTTTCCATACTCGGTATGGTCACTTTGAATTTCTAGTCATGTTCTTTGGTCTTACCAATGCTCCAGACATTTTTATTGACTTGATGAATCATGTGTTTAAGCAGTATTTGGACACGTTCTTCATAGTCTTCATAGATTATATCCTGTTCTATTCCCGTACAGAGCGTGATCATTCAGACCATCTCAAAATAGTTCTTCAGACTCTCAGAGATCATCAGTTATTCACCAAATTTAGTAAGTGATAGTTTTTCCTAAGATCAGTAGCATTCCTTGGCCATATTATTTCCAGTGATGGTATTAGGGTGAATCCTCAGAAAATTAAAATGGTAAAAAACTAGCCTTTCCCACTTTCCCCATCAGATATCAGGATTTTCTTGGGTTTGGTTGGCTATTACAGACGGTTTGTTGAGGGATTTTCTTCTATTGTATATCCCATGTCTAGATTGACTCAGAAGAAGGTGAAGTTCCAGTGGTCAGATTCATGCGAGAAGAGTTTTTAGGAATTGAAGACTCGAATCACCTCAGCTTTAGGCTTAGCTCTTCTAGATGGTTCAGATGGGTTTGTAGTATATTATGATGCATCCAGAGTAGGATAAGGTTGTGTCCTCATGCAGCATGGTAAGGTCATAGCCTACTCCTCCAGATTGTTAAAGCCCCATGAGAAGAATTATCCTACTCATGATCTTGAGTTAGCAACTGTAGTATTTGCCTTAAAGATTTGGAGGCATTATCTATACGGAGTTCATTTAGATGTCTTCATAGATCATAAGAGTCTCTAGTATGTATTTTCTCAGAAAGATCTCAATCTTTGTCAGAGAAGGTTGTTAGAGCTCTTGAAGGATTATGAAATGAGTGTCCTTTACCATCTGAGAAAGGCCAACGTTGTGGCCAACACTCTCAGTAGACTCTCCATGGGTAGTATTTCTCATGTTGAGGATAGCAAGAAGAAGATAGCTCAAGAGATCCATCAACTTGAAAGACTAGGCATTCACTTAGTTGACTCTTCAGTGAGTGGTGTATGTGTTCAGAGTAGTTCAGATTCATCTCTAGTTTCTGAGGTGAAAGAGAAGCAAGATAGGGACCCTAGCCTTGTCAAGCTAAACGAGTTAGTCTAGAATCAGAAAGTAGAGGTTTTCTTGCAAGGATGAGATGGTGTTCTTCGTTGTTAGGGTAGTCTGTGTGTTCTAGGTGTATAAAACTTGAGGCAACAAATTCCAACAGACGCTCATGGTGTGTGATACTCTTTTCATCCAGGTGCCACTAAGATGTACCACAACTTATGGGAGATCTATTGTTGGAGTTGGATGAAGAGAGATGTTGCAAAATTCGTGGCTAAGTGCTCTATATGTCAGCAGGTTAAGATAGAGCATCAGAGACCTAGTGGTTCCATGCAGGAGTTAACCATTCTTACTTGGAAGTGGGAAAAAGTGAACATGGACTTCGTGATGGTTTTGCTCGCACTCGTCATCAGCATGATTTAGTTTGGGTCATTGTAGAAAGAATCACCAAGTCAACTCACTTGCTTCTAGTTCATACTTCTTATTCAGCGAAGGATTACGCCAAATTCTATATCAGGGATTTGTTCCAATTACATTGTGTTCCATTATCTATCATCTCAGAAAGAGGTACCTAGTTCAGCTCTCACTTCTGGAAAGTATTTTGAAAGGGTGTTGGTACCCAAGTTCATCTCAGTATAGTGTTTCATCCTCAGACAGATGGTCAAGCAAAAAGGACCATTCAGACTCTTGAAGATATGCTAAGAGCGTGTGCAATTGATTTCAAGGGTATTTGGGATGACCACTTTTCTTTGATTAAATTTTCATACAATAATAACTATCATTCTAGTATTCAAATGGCTCCGTTCGAAGCTCTCTATGTTAGGAGATGTAGATCTCCAATTGGTTGGTTCAAAGTTAGTGATGCCTCAGTCATAGGTCCTAACTTGGTATTCGACACCTTAGAGAAGTTTTAGTTGATCAGAGAGAGACTTCTGGCTGATTAGAGCCGACAGAAGTCTTATGCAGATGTTCATAGAAAGGATTTTGAATTCGATGTCAATGATTACATCTATCTTAAGATATCTCCCATGAAGGGAGTGAAGAGGTTCGGTATAAAAGAAAAACTCAGTCCCCGATATATCAGTCCCTTCAGGATTCTTATTTGCTTCGGTAAAGTATCTTATGAGCTTAAATTGCCTTTATACCTAGCCTCAGTTCATCCAGTCTTCCATGTCTCCTTTCTGAAGAAGTGAATAGGTGACCCAACAGTTGTAGTCCCTATTCAGAGCATTGACATTCAGAATAGCCTCTCCTATGAAGAGATTCCAGTTAAAATCTTAGACTATCAGACTCGTAGATTGAGGAATAAAGAAGTCCCTATAGTTAAGGTTCTTTGGCAAAATCAGTATCATGAGGGAGCTACTTGGGAAGCAGAAGCAGATATGCGTACCAAGTATCCTCACCTCTTCTCCGCCAATTCAGATCAAGCTTAAGGTAATAGTTCTCCTTAAGCTTATTCAGTTTTATGTTCCTATTCCCATCATAAAACTTGGTACCTATTACCATTTCATACTCATTCATGAATTCATGTATCAGTTCAGTTATAAGATCATGCATCGGCTATGCATTCTCATCTTGAGAAACTCAGTTTATCAAATTACTCAGTTATGCATTCATGTATCAGTTTTCCATGCATCATATATCTATGAGTTCAGTATATTTATCATGTCAGTCATGAAATCAAATTTTTGTTATTTAGGTTCAGTCATGTTTGGTTTTTCTTTTACCCCCTCTAAGTTGATTCTCATTCGAGGACACATGTTCCTAAGGGGGAGATATTGTAAAACCCCAAAAGTTTAGACATTTTTAGGATCATGTTTCGAAGTCATGAGTAATAAATTTTAGTGCTTTGGTAGTGCTATGATCAAGTTTGATTCATATTAAGTCCTCAAAAGTGTCCTATCTAATAGACGAATCAAAATAATTCCTTACCGATTGAATTCTTGAGAAGGATATTGGTATAGTCAACTTCAGATGAGCATATCTCTCGTTATACTATGAATCTCTGATATCATAACCCTCAAAAAATATATAACTTAATTATATTTCCAATGATACCAATTTCGCCGAAATCCGATATTGGAGCAAGGAGTTATGCCCATTTTACTCTGGCATATCAGGCTGAGAAACTGAGTGACGACATTCGTGATAAGCTTTCACACCCGTGATGGCCTATCATCAATGTCATTAGCCCTGGGCAGATTTTCACCACCAGTGATGAAATTTTATGACAAGCCGTCACGCCCGTGATGGACTATCACCAATGTTGTCAACCTTAACCAAAAAATCAAGATTTTACCCTTTTGTGACGATAATTAGTAACAGCTTATCACCAGGTTGATGACTTGTTATAAATGCCGTAAGCTATTTTTCCCAACAATTGAGAGACATTTTATTAAGGGTATTTTGGTTTTTTACCTTCACTTCCCATAACTTATAACCCTCAAGGAGCATATTATCTTCCATTCTCTTTAGTTAAACATCTCAAAAAGCTCTCTCATACACTCTCAACCACAAGATTAGGGTTTTCTCTCAAGATCATCTCCTCAAGAGCAAGCCTATGGAATTCTTCAAGAACCTTCAGAAATGTTAGATCTCTTTCAAGATTCAATCACTAAGGTATGTGCAGTGTTCATCCATGGGTCCCTTTCATCCATGAAGCTTAAGAATCATCTTTTAAATTATAAATTGTGATTTCCTTGTAGTATTTTGACTATATTCATGTTGATGATTGTTGTTTGGATTCAAGGTTGTATCTTGATGTGTTGTCATGAAGCATGTGAATAGGTTAGTTGAAACCCATAAATTTTAGATGGATTAAGATGGTCGAATTGATAAATATACCTATGCCTTAAACGAGTGCATGCAATGTGTTTGATAAAATGCCTAAGGAACTAGAAATCATGCAATATAGCTAATTTGTGACTAAGTGAAGGATTCATGATATGCCAGTATGTTCCAATAATTTTCATGTTGATATTGTGTCTTGTAAATGGTTTTGGGATGTTCATGAACTTGTCTTATGAGATTATGCCATGCTTACATGCAAATCCTACTTATGTACAAAATGTATCATATCCATGCACATCATGGAATTCCCCAAGTTATGCTATTATGGATTGTTGATGTTGGTCACATACTCAAGTCAGTCATGTGTATCAGTTTTCTTCCATCGAGTCCTGGGGGTACTTGTACCCAAAAAATATAGTTGTGTTCCTAGAGCCTTGTCATGTTTCACGATCTCCAAAATCAAGCCATAAATCAATAGAAATCAGCTAGTCATGTGACTCAGGAAAACCTCATGATCTCAGTCAGTTATCAGATATCAAAAGTATTCCGTCAGTTAATGGAATTCAGTAAGTTCAGTCCACGTAGAGTAAGTTACTCATGTTCAGTCTCTTCAGATGGGAGTAGAAGTTAGCACTGAGCGAACCCAAGGATGGGAACTGTAACGCCCCAAGAACCTATCCCTAGACGTCAGATGGTGCTCAAGGACACACGTGGCCTCAAGCTAACCTTCTAAACTTGTCATCCCTTCAGATCTCATTATAGCGCTAATCATACTAAGATAACGAGGAATAACCATGTCATGAACATACTGACACATGAAATAAGACTGTCCTATACAAACAAAATATTGGAATCTCTGTTCACGCTGGTACACTAGTCTGACAAAGCCTCTACTACATAGGACTGAGGAGCCATCGGGATAGATCCCCAACTGACTCGTACTGAACTGAAAGTAAGCAACAATCTATTAACAAGACAAAATTGGAGACAAAGGTTCTCTAACCATGAGGATTCACCAACTACAGAAGTGTAGAGAAAGGTACTCAAAGATCACTTTCGCTGCTGAGACTGAGCACCTAAACCGATATCACGAGGAAATATAGAATACAAAAGAGTATGGGGGTCAGTACTTCAAAATGTAGTGAGAATGTGGGGGTGGATGCAACATTTTAAACAATATCATAAATGTATGTGAAATCATGCATGCTAACAATAATATCTATCTTCGCTTGAATTATCTGAAACATTATTTCCATAAATCATCAGTAATGACACGTGTTTCATAAATCTCATAAATCATTTAGCTCAACTCAAACTCTTTAATTCGTGACTCAGAGTGACTCAGTAAGTCAAGAGACTTATATTATTATGGACGTAGTAGTTTCTTATAACCGACATAACTACTCCATGTGAGCCGCATAGAGTCCAACATTTTGCCCTCCTAAGGAGAGAACCCCACATTGGTAAGGGTGTTGTACTCTTTCCAGGGAGTACAACCTCAATCTCCATATCACAATCTCATACTCGACCTTTGGCCCACAATCATCTACATCAATCCTATGGTGGCACGTAGTTCCGGAGAAATACCATATTTCCTGCTTGGTGCTAAATACTCCTCCCAGACTCAACTCAGAATGCGTTAGGAAATCCACCTTAATCAATATCAACCCCTGGGTCTATCATTAAGACCAAAACATAAATATATCTCATTTGTAAATCATAAAAATCTTGTGGATTCCTAACTCGACTCAACTCAACTCAACACAAACTTTTCCGGTATCAAATACATTTGTTTATCAAGTTATTCAAATATCAAAAGCTTCATGGAAACATCACAAGACTCATTCTTGACTTTCAAGTTCACATAA
Organism: Capsicum baccatum var. pendulum; assembly: GCA_030864225.1. Lineage (NCBI taxonomy): Eukaryota > Viridiplantae > Streptophyta > Magnoliopsida > Solanales > Solanaceae > Capsicum > Capsicum baccatum. The sequence continues at coordinate 139,718,997 of CM061550.1, forward strand.
CAATATACATTCAATAGTTAAATTTCTCATGGAAAGGCATAACTCATAACACTTGTCTCAAATCGTTCAAAAATCATAAATTCATATTAAGAATATTCAACTCATGGCACTAGAGTTAAATTACTTAGAAATAATCAATACATATGACAATATACAGCTCATGATATAAACCCTCAATATAGGAAACATGATGGTGAAATAATCATAAATATCAAACTTATTCAACTCAAATCTCATAAATCATAATTAAGGAAATTTGGGTGTAAACCTACTTGTAAAATCATGTAAATCAGTAGTAGAAATTAAACCTTTAGGCACAAGAACGAAAGGAGTGTTCTTGATCAAACCCTACATACCTTAGATTTTGATTTTGAAGATATAGAAACCTGCTTGCAACTTCTTTCTCACACTTTTAGACCAAGACCTTGTTGCCTTTGACTTGAGGAGCTTAGTTCTTGAACAACTTGAAGAAATTTATGAGAGATTTCTTGAATTTGTTGGAGATGATTTGATTTTTGGGTTTGGAAGAAATCCTAGGTTTCTCGGAATTCTTGAATGAATTTTGGAGAGAAAATAATCTTTTCTTCTCTATATAGATATTTATATGTATAAGGCCATAAGGAGCAGAGATGACCAAGATGCCCTTTTGACCAAGTACTTTATCAGGGAGAAGATCAATTCCGAATTCTATCTCTATATTGGGAGGTACCCCTGGGAGATCTTATGAGAAAACATCCGGAAACTCATTGACAACACTAAGAGACTGAATAGTTGGAGTCTCAGACTTAGTGTCCTTAACTTGAACTAAATTATAGATACAACCTTTGGAAATCAACTTCCTAGCTTTAAGATAGGATATGAAATGACTTTTAGGAGACATAAAATTTTTGGACCACTTAAAAGCTGGCTCATTAGGAAACTGAAATTTGACTACACGGGTACGACATTCTATAGATGCATAATAAGAGTGTAGCCAATGCATACCCAGAATAATATCAAAATCAACCATGTCTAGCTCAATCAAATTTGCAAACATAACTCTGTTAAAAATAGTGATAGGACACTTCTTATATATTTTCTTAGCAACAACAGATTCACCCACTGGTGAAGAGACTAGAAAAGGATCAGAAATCTTGTTAGCACTGATTTCAAAATTCACAGCCACCAATGGAGTTACATAAAAAACACTTAACCCAGGGTCCATCAACACATACACATCAAAATAAAATATACGGAGCATACCAGTAACAACATCTAGTGAATCCTCCTGCTCTTGGCGGGGAGGTATAGTATAAAAGCTATTCTGGCGCTAACCACCTGCAATACTAGAAGAGGCACCCTTAAGAGGAGTAGGACGAACTACAGGGGCAGGAGCGCTAAGAGTCTGATTCTGGGGACGAACATCATGACTCCCCTGTCTAGCATATGGGCAATCCCTGAATTTGTAGCCCAACTTACCACAACCAAAGTAACCCCTCTGACCGATTAAGTACTCACCGAGATAGTCTCTACCGCACTTTGGACATGGGGTAGGATGAGGTCTGTTACTTACACTATCCTAGGACCTGCACATAGTAGGCCTATTACCCTACTCCGACCTAATTCTAAATGCAGTAGTACTGGCTGATGAAGGCGCTGGCATAAGAAAATGGCTCTGCACTGAGGGCGGATCCCTCTAGAAAATCTAGCCTAACTATACCCCTGCTGCTCAGATCTAACTGTCTTATTCCCTCTCATTCTCTCTCTCTACTTCACATTATCTGCTTCAATCTGCTGAGCATGGATCATTAGTCTTAAAAGGTCCATGTCCCTATTAAGCATAGCAGATCTACACTCTTTTATGATATAACCAGACACACCGGCCAAGAACTTACTCATACTATTTCGAGAATCAGCCATCATACCGGGAGCATATTCAGACAACTGGTTAAACTTATAGAAAAACTCCTTAACTGTCATGGGGCCCTGTCTCAAGTTCATAAATTCTTCTAATTTTACTTTTCTCAGCTCCGATAAAAAGAATCTATCTAAGAAGGCATCCTGAAATAATTGCCAAGTCATAGGAGCATCATTCTCCATTCTACTTTTCCTCCACATCTCTACCCAATCATAAGCAACATCTTTCATTTAATAGTCAACCAATTCAACACTCTCCTCCTCAGTCACGTGCATAATCTAAGTGATTTTTCTCACTTCATTTAAATACATTTATGGGTCTTCACTTACTTTTGAACCATAGAACTCAGGTCGATTCATTCGCATAAAGTCACAAACCTAGGCTACAGTAAAATTATTCCCTTGCAGAGGTGGAACAGTAGCTTGGGTGTTGGCTTGGGCGTTGGCGGTGACCGCTTGGGCTAGCTCTTGGAAAGCTGCCTGGAATTTAGCATGGGACACCATCTCACCTAAAGGATCAACGGTTTTAGGTCGTTTGTTGTTTCTGCGAGATCAACAAGGAGGCATTTTATATCATAAGAGAGCACGAATTAAATACAGAGAGAAAAATTCATAGGCACGATAGAATCTTGAAGGAAAGAAACAACTTTTCCTAAAACGTCCCATAGCCTCTTGTTCATATATGTGGTGCGCTATACACCAATGATCAATACTCTACGTAACACGGCTTGTCAGACTCCCTAGGACTTCCAGAACCTGGGTTTGATACAAAGCTTGTAACGCCCCAAGAACCTATCCCGAGATGCCGCATGGTGCTCAAGGCCACATGTGGCCTCAAGCTAACCCTCTAAACTTGACATCACTTTCAGAACTCATTATAGCGCAAATCATGCTAACATAAAGAGGAATAACCATGTCATGAACATATTAAAATATGAAATAATACTATCCTGTACAAACAAAATAGTGAAATCTTTGTACACACTGGTACACTAGTTTAACAAAGCCTCTACTACATAGGACTGAGGAGCCTTTGGGACAGGTAAAGCAAGCTGTATAGCATAGGGATATTCTTCTGGTGATTCAAGTGATGATGAAAAGATAGGAGATGTCTCTACGATAATAGTAGAAAAAGATTTAATTATCTATGATTCCCTATTTGCATCAAGGAAGATACTATTAATAAAAAGAATATGAGGTAACTCTCTCTAATATAAAAGAAATTTTAGATAAATACTCTATTAGAAAGATAAAAAGGCTTGCAAGTGTGTTGATAGATTCTGTGTGTAAACTATCTAATAAGAAGAATACTTTAGAAGAGAAGGTAGAGAATCAAGATCTTGAGTTGATTGCATTAACTCTTCAGATATCTAAAACTAAAGAAATGTTCACTAAATTGAAATCTGGGTATCTGAGTTGTATGAGCCACCAAAAGAAGGGAAGTGACCTAGATGACAAAGGAAAGAGAGATGCTTCTTGGTTTCAAATTAATATTGAAGAAAAGTTTAAGGATTCTGAAGAAAGTCTTATGGAATCACTACACAGGAATGATAAGTTAGAGAGGGATATAGTTTGCTTAAGAAAAAAGTTGAATAAATCTCCTAAATGGACTGCCTCCTCATAGATCCTCTCTAATCTGACCAGTCAAATTGTCAATGATGGTAGAGGTTTGGGCTATCAAGTAGAACTCCAACTTGTTGAATTTAAAAGAAAGATTGCTCATTATGTTAAAAGCAAAGGACACAAACTCCTATACACTCAATGTGGAAGAAATAAACATTTGAAAAAAAAATGTCAGTTCTGGCTTAAGGTTAAACTAAAGAATACTAAATAAATTGAGCAAGAGAATGCACAGGGCTTCGAGTCTCTAAAAATGGGGAAGAGGAACTCATCGCTTCCTAGATGGGCTAAGAAGAATTTAATCACACCACTATCCTCCTACTGGGAACTCAAACATAAGTGGGTTCCCAAATCTAACTTGTGATCATAGCTCCAGGCATGGGAAGCGGGTTGCAGTGAGAAATAGTGCATTGATTGAAAGAGTTCAAAGCCCAAGGATGAAATGTCTGACTATGTTCTCTCTCTTTCAAGATACTTCATGTAAAGGTGTCTTATTGTGAAAAGTTGATCACAAGTACCTAGTTGGCATATGTGAAGCTTGTTTTCAAAAGGAATCCCTAGAATGACCCTCAGATTCAATGAATAAAAATGCTCTGGAGAATGAACTGAAGAGGAATTTTGTGGAATGATGAAAGAAGTGCGGGAGTTCCAGATTAGTTAGGAAAATTATTGATCCTAGGTGATGCTAAAAATGATGAGCAAGAGGATGAAAGATGATGACAAGTCCTGATTATCAAGGATCCAGTCCTTAGGAAATCCATCTCAGAAGGAGAAGCTTCAGCATATAGAACAAAATCATGTTTGGGCCTGTCTCCAAACATACTTAGGGAATAAGTTCTGCGAAAAGTGTGAAAGAATTGAAGCATAATGCTGACTTAACCTAATATATGGATCAATTTCTCCCAACAAAAACTGGCTACGACAAGGAGAAGGGTATCCTTGATGAAGTTGGAGCAAATTAGTATAACTCAGTACCATGTACGCTCACAATCAAAGAAATCCCCTTTTTCACTCGATACAGATCAATCAATTTTTCAGGGATATAGAAAAAAATTCTCTCGTTCACCAAGAAGTACCGCTGGTGTATAAATAATACCATAGGAATGCCCTTAAGATATCTTACTATGTTTTTGGACAAATGGTGTAGGATTATCGAAGGACTTTATTCGGCTTGTAACTGAGTTTAGGGGCTGGTATGGTATCTTATTGGGATTTATTTAGTGACTATGCCTCCTTGACACTAAGATTTATTTGAGGTTCACTTATTCTTTACTTTGTCTTTAATCTATTTCCACCATATTGTCTCCCTTTTTATTCTAAATCACATTTAGAAAAGACCAGGTGTGGTTTTCTCTTCTCACTTTCTTTTTCTTTTCTTTTCTTTCTTTGTAATTTTTTTCATCTTTTTCTTTTGTTTTCTTTAATTTTCCTCACACCTGTTGATTTTTAATTTTATTCTTTTGCACTTTTTTCTCCATAATTGTTTTTTCCTATGCACCCATATAATACCCACACTCAACTTACGACTTTCCTGAGTTAAGGTGCATAGTGTCCAAGGTGGACTAGGGGTAATAGAGGTTCATAATAGGAAGGTGAAATCTGTGTCATAAAAAATGTCAGTATTTTGGGATCAAAGGGATTCATTTAAAATTTGGTTGAGCATTTAGGTTCTAGTGGACTCACAACAAAGATGGTCTATGATCATTTCCTACTCAACTATTTTTGGATTATTTCCTACACACCGGGAACTCAATAGCACCTTACACACACTCGCATAGGGTTATACTGCTAAATACTACTTATCAAGTTATGCAGTTGTTCTCTGACAATGCTTAACTTACACTTCTTAAATGGGTATAAGCGATAATTGTTAATATAAAACCCAACTAGGTTGGGGTCGAATCCCATAAGGAATATGGTGTGAACTCAAGTCGTTTACGATTTAATTCAATAAGAGTTTAACATTTCCTGAAATGGGGGTTTAAGTTTCACAAATTATTGTTTGTCACTTTAATTTCGATATTTGTAACCAAAATTTTATGGAATAACCAGAATTATGTTCACTAGGACTTACGGTACATAATAGATGCTAAAAGTTACTCAAGATTTCTCACGGTGGTTAGGATTACAAGCTATCTTTATCGATGATATGCTCAAATGTATCTCGACCTATTTAAGAATATAATTTCTTAATCCTCTCGGACTTTGGAAATCGCTATTCACTACCCAAATTTTACCTCAGGATAATCAACCTTATTACACGAATGATTATTAAATGAATTATTTCTGAGTCCGTGTTGATAATTCACTTCCTAATGTATATGATTTCTTTCTCAAGCAAATCAAAGTAGGTGTGTCTACAATTTTCAACCAACAAACATTAATTAAAATCTCAGAATTATCAAGAAATCCTAGTACCTATTAAATCTTAAGTGTTTAGCACATCATCATGACCTAACCCTAGATCCCATAATTCTGGTTAACAGAGTTTAGCCACTCATGATGCAAAGAACGAAACACATAATTGAATTCATAATTGAGAAGATTAACTTACAGGGATGAATAACAATTAGTGAATCATAGCTTAGATCATACAGGAAAATCCCCAAAATAGTTGTATTGTGCGAATCCAAAAAAAAATAGAGAAAAAAAGATCAAAAAATATTCTCCAAGACTCAAAGTATCGAACTCTCTTTTCTGAACAATAATGCTGATGAATGAAAGAATTTTTTTTCGAAAACCCCAAAACAAAGCTTTAAATAGTTCAACCTAAATAAGGAAATAAAATTAAAGTTGTAGCTTTTTCTCAGAATAGACGACGACTGCCATAACCACTTATCTGGAGTCTGATAGTTTATCACAGATGTCGTCGGCTCCTCTGCATTATTGGCTTTTTCTGTCTAATATTGATGCCTTATCACCAACCTGACGGCTTAGCACTAATGTCGTCAGCTCCTCTACAATTTTGGATTTTGCTGCCTAAGGCTAACAACAACTATGATGATGTATCAAGAGTTTGACAGCTTGTCACCAATGTCTTTAACACTTAATCTCGGCTTCCATGTTCTGCCTAAGTTTGACATTGCTCCTGACGCCTTATCACCATCTTGATGCGTTATCACAAAATATCATCGCAGCTTTTCTTCAACTCCCATACTTTTGACATCATCTAACTAGATGTCGTCACAGGTTTCAACTCATGCTTAAGTCTGACGACAAATGTGATAGCCTATCATAGGGATGACGACTTATCACAGATGTCATCAGCCACACTTCTCTTCAAATTCCTCCAGATTTCAACTTCCTTTCTTCCATTCTTATTGGTTCTCCATCCCATCATCTTAAAGTGTAAAATCAGACATAAACAAATCAAAAACGACAAAAGTTGCTTAAGTCATTGCATTTATTCTTGGTTAAAGTTCTTAAATATGTTAGCAATTGTTCACACATCAACACCCTCAACTTAAAAAAATTGTTTGTCCTCAAGAAACTCAGCCCAACTAAGAGAATACATAGCACATTCAGCAACCAATTTTCTCTTTTAAGCTCAAACATAGTTATCACCTCCAAGGTCAATACAATTAAAACTAACTTTGTATGTCATTGAAGAACAATAATTTAACACAAAGGAATCAAGTGATGGTATCACTCTTCGCCACAACAACCATTCATATATTAATGATGTACTATCTAAACAAGCAAGTATCTAACAACAATACTACTGTGCCCTCAAAATAAAAAAATCCCCCTCCTCATATATGATAAACCAAAAATGTAAATCTGGGGATCATCAAAAGACTCTTACTCTTAAAACGAAGCTCTAATCATTGTATGCCAAGTACCATAGGCTTGCCCTTATTTTCATTACCAAGACCTTCAGATAGGACAACTAGGATCATAATAGGATTTCTTTTAGGTTTATAATATAGGCTGAGGCTGGTATGATATTCAAGGACCTTTAGAGTGACTATGCCTCCTTGATACTACACTACTCTCTTGGGGTTCACTTATTAACGTCTTTTTCATTCTCTTTTCTATTGATCGCACATATTCAAGTTGGGTTTGTCTCTCCATATTTTTGAATAGCACCCAATGTTTATTATTTTTCCTTTATTCTACCCTTCTTCATTGTCCTCTTACACTATGTACCCCTATGATAGCCACCCTTAACTTAGGCTGTTTGTCTAGGTCAAGGTGTACAGTGTCCAAGGAGGACTAGGGCCAAAATAGCTTTATTATGGTATAAATGGGAAGGTGAAAGGTATCATAAGAAAGAAATAGGCTAATTAGGCTTAAAACAGGGATTAAGGGATATAATGCACATAGGGAAGGCTATTTAGGCTAAAAGTGGGTTAATCAACAAAACGGCCTATGATCCTTTCCTAACCCTTATCCTTCAATTATGGTAAGACTAACCAGGTAAGTTCTGGCTTTAGTATACAGAGGGAATGAAGTAGTTGCTGACACACACATGGAACACAAGTATGTCATAGACCATCACTTATCTAGTTCATGTAATTGTTCAGCAATGATCATCAAGTAGCTAGGACTAATGCCACAACAAGATTCACAATGGTCAAAAGTAAATGTAATTCACACAGTCTTTGCAAACAAAACATTGGAGAGGTGTTTAAAAATCAATCAAAAACATGTCAACTACTTTCTGTACTAGTATTTCTCCTAGTTACCATAAAATATATTACAACAACAGACTACCCTACACCCTCAACTTAAAATCAAAGCAAAACTAAACTAAGGGTTAGAGTATACCTGGAATGGATCAATCTCGGGGTTCATGGGTTGCGTCCCATGCATCGCATGGTTTAACATCACGACATGACTCAGGTATCTCGATTACTTCAGAATTCATCAAGATAGATAATGGCAATACTTTTCACTGGTTCTTTTGGGCCAATGTAAAACTTGACATGTTGCCCATTTACCTTAAAGATACTGCCATCTTCATTTTCAAGTTCTACTACTATAGATGAGTGGACTTGACTAACTTTAAAAGGGCCTGACCACTTAGATTTCAGCTTACCTGGGACCAATTTGAGTCTGGAATTGAACAAAAACACCAAGTCACCCTTTTGGAATACTCGTTTCTCTATTTTCCAATCATGGTACTTTTTCATCTTTTTTTTATACAGATCTGCTCATTCATAGATGCTGATACGGAACTCATCCATCTCATTCAGTTTCCCCAGTCTCAGCTCTACTATTTTTTTCCAATTCAAATTCAACCTTTTGAGTGCCCATAAGGCCTTGTGCTCCTGCTATATTGGTAGGTGGAAAGCTTTTCCATAGACCAGATGAAATGGTGACATGACAATGGGTGTCTTGAAAGCAGTCCAATATGCCCACAAGGCATCATCGAGCTTTTGATACCAATCTTTTCGGCTAGCATTCACCATTTTGGCTAGGATGGATTTAATCTCAAGATTTGATACCTTCACTTTCCCACAGGTTTGTGGGTGGTATGGAGTAGCCACTCTATGTTGTTTCACCCTATATTTTTCCAAAGATGTTCAAAATATTTTGTTACAAAAATGAGATCCTCCATCGCTTATGATAGTACGTGGTACTCTAAAGAGAGAGAAGATGTTCTTCCTGAGGAAAGCAACAACCCTCTTCCCTTCATTATCAGACAAGGCCACAACTTTGAACCATTTTAAGACGTAGTCAACAACAACTATAATATACTTCATTCCTTATGAGCTCACAAAAGGACCCATGAAATAAATGCCCCAGACATCGCATAATTCCACTTCAAGCATCTGAGTCAAGGGCATCTTATGTCTTTTAGAGATTGAACCCTACGTCTGGCATTGGTCATATTTTAGCACAAACTCATCGACATCCTTGAACAATGTTGGCCAATATTAGCCACTCTGCAACACCTTCCGAGCCATTTTTTCACCTACATGGTGACCCCCGACTGGAGAAGCATGACATGCTTCCAATATGCACAATACATCCACTTCAGACACACATCTCCTTATAATATTTTATGAACTTCGCCTAAAAAGATACGGCTCATCCCAGAAGTAATGTATGGCATCATGCAAGAACTTCTTCCTTTGATGGAAAGAAAGGTTTTCTGGGATGACTTCACTCATAACATAATTTGTAAAATCCGCATACCAAGGCAATTTTTCTATAGCGGCAACCAGGATCTCCTCATCAAGGAATGCATCATTTATCTTCACTTCATCACTATTTTCCTGTTCACCTTCTATTCTAGACAGATGATCTCCAACCTAATTTTTACAACCTTTCCTATCCTTGACCTCAAATTCAAATTCTTGAGAAGCAATACCTATCTAATAAGACTTGGTTTAGCATCTTTCTTATCCATCAAATACCTCAAGGAAGCATTGTTGGTGTGGACCACTACTTTGGTCCCAAGAAGATAAGCTCTGAACTTCTCAAAAGCATACACTACAGCCAGAAGTTCCTGTTCAGTGACGGTGCTATTCTTCTGCGCTTCATTCAGTGCTTTGCTGGCGTAATATATCAGATGAAATAGTTTGTCCCTCATTTGCCCTAATACATCTCCAAGTGCAACATCACTTGCATCATATATGATCTCAAATGGTTTTACCCAGTCAGGTTCAATAATAATAGGGGCCTCAATCAGCTTCTTTTTAAGACATTCAAATGCCTTCAAGCACTCGTCATCAAAGGAAAATTTCACCTCTTTCTCCAAAATTTTGCAAAGTGGATTTGCAACCTTTGAGAAGTCTTTTATAAATCTCCGATAAAAGCCAGCATGTCTAAGAAAACTACGCACTCCTTTCAATAAAATGGGATGTGGTATTTTCTCAATAAATTACACCTTTTCTTGACCAACTTCTATCCCCCTTTTGGAAATTTTGTGGCCAAGAACGATGCCCTCCTTTACCATAAAATGGCATTTTTCCCAGTTAAGCACCATATTAAATTCAAATCATCTTTGCAAGGCTACATTCAAATTTCCCAAACTCATCTCAAATGAATCACCCACCACAGAGAAATCATCCATGAACAACTCTATGGTGTCCTCCACCATGTCAGAGAAGATAGACATCATACACCGTTGAAAAGTGGTGGGTTCATTACATAGCCCAAATAGCATTCTTTTAAACAAAAAAGTGCCATATGTGCATATGAACGTCGTCTTCTCCTGATATTTAGGAACAATACATATTTGATTTTATCCAGATTAACCATCAAAGAAGTAATACCACCCTCTTCCAGCTAATTGATCAAGCATTTGGTACATAAATGGCATCGGAAAGTGGTCTTTCAGATTCCAAGAATTTAGCTTGCGCTATTCCACAAAAAATCTCCACCTAGTTACAAGCCAGAGTGGAATCAACTCATTATTTTCATTACCAACCACCGTCATACCCTCTTTTTTGGGTATGCATTGAATTGGGTTCACCAACTTGCTGTCAGAAATAGGGTAAACCACTCCTGCATCCAACCACTTAATAATCTTCTTCTTAACCACCTCTTACATTGGTGGATTAAGATGGAGTTGATGCTCTATGGTGGGGATACAATCCTCCTCAAGCTAAATTTTATGCATGCAGATGCCCAGGGGAATGCCAGTAATATCTGTGATGGTCCACCCTATAGCTCTCTTGTGCCTCTGAAGTACTGAAATAAGTCCATTCACCTGCTGATCATCCAAATCAGCTACAATAATAACAGGTTGTATGTTCCCATTGCCCAGAAACACGTACCATAAGTGCCCATGCAATTTCTTCAATTCCAACACCGGAGGCTCCTCTATAGATGGCTTGGCTGGTGACGTTGGTCGATTAGCCAGGTCAAGGTCTAGCTTTTTAAGAGCATAAAGATATTAACCCATACCTGTCAAGGCATAAACGGTCTCTTCATACTCCCCAATTCCTTCACTATCATAATTCATCATGACCATAGTTAAAGGTTCGATAATAAGTAGCTCAATTATGGGCACCTCCAATTCATCCTCATAGTACAAATCAACTACTAAGAACACACTCATTTATTCATAATGCTTCATTGATTTTCCCACATAAAATAGCACCACTTTAACGTTTATCCTGAATAAGATCCCATTTGCTCTCAAATCAATTAGCATACTTTCGATTGTGAGAAAAGGTCGACCAAAGATTATGGGCACCTCGAAGTCCACCTCACAATCCAGAATGATGAAGTCTATCGGGAATATAAAGTTGGACACATTCACCAACACATCATACAGAATGCCAAAAGGTCTCTTTACTGACCTGTCTGCCATCATGAGTCTCATGTTGGTGGGTGTGTGATTTCCCAGACCCAACTTTCTATAAATAGTCAGTGGCATCAAATTAACTCTTACTCATAGATCACATAGTAATTTGGTGAATTCCATAGTCCCAATTGTGTAGAGAATAGTGACTACACCTGGCTTCTTCTGTACTAAGCTCCTTGTAGAAATAGAGCTACAAGGGTGGAGATCTGCCTCCAATTCGTATCTCAGCACTTATTTCTTAGTCACAAGGTCCTTCATGAATTTTGCATATCCTGGCATTTTCTTAAGTGCTTCAACCATAGGCACATTTATTGTCAATTTCTTGAGCATTGCCATGAATTTGCTGAATTTGGTCTCAGCAGCCTTTTTCTTCAATCATTAAGGAAAGGGAGGTGGTGTTCTCGAGATAGATTTCAACACCACTTCCTCTTCCTTCTCTTTTTATTTCTTTAAAGCATCAAAAGAACTATCAAACTTCTTAGACTCCACTGGTTTGCTTTCTTCGGATTCATCAACAACCACCTCACCATCTATAGATTTGCCCTCAAAAGGGCCAGGTAAGATCTTACCACTCCTAGTGGTAATCTCCATACATGAGCCATCATTCCGTAGATTCTAAACTGTATCAATAGGTAAATAACCACTTTTTGTTTTTTCCAGTGTTGCAAAAAGTTGGCTCATCTGCTGCTCCAACTGCTTGATAGAAGTGGAGTGTGAACTAACAAACAAACTCAGGGTACATAATTCACTCTTCATAGTGGTTACCCCCGAGCTGATAGCCTCAACTCTCTTTAATAATTTTTCCATCATGTACTCCATGGACATCTTTCCAGATCTAGTTGGTGAAACATCCCGACTTCCAGGAGGAACATACAAACCACTCCTATCATTATTGTTTCTCCAATTTCCTTGCTCCCTATCTTTATAATCAGGCTTGTCATAAAAGTTGTGACCTTGATTCCCTTGTCTATTGACTCGGAAACACCCTGATTATTAATATAATTTGCCTTATTATTTGCATCAATAGAAATAGTGCACTTTGATTCCACAGCCTTAACCTTTTCAGTCTTGCCTGACAGCAAATGCTTGGTTATTAAGTCCATCTGAGTCTTTAAGTGGGCTATGTCTGGGCCTCGCTCCTCATCCCTTCTGCATTTCTCCATATCCATACCACCAAAAATAGGTGGTATAGCTACCACAGAATCCCTGGTATGCAAAGCCCAACTCTGTTTGGTTATTTTATTCAGCATGTCTGAAGCATCTTGAAAAAAAAGGTCAATGAACGAACCACCTGCAGCATTATCTATAATTGACTTTGTCATAGAGTTAAAAGCTCTGTACAAAGTATCCATCAAGTGTAAGTCCATCATGTTTTGGTTCGTACATTGTGCCATCTTCTTCTAGAATCTCTCCCAAGTTTCATGTAATGCTTCAGCAGGAGCTTCCTGAAGTTACTGATTTCGTCCCTCAGCTGTACCCTCCTGGATGGTGGAAAGAACCATTCTAAGAATGCCTCTTTCAACTGTCTCCAGTTGGTTATAGAGTCAGGATCCAACTCATTTAACCATATTGTTGCCTCCCCAGACAGGGACAATGGAAACAATCTTAATCGGATCACATTCTGGCTCACACTCGGAATATCAAAAGATCTGCAAATGGTGATAAATTTCACCAAGTTAATGTTTGGATCATCACTAGGAAATCCTCCAAACAACCTCTTCAGATTCAAGAGTTGAATCATAGTACTTATTATGCTGAATTTTGCACCCGATGCCAACGGTGGAGGAATGACAACACCCATTGCACCTGCTCCGTCTATTTCTTTATCATTGTCATCAACTATGTAATGGACAGGCTGTTGACCATACCTTCCTCTGACTGGATGGTTTCTAACGAAATTTTATTGTACTAGTGCAGCAATTTGCTCAGCTAACATTAGGTTTTGCGAATTTACCAATTCCTCATCACCCAAGTCTTTATCATCATGGTTTGGGTGATGTACTTGTTGAACCTGGCTCTGTACGTTCACCTAAGCCTTGTCCAAGGTTTCCTGCCTGTTAGCCTCTTGCTATTCTGCCATTCTCCCGATCAACTAAGGTTCCAGATTAATTGGTAATAACGGTTCTCCAAAACTTCTTGTTTTTGGCATAAACAACAAAGAGCCTGCAATTAACAAAAAAAAATGTAAATCTAGGAAACCTAAATAACAGTCAATTAGCGCACACAACTTTTAGTTTTCAACCGTATTCCCTAGCAACAACGGCATTTTTGAATACACTCAACTTACACTTATTGAATGGGCGTAAGCGATCGTTGTCATTATAATACCCAACTAGGTTGGGGTCGAATCCTACAGGGAATATGGTTTGAACTCAAGTCGTTTGCAATTTAATTCACTAATAGTTTAATGTTTCCTGAAATGGGGGTTTAAGTTTCACAAATGATTGTTTGTCACTTTAATTTTGATGTTTGTAACGAAGATTTTATAAAATAACCATAATTATGTTCACTAGGTCTTACGATAGATAAAAGAAGTTAAAGGTGACTCAAGATTATCATGGTATTTAGGATAACAAGCTATCTTTATCGATGATATGCTGAAATGTCTCTCGACCTATTTAAGCGTCTAATTTCCTAATCCTCTCGGACTTAGGATATCACTATTCACTGCCCAGATTTTACCTTAGGTTAATCAACCTTGTTACAGCACTGATTATTAAATGAAGTATTTCCGAGTCCCTATTGATAATTCACTTCCTACTGTATATGATTTCTTTCTCAAGAAAATTAAAGTGAGTGTGTCTACTATTTGCAACCAACAGACGTTAATTAAAATCTCAGAACTATCAAGAAATCCTAACACCTATTAAATCTTGAGTGTTTATCGCATTATCATGACCTAACCCTATATCCCATAATTCAGGTTAACGGAGTTTAGCCACCCATGATGCAAATAATGAAACACATAATTAAATCATAGCTTAGATTACAAAGGAAAATCCCTAAAATAGTTGTATTGTTCGAATCCAAAAAAATAGAGAAAGAAAGATCTGAAAATATTCTCCAAGACTCAAAGTATTAAACTCTCTTTTCTGAAAATGATTCTGATGAATGAATGAATAATTTTTTGAAAAACATAAAACAAAGCTTCAAATAGTTCAACCTAAATAAGGAAATAAAATTAAAGTTGCAGATTTTTCTCAAAATAGACGACGATATCCATGACAGCTTATCAGTAGTCTAACGGCTTATCACGGATGTCATCAGCTCCTCTGCACTTTTAGCTTCTGCTATCTAATGCTGATGATGATGTTGACACCTTATCACCAACCTGATAGCTTATCACTGATATCGTCAACTCCTTTGTAATTTTGGATCTTGCTACCTAAGGCTGACGACTACTATGATGATGTATCAAGAGTTTGACGATTTGTCACCAAAGTCGTCAAAACTTCATCTCATCTTCCAAGTTCTTCCTATGTCTGATGGTGCTCCTGATGCCTTATCACCATCTTGACGCCTTATCACAAAATGTCATTGAAGCTTCTCTTCAACTCCCATTCTCTAGTTAAGGATGACGACATTCATGATGGCGCATCATACTTTTGACGTCATATCACTAGATCTCATCACAGGCTTCAAAGCATGCTTAAGTTTGACGACAAATGTGATAGCCTATCACAGGGATGACGACTTATCACAGATGTCATCAGCTACACTCCTCTTTATATTCCTCCAGATTTCAACTTTTTTACTTCCATTCTTGTTGGTTCTCTATCCCATCAGCTAAAACTGTAAAATTAGACATAAACAAATTAAAAACAAAAAAAGTTGCTTAAGACTTCGTAATTATTATTGGTTAAAGGTCTTAAATATGTTAAAAATTGCTCACACATCATTCTCCCTAGTTGTTTTATTCCTAATCCTAATGCCATTATCATATTTAGAATTGTCTACACACAAAAATATCACAGAGTTAAATAAATCTTTAGGAGGGCTATCAAATTTTTTAGCACAATTATTTAAACAACATCAGTTGCCACACATACAAATTTTCCTCCTATTTTCAATTATCCCAGCACACAACAACATAAAAACAACAAAATCAAAAACAAAAAAAAATGTCAATTCTAAATTTTTTCAGAATATTATGGCCATGGGCTTCGATACATGATAAGTATAGACCGTGGAGACCTTAGTACACCCCCAACCCCAACTTAAATTGTACGAACTATCCCTAGTGCTACTAGGAATATAATGCAACTGATAGAGAACATACCTGGGTTCTCAAGGGGCCAACTCATGCAATATTATCTCTTGGTCCCTCAGGTTGGGTCCCACCAGCCTTATTTGTTGTCCCATTAACTGCTAGAACTAGCTCCACAATTATGGCACCAGTTATGGCCGGTGCGCTCAGTAGTAAGTCAATAGTTAGGGTCGCATCACTACCCACATCTGCATCATCAACTGCCAATTTTAAGCTACTGGCTTTAGCCTTCATCTTTCCGACCTAAACCTATCGATCTTGCTCAATCTGTAGGCTATCTTTTTTAGCCTTCTTTATTGCTTCCTTTTTGGTACTGTGGTTCTATGTATTTTTACTTCTCTCATGGGGCTATTATACCAGATCTAGAATCTCCCAAATACTTTTAACATGGATATTTGGCTACAACACTGCTACTACTGATGCTGGAATAAATGGTCGGTCGTACAACTCATCAACCATCTTCTTAATTTTGGCCAATTCAGACTTTACCTCAACAATATTAGGAATCTGGCCTCTACCTAACTGTCGGGTCATCCGCTTCTTGAATGCATCTAACCGATCTTGCACCCTTCTATCTTGGTTCTCCAATTTTGTTTCAAAGGAAGGCTTCACACCCCCTTCCATATTCCATAATTTGGCATCTAATGTGGACAATCTCCTTATTTCCTCATCCCACAAAGACTGTGAGATCATGAATAGACTAGCTTCTATGGATTTGGCTCGAGGTGGGACAGACTGAGTTGTAGTAGGGGCACTAAATATACCCGCTACATCTGTGGTATACGTCTCATTCTGCATATCTCCAACTATAGTGGCATCAGTCTCAATAGCATCATCCTACCCAGTCTGTCTGAATATCTCGGCTTGTATATTCGCTCTCTCCTTGCCTATCTGGCCATGGGTTTTGTCGTATCCCTGAGCAACCCAAGATCTTTAGTATGTGTGGGCTCTAGAAAATCATCAACTTATGGAATTCTCTGCAACCCTGCAGCCAAGCTAATCTATGTAATCATACAAAGGTAGGTCAACAAAAACTTCTCTCAGCCCACAGCCTTATCTCGGATCTCTCAGGCTAAAAACTCTCCCACATCAAACTCATACCAAGCCATTAACTCAGCTATCAGTGCAGCATGAACTAGGCTGAGTAAAATATCCCCAGTAGTGGGATAGAGTTGTTTATGGCCAGTGTCTACCACGCCTTATCCTTAAAGTTAAGCATGTGTTTTTCTATCTTTTATGACATCACACCCAGGCCTCCAACAACCCAAACTACATCTTCGCAATTTAATGCTATAAAATTGGTAATCACCAAAAATGACCTATTTTCTCATCTGAGCCCATCTACTTTATTGTAATTTCCCATATCTCATCAAAGCAAAATTCCATTTCTCCTGTATTTATCAATGGCTAGAAGTTTGATCTATTCAAGAACAAAAAAATAGTGCATGGGGAGATGTTCACCTGCACTCCCCGAATGGTTAGTGACTCAATGGGATCAACACTTTTTCATAATGCAGATACTGTCTTTTTATATCTTCCTTGTACACCGCATAGAATGATCGGACTAATGTAGAACTATACTTGTCGGGTGGTGTGGTCAACCACAGAAAGTCATACTGTCTGAATCTCGCCTCAAACCTAGGTAGCTCAGACATCCCGATGGTGGTCAATCATCTCTCCATGTAGAAAAATCTTTTTATTCTTCAATTGGAGATCCTACTTAAACCTTCATTAAATATTTCTTGTATACCACGGTTCTCCTACCTTCAACGGTTGGCACCAAAGCAGTGTCATAGCTAGTGGTGGGTCCTGTTTGGCAGTCGGAGTGGAATCAACTTCTTCCCCAGCCATACTCTCACTCTCCGCACTTATTTCAAAGCTGGATTCAAATTTATTGTCATCACCACTGCCCTCTTTAAACTAGGATAGCATTTGAGGTGGTGAAGTATGGAGGTTCTTCGTTTTGGGTCCTCTTGGAGGTATGTCCTCCGAAGTGACTACATTCTTTCCTTGTTGTTGTCTTTGGTCTATTACCCTAACTTTTCTATTCATTGTGAATTCTACTGATTCATCACTATAACTACATGACTCAGTAGAATCAGAACTTGAAACTTGTGCCTTCTTATTTCCCTTCTTAGCAACTTTTTTTAAAGACGAGGCACCATTTGAAGGCATGGTACCTGTGTCCATACATTAATTAGTAACTACTTAAGGATTGTAAAGAAAAAATAAGAAAAGTCTATTTCAATATGTATATTCTGTTCAGGGTATGACTAGGCATAAGAGTCGTATCAACTGGGTACGACTCGTATGACTAAGTCATAAGCTAAACAGTGTATGTATAATTGTTAACTAGTCTGCTTACAAGTCCTCTTAACTAGTCATAAGGACATGTTACGACTTGTAATCAACAATCATAAGCAGACTAAAAATAAACTTCTAATATATGATATCTCCCAGGTCAGTATGATTTTTGTGTATGACTTGTAAGGGTTGGATACGACTCGTATGAACAAGTCATACCTATATCAGAACCTACACTCACTTAGACTTCTATGTTTTTAGTGGTTATGAGTCTCATAATGATTCGTTACTTGTAGGTATGAGTCGTAAGGGGTCTCATAACCACTGCAACATAAAATTTCAACTTCTAAGTTTACTCCAATACACAATCCCCAATTTATCCTTATATTGTGCCTCATTTCTACCCTACATCACTTGAAAAACACATAATTTTAGCACAAAACATAAATTTCTCCCCCAATTTCCATTTTAAGTTCTATTTCAATGAATATAGGGTCCAAATTTCAACACACATTCGTATCTAAGTCGAAGAAACATGAAAATCTCAACTTACTATTGCCTTTAACTCAAAATTAAAGAATTTGAGTTCCTACACTTAATTGTATGGTTGAGTGTTCAGGTTTCTTGATGTTATCTCTTTTTTACCCTAATATCTAGAGTATTACATGCAATAAAAGTGATTTTAACAAATTTTAAGTTTTTCAATCTGAATTCGTGCTTTAGGAGCTTAAGATTTGGTCAACAATGGCGGTATGGAGTGTTTTCACATATCGGGTACCCATATTAGGCACCCTTTTTTATTAAAACAAGTGATTTAGATCTGGTTGAGCCACGACCCTCGACGTGGTAAGCTTGGGTATAAGTCATGTGTATGACTCTACCCAGGCTTATGTGTCTTTCCCTCTATTCGTAAAGACCTGGAACCTTACTTATGTTCCAGAGTGGATATCACTCAAGGTGATGATTCGTACCCTGAGGGTACCAATCGATCTAAGAGTCGTAAAGACACCAGATACTTTTACCTAAATCTGCATCATCTCTCGGGTCCTTATAATTTTTTCTCACAAGTCATAACCTTAAGATACGACTCATTAAGATTCTGTATAACCTAACTTCTTAGAATTTTATGGGTCTTTTTCTGCAATCTTTAGACCTTCACACTGAATAAAAATTTTGCACTATAAATAAATAAATACAAAACATGGGTTGCCTCCTACGGAGCACTTGATTTAACGTCGTGGCACGACGGGGCTAAGTTGGTTACTAGATTTCACCAAATAGCCTTATGGGTTTCCTCCTATGCAGCACTTGATTTAACATTGCGACACGACGTAATTGCCTTGGTTACTCAGACTCCAAGGTCCATTTCAAAAATCACATAAATTTCCTTATTATTAACCATATAATGCTTTACTTCTTGCCCATTCACTTTGAACGGGGATTCACTATTCCCATTCAATTCCAAGGCACTATATGGGAACATTCTTAGAACACTAAAGGGACCATCCTATCTATACTTCAACTTACCCGGAAACAAGCAAAGCCTTGAGTTGTAGAGCAATACTTGGTCACCTTTTTCAAATATTCTTTTCTCTGTGATCATGATGCAGCTTTATCTTTTCCTTATAAAGTGTAGAAGTTTCAAACGCCCAGAGTCAGAATTCATCCAAATCATTCATGTTGTTCATCCCTGACTTAGTTGTATTTTACCACCCAAAATGCAGCTTTTCAAATCCCATAGTGCTTTATGTTCAAGTTCAATAGGCAAGTGACATATCTTTCCATACACCAACTGAAAAGGGGAAGCACAAATAGGGGTCTTGAAAACAATCGATAAGCCCATAATGCATTATCTAACTTGCGTGACCAATCATTCCTATTGGCATTTAATGTCTTCACCAAGATGGACTTGATTTCTTTGTTAGACACCTCAACCTATCCACTAGTCTATAGATGATAAGGTGTGTTTATGTTGTCTTTCACTCCATACTTCTCAATCAGACTTTTGAATAGACGATTACAAAAATATAAACCATCGTCACTAATGATAGCACGTGTTATGACAGATAAATAAAAGATGTGTTTTTTGAAGAATGCAGTGCACTAGGTGGTTCTTTATTGGGGAGCGCAACTGTTTCTTCTTATTTAGAAATATAATCCAAGACCATATGTATATATTTGATTCCAAATGAACTCACAAAAGTTCCCATGAAATCTATACCCCATACATCAAATAATTCCCATTATAAAATAGGAGTCCTGGGAAGTTCATGGCGTTTAGAGATGTTACCTTGGCGTAGACATTGATCATAAGCTGAAGCAAACTTATGTGCATCTTTGTAAATTATTGGCCAATAGTATCCACATTGCAAGATTTTATGGGTTGTTCCGGTTTCTCTTTGATGGCCGCCAACTGGTGAAGAGTAATAAGCCTCAAGTATGGTCATCATCTCTACCTCAGGTACACATATACAAATAATCCCATCTGCATAAATTCTAAATAAATAAGGCTCATCCTATAAAATTTTCCTTACCTCATGCATAAACTTCTTTCTTTGTTGGAAGGAAAGATCTTCTGGGACTAGATCACTGGCTAGATAATTTGCATAGTCTACAAACCATGGAATTAGATCTTAGGAAGCTACCAATAACTGCGCATCTATATCTCGAGCGCATCTTCAACATTCTGCATAGCTTTCTCCTCAAGTCTAGAGGAATGATTTGCAACTTGATTATCAATCCTTTTCTGTCGTTGATGTCGTAATTAAATTATTCCAGCAATAGAAACCACCTAATAGTCTAGGCTTTGCATCCTTTTTCACTATTAAGCACCACAATATTGCATGATCAGTGTGCACAATCACCTTTTTCCCAATAAAATAAGACCTAAACTTCTCAAAGGCCAAAACTACTGACAATAACTCTTGTTCAGTAATGGTGTAGTTCTTTTGAATAGGATTTAGTGCCTTGTTATCATAGTATATGGGATAAAGGATCTTTTCTTTTTACTGAGCTAATACAGACCCTAAGGCCAATCCACTCACGTCACACATAATCTCAAATGTCAAGGACCAATCTGGTGAAACTATAATAGGAGAAATCATCAACTTCTCTTTCAAACATTAAAAAGCCTTCAAGCATGCTTTAGTAAACTCAAATTTCACCTCATTCTCAAGAAGCCTACAAAGAGAGTTGGAAATCTTAGAGAAAGACTTGATGAATTGCCTATAAAATCCAGCATGTCCCAAAAATCTATGAACAACCATCATAAAAATTGGTGGAGATAATTTCTCAATCACATTAGCCTTTGCTCTATCTACCTCAATACCCATTTTTGAAATTATGTCCAAGCACAATATCTTATTTAACCATAAAAATGCCACTTTTCTCAATTAAGTACCAAGTTGCATTCTTCACACCTTCTAAGAGCATTTGCCAAGTGAACTGGAAAATCAACAAAAGAATCACCAGTGACTGAGAAATCATCCATAAATACTTAGATGGTGACTTCTAACATATCAGAAAAGATTGACATCATACACCGCTAAAATGTCGTTGGTGCATTACATAACCAAATGGCATCGTCTAAATGTGAAGGTCCCATAAGGACAAGTGAAGGTTGTTTTATATTGGTCTTTAGGTACAATAGTAATTTAGTTATAGCATAAGTACCCATTAAGAAAACAATACCATCCTCTGCCTGTAATTCTATCCAGCATCTGGTCCATAAAGGGCATGGGAAAAGAGTCCTTTGACTCCATGCATTCAATTTTCCATAATCAATGCATAATCTCCACCCTGTGATTGGCCTCATCGGCACTAACTCATTCTTTTTGTTAGGAACAACATTAATACCACTTTTTTAGAACACATTGTACCAAAATAACCCATTTGCTATCAGCAATGGGATATACTACATCAGTATCTAACAACTTGATTATCTTTTTCTTCACCACTTCTTTTCATATGAGGATTAATTCGACGTTAATGTTCTATACTTGGAATACAATCTGGTTCAATTTTGATTTTATGAGAATATAGACCAGGTGGGATACCCATAATATATGCAATTAACCAACCAATGGCCCTCTTGAATCTCTGTAGCACTTGAAATAAAGATTCAACTTTTGTCTCAATCAAGTCAACTGCAATTATTATTAAAAAACTATTGTTGGCCCCCCAAAAAAGCATACCACAAATGAGAGGGAAGGGACTTCAACTATAAGATGGGTGACTTCTCAATAGATGGCCGAGCATGTGGAGTGGTTTTATTTTTTAGTTCCAAATAAAGGTTTTTTTATACATAAGTATAAGAACCACTCCTATAGAGTGCACATACCATTTCATCATAATCATCAATACCATCAATATCAAAGTTCATGATCACAACTGCTAGAGTTCAACACCAAACCTCTCTTCAATAGGAACAGGATTAGAAGCATCATTCCAAAAAGTTATTGAATCAAGATCATAGAATATCTCCATCTCCTCATCATGCACATCAATCACGAATACTAATCTTAATTAATTAGGCTTCTTCATGGATTTGCATACACTGAATATCACTTGTTAATCATTGGGTCTTAGCATCAGATATCCTAGATCCAAATTAATTAATATCTTTTTCGTAGAAAAGAATGGTCTTCCCACAATAATTGGGACTTTAAGGTCTACTTCACAGTTTAATATCACAAAATTATTAGAAAATATGAAAGAAGCCACTTTCACCAACACATCATATAGAATACCTACTATTTGTTCATTGTCTTGTCGGTCATAATTACTTTCATTGTTGTTGGATTAGGGGCCCCTAACCCGAACTGTTTAAACATTATCAACTGTCTTGCGAACGTATTGATAAATTTCACCCTTTACCTTATGAGTCTTAGCGCATCACCTTTTTAATCATTGTCTATGACTTTAGTTCAACTTTCACATTTTGAGTCTCAAGTTGATTAGATGAGATGGTGGAATAATATGATGCACATAAATCTCAAATTACTATCTTAAACTTCTTTTCCTAATCACAAACTCCCATATGAGGACGTTTATGAATACAAGATATCCCCAAGATTTTGAGTAGCTTCGAGGTCAGTTATGATGAGGAAGGTTAACTTACATGCATAAAACTTAGAATGATTAATATCCCACCTTCGTTACGTATCTAATCCGTCAGGGGTACCACAATCCTAGTTAGGGAAATTAGCCTCTCATGTTTATGCAAGAATCCATGATAATCAATAAAGAATTCATGTAATTAATTGAAAAAAATAATATAAATAAAATCCAAAATCTTCAATTGAATAATAACCCAAAAATCTCAAGAATAATGTAAAATATGTAATAGGATGTAAAAGAATGTAATAGGGTGTAAAAGAATGTAATAGGATATAATAGAATGTAACCTACTAAAAGACTAAACCTAGGGTATTTATATTATCTCAAAAATACACAAAAATAGTAATAAAAATGGAAAAGTAAAAGTAATATCGGCACAAGGTGCAACTCATTCTCCCACTCGTAAAGTCTTCTTCTGAGTCGTTTTGTGCTAGTCGTATCCATTCCAGTTTCTAATTGTCTAGGGTCTTCACTGTCTATTCTTCTTATGACTCTTTCTCACGAGTCGTATCTTGACCATATGACTCGTGGCCTTCAGTAATTACCACCTGGGACTTCTTTTTTTAATCATCTGAACATTGGTCTACTTATGATTTGTCCATACGAGTCATACTTAGACTTCCGGCTCGTATCCTTCTAAGACTTCAACTCTGAATGGGCATCTGAAATTCTGTTCTCTTTATGGGTTTTTTCTATGACTCGTACGCTCATCTTACGGCTTGTACCCTCAGTTATATCTTCTCATCACTTTGTTTTTTTTCCTGGCTTTGGTTTCTATTGTGCTTATGAGTCAGCCTATATGTCCTATAAGGTGTTGAAAACTCGTGAGGAGAACTGTACCATCTGTAGACTTGATCTTTTCAAGTCGTTTTCTTGAATATTTTTTCCAAGACTCTTATTGACCTATTTCACCTACAAAAAGCATAATACCACCTTATATGCACTAAAATAACCTAAGTGCAAGCATAAATTTTTTGCTTTAAGCATCGAAAGTATCATGTTTCCATGAAACATCAATATATACCCATGGGAATAACTTAAGAAGTGGAAAAAGGGATAAGTATAAACTTGAAGATTCATACAAAGGATAGGGATCTGGTCTTATCTCTCAAGTTAGTATTACTATAGTATGATTTAATAATCATAAAATATATTGTCTGAGAAAGCCATATATCCTTTTCTTCCCTTATAAAAGCTGATAATTCATATGCAAAATGAGAAGTCACTCTTATCAAAACCAATCATGTCATTCTCTAATGACAACGGTTACCTCTTTAAATTTCTAAAATAGGCTACTTACTAGTCTGAGTCTTAACTTATCACTCGTTGCCTCTACTCAACTAAAATGATCCTTCTCATTCTCCTTACTCTAGAAAATCAAATTGAATATTCCCTCATCAAATATCTTGGTCCTTCATCAACCAAAGCTATAGAAAACTTTATCTTAGGTCCTCTAAGTCAAAGTTTTGTAACCCTATTGGAATGAGGCAGAAGCACGTAAACTGTGAAAAGTAAAAAAAAAACTCTTAGGGACGTGGTCCTAGGAAGAAAAAGCTGCTATTGAAAGGATAGAGGCAAGTAATAAGACCAAAGCATAAGATGAAAATTGTGGGTGGCTAAAAGGGGATTAAAATATTGATGACTCAGAAAGTTCTCCCAGGAAAGAACTATTGATCTCAAAATATGTGAGAAAAAGAGATACATAAAATGCCATACGGGTACCTCCTCAAAAAAGTATTTGATTGCTTTGGGGTACTTGGGAAAAGGAGTTCACATGGAATAGCCAAGATGATATTCAGTTTGAACAAAACTTGTGGAGAATGTATATAAAGTATCTGAGTTGCTAGCTCTTCAGGAGAAGTTGGGAATGGAAATTGAGGAGTTAAGAATAAAGTCAATTGTCAAAGATACCATATTAAATGTATGTAAAATTGCTGAATTAAAGACTATCCTCTGAAGTACTAGGTGCCACTGATGAACATACAACTGGAAATCCAAAACTTGATGTAAGAAAGTTCAAACTAAATGCTGAAGTGAAGATCCTTACCAAACAGTTGGTGTATACTTACATTACGTTGGATGCAATAATGGAGTACTGCTTAAGTCCTTTCACCTAATCCTTCTTCCATTTGAGACATGTTATCCTCATTCCCTCATTAACCCTGTGTCAGTTCCATATCCTAGTTCACACAATGGATTTTAAAGACAGTTATCTTATGATGATTATGTTAGTCTACTGTACTGGTACTAACTATTATGAGTGAATGAAACTTTAAGTTTGTGCATCTCATTTGCCTCTTTACTTTAGACATGTTCTATATATTAGTGTTTCCCCAATGTCCATGAGTTAACTAATTTGTGCTTATCTTTACTCTTGGTTTACTATTAATTCTGTTCAATGATGCCAGAAAGAGAAATACTGAGTTCATGTAGTAGGCACCAGACACCAGGTAATTGAGATGCAGATCTAAAGATAGTCATACTGACAAGGGCAAGTGTGTAGCACCAAATGAAATGAAGGTGCACAATTATAGGGGGAATTTTTTGCTGCAAGAGGCAAGAGACAACAAGGGACTAGTTCCTAGTGTTTCATGATAGAGGAAGCATGATGATAGGGGGAACATTCATCCTTGGGTGGTAATCACTCAGATTAAATGTGATGAATATTCAGTGATACTCAAATTGTATGGTTTGGGTTGTCATCATCAAAAAGGGTGGAAATTGATATATGTAGTTTTGATGATGAGCAGCTAAACTGCAACGGACCATGTCCCTGGATGTGCAAAGTACTGTACAACTGGTATATAGTATCTATACAATTTTGTCCTTTTGTGTAACAAACTTGCAGGTGCTATTTTGTCCCAAATTAGACAGCTGGTCCAATGATATTCCATCTCTAATCATCACTCAAATATGAAAGGAAAGAGATGCCTCTTCAATAATTAGTTCTTGCAAATTCTAAAGAGTGAAAAAGAGGCAGAAAAACCTCATTTCTGCACTACTCAAGTTCTTAGCTAACTGTTCTGCACTTGTTCTTGAGTGAGTGTTACATTGTAACTGAACTACTCATGCTATAAGAGTAGTATTTTCTTCTTGAGAGAGTTGCTTAGGTAGAGTTTAGAGGTGTTAAAATGAACTGAAATTGAGCTAACCCACCAAATATTTAATGGGTTGGATTCAAGATAATTTACTATTGGGTAAATCTCAACCCATAAAGACTCAACCAACTTTTAAATTAGGTACAAATGAGCCCAATCATTCTCTAGCTCAACCCGTTTAAAAGAAAAATAATTTTCTTAATAAAAGCAAGAAAACAAATGACAATGTATCCTCCCACTCTCAAAATAACCCACCTCAGTTCACCCCCACCTTACCCCAACCCCACTACAGCTCTAGCTTACCCCACCTCACCTAATATTTATTTAGTATTTTATTTTTATTTCTTAAAATGTTTTTTGTAAATTTTCTTTTTCCCCCACCCCACCTCATCCTCATCCCCTCCCTACCTTAAATATCCACCCTAAAAAATTAATTATTTTAATTTTTTTTGAAAAAAATTGAAAATCTTTTCTTACTTCACAATCAAAATACTACCCTACCCTTCTCCGCATCTCCTACCCCTCCCAAAAAGATATTTTTTAAAAAATAAATTAACTCCACACCCTGCAAACCCCCTCCTTAATACGACAATATCCCATTTCCAAAAAAATATAATTTTTATAAAATGTTAATTTAAAAAAAAATACCTCAAACCCCACCACTTTCCTACCTCCACATTTCATGCCCCACGTCGCTCCTAATTTTTTTGATAATTTTTGTTTTTTCAAAAAAAAATCTTATCGCACCCCCTAACCCCCCCACCTCACTCTACCCCATGGCATACAACTTTCTCAAAAAGTTATTTTTAAAAAAAATAATCAATTGCTTATTTTAAAGAATTCTTACCTCAACCCCATCATAACCCAAAACCTCTTACCACACACCTCTCCCCCAAAAAATAATTTTTACTTTAAAAAAATATTTTAAAAATGAATTCTTACCCCACCCATACCTCAACTCTCACTCTCTATCCAACCACCCAACTTCCTAACCCATCCAAAATTGTTTTCTTGAGTTGGATTTACAAGGGGTAAATATCAATATGTTAATATTTTTTAGATTAAGCGGATCAAATTAGGTGTGTCAAGACCCAACTCAATTTTACCCATTTTAACCCAAAGTAAATCTGGGTGGGTCATGACTCAACCTGATATCTAATTCAACCCATTTAAAATTTTTAGTGTTAACCCAACTCACCCACTTGACACCCCAAGTAGAGTTACCTAAGCTCGTTACTGATTAGAGTTAATCAGGGTAGTGAGAGACCTTGGTAGTGTTACCAAGATGATCTTGTAGTAGAGTTACTACTAGCGAAAGGAGACTAGAGGTAAGCTAAAATCTTACTGTAATTATGATGAAGATTATAGTGGATTTAGAGGTGCTTGTAATGGCAAGTCATGGTTTTTCCCATACTGGGTTTCCAGGTAAAAATCCTTGTGTGTTTTACTCTTTCTGTACTGTCTTTCATTTTTATGCACTCTGTTATTTTACTGGCTATGTTTGATTCTGAGAGACCTGGT
This sequence comes from Capsicum baccatum var. pendulum, assembly GCA_030864225.1. Lineage (NCBI taxonomy): Eukaryota > Viridiplantae > Streptophyta > Magnoliopsida > Solanales > Solanaceae > Capsicum > Capsicum baccatum. Next base: position 139,747,084 of record CM061550.1, read on the forward strand.
CCCTTACTATGTAGAGTAACCCCACAGAGTTCTAACAAGGGGTAGCACAACTAAGGACGGAGATAGGGTTACTTATGAATCAATTTGATTATAAATATAAAAAAGGTAAATATAGTGTGTGTGGGAGGTAAGTCTATTAGAGATGAGAAGTCAAACTCTTGCGAGAAATCTAAGTATTTTGACAAAAAGATAGCGAGTATCTGGGCCAAGTGTCCAATCAGGACACTTGAATCTCGAGTCAAAAAAATCAAGGTGGAACTATTATGGGGATAGATATAGGGATAAGTGTAGAGAAAGGGATGGTAGCTGGAGGAAAACGTATGATTATAAAGAGAAGAGGGATGTATATTTCCACCAGGGAATTGTGATGCTGATTCAAGAATGAAAGCATTGCTTACAAAGCTGGTTAAGGGTTTAGAGAGCTAAGAAATTTTCCTTAAAGAGATTATGGCAGATATTTTGGCATTGATCTTGAAAATGTAATCGCATGCTACTATGATTAACCAGCTTGAGCAGTAATTTTCCAGATATCTTCTTATTGAATCGGCATTAATCGATCACTCATCTGATAAACATTGTTTTGAATATAAAGAATGATAGTTGTTGTCTATCCATCACCACTCAGAGTGGTAAGGCTATAATTAATCCTCTTATGTTGGTAGTTGATGAGGTAATGGATGATACTATCAATGTTGATAATCCACCCGAAGCTGAAACTGAGATGTTGGTCACTAATATAAATACATCACAAGAATAAAAGGGTGTTAAGAAATGAGTTTATACTAACAAAGGAAAGGGTATGGCGGTTGAACTACTTTTAAAGACCATTCCATTACCTCTCTCACCTTTTCCTCAAAGGTTCAAGATAAAGAAAAAGAAAGAAGGAAAATATCAAAAATTTATGTCGATGTTGAAAGACCCCTTTATAGAAGCATTAGAGCAGATGATTTGTTATGGAATGTTCATAAAAAATTTAGTGATAATTAAGTTGATAGTGAGTTTTAAGCCGGCTGATAATATGCACCACTACGGTAATAATACTTGTCAATCATTGGTTTAGAAGGAAAAGGATCTAGGAGCTTTAACTATTCCTTGCACTATTGGTTCCCTAAATTTTTCAGGAGCATTATATGACTTGGGAGCTAGTATAAATATGATGTAGATAGTTGTATAAAAATAGTTGAGGTTGGGGTCACCTAAGCCAGCGTCTATAAGATTATTGATTGTTGATCGAACTATGAAGAAATCGACTGGTATTTTTTGTGATATTTTGGTGAAGGTAGCTTCTTTCATATTCCTAGTTGAAGATATCATCCTTCATATTCCTAGCTAAGGGATTCATGGTTTATTGTGATGTGTCCTGGGTTGGACTTGATTGTGTACTTCTGCAGCATCGTAAGCTGGAGGTTTATGCATTTATACAAGTTAAGATTTATGAGAAAAATTATCCCACCTATGATCTTAAACTAGAGGAGGTGGTATTTGCACTTATGATTGGCATCATTATCTATATGGGGTTCATGAATACATGTTTACTAATCATAATAGTCTACAATATATGTTTGCACATAAAGAGCTAAATCTCAGGCAAAGATGGTGGCTTGTGCTATGATATATTATGACATGTCCTTGCACTGTCACCTAGGGAAGGCTAATGTTATTGTTGATTCTCTTATCAGGTTATCCATGGTTAGTATTTCTCATTTTTAGAAGAAAAAAAGGGAAATGGTAAAGTATATCCATCGACTTGCTAATATAGTAGTCTGACTTCTAGACTCCGAGGATGGAGGGGTAACTGTTCATAAAGTGTCCAAGCCATTCTTGTGTGTAAAGGTTAAGAAGAAGCAAGATAATGACCCCGTGTGGATGCAAATCAGGAAGGATATTGGCTAGTAAAAGGTATTGGATTTTGAAATTAGAGGATATGTTATATTGCTGTATCAAGGAATACTATGTGTTTTCGATGTTCATGGGTTGCGACGATCCTGAATGAGGCCCATTTATCAGGTATACTATCTATCCTAGCTCTACAAAAATATATCATGATCTTCTGGATATGTATTGGTGGAATAATATGAAAAGAGATGTGCAAAATTTGTTTCTAAGTATTTAAATTATAACCAAGTTAAGGGTGAGCATTTAAGACCTAGAGGAACCTCCCAAGATATAGCTATTCCTATGTGAAAGTGGGAGAAGATTAACAGGGATTTTTTTATTTGCCTTCCGTGTTCCCAAGAATAGTACAATTTTATTTGGAACATAGTTCGTAGGATAACCAAGTCTACTTACTTCTTGTCGGTAAGAATGAATTATAAGGGAGAAGATTATGCAAAGTTAAATATTCAGGAGATTGTTCGGCTGCATGGGGCTCCCATTTCTATTATATCCTATATAGGTACATAATATTCTTTGTAGTTCTAGAAATCTTTTCACAAGGGTTTGAAAACACAGGTGAACCTCAGCACCACTTCCACCCACAAACTAATGGGAAAGTGGAGTGTACTATTTAGACTCTAGAGGATGTGCTAAGGGCTTGTCTTATTTAATTTAAGTGTTATTGGGTGTACTATTTTCCTATTAAATAGTTCAAATACAATAATATCTATCACTCCAACATTCTGATAACACCATTTAAGGCTCTTTATAGTAGAAGTCGTAGGTCCCTAGTTGGATGGTATGAGGTTGGCGGGACTAGATTATTCAGGCCAAACCTTGTACACCAAGCAATGAAAAAGGTTAAGATGATTAGATAGAGACTTAAGACCTTTCAAAGTCACAAAAAGTCATATGCCGATGTGAGGCAAAGAGAGTTAGAGTTTGAAATTAGCGACATCGTGTTATTGAAAGTCTCTCTAATGAAAGGGGTGATGAGGTTTGGGAAAATATATAAGTTGAGTCCTCACTATGTGGGTCATTATAAAATTTTAAGAAAGTTTGGTAATGTCACCTATGGTAATCGGAGGACGATATCTGGGCTAGATATCCCTCATTATTCAAATCTTCAGATAAAGTCATGGAAGATATTAATCCTAATCTTCCTTTTATTATTTAATATGTTTTCTTAAATCATGCTAAATATGTCCTGATTCATCATTCGGGTATGAATGATCCCTAGGGAGGATAATGTTACTCCCCAGGTGTTTAAACGCCTAAATAAAGCTAGAAACAATCCTATGTGACCCCTACATCGAGTATTAAACACTTTGAGATGAGTCTGAAAGCATTTGGGGAGTTTTGGGCATGGAAAAGGGTCGTACATCGCAAGGGGATCCTCATGTAATGGACCTGCATCCCCTAGACCACCGTAGAGGCTACTACCTCACTTACGTAATGGCCCTAAATTTTAGGGAATACCCCACAATGAGGCCTATGTCATGAGGGGTAGGCAATGCATCTGGGCGTGTTGCACCCACTTACCTCTCCCCTTCCCCCCTCATTTCATCAATAGGAAATTATTTTAACACTATTTTAGGGGTGTTTGTATCTTTTCACACTATTAAAACATTCTCCATTTACCCAAAACATACCCATGTCCCTAAATATGACATCAACCAAAATCATATTCTTCTTTTCCCAAACTACTTAAAGGCTATAGAGGCTACGGTTCTAAGTTCAAGACTCAAAATCTATTATGTTCTTAAGATTTCTCCATTAGAAACTTATGCCAAACACTTTCTATTTCATTTATTGTATAAATTATGAATTAAAACTATTGTTTATGTTTTATGATGTTGGTGATTTGAAGTTAGGGTTACGAATTCCTTTATGAAAGTTTATGTAATTTCTTCTCTTACTTATGGGATGAATGCTTAAACATATTCATAGAGATTTGAAACTAGATGACTTTATGAAAACAGTGAACCCTTGTGTTTTTAAAGTGAATATCGAAAGTATATATCATTTAAGCTATGAATATGGAGTCTCTTGGAATCCTAAATTTAACAAGAAATAACATTCTTTCCTATCTCGTATGTCATTGAATGTAATATATTTTGAAATTGTTTTGAAGTTGTTTCGTAGGACGTAGAGGGGTAGGGCGATGGGATCGGATGAGATTCTGGTAGATTTTTGGAAGTATGCTGGTGGTGCGTGTTTAAGGTGGTTGACTGATTTATTTAATGTTATTTTTAAGATTGTAATAATGTCTGAGGCTTAGAGATGGAGTATGATGATTCTGTTATACAAAATCAAGGGCGATGTTCAGAGTTACAAGAACTATAGGGGTATTAAGTTGTTGAGTCACGTTATGAAGATTTGGGAGAGGGTGGTTGAGCGGGTATTGAGGAGGTTCATGTCTATTTTAGAGAATTAGCTTGGTTTTATGGTGGGTCGCTCTACGATAAAGGCAATCCACCCGGTGAGAAAATTGGTAGAGCAGTATAGGGAAAGGAAGAGGGATTTCCACATGGTGTTCATCGACTTAGAGAAGGTGCATGATAAATTTCCTAGGGAGGTTCTTTAGAGATACTTGGAGGTAAGAGGTATTCCGGTAGTGTACATCAGAGCTATTAAGGATATGTACAATAGAGAGAAGACTTGGTTGAGGATAACGTGAGATAACTCAGGGCATTTTCCAATCGAGATGAGATTACATCAAGGATTGACTCTTAGCTTTTTTCTTTTTGCGTTGGTAATGGATGTGTTGATACAGAGTATTCACGGTGAGGTGTCTTAGTTTATGTTATTTGTGAACAATATAGTGATAATTGATGAGATATGGAGGGGGGGTGAATGAGAAACTGGAGGTTTGGAGGCAAACCCTTGAGTCTAAGGTGTTCAAGTTGAGTAGATCCAGGACAGATTATTTGGAATTCAAGTTTAGTGATGCGAGTCAGGAGGACGAAGTAGTGGTGAGGTTAAATTCACAAGATATTTGTAAGAGGGACATTTTTAAGTATCTTGGGTCTATGATTCAGGGGAATGGCGAGATTGATGAGGATGTCTCTAATCGTATTGGATCAAGGTAGATGAAATGAAAGCTCACCTGTAGAGTGATATGTGATAAGAAGGTTCCCCTTAATCTTAAAGGCAAATTCTATAGAGTGCCAGTTCGTCTGGCTATGCTGTATGGAATGGAGTGTTGACCAGTCAAGTACTCTCACATCCAAAGATTGAAGGTAGTAGAAATAAAAATGTTGTGTTGGATGTGTAGACTTACTAGAGGGGATAGAGTTATAAATGAGATGATCCGAGAGAAGGTGGGAGTGGCTTCAGTGGAGTATAAGATGCGAGAAGAAAGGTTGAGCTAGTTTGGGCATGTGATGAGGAGGGGCACGGATACCTCGGTTTGGAGGTACGAGAGGCTATCTTTGGATGTATTTAGGAGAAGTAGAGGTAGGATAAATAAGTACTAGAGGGAGTTAGTTAGACATGACATGGATCAGCTACAGCTTACTGAGGACATGACCCTAGACAAGAAGGTGTAGAGGTCGCAAATTAGGGTAGAAGGTTAGGGTGAGTGTGTGGATTGTTGCAAGGTGTTAGAAGACCGATTGGGTAGCTGGGTAGTAATCCTAGGTCTGTTTCCTTTATTAGGGACCTTTAGCCAAGTGAGTTTGGGTGGGGTGGGTAAGTGTATGTTACTAGGACTGTATCCTTCAGGAGGATCCTCTGGTTTGTGAATGTAGGTTTCTACTAGGTGGTGTCCTAGTGCTTATTTCTTATTTCGAATTGCTTATACTTCTCTTTTTCGTACTTCTCTGATAATTATCTCTATTATTTTCTATTTCTGTATGCCATCTTTTCCTGTTACATGTTTCTTTACAATCTTGATGTATTATTCTCCATCTTGAGCTGGGGGTCTATCAGAAACAACCTCTCTACTTCTTCGGATGTAGTGGTATGGATGGCGTATATCTTACCCTCCCCAGACCTCACTTTGTGGGAATACACTGGGCCTGATGTTGTTGTTATTGTTGTTTTGAAGTTGTTTTGATAAACTCAATAATGATTATATGCTTGTTTTCAAATGATGAGGTACATGAACTTTAGTGTCTTATGATAATGATGTGAGCATGATAATATGAAAATAGACCTTATGATTGAATGGATAATGGAATAAATGGCTTGCAGTTCTTAGTACGACAATACCAATAATGATCTATGCCTTTGAGGGAAGGAAAACTTTATTAATAATTTTAAATGATGTAAAAGTACAAAAATTTTAGCTTAAAGAAAATTAGATGGTTAACAGATAAGGTGCGAGTCTGAAACACCCTTGTTTTTGTACCTTCAAACTTTCATGGACTTCTGGCCTTTGGACGAAATATGACTCACGCGTATGAGCCGTATGTTGGGGTACGAATGATATGGTCCAATCGTATGCTGCCCAGTATTGGTTGGTGGGATGGATTTTGGTCACTAGAATAGGTACGACTTGGGGGTACGAGTTGTATGGTTCAATATGGATCATTTGGTTCCTTCACTTAACCTTATACTTGGTAACTTAAGTTGGACCTGAGTACAAGTGGCTCAGCAAGAGCCGTAAGCCAGGGTATAAGTCATACCCAGGACTCGTATGGTGAATAGTATTCAACCTCCTGGATTCTATTATTGCTAGGAATATGGGTAAAGGATACGGATCGTATGTTGTCAATATAACTTAGGTTGGATGAGTTATACACTGGACAGTGTTAGGTCTAAGGGTTGAGGCTTAGGATATGAGTGATGGGTACTACTCATATTAAAAGGTACGACTCGTGAGGGTCAGTTGTACCCTTATGACGGAATTTTGTGAAACTTAAGTAGGGTTATTCTGGATATGTCCCCACTTACCCTAATAAGGTCCCACGACTTCTAACTCTCTTGGGAGGCTATTTACCCTATTATTCTATTCATTAAGACTAAGAAACTCTCCTTAAACACTCTATAATTCTCTCAAAAGCTTTTGGCCAAGGAAGATAGGGTTTCAACTAGAGGACTAAATTATGGATCTTCTTGGTGGTTTCCCTCTATCTAGTTTGTCAATTAAGTCATGTTCTCTTCCCTTATTATTTTGGGTTTTCAAATATAATTTAGGGGTTTTTGTTATAAATGCTTGGTTATGGTTTTCCTAAGTTTTGATTATACTTTTATATGTATTTATAGTGGTTTTTGATAATTGGTTGCATAGGAATGGGTCTTTGGTAATGGACTTTGGTTTTAGAAATACTATGCCCCCAATGTGTTTGATAAAAAGCCTTTAACAATGTTTTCACTATAATATTGGTTTTTCAATAGAACATATGCATTGTTTAAATTTGGTAATGGATCCCTAAATGATATGAATGGTTTAAATGGATTGGAAAGGACTTGGTGGACATGGTTTTGGTTGACTGGAAATCATGAAGGGTACATGGAATCCCTTATACCTATATATGGTTGGCTATGGACAAAACTTGCAAGTTATAGTCGGTATGACGATACCACTACTAATGGCCTTGGTTGATAAATGGTTAATGGATTAGTTTGTTTCTTGATAATAGTTTTAATTAAGCAATAATGGCAAGGTGTGTAGAAAAGCCATGGAAAGTGGAGGTCTCGGGGGAACCAAAACTGGAAACTCATATTTGCCAATGTGAGGTTTGCTCTTTGTGGCCATATGCATGATATCACACATTATATTTTGGGGATGTGCTATTCATCCTAGTTTTTCTTACCCGGTCGTGCATCTACAAGCACTGGGTCATTTTCAGTAGGGGAAGCTGAACCCATATAGCCTTAAGATAGCAAAGCTACAGAGCCCAGGTAAAAGATTTTAATGGCATGCTAAACCCGATTCCTTTTCCCAGCATGGATATATATATATGTGTATGGTTTATGTGCATGTGGATAGTTTTACATAATTTTATAAATGTCATTATTTTATTCTTATCCTGAGTTCATGCTAGTGTTCACTCGATAACCTATCTTCGGGTAGCCGTATACCCACATTATGCAGGAATCGACCGTTCTACTCCTCCTACATAGTAATTGACTCGAGGACAGATGTTAGATTAAAGTGGTGAGCGTCCATCTTTCTGAAAAGCTCAATTTCATGTTATGGATATTCTTAGATATTTTGATTTATTTCTGGATAATGGTTTTAGCTATGGTTGGAGGCATGTCCCAACCGAATATTCTTAGTCTTTTTGTTAGAGGCTTTGTGGTACTACTATGGGTTGGAATGGGTAGGATCAGTATTGGGGTCAACCTTAGCATTGGTATTGGTATTAGGGATGATACCGATTGACAATATTATTGATTGTTCCATCCTCTTTCATTTAGGGTTTAATAATATTATATTTTGGATCTCATTTAGACATGGCCTGGTTTATGGACCTTGGTTTGGTATTTCTTTGGCTTGGTGGTTTTGTTGTTATGATTTAGTAGACGGGATGACTTGGTAGGGTTGATCAAGGAATAAACCTATCACTAAGTCAGTCCTTGTATAGTTATCCTATCTTGTTGTATGTTCAGAATTCAGCCAACTCAAGATACGCTAATGGTGGCTGGGTTGGGAAATAGGGGGTGGTCCCCAATCCTGGTTGGACATGGGATGCCTATTACGACAAGGCCTCCAGTTGGGTCGGGTCAGACTTAAAGTGGCTCTACACCTAAAATATGTGTTTTACAGACGTAGGGATGGTTGATCCTTAATTGGATGACCTTATGTTTTCCTCTTTGAGGATTATTGCTAGCCATAATTTTTTAATCTTGATTCATTTGGCAAGGATTGATTAAGGCTTAGCTGATCGAGCATTGATCTAACCCACATAACACGTAGTGTTTAACGGAAGTCACTGACACTATCTAGTTCCGAACAACTAAATAACAGAAATATGAGTTTCTTTTACTTGGAGTCATAATTGATATCTTCACATAATTTTTAGGATTTTATTTATATTGTTATGTTCATCCCTTGAAAGCTTTCCTTTCCATATTTTTGTGTTCTATATGTTGATAAATTCCATGTATTAACTGTCTCCGGGATGCTGCATTATTTCATGATGTAGTTTCGGAGGCACATTCCTGTGGTACTACACAACTGTAGATTTTTCCCAGTTAGATTGTTGAAAGTGCCAAGCCCTTCATTACACAGAAGTTCTATGTTTTCTTTTATTAGTATCTAGATATGTTTTTATGGTATTGTCGGGGTCATGTTCCATCTTATGAACTTTTATTTGAATTGTTAGAGGATTCATATACTACCGTAGTCATATGTTTCATTTGTAACTATCAGTTAAGTCTTAATTCATTGAGTTGAATTTCATTTACATGGGTCTATTTACGCACTTTCCTTATGACTTATGATGTACTACTAAGGGGCCTTCTCGGGCCGTCAAGGGCCTGGGATGCCTTTCTTAGTTAGGGCCTCGACTTGGGTCATGGCAATATACTATCTTGAATCTCCACTAACATCTATGGATGGTGATTATGGATCAAAGCTTTTATAAAGTTTCACATTCACCTCTCTGACTAGTATTCACGGATTAAGGGTTTTATAAAGATGTTTCATATTCCTTCAAATTGGTGTTTCTCAATAGTACTAATGTCTCATGAACATGTATATAATAAATGTTTATGAAATGTACAAAATAATTTGATGCAAAGGTAGATATCTATTTAAATACGTAAAACCAACTTAATGTGTTAATGATTCATGATATTAGTTCTCGCTTGGCACCACAGGGATTAATCGGCATGTAAGACATTGATAATATCATTTTTAACCTTATACATAGGTATTCTCATTATGATAGCAGAAACAATGCTCAAAAAGACTATTTAATCACCCGCACAAGCATCACATTAATAATAAAGGCATAAAATGCACAAATAAGGATTAGGATGTCAAATAAAGCCCCTTCACGAGTAGCATGCAATATATAACAGTCCAGGTCAAAAGTAATAAGCACATAAGCTCCCACATGGACACAAAACCATAATGATAATATCGAAATAATAATCCCATATCTAACCACCCCAATCCATAACATGATTTACTCATTTAGTAACTATCAGACTAGTATGGAGAAAGTTAAGCCATAACCTACCTCAAAGTGCCAAAATTCGAGCTTAGATCCTTCGATATGGAGCCTTCCCTTTTCAAATAATCTTGAAGTGAGCTAAGGATTTAAATATAGAATCTATGTGTTACCATAAATCTAATGATACCTATATCGTCTATATTTAAGTCGGGTACAAAACTAGTTCAAAACATAAGACTCAAATCGAAGGAAATCACTTTAAGAGTTTATTGGCAAAACCCCAAATTCTAATTTGAAACCATGATTAAAAAGTTTTTCAAAGATATAATCAATAGAAAAAAATGGAAAGATGAACTAGAAGTTTACCCAAGCACGAATGGTGTAGAAAACCCTCAAAATCTTCTCTAACCAAAGCTCCTAGGTCTAAAAATGGTAGAAATAAAAAAAATAAACTATTTATATTATCTAGTGAACAACTCAATTTACGAGTCATGATGGCACCTACTTTACCCCGCCAGTATGAAAGCCGAACCATAACCCGAAGCCATAAGCAATGGGTAACGACGTAGAAAATGGCCTAAAAAGAAAAATCAACATTTAAAGAGTTAAAACAACCATAAAGCAATCAAAAAAGTATAATAGATAGATAGAAAAACAACAACCATCCCAAGACACAGTAATGTCGGCAAAAGAGCTACTACGAATGAACCATGAATACTAAATAGTCAAATACAATCTGTCTCAAAGATGAAAGACTAGACACAGATTATTAGAAGAAAAGGGTAACTTTGGCTCCAATAGCTCACCTAATCCCGTAAATCAACCTTACATGAGCGTTAATTTAGTAGTCACAACTAGTACTCGGATCTATACCGAAAAGGTAAAAAAGTGTAACATGGGTACCAAAACCATAGGTACTCAGTAGGAATCATTGGCCAACTTTGCTAAATCATGATATAAATATGATAAAATAAAAGATAAAATAAGCTAAGCTAACAGAAAAGGGGCAAACATAGACTTAAGCTTCGACCTTGCTGCGCATGAGTAAATAAATGCATACGAAATAGTAACATAAGGATTACACAACTATAACTACAAGATTGCCCCCTATAAGCCAATAATGGAAGAAAAGTAAATAACACAATCCAGGCATCTATATACTTGGAGGGTACAATCAAGGAAGCTGGGGAATTGAATAGCCATAAATTACCAAATTGTCAAGCTATCACAAACTATCCATCTGACGTATCATCTACTTTAACCGAAACTCAATATTACCATCATCATTATCATCACTTCCTAGACTTGAAAAGAAACTCATATTATCAATATCATCATCAACTGTCGAACTCGAACTGAAACTTATATTTCCAAATCGTAGAAGCAAACCATATCAATAAGCCATATCGATAATTAAATCAATAGACTATACGATTAAAATTTTACTATAGACCATTCCTTTCACTCATACAGATATGCAGGATCAAGAATCACAACTATAGTCATATCGGTACCTACATCCATAAACAATATGAATACCACATCTAATAAGTCAAGTCAATAACCATGCTCATAGCTATGTCAATAGTCATATTCATAAGTTATTTCAATATCATATCTATAAGCCAACTTTCTTGTCTATAAGACATTCATCATAGCTATAGTTGTTAATCATATCGATAGGCCATTTATCATATCTATAAGTCATATCATTTATATTAATATCTATATCATTAAGTATGTCGATAGGCCATATCATTAATCATATCTAAAAAGCATATCAATAATCATATTTATAGTCCATATCATTAGTCATATTTATCAGACATATCATTAATCATGTATATAAGCAATATCAATAGTAATACCCAATATTAGTATCAATCTTTAAATCTCCAGCTAATATAATAATTAAATATATTCAATATCCTAATGTCCAAAACCAAACATTTAAGGGCATATCATGAATAAATAAGTCTACAAGGATAACACAAGCCTTGACCTAAGGTGGGCCAGAGGGTCCCACTTCTAATCTCCAAAATTTATGTTCGGCAACTTCTACCCCTAGACTAGTCTAAGGTATCTAAGTTCATTTCTAGATGTTGAATAAGCCATAAATATCCCTAAGATAGTTATTCTTCCCAAACAATAACAACTAAGTCATCCCACCTAAAATAATAGAAACTAAGGAAATTTCACCCAAAACATGAATTAATAAGTCAAATTTTATTCTAATCATAGGCCACGAGCCAAATTCACCTAAGATGAGTAACTAAGCTAATTACTCTAAATTTACGATTTTAAAATAGACTAAAAGGTTCAACTAATTAAAATATTCTCATTCATACCTCCAATACCTAAATCCCACCCTGTATCTAGCATAATATACTAATCATACTATGAGATAGCTCAAACTAAGAAGAAGTTAAACCTATCCTACCTGGATGACAAAGAAAATCCTGAAGAATTTGCTAAATCACCAATTTTTCATTTTGAGAAGCACCTGCATGGTGTCATGCTATCCAAATCACATTCTACTCACAAATATGAGGAAAATGATACCCATGTTGCATTACTGTGCTTTGGGTCTAAAATTATGTAAATATCAAAGTGGATCCCATTTATGGAATCATAATTTTGAAACCAACACAACGTCCCTATATGCTCGAGGAATATTTACCCTAAAAATGGTTAATAGTGCTATAATCAAGCAACCAAGATTCTAGGGATTTTATAAGAAGATCAAGTGTTTAATCCTAAAAATAGATGGAAGCTTACCACAAATTTGATGGAGAAATTCATAAATAAACAACACTAAATCTCCAAAATTACCTAAGTTTCCACATTATTTAGGGTTTTACTCTCTTTAGAATGAGAGAAAAATGGTAAAAATTGGGCTAAGTGGGTATTTATACCCTTCCTAGGTATGCAATGCCTAAAGAGGACACTGGGCCCCTTTAGTGGTCGGCACTAAAGTGCCCCACTGATGGCTAAAGCAGTCCCCCGAAGACATAGAGACCATGGGCCACTTCAGCGCTAGCCGCTAAATCACTAAGATGCTGCTAACTCAGTACCCATACCGCATGAGCAAATTAACTATGTAATCTTATGAAATTTGACGTTCAGGACTCAATGGTGTAGCCAAAATTTTTATCTGAGGTTGTTTCAACAAAAAGTGGGTCTCACACTATCTTGCCATTTTTCTTAACTTTTGGCCTTTAGCCCAAAATAAGTTTGAGGGCCTCGGACCCAAACAGGGGTCTGTATAAACTAAGATTAATGTTCCTTTTATTGAAGTTTTTGACCTGTTGCTGATTTGAACCAATGAAGGCTTCAAAGCAGGGAATTGGCTCTAAAAACCAAATGAACTGTCCGACAACCTTATTGTCTATTCCAGCAATTCATAAATAACTTGGGCCAGCTATAGAAAAGCTCTAAATGTCAAAATGAGTGGAAATATAGGAAACGACTTGGAGGTTCGTTACAATATCCTTTATCAAAGAACTTTCAACTGTGAAAGTACAAGATTAGTATGTACTTGAAGACTTGAACAAGTGAGAATACTGGTTCCACATCTCACTTTTGATCTCCAAAGTAACCTCATCTACTAGGTGGTGCCTCCATTGAAATTGAACTGCTAGAATCTCTTTAGTGCACAACTGCCTAAGAGCACTAGCCAAAATAAAAATCGGCTCCTCCACAAAATTCAATCTATCATCCAACTAAATTCAGTCCCATCTAAGCACATGAGACTTGTCAGGAATGTATCACTGTAACATAGAATCATGAAAAATCACATAGACAGTTGATAAATCTAGGCTAAGGCTAACTCATAAGCTACCTCAACAAGTGTGGGAAGGATCTTAAAGGGTCCAATATATCGGGAGATGAGCTGTCTTTCCTCCCAAACCTCATCACACTGTAAGACCATGCAAAGTTCTCTCCTAGTCTGAGCCTTAGAGTGTGTTCAGTGAAGCATAAATTCGGTCCTAAAAAGTTTGAGAAGTCTCCTCCAAAGTGAGAAATATTTTGAACCGTGTATAATTTCCCTAATATTAAATTTTTTTAATATATATCATTGAATAAGCTTTTCATAGATATCAATTTCATCAAAATCCAACATTGGATGAGGAATTTATGGCCATTTTACTGAAAGCAGTCGAAACCGCCCAGGTGCGATGGCCGGGTTAACGGACTGTCGAGATTATGACGGACCATCACCCAGCCCATCGCAACCAAGGTATTAACTCCCTTTCTTATCCCAAGTGCGATGGACAGGACGATGGACCATCAAGGCTACAACGAACTATCGTTGGACAGTTGTCGCTGAGGTAGTGTGACCTCATCCTTGCCAACATGCGACGGACTACCCGACGGACCATCGAGTTTACGACAAACCATCACTGAGACCATTGCATTAAGGCAGTGTATTTTTTTTCGAATATTGTGCGACAGACAATCTGACGGACTGTCAGACTGAGCAACGGACCATCACTTCGACCGTCGCAGACCACGTTCAGCTTTTGAAACTAGTTTTTAAAAGGGCTTTTTGGTCTTTTTCCCACTCTTTTCATCCCCTATTTATATCCGATCAAGGATCACAACTTCATTTCTTATCTTCAACATCAAAAACTAGGATTTCTACAAAATCAAAACCCTTTCTTCTTCTTTAATAAAAATTAAGAGAAATCAAAAAATCAAGAATCTCTCCAAAAGCTTTCAAGAAAGAGTTTCTCTAAGGTATGTCGATGTTTATTCTTGGTTACCTTTCATCCATTAAGGTCAAGAAACCTTTACTAAAATTCAAAGATCTTATGTATGTGGGTTTTCATGATTTATGTGAGTTGAAATTGATGTTCATGCTCTTATTGAGTTTTGATTCATGTTTGTTTGCAAGATCTTCAAGCTTTGACCCTAGTATGTGATATTCATGTGATGTTCATGATAAACTCTCTTCAAGTTTCTTGTTAAGTGATGTGTTCATATCAATTAAGAGATGAAAATTGATGAATAAGCAAAGCATACTCCCCAAATGTTTGATAAAATGCTTATGTGAAGGAATTAGATCCTTTATAGCATGTTGACTAGAAATCCCCAATTGTGTGCAAGTCCATGCATGTTAAGTGTTTGTTAAAAAGCCTTAGTGAATGAATTGTGACATGATAGAATGAAAGTCTCCAATTATATGCTCTTTGATACATGCTAAGACTTTAATACATGCCAAGTGTTTGATACAAGACCTCGTTGAATGGAGTATGATCCAATAACATGTCCCCCTATGTTATTACATGTTTAGGATTCCTAAATGCTTGAAGTGATGCCTTATTGATTGTGAAGGTGAATGATTATCCATGGTATTGATTATTCAAGGATGGTTATATTTTACTTTTATGTTATCGAGTCCTGGGGGTATTTATACCCGACGATTTAGCTGTTGTCTAGAACCCGTGTCATCTTTCCCGATAATTCTAATCAAGCCATGAATCTCAAAACTCAACGAGTTATAAAACTCTGTATTCTCAGACAGATATAGAAGATAAAAAATATCAGTAATCGTTGTAATCTCAGTATCACTAGTAATCTCGCCCCAATTATATACCCAACTCAGATCTAGTAGTATTAAAGTGTTCACTTCTGATCTCTGTAGTAATCGAGTACGCTATTCAAAGCTAAATGTTATTTAGTCAGATAACAAGATTCAGTAGTATTCTGTCAGATACAAAACCAAGTGAATTCAGCTTAACTCAGTCAAATCAGTCAATAAATATGATCAGTATCATATTAAGTTTAGTTTAACTTAAGAGTCAGTTCAGAGTCTTTCAGTTAGGAGTAGGAATTAGCACCGAGCGAGGACTGGGATGGCTTCTCTCCATCAGAGAGGCAGATTCATTAGAACCAATCCCTGAACTCCAAAACTGCATAGCCAGTGCAGGATTCAGGAGTCACCCATCATGAAAGGTTGGTCATTCGTCAGATAGGATTGACTATTATATGCCTTAGGCTTGACTTCCTGTGAGGGTCACCCGTCACATAGAATTGACCAGAAAGGTCTTTACCCATGGCACAGTATTGACACCCTTCCATCTAGGGTTATAGGTTGGACCCCACCAGTTGAGATTTCAGGCATGTCGGTTAAGTGACTACTTCCCATAGTTAGAATTTTAGTATTAATCTTCGGAATCATGACTATCAGATATAGTCATCTATCTCAATGAGGAACTCAGATAGTTCCATTAATTCTAGAGATCACCTATCAGATAGGATTGATCTCAGTCTCAGATTTAGTTGTGTATTCTTGTTATCAGATCTAGAGATTATCCATCAGATAGGCTTGATCTTAGTTCAGATTCAGTTGAGTATTCTTGTTATCAAATCTAGAGATCACCTATCAAATAGGCTTGATCTCAGTCTCAGATTCAATTGAGTATTCTTATTATTAGATTAGAGATCACCCGTGAGATAGGCATGATCTCAGTCTCAAATTTAGTTGATTATTCTTGTTATTAGATCTAGAGATCACCCATCAGATAGGCTGGATCTCAGTCTCAGATTCAGTTGAGTATTCTTGTTATTACATGTAAAGATCATCCATCAGATATGCTTGATCTCTGTCTCAGATTTAGTTGAGTACTCTTATTGTCAGATTTGGACATGATTTTTTTTTTATCATTGATAGTAGATACTGGAATCATCCGTTAGAGAGGTTTGATATCCAATGCAGTCAGTCAAGAGTTGAAAGCTCAAAATTCAGTCAATGACTTGAGTATATTTAGTCAATCATCTTCAGTATCCTCAGATTTTGAGATCACTCGCTAGATAAGACTTATCTCAACTCCAGTACTCAGTTATCAGTATCAGATAATTCAGTTATTTAGTATCTTAGTATTAATAGTGAGTTTAGATGACAGTAATGCAGTATCTGAGTTTCAGTATCTAAGTCATTAATAGTGCATTCATGCATGTGTTCTTATTCAGTACTCTCATGATTATTCAGTTAAATAATTGTTCATGCATAAGCCCTTACATTTTTCCTTACCTCATCTACATACTCGGTACATTCCTGTATTGATGCATTTGTGCTATGGTGTTTTATTTGACACCATAGGTTCAAAAGAATGAGATCTAGAGTACCCTTAGCAGCTCAGTCCTAGTCAGCAGCAATAGATATAGCAGTGAGTCCTCTTCATTTGAGGATGATACTTTTATCATTATTACATTAGATTTTGTTAATTTTTAGTAGATAGAGTTAGTTGGGGACATGCCCCATCAACTCTAAAACTCAAACAGTTTGGAGGCTTTTCGGATAGATGTATCTGTATTTAGTTTAAAATTTTGAGTATTTTTAGATGTTTTGAACCATATGGCAAGTGTTTGCATTATTATCTATATTTTGTAGTGTCCAGGTACATATTTCAGTAGAGGGTTAGCTTGTGGTCCTTCAGGATCATAAGCACCATGTGACATTTTGGTTTTATAAAATTGAGTCGTTACAAACTTGGTATCAGAGCCAGGTTCCATAGTGTCCTAGGAAGTCTAAAAAGTTGTATCTAATAGTCTTGTGCATGGGTGTGTTGCGCTCCACATTTATGTACAAGAGGCTATAAGATGTTTTAGGAGTAATTTCCCTTTCTTAAGTATTCATGTCGTGCGATTAAGCTTGAGCTCAAGTTGATCCTTAGTATAATCCACCTCTTTCTTCCATTTACAGAGTATGCCTCCTCATAGGTACAGTGTACGTAGGGTTGATGAACATCCCCCTCCGCCAGTAGATCCTGAGAATGAGAGTGTGTCACATACCGAGTGTTGGTTAGCTTTTCAGGTGCTAGCCCAAGCTGTGACTAATGTTCAGGGTAACCGTCAAGCTTTGGCCCTACCTCAAAAATATGGGGGTTCAGCCATAGCTAGAATTAGAGATTTCATGAGAATGAGCCCACCAAAATTCTTTGGGTAAGTAGCAGGTAAGGACCCACTACTTTATCTAGAGGAGGTGGGGAAGATTACCTAGATTATGCATGTTTCTGAGGAGGAGAGTATAGATAATCCTATAGGTTGAAGGATATTGCTCATGATTAGGTAATGCTATGGAAGAAGCATAAAGGGGAGGATGCAACTCCCGTGACTTGGCATGAGTGTCAGGGTGCCTTTTTAGATAAGTTTTTCCACCTAGAGATGAGAGAGGCTAAGGTAAAGGAGTTCATAAACCTAATCTTAGGCTCCATGACAGTGAAAGAGTATTTTCTTAAGTTTAACCAGTTAGCTAAGTATGCTCCTGACTTAATAACTAACCCTAGAGCGAGTATGAGTAAGTTAGTGATTGGTGTGTCCAGGTTAGTGTTGAAAGAGGGTAAAACTGCTACGCTTCATAGAGATATGGACCTTGCTAGGCTGATGATGTAGGTGCAGTAAATTGAGGAAGATAAGATAAAAGAAAGAGAGAGAGTAACTAAGAGAGCCAGGATAGGTAGTCATGGTTTTTCTCAGGTATGGTCCTAGGGTAATAGTCGTTCTCAGCATAGTCAGGGATTTTTAGTCCCAGCTCCATCCTCAGCTAGTTTACCTGCACAAAAGTTCAGGGATGTCAGTTATAATGGGGCGCCAAGCTCCAAAGCCCTGAGTAGTGCTAGTGGTGTTCGTACCAATCCGCTTTGTGAAGAGTGTGGCAAGATCCACCTAGGTATGCATAGAGACGGTATTGTTGTGTGATTTGTGTGTGGTGATCCAGGCCACAGGATGCGAGAATATAGAGCACTAGCTCAGAGGGGTAGAGAATTTCTTTAGCAGAGTGCCCCTTTCGATGCCAATAGTGGCCAGCATTAGAATAGTATCTATGATTTTCAGGATCTCCATGATCAGGAAAGGTTCCTTGATATAGACATGGGTATTTTATGAGCCCTTCATCTTTGTGATATGCATTGCTAGATCCTTTGCTTCAATTTTGAACTTATATGTCACTATGAGTCATGCATAAGTTTCAGATCTAAGTCGATCAATCATGACCCAGTTCGTAGGTGCCCCGTACAACGCCTCAGTAGTTCAGCAAGGTGTTTGTAGAGGGACATAGAGTCCCAAGGGGGAGATACCCCATAATATTGTGATGCTCTCATTTTCTTAGACTTATTCATTTGCATGTTCAGACTCTCTTTATGAAGTAAGCATCAGTGATCATTGCATAGCCAGTCATTCTTTTGAGAGTCAGTTCAGTCAGACATCTATGCATTAGATATGTACGTTCAGTAGAAAGAGTTTATCTTTTTAGTGTGTTTAGTCATGCATTCATGAGATCAGCCAATTTATGCATCCATGCATTAGATATGCATTTCCACTATGAGAATTCAGCATATGAGTAGCTTTAGTCGAGTATTTCTTGCATTTGATATGCATGTCCAGTATGAGAACTCGGAGTATCAGTGGTTCCAATTGCATAGTCATGTTTCAGAAGTTCTTGTTCATTGACTAAGTTCAATTGATCAGTGTTCTAAACCTATCAAGCGACATTTGAGGATGAATGTTTCCAAAAGGGAGATAATGTAAGACCCCAGAAAATTCTCTCCTAGTCTGAACCTTAGAGCGTGTTCAGTGAAGCATAAATCCGGTCCTAAAAAGTTTGAGAAGTGTCTTCCCAAGTGAGAAATATTTTGAACCATGTAGAATTTCCTTAATATCCAAGAAGCTCAAGAACCTTTTACTAAAATTCAAAGATCTTATGTTTGTGGGTTTTCATGATTCATGTGAGTTGAAATTGATATTTAGGCTATTATTGGGTTTTGATTCATGTTTGTTTGCAAGGTTTCAAAGCTTTGACCCTAGTATGTGATATTCATTTGATGTTCATGATAAACCCTCTTCAAGTTGCTTGATAAGTGATGTGTTCATGTCAATTAAGTGAAGAAAATTGTTAAATAAGCAAAGCATGTTCCCCATATGTTTGATAAAATGCTTATGTGAAGGAATTAGAGCCTCTATAGCGTGTTCACTAGAAATCCCCAATTGTGTGCAATCCCATGCATGTCAAGTGTTTGTTGAAAATCCTTAGTGAATGAATTGTCACATGATAGCATGAAATTCCCCAATTATGTGCTCTTTGATACATGCTAAGACTTTAATGCATGCAAAGTGTTTGATACAAGACCTTGTTGAATGGAGTATGATCCAATAGCATGTCCCCCTATTTTATTACATGTTTAGGATTCCTAAATTCTTGAAGTGAGGCCTGAGTGATTGTGATGGTTAATGATTATCCATGGTCTTGATTATTCAAGAATGGTTATGTTTTACTTTTTTGTTATCGAGTCCTGGGGGTATTTATACCCAACAATTTAGCTATTGTCTAAAGACCGTGTCAGTTTTCCCAATAATTTCAGGCGAGCCATGATTCTCAAAACTCAGCGAGTTATAGAACTTTGTATTCTAAGACAGATACAGAACTTAAGAAATATCAGTAATCTCTGTAATCGTTGTGATCTCAGTATCGCTAGTAATCTAGCCTCAATTTTGTACCCAACTCAGAACTAGTAGTATTCAATTGTTCAGTTCTAACCTCTATAGAAATTAAGTGCTCTATTCAAAGCTCTGTGTCATTTAGTCAGATAACGAGATTCAGTAGTATTTCGTCAGATATGGAACCAAGTGAATTCAGCTTAAATCAGTCAGATCAGTTGACAAATATGATCAGTATCAGATTTAGTTCAGTTTAAGTTAAGAATCAGTTTAGATTCTTTCAGTTGGGAGTACGATCTAGCACCAAGCGAGGGCAGGGATGGCGGCTCCCCGTCAGAGAGGCAGAGTCGTTAGAAGAAATCCCTGAACTCCAGAACTGCATAGCCAGCGCAGGATGTTGGAGTCACCCATATAGAAAGGCTGGTCACTCGTCATATAGTCTTGATCTCAGTTTCAGATTCAGTTTAGTATTCTTGTTATCAGATCTACACATCACCTATCAGATAGGCTTGATCTCAATCTCAGATTCAGTTGAGTATTCTTGTTATCACATCTACAGATAACCCGTCAGATAGGCTTGATCTCAGTCTCCTATTTAGTTGAGTATTCTTGTTATCAGATCTAGAGATCACCCATCAAAGAGGCTTGATCTCAATCTCAGATTCAGTTAAGTATTCTTGTTATCAGATCTAGAGATCACCCATCAGATAGGCCTAATCTCAGTCTCAGATTTAGTTGAGTATTCTTGTTTCCTGATTCGAACATGATCTTTTCCTATCATTGATAGTAGATTCCAGAATCATCCGTTAGAGAGGTTTGATATACCATGCAGTTAGTCTAGAGTTGAAAGCTCAAAATTAAGTCAATGATGTGAGTATATTTAGTCAATCAGAATCTCAGTATCCTCAGATTCTGAGATCACTCGCTAGATAAGACTGATCTCAACTCTAGTACTCAGTTATCGATATCAGATGATTCAATTGTTCAGTATCTCAATATTAGTAGTGAGTTCAGATGATAGTAATACAGTATCTGAGTTTTAGTATTCAGTGTCGTGATATTTGTAGTTATGGTTTGTGCAATCATGCATATGTTCTCATTCAGTACTCTCATGATTATTCAATTAAGTAATTGTTCATGCATAAGCCCTTGCATTTATCCTTACCTCAACTACATACTCGGTATATTCCCGTACTGATGCATTTGCACTATGGTGTTTTATTTGACACCATAGGTTCAGAGTCACGAGATCCAGTGTACCCTTAGCAGCTCAGTCCCAATCAGCAGCAGTAGACATAGCAGTG
This sequence comes from Capsicum baccatum var. pendulum, assembly GCA_030864225.1. NCBI lineage: Eukaryota > Viridiplantae > Streptophyta > Magnoliopsida > Solanales > Solanaceae > Capsicum > Capsicum baccatum. The sequence goes on from CM061550.1 coordinate 139,768,772, forward strand.
AGTCCTCTTCATTCGAGGATGATCCTTTTATTATTATTGCATCAGATTTTGTTTAGTTTTATTAGACGGAGTTTGTTGGGGACATGTCCCATCAACTCCACAGCTCAGACAGTTTAGAGGCTTTTCGAACAGATGTATCAATATTCAGTTTTAAATTTTGAGTATTTTTAGATGTTTTGAACCTTATGGCTAGTTTCCACATTTATTATCTATATTATACAGTGTCCAGGTACAGATATCTGTAGAGGGTTAGCTTGTGGTCCTTTGGGATCATGAGCACAGTGTGCCATTCCGGTTCCAAAAAATTAGGTCGTTACACACACCCTTTATGTGTGATACACAAAGGAACATATGTTCACCACTCCACATCTCAAGACACAAAGTCTACGATCTACATAATCCTTCTGCCTACTCTAAGTTGCCCTCAACCTATCCTAAATCAAATCTGACTCTATACAACAACTCTCGAAGCAAGTCAGTACCACGGGTTCTAATCTCAGAATTATCAAACTATCCAATTGAGGAACAAAATCTTCTGCCATATAAGGCCTTAAAAGGTGCCATCTCAATACTCGAATGGTAACTAATATTATATGTGAACTCTGGCAAGGCTAAGTGTTGCTCTCATTGACTTCAAAAATCCAAAACATAGGCTCAGAGCATATCCTCAAGAACATAAATAGTCTGCTCCAACTGTCTATCGGTCAGTGGATGAAAGGATGTACTAAGATCCACTTGAGTACCCAACTCCTCCTGAAACTCTCTAAAAAATCTAAGTTTGAACACTGAACCCTGGTCTGAACTGATAGATATAGTCACACTATGCAAATGAATGATCTCACTAACATATATACGATCCAACCTCTTAGCACTAAAGGACATTTGAATAGGAATAAAATATGCTGAGTTCATCAAATGATCCATAATAACCTAAATACCATTGGAACGATGGGAAGTATGAGGCAACCCACTAATAATGTGCATTGTAATTCGCTCCCATTTCTACTCGGGCACGGGAAATCTCTAAATCAAGACACCAAGTTTCTAATGCTCGGCCATCATCCACTGACAGCATAGGCAATGAGCTACGAAGTCTTCCACATCGCTCTTCATACCACTCCACTAATAATATTGCCTCAGATCTCTATTCATCTAAGTTTAACCTTGGGGGAATTGAATATCTAGAGCTGTGAGTCTCATGCAAAATCAATTGAATTAAGTCATTAACCCTGAAAACTCAAATGCAACTACCAAATCTCAAGACACCCTAAGAACCCACAGTATATATCTCAGACTCACCACCTAACACCTTCTCATAAATGATGCAAAGTCTTTTATCCTCAAACTAGCAATCTCGAATCTGCTTAAATAGTAGGGACTTCACCTCAACACTAGAAAGAATCCTCCTAGGGTCTAAAATATCACATTGTTCCATCAAGTTGAATAAGGATTTAATATACCATGCCAACGTCCTTTGAGAAATTGAAATACAAGTCAATCTACCCATACTTACTGTCTTCCAATTCAAGGTGTTTGCTACTATATTTACCTTGATCGGATGATACAATATAGAGATATCATAAACTTTAAGAAACTTTATCCATCTACGCTGCCTAGAATTAAGCTCTCTTTGGGCCATAAGATATTGAAGACTATTATGATCCATGAAGATCTCACAATGCACGCCATAAAGATAAGGCCTCCAAATCTTAAGAGTGAAAAATACCACCATGAACTCTAAATAAGGAGCAAGGTAGTTGTACGCGTGCACCTTTAGGTGCCTCAATGCTAAGAAATAACACGAATCTTCTGCAACAATGCCCAACCCAAAGCAACACCAAAGGTATCATAATACATGGTGAATCCCTCACCTTAAACGGGAATAGCTAAACTAGAGGTTGTAGTAAGAAATCCCTTAAGCATTCCAAAGCTCAACTCACACTCCTCGGACCATAAAATAGAAACCTCCTTCAAAGTTATTCTGGTCATAGGCACTGCAATAGTAGCAAAACTCTCAAAGAACCATCTATAATAACTGGCCAAACTAATAAAGCTATGTACTGCATTCGGAGATATAGGCCTGGATCAATCATGAATGGCCCTTATCATTGTGGGTCTACCATAATCCCATCCTTAGATACCAAATTTCCAAGAAATGTCATCAAATCAAGACAAAACTCACTTTTAGAGAACTTGGCAAAAAGTACATGATCTACTAAAGTTTGGAGCACAATCCTCGATGATGCATATGCTCATCTCTACTCAAATACATAAGGATGTTGTCGATGAACACAATCATCAAAGAATTCAAATAAGGCTTGAACACAGGATTCATCAAATCTATAAATGTGGTTGGGCCATTAGTTAACTAAAAGGACCTAATTAGGAACTCAGAATGACTATAACAGGCCCTAAAGGCAGTCTTCTGGATATCCTCTGCCTGAATCCTCAAATGATGGCTACCATACCTTAAGTCAATCTTTCATGAATATGAGGTATAGGATACTAGTTCTTCACCATCACCTTATTATGCTGCTTATAATTGAAACACATACACATGGAACCAGCTAACTTATTCACAAACAATAGAGGAGCTCCACAAAGAGACATACTTGATTTAATAAAACCCTTACCAAGAAGATCATGAAGTATAGAATTTAGCTCCTTAAGTTTTGTAGGAGCCATACGATAAGGTTCCATAGAAATAGGTTAGGTGTCCATCTTAAGATCAATAATAAACTCGATACCATACTCAAGTGAAAGACTAGGTAGATTAGTAAGGAAGACATCAGGAAAATCACAAACAACAAGATCAAAGTCAAGCGACAGACTCTCCATTCTACTATCATGAATATAATCCAGATAAGATTTATAACCCTTCATAATAAGCCTCCTTGCAAGAATATAAAAAATAATCCCCGTTGGCTTGTGCCTAACCGCTCTCTGCCATATGATCAAGGGTACAGTAGGCATGGCAGAGGTAATAGTCTTGGAAAAATAATCTAGGATCACATGATAGTGGGATAACCTGTCCATGCCTAGAATCACTTCAAAATCTACCATGTCTAAAATAATAAGGTCAACATGACTATCAATCTCTCGAACGGTCATAACACATAATTTGATAACCTGATCCACTACTAAGGAATCACCAACGAAAGTAGATACACATAATGACATAGATAATGTATCCCAAGATAACTCTAACCATGGAGCATCATAAGAAGAAACATAAGAGTAAGTGGATCTTAGAAAAAATAAAGCAAAAGACAACTTATGGTACACCAAGATTGTACCATTGATAATACCATTCAAAGACTCAGCCTTAGGTCTAGCAGGTACTACTTACAACTGACCACACCCACCACCTGATTGGGCTCCTGACAAATCTCCTATTCTCCTATCCTACCTACCCGAGAACCTCAATGATCACCTTAGAGACCACCTCTATTACCATTCTTACCACCTCTAGCTAGGGCATCACTACCTTGATAGATGGAACACTCTGTGCTGTAGGAAAAATCGCTCTATGACTGGGTACACTTTCGAGAAAAGACTAAAAGTTGCATAACCATAATATCCCCCAAGCACCAGACCAAAATCAAAAGATCCAGCTAACCCAAAATAACCACTGCGACTAGAATAGCCATAAGGCAAACCCCCCAAAGGGAGGCCACGACCCTGGCCAGGACAATCAATAGTGCCAGAGTGGCCTCTGTCAACAATCTAAAGTATGTTCTGAATGGGTCTACTACACTAACCATGATGCTGATATAGTTAACGCAAAGAGTACCTACCTTGAGAACCACTACCTATAAACTAGGTATTGCGGTCTCTTAGCACTACCCCCTAGGGCCTCGTGATGTATTTCCTCCATAAGTTGAGCATGATCAAAAACCTCAACAAAAGACCTACCCATAATAACCAAACTCTGTGTAGACATACAAATAGGAACTCTTAATCCTTGAACATTGCAAGGATTTCTCTAATACTCAGTAGTCAGAACAGAAGTAGCATACCTATCCAACTTACGAAATCAATCCTCATACTCCACAACAGTCATAGAGCCCTGGTCCAACCTCGATAAGTGATCTCTGAAATGGTCCTTAAGACTGCAAGGCATGTACCTCTCCAAGAAGGTCTCGGAGAATTAAGTCTATGTAATCATAAAAGATCCAACCAGCCTGGAATAAAGATGACCTCTCCACCAATTTTGAGCTACCAAGTCCAAGTGAAAATTTGTTTAGTCCACACCACGAGTCTCAACTAGGCCCAAATTATGAATTCTATCCCTACAAAAAATCAAGAACTCATACGCATCCTCGCCCAGTACACCAGAAAACCTAGGTGGAGCCAATCTCAAGAAACTACCCAACATCTTATCCTCCTCAAAAAACATATCAGGTTGGGCAACTACCAGCTGAGAAAATACCTGCACAAGAGGGACATAAGCTCTAGGAGTTACAGCTATAGGCTATGCCACCACCTTATTACCACTCTGATCCATAGACTATGCACCATCAGATAGTGCACCACCATCCAATCACAAAGGTTGGACTAAAGCATCGTGAACACTGAAGAAGAACTAAATCCTGGTGAAGCCTAGACTGGTCCCTGGCCACCGATGGCTGGGGTTGGAAAATCTCTAACTTGGGATCGATAATAGGGTCTGGTAAGGCCCCTTATCCTAGAACCTAATTGGGGACACATCCCTGGGCTATCCACCACTTCTAGGTCAGCCCCAAGTAGCGGTAGAATCTCTAGGATTAATCTCAGAACCCACGTCTTGTATAGAAATAGCATGTGTCCTAGCCATCTACGAAAAAGTAAAACAAAAGGAATATTTTAGAAACCAACTCAGACTATTAGCACGAAATGAGTGAAAAAAGTGAAGAACTCCTAAGAGTATCTTATAGCCTCTCAAAGATAAGAAACTGACATCAGTATTTCAATTTGTAGAACACTACTAGACACTAGCTTTTGTATGAACAATACCGATGAAACCTAGGCTCTAGTACTAATTTGTCATAACCCAATTTACAAGTCATACCAGTACCTACTTTACCCTACCAGTAGATAATCTAAATTGTAGCTTGGAGAGATAAGCAATTGGAAAACTTGGTGGAAAATAGTCTAAAAGTTAGAAATGAACATTTATGGAGTTAAAACAACCATAAGGTAGTCAAAATAGTCTAATAGATAGAAAGATAGAAAAATAACAACCATCCCAAGTCTTAGTGATGTCGGCACCAGAGCTACTAAAAATGAACCATGAGTACTAAATTGTCAAATACAAACTATCTCAATGACAAAAGACCAGACATAGATAATTCAAAGGAAAAGGGTAACTTTGACTCTAAGAGCTCACCCAATCTCTAAAATCAACCCTAAATGAGCATCAAATTAGCAACGATAACTAGTATTCAGATCCATACTAAAAAGGAATAGAAGTATAGTATGAATACCAGAATCATGGGCACTCAGTAGGCATCATCGGTTGACTTAGCTAGATCATGATATAAATACGATAAGATATAAGATAAAATAAGCTAAGTTAAGGAAAAATGGGAAAACCTTGAATTAAGATCCGACCCTATTGTGCATGAATAAATAAATACATAAGAAAGAGTTACATAAAAAATACACAACTATAACTACTACATTGGCCCCCCATAAGCTAATAAGTGCAAAAACGTACATAACCCAATGCAGGCCCCCATAAACTTGGAGGGTACAATCAAGAAAATTAAGCAAATGAATATCCATAAATTTCCAAGTTTTCATGCCATGACAAAGAATCCATCAAAATCATATCATCTCATACCTAATTCCAAATGTCAGACTTGAATCAAAACTCAAAGTACTATGTCATTATTATCAATTATTGAAATTGAACTAGAATTTATATTATTAATATCATCATCAACTGTCGGACTCAAACCAGAAATCATATATATATAAATCATAACAACGAACCGTTTTAATAAGCCATATTGATAACCAACCTAATAGACATACAAATAAACTTTATCTTTTAAACCATCCTTTTTTCTCATGCCCACACATAGAAAAGGAATCACAACCATAGTCATATTGATACCTACACCCATGATCCATACCAATACAACATCTATTAAGTCATGTCAATAACCATGCTCATAGGTCATGTCAATAGTCTTATTCATAAGTTATTTTAATAATCATATCTATAAGCCATTAATCATATGTTTAAGGCATTCATCATATCTATAACTGTTAATCAAATCCATAGTCCATTTATAAAATCTATATGTCATATCAATCATATCAATATCTATATCATTAAGAATATGAATAGGCCAAATCATCAATCATATCCGAAAGCTATATCAATAATCATATTTATAGGCCATATCATTGTCAAATCTATGAGTCATATCCTTAATCATGTATGTAAGCAACATCAATAGAAATATCCAAATTTAGAACTAATCTTTCAATATCCCACTCACATACTATTTAAATATATTCAATCTCCTCGAGTCCAAAACTAAACAATAATAAGGGTATATCATGCGTAAATAAGCCTACAATATTAACACAAGACTTAGCTAAGGTAGGACAAAAAGGCCCACTTCTAACCCCCAAAATCCATAATAGGAAACTTCTACCCTAGAATAGGATAAGGTATCTAAGTTCATTACTTGATACTGAATAAGCCATAAATAGCCCTAAGATAGTACTTCTTCCCAAACAAGAACAACTAAGTCATTCCCATCAAAATTATAGCTACTAAGGAAATTTTACCTAAAACATGAATGTATAAGGCAAATTTCATTCTAAACATGGACCACGAGACAAATTCACCTAAGACATGAGTAACTAAGCTAATTACTCCAAATTTATGATTTTAAAATAGCCCAAAAGGTTCAACTAATCCAAATATTCTCATTCATACCTCCAACACCTAAATCCTATCCCATATCTAGAATAATATGATAATCATACTACAAGATAGCTCAATCGATAAAGAAGGTAAACCTATCCTACCTGGATGGTAAGGAAAAGCCTAAAGAATCCACTAAATCACTGAGTTTCCTTTCTAAGAAGGTTTCGTAAGGTGACACACTATTAAAATTGCCATCTACTCATAAATATGAGAACAATGATACCCATGTTTCACTATTGTGCTTTGGATCCAAAATTATGTAAAAAAAATATGGGCCTCATTTATGAAATCATACTTTGGAAATCAACACAACTTCCCTCTATGCTCGAGAAATATTTACCATAAAAATGGGTGAATTCCAAGCTTTAATGGTGCTATAATCAAGACACTAAGATTCTAGGGATTTTAAAAAAGATAAAGGGTATAATCCTTAAAATAAATAGAAGCTTACCACGAATTTGAAGGAGAAACACGTAAATAAACTATACCAAAGCTCCAAAATCATTCACAAATATTCCTCCCAAGTTTCCACACTATTTACTATTTTACAGTAATACCTCATGTTATCAACCTCTAGACCCCTCAAAAGATAGACCACCAAGTTAGATTTCCAACACTTTAGGTCTTGCCTTAATTGGAAAAAATTGTGCAAAATTTTCCTAAGAGACTGAACACACTGACGTTACAATAACTCAGGTAATGTCAATATCATACATGAAAAGTCATCACAGGTGAGTTGTAGTCACTATAGTGGAGGACCCAAGTTTTTTATAGTGACTACGACTACTCCCTATAACCCGTAACCAGTGGCTATAAGCCGTTAGAAGGGACTCATAGTCACAACAGTAAGTAATCAAGAAATTCATCCCAGTTGTTATGAGTCCAGCATACAACTTGTAGTTAGACCTTATAAGTCATCATGGATACTCATAACTCGACCAGTAAGAGACCCAAAAAGCACACTTCAGACAAGGACTACACCTTAGGACTCATAGTTAGTCATAAGAAGAAATTTGTATCCATAAAACTAACGATCCCCGACCTTAGGATTCCATGTTATGACTCAGATCATTACTCATGACCAGTCATAATAAGTAGTAGAGTGAGTCATAACGACTGCATGCGGGTTTTCCAATATGTTTTTCTATGGACTTTTAACTCTTGTTCCACTTCTTTAAAAGCCTAACGCACATCATTTAGGCTTTCCAAAGGGTAGTATACAATCCCCAAAATCCCTAATTGCATGATTAATTATAATTTCACACAAAGAAACAAAAGAGGAGTAGTTTAATCTTCTTCAAAAAAGTAACTAGGGTTCATCAAGCAAGTCCAATTCTCAAGAAGATTTCTTCAACTTATACAATAAGGTAAGTGGGATATTCATCAATGGTATCCTTTCTCCCATTGAGTCCCAAAGTTTCCCTTATTCTCAAATCTATTTCCCTTTTTGTTTTAGGTTTTCACAAAAAGTATGAATCCCATAATTCTTCGATATAATTCTTGAATATAACTATGAACAATTTTCTCCTTATAATTTCAAGCAATCCTCAGAACTCTTATCATGATAATTCATTACATAAAATTATTGAATTATTAAGTTTAAGTCATGAAATTTCCAATCATGTCATTGTTCAGATATTATCATATTTAATTATATTTTTTAGAGTTGGTGGGTTATGAACACCCAATACCAAGATAATCATGCAAGCTACAACTTCAATATTTCAAGTAATTCATACCATGTTTGCACCATAATATTCACAACATTATCATGTTGAGCAATTGTCAACATTGAATTTTGTTAACCATGTTATTAGTATCAGTGTTAGTTAAGTTAGGAGTAAAACTTAACACTTAGTGAACAAAGGGATGAAGGCTTACCTTTTAGCTTAGGGTGAGACCTTTAGTAGAAGTCCCTAAGTTCCAGAACCATGCAACCATCGTAGGTTATGAGATTTATTTTTTCCAGTATAGGTTTGATACTCTCTTAGGGGTTCCTTCCAGTAGAGGGTGACTGGTGATATTCAAGCTACACCTACTCTGAAAATATGATATAGTCACTGCTAAATATAGTAACCAAACAGAGGTTAGGGTCATATCCCAAAGGAATACATGGAATAATGGTTCTCATCTATTGTAATCAATAGTGGAACTAGAAAATAAAATAGGTATTTTGAGTGGCACTATCGAGAAAGTAGCGAATATCAACTTCGATTGTAATCAGTCATTGGTGAATACTAGGATTATTTTCCCTTTGGCTTCTCAATTCCGTAGGATTATCATTCTTTGTTAAACTAACCCAATACATTGTATAGAAAATCAATAAGTTAAGTACCTTCTACAATCTTTTAGATGAGTAGAAGGATTTCACTATTTACCTTTTGAGCCGCAGGATGTTGCCTTACTAACGCTTATCTTGATCCTAGTTAACTATTACCTTTTGAGTCTCAAGTTATTAGATGAAATATAAGAATTTTACATAGATAAAACCTAGTAGCATGGATCAATAGTTAAACTCCAAATTACTATTGTCATTATCTTTTCCTAGTCACTTCTACTCCTTTGGAATAAGTAATGATAATCTAGGTAGCATCCTAACGTGTTCCCCCGTTAATAAAACTATTAAAGCAAAGATAATACAATGCATACATGGGTATAGATTCAGAATAACAATAGCACTTCCTCCACTTTGTTAATCTGCTAAGGTTTTCACAACCTAACTAAGGGTTTTTAGCCGCTCAGCTTGTGAAGTAATCAACAACATTCATGATTGAAATCATATGATGAAATTACAATAATCATAAGTAAAAACCCAAAACTATAACCGAATTAATCAACTAAAATTAATACAAGAGAATTCCAAGACCAAAATAAAATTTCAAAATCAAAATATATTTTTGAGTATCAAGAATGCATTTTTTCTACTATAAAACACATAAGGGATATTTATAGTACATGAGGACACCATAAAACCAAAGCCCAGATAAAATAGGAGAAAAAGGGGTCGATGACCACTTATGGTCCCTACTTGCACCCTATCTTTAAGTGTAGTGTAACACCCCATAAAATTCCCAAGTCCTTAGAGCTTCTAAAGTGTGCCAAGAAAGTCTTAACACTTAGAACATTTGGCTAAGTTTGAAACTTTTCCATTCCATAATCCTACAAAAATTTAATGATTTATTTTGTGACCTTCCTAACCTCCGTTTCTTGATTTTCTTGTTGTGTTGTGATGGGTCAAGTCAAGAGTACATCCCGGGTGATTTTTAGAATTTTTGGACAAGCCTAAGGTCATTTTTGGTTGAAAAATAGTAGCTAAAGGCTACAGAGGGGCGCTGCCCAGCTTAGAGCCTTGGCCCCCTCCCTCTGTGGCAAGGAGCCGCCTAGGTTCCTCCATGGGAAGAGCAAGGCGCCGCCCAGGTTCTCCCCTGGGAATAGCAGGGCGCCACCCAGGCTATAGACTTGGGCCTACATTTCAGCCTTCAACTTCCGTGTTTCTAAGGGTAAAATAGTTAATTTCCAACCCCTTTCTATACTCTTTAACATGAGATTTCTCCTTATTTCACCCAAAAATACTAGTTTTCTCTCAATTTCCTTCAAGAACAAATGTTAGGGTTCATAATTCAAGACCTAAGTCAACAAGATTCCTTCGTTAAAACTTTAAAGTTCAAGGATCATATACTATGGTATGTTTGATGTTGATTCTTGGGTTCCTTCTAACGAAGAAGTTAAAGAATCCTCTTTAAAGTTTCAAAGATTTTATTTTTATGAGTTCCCATGATTTATGTGAATATAAGTTGAAGTTCATATTGTTGATATATTTTGATTCATGATTTGATTATAAAGATTCAAGCTTTGACCTTAGTATGTGTGATTATGTGATGTTCATGATAAAAGTCCTTCAAGTAGCATGTTGAATTATGTAATCATATTAATTTGTGGTCTTGAATGTTGTATGATCAAAGTGTGCCTCCTACATGTTTGATAAATTTCTTATATGAAGAAAATAGTACCACTGTAGCATGTTAAGTATAAAATCCCCAATTTTTTGACAAGTAATGCATGTCAAGTATTTTTTTAATGCCAAGATGAGTGAAGTATGATACATTGCATGTACTCCCTATTCATGTGGGTTCCTTATTGAATAAGTTATGAGACAATTGCATGCCTCCATATACAATTACGTGTTTAAGATTCCCAATTTCTTGAAGTGATACTTCCTTGATCATGTTGCGAATGACAGTCTATTGTCATGTTGTTACACAAGAGTTGTCATGTCTTATTTATTTATGCTATCAAGTACTGGGGGTATTTAATAACCAAAAACTTAGCTGTTTGTCTATAGCTGAGTCAGTCTCAAGATAATCGCAGTCGTTCTATGATTAGTATATCTCAGTTAGTGATAGAAGTTAAGAGAACTCAGCAATTTCAGTATTCAGTCTAATCAAGTTCAGTATTCAGTTCAGACTTTAGAAGTATTCCATCAGACAATGGAATCAAGTAAAATTAGTCAGATCAGTCAAGTAAGATAATAAGTAAAAGATTCAACTCAGTCTAAGTTTAGTTAACAATCAATTCAGTGTCTTTCAGTTGGGAGTAGGAACTAGCACCGAGCGAGTGCAGGGATGACGGCTTCCCCGTTAGAGAGGCAGAGTCATTAGGAGAAATCCCTGAACTCTAGAATTGTGTAGCCAGCGCAAGACCAGGAGTCACCCATTAGATTAAGGTTTGACTATCATACTGCCTTAGGCTTGACTTCCTGTCCAGGGTCACCTGTTAGAGAGGCTTGACCATAGCAGAAGTCTTTACCCGTGTCTTGGTATTGACACCCTTCCAGCTGGGGTTACATGTTGGACCCCACTAGATTAGATTTGGGGCATGTTAGTTAAGTGAGAACTCCCACATTTACATTTTCAGCTTTAGATTAAATCTCAGTCAAGATCTCAGATAGTTCTTCAGATTGAGTATCATCAGATATGGTCACACAGCTCTATAAGGAACTTAGATAGTTCAACAAATTTATAGATAACCCACTAGATAGACTTGATTTCAAACTTTTTTCTGAATATGATAAATACAAAACTGAATTTACAAGATTACAAATCTGCTTTTACAACCAAACCTAAAATGGAATACATCAACTTCTACTGACTGTCGATGAAGACTCTACTAGTACTGCCTATAGGTAGCAGGATCGTGACTCCCGACTATCCCAACTCAATACAGCTGAGCAAAGAAAATACAACACTTCTCAAACTGTATAACTAACTAAGCCCTTGAATCAAAAGGACTCATCACCTGCTGACTGGATGTAGTGAACTAACCGGATCTGAAGATGTACACTATACCTTGTACCTACATTACGAGAAAATGTAGCCCAAAACATGGGGTGTGTAGGTCAGCACCATGAAAATGTACCAAGCAAATGGGGGTGCAATGCATATATAAAATAATAGCTTAATATCATCACAGTTTATAAAATTATACATTCTGATATAAATGACTCACTTAGCTCGAATTAAATCATCAAAGTCATGGATGAATAATACATGTAAAGTAAGACAAGTGAGTCATTACAATAAGTTCTCAATTCACTTTTCTCTTGGTTTCAAACTCGTAAAGTAATCAAGTCTTAAAACAACTTTCTTTAGAGCATACATTTCAATCTTTCGAAAACAAGTAACTTTCTCAGAAATCATAATTTTCAAACCATACACAGTTATCTTAGATAGAGTAGAGACACAATATGGGAATTTCTTATAACCGACATAAACCATGTGAGCTACATGGAGTCCAACGTCTAACCCACGTTGGCGAGAGCTATCCTATCCTTGCCATCGGAGTAGGACATTAGTCATTTGATTCACTGGTGATCACTATATCAGCATCAGGCTCACATCCTATGGGGGCACGTAGTTCTAGGGAAGTACCACACTTCCCGCTCGGTGCTAATACTACTTCCGAACTTAGCTCAGAAATTTTAATCATCCTCAGACTCATAACTTTACAGAAAATCCACAATAAACAATTCAAAAATTTTCATCGGGAGCCAATATTCTACCCCTATTATCATAAATCAATCAAACGTGTGGATTTTTTTTCTCACTTGGTTTCAAAATCAACTCTTTCACGACTAAAAAGGTTAAATCTTTCTACATCATGTCAAATCATTTAATTCTCAAGATACTTATGACACATAATTTCTCAAAATATCAATTTCAAATAGCGTTCAAAGACCCATATATCAAACTCGTATTAAAACACCAAAAGATTCATGCTTGATAATGTAAATATTGATGAATCAACTCAAAATCAGAAAATTTCAGCAATAAACATGAAAATATAAACATACACATGTAATATCACAGCAAAACATCATACTCAATATGTTTCATGAAAATACTTCAACAATGTCAAAATATAGAAATCAAGAATCACAATATAATGCTTAAATTCACTTGAAAAAATCTGGAAAATCACATTACTTGCATAAATATATGAAATTAGTCATACAATTCCACTTCTAAATCATTGGAAACCTTATAAGCTTGTAATTAACAACCATGGGTATAAACCCCAACTTGAATTTCATGGAAAATAATCAAAAATTCAGTAATTTATAATCTAAAATAAGTTTTGGGCACAAGAACGAAAGGATGTTCTGGTTGAAAAACCCCACATACCTTGAAGTTGAAGCGTTGGATGAACTATTAACCTTGGGACTTTATTCGTGAAAATAATAGGTGCTTCTTGTAGCCCTCAGAATGGAGAATTCAAATCTTAAAGAATTATTGAATAACTACGGTTAAATATTGAGAAATCTTGATCTTTAGGTTGAAACCTTTAAGAATGTTCTTGACCAATTTTTGATGAAAGTGAAAGGATTTTGGATAATTGGGGTTAAATCCTCTATTATAGACATATATAGGGGTATTTTTTGGCACTTGGAAGTGAGGTATACGGTGCACAACCCATGGTACACCTTAAGGTGTGCATCACACACCTTATGGAAGACCTGTAAATGTACCTCGCACTCCCAATCGCACACCCTTACTGCCTCTCACAAAAATAGGCATAACTTTTCGCTCAGGTATTGGATTAAGGCGAAATTGGTATCATTGGAAAGCTAATTCAATTATATAAAATTTTATAGGTCTTTGGATGAAAAAATCCTTGTATATTCAGATTTAAACACATTTGAAGTTGACCCTTGTATAATCGAATGTCAAACTTTGGACGAATCAATTGATCTTAGCTCAACTTTGTTCTAGGTCTTTGCTATGAACATTTTTCACCTCTAAACTACTCCATAGACTAGGATAATGATCATGAAACTTGTATTCACATGAGAATAACTTGTAGTAGAGCTTAGATGCGTAGGAAGGACGGTTAGAATTCTAGTACGAGAATACGGGGTATTACATTATCTCCCCCTTGGGAACATTCATCCTCGAATATGGATAATTAACATAAAGCACAGAGGAATCCTTGTATTTAAGCTATCATGTGCAACTGATAGAAACTGAATCACTGGATCTCAAGAATAATGAGCTACTAAACTGTACTGCAAGTTCATGAATTCTCATGAAAATAACTATATTGTTAAGATAGAAACAAAAGTGTCAACTTATGAGTAATAATTACTTTGCACTGGATCTGATCTCATGAGAAAAAAGATGATAGGTTTATGGCATGAAAAGTTGGGGTATTACAACATCCCCCTCTTGGGATCATTCGTCCCCGAATGATAATAATTTGGTAAAAATACTAGGAAGAGACTGTGATACTACACAGGATACTTACGAACTGAATCATGACTGAATATCTGAAACTAAAACTAATGCATGAGCTGAGCTGAATTTTTAATTTACTTGGACGCAAACACACTACCTGTTGGAATGTACATACGTATAAGACTACGGATAGTAAGACTGGCTGGAAAATTAAGAATCTATAGGAGCTTATCTCCTTGCTTGCTAAACTAGATTACAGGCTATATGGACTGGATCATACTGACTGCCCATACTCAAATGGAGTATTTCTTTAGCACTTTTCTATGAAATTCTATTGACATTAGGGAGCAAAGAATTTTGGGCATGCTATGAACAAGACATTGGACTAAGGAATTACAACATTGATATACCTCTATAGCATGGAATATAATTATATAACTCATAAACTAGGATAGTATTACTAGGTTGTAGGTAACTTAACTTCTTACTTTCAATCTTAGCATCACTTCTAAAATGCTCTCTCAACTATACTATTCCCCTTAAATACCATACTCATTTGATTCAACTTATAATTCTCATATTGGTACTGCAAAATCTTTCTACTAAGGTCTAAACTAAACTATGTTCCCTCACCATGATCAAGCCTAACTCTAAATAACAAGATACAACATGCCAAACCATAATACTAGTCTAAACCACAAGGTTCATTATTCAATATCTTTTTAAAGTTCACACTGTAAGCATAAAATGCCTTACCACTTCAATGACTAATTTAAAACTCTTGATATGGATTCACTAGCACATATTGCATTCATCATCTTACACCCAATATGACATTAAAGCCTATCATTAAAAATCATATATAACTTTAAGGAAAATACCCATAAAGGTATACTTCGCATATTTTCTAAACCTTTATCAACGACAATTCTCTTGCACTATTCGTAAAAACATACACACAATTTCTAACTAACCATGACATGTATCAATGACTTGGCCTCAATGTTACTTCACACTTTAGCCTTAGATAGAAAAGCATAAATAGTCTTTCTTAATGAGGGTCATCAACTCTCTCACATCTAAACCATTGTTCATCCACTATCATCGCCACTATCTTAACATAAAAAGAGGTCACCGAAGCGCAAACACATAAGAACCTAAAGCACAGAAACTACAATACATAACATTAAAACTTATCTTAGGCCTGAGGAATAAAATATCAAAGGCATGGATTCATTAAAGAAATGTAAGCTGAGGACATGCGTGATATAATGCGAACTTCACTAGTATGATGAGTTTAAAAACTGGTCATACTCTGAAACATGAGTTCATACTTATAATGAGCTATCCAACATCAGACCGGAGTTCATAGATTCATGAGAGATAACTCAAACCATAGAGTGAAGCAGTTACATGCTTCCTAGAAGCTGAGAATGGGCTTAAGCAAGCATGATGGGTATAAGCATAGGCCTGTGGCATGGATTTATCATGCAGGTAATGGATTTGGTATTGTAATGACTGAAATCCAAGGAATACTATAAAGGAATCACTATCTTATCATAACTCATTATTGAAATGTACCACAATCTAATTATCAAAACATGATTTGGTTCTTCACTAACCATCTCCCCCTTAGGTCAAAGCTGGTATTCTAAGCATGATGGTCTACTCCATATCCTCGAGATTAAACCATAATTTCATCATTCTAATATCTACACATAAATACTAAACTCACAAGAATAAACTAAATTCGAACTTACCGACTTCATTCTTGAATAACCCATCCATATGCCATCCTTAACTTTCTAGCTTCAAAAATCATCATCAAATACATATAATCTCATGTGCAACCATACCAACATCTCTAATTACATAATCAAATCCTACCAAGATCATACTTCTATACTTATATTTTCCCCAAATCATGAGAATAAAATCATACATAAAAGGCTCAACATCTTCAATCATAACTCCTTAACCTAGCTATCAAGAACATCATAAATTATCTAACTAGCCTTTCTTTACCTAGAAACTCAACGTTACTACTAACCATACAATATGCAATAATTCTAAAAAAAATAATGTAGTCCTAGAGCAGCTTGGGCACACCTCTACATCATACTTAATTACGAATACATGATCTTACACTCTTGCATACACTGTTCAGGCCTACTAGATCACTTCCATATAACTAGCATCAACAACTGAACCATCAACTATTCAAACTTAATGTCTAGAGCTAAACATGATTTACAACCCAATCTCATGCACCATTCTTACTTCAAAACTATAGAACACAACATTAAGAAACACTAGTACACAATGATAATCGATCATAATCATATGGCCTATCTTATTTATAATCCGTTAACACATCCTCCTTCTTCACATCATTACTATTTACCCATCTTTATGCCTAAATTACTTTCATAGCTCTATAAATTTCAACTAAACTTCCTTTTGCAATCTCAGGAAATCCTAAATTAACAATACTCAACCACTAAGTACTTCTATCAAAACCTATACTTTCCTAGCACAACAAATTCCATCAGTAACTCATTTCTTACCTCAAGCAAACAACAATCCACCTTAACTAAAATCTCCTTCTCTAACTTTTACTAAACTAACAAGCAAGGATATATCACTTCATTACTAACTCGATCATATGCAAAAAGAAGATTTGGCTATACATACACTCAATAAATTAGCCTTACCACCTTTCTTGTCACTACACCTCTAAACCCAAATTTTCAACCAACATGAGCACAACAAGTTGCTAGTAAATTGAAATAGGCCTCACACGGCTTCACTAGACTTTGGTTTTGTGTTTTTAACAATAAAATTAGATGAATTACAAAGCAACTATGCTAGTGAATCGAAATCCAACCTTGGTTTTTTTCTTTGGGCTCAGAAACTCGCCAACTGACGATCCAAATAATTTGTTTCCTCTTCCAATTCTGACTCATAAGCTTTGGAAGCTGAACTCTGTGTTGATACTACATTCACTTTCTCAGAACTTGCTACTACAAACTGCTTTTTCAATAATGTAATATCAATTCTTAGCAACTTAATTTTTTATGCTACTAAATCATTAGCTATTTTTTAGTTGTAGGAGGAACCAATAGCATATGTTCCAGATCCTCTCACAACCTCCTAAGTTTTCCACCTTCGGTTAGTGAGTCAAATATGATCTATAATCTTTAAAGTTATCTCCCAGCATAGTCTTATAAAAGATCCTCCAGATATGGTGCCTGCCATGGATCTGGAGTTGATGGTCAAGGCTTTGTATAATATCTCTAGTAAGCTCATCCCTGGCATCTAATTGTTGGGCACCATACTCAGCTTTTTCTTAAACTTACACCATGCCTCGTACGTAGATTCTGACTGTAGCTGCCTGAAATTATAGATCTCATCCTTCAGCTGCAACATCCTATATGGAGGAAAGAACCAATTCATGAATCACCTGTGTAACTCATTTAATATAGTGATGGAGCCTCTTGGAAGTTCCCCTAACCATAAAGATATTTCTTCTATAAGTGAGAAGGGGAACAACCTCAGTCTAAGTGTTTCTTGATTCATCCTTTGAAAGGTATATGAACTGTAGATCTCAATATAATTTCTAAGGTGCATATTTGCATTGTCTGGAGATAAACCCATAAATACACCCTTCAGATTTAAGAGCTGGATCATTGGGCTATGATGTTAAACCTGATGCCTAGGTAAAACCTGGAGAAATAATGGCTCTAGTCTCTGCCAGCTCAACGTATCCCAGATCTTCTTTATCATCAATATATATTAGCACATACTGATATGCTGGGATCACATGAATACATACACTTCTAGCTCTATTCTGATTTCAACTAAGTGTTATTCGGTGGTCTGCTTCTTATCTCTGCTCAGCTAAATCTACCTCCCTAGCTACCCAATAAGCTTCTTCTATTGCTCGATTGAAATAGGAGAAAAAGGGATTGGTGGCTACTTATGATCCCTATATGTGCCCTGTCCTTAGATGCAGGTAGCACATGCGGCTAGAAAAGAGGGTGCATATACTAACTGCATGTGGCAGATAAAAAATTCCTGCAGGTTAGCTCTCAAGATTTTAGACTTCTAACATATATTTTCCTACACACAGTCCACATGTGCTACGTGCAGTCTGCATGTTGACTTGGCATAAGCCAAAATTTATTTTTCATCTCTTATACAATTCCCGCACATGCTTTGATCATGATCAATCCAAAAAGTCTTCAAACATTCATAATTGCTCTCATAAGTAGCCAAAAATACCTTTTTCATTCATGAACTTATCATCCAAAAATGATTTCCTACAAAACATACCCAAAATGCATCATATCTAATAAAACAACCTTAAAAACTTGCATATTTTCCTTGTTTTTAGCATCAAAAGTGCTATATTTCTATAGAATATTAGTGACACCTTAGTCCCTTATGATATCAGTGCTATAACACCCTTGCAACAGGGGTTACAGGTTTTCCCCTTATTAACTCAGATTAAGGCATGTCGGTTAAATATTTACTCCCACGGTTTTAGTTTAGTATTCAGACTATATCAACTTAGGTTTGCATGACCAATTGTACATTTACCAGTTATTCAGTTATTCAGGTCATTTCATTATATGTTTATACTTGGCCTTGCATTTGTTTTTCATTTTCATGCTTCCATTTTTAGTACATAGATATAAGTAAGTTAGTTCCTATCTCACATATCAGTACATTCAAAGTATAGACCGCATACTATCTTTTGTACTATATTGATTTCACAATGCAGTTTTAGATGCATAGTTCCCAGATTGCACATAGTTCACTCTTGATCAATCAGTAGCAACATTGGTGAGTCCTCATCAGTTGAGGATAAGTCATATTACTTATCATGCTTTCCCATACTTTATTTCATGTTATTTTAGTAGTCAGAGTTAGCTATGGACATATCACAACAATTCACCATGTTTAGAGGCTTTTAGATAGTCAGGCAACTAGTTATGTTTTTCAATGATGTGTTCCAGATCCTTTTGTTACTGATTTGACTATATAGATAGTTTATTAGATGACTTTCATGCAGTATTTTGTTTTCTTCTTTCAGTATTTACAACTTAGTCTATATCATGGATTAGCTTAGTGTCACATGTGGCCTTAAGTACCGTGTTAGGTCTAGGTTGTGGTCTCGGATCATTAAAAACTTATTATTAGAGCGCAAGGTTTAAAGTGTCCTAGAGTGTCTAAAAGCCGTGTTAAGTAGAGTCTTGTTCATGGGTATGAAGAGTGCTACGCTTATGGGAGAGTGGTTACGAAATTTTTTAGAAAATTTTCCCTTCTTTCAGTATTCATGTCATGCGATAGAGCATAAGCTCTGTTAAATTTCTTTCTCTAACTCATTCTCTACCTTTTACATAAATGCCTCCCTGAAGGGAAAATAAAAAGAGAAATAGGGACTAGCATGCTCCACATGTTCCCAAAGACCCTCTAAATGAGCAGGTCTGTCAAACTAAATTTAGGTCTGCTTTCAAAGTACTAGCCTAATCCATGGCTACTCATAACAATCAATACGATACTGCTTCAACCAAATCCATAGTTAATACGTGCATAGCCAGAATTTGGGATTTCACTTGGATGAATCCTTCAACATTCTCTAGATCCAAGACTGAGAAGGATCCCTAAGAGTTCTTAGACTGTGTACAGAAGGTGACTGATATCATAAATGTTTCTCCGAGTGAAAATATTGACTTAGTTTCTTACCAATTGCAATGGTCGGCTCACACCTGGGTTAAGAAGTGGAAGAAGGAAGGACGCGCAGATCTAGGGCCTGGAAAATGGGATGAGTTTTTTACTACTTTTTCGGATAGGTTCTTCCTCCTCGATTTGGGGGAGGCCAAGGTACAGGAATTCATTAACCCGAAGTAGGGTAACATGAGTGTTGAGGAGTATCCACTTAAGTTTACTCAATTGGAAATGTATGTTCTGACTATGGTGGCCAATGCTAGGGCCAGGATGAGTATGTTAATGTCTGGAGTTTCTACAGATGTTTTCAAGGGGTGTAGTATATCTATGTTCATTAAGGATATGGAACTCTCTAGACTGATGGTTCATGCTCACTAGATTGAGGAGGAGAATATCAAGGAAAAAATAAAAGAAGAATAAGAGGGCCAAAACTAGTAGTTTTAACTTTTCTCAACATAAGTTAGATATCGACAATTGTTATAAGTTTTTCCCAAAATTTTTAGCCTCAACCCCATCTCCTTCTAGTGCTCCAGTGCTTAAGTTCAGGCAGGACATTCAGGATAGGGCACTATGCTTTAACTCCCAAGGTAGTGTTAATAGTGGTTGCCTCAACCCAGTGTGTAGGAGATATAGTAAGAACCATAAGGGTGAGTGCATGGACGATAGTGATACATGTTTTGGGTGAGGAAAGTCAGGTGATCGAATTAGGGAGTGTCAAGCAGTTGACTAGAAGGAAAAATCTTTGTCAAGTGGGACAGTCTAGCTTTTCATAAGCTCCAGCAGCTCGCTCGACTCAACAAGCCACCACTTCCAGTGCAACCAGTAAGAAGCATCAGAATCAACTCTACCCTTCAGACTTAATAGGAATGGGAAGGTTCTCCTTATGTAGTTATAGGTACACTACGAGTCTTTTACCTTCATGTTTATGTATTATTAGATCCTAGAGCCACACTTTCCTTTATGACTCCATATATAGCAGTAGAATTTGGTGTTAGTCCTAAAATATTAGTATAACCCTTCAATGTGTCTACTCATATAGGTAGTTCAATTATAGCTAATGGGTATACAGAAACTGCCCAGTCATAGTGTCCCACATAGTTACCTCAGTTGACCTCGTAGAGTTAGAGATAACTGATTCTGTTGTCATTATCGATATGGATTGGCTCGACTTTAGTTATGCCTCAGTTGGTTGTAGAAACAAAACCATTTAGATTTAGTTTCCTAATAATCCAATCATAGAATAGAGGGGTAGTACCTCAGTCCCTATAGGTCAATTTGTCTCTTACCTTAAGGCTAGGAAGATGATCTCGAAGGGTTGTATTGATCATTTTTTTTTTCAAGTCAAAGAATCAAGTTCCAAAAACTCGAGTCTTAAATCAATTCCAGTAGTAAATAATTTTTATATGTATTTCCTGAAGTTCTGCTCGGAGTTTCTCCCGAAAGGGAAATTGAATTAGGAATAGATCTCCTCCCAAATACCCAGCCTATTTTAATTCAACCTTATAGAAGGGCTCTAGTTAAGCTTGTGAAATCGAAAGAATAGATGAAACATCTCTTAGATAAGGGTTTTATCAGGCCTTGTATTTCCCCATGGGGTGCTCCAGTTCACTTTGTGCGCAAGAAAGATGGTTCTCTCAGAATATGAATCAACTACCGTTAGTTGAAAAAATGCACAACAAAGAATAAATATCCTATCCTCAGGATTTATGACTTGTTTTACCAATTTAAGGGTGCAAACTATTTCTCTAAGATAAAGCTCGAATTCGGCCATCATCAGCTTAGAGTTGGAGAATCTGACATTTTAAAAAGAGCCTTCAAAACTCAATATGGTCACTTTAAATTTGTAGTTATGTCTTTTGTATAACAATCCAAACTAAGGATAAGGAGTCCTATATTATCAAAACACAAGAGGGATACTAAGTATATAAGTAAGCAAGCTTTACTCTATAGTGATGCAGTTTAAAGTTGTGAGGGCCTAGGCCCAGATCAGACAATATCACTAGTGAGTTGGGCCATTACAGGGGTCTCTCGGGTCTTGATGGTTTGGGGTGACCATCAAGGCTAGGGCCTCGACTTTGGTCATGACAAGAATGGTATCAGAGCCACTCATATGTTAGCCCTGTTAATATAGGCCATAGATCAATCTGAGTTTAGGAAAATCTCGGTAAGGTGGGGAAAACCTCAATCCTAAGTCTATACAAATCCTATTTGGTGGGGTAAACCTCAACGAGGAAGCTGAGTCTATAAGAGGGGTATATGTAACAACCCCAACTTAGGATAAAAAGTCCCACATCAACAAACTACGGGAGGGATGTTCGGTATATAATCAAGTAAGCCTTACTCCCTAGTGATGCATTTTAAAGCCATGTAAGCTTGGGCAAAGAGAGGACAATATCACTATTGGGTAGGGCCATCACAGGGGTCTCTCGGGCCTTATTGGATTGGGATGCTGCCCATCGCGGATAGAGCCTCGGCCTGGGTCATGACATAACAAATGCTCATACAGCTTTTATAGACTTACTGAATAGAGTGTTCAAGAGATACCTAGACATGTTCATCATAGTCTTCATAGATGACATCCTCGTCTATTCCCATAGTGAAGGAGATTACACAAACCATTTGAGAATTGTTTTGCAGACCCTTAAGGAGCACCAATTATTTGCTAAGTTCAGCAAGTGTAAATTCTAGTTGACATCAGTAGCTTTCCTTTTTCACATTATTTATGATAATGGCATTTGAGTTGATTCTAAAAATACTAAAGCAGTAAGAAACTAACCTACAACCATATATTTATCAGATATTAGAAGGTTCTTGGGTTTAGTTGGTTACTACAGATGGTTTGTTGAATGATTTTTATCTATTGCTTCTCCCATGTCAAGAATGACTCAATAAAAGGTCAAATTTCAGTGGTCAAATTCCTATGAGAAGAGTTTTCAACAGTTAAAGACTTGACTAACTTTTTCTCCAGTTTAGACTCTACCAAAGGGTTAGATGGGTTTGTAGTTTATTGTTATGCTTCTAAAGTTAGTCTTGGGTGTTTGTGATGCAGTAAGGCAAGTTCATATCAAATGCCTATAGAAAGCTTAAGCCTCATGAGAAGAACTATCTGACTCATGATCTTGAGCTGGTAGCAGTTGTTTTTGTAAGACAGATTTAGAGGTATTACCTTTACGGGGTTCATGCCGATGTGTTTACTAATCATAAAATTTTACGTTATGTGTTCATGCATAAAGACCTAAATCTTAGTCAGATAAGGAGGATAGAGTTGTATAAAGAATATGATATGAGTATATTGTATCACCCGAGTAAGGCCAATATTGTGGTTGATTCCCTTAGTATATTTTCTATGGAAAGTGTTGCTCATATGGACTATGATAAGAAAGAGTTAGTTTGTGAGGTCCATGATCTTTCCAGATTAGGTATTCTGTTGGTTGATTTAGTCGAAGGTAGTATATGGGTTTAAAATGGCTCAGAATCTTCTTTAGTTTCTAAGGTGAAAGAAAATCAAGATAGAGATCCTATTTTTGTTAAGTTGAAAGAGGTAGTTCGAGATCAGAAAGTTGAGGTTTTGTCCCAAGGGGAATATGGTGTGCTTCATTGTCAGGGAAGGTTATGTGTTTTGAATGTGGATGGTTTAAGGCAGAGAATGTTAGAAGAAGCACATGGTTTTTGATATTCTATTCACCAAGGAGACACTAAGATGTACTATAATTTGTGAGTAGACTATTGGTGGAATGGTATCAAGAAGGATAATACGTAATTTATGGCTAAGTTTCTGAATTGTCAACAGGTCAAGGTTAAGCACCAGAGGCCTAGGGGTATACTTAGGAGTTCAACATCCCCACTTGGAAGTGGAAAGTGGTGAATATGGATTCGGGTATAACGTTAACTCATATGTGTCATCATCACGATTAGATTTGGGCCATTATAGATAGAATGACCAATTCAGCTCATTTCAGTCAAGGATTAAGCTAGACTTTATCTCAGGGTATTGGTAAAATTACATGGAGTACCATTGACCATTATGTCAGATAGAGGTACCCAATTTACCTCTTATTTTTGTAAGGCTTTCTAGAAGGGTCTTGGTATCCAAGATCATCTCAATACATATTTTAATCCATAGATCGATGGTCAGTCATAAAGTACCATCCAGACCCAAGAGGACATGTTAAGTGCTTGTGTTATCGATTTCAAAGGTAGTAGAGATGATCACTGAACTTTGATTAAATTTTCCTACAATAATAGCTATCAGTCCAACATCCAAATGGCTCCATTTGAGGCTCTTTATGGTAGGAGATATAGATCTATTATTGGTTGGTTGGAAGTTGGTGAGGCTTCTTTGTGATCTACGGTGGATTTAGTTGTTATTCGGGCTTATTTAGTTGTGTTTTGAGGACTTCTTATGTGTTTAAGAGTGATTGATGATATAATTGAGCATCAAAGTGTTTAAGTATGTGATTATAATGTTAAAGGTTTCTATCAAACAAGTTGTACTCAAATTTATCAGATAGAGTTTATATGTGAAAACTAGTGTTACTAGCTTGAGTTAGGTGTTATTCTAGTTGATCTTGATGGATTCTAATGTGTATAATAAGTTCATAATGGTATGATTTTGTAATTATGTGTGTAACAGATTAATTTTTGTGTTTAAAGTACAATTGAATCAAGCCAAGAGTCAAAACTAAGTGAAAGATCAAAAGGGACAAAACTAGTATTCTTAGCTTAAGTTTCTAGTTTGGCATCTTGGATGTTGTGTTGTTTTGAGCTATAATTTGATGTGTTTAATGATATAGTATGCTTGGTGAGTTGTTTATGATGATATATAAAAGATATAAAAGCTTCAAATCAAGTGGAAACAACACAAAAAGGCTTGTAATGGATCAACAAAAGCACAAGACACAATTTGATGTAAAATAGGCCTCTTGGAAGTTGATAGCGCGTTGTGGACTAAATATAAGGACAAACTGTTAGTTATGTACAGAAGTAGATTAATAAGGGACCCAAAATAGTGTGTATTGATGCTAAGGTCATATGGAAAAGGTAGACATGGAAAATTAACCCTACGACGCTGCCTAGTGCAAAATTAGGCAGTTTTGTCCTTCTATAAATAGGACACTTGAACATATGGCTAAACACCTTGGACGGATTTGAAACTTGGATATTGGATGGATAACACTTCAATTAGTGTTTTTATTTATTTTCTTTAGTATATTTATGGATTTTATCATGTATTCATATATCTTGATTACGGTTATGTCCATGAGTGGCTAAAAGCCCCATTTCTGGGTTTAAGGCTAAGAACATGTTTACTATTGCTTAAAATTGTTTTGGATTTGATTTATTATCAAGTTTTGTTTTTTTATCCTTTTTGTAATTATTGTAAGGAGTATCTAACCTTAGAATACATCTATTATCGTCTTGTGAGCCTAAGAGGGAGAATAAGAGGATAGAACATGGGGGTAAATAGAGTAAGGTTCTTATTCCTTTATAAAATAGAGGATTTGAATTATCTTATATGATATGGATATACCTAGAAGACTTTTTAGTCTCAATTGAAGGATGATATCTTAATGCATCTAATTGGATTATTACATCCCCGCTCAACGATATAATTTTAATGTCCAGTTAGGTTGAAAGTTAAAGGTCAGGAGACCATGATCATATGATAAACCTTATGAATCAACAACCAAGATAAGTAATCTGATGAGTAAGGATCAATAGCGTAGTATGATTGTTCGTGGTGCTTTAACCTCGGGATTTCATCCATTAATTGTCTAAAGTCTTTACTTTTCTGTATTATTTTAGTTTAATTCTAATTATAAACTTTCAAAACCCTTTTGGTTACATTTGCACTAGTTAATCTTATTGTTAAAGTAGCATTGGATAGTTTCTTAACACAAGTCTCTAAGGGATCAATATTTGACTTTATTTAGGGCCACTGTATTACTTGGTGAGACCACGTACAATTGTGTATGCACTTGGGCGCAACAAGTATTTGGAATAGTTGTCAAGGACTTGTAAATATGCAACTATCTTTTTTTTAGTTTAGCTATATTGAGTTGCACATAGTTTAGTAATTTTTCTTTTTAGTTTCTTTTACATTCTCTCACACTTCTTGATATTTCAGCCTGGGATAGATAGTTTTTGAGTGTTGAAAATTCTTGTTGTTTTTGTGGGGGACCTCATCGAGAGGCTTTTTGTCCAAATTTTGATAGAAGCGTGTGGATGGGACCTTCAAAATATGAGGTAGATACTATCCTATCTGTGGAGCAGACCACAAGTTTGTGTATGGTTTGTGGTAACAGTGATCATTCTACAGCTATATGTGTTGTGAACCTCGATTCAGAGATGTTTTCCGGTGATGATCAAAGGCCATATTATCTGAAAACCTAAAATCAAATGTGGAAGACTCATCTACCAATTCAATTATGGAACAACCAGCAACTACAGATTCAGCATCAGCAGGATCAAGAAAATCAAGCCACGACTCAAACTAGCAATATGAAAGAGATGTTGAAATAAACTTTAGTATCTTATGAATAGTTGGTGGTAGACATGAAGAACCAGCAGGTGGAAACAAAGAAATTAGAGAATTAGCTGGGGCTGATGTAGTAGATAGAAAATACCAGGACTCAAGGTGGTTTGCCAAGTGAGACTGAACCTTCTAACCAAGTAGTTACAATCACTTTGAGGAATGATAAAGGACTAAATGAAGAACCTCAAAAGAAAACTAATTAGATAGATGTAGAGTTGACTCTTCAACCAGATGCAGACAAAGTTGCTAATAATTAGAGAAATTTTGGGTACTCAAAAACTAAAATTGCTAAACAGGTTAAGATGATACCACCACTACCATCTTCACAGAGGCTTACTAAAGCAAAGAAAAAAACTAGCCAATGTGTGGAACAGACAAGAATTGTAGTCATTCAGTTGTCTTTCTCTTGAGACTGGAACTGAGAAGGTGAATAAGATTAAGCGTATTGTGGATTGTGTAAATATTGAAGTAGGATTGGTTGGTCCTCACTCAAAGAACTTTTCTACATTATGTTTAGATGATGTCTTTTCTGTGGAATCATCTTAAATAGTGAGAGTGTGAAAAGGAGGAACAGGAACACTATATTCTTGATTTTGCACCAGATAATCAACATAAAAACACACCTCAGTTCAAGGCTGAGTGATTTACCATGCACCATCCATTATTCAGTTCCTTAATATTTGTACCACCACACTATGAGCAAAGCAAAAACATGAATTTGAAGTTGGGGGTGAAATTCGTATCCTTAAGGTAGAGGAAAAATTGATTGGGTCATTCCGCGAGACTAAATCAGGTGCTTCTTGGGAAGCAACCCACGTTAAGATATGTTTTATTTTTAGTATTTTAGTTTTTACTTCACTAATTTTGTTTTTGTTGAGTCACAGGTCAATGGAGTCTGAGTACCAGAAAACCTGAGCTAAGGAGCATGGCAAAGACTAAGTGTGAGGTGGACCCTCTTGATTGATAAAGATGTTACTATCTAGGTTTAGTGGCCTCAGGGAGTATTTTTATCTCTGCCTTTTAAAGTATACTATGTGGACAAAGTATATTTTTAAGTGTGGGGTGGGGAAATTCCTATTTTTAGGGTAAATTTAAAAAATTTTAGGTTAGGAATAAATAAGATATTCTTGTTGGTGCTATATTTAACTGCATAATGCATGTGTTTTGATGGTAAAAAGTATGTTGATAATTAATAGTTTAGCAACTCTTAGGACCATAGTTATGACTTTTGTACTTGTTGGATTAATTGGAATTCATGTTATTGTTCGGTTAAGAGTCTATGATGATCCCACTTAAGTTGAGTATGTGTCATGTGCGTGTAAGGTTGTTGTGTATTCCTTGTTGCATGTGATATCTAGAACTTTCCTGGTGTGTGCAAAGCAAAATAAAGTGTGTGTTTAGAAAATGAAATAGGAATTTCTTTGATAGCCATGTTTTATACCTTATTTTTACCGACCCTTGTGCATAATCCTAGTTAGCCCCATTGAGCCTTTAGCTTTTTCTTTGGTAGCCTAATATGTAGCCTAATCCCCTTCTTTGATTGACCTTAATTTGATCCAAGCTCCTAAACACGTTAGTATTAATTTAATTAATTTAAGGAGTTGAAAATTCAAGTAGGAGAAAGGTAAAATTGAAGTCCCAAAGTGATAGTTATCGATGTGTAAAAATTGATGCGTTGTGGTTAAGAGTAAAAAAGAAAATTTGTGCTCAAAACTGAATCATGAATTAATAAAAGATACTCCCACCATATTGTATGTGAATGAGCTTAACGAGATGGGGTAAAACAAAAGATATGTAAAGGTTGTACAGTTTAAAGGTGGTTGTGAGAGATTGATCTTAATTGTATAATGTGATGTATTAAAGCGCTTAGGGAAGATAGTCAATATTACTGACAAAAATAGTAATTTGATTAAACGATAAACCCTGTGAATCAACAACCAAGATAAGTAATCTGATGAATGAGGTTCAGTAGCGTAGTATGATTATTCGTGGTGCTTTAACCCCGGGCTTTCATCCGTTGATTGTCTAAAGTCATTACTTATCTGTATTATTTTAGTTTAATTCTAATTATGAACTTTCAAAACCCTTTTAGTTTAATTCCAAAATTCATAAAAAGTATGTTGATATTTAATATTAAAAGTATATTTAACTGAATTATTTTAGTTTAATTCCAATTATAATGTTAAAGGTGTCTTTCAAACAAGTTTGTACTCAAATTGATCATTTAGAATTCATATGAGAAAACTAGTGTTACTAGCTTGAACTAGGTGTTGTTCTAGTTGATCTTGATGGATTCTAATATTTACAAGGAGTTTCTAATGGTATTATCATGTATTATGTGTGGATAAACATTCTTATAGTGTTTAAAGTACAATTGAATCAAGCCAAGAGTCAAAACTAAGTGAAATATCAAAAGGGGTAAAACTAGTATTCTTAGCTTAAGTTTCTAGTTTGGTGTCTTGGATGTTGTGTTGTTTTTAGCTCTAATATTTTGTGTTTAAAGCTATATGATGCTTGGTCAGTTTCTTATGATGATGATATATGAAGAATATAAAAGTTTCAAATCAGGTGGAAACAATACAAAAGGGCTTGGAATGGACTAACAAAAGTACAAGACACAATTTGACATGAAATGGACCTCTTGGAAGTCCATGGCGCGTTGCTGACCAGGAGCTTCCTAAGGGACCCAAAATAGTTTGTATCCATGATATGGGAGCTTTTAGGAGGTATACATGGAAAATTAACCCCGCAACACGGCCTAGTGCAAAAATTGGCAGTTTTTTCCTTCTATAAATAGGACACTTAAACATAAGGCTAAACACCCTGGACAACTTTGAAACTTGGAGAGGGGCCGGATAATAGTTCAATTAGGTATTTCATTTCTTTAATTTAGTTTATTTATGGATTTTATCATGTATTCATATATCTTGATTATAGTTATGTCCATGAGTGGCTAAAAGACCCCTTTTGCGGGGTTAAGGCCAAGAACATGTTTACTATTTCTTAGAATTGTTTTGGTTTTGATTTATTATAATATTTTGTTTTTTATTTATCCTTTTTGTAATTATTTTAAGTAGTATCTAACCTTAGAATACATCTATCATCGTCTTGTGAGACCAGGAGGAGGAATAAGAAAATAGAACGTGGGGGTAAATAGATTAATATTCTTATTCCTTTATAAAATAGAGGATTTGAATTAGCATCTAGGATAGGTATATACCTAGAAGATTTGTTAGGTTCAATTGCAGGATTATATCTTAATGCATCTAATTGAATTATTATAACCCCGTTCAACGATATAGTTGTAATGTCTAATTAGGTAGAAGGTTAGTGGTCGGGAGACCATGATCATGCGATAAACCATACGAATCAACAACAAAGATAATTAATCTAACGAATGAAGTTCAATTGAATGGTATGATTTTTGTAGTGCTTTAATCCTGGTATTTGATCCATTTATCGTCCAAAGTCTTTACTTTTCTGGCTGTATTGCTTTAACCTCGGTCTTTCATCCATTGATCATCCAAAGTCTTTACTTTTCTACCTTATTTTATTTTACTTTTAATTATAAAATTTCAAAACCCTTTTGGTTACACTTGCACTAGTTAATCTCAATTATTAAACTAGAATTGGATAGTTGCTTAACACAAATATTTGAGGGGTCGATATCTGGCTTTATTTAAGGTCACTATCTTACTTAGCGATACAATGTACAATTGCATGTGCGCTTGGGCGCAACACTTTGATAGGGCTAGATTTAGTATATGAGGTGATAGAGAAAGTTTAGTTGATTCAAGAAACGCTGAAAACAACCCAAAGTCATCATAAATTCTATACAGATGTAAGGACAAGGTAGATTAAGTTTGATAGTGGTGACTTAGTGAATATGCAAATTTTTCCCATTATAAGGGTGAAGAGATTTGATAAGGAGGGAAAGCTCAATCCCTGGTATGTTGTCCCATATAGGATTTTGTGCCGTTTTGGGAAGGTACCCTATGAGTTAGAGTTGACTGCAGAGTTAGCATCAGTGTATCCAGTGTTTTACATATCTTTGTTATAGAAATACATTGGTGAACAGCTTCAGTAGTTCCTTTAGAGATTTTGGGTGTGGAAGATAGCCTCTCCTTTGAAGAAGTCCATGTTGAAATCCTTGACCATTAGATTCGTAGGTTGAGGAATAAAGAAGTTTCCTTAGTAAAAGTTTTATAGAGGAATCAGTCCATTGAGGGAGCTACTTGGGAAAAAGAAGAATACATACGAACCAAGTATCCCTATCTTTTCTCTATGAATTTAGGTCCAGCTTGATCTAATGGTTTCCTAAATTATTTAATTCTCTCATTTTCCATTTCAGCTATCCAAACATGCTCATGTCATATCATGCATGCATAAATTCAGTCTTGTCCATACATCCCTATCTTTTCTCTATGAATTTAGGTCCAGCTTGATCTAATGGTTTCCTAAATTATTTAATTCTCTCATTTTCCATTTCAGCTATCCAAACATGCTCATGTCATATCATGCATGCATAAATTCAGTCTTGTCCATACATCATGTCTCAGATTTAGGTATTTAGTAATGTTCACTCATAACTATTTAGTGCATGATCTCAATCTTCCTAGTATTTCAGCTCAGACTATTTTATTTGAGGACAAATAATCCCGAGGGGAGATATTGTAATACCCTATGTTTTCAAGCTTTAGACCCCTCAAAATATAGGCTACCAAGTAAGCTTTCTAATACTTCAGGTTTTACCTCAATCTAATGTCGTGGCAAATATTTCCCGAAAGGAATGAGCACACTACCATGACAATGACTCAGGTAACGAGTCATTACCACACGTGACAAGTTATCATGAGTAAGTCGTAGTAACTATATTAAAGGCCCCTAGTTTTTTTCTAGTGACTACAACTCGTAACCAGCGGCTATAAGCTATTAGGAGGGACTCGTAGTCACAACAGTGAGTAATCAAGAAATTCATCCTAGTGGTTACAAGTCCAGTATATGACTTATAGTTAGACTTGATGATTCATCATGAAGACTCATAACCCTACCAGTAAGAGACCCAAAAACCAAGATTCAGACAACAACTATGATTTATGACTCATAGTTAGTCATAACGAGTTGTAATGAGGAAGTCATAGCCACAATAGTAAGGACCCCCAGCCTCAGGGTTCCAGGTTACGACTCAAATCACAACTCATGACCAATAGTAATGAGTCATGAAGTGAGTCAAAATGTTGGACGCTAGTTTTCCAGCATATTGTTTTAGGGACTTTTAAGTCTTTTTCAAATCCTTTAAAAACCTAACCCACATCATTTAGGCTTCCTAGAGGGTAGTATAAAAGCCCCAAAATTACCAATTACATGTTTAATTACAATTTCACTCAAAGAAACCAAAAAAAATGGTTTTATTTTCTCCCAAGTAGCAACTAGTTTTCATCAATCAATTTTAATTCTCAAGAATATTTCTTCAAGCATCTATATTCAGATATGTGGGATATTCATCAATGGGTTTCTTTCATCCATTTAGTCCCAAAGTTTCCCCAATTCTCAAGTCTAATTTCTCTTTTTGTTTTAGGGCTCCATGAAAAGTACAAATGCTATAATTCTTATATTTAGTTCTTAAATTTAACCATGAACAAGTTTTTCCTCATAAGTTCAGGCACTCCTCAATATTCTAACCATGATAAATTGTTACATTGATGAAATTGTTTAATTCTATAGTTTAAGTCATGAAATTTCCTATCATGTCATTGTCTTAATAATATTGTATTCAATTATATTTTCTAGTGATGGTGGGTTATGAACAACCGATACCTAGATAATTATGCATTCTACAACTTTTAAGATTTCAAGTCACTTATACCATGTTTGCACCATGAAATTTATAACATTATCATATTAAGCAATTTCCAATATTAAATCGTGTTAATAATGTTATTAACTTCGGTGTTAGTTCAGTTGGGAGTAGAACTTAGCACTGAGTGAACCAAGGGATGAAGGCTTACATGCTAGATTAGGGTGACACCTTTTGTAGAAGTCCCTAAGTTCAAGATCCAGCATAGGTTATGAGAGATCTTTCTGCTATTATAGGGTTGATACTCTCTTAGGGTTCTCATTCCAGTAGCGGGTCACACCATAGTCCTTTTGGACATCAGTTTAGTGGATCCACACAGCCAATGTTGGTACCCTTTTCAAGGTACTAGCACCCTTCCAATTGAGGTTACAAGTTGGACCCCGATTAGCTCAAATTGGGGCATGTTGGTTAAATGTTAGATCCTGCATTTTTAGTTTAGTATTCAGACTATATCAGTTTAGGTTTGCTTGACCAAGTGTCCATATATCAGTTATTCAGTTATTCAAACCATTTCATTATATGTTTATACTTGGTCTTGCATTTATTTTACTTGTTCATGCATTCATATTCAATACATATATGTAACTCAGTTAGTTACTATCTTGCATACCAGTACATTCAATGTACTGACCAGATACTCTCTTTTATGCTATATTAATTTCACAATATTTGTTTGGATACGCAGTTTCCAAATTGCACGTAGTCCTTTCTTATATACTCAACAGCAGCATTGATGAGTCCTTATCAGTTGAGGAATAGTCATCTTACTTATCATTCTTTTCAGTACTTTATTTCATGTTATTTCAATAGTCAGAGTTAATTAGGAACCTGTCCAAACAACTCATCATGTTTAGAGGTTTTCAGACAGTCAGGCAGCTAGTTATGTTTTTTACTGATGTGTTTAAGACCCTTTTGTTATTGATTTGACTATTCATATATTTTATTAGTTGACTTTTGCATAGTATTTTGTTATCTTTTTTTAGTATTTATAGCTTATTCTAGATTATGAGTTACCTTGGAGTCACATAAGGCCTTAAGCATCATGTTAAGACTAGGGGGTAGTCTTTTTTCGTGACATTCACTCTCTTGAGAATAAGAGAAGAATGGTGAAAATTAGGCTAAGTAGTGTATTTATACCCTTCCTGGTAACACGGATATCTCTAAAGTAGATACTGGGCAACTTTAGCGGTCGGTACTAAGCACCCAGCTGACAACTAAAGTAGACCCCTGCTAACAAGGCAAGCCGCAAAAGCAGACCATGGGCCACTTTATCTTTAACTACTAAAGTGCCCAGATGTTGCTAAAGTGGTACCTATTGTTTTAGCTAGTGCATCTCAAGCACCCAATGGGCTAATATAGCACCCTTCGTTAAAGTAACCTAAGGGTCACTTTAGTGGTCACACCAGATATCAGGCACTAGCTGGAGACTTGGAATTTTTTTAAGTCTCCATCAATCCATCAGGACTCATCTGAAATCCCACATGCACAAACAAACTACACTACCTACTCCAAATTGTCATTTTTCTTAACTTCTGGACAATAACTTAAAATAAGTCTGGGAGCCTTGGGACCTAAACCAGGGATCCATCCAGCCTATACCCCATGTTCTGGCATTGTTGGAATTGTCAAAATTCGCATCTGAGGTTGTTTGACTGAAGTTTTTGCCTAGTAGCTAATTTGAACCAACAAAGGCTTCAAAGTAGGAAATTGGCTCTAAAAATCATTCAAACTTTCTGGCAATGGAACAGTCAGTTCCAATAAGTCATAAATAACTTAGGGAAGCTATAGGAAAGCTTCAAGCGGTAAAAATAAGAGAAAATACAAAAAATAACCTACAGGGTCATTACATAGTGACTCGCAATTATAGACCCCACCCGCAATCGCAAGTGTCAATATTGACCTAGGCTAGATTGTCCATTGCATCATAAGAGATGGGCCTCATGATCATAATGAGAACCCAACTCGATCCACCTGGATACATATCATGATTATGGTTCACCCACCATACGATCTTAATAAAAAGTGTCATCAAATCATGTGATTGCAATACAAGATCGTGATGAAGTCCTAATGCAGCGGATATTAGCTATTGCACTAGCTACAGTTTTAACTTTATGGTCTCCAAATAGGCCCTCGAAATTTATTTGGGACCCTATATAACTAAATCATATATGCTATAAGGCTATTTTTATCATTCTAGACTCAATGGTGACGTTAGATTTTCAAAGAGAAGTTGTGTTAAATAATTTAGCCCCCTCAGACTCTATTTTTATTATTGATATGATATTGACCGTAGTTTAAGTTGATCCAGTGCTAGAGTGTGCATCACCATCTAGTGATATCAAAATTTATGATATGTTATTTAACTTTTTTTATATTTTGCATTAAAAACTTATTTAATGTAATTATTTTCATAAGAGATTATGTAAGCATTTTGTAATGACCCTTCAGGTCATTTACAATATTTTCATAGATTTTTTATATTAAACATTTTCCATAAATTTCTCGAGTTATTTATGACTTGCTGGGACTAACAGTTTGATTACCGGGTAGTTCGTTTGGTTTTTGAAGTCAATTCCCTATTTAGAAGTCTTTGTTGGTTCCAAATAGACACTGGGTGAAAACTTTAGTAAAATGATCTCTTATTAAAATTCTAACCACTCCAGTAGCTCTGAAATATCGATTATAGTCTAGGTAAACCTTTGGATTAGGTCCCAAGGAACCCAATCTCATTTCGTCCTATTGGTCAAAAAGTTATGAAATTGGAAATATGGTTGTGGGGCCATAAATGGTAACAACGACCTCAAATAGAAATTTCAAGTGCTCCATCGCATCTATAATGTCTACTTTAGTTTGGTTACATAGTTTGTTTGCATATACAAAATTTTGAATGAAACTCGAGCAGCAAGTCAGGCACATTTTGGTTGGATTTGGAAAATCTAGTTCATCAGCAAATCTGGTGCCACCGTGGTCGCTCCTCTTTTGGACTATGATCCATTTTCATCAGAGATGTCATGATCTCAAAGAGGTGTCATGATCGTGACTGATCTAACATATGAGATGTATCACAAACGCAAGGTCTCCGAATACAATAGCGATTGCCAAGAGCCTGGAAAGGGTATAAAATGACTCTATTTTCCTACATTTTTGCCATTTTTCATCATTCTCTTGAGAGTAAAAATGATAAGGAGTTCTACTTCTTAAAATTGAATATTGTGGAAACTTAGGAAGCTAGATTAACATTTATTTTCGTGATTATCTTCATTCAAGGTAAGAATTCAGCCTTTTCTTGGTGAAATTTCTTGATAATTTACTCAAAACCCCAAATTTTAAGGCTTGATTTTAGCCCCAATTTAGCTAGGTTTTCACCCATTTGGGATAGTAATGATTCCTTGAGCTTGTATAAATGTGGGGTTGGTTTCATGAATGCAATTTTGGTAAGTGGGACCCACATGGGGTTTTTGAGGTTATTTTTGAACCCAAAGCACAATGGTGCAGTATGGGTATCGATATTCTCATAATGGTGATTAGAATGTGTTATTGATAGCTTGTCATCTTTAGAAGGATTCTCGAAAAGAAAAATCAAAGGTTTAGTAGTTCATTTTGTAACTTGACTCAGTTATGTTATCTAGCATTTTATCAAACTTATTTCATAATTTAGCTCTGCCGGCCGATGATTCCAACTGAGTACCCATTATTTTGGTAATCATACTATAATTGTGTACCTTTTGGTGCAGATTTGAGTACTAGTTATCGTTGTTGATTTGCATTTATGCCATGATTAATTTTTGGAGATAGGGTGAGCTCTTTAAGTTCAAGTCACCCTTTTCTCTCTATCTATATTTTCATTCTTTTGTTTCAAGCAGATGTATTGAGCATTCTAGACTTTGAGTTGTATTGACACTATTAGATGCTCTTGTACTGGCTCTACCTGTTAGTGGGATTGGTATCTTATATTGACTATTTATTTTTTCTAGAACCTTTGTTGTTTATGAATTGTGTTCTTGAAATTTCACCTATGTTGAGCATTTCCTACCTAATTAACCCATTGTGTCAGCTCCGAGTTATGGTTTGGCTTACTTTCTGTAAGGATTTAGTAGGTGCTATCATGACTCATAAATTGGGTCACGACAAATTAAAATTAGAGCCTAGGTTTCACCAGTTTCATTGGTACAAGAGCAAGTGTCTAGTAAAGTCCTGTGAATTAGAATGATGACATCTGTTTCGAATCTTTTGGAGGCTATGGGACAATCTTAGGAGTTCTTCACTTCTTTCTTTCACTTATATCATGCTAAGAGTCTGAGTTGCTTTCTAGAAGTATTCTCTTGACTTTACTTTTTCACAAATGGTCAGGGCACGTGCTACCACTCTACGAGATGAGGGACCCAAGACAGATCTTAGTGATCCTACTCATGTTCGTGGATAACCAAGAGGTTGTGGATAGCTACATGATGTGTCCTCAGCTAGGGGTATTCTTCCCTAGGTCCTATTCCCACTCCTGAACCAGAGATTTTTCTGCCCCATCCAGCGGTGGGTCAAGGACTAGCCCAAGATTCACTAGGGTTTATTTCTTCTTCAGTTCTCAAGAATGTATTGGTTCAGCTATTGGGCTTAGTTGGTAGTGCACCATCTGATAGTGCATAGTCTATAAATTAAAGTGGTACTGAGATGGGGGTGCAACCTATAGTTGTGGCTCATAGATTTAACGTTCTTTCTGCATTGATAGTTGCTAAGCTAGTGATTGCTCAGCCTGTTATGTCTTGTAAGGTGAAAAAGATGTTGGGTAGATTCTTGATATTGGTTTCGCCTTGGTTTTTTAGTTCTCCAGGTGAGGATGCATATAAGTTTTTAATTGCTTGTAAGGATAGGCTATATAATTTGGGCCTTATTGAGACTCGTGGTGTTGATTATACTATATTTTAGTTAGGATTGGCTGCTAGACATTGGTGGAGAGGTTATATGGATTCTAGCCTAGCTGGGTCTTTTCATTTGTCTTGGACTTAGTTCTCTGAGATGTTCTTGGAGAAATATATGCCTTGTAGCCTTAGTGAAGATATGAGGGATCAGTTCTCTAGATTGGATCAAGGCTCCATGATAGTTACAGAGTATGGGCTCATTTTTATGATTTGACTACAATGCAACTTCTATTCTTGATATTGAGTATGAGAGGGTTCTCTACTTTGTTAAAGAATTAAGACTTCTGATTTCATACGTATACTCATAGTTTTGTTATTATGTGTAGGTCTTTCGCTAAGAAGTCGGACCATGCTTGAGTGATAGAGGAGATGCACTATGAAGGACATAAGGGTTGTGATAAGAGACTTAGGCTTCAAAGCAGATTCATTGGGATTCGTTGTAGTTCCCAACCCAAAGATTGTAGTTCTCAGAGTAGGTATTCTTCACGTCCATCCTATCAGCCTCAAAGTTGCCCCACTATCATGCGATCATGGATTGATTTTCCAAGACTGTTCTATTAGCCATACCCGGCGTACCCCTAGTCGTATAGAAAGAAGTGGTAAGCTTAGAGCCGACGGGGGTTATTTCTTATGTTCATTCTAGGAGGCTTATATCAAGGGATTACAAGTCTTATCTCTCATATATTTGTGATACTAGTGTGGGGAGTCCATAACTTGACTTTGTTCCTATTGTTTGTGAGTTTCCTAATATATTCTTTACCGACCTGCCTGGCATTTCTCCTGTCTGTGAGATTGATTTTGATATTGATCTAGAGCCTGAAACCCGACCTATTTATATGCTACCCTACTGTATGGCTCCTGCCATTCTTAAGACGTTGAATTCTTAGCTTCAGGATCATCTTGGAAAGGGTTTTATTAGACCGAGTGTGTCCTCTTAGGGAGATCCTATATTGATTATGAAAACGAAAGATGGCTCCATATATACGTGTATTTATTATAGGCATCTTAATAAGGTGATGGTGAAAAACTATTATCATATGACTTGCATTGATGATTTATTTGACCAACTTCAAGGAGAGGCGGTATTTTCTAAGATTGATTTTAAATATCATTACCATCAATTGAGGATTTGAGCTGAGGATTTCTTGAAGATAGCCTTTAGGATCTGTTATAGTCATTATGAGTTCTTTGTGATGTCTTTTGGGTTAACTAATGCCCCAACTGCATTCAAGGATCTGATGAACCGAGTATTCATATCTTATTTTGATTCATTTGTAATTATGTTCATTGATGACATCCTTGTGTATTGAGAAATAGTGAGAAGCATGTGCAACATTTGAGGATTATGCTCCAAACTTTGATAGATCAGTTGTTTTTTGCCAAGTTCTCCAAGTGTGAGTTTTGGCTTGAGTCACTGACACTACTTGGACATATGGTGTCTAAGGATGGGATTATTATAGACCCATCCAAGATGAGGCAATTTGTGTCTGTAGCTTCATTAGTTGGGTGTGTTATTACACATGATTCATCGAGGGTTTTGCCACTATTTCAGTGCCTATGGCAAGATAAACTTAGAAGGAGGTTTCTTTCTAATGGCCCAAGAAGTGTGAGTCAAGGTTTAGAAAGCTCAAGGATTTTGATACTTCAGCTCCAGTTTTATCTCTTTCTATTGAGGGTAAGGGATTCACCGTGTTTTATGTTATGTCGGGTGTTGGTCTTGGTTGTGTATTGATGCAGCAGGGTCGTGTTATTGCTTATGATTTTAAACAAGTTAAGGTGTACTAGCGCAACTACCTCATTCATGATTTAGACTTGGTGGTGGTAGTTTTTATGCTGAAGATTTTGAGGCATTATCTGTATAGTATGCATTGTAAGATTATTGCTAATCTTAAAAGTCTTTAGAATCTTATTACCCAAAGAGAGCTTAACGATAGGTAGCGTAGATAGATGTAGTTACTACAGATGGATGTAGTTGCTAAAGAATTATGATAATTTGATCTTGTATCATTTGGGAAAGAAAAATATGGTAACAGATACCTTGAGTTGAAAAGCAGTGAGTATGGGTAGCTTAGCTTATATTTTAGTTTCTCAGAAGTCATTGGCCCATGACATTCATTTCTTATCCAACTTGATAGTTCACCTTCATATTTTAGGCCCTAGTAGGACTCTTTCTAGTATTGAGAAAGGTCTTCATTAATTGAGAAGATTTGAGAACGTCAGTTTGGGGATAGTAAGATTCACTTTCTTCGTGATCAAGTATTTATAGGTGAGTTTGAGAGGAACACCATTAATTCTAAGGGTGTTTTGAGATTTGATGGAGATATTTGTGTTTTATAGATTGATGACTTGATTAAGTTGATCTTGAATGAGCCTCATAGCTCTAGATATTCCTTTTACCACTGCACAGCCAAGATGTATAGAGATTAGAGGCAACATTATTGGTGGAGTGGTATAAAGAGAGATATAGTTGGCTTTGTCGCTTATTGCCTATGTTTCTAATAGGTAAAGGCCGAGCATCAACAACCAGGTGGATTGACTTAGATATTGATTATTCTTAAATAGAAATAGGGAGGGATTACTATGGATTTTGTTAGTGGTTTGTCTCGCACTTCCTATGGTTCGAATGGTATTTGGGTTATTATAGATCGTTTGAAAAAGTTAGCATATTTCATTCCTATTCAACTATCCTTCAGTGCAAAGAGATTGGCCTATATCTATATTTGAGAGATAGTTTATCTGCATGGTGTGCCTATTTCTATTATTTTGGACCAAGGTGTTGTGTTTTCTTTAAGATTTTGGAGGATTTTCAAGAGAAGTTGAGTTGGGTACTCAGGAAGATCTTAGTATAGCTTTTAATTCGCAATCGATGGTGAGATATCTGAGTTTGACCCTTAGAAATTTCTTAAGTTTAAGCTTTTTAATCATCATATGACTCATACTTACTTGTCATATGATGTGGGTATGGCTTAGGAGTAATATTTGTATGTTACTCAGTGTGGTTTTGGTTGTTTTCTATCCAAGGTATGAATGGACATCATAAGGGTCGTATATTGATGGTATGAGATAGGAGAGCTACTCGTATGTTACTCAGTATATCAAGCTCCTGGTAGGTTACCTACGGTAGGATTCTAGGGTAATAATCGTATGTTGTGGATACTAGTTGGCCTATGAAGTTGTATGTTGGACGGGATTGGAGTCCAACTTTCTATCTAGGGTATGAGTGGTGGGTACTACTTGTATGTTGTGTGTATGAGTTGGGGGCCAAATTGTTCTCTCTTGCACATATTTTTCAGCTTCTAAGTTAAGGCTATTTTAGACATTTTCCACCCTAAACCCGTAAGACCCCATATTCTATAACACTAATTGGTCTCTCATTACTTACTTTAGATGATCAAAACACTCTTAAAACTCTCTCTAAAGGCTCTGAAGATATTTGGGCTAGGGTTTCTTCAAGGTTTTTATCTAGACGCTTAAAGATCGAAATCTATTCGTGAATCTTCATGAATAAAGAATGTGACTCTTCCCTCATTGTTAGTTCATGAAAATCATGTGTTTAAAGCTTTGATTATGAATCATTAATAATGGTTTTGAAAATTAATATTGTGATTTTTGTTGTATATTGTTGAGTATTGTTTACTCTCAATTTTAATTATGTTTAGACATATTTTAACGATAGTTTTTTACATATGGGCGTTTGGTAATTGTGGTTTAACAATTGGGCCAAGGTTTACCGTAAACTTGATGGTTTTTACTTTGTTTTTAGTCTTTGTAATGGTATGCCCTCAATGTGTTTGTGAAGATGTCTAAGAGAACAAACTAGTCACAAGTTGAATTGTGTTTTGAACTAAGGCATTGTCTTAAAGATTGTGAATCATTGGTAATTGGTTTTGTGAAGTCCTTGCTCGATGTACATTGATTGGAATTGTAACCTTTGGTGGCTTAAATTGGCTAAACGAGTTTGAGTCCCAACGCATTGAATTAAATAAATGTATTTGTTAGACAATGGTTCGAGTCCCAAATAAACAATTCACTAATAATAATAATGACATGTGGTACACTTGCAAGTGGTGTTGGTATGACGATACTAATGAGATGCCTTGGTAGGTAATTATTTTAATTGTTACGTATGTGTAATGGATATTTTAATTGGGCTTTAAAGCAAGATATGTATCTGGGTCATGAAAGTAGAAGTCCGAAGGACTAAGACTATAAATGGCACTAACCGATGTGGGGTGTCTTTGTGACTAGGTGGTTCAAGTCTCCCAAATGAATATATGAATGGGAGGTTCGAGTGCCCCCACAATACATGTATTAGTGCTTAAGTCACCTTGATTATGTCGGGAGGTTCAGGTCCCCCATATAGTCATGTATGGTTATGGATATTCTGTGGTTTGTATAGCTACATGCACTAAGGACTTCTAGATAAGGGAGAGTTGGGTCCATATATTTCATGGATGCCTTATTATATCAAGGCTATACTATACAAACTAGGTTAATATTTTCAAAGTTCATGCTAAACTTGTTCCCTATCTCAGCATAGTATATATATGTATGTATGTATGTATGTATGTATCTATTGCATTGGTTATGTATATTGGTTGACTGGTTTTGAACTGTTGGCATTATATTATTCTTATCCTTTAGTTACATGCTAGTGCTCCAACCGTTAACTATCTTCGGATGTTGTATCCCCACGCGATGCAGGGACTGGTCATACTATCACACCTTCTGGTCAGTGACTTGGATTTAGGTTCAGCTTGTGTTGACTTGAAGTGGTGAGCTTCCATAGTTCAGAAGGCTCCATTTCTTTCTTTGAGTTTTCTTATGTCTTTATTGGTTAATACTTGTATATTAGTTTTGGCTAGGGTCAGGGGCATGTCCCAATCGGATACTCTTGGTTTGTTTTAAAGGCTTTTTATGGACTAACTATGGACTTGCGTATGTTATTAAATAGATATGGATTTGGTTATTTTCTTGAGATTTGTTGGTTTCGTTTGGATGGTTGATTTGGTTGGTTTGGTCTAGATTAAGGCCTACCCCAAAGTCACTACATTTTAAATGATCTTTATCTTTTTATATGAATGGAATTCATCCGACTCAAGGTATGTGTTGGTTGCTTTGATTGGATATCGGTGGTGTTCTCTGGTCCTTGTTGGACCTGAGATTCCCATTATGATAAGGCCCTAGTTTGGGTTGTGTTAGTTGGTATTAGAGCCCTAGGTTCATGTTCAACTGGGATTCCATACAGTTGTGCTGAGTAGAGTTTTTTTAAGGGTGTGTAGCATGTCACACTCATAAGGGGGAGGCTACAAGGCCATTAGGAATGTTTCTCTTTCTTGTGATCCAATTTCATGATGTGGTGTATAAGTCCTGAAACCCTCTCTAATTGCTATTTGTTTGCTTTGTAGATCATGCCTTTATAATTTAAAGTTCATGAAAACTCCTTTGTCCCAACTGGGGACAATATTGAGGGGACACGCTCTACCTATAGTGTCCAGACCCAATCTAGGGGTCCAGTTCCTAATTGTCCTAGAGATCCACCAGTTCTATCTAGTCCTTATTAAACTCCTCAGGCTGAAGTGACGAACGCTAAGATTCATCAGTCTATTCATACATTGGCATAGTTGGTAGCTACTCAATATGATCGTGGTGTTCTTGTTACTCTATTTCTGAGTCCATACGGTTTGGGCAGTTCATGAGGCTGAATCTTCTGACCTCTATTGGTGTTAAGTTTTAAAAAGATACTCAAGGTTTTCTAGATGATATGGAAAAGATCTTTTGAGTTATGCATGCCATTAATGTGGAGGGCGTGGAGTTTACCGCCTACCAACTGAAGGATGTCGCGTACCAATGGTACGAGGAGTGGGATCAAGCAAGGGGTGATGGTCATCTTTGTGGGAGGATTTCTTTAGTACGTTTCTGGAACACTTCTTTCCTTAGTAGTTGAGGAAGGCCAAAGAATAAGAGTTCTAAATTTGAGGCAAGGTAGGATGTCTTTCCAGAAGTATACCTTAAAATTTCACCAGTTATCGTAGTATGCTCCAGAGTTGGTTTCTAGCGTGAAGGCCAGGATGAGAAAGTTTTCTTCAGGATTGTCTCATGAGTTGATCCTTTAGAGTAAGGTTGCCTTGTTGCACAAGGACATAGATATCTCTAGGTTAGTTGTATATATACTACAGATAGAGAAAGAGAAGAGGAAGCAGGATGAGTTTATTGGGAGGTAGGGGAAGAAATTTAGGCCTTTTGAGCAAAGTGGCAGAAATGGTAGTAAGTAGCTAAAGAAGAAGTAGGGGTTCTGGTTCTTTCTCCATGGCTAGTGATCCTTACCCAAAGTCATCAAACGATAGTCAGTCTCAAAATAATTGTAGCTTCTGGCCACAGGGTGCCCAATCTCAGGCTAGTGGAGCTCAGTCGACTCTATCACGCCCTTCTTATAGATTTTATGGATGGTCACACCGTGGGTTGAGGAAGGAAAGAATAAATATTTTTATTATG
This sequence comes from Capsicum baccatum var. pendulum, assembly GCA_030864225.1. Taxonomy (NCBI): domain Eukaryota; kingdom Viridiplantae; phylum Streptophyta; class Magnoliopsida; order Solanales; family Solanaceae; genus Capsicum; species Capsicum baccatum. The sequence goes on from CM061550.1 coordinate 139,812,966, forward strand.
GTCAGATTGGTGATATGCAGAGTGACTATCGTTCTAGAAAATCTTTTAAGGGTAATAAGATCCCTATTGCATTTTTATCTGTCCTGCACCAAAGGGTGTTATTTCTTCATGTGTTTCTCCTTTTGGTACCGGCACTGGCTGAAATTGCTTATATACTCTTGCATCTCATCAGGATTGTAAGGCATTTATTGATATCATTACTGGTATGTTGAAACTCTTCTCCTGTGATCTGTATTGTTTACTTTATCCTGGGTCCACTCTTTCTTATGTGAACTCATTTATGGCTGTGCATTTTGGTTTTGGACCTGAGTCTATTTCTAATCCTTTTTCGTATCTACACCAGTAGAGAAACTCTTGTGTATTTGATAAAGTTTGATAGTTTTAATTTGATGTCATATTGAGGATGGATTTATTGCATTTGTGTTATGCTTCTTTAGATTGTCGGATCCATAAGGTCATGTTTAAATTCCCAAATAACCCGATCATTGTATGGAAAGGGGGTTCTTTTGTACCTAAGGGAATGTTCATCTCATATCTTAGAGCCCGAAAGTTGATTTCGAAGGGTGTTTGTATCATTTAGTCCGAGTTAAAGATTCTAACTCAAAAGGTCCTTCTCTAGAATTCATTCCTATGGTTAATGAATTTCCTGAGGGTTTTTTAATGATCTTCCTGGTGTTCCTCCTGGTAGGGAAATTGATTTTGGGATTGGTCTTGTTTTGGAGACTTGTCCTATCTTTATCCCTGCCTATAGAATGGCTTCGGTTGAGTTGAAGAATCTTAAGGAGCAATTGTAGGATCTTTTAGATAAAGGCTTTATCCATCCTAGTGTGTCTCCTTGGGGCGCTCCTGCATTGTTTGCGTGTAATAAAGATGGTTCCCTTCAGATGTGCATTGATTACTGTCAGCCGAATAAGGTGACTATAAATAATAAGTATCCTCTTCCTAGGATCAATGAATGGTTTGTTCAGCTTCAAGGTGTAAAGTATTTCTCTAAGATTGGTCTTAGGTCAAGTTATCATCAGCTTAAAATTAGGGAAATAGATATCCCTAAGACTGCCTTCAGAACCTGGTATGATCATTATGAGTTCCTAATTATGTCTTTTGGGTTGACCAATGCTCCAGCAATGTTCATGGATTTAATGTATAGGGTCTATCATCAATTTCTGGACTTGTTCATCATTATCTTTATAGATGATATTTTGGTGTACCCTTAAGAGTGAAGCAGAACATACTTATCACCTTCGTGTTGTATTTCAGACCTTGAAGAATCAGAGTTTGAATGCCAAGTTCTCAAAGTGTGAGTTTTGATTAAAGGTTGTGACTTTTCTTGGTCATGTTATCTCTAGTGAAGGGATCATGGTGGATCCACAAAAGGTTGTAGTGGTTAAGAAGTACCCTAGAGCTACGACTCCAACCAATATTTGGAGCTTCTTGGGTTTGGCTGGCTACTATAGGTGATTTGTGGATAGTTTTTCGACTATAGTTTCCCCACTGACAAGATTAAGCCCAAAAAGGTTGAACCACTTGTAGTTTGATGCTTCTGAGGAAGGTTTTAAGAAGTTGAAGGATAAGTTGACTTCAGCCCTAATTTTTACCTTGCCTGAGGGTAATGATAGCTTCATAGTGTATTATGATGCTTTTCGTATTGGTCTTGGTTATGTTTTAATGCAGCATGGTAGGATGGTGGCCTATGCTTCTAAGCAGTTGAAAGTTCATGAGAAGAACTACCCTACTTATAAATTAGATTTATTGGCGGTGGTATTTACATTGAAGTTTTGGCATCACTATCTCTATGGAGTTCATATTGACATCTTTTCTAATCATAAAAGCCTACAGCATGCGTTTACTCAAAAAGATTTAAATCTCAGGCAAAGGAGATGGTTTGAGATGCTGAAAGACTATGATATGAGTCTCCATTACAAACCAGGTACGGCTAACGCAGTTTCTAATGCTCTTAGTAGGTTATCCATCGGAAGTCTAACTTATGTGGTAAGGATTAGAGGGAGTTGGTGAAGGACACTCACCATTTAGGTAACCTTGGAGTTCGTCTTACGGACTTTGAGGATGGTAGTATGCTTGTGCATCAGGTATTGCAATCGTATCTTATTTTTGAGATAAAGGAAAATCTAATGTTGGATTCTGACTTGATAAAAATTAAGAGCAATGTGGGTCAATAAAAGGTTGCTGACTTTATGATAGGGGTGATGGTATCTTGAGGTACCAAGGCAGGCTATGTGTCCCCGATATCAATGGATTGAGGGAAAGGATTTTGACTGAAGCTCATGGATCGCGTTATGCTATTTATCTTGGTTCTACAAAGATGTGTCGTTATCTTAAGGAGTTATATTTGTGAAATAATATGAAGCGAGATGTTGCAACCTATGTGGCTAAGTATATGGTGTGTCAACAAGTGAAAGTTGAGCTCATGAGACCCAGAGGTTTGTACCAAGAGATTGAGTTGACCGAATAAAAGTGGGAGGTAATTAATATGGATTTCATTATTGGTCTTTCTCGATCTCAGAATTAGTGTGATTTAATTTGGGTCATCATGGATAGGATGATCAACTCCGCTCACTTTTTGCATGTAAGGACTAGTTATTTGGCTAAGGATTATTCCAAGTTGTATCTTATGGAGATCATGAAGTTGCATGGTGCACCGATTTCTATCATTACAGATGGTGGTACCCCATTCTAATCTCATTTTTGGTGATCATTTCAGAAAGGTTTGGTAACTAAGGTATGCCTTAGTACCGCTTTCCACACATAGTCGGATGGACAAGCAAAGAGGACTATTCAGGCATTGGAAGATATGCTTAGTACTCGTGTGATTGACTATAGTGGTAGTTGGATTGACCATTTGCCTCTTATAGAGTTTGCTTATAATAATCGTTATCACTCTAGCATTAGTATGGCTCATTTTGAGGAGTTGTATGGTAGGATATGTCGTTCTCCTATAGGATGGTATAAGCTTGGTGAGGGTAAGTTGTTTGGCAATGATTTGGTAAACCAAGCCTTGGAAAGGTAAAGGTATATCAAGATAGGTTAAACGCTACTCAAAGTCGCCAAAACATATGTAGTTGGAGTTTAAGCTTGGCTATTGGGTGTTCTTAAAGGTGTCTCCCATGTAGGAAGTGATGCAATTTGGTAAGAAAAGGAAGCTCAGTCCCCAGTATATTTGTCCATATTTGGTTTTTAAGAGGGCTGGCAATATTACTTTTGAGTTAGAGTTACCTTCTAGTTTGAGCTCCATTTCATCTAGTTTTTCATGTCTCAATGTTGAGGAAGTGTGTAGGTGATCCTTCATCAATTGTTCCTTTAGTAGGGTTGGCTATTTCGGATTCTTTATCTTATGATGTAGTCCCAATTGAGATTTTGGATCATCAATTTTGTCGGTTGCAGACAAAGGATTTGGCTTCGGTAAAGGTTTTTTGGAGGAACCATAAGGTTGAAGAAGCTACTTGGGAGGTGGAAGAGGACATAAAGTCCAAGCATCCGCATTTGTTCTTCGTTCTACATATTCATGCTTAAGGTATGTGTTGATCTTATCATCTTTGTTTTCCAAATTTGTCAAAGGAAATGGTGACTCCTAAATGTCTTTGTTTTCTAACTTTATTAAAGGGACATTTGATGGGTACTAATGTGTTAACTCGTTCTTATGCTTTCCTTTACCCATCAGTCGAGGATGAATGCTCCTAATAGGGAAGAATTAAAACACCTTGAGTCTGACCCATAGAAATTTCCTGAGTTTGAGCTTTATGACCATCATATGACTTATTCTTACGTATCGTATGATGTGGGTATGGTTTAGAGGTCTTGGTCATAAGTTACTCAGTGTGGTTTTGGTTGTTTTCTATCTAAGGTACGAATGGACATCATAAGGGTCTTTTGTTGATAGTACAAAATAGGAGAGCCACTCGTATGTTGCCAGAGTGTCAAGCCCTTAGTAGGTTTCCTAGGGTACATTTCTAGGGTACTAATCATATGTTGTGGATATTAGTTGGTCTATGAAGTAATATGTTGGACAGAATTAGAGTCCAACTTTCTATCTAGGGTACGAGTGTTGGGTACCACTTGTACACTGTGTGTATGAGTTAGGAGGGCCAAGTCATACCCTCCTACGCACATTTTCAGCTTTTAAGCTTAGGGTATTTTAGATATTTCCCACTCCAAACCTTTATGACCCCACGTCCTATAACACTAATTGGTTTCTCATTACTCACTTTAGATGATCAAAACACTCTTAAAACTCTCTCTAAAGGCTCTTACAAGATTGGGCATGGTTTTCTTCAAGGTTTTCATCTAGAGGTTTAAAGACCAAAATCTCTCTGTGAATCTTCATGAATTTGGCATGTAACTTTCCCTCATGTTAGTTCATGAAAATCATGTGTTTAAAGCTTTGATTATGAATCATTAATGGTGGTTTTGAAAACTAATTTTGAGGTTTTTATTGCATATTGTTGAGTATTGTTTACTCTTAGTTTTAATTATGTTTATACATGTTTTAATGATGGTTTTGCACATGTGGGTACTTGGTAATTGTGGTTTAAAAATTGGGTCATGGTTCACCCAAAACTTGATGGTTTTTACATTGGTTTTGGTCTTGGTAATGGTATGCCCTCAATGTGTTTGTGAAAATATCTAAGGGAATAAACTAGTCACATATTGAATTGTGTGTTGAAATAAGGCATTGTCTTAAAGATTATGAATCATTGATAATTTTTTTTGTGAAGTCCTTGTTGGCTATACACTGATTTGAATTGTAACCTTGGTGGTTTAAGTTGGCTATATAGGTTTGAGTCCCAACGCATTGAATTTGATAAATGTCTTTGTTAGATAACGGGTTTGATTCCCAAATGAACAATTGACTAATAATGGTAATGGCGTGTGGTACGCTTGCAATTGGTGTTGGTATGATGATACCAATGGGATGACTTTGTATGTAATTGGCTTAAGGGTTGTTTATGCGTAATGGATGTTTTAATTAGGCTTTAAAGCAGGATGTGTAGCCAAGCCATAAAAGTGGAAGTCTGAAGGACTAACACTGGAAACCGCTCTAGCTGCTGCGGGTATTTTAGTGACCGGGTGGTTTGAGTCCCTTTAATAAATATATAAATAGGAGGTTCGAGTCTACCATAATACGTGTATTAGTTCTTAAGTCACCTTAATTATGTCAGGAGGTTCGAATCCCCCATATAGGCATATACGGTTATAGATATTCTCTAGTTTGTGTGGATACATGCACTGGGGACCTTCTAGCTAGGGGAGAGATGGGACCATATATCCCGTGGGTTCCTTGTTACATGAAGGTTATGCTACAGAGCCCAGGTTAATGTTTTCCCTATCTCAGCATCGTATATATATACGCATGTATTGCATTGGTTATGTGCATTGGTTGATTGGTTTTGAACTATTGGCAATATATTATCCTTATCCTTCAGTTACGTGCTAGCTCTTTAACTGCTAACCATCTTTGGATGTTGTATCCCCACATGATTTAGCGCCTGGTCATACTATCATACCTCCTACTCAGTGACTTAGATTTAGGGACAGCTTGTGCTGACTTGAAGTGGTCAGCTTCCATATTTCGAAAGGCTGCATTTCTTGCTTTGAGTTTTCTTGAGCCTTTATTGGTTTGGATATTGGTTTTGGCTAGGGTCGGGGGGCATTTCCTGATCGGATATTCTTCATTTGTTTTAAAGGTTTTGTATGGACAAATTGTGGACTTGGGAATGGAATTGATATGGATTTGGTTATTGTTTTGAGTTTTGTTGGTTTGGTTGGGATGGTTGTTTTAGTTGGGTTGGGCTTGTTTATAGTCCTATCCCAAAGTCATTACATTTTAAATTATCTCTATCTTGTTATATGATTGGAATTCATCCGACTCAGGGAATATATTGATTGGTTTTATTGGGTATCGAGGGTGGTCTATGGTCCTTGTTGGACTTGAGATGTCCATTACAATAAAGCCCTGGTTCGGATCGTGTCTGATGCTAAGTCCAAGTGGACTATTCAGGATATTGAGGCTATGCTCTGAACCTATGTATTGGATTTTAGAGGCTAGTAGAAGGAGCACTAAGCCTTGGTAGAGTTTGCCTATAATAACAATTATCATTCGAATATTGAGATGGTGCCTTTTGAGGCTTTGTACGATAGGAGATATCTTTCTTCGATTGGCAGGTTCGAGACCTTGATGTGCTACAGAAATATAGCACTTTCGATGCTTAAAGCGAGGAAAATATGCAAGCTTCTGAGGTCGTTTTGTTATAAATAATGCATTTTGGGTATGTTTTACAAGAAATCATGTTTTGGATGCTAAGTTCGTGAAAACAGAGGAAAAAGGTGTTTTTGGCTACTTATTGGAGCAATTATGGATGTTCGGCACACTTTCTAGATTATTCGTGATCAAAGCATGTTTGAGAATTGAATAAGAGCTGAAAAGATGACTCCAGGCATTTGCTAAGTCAACATGTGGACCACAAGTAGTACATGTGGGCCGCAAGTAGAGTGCTAGAAGTCAAAAATCTTGAGAGCTGGCTGGCAGGATTTATGGTCCTTGCACTTGCGCTAACCCTGCAGGCTACAAGTGCTACATGTGCCCAAGGTCAGGCCAAGTGGATACCATGAGTGGCCACCAACCCTTTTTTCTCCTATTTCATTCGGGCTTTAGTTTTAGGGTTTCCTCATGTACTATAAATACCCTTTATGTTTTTCTTAGTAGGAGTTACGCACTTTTGATATTCACAAGCATATATTGATTCCCATATTAAAATTTGATCTTCAGATTTCTTGTATTGACTTTAGTTGATTAATTCAGTTACGGTTGTGGGTGTTTCTACTTCTTATTATTGTAATGTCATTTATTCTTTCAATTATGAATATTGTTGATTACTTCACAAGCATGACCGGCTAAAAGCGCATAGCTAGGGTTATGGAAACCCTGGCAGAATAACGAAGCAGGGGAAGTGCAATTGTTGTTCTGAACCTATACCTATGAATGTATTGCTTTATCTTAAATATAATAGTTTTCTTAACGAGTGCACACTTAGGATCCCGCCTATTTTCTACTTATTTCAAAAGAGGAGTAGTGACTATGAAAAGATATAGACAACAATAATTTGGATTTTAGCTGTCTACCCACTCTTATAGGTCTTATCTATGTAAGATGGTTATATTTCATCTAATAACTAGAGACTCAAATGGTAATAATTAATTGGGATCAAGATAAGGGTTAGTAATGCGACATCCTGAGACTTAAAAGGTAAAGCGTGAGCTCCTTCTACTCGTCCAAAAGACTGTAGAAGGTACATAACTTAAAAATTATGCATGCAAAGTATAGGGTCGGTTCAACAAAGCACGATAAATCTACGGATTTGAGAAGCCAAGGAGAACACAATCTTAGTGTTCACATATGACTGATTACAATTAAAGTTGATATTTGCCACTTGCTCGACATTGATACTCAAAAGCCCCATTTACTTTTCCGATTCTACACGTTTACAACAACTATTGAGAACCACTATTTCACATATTCCCAAGGGATTCGACCCCAACCTTTGTTCGGTTACTAATTTGGCAGGGACTATATCATTGTCTAAGAAGAGGTATAGCTCGGACGTCACCAAATTTTGGCGTTGTTGTCAAGGAATACGGTGTTGATTTGATATTTGAAGTTGTTTCAGTTTTTGGGTTTTCTTTTTTTCTTTTTTGTCTTTGTTTTTGTTCTTAGTTAGGCATACATCAGTGTATGCCTAGCATATGGAGTAGAGGCAATCCCTTACTCCTAGTTAATTCGAATCTTAAGAAGAACCTACAAACATCTGGTAGGATGGTGGAACAGAAAAGAGATGATAATTCTTAAGAAGTTCATGATATTTTACCTACCTCTCCTCCCAAAGGAGTACAAGATATTTTTGATTGATAGACCAATCAACTTTTAGACCACGGAGAGGGTAGCTCAAGAGGCAGAGTTAGTAAAGTAGAGATAAGAAGCAAACAACCGATAAGCACTAAGTGTACATCAAAATAGAGCTAGAGATGTCAGTGTTCAAGCGATCCCAGCATGTTAGTATGTCCAACCATATATAGATGATGAAGAGCATCTGGGATATGTTGAGCCGGAAGAGACTGGAGCTATTACCTCTTGTTTTACCTCTAGGCATCAAGTTTTAGATAATGAGTCCAATGATCCAGATCTTAAATCTAAAAGGTGTGTTTGCTTGTCTGCCTAGAGATATGCAAATTTACACCTTGCCAATTTTATTGGGTTCTATAGTTTGTATACAAATCCAAGGGTTAATTAGAAAGCGCTTAGACAGAGGTTGTTCCCCTTCTCGATTATAGGAGAAGCATCTTTATAGTTAGGGGAACTGCCAAGAGGCTCTATTACTACATGGAATGTGTTGCACAGGCAATTTTTAATAGGTTCTTTCCTTTATCAAGGATGTTGCATCTTAATAACAAAATTTATTATTTCAGGCAGTTGCAGTCGCAATCTATGTACGAGGCATGTTTCAGGTTCAAGAAGAAGTTGATTATGGTGCCCAATCATTAGTTGTTAGGGACGAGCTTATTAGAGATATTTTACCAAGCCTTGACCACTAGTTCTAGAGCCACGGCATATACCATATTTTGATGAGCTTTTATGAGACTACGCTGGGAGGAAACATTGAAGATGTTAGATCATATTCACTCACTTACCGAGGGTAGAAAACTTGGGAGGCTGAGAGGGAATCTGGCACATATGCTTTGGGGCCTCTTACGAATAGAAAGAAGTTGATGATTCAGTAGCGCAAGAAATTGCGCTGCTATGAACTGATCTGGGATACTAGCAAAGCATCTTATAGTAGCAACTTTTGAGAAAGTAAACACAATAGCAACACAGGGATCATATTCCAAAGCTTATGAGTCAGAATTAGAGAAGGAAGCAAATTATCTGCATCATCAGTTAGTGGGTTTTCAAGCCCAAGGGCAAGGGAACAAAAGTCAGAACTGCTATGATAGATACAAAGATAGTAGTAGGGAGAGAGAAGGATGACTACATAGAGAAGGGATATAGGTACATTTTTCTTAGTAGATGAGATGCGAAATTGAGAATGAAAAAGGTGTTAGCTAAGCTGGTGAAGGGTTAAGAAAATTAGGAAAACAGACTTAAGGAGATTAAGGCCAACATTTTAGGGTTGACCCAAATGGTTGAATCTCATGCAACTTCTACAAGCAATTGCAGCACCAGTTCAGGTAGATATCAGCAACTCTAAACCTAAGGCAGTGTACCAACCCGAGACTACCCCCTAGTCATCACACGATGCTTGCGACCCCGAAGGACCATAAGCTAACCCATGAATACTATCAACTGTGAGCACTGAACAATAATACTGACATAAATGCTGAATAATGGGCTGAAAAACTGAATACTTTCTGAAACTCTAGTCTGAAAAAGCCTTTAATTGAATCTGTCTGAAAGTGGAGTTGATGGGACAATCCTCCAACTAACTCCATCTACTAAAATACTGCTAAGCTAAAGTACTAAAATAAAAGCATATCCTTTATAGATAAGGACTCACTGCTAAATCTGCTACTGCTGGCTAAATCTCACTAAGCGCGGTTAGGAATCTGAGCATCCTAACCTATAATATGAAACATCATAGCATAAGAAAAGGGTATGCGATCAGTACGTGGGAATGTACTGGTATGCTAAATGAGGTAAGGTTGAATGTATGGGTTCATATATATGATCAATAACTAATAGAATGGTGTGTAAGATATGGATTAGCATACATGGAGGATCTGTAACTACTGAACATAATGTGCATACTGTGACTAAGTAAACTATAAATTGAATCTAATAACTAATAACTGAATATACTGATAATCTGGGATCACTGATAATCTGAATTACTGTTAATTGAGTGACTGTATCTGACAGTCCTGATTCTGTAGAACTGAACTGGGTTCTATTCTGAATATTGAAACCAAATTGAAGTTGTGGGACGTAATTATCTAACCAACATTCCCCAAATAAGATAAGACAACTGAGCTGGGGTCCAATCTGTCACCCCAATTGGAAGGGTGTTAGTACCATTTTATGGGTAAAGACAAGCTGAAGAGTAACCCTCTACTGGTAGGATCCCTAAATGAGAACAGTGGTACCCTCTACTAGCAGGTAGAGCACCTCATCAACCCTCAACTGGAAGGTTTGATGTCTCACCCTATACAGACTATGTAGTTCTGGAATACAAGGATTGGTTCTAAGGATCACACATTCTGCTGGAAGGTGAGCCCCCATCCTTGGGTTTACTCGGTGTTGAATCTTACTCCCAACTGAAAGACACTGAACTGTTATACTGGACTGAACTGGAATAAATTAACTAAGATTGCTGAGGTTTCCTAAGTTCTGTAACTGGCTAAATTCCACTGAGTTCTGTAATGGACTGAGAGTACTACTAATCGTGACATGATTGATAATATTTTATAACTGACACTAGCCCTTAGTAAATAGCTAAATTTTCTGGTAATAAATACCCCCAAGACTCGATAACATGAAAAGTAAAGAAAAGCATAATCTTGAATAATATAACAATGTTCACTTGGTCATAATTCATTCATAAAGACATTCCATTAAATACTTGTAACGCATTAACTTGTACATGAATGAGGAATACATGTTAGCATGCTATAATGGCATTATTTATTTCTCATAGACAATTTATCAAACACATAAGAAGCGTACTTGGTTCATCAAATTATAAACACTTAGGGTTTACTTGGTTACAACAATCAACTTGCAAATTGAAGGGTTTATCATGAATACCATGTATTTCAACACATTCAAGAATCAATTCTTAGAACTTGTAATCTAAATCATTGATTAAAATTCAAACAACATCATGAACATGAATTCAATCTAATTCAAACATGGAAATCATAAATCATAAATCTTGTATATTGAAAAAGGATTCTTGTGATCCATGGAAGGTAAGGATAACCCATTACTGAGGTTTAATTTAGGCTATGGAAATACAGGATATTACAATATCTCTCCCTTGGGAACATTCATCCTCGAATATGGCTAGTTAAGCTGAGAGGGTATGGACAGACTGAGTTTACGTACTAAACTAGACATGCACAACTGAATCATGATTACATGACTGGTCTGATAGACTAAACTTACATTCTGAACATGTATGTCTGATGTATGAGTACATGTCTGAACAGATTAATGAATACGTGATTGAATATGCATGAACGGGAACATAAGGACATGACTAAGTATGAATTATGATACATGAACTGTACTAATTTCTTGGATACATGTCATGATAGGGGATGGTCATACGGCTGATATTGGGACTTAAGGGTCAACTATGAGGACCCATTACTTCAACTGGAGTTTTTACATAAAGAGAAAATAAAAGGTTTAGATCATGATAGCTTGGGGTTATAGTGCATCTCCCCCTTAGGACACTATGTCCCTCGAGAATACTGACTTGGCTGAGATACTAAGGAAAAGCATGAGACGATGCACGAGACACCTACGAATTAAATTGTGACTGAATATCTGGGACCTGAAACTGAGGCATAAATATGCAAATGGGAGATCTGTAACATAATACATACCATAATAGGAGTACTTTCCTGATCTTATCTTGACTGAAGTGCGTAAAACTTGTTTAGGAATTACCCATTGGTGGCACTGGAAATGGAACGTTGCTTATTCGAGTGACTTAACTGGGCTGAAGGACGACTATACTAACCCTAAGAACCTAACTGTGTACAATCTCTGACTCTATCGCCTGGATTGCCACATCCAAAACAAACATCACTGCCAGCTCTGCACACACCCGTATGATTCTTACCACACTCTCCGCAAAATGGATTAGTACGACCATTATATATGCTATCCTGGGCCACCGGTACACTGGCTGAGGATGGAGATGGGACTAAAGACTTTGGACAACACTAGCAACAGTTACCACCTTCTGACTTCTGTTGACTAAAATTAAAGCTACCTATTCTAGCCCTTTTATTCTCTCTCTTCTTCTTCTTAAGCTTCTGCTCTTTAATCTATTGAGCATGGACTATAATCCTAGATATGTCCATCCCTTTAATCAACATTTCTATTCTTCACTCCTTAACCACACTATCTGACACCCCAGATAGAAACTTACTCATTCTAGACCTATTATCTGCCACTACCTGGGGAGCAAACCTGACTAACTAAGTAAACTTGAGGGAATACTCTTTTACGCTCATACTACCTTTTTGAGATTGATGAACTCTAATATTTTGTCTTCTCTCAGCTCTAAGGGAAAGAATCTATCTAGGAAGGCAATAGCAAACTCTTTCCACTCTATGGGTTCTACATCTATACCCTTGTCTACCTTTCACTGCTTAAACCACATATGGGCTACATCTTGTAGCTGATAGGTAGCTAACTCAGCACTCTCACTGGAAGTAACTCCCATGATATTTACGACTTTCTAAACCTGATCGAGAAACTCTTGTGGATCCTCTTCTGACTTAGATCCAGTAAAAGAAGGAGGATTCATCCGGGTAAAGTCCCGAATTCTGGTTGTTGTAGTATTGGCCACTGGGTTGGCCGAAATATCAGATGGTCATTCATTCTGAGCCACTACTGAATTGGCTAGAGTACTGAATATAGCTCTAAATTCTATATGAGAGACATGTTCGTCCAGGGAATCTGCCTAAACGAGCTGAGGGGGTAACTGGTTTTTTATTCTTCTTTCGTTAGTACTTTTGGGAGGCATGTTCTATAAATAAAATAAAAAAGTGGATTATATTGAGATATTAACTTGACTCGCACGACATGAATACTAAAAAAAGGGAAACGTTTCCTAAAACATCTCATAGCCTCTTGTCCATAAGTGTGGCGCGCTATACACCCATTCATAAGACTCTATGCGATACGACTTTTCAGACTCCCTAGGACTCTATTGAACCTTAGGCTCTATACCAAGTTTGTAACGACCTAAGACTACCCCCTAGTCATCACACGGTGCATGCGACCACGAAGGACCAGAAGCTAACCCATGAATGATATCTACTGTGAGCGTTGAACAATAATATTAATATAAATGTAGAATAATGGGCTAAAATGTCATAAGGTTAAAAACATCCAAAATACTAATAAAATATATCATCTACAAAACTAAATACTATCTGAAAATCTAGTTTGAAAAAGCCTCTAACTGAATTTATCTGAAAGTGGAGTTGATGGGACAATCCCCCAACTAACTTCATCTACTAAAATACTACAAATCTAAAGTACTGAAATAAAAGCATATCCTCAGTAAATGAGGACTCACTACTAAATCTACTACTGCAAGCTGAATTTGGCTTAGCGCGGTCAGGAACCTAAGTGTTCGAACCTATAATATGAAACATCATAGCACAATAATTAGGTATGCGATCAGTACGTGGGAATGTACTAGTATTATAAATAAGGTGAGGTTGAATGCATGGGATCATATGCATAATCAAAAACTATCTTAATGATATGAAAGAGATGGATTAGCATACATGAAAGATCTGTAACTACTAAACATACTGTGCAAACTGTGACTGAGTATATTGGAAGTTGAATATGATAACTAATGACTAAATATATTGATAATCTAGGATCACTGATTATCTAAATTACTATTAATTGAGTGATTGTATCTGACACTCCTGATTCTGTAGAACTTAACTGAGTTCTATTCTAAAGACTGAAACCGAAACTGACACTGTGAGAGGTAATTATCTAACCGATATGACCCATATAAGATAAGATAACTAAGCTGGTGTCCAATCTACAACCCCAATTAGAAGGGTATCAATACCATTCCAGGGGTAAAGATAAGCTGAAGAGTAACCCTATGTTGGTAGGTTCCCTAAAAGAGAACGGTGGTACCCTCTACTGGCAGGTATAGCACCTCATCAACCCTCAACTGGTAGGTTTGATGTATCACCCTCTGTTGGCTACGTAGTTTTGGAATGCAAGGATTACTTCTAAGGATCATAGCCTCTGCTGGCAGGTGAGCCCCCATCCTTGGGTTCACTCAGTGCTTAATCCTACTCCCAACTTAAAGACACTAAACTGTTATGCTAGACTAAACTTGACTGAATTCACTAAGATTACTAAGTTTTCCTAAGTTCTATAACTGACTGGATTCTACTGTGTTCTGTAATGGACTGAGAGCACTACTGATCATGACATGACTGATAATATTTTATAACTGACACTAGCTCTAGGTAAAAAGCTAAATTATCGGGTATTAAATACCCCTAGGACTCGATAGAATGAAAAGTAAAGAAAAACACAATCTTCATAACATAATAATGTTCACTTGGTCATAATTCATTCATAGAGACATTTCATCAAACACTTGTAATTCATTAACTTTTACATGAATGGGGAATACATGTTAGCATGCTATAATGGCATTATTTCATTCTCATAGACAATTTATCAAACATATAATAAGCATACTTGGTTCATCAAATCATAAACACGTAGGGTTAACATGGTTACAACAATCAACTTGCAAATTGAAGGGTTTATCATGAATAACATGTAATTGAACACATACTAGAATCAATTCTTGGAACTTGCAATCTAAATCATGGATTAAAACTCAAACAACATCATGAACAAGAATTCAATCTAATTCAAACATGCAAATTATAAATCTTGTATATTAAAAAGGGATTCTTGGGCTCCATGGAATGTAAGGATCCATGGATGAACATCTAACATACCTTAATTTAATGAGTTCTTAAAGAAATTCTTGGGATTGACCTTGATTCTTGATATCTAGGATTTGTTTTCTTGAGGGAGAATTATCTTTTGATTTTGAGGGAAAGTGAATAATGAAAGGTTTTACACATTTTTAGAGCTTAAATACCACATCTGGGTGGAATAAAATCATGGTAAAAGACAGTTTTAACCCTGGATGCAACTTTAATTTTTTGAGAAATTTTCCCAATCTGGACCCCTAGTGCGACCCGCCACTAGCATACTGGGCCACTGGAAAATGACAATTGGGAAATTGTATGGTGGTATGATCCGGGGGTATCGTGTTGCCACTTTTTTGTGAACTGAAAGTGCACCGCAATGCGGTGGAATCGCGTTGGCACACTGGAAATTGACAACTGTGAACTTGGTCTATGGCGCGACGTACCAATACCACGGAGCAACACTAGAAATTGACAATTGCTATTATAACACAATCTGTAACGCGGTACTGACCTAAATGATGATGTTTAATGACTGAAACTTAAAATTGCCATAACTTCTTACCCAGTTGTTTGATTTTGGCTAATTTTATATCGTTCGAAAGCTAATTGAATTTCCTATGCAATGGCAGGCTCAAATTTGGAAGTTACTGAGAATTCTAAAATTTTATCTAGGATAACCCATGTACTAAGGGTTAATCTAGTCTAGGGAAATACGGGGTATTACCGGCAGCCAGGTACCCTTCTGAGCAACACTATGCAAAATTTGTAAAATGATGGTCATGTATGTGTTATCACCACAAGGAGTGGTATGACTTCTATTAATCCCTCACTACCTCCTGTGGAAGCTGATGATGATGAGACACCTGATGTCAAGTATGGTAAGATTACAGGTGATAATGGTAAGGCTGTTGAGGACAAAGGTAATGGTCTGGTTATTGAGCCAGAATTTATACAAATTTCAAGACCACCACTACGTTTTCCTCAGAGATTTAAGTATAAGAAAGTGGAAGGTAAGTTTAAGCAATTTATTGAGATGCTGAAAGAATGTATCTTGAACATACCTCTTCTTGAGGCATTGGAGGTAATGCCTAGATACTCCAGGTTTATGAAACAACTGGTAACAAGAAAGAAAAGAGTGACAATTGAGGATGTTGATGATGTGCACCACTACAGTGTAGTCACTACTAGGTCTTTGGTTCAGAAAAGGGTGATCCCAAAGCACACACTACACCATGCACTACTGGATCATTCCGATTTTCCTAAACCTTATGTGACTTAGCAGCCAGCATAACTTTGATGCCACTGGCTGTATTCAAGTAATTGTTTTTGAACCCTTCAGAACTAACTTCAATGCGGCTATTGATGGATAACTGTATGGTAAAGAAACCTATTGGCACTTCATTTGATATGATTATGAAAGTAGACAATTTCATCTTTCCGATTGACTTTGTCATTTTGGACTATGAGGTTGACACTGAGATGCCCATTATATTATGGACTATTTAAGGCCACAGGTAGAGCTTTAGTTGACATAGAGAAAGAAGAGTTGAAATTCAGAGTCAACAGTGAAGAGGCTACATTCAACATCCAAAAGTCAATGAAGCAGCCAACCGACATGGGGGTGGTATCGGTGATTGATTTTATTGATGACCCTAGAGGATTTGCCTATAGCTATCATGATGAATTTAAGTAAGCTAGACACTAGCATCATGCCGCAGCATTGTATCAAGCACTGCATGGGCGGCAACCCATGGGTGTATTGGTGAAGTCTGAGTAACCAATACAGCCATGTCATATCGCAATGTTAAATCAAGTGTTGAGTGAAAGAAACCCACTATTTTAGTGTTCATGTTTTTTTTTGTTTTACTTTTGTATGTTTTAGCTTATGGACTTGCCCGGATTATGGTAAGAATGCTACATTCAATAATTTCTAGGTAAAGGTATTATGTGACCAACCTATCATGGTCACAAGTCCCACACTGACCAGGTAAGTTGAGCAATAAGTTGAAAAGTCGATATTTTGAGGATATGAATGGAAATTTGTTTATTTTGGAACCTAATCATACTTTTTGGACCATAAACTTAGGTTACGGGACCATAAGTACCTAGAAAATATCAAAAATTCAAGTCTAGATTGCTGGAAAGCAAGCTAAAATTTTTTGCCTTGCACTTGCACCCTACAGTTGCAGGCCGCAGGTGACACTTGCGCCCTATGCCTAGACATAAGTGGTAGGCACAAGTGGTTGTTGCTGCTAGGTCATGAGTGGGCCAAAATTTTGATTAAAATTTTTGTCCCACCAAAACATATAAATGACCTAAAATATCCCACCATAATTATTTAAACACATTTCTAACTCATTCAAATCCTTAAAACTTCACTTTTCTCTTTGAATTCAAACTTCCATCTTAAAACATAAACTAACCCCACACTTGATTAAAGGTGAAACTAACACTTGTTTGAGATACCAACTTATTCCAATACAGTAAAACAAGTTCCAACTTAGATTTTGATTAAGTTCTTCATTGTTCACTTTCGGTTCATCATAAAAGAGGTAACTTTCTCAGCTCCTAATGGTTATATGATGATTTATTTATTGTATAAACAATTTGATATGTGTATTCCTATGGAAAATATATAGATTCTCTCATGCTTGTATGTAGGAAACTTTAAGTAGCCTAAAACCAGGATATAGGCCGTTGTTTTA
The DNA here is from genome assembly GCA_030864225.1 of Capsicum baccatum var. pendulum. NCBI lineage: Eukaryota > Viridiplantae > Streptophyta > Magnoliopsida > Solanales > Solanaceae > Capsicum > Capsicum baccatum. The sequence continues at coordinate 139,830,407 of CM061550.1, forward strand.
AATTCAAATCGAAAGTTAGGCCCTAACCAAAAGTTGAGCTTGAAGTAGAGTAATACTAAAATTTGAGAATGTTAAGTTGCTTTGAAAATCATGATTCTTGATATATGTGTACATTGGACTTGTTGGGATTTCAAACAGGGTATAGGGGTGTAAAAATTGAGAAAAAATTCAAACTTTTTGAATTTTGAGTTTTTTTCAACTTTTGTTATCCTTTATTTTTGTTGAAAACTAATGACTAGTTTTTCAGGTACATATGGCACCTAAAGCGACTAAGAATAAGAAGGAAGATACCTTGAGGAGACGGGTAGAGTCTCCCAAGCCTAGTGGGTTAATGGAGGAGTACCTGATATTTCACTTGTTAAGACACTATAGTAGGGGTAATGTGCAGAGTTAGTGGAGGGCAGATGTGCCAGGCTACATAGGCAGTTGTAGCCCAGCCATGGATAAATTCAAAGTGGATGTGACCCACACACACTCCTCCACTAGATAAGGAGGAGGATATAGATTCTGGGTCTACTCCACAGGTTGTAGCTTAGGACCCCATTCTGGGGAGGGATCCCAGTCTGAGGAAGGTACAGATCAGGCTTCCCATAATGCATCAGTACAGTATAGGTCGATTTCAGCACCCACATATGCCACAGAGGTATCTCTGAGGTAGTGTGTAGAGGATCCATGGGTATTTTATAATATGGATAGTCATATCTCAATTACTGGTAGGCCAAAGAGATTTATCTATGAGGAGTGCAGAATTGATCTATCAGGACTGAGGAGATTACCACAATTGTAGGAGTCCTTTGATCAATATCAGTTAGAATGGATGACCAGGCCACTCAATTCATATAGCCCTGCTATGGTGTGTTGATTTTATACATCATATCAAGATACAGTAGAGATTCATATGCATATATTTATAGGATTGATGATGCACATTGAGCAGCCATAACTTGATTAGATACTCATGAAAGGGGTCAGAGTTGATAATTCAACAGAGACTATTTGTCAAGTTATTTTTTGTCCATATTATATAACACATATATCTAAAACTGAGTGCTACTATAGACTGAGAGTCGCACATGATTGACATATCATGTGGGAAAATGAGAATAGAAAAGAGAGGGTCGATATGTCTAGGTGGATAGCCAGCTATATTTCACTTTAGTATGATGCTACCCCATATATTGAGGGGTGTAGTGTGATCTAGAAAGGAATATTTTCCTTTAAGGCCAAATTTTGGTGCTTGCTAATTAGATACCGATTGTTCCCCACTAATTTAGATAGTTTGTTTGCTTGGGAGAGAGTAGCCCTAGTTGTTTTTATGATGGCTGAATATTCTATTAGTTCTGTAGCTATCCTCCGACATAAGATCCATGATAAAGCATTTGGTGAGCTAACTAATATGTTGTTTCCTTGTATGATTTAGATACTATGCGACAATTTAGGTGTACCTGAGATACCGGGCATAGATTAGAGGGTGCGTGCTATGGCTACAGTACAGACAAAGAGTATAAAGGGTCTATCACAACCAAACCTTCCTAGGATATCTACAGAGCTAGTCATGGTACCTAATGACCAAACTGAAGTCCCAATAGTTTCCACAAAACCTGATGATACATATTAAGGTAATGTAGGTATTGGTATTAACATGGAGATAGGGGATCATAGAGAGGCTCCAGATTCTAGTACACAAGGTTAGAGGACACTAGCTACTTCTTGTTCATCCTTGTCTTCAACCTGAGAGATGGTTGGTATATCTTCAGAGCCTACTCTTCCATCCATTACAGCTCCTACTATAGGTATGATTACTATATCTAGCAAGCTTTTTCAGATCTTAGTGATCATCTAGAAGGATACTGAAACTCGATTAAGAGTTGTTAAGACTAAGATGACTACCCTCTACAAGCAAATAAGATTAGGGGTTAGGGCCAGATTCGATCAAGCAGAGGCCAGATGGGAGGCGTACAGAGAGTTGCATTGTGTGAACTACATAATAACTTCCAAACATATTTGGACGAGTTTAAAAGATGGTTTACAGCTTAATTAACAAAGATAGATACACCAGATCTAGCCCATATGAGGAAGGATTTTGATATATTTCAATCAAAGGCATGCTTTCTAACAAAGAGCTATGTAACAGCCACTCCCTCAGTTATACCCCTAGTGGTCTAGATATCACCTACACGAGCATGGAGATAGTGTGATTTCTTCATGGGGGATGATGAAGAGGTCCCGGTAGTTAGGGACAAGAGAGATCACATTGGAAACTTACATGATCTTAATATGTCATATGACCAGGCCATTAAAAAGGCCAGAAATAATTTGAATGAGACTATAGTCGATGATAGACAGAGGCATATAGACCTAGCAACGAGTGCATTTTCTAGTAGAGCACCATCTCTGCCAGCTGATATGCCCCCATCTAGGGATGCTCATGACAGGATTCCTAGTGCATCCCAGGTATGTTCTCCCTTTCCTTTGTTTTGTATTATTTTAGTGTATTAAGGACAATGTACAATTTTCTAGTTAGGGGTAGGATGTATCATAGCCACCGTGGGCTTTTGTTGTTGTGCTTCTTTTTTTTGTCGACCGTAGTATGGTTGTAGAATCGGCATGTCTAGGAAATTTCTATTGTATTATGTTTTGTTTTATATTGTGTTTTGTTTTTGTGTAATAGGAGATTTTTAAGTATTTAGGGCAGTAGTCATTTTTTTATTCATTTTTTGAGAAAAATAATACACCTCTAAAAGTTTTATTTTAGAAATGTATGAATATATATGTGTGTAAACTTTGTGGATCTTTTCATGGAATTAGGATTAGGGGCATGATAATCACCTGCTGACAATTACATGAACCAAATAAGTAGTATCTTATAATATTGACTCGATGCTATGAGTGTGTGATATACTACCTAGTTCCTTTTGTGTGTTGAATTTGGAACATGCCAGGTTAGTCTTGCCTAGGTTGAAAGACAGTCGGTTAGAAAAGGTTCATAGGCCATTTTTTATTTTAATCCACTTTTAGTCTAAATGAACTTCTATGTGTGAAATAGTATCCTTTGATCCCTGTTTTAAGACTTGTAGCTTGTTTTTCTATTTTCACCTATTCACCTTTCCATTTTTATTACAATAAACCTGTTTTGGCCTTGGTCATTCTTAGACATTGTGCATCTAAACTCAGGAAAAATACCTAAGTTGAGGGTGTCTATTATAGAGGTGCATAGTGCAAAATAGGTATATAGAAAGGTTAAATAAGAGAGAGTTAGTAAGGATGGGTGTGGTGGCAAAAGAAAAAAAAGTTGTGAAAAGTGAAAAAGTTAGAATAAAAGACCACACTCAACCTGAATGTGCATTAAAATAAAAAGGGAGAAATAACGGCAGAAATAAAGTGAAAAATTTGCTAGTAAGTGAGACCCCAAGGTTAGTGTAGTGTCAAGGAGACTTAGTCACTTGATATTTTTATATGTACTATACTAGCCCCCAAGCCTACATTACAAGTCGAGAAAATTCCTATAGTGATCCTAACTTGACTTTATGAATGTTAAAGGAAAATAAGGGCAAGCATATGGCATTTGATGCACATTGATTGGAACTTCTCTTCTGAGGGTGAGTGTCTCTTGGTTGTCTTTGTATTAACATGTATTATTTTTTATAAGTAAGTGGTACATCTTTTTTGTAAGGGCATTTGAGACCTATTGATATCTATTTTCTTATTTCAGGTAATGTAACATATACATATATGTGGTTGTCTGTTTCTAATGTAATTTCATACCTTGATCTCATTGTGTCACATTATAGTGCTTCATATTCATACACAGTTGGTTTAAAAAGTGAGATTGGAGAGGTGTTTTGTTTTGAGCTTAAAAGTGTTGATTGACTGCCTTGAATAGCTTAGATTCTCCTAGTTAAGCATCATTTTTGTTTTGTTATGTTTTGTTGCCTAGTACATGCAAATGTTCTAAGTTGAGGGTGTTGTGTGATATAGAAATATAGCGCTTTCGATGCTTAAAACTAGGAAAATATGCAAGTTTCTGGGGTTATTTTGTTAGATATGATACATTTTGGATATGTTTTGTAGGAAATCATTGTTTGGATGCTACGTTCGTAAAAAAGAGGAAAAAGATGTTTTTGGCTACTTATTAAAGCAATTATAGATGTTTGAGACACTTTCCAGCTTGTTCGTGATCAAAGCATGTTCAAAAATTGAAGAAGAGCTGAAAAGATGACTCTCGACACTTGCTAAGTCAACATGTGAACCGCAAGTAGTACATATGGGCGCATGTGGTCAAAGCAAGTGCCGAAAGTCCAAAATCCCAAGAGCTAACTTGCAGAATTTTCAGTTCTGGGACTAACACTTGGTACTTAAGCCCATTCTGCAGGCTGAAAGTGCTACTTGCACCCAGAATCAAGGTGTAAGTGGAGACTATAGGTTGCCACCGACCCTAATTTCTCCTATTTTGTTTGGGATTTGATATTTTAGGGTTTCCTCATGTACTATAAATACCCTTTATGTATTTTTTAGTAGGAGTTATGTAATTTTGATATTCACAAACATATTTTGATTTTGAGATTCGAATTTGATCTTGGGATTCTCTTGTACTTACTTCAGTTAATTAATTTAGTTATGGTTGTGGGTTTTTATACTTCTTACCAGTGTGATTTCATCTATGCTTCTATCTATGAATGTTTTTGATTACTTTACAAGAATGAGCGGCTAAAAACCCATAGCTAGGGTTATGGAAACCTTGGCAGATTGATGAGGTAGGGGAAGTGCTATTGTTGTTCAAAACCGATCCCCATACATGTATTTATTTATCTTCAATATAATAGTTTTCTTAATGGGTGCTCAATTTAGGATCCAACCTAGATTATTGTTACTTACTCAAAAAAAGGAGTAATGACTAAGAAAAGAAAAAGATAACAGTAGTTTGGAGTTTAGCTATCGATCAATGCTTCTAGGCTTTATCTACATAAGACGTTTATATTTCATCAAATAATTAAAGACTAAAAAGGTAATAGTTAACAGGGATCAAGATAAAGTTTAGTACGGCGACATCCTGAGACACAAAAGCTAAAGGGTGAGATCCTTCTACTCTTCCAAAAGATTGTAGAAGGTACATAACTTATCGATTATGCAAGCAAGGTATCGGGTTGGTTCAACAAAGTATGATAAACCTATGGAGTTGAGAAGCCAGGGAGAACACAATCCTAATGTTCACTTACTACTAATTACAACCAAAGTTGATATTTTCCACTTGCTCGACATTGATACTCAAAACCCCTCATTTACGTTTCTAGTTCTACCCTTTGACTACAACTGCTAAGAACCACAATTTCACATATTCCCTTGGGATTCGACCCCAACCTTTATTGGATTACTATATTTGGAAGCAATTGTATCATTATCTGAGAAGAGGTATAGCTTGGATGTCACCAGATCGCCTAGGTTATGCCTCATTGTACTGATTTGCTTCAGGAGTTGTTGGATCGAGTCAGGGTGATTTAGGATAGGTTAACAGAGGCTCATACTAGGCTATCCTACGCAAACCGTAGGCTTCATGCCTTGAGATTTTGAGTGGGTGATCATGTATTCCTTTGTGTATTTCTCAAGGAGGGTGTGATGAGGTTTGGAAGGAAGGGCAAGCTCAACCCTAGATATATTGGACCTTTTGAGATTCTTTGTGCAGTTGGTGAGGTATCCTATGAGTTAGCTTTACCTCTATATTTTGCCATTGTTCATCTAGTTTTCTATGTCTTCATGTTGTGGCGATACATTCTTGATCTTTCTTGTGTACTTAGATGGGACTCAGTCTAGTTAGATGAGCGTTTAGCCTTTGTAGAGAAGCAGGTGCTCATTTTGGCGGGCGATGTCAGGCGTAGCGCACTAGATAGATTCCTATAGTTAAGGTTTACTGGAGGCATCACCTAGCGGAGTGGGCCACTTGGGGGATCGAGAGCGAGATATGGAGCCAGTATCCTCACTAGTTCGATACTTCAGGTATATTCTAATCTTTAACTTTCGGGGATGAAAGTTCCTTTAGTAGTGGATGTTGTAATGACCTTTTAGGTCATTTTTCATATTTTCACACATTTTTTCCATTATTGCTTTTTCATAGCTTCCCGAGTCATCTGTGACTTGATAGACTGATAGTTAGTTCGATTATCGAGCAGTTTCTTTGGTTTTTAGAGTCAATTTCCCACTTCGAAGTCTTCACTTGTTGCAAATGATCATCGGATAAAAAATTCAATAAAATGATCCCATAAGCAAATTCTAACTGTGCCATAACTACAAAATATTGATTTTAGGGTAGGTAGACCTTTGGTTTGGGTCTCAAGTCACCCGAGCTCATTTCCACCTATTGGTCGGAATATTGAGAAATTAGAAATATAGGTGTGGGACCCATATTTGGTTGAAACTATCTCAGATAGAAATTTTGAGAGCGCCACTACATCCACAACATTTACTTTGGTGTGGTTATATGGTTCATTTGCGAATATGTGATTTTAAACGAATCTTAAGCATCTGGTCAGGCCAATTTTTGACCTAAAAAATCTAACGCATCAACAAATCTAGTGCCACCGTGACTACACTTCTTTGGACTACGATCGCGACTCGATGTGTGTAGCAAATATTACATGATCATAAAGATATTATGTGATTGCATAATTCATCTGATAAACGGGAGGTACCATAATCGCAAGGCCTCATATCGCGATAGCATTTGCCGAGAGCATGGTACGGGTATAAAATGACTCCATCTGCTCGAGTTTTGGCCATTCTTCATCTTCTCTTGAGAGAAAAAACCCTAATAAGTGAGACTTCTTAAAATTAAACCTTACAGGAACTTGGGTAGCCAGATTAACATTTATTTTTGCAATTATCATTTGATTGAAGGTAAGAATTCACCCTTTTCTTGGTGAAATTTCTTGAGTAATTGCTCAAAACTCTAAAATCTTTAGGGCTTGATTTTATTCCAAATTTAGATTATTTTTCACTCATTTTTTAGGGTAATGATTCCTTGAGCTTGTATGAATATTGAGTTGGCATCGAAAATGCAATTTCTATAAGTGGGACCCATATAGAGTTTTTGAGGTAATTTTTAGACTCAAAGCTTAATGTGCAATATGAGTATCGATATTCTCATATTGATGAGTGGAATGTGTTTTTGATAGCTCTTAGGCATTGAGATAGGCTAGGCTTATTCCTTCTTAGATTGATCTAATTCACAGTATTCCTATGATATTATGTTAGTTTTGGGATGGGTTTTCGGTATTGGATTGATGAAATTCAAAACTTTTATTAGTTAATCTATTTAGGCTACTTGACTCTGTAAGGTTGATACACTTAGGTTGTTCCTCATACCTTAGGTGAATTAGGCTTCACTATTTATGTTTAGCATGAGAATGCCTTAGATTTGTCAAGACTAACTAAAAATCCTTGTTAATCATTCTTAGGGTAAGATTGGACTTAGTTACTTACATCAATAGAGGTTGTCTCAGTTCCCGTTTGAATTAGTTTAAGTGCTTGAGAAGAATCTCTACCTTAGAATTAATGGTGACTTATTATATATCTAAGTGTGGATTTAGATACCATAGCCTAGTCCAGGGTAGTGTCTGACTTAGAAAATGCATTTCAGAGATTTAGAGGTGGGCTCTTGACCCACCATAAGCCAAGATTGATGAATAGTTATCTTAAGACCCTTATACACTTATTAAATGCTTAGAGAATGCCCTTTAACAAAATATTGATTAACTTTGGTATTTCTTGGTTATGATGGATGGCGTTGGAAGAAATCCCTATATGATTATGCCATAAGTCTGATTTATTGGTTAAGCTTATGACGAGCTACTTATTATGCTATTGCTTTGTCTATTGATTGGCCTACCGAATATACCATTGAGTGAGCCCTTGAATATGATTTTGTCTAAGCCAAAGTATGTTATTGATTATGCTATGAATAAGCTATAGATTAGGCTTTGGATCAGCTAAAGCTCAAGCTATTGATGAGCTATCTTTTATGATAATGATAATACATGGATTATACTATTGATAAGTCATTGTTCATGATATTTCTTATGACTATGATCATGTTAAACGATTGTGCTAGTCATAATGTTAGAAGGTATCCTTTTTTACGTTGTTAACAATTGTGTTATTATTTATGCTAGACTATCATTCCGATTTATTTAATTATATTATGCCATAAATTATTTTATAAATCTTGATTATTGACTACATTGGAACTTATGGCATTGATTATGTATCCAGCTAAATTTTGAAAGATGATGTTGATATTGAGTATATATGGCAAGGACGGAGAAAGATTAAGATAATGTATTGATGTCTGGCAAGGCAAAAGGATACTATGATGATATATTGATATCCGACAAGGCCTGAGGATGATTACGATGATATTGATATCTGGCAAGGTTGGAGGATATTTATGATGATGCATTGATGCCTGGCAAGGCAGAAAGATGATTATATTGATGTGCATGTGTGTAAATCTATCGATTTGTAATACCCCGAAGTTTCCTAACGAGATTTTTTTGACCCAAGAATGTCAAGTGTTAGCTTCAAAATTGAATGATGTTTATTCCAGGAGGAATTTTCAAGATTTTCACTTTTTCATATGGTAAATTCATTAAGCTTTCCATCGATATAAAATTTGCCTAAATCCGATAATCGGGTAAGAAGTTATGACTATTTCAAGTTCTCGTCGTAAAACAACACCATATTAGTTAGTGGCGCATCACTCCACAAGAGAAAATGTCAATTGTCAAATTCCAGTAAGGGTCCATAAAAGTAGAGCGTCGCGCCAAACTTTCAGGTCACAAATGAAGTGGCAATGCGATGGCTCCATATTGCGCCATCCCTCAATTTCCCAGTTGTTAAATTCCAGTGACACGGTGCGATAGCGCTGCGTCGGGCCAGGGGTCCAATTTAGAAAAATTTCACTAAAATTAAAAGATGCGTCCAGGGTTAAAAGGGTCGATTTCCCACCCCTATACTAGTTTCTCTCAATTTTCTCTCAAGAATAAGCTAGGGTTTCAATTGGGGATTTAATTTCAAGAAAGTCACTCCATCAATCTTCGCTAAATCAAGAACTAAGGTATGTCATGTGTTGATTTATGGGTCTCTCTCACCCATGAAGATCAAGAATCTCTTTTCAAAATCCAAGATTTGGGTATTTATGAATGTTCATGATTTTAATTGAATTGAAATTCATGTTCATGATGTTGTGTGGTTTTGATTCATGTTTTAAATTTCATATTCCAATGATTGACCCTAGTATGTGCTGATTTGCGTAATAATCATGACAACCCCTTCAATTTACAAGTTGAATGATGTATCCTTGATTATAATATATATTGATGATTGTATAACCAAAGCATGCTCCCCACATGTTTGATTAAATGCCTATGTGAAGGAAAAATGCCATACTAGTATGATATTATGAAATCCCCATTCATGTATAAGCTATGTATGTTAAGTGTTTGATGAAATGTCTTAGTCAATGGATTATATATTATTGATGTCAATCAAGTATTCAAGAATGTCATGCCTTGTCAGTTTTCTTTCATCAAGCCCTGGGGGTAATTGTACCCAAAAAATATAGTTGTGTGCCTAAAGTCAGTGTCATGTTTCACGATTCCCTCAGTCAATCCATGATCCATGGAACTCCATTAGTCATGTGACTCAGGAAATCTCATAAATTCAATAATCTCAATACTATTCCGTCAGTCAATGGAACTCAGCTAATTCAGGTTAGTTCAGTTCAGTAATCCATGATCAGTGTCTATTCAGATGGGAGTAGGAATTGGCACTGAGTGAACCCAAGGATGGGAACATACATTGTCAGATGAGGGTGTGATTCTTAGAAGTCATCCTTGCATTTAAGAACTATGTGCCCAGCATAGGTTGAGACATCAACACTGTCAGAAGAGGGTTGATGAGGTGGATAAGCACTGTCAGATAAGGGGCCCATTATTCTCTTTTGGGGACACTATCAGACGAGGGTCACTCACAGCTTATCCTTACCAGTGGCGTGGTATTGACACCCTTCTAATTGGAGTTACATATTAGACCCCAACTCAGCCATAATGGTGTATTAGGGGCATATCAGTTAGATAACTATTTCCCATAATTTCGGTTATAGAATTAGGACTGTTAGATACAGTCATTCAATCTCAGTAATAGAACTCAGATAGTTCTACAAAATTCAAGACTGTCAGATACAGTCAACTCAAATACAACACGGAACTCAGCTAGTTCCATTAGATTCAGGACTTTCAGATACAGTCACTCATGTCATCAGCTATATCAGTCATCAGAATTGAGTTATCAGTCATGTTAGTTATCAGTAAATTTAAGTTATCACGATCTCAGATATAGTTACTACGTGTTCATACATGTATTCTCATATTCGTATTAGTCAGTTATCCAGTATTGTTCATGCATACAAAACCCATGCATTCATCCTACCTTCCATGCATACCAGTATATTCATAGTACTAATGCATTTGCACTATGGTACTTATGTTATAGGTTCAGAATCACGAGCTCCAAAGCACCAGTAGAATTCCCGTCTCAATAGTCAGATTTAGTAGTGAGTCCTCATCTCTGGAGGACATGATCATTTATTTATTATCTCATTAAGTAATTTATTAGTTGAAGTTAGTTGGGGACATGTCCTATCAACTCCTCATTCAGACAGTTCAGTTAGCTAGATGCTTTTCAGACTAGTATGTTCAGACAGTTATTTCAGTGTTTTGGGTATTTCATACCCCATCCATATGTTATGATTTATCAGTTATGTTACAGATTTGAACCTTATGGCCTTTCAGATCATGTATTTGTATTTTTACAGTATATCATGCAGTATACAGGTATGGATATCAGTCATTGGTTAGCTTGTGGTCCTTCGAGGTCATGAGCATCGTGTAGCATTCTAGGTACTAAATTCAGGGTGTTACAAACTTGGTTTCAGAGCCAAAGGTTCAATAGAATCCTAGGAAGTCTGAAATCCGCATCTAGTAGAGTCTTGTGCATGGGTATGTTGCGCACCACATTTATGTGCAAGAGGCTATAAGATGTTTTAGGAATACTTTCCCTTCTTTCAGTATTCATGCTGTACCAGTGAGCATAATCTCATGTCAATCTCTTAGTCTAATCAATTTCTTTCTTTCTTCTACAAAATATGCCTCCTAAAAGAAGAAATGGGAATTAGTCAGTCCCTCATCTCAATAAAACTTTGGGCGAATATGTTTCTCATGCAGAGTTCAGAGTTCCATTCACTACTCTTGCTTAGTTAGTTACTGCTTAGAATGAACAACCAGCCATCGTTTCGGCCAACCCAGTGGTCAATTCAGCTGCAGCCAGGATTTGGGACTTCACTTAAATGAATCATCTATATTTTCTTGTGTCTAAGTCAGATGAGGACCCTCAAGAATTCATCTATCAGGTTGAGAAAGTTACAGACGTTATGGGGGAGTCAGCTGTTGAGAGTATAGATCTAGCTACATATCAGTTACAGGATGTTATTCACACTTTGTACAAATAGTGGAAGTCAAAAAGGTCAGTTGATGCAGGGCCTATAGAGTAGGAGGAGTTTGTCACCACATTCTTAGAGAGGTTCTTTCCCCTAGAGCTGAGAGAAGCCAAGGTGTTAGAATTCATCAACCTCAAGCAGGGCAACATGATAGTGAAAGAGTATTCTCTTAAGTTTACTCGATTGGCCAGATATGCCCCTCATGTGGTTGCAGATAGTAGAGCCAAGATGAGTAAGTTTGTTTCTGGGGTGAATGATAGTGTGGTCAACGAGTGTAGGTCTATAAGGTTGAATAGTGACATGACTTTAGCCATGCTTATGACTCATGCTCAGCAGATAGTAGATCAAAAGATTAAGATGAGGGAGAGGCAGAATAAAAGAGAAAAGACAGGTATTTTTCAACTTTGCTCAGCGTAAATCAGAAGCAAAAAACTATTCTAAGTTTTATCCTAAGCCTTCAGTTCCAGCTCCTTCATCTGATAGTGCTCCAGTTCCTAAGTTCAGGGATGGTAATAAATATATGGCGCTAGGCTCTAAGTCTCAGGGCAGTGTTAGAAATGCCCGAACTAATCCTCTTTGTCAGACTTATGGTAAGAACCACAAGGGTTCTTGCAAAACTGGTAGCGATATCTATTTTGGATGTGGCAAGCTAGGCCATAGAGTCATAGATTTTTCCTAGTCAGGTTATTAGGGTCAGCAGAACCATTCCTTAGCTCAGTCCGGTCTACCAACTCAGCAGGGTGCCACTTCCAGTGCTACAAGTGGGCAATGCCCAAATAGACTCTATGCTCTCCAGTCTCAACAAGATCAGGAAAATTCTCCTGATATAGTTACTGCTACATTACAGATCTTTCATGTGCATGTTTACGCTTTGCTAGATCTAAGAGTTTCTTTTTCTTTTGCTACTCCATATATAGCAGTTTATTTCGGAGTCAGTCCAGAAATTCTAGTAGAGCCCTTCTTAGTCTCTACCCTAGTGGGTTAAACATCAAAGCCCGACGGGTATACATGAACTGCCCGATTGTGATATTTCAGAAAGTCACTTCAATAGACTTAGTCGAATTAGAGATGACAAATGTTGATGTCATTCTCGACATGGATTGGCTTCATTCCTGATATGCCACAGTCGACTACAGAAATAGAATAATCCAGTCTCAGTTTCTGAATGAACCTATCCTAGAGTGGAAGGGTAGTGTATCTGCTTTCATATGTCAGCTTATTTCCTACCTTCAGGCATGGAAAATAATATCTAAAGGATGTGTCTATCATCTTGTTTGAGTTAAGGACACTAGTTCTAAAACTCTCAGTCTTGATTCAGTCCCAGTCGTGAATGAATATTCAGATGTCTTTCCCAAAGATCTTTCAGGGATTCCTCCCGAAAGGGAAGTAGACTTCGGCATTGATCTTCTTCCAGATACTCAGCCTATATCTATTACGCCATACATAATGACACTAATAGAACTCAGAGAACTAAAAGAACAGTTGAAGGATCTCTTAGATAAGGGATTCATCAGACCCAGTGTGTCCCCGTAGGGTGCACCAGTCTTATTCGTGTGAAAGAAAAATGGTTATCTCAGAATGTGTATAGACTACCGTCAACTAAATAATGTCATGATCAAGAGCAAGTATCCACTTCCTAAAATCGATGACTTATTTGACAAACTTTAGGGTGCCAGTTATTTCTCTAAGATCGACCTCAGATTCGGCTATCATCAACTCAGAGTCAGAGAATGTGATATTTCGAAAATAGACTTACCTACTCGGTATGGTCACTTGTAATTCCTAGTCATATCCTTTGGTCTTACCAATGCCCCAACAATTTTCATGGACTTGATGAACCGTGTGTTCAAGCAGTACTTGGACATATTCATCATAATCTTTATAGATGATATTCTGATCTATTCGTGCAGTGAGCATGATCATACAGACCATCTCAAAATCGTACTTCAGACTCTCAGAGATCATCAGTTGTTCGCCAAATTCAGTAAGTGCAAATTTTGGCTAAATTCAGTAGCATTCCTTGGCTATATCATTTCAGGTGATGGCATTAAAGTAGATCCTCAAAATACCAAAGCGGTAAGAAACTGGCCCAAACTTGTCTCTCCATTAGATGTCAGGAGTTTCTTTGATTTGGCTGGCTATTACAGGCGGTTTGTTGAGGAATTTTCTTCTATTGCATCCCCTATGACCAGATTGACTCAGAAGAAAGTCAAGTTTCAGTGGTCAAATCCTTGTGAGAAGAGTTTTCAAGAGTTAAAGACTCAACTCACCTCAGCTCGAGTCCTACCTCTTCCAGATTGTTCAGATGGTTTCGTAATGTATTGTGATGCATCCAGAGTAGTTTTTGATTGTGTCCTTATGCAGCATGGTAAAGTCATAGCCTACGCCTCCAGATAGCTTGAACCCCATGAAAAGAATTATCCTACTCATGATCTTGAGTTAGCATCCGTAGTATTTGTCTTACAGATTTAGACGCATTATCTATATAGAGTTCGTGTAGATGTGTTCACAGATCATAAGAGCCTTCATTATGTCTTTTCTCAGAAAGATCTCAATCTTCATAAGAGAAGGTGGTTAGAGCTCTTGAAAGATTATGACATGAGTGTCTTTTATCATCCGGGCAAGGCCATTATAGTGGACGATACTCTCAGCAGACTATTTATGGGTAGTGTTGCTCATGTCGAGGAAAGTAAGAAGAAGTTAGATCAGGAAGTCCATCAGCTTGCCAGACTAGGCATTCGCTTAGTTGATACAGATGAGGGAGATATATGGGTTCAGAGTAGTTCAGAATCATCTCTATTTTATTAGGTGAAAGAAAAGCAAGATAGAGATCCCAGTTTAGTCAAGTTAAAAGAGTTAGTCAAGGATCAGAAAGTAGAGATTTTCTCCCAAGGGGGAGATAGTGTATTGCGTTTTCAGGGTCATCTCTATGTTCTAGATGTAGATGACTTAAGGCAGCGAATTCTTGTAGAAACGCACAGTGCACACTACTCTATTCATCTAGGGGCCACAAAGATGTACCATGACTTGCGGGAGATTTATTGGTGAAGTGGGATGAAGAGAGATATTGCAGGGTTTGTGGCTAAGTGCTCTACATATCAGCAGGTTAAGATAGAGCATCAGAAGCCTAGTGGGCCTATGCAGGAGTTCATTATTCCTACTTAAAAGTGGGAAAAAGTGAACATGGACTTTGTGATGGGTTTTCCTCGAACTCATCGTCAACATAATTCAGTCTGGGTCGTTGTAGACAGGATGACTAAGTTAGCTTATTTTCTTCCATTTATTCCTCTTATTCAGCGAAGGACTATGCCAAACTCTACATTAGAGAGGTTGTTAGATTGAACGATGTTCCGTTATCCATTTTCCCAGACAGAGGTGCCCAGTTTACCTCTCATTTTTGGAAAATGTTCCAAAATAGACTTGGTACCCAAATTTATCTTATTACAGCCTTTCATCATCAGAAAGATGGTCAAGCAGAAAAGACCACTCAAACCCTAAAAGATATACTAAGAGTGTGTTCAATTGATTTCAAGGGTAGTTGGTATGACCACTTGCCTTTGATTGAGTTTGCATACAACAATAGCTATCATTCAAGTATTAGGATGGCTCCATTCGAAGCTCACTATGGTAGGAGGTGCAGATCTCTAATCGGTTGGTTTGAAGTTAGTGAGGCATTAGTTATAGGTCCTGACTTAGTATTCGATACCTTAGAGAAAGTCCAGTTGATCAGAGAAAGACTTCGAGCTGCTCAAAGCTGATAGAAGTCTTATGCAGATATGTGTAGAAAAGATCTTAATTTTGATATTAGTAACTATGTCTATCTAAATATCTCTCCCGTGAAGTGAGTGAAGAGGTTTCGTAATAATGGAAAGCTTAGTCCCCAATATATCAGTCCCTTTACAATTCTCAATCGCTTCAGCAAGGTAGCATATGAGCTCAAATTGCCTTTAGATCTAGCCTCAGTTCATCCAGTCTTCCATATTTGTTTGCTCAAGAAGTGCATAGGTGACCCAGCGGTTGTAGTCCCTATTTAGAGCATAGAAATTCAGAATAGCCTCTCTAATAAAGATATTCCAGTCAAAATTCTATACTATCAGACTCGTAGACTGAGGAACAAAGAAGTCCCTCTAGTCAAAGTTCTTTGGTGGAATCAGTCCATTGAGGGAGAAATTTGGGAAGCAGAAGCAGCCATGCGTACTATGTATCCTTACCTCTTCTCTGCTAACTCAGATCTAGCTCAAGGTAACAGTTTTTCTTAAGCTTTATAGTTTTTATGTCCAGATTTTAGTTACAACTTGATATCAGCATCATGCTCAGGATTCCATTTTTAAACTGGGTACTAAGTACCATTGCATATCCAATTATATGTTCATGCATTAGATTAGTCATGTGTTCATGCATCAGACATGTATTCTCCTTGTAAGAAGACTCAATTATTAATAATCTCAGTCCTGTAATTAGTTTCGTCATGTATTCATGCTTAACATATGTGTGATCAACTTATCAGTACTCTCAGTGATGCATTCATGTATCAGCTCAGTTATGAAATCATGCATCAGATATGCATGCTCAGTATGAATCTCTGAAATGTCAGTTATATTAGTCATGTTTCATTGTTCATTTATAGTGTGTACTTTGGCTTATCGTTTCTCCTCTCTTAGTTTGTCTCATTCGAGGATAAATGTTTCCAAGGGGGAGATATTATAATACCCCAAAGTTTTGACTAAATTTTTTTGATCCAAAAATGTCAAGTATTAGCTTCTAAATTGAATGATGCTTATTACATGAGGAATTTTCAAGATTCACTTTTTTTTCATATGGGAAATTTAATAAGCTTTCAATCAATATAAAATTTTCCTAAATTCGATAACCGAGTAAGAAGTTATGACTATTTCAAGTTCTTGTCGTAAAATAGCGCCATATTAGTCAGTGGTGCGCTGCGCCACAGGAGAAAATGGCAATTTTTAAATTCCAGTAGGGGTCTGCAATAGTGGCGCATCACGCCAAATTTTCAAGTCATAAATGAAGTGGCAACGCGATGGCTTCGCATTGCGTCATCCCTCAATTTCCCAGTTGTCAAATTCCAGTGACACAGCGTGATAGAGCCGTGTCGCACCAGGGATCCAATTTAGGAAAATTTCACTAAAATTAAAAGATGCATCCAGGGTTAAAAGGGTCAATTTCCCACCCCTATTTAAGCCCTTTAATGTGAGATTCAGTTATTTGGAATCCAAAATATACAAGTTTCTCTCAATTTTCTCTCAAGAACAAGCTAGGGTTTCAATTGAGGATTCAATTTCAAGAATATCTCTTTGTCAATCTTCACTAAATCAAGAACTAAGGCATATCATGTGTTGATTCATGGGTCTCTCTCGCCCATGAAGCTCAAGAATCTCTTTTCAAAATCCAAGATTTGTGTATCTATGAATTTTCATGATTCTAATTGAATTGAAATTCATGTTCATGATGTTGCGTGGCTTTGATTCATGTTTTAAATTACATATTCCATTTATTGATAGTATGTGATGATTTGCATAATAATCATGATAACCCCCCTTCAATTTATAAGTTGATTGATGTATCCTTGATTATTACAAGTGTTGATGATTGTATAACCAAATTATACTCCCCACATGTTTGATTAAATGCCTATATGAAGGAAAAATGTCATACTAGTATGATATTATGTAATCCCCATTCATGTATAAGTTATGCATGTCAAGTGTTTGATGAAATGTCCTAGTCAATGGATTATATTTTTTGATGCCAGTCATGTATTCAAGAATGTGATGCCTTGTTAGTTTCCTTCCTTTGAGTCATGGGGGTACTTGTACCCAAAAAATATAACTGTGTGCCTAGAGTCAGTGTCATGTTTTCATGATGCCCTCAGTCAAGCCATGATCCATGGAACTCAATCAGTCATGTGACTCAGGAAATCTGAGAAATTCAATAATCTCAGTACTATTCCATTAGTCAATAGAACTCAGTTAATTTAGTCTAGTTCAGTTCAGTAATCCATGATCAGTTTCTGTTCAAATAGGAGTAGGAATTAGCACCGAGTGAACCCAAGGATGGGAATACACACTGTCAGATGAGGGTGTGATTCTTAGAAGTCATCCTTACATTTCAGAACTATATGTCCAGCATAGGTTGAGATATCAACACTGTCAGATGAGGGTTGATGAGGTGGATAAGCACTGTTAGATGAGATCCCCACCATTCTCTTTTGGGATACTTTCAGATGAGGTTCACTCACAGCTTGTCCTTACAAGTGGCGCGATATTGACACCTTTCTAATTGAGGCTATATATTAGACCCCAACTCATCTATAATGGAATATTAGGGTCATGTGGGTTAGATAACTATTTCCTATAGTTTCAGTTATAGAATCCGGACTGTCAGATACAATCATTCAGTCTCAGAAATAAAACTCAGATAGTTCTATAGAATTCAGGAATTTCAGATATAGTTGACTGAGATACAGTACGAAACTTAGCTAATTCCATTAGATTCAGGACTATCAGATACAGTCACTCATGTCATCAATTATATTAGTCATCATATTTCAATTATTAGTAATGTTAGTTATCAGTAAATTCAGGTTATCACGATCTTAGATATAGTTACTGCATGTTCATGCATGTTTTCTCACTTTCAAATTAGTCAATTAGCCAGCATTGCTCATGCATATGAACCCCATGCATTCAGCTTATCTTCCATGCATACCAGTACATTCAAAGTACTAACGCATTTGCGCTATGATGTCTTATACTATAGGTTTAGAAGCACGAGCCATAAAGCATCAGTAACCATTCAGTCTTAGCAGTCAAAGTTAGTTGTGAGTCCTTATCTCTTAAGGACATGATCATTTATTTATTATCTCATTAAGTAATTTATTAGTTGGATTTAGTTGGGGACATATCCCATCAACTCCTCATTCAGACATTTCAATTATTTAGAGGCTTTTCAGACTAGTAGGGATCGAGGAAGGGGAAAAACCGAAGATTTTACATGGTACTTTTATCAATCTGATTTACTGTTCAGACAGTTATCTCAGTGTTTTGGGTATTTCATACCCCATCCATATGTTATGATTTATCAGTTATGTTACAGATTTGAACCTTAAGTTCTTTCAGTTCATGTTTCTGCATTTATACAATATATCATGCAGTATACAGGTACAGATATCAGTCATGATTTAGCTTGTGGTCCTTCAAGATCATGAGCATCGTGTAGCATTCCAGGTACCAGATTCAAACGTTACACGATTTGTGTCTGGATATGCCCTATGTATGAAAACGTTATGATTTTTTCTACTTACATGAAATTGGATATGTTGTTGATACTAGTGATGTCGGTTATATTCTATAAGTGATAAATATTTATAAAGTGGTATCGTTGATGATTAGAGATAAACATGGAATAGTGGTGGATATTATTAAGTGACTAATAATGAGTAGTTGACAAACGACGATTAGTTGGTAAATGGTGATTAGTTGATAAATGATGTTAGTTGGTAAATGGTGTTAGTTTTTAAATAATGGTTATCTAATATATGATGATTAGTGGATATGAGAATAGTTGTTAAATAATGACTAGAGGCTATATGATAACTTGTAATCAAAGAGATTAGTTAATAAGAGATGGTTAGCTCATAAACAAATAACTAGTGAGCATCGGTAATGATTTTGTTAAATAATGGTTGCATTATGGAATATGGTTATATTGTCAAAAGTTGGTAAATTGTCAAATATCGTAATTGACCGACTGATGATAATTGTGAGATAATGGTTAAATGACGATAAAAGTTATCTATAATATTGGTTGATGGTCATATTCTTCTCTTGAGTGTACTCTCTAGTCGTATGGGATGTTGTGACAAGTTCTTTACTTTTCTGCGCCAATTGACGTATAGGAGATAATTTTGTAGTTTGTGGTTGCTTATGTTAATGCTTCATGATGGTTACTATTTTGAATTGTTTATTTATTATGTTCAAACTGTGATTGGTATGTGTTGATGCCTTATATTATATGGTTATTCCGGTTTAATTACTTATTATGTACAGCGATGTTGGAGATGATTCAGATTCATTTCTGTATCTTGACTTAGTTATGTTATCTTGTATTTTATCATACTTATATCATGATTTAGCTCAGTCGGTTGATGATGCCTACTGAGTACCCATTGTTTAGGTACTCATACTATACCTCTGTACCTTTTTGGTGCAGATTCGAGTACTTGATGTCACCGTTGTTGCACGTTCATGCAGTGACTAATTTTTTGAGATAGGGTGAGCTCTTGAAGTTTGATTCGTCTATTTTTCTCTATTTTTATTTTCAATCTTTTATTTCGAGATAGATTTATTGAATATTCTAATCTTTGGGTTGTATTGATACTAGAGATGCTCTTGTACTGGCTTTACCAGGTCATGGGATTGGCAGCTTGTATTGATTGTTTATTTTATCTGAAACCTTTGTTATTTATAAATTGTGTTCTTTAAATTTCACCTATGTTGGACATTTTCTACCAAATTAACCTATTGTGTTAGCTCCGTATTATGATTTGGCTTACGTACTAGCGGAATTTAGTAGATGTCATCATGACTCGTTAATTGGAACATGACACATTTGAAAATAATTTTCAAATATTTTCTCATGTATTGGATTTATAAAGTTGGAGTAGATGATAATATGCTATTTCATTTTATTTTTTGCTAAAATTATTTAAAGTTACAAAAAAATGGCCTAAATAACTCCTTACTTATTGATAATGGTACAAAAATATTTTCATTCACCAATTGACTCCATAATATCTCAATCATCCATCTCTTGGTCTCCATATTGACTTTCATTTTAATAACTTCAAAATTAAATTTAAAAATTTCATTAATGACGTACTCCACATCATTGGTCCCAATAGATTCAATTAAATTAAATTAAAATATCCAACCACAACCTGAATCCCCCAACCCACCCCATTAATTAACTTGTACACCCTAAAGCATTTTTAGCTCTTTCTTACACCTTTATTGGTGTCCCCCCCCCCAAATTCACTTTTTTGTCTTATTCCTAGGGTTGATTTTAATTTTAAATTTCTTAAGCAACGGTTACATTAAAAAAATTTAGTTTACCTTAGTTATTATTAATTTGGGATGAAAAAGTAATGAATTAGTTGATGACTTAATTTAATCTTACAGACCTACCATAAATGCTTCAACATTTGAAACATTATTAGCTTGTAATTTTGGGAACTATTTTAATTTTTATATGACTATTTTCAAAATCTTTTATTTTTAAGGGGTTTTTAAGAAATTATCTGCACGTGCTTACCGTAACCAAAAAACAAAGGATGGACCTATGCAAGGATTCCAAGGTTATTCGAGCAAAAAACTTATAACTGAGCATAAGCTTTTAGTTATGAATTTGGAGATTGAGTTGAAGAGTAAGAAAAGGTTAAGGTATGATCGGTCAAGGATCAAATAGGGAGACTTTACTTTTGATAAATCAAGATTATGAGGGAGAAACTGGTGGCTATGGGGGCTTCAAGATACATATGAGATGCTGCTAATGTAAGGGATAGAACAACTAGTTTCATAAAGATGGCGACTAAAGAGATGTTGTGGGATTTCGAAAGGGAAACATTGCTGGACACTAAGGAGATTGGTGGTGAATGGTGAAGTCCAACGAAAGGTAATGGCTAAGAAGGTGGCATATGTGAAGTTGGTAGAGAGTGAGGACGAGGAAGATAAGATGAAGAATAGAGAATTTTATAAAGTGGCAAGAAAGGAGGCCAGGTTGGTGGTTACAATGGAAAAATGACTTTGGAATGCTCGCACTAAGAACTAAGGTACAAATATGGTTACAAGAAGTTGTACAGGATAGCTAAGGCAAGATAAAGAAAGAATCAAGACCTAGACCAAGTGAAGTGCATTAAAGAAGAGGGTAACTAAGCATTGATGAGTGAGGAACTTATTCGACGAATGTGGCAAACATACTTAAATACACTCTTGAAGGACTAAGAATTGATGAGTGAGGGACTTTTAATAGAGATGACTAAGCATTGACAAGTGAGACATTTATTTGATAAAGGTGGTAGACATAATTCCATACACTCTTGAAGTAATAAAGAAACACAGACATTATGTTAGGAGAGTTAGAGCACTCTAAGAGGTAGAAGGATTTTGAGTATTATGTGTCTATATAGGTTAAAGATATTGAGTTTTTTATCCATATGATGAGCAGGGAAAGAGCTGCTAGGCCTGATAAAATCCTGATGGAATTTTGGAAAATCATTGGAATATCAGGCTTGGATAGTTAACCAAATTGTTTAATGTCATTTTTAGTACCATGAATATGCTTAGAGTATAGAGATAGAGTATAATGATTCTGTTGTACAAGAATAAGGGTGACATTCAAAACTATAACAACTATAGGTGCATTAAGTTGTTGAGTCAAAGTATGAAGTATGGTGGTAGAGTTGAGGCTGAGGAGGAGAGTGTCCATTATCGAGAACTAGTTTATTTTTATGACTGGTTGATCTACCATAAAAGATATTCATCTTGTAAGTAGGATGATGGAGAAGTATAAGGTGGGGAAAAGAGATCTGTATATGGTATTCATTAATCTAGAGAATACATCAGGCAAAGTTCCCAGGGAGTTTCTTTGGAGATTCTTGAAGTCTAGAGGTATACATGTTCCTTAAACTAGGGTGATTAAGGATATGTATGAGGGAGCCAATACTAGGGTGAGGACAAAAAAATGAGACCTTGAGCACTTTTTAGTCCTGAGGAGGTTGCATCAGGGATCTTCTCTTAGACCATTTCTTTTTGCATTAGTTATGAATGAACTGGTGCGTCATATCAAGGGTGAGATATTATAGTGTATGTTATTTATCGATGACATAGTGTTTGTTAATGATTCTAGAAGTAGGAGTTAGAATTATACTAGAGGTTTAGTGACAAGTACTGGAGTCTAAGGAATTTAGGTTGAGCAGGACCAAGAGTGAATATTCAAAATATATGTTCAATGATATTGCACTTGATATCGATGTAGAATTAAGGCTTGACTCTCAATTCCTTCCAATGAGAGAATTTTTCAAGTACCTATGATCTTTGATTTAAGGTAATAGAGACATCAAAAAGTATGTCACGCGCCATATTGGAGTAGGATAAGCAAAGTGAAGGCTAGTTTCTATGGTATTGATAACCATGTATGACATAAGTTGAAAGGTGACTTCTACAAAGAGGCGATTAGATCAGCTATATTTCATAGGGTAGAGTATTGGCTTGTTATAAACTCTCATATTCAGAAGATAAAATTTATTGAAATAAGAATTTTGAGGTGGATATGTGGTCATACAAGGAGAGACAGATTACGATTTTAGAGATATGGGTTAAGCTAGGATTCATTTTTGTGGCGGACAAAATAAGAAAAGTAATAGTGCAATGGGTTGGGCATGTGCAAAAGAGGAGTGTAAATGGCCTAGTAAGGAGGCGTGAGTGATTGGTAGTATCAAGCTTAAACAGACTTAGAGGCAGGCTGAAGAAGTATTGGGGAAAGTGATTAGACATGACTTGGTTCATCTTGGTCTTACCAAGGACATGGCTTTAGATAGGAGAGTTTAGAGGTTGTGTTTTAGGGTATAAAATTAGTTGCTAGTTAAGCGTTCTTTTCCTTTTCTTTGAGATAGGTTTGGGGTCTTTCTTAGACATCCTGTCTATTTTAGTATTGATAGCACTATGATTGTAGTTCTTTAATATTTGATTTCAGCTTTTGCTGGTGTTTTGGATATTGATTATTGCATTATTTTATTTCTATTATGATTCTTTCTATTGTGTGTTGTGATTTCCTAATATTTATGTCCCCTTTTTAGATTGTTTGGAAGGTAATAGTCAAGTTGAGGGTCTATTAGAATAAACCTCTCTACCTCTACGAGGTAGCAGTTAGGTCTACGTACATTCTACCCTCCTAAGACCTTACTTGCGGCATTACGCTAGAATGTTATTGTTGATCCTATTAGAATAAGTACTAACTAACTCAAAATAATGAGAAATAAAAGCGAGGAAAAGATACATAACAAACTTATTAACTGACAACACCCAAGCATACACGCAAGTGTACATGGTCTATCAAGTAGTAAAGTGTCTTCATTGATCTCTTAGGGACTTGCATTTGATGCCTATCCAATTCTAGTTTAACCAACTGAGGAGAGTAGCAAAAAGAGTTTTAGAATTGAAGAAAACAAAACTAAACTAAATGACTTAGGACAATCTATGGATAGAAGCCCAAGGTTAAGGCTTACGACCAATCATACTACGTTATTGAACTTCATTCGTTAAATTTCTTATTTTGGTTGTTGATTCACAAGGTTAATCGCATGATTATGGTTTCTCAAACTCTAATCCTTTACCTAAGTTGAACCTTGCAACTACATCATTGAATGGGATGTAATAGTTCACTTAAGTTCTTTACAAATATCATCCTACATATGAATCAAGTAAGGCATCTAAGTACATCCTTATCCTAGATACTAATTCAAGTTTATTATTTTATAAAGAAATAAGAACCATACTTTGCTTATTCCCTTATTCTATCTCCCTATTTCCTCTCCTGAGATCACAAGGTTGACAATTTATGTATTCTAAGGGCAGCTAATCCATAAAATAGTTAAAACAAGAATAAATAAGCAACCAATAATGATAACCAAATCAACAAACTTAATTCAAAAGTAAAGTATTCATGATCTTGGTCTTAACCCCGAAAAAGGATTTTTAGCCTTTAATGGAAATATTCATCATCCATTCTCTTGGATTGATGATACAAACCATAAAGAAACTAAATTTAAGATAATAAAACCCTAAAGAGAAGTTGTGGTAGCCTCCAATTCTCCAAGATGTCCAAAAGTTGTCCAAAAGTGTGTAAAAACATGATATAACATGTATTTATAGTATAGGAGCATGCCAATTCCGTGTTGGACAAGGGAGTTGTCATTTATTGAACCCGGGATTGGAGAGGGCGCCACCCTGGCTATAGCCCCGCTCCAGGCAAGGCAGCGCCCTTGTTTGAGCGCTGCTCCAGGCAAGGCGTCCCCTCCATATCGCCTAGGTTCACTGATTTGGTACCTTCTAAACATTTTTGAGTGTCTCACATTCCCAAAGTAGTTCCCAAATTCCTTCACATCCCCTGGACATTCTAGGTGTCCAAATTGGCGTCAAGTAGCGTATTGTACTTCCGTGTTCCATTCCAAGCCTTTTTGTGTTGTTTTCACTTGATTTAAAGCTTGTATATCCTTAATACATCATCATAATTCATTTACCAAGCATCCTATAGCATTAAATACAAAAATTTAGAGCTCAAAACAACACAACAACCAACACGACGAAATAGAAACACGAGCTAAGACTAGGTTTCATTCACGTTGATCATTAGCTCATTGTTTTGACTCTTGTTTTGATCCAATTAACTCTAGAATATTATAATAAAGTTGTTTAACATATAAATACATAATAACAACCTTATTAACTCATTAAACACATTAGAACCCAACGCGATAGAATAGACAAGCACCTAGCTCAAGCTAGTAACACTAGATTTCTCGGTTGAACTCTAAATGATCAATTCGAATCAAAACACATGTGAAAAAACCATTAAACCTTGTAATTACACACTTGAACACTTGGATACTAATTTATATAATTATCACCCATAAATCACACGAATCATGCTCAAAATAAGGCTAAAAAGACTAGAATAGTGACACGACAATGCATAAATACACCCAACATCATTAACCCTAGGAAAAAA
Organism: Capsicum baccatum var. pendulum; assembly: GCA_030864225.1. Classification (NCBI taxonomy): domain Eukaryota; kingdom Viridiplantae; phylum Streptophyta; class Magnoliopsida; order Solanales; family Solanaceae; genus Capsicum; species Capsicum baccatum. Next base: position 139,855,755 of record CM061550.1, read on the forward strand.
GAAGAAGAAAATGATGAATTTTTGGAGGTTAAATGACGATGAAGGTGTAAGCAGTGGATTAAAAGTCCATGACTTAATTAATGGGGCAGGTTAGGCGATCCAAATTGTGGGTCATATATTTTAAATTAATTCAATTAATTATATAGGGATCAGAGAGCACATCATTAATGAATTTTTTAATTTAATTTTGGGGTTGTTAATTAAATGATGAGCAAAACGGATCCCAATGGTGGATTTTAGGTATTATGGAGCCAATAGGCGAAGGAAGGGTATTTTCGTATCAGTCCGAATAGGGTAGAGGCAATTTAGGTTATTTTTAGTTAAAATAGTGTGCATGGTTGAATACACATAAATATAACTTCAAAAGTGATAAGTGAGTTGAAAAACAAATTATAAGTTAATTTTCAAATTTGTAATACAACTTCAAGTTGAATTTAAAACTTTCACAGTCAAACACTAATTTTAAAATAAAGTGAAGATTTATTATCAAAAACTGAATAATTATGGCCAAAAGATCTTATGTATTGATCAAAATACATGTTTGAAAGCTAGGGTCATTAACATATAACATGTGGTAGTAAAAACTTAACCAAATCTAGCTCAACAAGAATAATACTGGACAAGGTAAAAGGTCACATTCGAATTAAGACTCTAAATCATTTTGGACTCAGTGCAACGGATACTATTAAAAACAGGTTGATAAATCAATGGTAAAAATCTAGGGACGTCCCTTGATTATCATCTAAAAAAACTGATGAATATGAGAATGTCAGAATAATGCAACTCACTTTGAGAAAAACTATATGTAATATCGGCTCTAATTGAGGGATGTCCATTCCATTAATGAAAATAAAAGTGAATTTTATTTTTATCCCGATGAATAAAAATTGAAAAGTGAAAGCCAAATACAATCTTTTTTATAATATTATTTTATCATAATTATTAGAAATGCATTAAATTAGCTGATCTCAGATGGGGTATACCTAAGAAATGACAATTTATCTATAGCTGAAAGTGATTCTAAATTATACTCTGTCATAATACAAATTAATATGATTCCATGAACAATTCTAGATGAGGTGGAAAAATAAAAGAAGGCTAAATATTGTGTAAAGTTCACACTTAAACATCGTTTTATAAAAAGCAAACCATGTTGCCGACAAGCTAACTTGTTATGTCGGGTACAAAATCTGTATAAAACAATAAAAAATCCAACACTAAGATCAAGAACTACAATAAAGTTTCAACAAGTTCAAATGAATGAGAAAATGAACTATCAAAATGAAGTTTATACTATTTTTTGAAAAAACACAAAAACCAAATTAAGAAGTGAAGATGAAACAGAAAACAATAAATCAAGTCCACCGAATTCAGGGTGTATCTTAAGGAATTTATTCCCCTCAAGTACTTGAGGTTAATGAACTCTTTCCTTCCATGTTAAAATGATTCACTTAAGATAATAGAGGTACCTCAAATTTTTTGAACTAAACGCACTCAACAATTTGAAGATCACACTAGAGTTTTTAAAAAAAGAAGAAGATATTTTTCAACTCAAAATTTTGTGTCTTTACCTAAGGAAAAGTTAAATTATTTATACCCAAAAGGTGTAGCTTTAGAAAGGAAGCAATGGTTCATGAAAAGAGACAATTTTCTAGAACGGCATGCTACCTACGCCTACTCTATGCTGGTCCTGCGCTAGACCTTCGGCTGCAGGTGGCGTTTGGCACTTTCTAATGAGGTTTAAGCTACACCTACACATCAACTGCACCTGCAGGTCACTTTTTCCCCAACCAATATGTCTTTTTCCTCGATTGGTCGCATCCCTTGTGATGTTACTACATTCGCACTTTGTTCAAAGTGCATTCACAAATATGGAAAAAAAAATTGTTGGACTTCTAGAGTAAAAAACTCACATGTTTTTAAGTTTTAAATAAATTTTATCCAAAAAAAATAATCTCTCGATCGATCATTTGACAAATCCAAATACAAATGTAAAGACAATTCTAAATCCAAAGTCAAAATTAAGAGAGCGACAATGGCAATGGTGCGAGGCATATCTAGTCGTTTCCTCACTATCCATGAATTATAAGCATAAGAAAGTACCTTTCTTCCATCAATGTTGGAGAACTTTTCTTTCTTAAAGTGAAATACTCACTTTACTTTCCCTCAATTTTTTATTCACATATTCACTTAGTACCCAACAATCCCCCATATGAATGAGGAATGACTATTTTATCAACGATTGTATGGACAAGTGTGTGATCTAGAAGCAAAGAATAATTACATCTAGATAAGTAGGTTTTTCTTTAAACTTTCCATAGTAAACATGCATCGGATGCACTCAGCAATCGGTAGATATGATATCCTTGAACCATCAAACATTAATGTACACCTAAATAATACAAGACATGCAACCAACCTTTAACCATTTATGGTTCTCACAGTTTTATTTATTTCATCCATAAACACAACCTAATTTGATGAGAGCTTAGAGAATAGGTATTTACTATCATTCTTCTTGAAGTGGCTTCCACTTCACTCTCACATAGGTGATTTCTAAATGTTTAATCTTTTAGATCAAGCCATTTGATAAAATCTTCCAAAATTATAAATCATTAAAAAGCCTTAAACCATATGCCTTATCCTTATTTCCTGAACATTATCTTCATCGTGAGAATGGGTTGAGTATATTAACAATGTTGAACCATCAATCACAACTTTGTTTGATCTCCTTGAACCTAGCTCTTGGGATCTATAGTCTGCTAGGCATTGTTACTGCCATGATGGCTTGTCCTAGGCCATAAATTCATTCCCTTTGATGATCACTCAACTCTCTCTCTAGATAGGCCTTTTGTAAGTGGATCTGATACATTATACTTTGACTTCACATAGTCAACTATGATAATTCCACTAGAGAGTGATTTGCTAAAAGTATTATGTCTCCATCTTATATGATGAGATTTACCGTTATACATCATGCTCCCTTCCATTCCTATTGTCTCTTGCCTATCACAGTGTATGCATACTGGTGTCAATGATTAGACTGATAAGGAATAGCTTCCAAGAAATTTTAGATCCATTCATCTTTTTCACCAGCTTTATCTAACGTGATAAATTTAGATTCCATTATAAAGCGAGCAATACATGTCTATTTGGATGATTTCTACAAGACTGCTTCTCCACCTAAAATAAATACATATCCACTCATAAATTTTACTTTTCGGTAATTAAATTTGCATCACTATATCTTTTAATTACCATTGGATATTTATTATAATGTAAGGCATAGTCTTGACTATGTTTTAGATACCCCAAAACTCTTTTAATTGTTATCCGATGAGTTTGATTAGGATTACTTGTGTACCAGCTCAATTTACTAATAGTGCATGCTATGTCTGATTGATTATAATTTATGATCACATCAAACTTCCCAACACTCTTGAGTAGTCCAATTGTGAGTTACTTTCACCTTCATTGTTCTGAAGTGCAAAGCTCACATCTAATGGAGTCTTGGAAATACTAAAATTTGAATACTTAAACTTGTCAAGTACATTTTTCATGTAATGAGACTGTGACAACGCCTACACTTGTGGAGTTCTATGAATTACTATCCCTAAGATCACATCCGTAACTCCAATATCTTTCATATCTAACTTAATCTCAAACATTCATTTTGTAGCATTTCTGTCAAAAATTTCTCTACTTATGATCAGCATATCATCCACATACAAACAAACAATAACTTGGTGAATTGGAGTGTGTTTAATATAAATACATTTATCACATTCATTTATCTTGAAACCGTTTGCCAATATGGTCTGGTCAAACTTTGTATGCCACTGTTATTAGTCCATAAAGTGACTTAACAAGTTTGCATATTTTTCTTTCTTTACCAGGAACCACAAAACCCTCCGATTGTTCCATGTAAATTTCTTCCTCTTATTCTCCATTTAAGAATGTTGTTTTTACATCCATTTAATGGATTTCAAGACCATATACCATCAATAATTCAACCAATATCTAAATAGACGTTATCCTTGTTACAGGCGAGTATGTGTTGAAATAATTAAGGCCTTCTTTTTGTCTATAGCCTTTTACAATAAGTCTTTCCTTGTATTGGTCAATAGTATCATCAGCTTTTATTTTCCTTTTGAAGATCCATTAGAACCTAAAGGTTTATTTCATGAAGGAAAATCAACCAACTCCTAATTATGGTTGTTTAAGATTGAATCAATCTCACTATTAACTGTCTCTTTCAAAAAGAATGAGTCCAAAGACGAATTCTTTCTTTAAATATTTAAGGCTCATTTTCAAGAAGAAATATTACAGAATCTTATCCAAACGAATTTCACATTCTTTAATGTATGTTATGCCTTGGATTCTCATTATTAAGTACATTTTCATTTGATTCATCTCAAGGTCATTTAGACCCTTCATTAGACAACTTATATCTAGCTTTATACGGATAAATATTTTTAAAAAATTCACCATTAGCTGATTTAATTACCATATCTTTATTGATATCCGGATGTTCAGATTTGTGTATCAAAAATTAATATGCTTTACTACTTTTAGCATATCCAATGAACACGCAGTCCACAGTCTTAAGTCCTATTTTTACCATTTTTGGCATAGGAACTTAGACTTTGGCTAGACACCATCATACTTTGAAGTATTTTAAGTTGAGTTTCCTTTCTTTTATGTTTTCATATTAAATGTAATGTGTCATACTGTGGGGTACTCTACTGAGTATTCAATTTTCTGTAAGAATAGTTCCCCCACAAGATTTGCGGTAAACTTAAACTTATGAGTAAGCATTCATCATTTCCTTTAATAATCAATTTTTCCTTTATAAAATATCATTTGATTGAGGTGAATACAGAGCATTTATTTTATGGACAATTCCACTTTCTAAATATATCTCCGTAAATGTAGATTCATACTTCCACCCCTATCACTTCTTATCGTTTTAATCTTTTTATTCAACTAATTTTCAACTTCAATTTTATATTGCCTAAATACATGTATTGTTTCATCCTTATCATTTAGCAAATAAACATAGAAATATCTAGTGCAATCACCAATAAAAATTATTAAATACTTTTTTCCCAACACAATATAGTATTGACTTCATATCACAAATGTTTGCATGGATTAAGTCTAAGGAATTGGAATTCCTTTCAACGGACTTATACGGATACTTAGCATACTTTAATTCCACACATATTTGACACTTTGATATGTTGTACTCAAAGTTAGACAAAACATCTAAATTAATCAGTTTTCACAAGTATTTGCAATTGACATGTCCGAAATATTCATGCCACAATTCATTTGACTCAAGCAAGTAACTATAAATAGACCTTTTATTATTTTCAATATTTATTATATTGATCTTGAAAAGGCCTTGTATAAGGTAGTTTTTGCTTGCATACACTTCTCCTTTATTAATTACAATTTTATCAAAAATAAATACACATTTGAATCTATTTTTTGTAAGAAGTGAAGTAGAAAATAAGTTCTTTTGCAACTGCGGAACATGAAGGACATTGTTGAGTGTCACCACCTTGCTTGATATCATCTTCAAGCAAATTTTCTTGTTCCTTAAACTTTTTTTGTTATGGAGTTAACCATAAAAATCTTTACCTCATCTTGAGCTGGAGCTTCTAATGCAAATAACCCCTTGTTGGAACATACATGGTGGGTGGCATCAGAATTAATCCAACACTCTCTAGGATTACCAACCAAGTTGCATTTAGAAAACATAGCGCATACATCATCCACTTCATCTTTGAATTCAGCCATGTTGACTGGTTATTTTTTTCCTTCTTAAGGTCTTGACACTCTGCCAACTTGTGTCCAACCTTGCCACAATAAAAGCAACTTCCATTAAATTTCTTATTATGAGAATTGTTTTATTTTTCAAACACTTTCTTTCTTTTCTTTGTGTTATTAGGGTCATCGTCAAAAATATTCACTCCACTAACTGCAGAATTCTCTTTAGACCTCTTCTCAACTGCTTTGTTATCCTCTTCAATTTATAACCTCAAAATGAGGTCTTCAACTGACATCTCTTTTGTCTTGTACTTCAAACAGTTTTTTATGTCCTTCCACAATAGTGGTAACTTCTCAATTATAGCTCCTACTTGTAAAGCCTTTTTCACAATAAAACCTACATAAAAGGTTATGTGATTATCAATAACACATTTAATATGTTCAATAAAGGTATTTACTAATGCCATACCTTCTACTAGGAGATCATAGAGGATTACTTATAGTTCTTAAACTTAGGAGACGACAGTCTTACTATCTATCATCTTAAAGTCAAGAAATCTTGCAATAATAAACTTTTTAATTCCTGCATCCTCAATTTTGTATTTCTTCTTTAAAGCATCCCACAATTCTTTAGAGATTTTTATATAGTTGTAAACATTGTACAGATCATCTTGAACTCCACTCAATATGTAGTTCTTACATAAGAAATCGAGTTCTTCCACACTTTAGTTACTATAAAGTGCTTCTATCTGGTATTTCGTTTGGTAACTCTTGAGGGCTTCAGATATGAATCCTTAAAGAATTAATAGAGTCAAGTAAAAGAATATTTTTTGTTGCCACCTTTTAAAATCTACACCAGAGAACTTTTTGATTTTCTTCGTCGGTGTCATGGCGGGTGCAGCACTTAAACTGCTTGAATTAGCAACAGTTGTTATTGTGACATTTTCCATTCCATCACTAACTTGATTTTCAATGTTCATATTGTTGTCATAAAGAGACAACCAATTTAGTATGTCGAAATACTAACTATAAAGTTCACAACTTTAAACAACAATTTCTTTCTAGTTTAACGATAAAGTTTTTATGTTCTTCTAATCGTCAACTAGATGAACATTAACTCGTGATGAAGTTTTTATATCTTAAAATCACTATTAAGTTCAAAAAGCATAGAAAGCAACAAGCTTTAATCTCCAGAAACCCCATAATACAAATTATCAGAAAATTTCTTAAGATTGTTATTTTGGGTATAAAACTTGTATATAACAATATGAGCTCCAACACTAAGTTCAAGAATAACTTTAAGAACAACAATGAAGTTTCAAAAACTTCAAACATAAGTTCAAATGAATGATCAAATGAACTATCAAAATAAAGTATATACAATTTTCTAGAAAAACAGTAAAACCAACTTAAGAAATGAAGATGAAACAGAAAAAGGATAGAATCAACTTAACCGAATTAACGGTATGTCCTTAAGGAATTTATTCCCCTCAAGTACCCAAGGTTAATGGAATCTTTCCTCCCAAGATAAAATGATTCACTTGAAGAAATAGCAGTATCTCAAATTTTCTATACTTCTAATGCACTCAATGATTTGAAGATAACACTAGATTTTTTAGAAGAAGAAGATGTTTTTCAATTAAAATTTGTTCCTTTACTTAAAATATTTATGTATTTATATCCAAAAGGTGTTTCTTCATAAAGGAAGCAATGGTTCATGAAAAGACACAATTTTCTAAAATGTCATGCCACTTGCGCTTAGTCTGCGCCTAGTTCTGCGCTAGACCTACAGCCGCAGGTGGCATTTCGTACTTTCCTGTGAATTCTGTGCAACACTTGCACTTGACTGACGCTGCACCTACACCCACAAGTCACCTTTTGGCCACAACCAGTATGTATCTTTCCTTGAAGGGGTGTCTCTTTGAAGTGTGTTGTGACTGCGTTCACACTACTTTCAAAATGTAGAAAAAGTTTATTGGATTTTTAGATTTAAAACTTCAGTTTTTTTCAATTTTTAAATATATTTTATCTAAGAAATTAATCTCTCAATCAATTATTTTATAAATTCAAATTCAAAGCCAAATCCAAATACAAAGTCGAAGCCAAGTGAACGAGGAAGATGATGATGTGAGGCACTCTTGTTCTTGCCTCACTATACATATGAAGGAATTCTTCTCAATACAACCATAAAAAAGTTTCTTTCTCCTACGAACCTGGGAGAACTTTTCTTCCTTAAAGTGAAATACTCACTTCACTTGCCCACTATTTGTTCCCTCCATTTTCCATTCACTTAGTGCCCAGCATAACTTTTCTAAGCCACTCTTATTATCTATTTCAAAGTCTCAAATATTTTACTGATTTACCAAGTACAGTTAAAGAACTTATGACAGTTGACAGATGAAGTCTACCGATAAAGAACTTAGTAATCCATACTAACTCAGACTTTTTAATGAGGGATAAATGAGTAATTTAATTTATATTATTAATATTATTTAAGATAACTAAAGTGAAAAACTCAAAAGTCAAAATTTATTCTCTTGTTCAGTTTTTCACATTTCAGTTATAGGAGTAAAAATATTAGGGCTCTCTGTTCTTTTATTCTTAGAGAGTAAGCAAGAAGCTAGTGTTATCTAGTTTTCTTTGTGTCTTCGAGAGTTGATAAATTTAATAAAATAAATTGTCCACTAAATTGAGAATTTTCAAAATAATTAGAAGTAGGTACATAACTATTCCCATTCTTCATGTTTACTTTTCTCGAATTAGAGTTGTCATAGAGGGAATAGCTTAATAAGTAAGTTGATGGTTGAAGTACTAAATTATTGGTCAACTATTAATTGCTAGTGGTGCTAGAAAACAAAAATATTAGAACTTAGCACTACCTGAATGCAACCATTTATTTTTTTCCTATTGATTCTGTAACAATCTAAAAATTTGATGAAATATGTGAAATATGTATTTCAATGAAATAACTCTTTTACCCCTCCCCATATTTGCATTGTGGTATTTCTAGGGTATGGGGGTGATTGGCATGGTTTCTGATGTATTTTGGTGCCTTTTGCACGATATTATGTGTTTTGGTGGCTTTGAGAGCTTTATTATAGACTTGTATGATTATCTTTTGATTTGTGTGAAGGATGGCTGAACAAACTATGCCAGTAGCTCTAGAATATAGATTTTAGGCTACGTAGACCTTTGGTTTGAGTCCCAATGCACCCAATCTCATTTTGACCTATTGGTCGGAAAGTTAAAAAATTAGAAATATAAGTGTGGGACTCACATTTTGTTGAAACGACCTCAAATGAAAATTTTGAATTTGCCAATGCATTCGAAACATTAATTTTAGGGTGTTAACATATTTTTCTGGGTTTTATGAATTTTAAATCTCAATTCAACCCTCGATTTAAAAAATTATGATTTCGGGGATCAACTTTGTGAAAATAATATTTTTTTCAAAAATTTAATATCGTCATTGAGTCTGAAGCATCGAATTTAGTGTGGTTACATAGTTCATTTTTGTATATCAAACTCCAAATGAATTTCGAGCACCCCGTCGAAGTCCATCTAGACTTAAAACTCTAGTGCACTAGGTTACTGATGCACAAAGGGTAAATCACATATAGAGAGTGTGTTTTATGCTTTGTGTGTCATGTAACCTAGTACAGTATATAATGGCCTCCTTTTGTACATTTTGCTCATTCTTTAACCTTGCCTCTTGAGGGTTAAACCCTAAAATAGTGTGAGAGCTTAAAAGTGAAGTTTGTGGGAGCTTGGGAAGCTAGATTAATATCTATTTCCTGGATCAGTTATAGATTTAGATTGAGATTTCATATTTTTCTTATTTTAATTCTTGATTTCTTGTTCAAAAATTCCAAAAATCTTATTTATTGATTTAAATCTCAATTTCACCCCTTTTCACTTGAATAATATTCCTAATCCTATAATTACTAGTTTTTAATCAATCCCATCTTCAAACAACTTTGAATTTTTATTTTAACATGAATTTTAAAGATTTTTTTTTATAAAGCTCAAAAATTATTTTCATTTATTTGAACCTCATTTTTTACTCAATTTAACTTGGGTTTTCAGGTGTAGATTTCTAAAAATATAGGAAACACGTTTTTATAATAAATTTTTTATTTTGCTCATCTTTTTAAAAAACCCATTTCGGGGGTCCGTTTTGACCTCAAATCAGAAGTAGGCAATATGGGTATCATTAGCTTTGTTTTGACGAAGAGATTCTATATTTCTTGGTTTTAGTTGATTTTAGAATTGTTCTTGAGAATTGAGGTCATGGGTTCAAAGTGTAACAAATAGGTTTTGGTGTTCGAGGTTGGTTATGGATTAACTCTTTAGACTAGGCTTGATAGTTAAATTGTATACCAAAACATACGTTAAGGGTGAGAACTAATTATGAACAATGTCTATCTATGTGTTGTGTCCGTGTGAGGCGTATATGTGGTATAATTGTTGACTTTGGGACATTATGTGATATGTGTGACAATGTGGAGTTCTTTGTGATTATTGATAGCCTTATAATCATGCATAATAACTATATCTTATTGATGAAAACGTGTGTTATGGCATCATTTATGTGTTATGATATGTTCATACCTTTTGGTTTTGGGAAAAGTGGAATCTCATGGATGATTAAAATTAATGAGTTTATATTAGTTATGTGGTTGTGGAAATTGTATCTTGTGGTTGGTTGTAAAAAATGCATCACGTGGTTGATTGTGGAAATACTCATTGAGATATGGATATCTGGGTTGATGAATCCCTCATGGATCCTACATTAGGAAGCTGTAACTCTATAGGTGATATGATATATGGATTGCATATGGTTAACGAACCCCTATGGGTCCTACATCTTAAAGCTTTGGCTTTGTAGGCGCATATAGAGACTGTGCGATGGTCTCGTGCATCATCATCATTATCGTAATCATCATCACCATCATAATCTTATGCATTTCATTTGTTTTATTGTGATTGATGTTGTGATTAGATTTCCATATTGACTTGTTATATGTCTACTTGCTCTATATCCTGTTATTTATACTTGACCATTTTGTATATCCATGATGTTCCCCATTTTTACTTACATATGATATAATGTATACTTGTGCTCTACATGCTTTGTTATTATGGCATTTGTGATATATATCAAAAAATTGTTAGTGCAAGCAGTGTGGCTACCATTGTAGAACACTTTCTAATTATAGGTGATGTTCCCTTAGTGTGTATTTTGTGTACTTTATTTTCTACTTTGCTCGGTCGGCCTATGATACCTATTGAGTACAAATGGACCGTACTCACTCCTACTATACCCTTCTGATGCAGATTTGAGTTTGGGTGTCCCTCACACTACTTAATTCGGGCAATATATGGAGTTTTCAAAGTAATGGTTGGCATTTTTGGCATTCAAATATCTTCTATTACCTTTTTTATAGACTATTTCTTTATTTTCACTTCCGAGGAAGTTTGTTTTGTATTTGGATATCTTATATATTTCCTTAGATTTATGTTGTACTAGATACGTTCTTATATTATTGACACGTGATTTTGGGATTTATGGCTACATTATTATGCTTCTTTTTGCATTTTATTATGCAGGTATGGTTCGGCTTTATTCTAGAATCCTTACCTTAGGGTTGTTTCTGTTATTTTATCCTTTATGTATCCGTTTGGGTGATAGGCTTACTTACCAAGGTTTGTTGTGACAAGTACCATCATGACCTTTGAATTTTTAGTCATGACAAATTGGTATCATAGCAGTCAGTTTCATTGGTTTCAGTGGTGCAAGAATAGGATGTCTAATAGAGTCTCGCAAATCGGTATGTAGATGTTTGTATCTATCTTTGAGAGACTATAGCATGTCTTTAGGAAGATTTCCTCATTTTATTGCTTATCATGTGAAATTCTTGTATACCTTTTATTCTAGGTTGTGTTTCACTCTTTCTATGTAAATGGTGTTGACTAAGTCCTGTAAGGTCAGAGATGTAGAGCTTACTTCTGGAGAAAGAGTTTAGTTGATAGGGAGATCCTTGAGTCATGGACAGACTCGGGAGAGGGGATGGGCCCATTGTTCAACCGGTCTAGGAGAAGTACTAGGGTACTCTCACTAGAGCCTCGTGTTGAGATTGTTGGAGGTATGGGTTCTACTCTAGTTTCTCAAAGTTCTCTACCCCAGTGTTGGAGGGATTGTTGGTGTGATTCTTTACCTTCATAGAGGCTTCTTCTTTGGTTATGTAGAGTGTTCCTCTAGCTCCTAGTGTAGATCCTCATATGGAAACTACTCTATTTTGGGTACTCCTCAGACATCCAGTACTATTCATCCTTCTACGCCGATATTTGAATCTATTGTACTAGGATCAGGAGTCTAACCGTCATCTATGTTACCTTCTCAAAAAAGATCTCAACCTTCCAGATTCACCATGCCTCTTCTTGTTGCTAGTACAGTGATATCTTCTGATGATCAGAAGAGATTTAAGAGATTTACTTATTTAGGTCCTCCCAGATTTAGTGGTGTCATAGGCGAGGATGCCTATGAGTTCTTGATTGATTATCGAGAGAAGCTACATAGCTTGGGTTCTCTCGAGTTGCATGAAGTGGCTTATACTATATATCAGTTGAGATATACTATGAGAGATTAGTGGAGATCTTATGTCAGTTTTAGGCCTATTGAAGCTCCTGAGTTATCGTGAGATTAGTTTGTTGATTCCTTTCTTAAGAGATGTGTGCCTTATACCTTGAGAGATTGAATATGTAATGAGTTTGATCATTTAGAGCAGGGCTCCATGACTATTATAGAGTATGAGGCACGCTTTCATAACTTATCCAGATATTCTTATACCGGTATTTCCGCTTAGATTGAGAAGATTTAAAATTTTGTGAAGGGTTTAGATGTTTCTCTCTAATTAGCTACTACTCAGATAGTTGTATTTATAGCATCCTTTTAGAGCATTGTGGATCATGCCTGATGACAGAGAGTCTTCTTCCAGCATCTCAGGGAGGCTCCAAGAGTGTGCACCATTTTAGTAAGTTTAGATGTCAGGCTCCCCGTGGTAGAGATTTTACAGGTTTTGGTGGATATTAGGGTAGGCCAGTGCAGGAAGCCTCACAGATTTTAGGTGGTGGATCTTCTAGTTTAGCAGTGCAGGAAGGGCTGTCGGGGCAAGTTTAGAGTTTTCTATATTTATAATGAGAGTTGCCATGTGTCTAAGGACTGTCCCCATTGTATCATTAGAGATACTTATATTTTAGCTGTGAGAGGTAGGGGTACTACCAAAGGTGTAAGAGGTAGAGATGGTGGATCCCATGGTGGCGGCCGTAGGGATACTCAGGCAGTTAAGGGCCGTAGTCAGTGTTATGCTAAACCCGCCAGGCCTAAGATGGAGGCTTCTGATGTTGTGATCATAGGTATCAGCCCAATTTGTTTCAGACCTGCATCTATGTTATTTAATCTCGGATTGAATTCCTATGTGTTTTTGTATTTTTCTTTGGGTTTTGATTCTATTAGTGAGCCTCTTACCATGACTATTCGTGTATCTACCTCTATAGGAGATTTTTTCATGGTGGATAGGATGAACCGACCTTATGTTGTGACATTTTGTGGTCGTGATACTTGGGTAGATTTGATTATGTTAGATATGGTTGGTTTTGATGTTATTTTAGGTATGGATTGGTTTTCTCCTTATCGTGTTGTCTTAGACTATTTTGCTAAGACCGTGACTTTAACTCCTCTAGGTATACCAAGGGTAGCTTAGAACGGTGCACTTCATTCGGGACCCAAGCGGGTCATATCTTATGTTTAAGCTCTTAGATTGGTTGAGAAGGGATGTTAAGCTAATTTGGCTCATATTCATGATACTAGTGTTGTTTCACCTCCTTCATCGAATTCTATCCATTTTGTTCGTAAGTTTATGGATGTTTCCTCTATGGATTTTCCTAGTATGCCTCCGGATAGTGATAGTGATTTTGCTATAAATGTTGAGCCGAACACCAAGCCCATTTCTATTCCTCCTTATAGGATGGCCCCTACAAAGTTGAAAAAATTGAAGGATCAGTTACAGGAGTTATTGGATAACGGATTTATTCAACCTAGTGTATCACCTTGGGGTGTGTCTATCTTGTTTGTGAAGAAAAAAATAGGTCTATGCGGATGTGTATTGATTATCAATAGTTAAACAAGGTGATGGTTAATAATAAGTATCCTCTTCCTCGTATTAATGATTTATTTGATCATCTTCAGGGTGCAGCGGTGTTTTCGAAGATTGATTTGTGATCTGGTTATCACTAGTCGAGGATTAAAGTTTTGAATATTCCAAAGATAGATTTTTGTACTCAATATGGTCATTATGAGTTTTTGGTCATGTCTTTTGGGTTGACCAATGCCCCTACCGCATTCATGGAGTTTATGAACTGGGTGTTTCAACTGTACCTTGACTCCTTTAATATTGTATTTGTAGATAATATCTTGGTTTATTCTTAGAGTGAAGTTGAGCATGAGGAGCATTTGTGTAACGCCCCAAAATATCATCCCAAGACGCCACACGGTGCCCAAGGCTACATGTAGCCTCAAGCTAACCCTTTAATCCAAAACACTACCCTTGGGTTCCAACACAACAACATACACGCTACGCTAAGGATATATATATAAGTATATATCATATCACATCGCACATAGCACGGAATATCGTTAGACTGTACATATATGGAATGTCTATACACAAACAAACCCAACAATACACTAGTCTGACATAGCCTCTATACAGTAAAATCAACGAGCCATTGGGAAAAACCCCCAACTGACTCAACAGACCAAAGGGATCACAAAACAATAGCACCAAAACTAGCAACTTGGTCCTCAAACCATGAGGACTCACCACTGAAGGAACGTAGATGTGGCACTCGGATATCACTGTCGCGGCTGCGGATGAGTACCTGAACCTACATCATGGTAAGAATGTAGCCCATAGAGAAATATGTGGGTCAGCACAAGATACGTACTGAGTATATGGGGGTGCATGCAAAATATAAATAATATCATAAATTTCATAAAAACGTACATACGGACCATAATGACACATCTGGCTTGAGTGACATTGAATCATGCAACTCATAACATCTTATATAGGAAATGTAGGATAAAAACCTCATAAATCATTATAGATCATCATAGGCAACTTGACTTACCACATCAAAACTCGGAGTGACTCGGTATTTCAATAAACATGACTCTTATGGACATGGGAATTTCCTATAACCGACAACCCACGTGAGCTACGTGGAATACTATCGTTTGAAACCCCCATTGGTGGGAGCGTCATACTCTTTGCCAGGGAGTACGACCTTAAAACTGCAATAATCACAATCGGGCCCTCTGGCCAATAATATCATCATCAAAAAACCCTACGGTGGAACATAGGTTTGGGGAAATACAATTTCCCTCTCAGTGCTAAGTACTACTCCCCGACAAGCTCAGAACGTGTTAGGAAATCCACCATAACATCACAAGGGTCTATCATAAAGACCAAATCAAATTTCTTTCTCATTTATCAAATCATATCAATTTGTGGATTCCTAACTCAACACATTTTAGCTCAAAACATTTTCATCTTTCTCAACATCAACAAGGTATCAATGCATTGAACCATAACTGACTCGACATTTGGAATGGGATATGAAGACTCAATACATAATATTTTCAATAATTTAACTCATCAAAACCATCAGAAAAATACCAAGACTCATTGCAACTTCAATATCAACATTTCTAAATTTGTCATCCAACTCTCATTTAAAGGTACTTGAGACATCAACCCATAGTAGGGATATAGAATTTCCAATATCAATTACAAATTCATACTAAGGAAATAGTGGAATGATAGTATAAATCAAGGCTTAACAAATTAAATCATCATACTCTCATAATCAAATACTTTTTCGACATAATTCCATCTCAACATCATACACATATCGGATGACATAATCCCATAGCTCATGGAAAATAAAATAAGATATAAAACCATATTTCCAATTCATGGTAAAACATGTAAAATCTCATGTCAATGTAATTCAACAAAAATACCGGGCACAAGATCGAAAGAATAATCTTGTTCAAAGCCCCCATACCTAAAAGTGGAAGATGAATATGAACTTCCGACTCTGAAAATTTATTCATGAAAATAAAGGGTGCTTCTCAAAGCCCTTAACATGATCAACTCGAATCCCAAATCAATTTAAATTTTCTACGATTCAATCAAGAGACATAGAAGGATGAAATTTGGAATAGTAGGGTTGGGGTTTGAGCCTTAGGAAATTTTGGAGAAAAATGAGCTATTGAATGCTCTTAATGGACTTAAATCCATGGTTTACCCAGATGGATTGGAGTGGGAACGATCAAAATACCCTTAAAAAATAAATAATGTCAAATCTGTCCTTTGGTGGACTGTTTTGATAGGCTGAAGTAGATCAACCATAACTTTTTTTCTCCGATGTCCAAATTGGATGAAACCAATTTCATTGGAAAGAGTACTTTCAAAGCTTTCTGTTGATATATAGTAGCTCACCCAGATCATTATGTACAAAGAGTTATGATCATTTGAAGTTGACCCTAAAATTTGCCTGGCCTCAGTATTTTTTTCCTTCACATTTACTGTTCTCCACTATTCACGGTTAGATCGGAATGATCATAACTCATCGCTCGAGTTTACATTTTGGTTGATCCATATATTTTTGGAAAGATTATTCGATGCTATACGCGATGATGGGTCGCATATTCAGAAATTCCACACAGAAAAATTATTAATCACGATAAAGAACAGAATTCAATACATTTTCGTTCGAGATCTTAACAAAAAAATCTTCCGAGGCATCACATCATCTACCCCTTGGAAACATTCATCCTAAAATGGTTATAGGTAGGTCAATAATACTATGAAAATGAGTATACAGAGAAAAATCATCTTGCCCAAGCATATACTCCATTCTAGATTTTTTTGGATATCGTAGAAAACACAGAAGCCAAGATAAACATAGCAATAAGGATTAAATGAAAAGAGCACGATACCTTTGACATGCTCAGGATTCGTAGGAAAGAGGTGGGGATATTTGGCGCGCATATCTGCTTTGGCTTCCCAAGTAGCACTCTCCACGGATTGATTACACCAAAGCACTTTAACCAAAGTAACTTCCTTGTTTCTTAGCCTACGAACTTGAAAGTCAAAAACCTCAATCGGAATCTCTTCATATGAAAGACTATCTTGAATACCCGAGCTTTTGGAAGTATCAATCACAACAGAATCACCAATAGACTTCTTAAGCATAGAAACATGGAAAATTGGATGGACGTTAGATAACTCCGCGAACAATTCAACCTTATACGCTACTTTCCCAATGCGATCCACAATCTTATAGGGACCAATGTAACAGGAACTTAGTTTCCCTTTCTTCCCAAATCTCTTCACCCCTTTCATGGGTGAAACTTTCAAGTACACTAAATCACCAACATCAAATTCAAGGTCTTTCCTCCTTATATCTGTGTATGATTTTTTATGACTTTGGGAGGTTTTCAACCTTTCCCGAATTAACTTAACCTTCTTCATGGCCTTGAACACCGCATCCGGTCCAGTCGCAGCAGCCTCACTAACTTCAAACCAACCAATGGGTGATCTACACCTTCTACCATACAAAGCTTCAAATGGGGCCATTCCAATAGTAGCATGAAAACTATTATTGTAAGCAAACTCGATTAATTCTAAGTGCTCATCCCAACTACCTTTAAAATCAAGTACACAATCCCTCAACATATCTTCTGAAGTCTGAATGGTCCGCTCGGCCTGACCATCTATTTGCTGATAGAAAGCAGAACTTAAATGAATTTGGGTACCGAGACCCTTCTGGAAAGATTTTCAAAACTGAGAGGTAAATTGAGTACCTCTGTCAGAAATAATAACCAAAGGGATTCCATGAAGTCTGACGAGTTCCCGAATAGATATTCTAGCATAATCTTCAGCTGTATACAATGAATGCATAGGTAAGCAATAGTTGATTTCGTCAGCTGATCTACGACAACCCAAATCGAATCATGATGGCGACGAGAAGGAGGCAAACCAACTATGAAGTCCATATTCACTTCTTTCCACTACCAAGTAGGAATGCTAAACTCTTGCATCACACCACTTGGACTTTGATGCTCTATTTTAACCTGTTGACACGTGGTACACTTTACCACAAATTCTGCTATGTTCCTCTTCATACCGTTCCACCAATAGATTTTCCGCAAATCATGGTACATCTTGGTAGCACCAGGATGGATGGAGTATTGCGTACCATGCTCTTCCGCCATAATCCTCTGCTTCAAGTTATCAACATCAGGAACACATAATCTTTCTCGGAGTCTCAAAATGCCATCTCCTCCTTGGGAGTAAACCTTCACCTTTTGGTCTTTAACTGACTCTTTTAACCTGACCAAGGTAGGATCCCTATCTTGGTTCTCCTTCACTTCCGAAACTAAAGAGGATTCGGAACCTCTTTGCACTCCTATACTACCTTCAGCATCACCAAACAACCTAACCCTCAATCTAGCCAAACGATGTACCTCACGGGCCAACTCCTTCTTACCAATCTCCACATGTGCTACGCTACCCATGGACTTCTGACTACATGCATCTGCTACTACATTGGCCTTGCCCGGATGATATAGCACGCTCATATCATAATCTTTCAACAGTTCTAACCATCGTCTCTAGCTAAGATTCAACTCCTTTTGGGTGAATACATACTGCAAGCTCTTATGGTCCGTGAAGACGTCAACATGGACACCATACAAATAATGTCTCCATATTTTCAAAGAAAAAACCACGGCAGCTAATTCAAGGTCATGGGTAGGATAATTCTTCTCGTGAGGCTTTACTTGCCTGGAAGCATAAGCTATAACCTTGCCCTTTTGCATCAATACATAACCCAAATCGACTCTGGAAGCATCGCAATACACCACTAAACCATCAACGCTGTCAGGCAAAGTCAACACAGGGGCTGAAGTGAGTTGAGTCTTCAACTCCTGAAAACTCTTCTCGCAAGATTCGAACCACAGGAACTTCACTTTATTTTAGGTGAAACGGGTCATAGGAGACGCAATAGATGAAAACCCTTCAACAAAACGATGATAATAACCAGCTAGACCCAAGAAACTTCGGATATCAGAAGGAGAAATAGGTTTAGGCCAACTCTTTATAGCCTCTATCTTTTGAGGATCAACTTTAATACCTTCGGAAGAAACAAGATGACCCAAGAAGGCTACAGAGTTCAGTTAGAACTCACACTTACTGAACTTAGCATACAACCGATGAGTTTGAAGTATTTCCAACACGATTCAGAGATGATCCGCATGATCACCCTCACTTCATGAGTAAATAAGAATATCATCAAGGAACATTATTACAAATAAATTTAGATATTGTCGGAATACACGGTTCATAAGATCCATGAAAGCCGCTGGAGCATTAGTTAACCCGAAAGACATTACTAGAAATTCAAAATGACCGTAACGGGTTCGGAAGGCTATCTTGGGGATATCACATTCCCTAACCTTAAGTTGGTGATAACCGGATCTGAGGTCTATCTTTGAAAAGTAGCTCACATCTTGCAATTGATCAAATAAATCATCAATTCGAGGAAGTGGATATTTATTCTTGATAGTAACCCTATTAAGCTGTCGGTAATCAATACACACCCGTAAATAACCATCTTTCTTATGCATAAACAGGACAGGTGCACCCCACGGGGACACACTAGGTCTGATAAAGCTTTTGTCTAAAAGATCTTTCAATTTATCCTTCAACTCTTCAAGTTCCGTGGGAGCCATGCGATACGGAGAAATAGAAATAGGTTGAGTATAGGGAAGAAGGTCAATCCCGAACTCTATCTCTCTATCAAGAGGTACTCCAGGGAGATCTTTCGGAAAGATATCAAGAAACTCATTAACAACATTAATTGACTGAATGGTCGGGGTTTCAGACTTAGTGTCTTTAACCCAAACCAAATGGTGGATACAACCCTTGGAAATCAACTTCCTAGCTTTGAGATAAGATATGAAACGACCCTTAGGAATCACAGAACTCCCGGACCAGGATAGGTTCATCAGGAAACTAAAACTTGACCACACGGGCACGACAATCAATAGACGCATAGCATCAATGAAGCCAATCCATACCCAGAATGATATCAAACTCAACCATATCTAGCTCAATCAAATCAGCATACATGACCCGATGAAAGAAAGTAATGGGATATTTATACACCCGCTTAGCAATGACAGACTCTCCTACCAGAGTAGAAACCAAAATTAGTTCAGGATTCGTTTCAAAATTTACAGCAACGAGAGGGTCACATAAGAAAAAATCAAACCGAGGTCCACCAACACATAGACATCAAAATAAAAAACACGGAGCATACCAGTGACAACATCGGGAGAGTCTTCCTGATCCTGACGAGGTGGTATAGCATAGAAACAATTCTGGCGCTGACCACCAACAGTACTAGATGAAGCACCCTGAGGAGGAACTGAATGGGCTGCGGGAGGTGGGGAACTGGTAACCTGACTCTGGGGACGGGCATCACGACTTTGCTATCTGGCATACGGGCAGTCTGTACGTATGTGGCCCAACTTGCCACAACCAAAACAGCCCCACTGCCCCATATAACACTCCCCAAAATGGTCTTTACCACAGTTAGCACACGAAGGAGGATGAGGTCGGTTGCTTACACTGTCCTGAGACCTAGAAGGTACCGACCAATTCCCGAGCTCCTGCCTGCCTCGATATACAGAAGCACTAGCTGAGGAAGGCACAGGCATAAATGGACATCTCTAAAACTGAGGGCGACTCCCTCCGAAGAATCTAGTTTGACCAGACCCCTATTGCTCCGATCTGACTCTCTTGATACCTCTTACTCTTTTTCTTTCTTTTATCTTGTCTGACTCAATCTATTGGGCGTGAATTATTAACCTAGGAAGATCAATCTCCCTGTTAATCATAGAAGATCTAAATTTTTTCACCACATAACTCGACACCCCAGTTAGAAACTTGCTCATACTAGTCCTCGAGTCAGCCATCATATTGGGAGCGTACTTTGATAGCTGATTAAACTTAAGACAATACTCCTTAATCAACATGGAGCCTTGTCTCAAATTCATAAAATCCTCTATCTTAGCTTCCCGTAACTCAAGAGGAAAGCATTTATCCAAGAAAGCATCTTGGAACAATTGCTAAGTCACCGGAGCTCTCTCTACCCTTATTCAACATTTGCACCCAGTCATAGGCAACATCCTTCAACCGATAAGAAGATAGCTCCACACTTTCTTCCTCGGTCACGTGCATAATCTGTGTAATTTTCTTTATTTCATCAAGATATATCTGCGGGTCCTCACCTGCTCTTGACCCATGAAATTCTGGCGGATTCATCCACATAAAGTCACAAATTCATGTTGCTACCAAATTATTTTCCTGTGGAGGTGGAGCGTTGGTCTGAGTATTGGCGGTAACTGCCTAGGCTAGTGTCTGAAAAGCTGCCCAAAATTCGGCATGGGATACCATCTCATGTAATAGATCAACGGATTGAGGTTGGTTGTTGTTTTCGCGACCTCGACATGGAGGCATTTTTTGTTATAAGAAAGAACGAATTAACAGCATAAGGAAACAGTTGTAAGCATGATAGACTCTTGTAGAAAGAAACAAATGACTTTTCCTAGAATGCCCCACAGCCTCTTGATCATAGGTGTGGCACGCTACACACCGATGCTCAAGACTCTATGTAACGCGACTTGTCAGACTCCCTAGGACTCTTTACAACCTTAGGCTCTGATACCAAGTTTGTAACGCCCCAAAATATCATCCTGAGATGCGACACGGTGCCCAAGGCTACACGTAGCCTCAAGCTAACCCTTTAAGTCAAAACACTACCCTTGGGTTCCAACACAACAACATACACGCTATGCTAAGGATATATATATATAAGTATATATCACATCACATCGTACATGGCACAAAATATCGTTAGACTGTACATATATGGAATGTCTATACACAAACAAACCCAACAATACACTTGTTTGACATAGCCTCTATACAGCAAAATCAACGAGTCATTGGGACAAACCCCCAACTGACTCAACATACCAAAGGGATCACAAAACAACAACACCAAAACTAGCAACTTGGTCCCCAAACCATGAGGACTCACCACTGAAGGAACGTAGATGCGGCACTCGAATATCATTGTCGCGGCTGCGGCTGGGTACCTAAACCTGCATTATGGTAAGAATATAGCCCATAGAGAAATATGTGGGTCAGCACAAGATACGTACTGAGTATGTGGGGGCGCATGCAAAATATAAATAATATCATAAATTTTGTAAAAACGTACATACGGATCATAATGACACACCTGGCTTAAGTGACATTGAATCATGCAACTCATAACATCTTAGATAGGAAATGTAGGAGAAAAACCTCATAAATCATTATAGATCATCATAGGCAACTTGACTTACCATATCAAAACTTGGAGTGACTCGGTATTTCAATAAACATGACTCTTATGGACAGGGGAGTTTTCTATAACCAACAATCCCACGTGAGCTACGTGGAATACCAACATTTGAAACCCCTGTTGGTGGGAGTGTCATACTCTTTGCCAGGGAGTACGACCTTAAAACTGCAATAATCACAATCGATCACTCTAACCAATAATATCATCATCAAACAACCCTACGATGGCACATAGGTTTGGGAAAAACCAAATTTTCCTCTCGGTGCTAAGTACTACTCCCCGACAAGCTCAGAACATGTTAGGAAATCCACCACACCATCACAAGGGTCTATCATAAAGACCAAATCAAATCTCTTTCTCATTTATCAAATCATATCAATTTGTGGATTCCTAACTCAACACATTTTAGATCAAAACATTTTAATCTTCCTCAACATCAACAAGGTATCAATGCATTGAACCATAACCGACTCGACATTTGGACAAGGATATGAAGACTCAATACATAATGTTTTCAACAATTTAACTCATCAAAACCATTCGAAAAATACCAAGACTCATTGCAACTTTAATATCAACATTTCTAAATTTGCCATCCAACTCTCATTTAAAGGTATTTGAGACATAAACCCATAGTAGGGATATAGAATTTCTAATATCAATTATAAATTTATAATAAGGAAATAGTGGAATGATAGTATAAATCAAGGCTTAATAAAATTAAATCATCATACTCTCATAATCAAATACTTTTTTGACATAATTCCATCTCAACATCATACACATATCGGATGACATAATCCCATAGCTCATGGACAATAATATAAGATATAAAACCATATTTTCAATTCATGGTAAAACATGTAAAATCTCATGTTAATGTAATTCAACAAAAATATCGGGCACAAGATCGAAAGGATAATCTTGTTCAAAGCCCCACATACCTAAAAATGGAATATGAATATGAACTTCCGACTCCGGAACTTTATTCATGAAAATAAAGGGTGCTTCTCGAAGACCTTAACATGATCAACTCGAATCCCAAATCAATTTGAAATTTTTACAGTTCAATCAAGAGACATAGAAGGATGAAATTTGGAGTAGTAGGGTTGGGATTTGAGCCTTAGGAAATTTTGGAGAAAAATGAGCTATTGAATGCTCTTAATGGACTTAAATCCATGGTTTACCCGGATGGATTGGAGTGGGAATGACCAAAATACCCTTAAAAATCAAATAATGTCAAATCTATTCTTTGGTGCACTATTTTGATAGGCTGAGGTAGATCGACCATAACTTTTTGCTCCGATGAACAAATTGGATAAAACCAATTTCATTGGAAAGAGGACTTTCAGATCTTTCTGTTGATATATAATAGCTCACCCAGATCATTATGTACAATTAGTTATGACCATTTGAACTTGACCCTAAAATTCACCTGGCCTCAGTATTTTTTTTCCTTTTACTGTTTACCACTATTCACAGTTAGATTGGAATGATCATAAATCATCGCTCGAGTGTCCGTTTTGGATGATCCACATATCTTTTGTAATCTTATTCGATGCTCTACGCGATGACGGGTCACATATCCAGAAATTGCACACAGAAAAATTATTAATCATAATAAAGAACAGAATTCAACACATTTTCGTCCGAGATCTTAACGGAAAATTTTTCTTGGGCATCACAATTTGAGGATTGTTACACGGGTCATGCTCCTCTAGTGCATTATATAAACGTTGGTTTCGACACGGGCCTAATCGTCTGATAGTTTATTTTCAATAGAAATCTTCATAATACTGAAGAAAAAATTCAACACAAAACTTCGCGATAACTAAAGAAAAAGTTTACTCAAAATGGTTTTTCTTAATGTCTCTCACGAGTGCATTTACTTTTGAATTCTTTAAAGTTTTCTTCGTCTTTGTTGATTTTATTCCCGACTGTTGGATTTATTTTGGTAGTGATATGAATATTAGGCCTAATTAGAAGGAAGAAAATTTTGAATATAATAGTGCGGTGTTCAGTAAAGTTTAGTTTTTTTTCCATTGATATATTTTGTGAATTCAGTTCTTGTGAGTTAATTTGATGGAAAGAATTGAAAACATATAACTGCTTGTACTTTTTGTAGCGTGCATATACTTAATTCTCCTTTTTTTCATATATTAATATTCATATCCATTCTTAACGAGGAGCTACAATAATAAGAAATAGGGGATTCTCTCCAAATGCGTACTGGTAATGCAACTTGAAGAAGTATCACATCAACTTATGAGGTTATATAGTTTGAAAGAACTTGAAAAAATCTATTTTTATTCTCTACTTTGAAGTTAAAGTTGTAAATACTCTTTCAAAACACGCATATTAATTTGTATGGCATGATATGTGAGATCTAATATGAAAGTAATTATTGAAGCAAGAATATGAAATTTTATATGAAAATATTTGTTGAAGCGAGAGCTCATGATAGAGATCGTTTCACCAGTTACTGTATATAATTTTACTTGCAGGATATATTGAACCTAGATTTTGTTTGGAATATTATTTTTGAGCCTTTTCCTTATGCAAGAAGATATGGACTATTTATCAAAATTTTCTTCTCAACTTGTGACAAAGATGATTTAGGAGAATGGGTAGGTTGAGTCAAATGACGTTTCCGTTGTTTACTGGTCAAGGTATCTCCCTGCTTTTCTTGTTTCAGTAGATATGATTGCTATTTAGCTTATTGCATTGGCATATTGGCTTCTAGAATTTACTAGGCCGATTAGGTTTACAATATTTGCAAGTCATATTAATGAGTGGTTAGTGTCATACCGGTGAGTGGTGAGTCGTGCCTAGGTGGCTATATACGAGCCTATGTTGCTTGGACTCTTCAAAAATTTTGGTGTTTGGCTGGTCCTCCAGAAATAGTATATTTTATGAGGATTATATGGGTGTTGTTTTTATGAGGATTATATGGGTGTGACAACATCCTTGAAGAACCCGAGCAACATAGATTTCAGCAATTTCTTTTTAATCATCTGGTACCCAAAATTCACTAACCAGATTAATCTGGATTCACTCTAAATCATCCAAACTAAAAGAGCAAATCATAGCTTAACAGAAGTTCTCTATTCTAAGGGTTCAAAACTCTGATTAAGGGATGAAAAATTCCAGTCATTTCACCAACAAATTCCATGTTAGAATTTATAAAACCTCAATTATTCCTTGGAATGATAGGCAAAGTACAAAAAAGAAAGAAATGACTGATGGAAAACTTACTATTCAGGTTCTTCCTCTTTGGTTATGAATTTCTTCTTTCCATCTTTCTTGACATCACTCTCTCCTCCTCCTATCATAAAACACACCAAAAAAAAAATCATATATGGAAAACTACAATGTCATAAACAATAAATTGATCAATGAACTTAAAGCAAACCTAATTTGCTGTAACTTTCAAATTATTTCCCCTTCTTTTCCATGAATTTGATGCGAGAGGTTGTGAAGGTAGTGAAAATGTTATCTTAATACAACTCCAAATGAAAATTATTCCATTAAGTAGTAGATTGATAATTTTCTTATCCTTAGTTATAAAGGTGCTAAAGTTATTAAATTGACCATTCCTGGCCCATATATGTAGGAGCTTCTTTTGGTTTTATTAAAATGGCTCCTTATGCTATTAGCCAAGCCAAAAATAACATTTTCCTACCTCATGTTTTGGGTTTGTGCCAGTTGTGTGCAAATTTATTTGCACCTACTTCAGCTAATTCCACGAATACTGTTATATTTACATTTTGCGTTTGTGGTTGAGCTGTTGTTTTATTCAAAGAAGTAAAACTGCGTTAGAATTTTCTAGATAATACCATAACTATGTTCATCGTCGATTTTTATTCGTCTTCTGTTTGTGCTTCCAGTTTTGGTGCGATATCTCTTTACCTGTGTCATTGTGCAGTGTATATATAATTTACTAACTGAGAAATCTCCAACACAACTACAAAGCTCTAAAAACTTCTACAAACAATAACCAGGACTAATACTTGAATTAGCATAGCTTATCATGCATACCTTTGCTATAAACTCAAGAGATTAGTTGTGGCTGCCAGTATGTATCCAAAACTGAATATCTTCACATCCTGTACTTCTCTTCCATCTTCTGCCTTGAAATTTAGGTTGTTAAAGTTGGCTGCTGCGGTGATATTCCTAGAAACACCTATATTTCGACTTATATTTTTGTAATTTCATCCTATTATGTTATGCATACTTCTTTATTTTTTAGTTTACGATAAGATATTAAACTGATGCTTTCTTATTTCTTTATAGAATCCGTGCTACTCATGTGCTAACAATGAGAATCTTCTGAAACAAGGTACTGTTTCCTTCATAATATCATGCAGCAATGCTTCCTTTATCTTCATTGTCATATGGTTTTTTTGGGCTGCGTATCAACTTGGACTTCACTTGTGGAGAAGTGCAGTTTAAAGAATTGCTGAAGTGTGTTATATTTATGCCTGGTCTGAACTGTTGGATACTCTGGGGTCCAGAATGGAATTAGGGATATCCTTGCTTTTAGGGGTCATTTGTTTAGAAACAAGCTATTTCAGATTAATTATTATGTAATTAGTCATTTTGGGATTAGTTATCTCATCATCAAGTCGGAATAAAAGCACGCGCCCAACTGATCAATCATTTAAATTTTTAATAAGAGCATTCAGGTTTTCTCTCAATAGCAATAGTAATAGCAGTAGTAAATATAATGTCCCATAATTGAAATTAAAAAGGACATGTATCAATTATTCAAAATTTTTCTGCATATGAATATGACATAAGTTGGGGTGTTTAGTGTGTCATCTTTTTGGCATTTTTTGTTTCTAAGTAAAATTACAGATCGGTCTTTTCGTTCTTTATTTATGGAGATAGGTAAAAATTGTTTTTCGATATATTTTAATGTGTTGGTGTGTGTTTTTGTTTCTGGATATAGGTAAACACTGGGTTTTCTTCAAGTTTTTGGTTGCCTGTGTTGCTAAAAATTGATTTTTATGTGTTGTTTTGTTATTTTGTATGTATTCATTTTGATGTAGTTAAAAATTGAACAATGTTGGTGTTTTCAGTTTCTTGTGTTGCTAAAAATTGATGTTTTGTGTGTTGCTGTGATGGCATTAGTGTTTTTCTGGATGTAATTAAAGATTAGATTATGTAGGACGTTTTTATCTATTTGTTGAAGAAAGCAAGGTTGAGGGCTATGACTATTTCTATTCAGTTCCACATCTAATTTGGTCCTTATGTAGTAACACATATGTAACAACCAGAGCTGAAAAGTTATAAAATACATACAGAGACTTTCTTTAGTAGTTCTGCCAGATCTGTGTTTCAGTTTGCATAGTAGAATAGTTGGACTTGTGGTTAAACATTGAAGATTTTTGGTGCTTTTTTGTTTTTGTGGGCTCATCAATAACTCTTCTCAATTTTGTGCAACAGGTTTCAACTGTATAATATAATTACACATCTCAACTCTCAAGCTAAGGGTAGCATCGCGTTTTGTTATCTATGTAAATAAAATATACATAACTCCTTGTAAAACTTGGTTGTCGACAACTATCATAAAGTAAACAGTTTGTTTTACACATTTATGCATAGCAACTAACTTTTCTTTACATGTACCATGTTGGGCTCATGCTAACACGACCCCTACCCCTAGTTGAAACATATGCATGGCATTTCTATAAATATATGATATAAATTAACTAAAGATGATAATTTCAATTGATGTTTTAGATCCTATCTTATATTTTTTTTTTTTTGGGAAACGTTCCAATACTTTATTTGATTGACATTATTATATAATAAATATATTTAACCTAAAAAATAAAGTAAATGTGTAAGAATAAATTTATTTTATCATTGCTATACATTTTTTAAATTTTTTTTAATTATTTTTTTAAGAAAATATTGCTTGGTCCAAGAAAAAAATTTCAATTAAAATTATAACAATAAATTTTCAAGTAAACCCCAAAAGAAACCTCCAATGAAATTCACAATAACAAAATCCCCAAATAATTCTCCAAGAAAGAAAATTCTCAAGTAAATTCTCAAGAAGGAAATCTCAACAAAATTCGTAGAACTTAAATCTCTAGATAATACCACATATAAAAAAAAATTCTTGATAAATCCCAAGTAAGTATCCCTAGCTAAATCTGCAAGTAAGTTTACCTAGAGATTTTCTTGCAAAGTGATAAAAAATTATATTTTGCTCATTACTTGCAGATTTACCTACGAAAACAACATTTACAAATTAGTTGACCCAAATAATTCTCCAGGTAAATAATTTTGCAAAAATGACGCCAAATTTACCTATCAATTTTTCTGGGAAAATATTTTTCGCATGTAAAATATTTTAAAATTTAGAAATTTCATATTTCCGCATTAAAAAATCCCTAAGTAAAACCTAAAGGTAATTTACAGTTTTCTAGTAATGAATTTCGGAATAACTAATTAATCCCTGGATGAAGTATCCCATAAATTTTATCCCAACCAAATATGAATAAATTTATCTCAAAAATTAATCCTGAAATTAGTTATTCATTATCTCTCATACCAAATGACCCCTAACAACTATTACAAACTGAATAAGAGAAGCTAGAATATAACTCCTAGTTGTAAAGTTGGAATAAATTAAGAACATTATAACCAGAATAAGGAGTAAATTTCAGGAATAGTCACTTAACTTTGTTTCTATTACACAAAAGTCATTTTTCTTTTATTCATCATTTTACTTTGATCCGACCATTACAAAAGTCACTATGGCCGGATTTTACAATAATTCCACCGAAAAATAATGTGCCAACCTTAATTAGTTCTTAATTGTAATTTAAAAAAATATAATATATTACCCGTATGTTGCCTTTTTTATTTGTGTCCTACTCGATTTTTCTTATGGATTATATAATGGAAGACTATCAATTTCCTGATAAATTAGACTACCTTGTGAAAACTTTTTCATAAAAAAATATTAGTTAATATTTTTATGAAAATAAACTTATATTATAAGGGAGGATATCAAAATTTGGTAGTATTCACAGTAACACTATGGTATTCTTAATTTTCTTAAAATCCTCTAAAATTAAGACATGTGTTAGTAAATTATTTTTTTCCTCTAAAATTAGGACATGTAATTGATAAGATTATGGTAATTTTAATTTTTCAAAATCCTCAAAAATTGTGACATGTTGGTAATTACTTTTCTCATCTAAAATTGTGACATGTAGTTAATAAAATTATTGTCCCTCTCTAAAATTGTGACATGTTGTTGATAAAATTACTTTTCTCCCTCTAAAATTGTGACATGTGGTTGATAAAATTATTTTTTCCATACATTTCTTTTCTTGCCACTTGAACCTTTGCATTCGGCATATCATAATAATATGATAAACTCTATTTATTGAGTTTGTTTTTGTCCTTTTAATTTTTTGACTAATTGATTCACTCTCTTAAAATTTTCATTATAATATTCAGTTTCTAATAAATTACATATTGTTTAATTAATTCAATTGATAAATATAAAAATTAAATAGTATCGAATAATTTATTTTATCTATTAAATTACTTATATTTTGTGACTTTTATTAACACAACTGTCAATAACATTAATTGTACAAATTTCAATAACACTTATTCGATGACAAAATTAAAAAGGTTTTATTTTAAAACTGTCTTTTGCATGATGATTTATCTTTAAAGAATTAAAATAATTTTAAAAATAATAATATTATACATGTATTTTTATTTTATGTGTTTTGAAGAATTTATCTTGTATATTGCTCTTTTTCGATGCACCTTTTTGGCAGATGAATGGAATATTATGAAATATTTCATACAAATATCAACCAAATTATTTTATGAAAATAGTCTTCATTAGGTAGCCTAATCTATTAAGAAATTGGTATTCTTCTATTATACAATCCATAAGGAAAATTGGGTTGGACATATATAAAAAAGGACATGGGTAATATATTATAGGGGAAAGGACATGGGCTGGCCATTTTGAAAAGAAATGGCCAGCAATTTTAAAAGTTGGACATGGGGAGCCCAGTCAGCCCAATTTAATACCAGCAAATAGCCATTTGGCCTGAAACGGATACTCTTACACAATAAAGAGTATTAAATACTCTTTCAACGACTAGTCTTACGTAACTTTCCCAAATCATCTTTTTTTTTCCCTCTATTATGCTTGATAAATCTTTTTTTCCATCAACATTAGAAATTGAGTCATTATTTCTTACATTTTCTGGATATAAAACAAAAAATGAGAAGTAAAAAAAAATTAAAATTAGCTGGTAAAGGGGTCAATTTTGACCCCAAAATTTATTGTTAATGACGGTGATTTTACAGAATCATCTCATATGTGGTTGCACTTGAAGGAAGGTCTTAGTCCTTAAAACTTGAAGAAGAAAAAATGTGATAAAATGGGCTCTCAAGGTAAGATAAAATCCATATCGAAAAGTCCAAGTTCTTCTCAGAGGATGACTCGGTCACAGAGTTAGATACTCTTTGGTGCATGTAAAGATCAATAAAAGGATCTTTCAAAAGGAAAGGAGAAGGTCGGTGAATGTGTAGTTGTTACTGCGAAGAAAAAGAGGAGAGAATTCGGCGGGGGAGGGGGGGGAATGATGAAGATGATGGTGTATCGTCAAAGAAAAAGCGTAAAGTTTTTGATCAGCTCGGCAAACCAAGTTATAGTTTATTAGATGTTGAGTTATTCTATATTTTTTTACAATTGTAATGTATTGTTTTGTATATGTGTGCAATGTGAGACATTACTTTTTATGTTGTTGTTATTGTAGTTGTTTTGTGCAATTAATTTATATTGTTAACCTATTTAGAAATATATATATCTTTAAAGGTTTGAGATTTTGTTGTTTGACCAAGTGATTATTACATGACTTATGTTAGTGTACATACAAATTGTTCGATTATAAATGAGCTGAAAGATAAGTTGACTAAGGTGCAACTTGATTTGTTTAGAAACACCTATTTTGGATATTTTTTAGATTTGCCATCTATTCTCATTCAAAATCACTTGATATATGCTATGTTTCTTAGGAAAGTTTTGTTTACTCGAAGTGATGAGATATGGATTAAAGTGAATGACACAAAGTTGCGATTTGGTCTATCAGAGTTTGCTATTATCAGTGGGTTAAAGTGTACATGTGATGTTACACTGGCATGTAATTTGAGTTAGTCTAGTCGCCTTATGGACTTGTATTTTTCAAATCAATCCTAAGTTACAAAGCTTGAGTTGAAAACTTTTTTCTTGGGAAAAAATGGCAGTCTGGCGGGGACACGTTGCATATTGCCATTCTTTACTTCATTCATAGTTTTCTATTTTCAATTACGTATGGTGACTTCATAAATAAGGATGCCTTTTTGTTGGTTGAGTCTGGTCAGTTTGAGATATTTCTCTGGATAAAGTTGTGTTTTCGTGCTATGTTAGATTTAATAAAGTACCAGATTTGTAAGCGAAAGTCTATGTATCGGTGTGGTGGTTTTTCTTTGGCATTCTAATGTTAGTTTTATGAATATTATCCATTCATGGATAATAAACTAGTTGTTCAAATGGGAGATAGTATGCCCCGGATACTTAATTCGTCAGTAACGATAAGACCAAACTACAAGAAGGTGAAGTTTGCTTTTAGTGATATAAATCCCGAGCAGGTACTTATACTATGTGTATTTATATATATGGTCTTTTGCTTATACTATTAATTTACTTTTTAAAAATTTTTAAATTGTGTTTGTATATATAGGTGGTGTTAACTAATATTGAACCAACTAGTATTGAGAAGAGCATTCTTCAGTTGCCTGTTTTTGAGTTTGTACCTCAAAAGGAACATGCCGCATTCAAGAAATTTGATGGTTTGTATGATTCAAGCAAATAACATATGAGAGAAGATAGTCCTGTGAATTCTCAAAATGAATTCAAACTTTTGTGAGCTAATTTGAATTTGGTATGTTTAAGTGTTTTAAAAGTTTAATATCACCTTTTTGTAGTTGAGTATTATGAAAAAATGGTGTTTTTATATTTGCCATTTTGAAAATGTTCAGCTAAAGGATGAGGTTTTATCGATGAAACAGTTGATGACATCGTTATTTAACCTAATTTTTAAAGCACTACATATAAATGAGGGTTCAAGGGTATTTGGCTAGTTGTATTTTTTTGGTTTATAAGACTTATATACAGTTTGATGCTAATATTTTTTGTCAAACTTTTTAAAACAGTCTGCACACTGAATCAGTATCATAGTGGTGATAATGTGGGGCTAAAAAATGATGATACACATGTAGGAAATCCCATAAGGGTTAATTTGTCTGACAATGTAGGATTCAGTATCAAACATCCAAGTTTGATTCTAGTTGTAGCAACGTTCAAGGTCAGCCAACTAAGTGCATAGATAAAGGAGAGTCAATAAAATATATATTCAGTATCAAACATCCATTTACCATAAGTATTATAGAGTCATTT
The DNA here is from genome assembly GCA_030864225.1 of Capsicum baccatum var. pendulum. Classification (NCBI taxonomy): domain Eukaryota; kingdom Viridiplantae; phylum Streptophyta; class Magnoliopsida; order Solanales; family Solanaceae; genus Capsicum; species Capsicum baccatum. Next base: position 139,888,567 of record CM061550.1, read on the forward strand.
CTTGATATGAAGTTGTCTTCATTTAACAAGTTTGTTGATAAGTCATAACAACTTAATTCAAAGTAAGTGTTTTCTTTCTAGATTTTTGTAGCTTAGATTTTTATCATTTTTGTGTCATAAATAATACGTTGTGTCATGCTTTTGTTACAGTCCTGCTTATTCAGAATCTGTTAATAATCTGTCAAATACTTTTTGCTTTGGTGTTGTCACTATTAAAACAAAAGAATGGTTCTACAAGCTTGGATATGTAGGAGTACCTTTAACTGATTCGGTAAGTCTATTATCCATCATGGTTTGCTAGTATAGTAGTACTAAAATATTTGTTATGGATTCTGACAACGTAATGTAGTTTATTAAAATGATCTTTTATCTTTACTTTTCAGCATATTGATGTGGTGTTTTTACTATTTACGAAAGAAATCAAAGTACACTCTTTTGGATGGTGGAAGTTCATTCAAAACAACTGATTGTTGGTTTAATTGCTTGATACAAAGTTTGTATTCAAAGTTTTTGGGTAAGAGAAAAGATATTGTGGTTATTAAAGAGGACAATTGAATTGTTAAGTATATCCTCAGATATGTTATGAGGTGTAATGTGTCGTGGTATTTTATTGATAATTTTATATTTTCGATAAATATTTATGAAAACTTTCATTGCATTTTGGCTCGTCTGTCTTTTAAAGACCAATGTATTTATATTTATAATTCAATGTGTGGTGCACGACATAGATGTGTTGCTGAGAAAGTTGTTTCAGCATATTTAGAATTGATACCACACTTTCTTTCTTCTATTGATTTTGGGGACAAAAGAAGTGATGGAATTGCAACTGCTGATTCATTCGATATTCAGATGGTTTACGGATTACCCACTCAAAAGAATACGTAAAGTACAAAAAAGCTAATTTTGTTGCTAGTCTTTCACCTTTTTTTCTTTTTGGTTATTATACTCATTTGGGAATATGTTGCAAGGTCTGTGGTGTTTTTGTAACTGTTTTGCAGAGTACATGATTGAAGGAGTTCAAATTCCTGCAAGTTTAGATGATATTGATAGCATACGGAGACGATATGGTGTATAACTATGATAATATGGAAAGAAAAAATAAAGGCAGTGTGCAATCAGCAACGATGAATCTACAGGAAGATTGAAAATGAAAAATTAATCTTCTAAAGTAGCAATTGTTTAGGATAACTTGCAAGTGTATTTTTCCCTTATTATTTTGTTGTACTTGTTTCCCAATTTAGTAAATGGTGCCTGTGCATTTATTCTGTCTTCATTATTCCATTTTATTTCCAAATCCATCATGAATTGTAGCATCTTCTTTACTGGCAGTTCTATTGCCTCTATTTGTTGAATTCAGTGACTCTACAATATTCAAAGTCATCACCATTGATCTATTGACATTTGAATGTGCTATGGACTATTTTTCATAGCCAATTTCAAATAGGTAAGGCCTCAGCCTCTTATCGATTTTCTCTGCATCTTCCATTAATCGAGTGAAATCTTCCTTTATGTAAGTACAAGCCATTGCAAAAAATATTCCCTTTAGCTGCTTCTGATTCCTCTTGAATTTTCCTTTGATGTTGTTCTATTGATAATAGATGCATATACAATAAACTGCATTTGGATATACCTTTGCAGCAGCCTTTAATATACTTTCATACTGATCAGATACTATGGACATATTTTTTTCACCATATGTTATTTTAAACATACTAAAAAACCATTCCCATAAAGCATCATTTTCAGAATCCACAATAGAATATGCTAATGGTAGAATTTTCCCTGATTATGCAAGTGAAAAAAGTCAAACATCTTAAACTAGTATGAATAACGAATATTAAGCCTTTGCAATTTGTAATTGTGTTAAAAAGCTAAATTTCTACATCTTTTAAGGAAGCACTATTGTATTTGAAAATAATTATTAAACTGACCTGCTACACCAAGCACTCTAGCACACAACATGGTCCCCCAGTATGCTGATTTAAGGAAAGTACCATTAACAACTATTGTTGGTATGCAATATTCCCATCCTTTAATAGATGCATTCAATGCGACAAAAGCATACAAAAAGTGATTGTCCTCTATCTTGGGTAGCCTTGTATATGATCCTGGACTGATTGTATTTACCATATATAAGTAAGTTGGAAGTTTAGCATATGATTCATGCAGGAAACCTCTGACTAGTTCAGTTGTCTTTTCTTTTGCTCTGTACGCCTTTTTGTAGTTCATTCTAATCCCATGAATGTTCCTCATTTCATCCATAATATCTGCAGGAGTGAATGATGATTTTAGATTTAGATACTTATTCTTTACCATTTTAGCAATAGTCAATGAAGTAGCATGATGTTGTGAAAGCATTCTATCTACAATTGAATAGGTGTGAACATCAAAAAATCTTGTCACCATGACGACCTCTGACTATTTTTGACTTGAAGATCGAAAAGTCCATTGACACTTTTCATTCGCATGTTACAAATAGTACCTGTATTAATACATTTATACAAAACAATGTTAACTCTATTTGAATATTTTACTCATAGTAGCTTACTCGGTTCTACTACTTGTTGTAACTTTTAGGTGGAGAAATCTCATCTCAGGTTGGAATATGATACAAAAAACTTGGGAACAACTTCACTATACCAACAAAATCAGCTGATTTAATCAAAGGTTTCAAAAGTAAAAGATTCAAAATCTATGATGCAAATTCAGAACTCCTTAAAGCTTTTAAAGGCACCGACATTTAAGTTTCTGTCATGGTCCAAAATAAACTCACTAACAATATTGCTACCAATCAAACCTTAGTCGACCAATGGGCCAAAACCAATGTTGTACCTTTTTATCCACATACGATGATCCGTTATGTCCTTGTTGGAAATGAAATCCTCAGTAACCCACCCAACATCTATCATTTTAAGCCCTCTGTAGATAAAACTCCACAAAGGTATCACAAGCAGTAAGTAGGGCAAATCCATTTTTGACCTTCTTGATTCAAAGTTTTTGATGCATTCTATTTTCTTACTAGAAAAGAAGTCTTTTATAATGAGATAATGTAGGTTTCTTACTTGCAAATGAGATTAAAAAATGTCATTTATTTGATAAGAAATAAAAAGTATTATTGAATTTTAGTCGATTACATAACAGATAGCTCACATCCTTGCATATGCAGTATCTATAACAAATTGATACTATTTTATACTAGATTTATACACTTTTATACCATATTGATATACTTTTTTCAAAAGAAAGAGAAGGGGAACCTATGCATGCATATACAGTATATATACCACATAAACACCACATTAATACTCAATTGATACTCTTTTATACTATATTGATACAGTGTAATACCACATTCATACAGTATATATACCACATAAACACCACATTGATACTCAATTGATACTCTTTTATACTAGATTGATACACTTTAATACCACATTCATACAATATATATACCACAATGATACTTAATTGATACTATTTTATACTAGATTGATATAGTTTAATACCACATTCATACAGTATATATACCACATAAACACCACATTGATACTCAATTGATACTCTTTTATACCAGATTGATATAGTTTAATACCACATTCATACAGTATATATACCACATAAACACCACATTGATACTCAATTGATACTCTTTTATACTAGATTGATACACTTTAATATCGTATTCATAAAGTATATATACCACATCGATACTCAATTGATACTATTTGATACTAGATTGATACAGTTTAATACCACTTTTATACTAGAAAAATTTGTGCATGTTTTTGTGAAATCTGTACATATACAGTCTGTATACAAAATTGATACGGTTTATATGTTAAATCGATACAGTTTTTGTGTAGAGTCATACCTTGATGTTGATGATCTTTTGACCTTAAATTGAAATCTAAGTCGAATTGCATAATGCTTCATAACTCTAGCTTTTGTATTTTTATCCCAATACAGTTGCCCTTCTTTAACATCCCTATGAAGAGGATCCATTATGATAGGCTTTGGCTTATCTTCCAAGTGTTCCTCAGAGAAATCACTTCACTGGTAGGAAAGTAATTTTCTTCGATAATCTGTATAGCATTTGACAATTCACCAGCCGTAAATTCAACAAGGACTAGTGTTATATACAATGGATACTCATTGATGTCGAGACTTTTTTTCTTCATCTGCATATACAATTTGACACTCATGTCATTGTATATAGGCATAGATCCATCCATGAAAATGTACTTAATATCCAATAAACTGTTAGTAGGATCTATATTTAACTGCTTATATAATTCAACAACAAATACATCATAAGTAAAGTCAGAATCGAGCAAAACTCCATTGATGATGAAATTCTGAAATTCAACCTCAAATATCCATTCATATTTGATCATTATTGGTACTAAAAAAGAAGTTGTAGCCATTTTTTTGTATCAATTTTGAGCAAATTTTTTGAGATTTATACAGAAGGTTATGGAATGTAAAAGGTAAAGATGAGTATCAGAAAAGGTAATGAACGGAGAATTAGGAGTTTGAAGGGAAAGGAATTTGTAACTGAAAAGGAAAGAAGGTAAAGTTATATTTTGAATTTTTTGTATTTTTTGTTATATGTAGTTAAGCATACGCGAGTCACGGTTGGTTATTTACTGAGTTTATAACGTGAGTCCCGAGTGGCTATTTACTGGTATTATAAATTTTGGTGCTAATTTTGTGGAATTATTTTAGTTTAGGTGTTATTTTTGTCCTTTCCTCTATATTATATTCTCTTAAATTAAAATTAAGAACTAATTAAAGTTGGCATATCATTTTTTCAGTGGGATTATGATAAAATCCGGCCATAACTTTTGTGATGGTCGGAGCAAAGTAAAATGACTTTGTGTAATGAATGAAAGAAATATGACTTTTGTGTAATAAACACAAAGTTAAGTGACCATGGATGAAATTTACTCCTAGAATAAGAGCAGCTAGAATATAACTCTTGGTTTTATATATTTGACGAAACACTTTTGAAACTACTTTAAGGAGTCATTTGGTGGAGTGTAAGAATAAAGTTGAATATGATGTATTAGTAATGGTTGCATTAGTAATACTTGTATTAGTTATACTGGTGTTAGTTATGCAGTCAATATTTCTTATACACTATTTGGTTTGATGTATTAAAAATAATATAAGGAATATAATTTTTATAAAAAACTATTTATTTACAAAAATACCCCTTAGCTTTGCACACTCTTTTTCAAGTTTAGGTGAAGATTATGGAGATGACAATGGCAAATCCAGTAAATATGCAGACAGAAGAGCCTACAGGTTTAAATCCAAGCATTTGCTTCCGAATGCTATTTGATAGAAATAGAAGAAATAGATGGAAAATGGACACATCTCTTCCTTCCATTGTTTAGCAGTTCATCTCTTTTATAAGTATACTTTCGACTTCCATTTTTTGTCATGGAATTGTGATTTTGCTTTCATACCTCATTCGATGCCAGTGATTTTCATTGAAGAAATGAGACATCAAACCCACTTCTCTTCTATGCCAGTGATTTTCATTGATAACCAAAACAATCAAAGCTAAGTATAAAAAAAACGAAGGCAAAGTACTGAGAAAAGTAATGAAAAATACCAAAAATATCTAGAGAATTTAAGGAGCAATTATGTCATTTATTAAGTTAATGCATGTGTTGAAATGCTTTGCATTACTAATGCATGAAAATGACGGTATTAATAATACACACCTTAATACACAATAGAGTGTATAACTAATGCTTGTATTATTTATACATTGGATAAAAAAGTGTACCAAACAAGATATTAATAGTACACACATCTAATGCAAGCATTATTTTTTTAATACATTATACCAAATGACCCCTAAATGTTTAGCATTCTTGGATCACTTATGTGGGTCTCTCATTTTGGTCCCATGCTTCCGGAGGACTCCATATACACTAGTCTTCTACAAATGGGAGGAGCTAAGGTACAAAATTCCTTTTATCAAAAAATTTCAACATGAACTGTTGGGGATCCTAGAAGATTCCTACTATCAAATTATCCATATACACTGGTCTTCTGCAAGTGGGCGGAGCTAAGGTACAGAATTCCTTTTATCGAAAAAATTTAGTATATATATATATATATGTGTGTGTGTGTGTGAAAGTTAGCATGACTACGAAGGGTATTTTGATAAATAATATCAATAGTAAGGGTATTTTCATAACTCAAACCTCCCATCAATAATAGAGGTCTTTTGGTCATCACACTTCCACGTGTCTTTGGCTTCTACTTTTTATTATTACTTTCCCAAATTTCTCCCAGCTCCATTTTCCCTTACGCCTTCAAACTAGGTTTGTTTACTGTTTTTTATCAAAAAAAAATAATTTTCTTCAAGTTTATTATTGATTTGTAGATTAAAAAGTATAGGGTTTTGATTTTCTGTTCATTCTTCAATTTTGCGTTGGATGATGGTTCTTTTTGTCTAACTGAAACTGTGCGTCCACTTTCCACATACTTATGACTCCAGAATCCAAGTTGAGTAAAAATTTTCACATATTTTTTTTTGGTCTTAAGATGTTTTGCTATTCTATAATTTTTGTTTTGTGAATTTGTTTTGCGTATTAGTTGCTAAAATCAACTTGGTAATTGAATGCCACTATAATTTGTAGTAGTCAGCTATGATTCAAGATTTGCGCTGTCAAATTGAGTTTAGATTTATTTACAACACGATCATCTCTGAATTTATGATCTAGGTGGATGTGTGAATCCATTTTGTTTTAGCAATTTTACTGTCTTTCTACAGCCATGTCAACATAATTTTAAGTTTTAATGGGTGAATTGGCAACTCTGTTGGTGTACGTGGTGCAATTCTTTAGCGGTAGGAGAGTATAATTGATCATTTACCTCTACCTCTATGAGGTAGAAAAGTTATCTTTAATAGAAAAAGCTCTAAACACAAATAATCTTTATACCTGGGGATGCAAAACATTTGTTCAAGAACTACATCACTTTTCAGAACATAAAAAAAATTCATCAATCTTGAGACACTCCAAAACATCCAACCATACCATCTTCAACAAATTTTGGGTTCCCTTTAGTCAAGGCTTCAATTGCTTCAGGCAAACTTACTGTCAAAATTACCTTATATAACAAAGCACACTCCTTTAAAGAAACTCTCCATGCTTTTGGAGGACTCGAACTACGGAGCATCGAGATAATTTCTGATGCCTGATTCGCCTTCGCTTTGATGGCATCCACCACGATCAGCGCCAGTGTTGTTATGTCACCGCTGGTGCTGCGCTTGTCGGACAACAAAGTTTTTACGTAGAGGTTGTAGTTTGGTGTGTTCTTGCATGTAGTTTCTACTAGATTATTGTTGTTGTGGTTGCTTGTTTTTAGTGTTGAAGTCAGTAGCATGACTAGATATATCATCACAGTCTTCACTTTGGAAGTCAAAAAGGAGAAACTCAGCTTAGTTTTCTCTAGATATTGTGAAAACTTAGGTTGCAAGTACACATTTTATATTTCCCATTCACTTTTACTTGTTCACTATACTGAAATTAGATATGTAAATTTTTTTGATAATTGAAGTAAGAGAAACTACAAATGTCTAACTTTCAGTTTGTACCAAATGTTAACTCACTGTTGTTCAAATTTTGTCATTTTATTCCAACTATCAGTTTGTACCAGTTTGTGCCGTGTTAATTGTTGTTCTTATATGTGATCAATCATCTTTACTTTGGTAAGTCTCACATTTCTTAGTGCTTTAATCTCTCTTTCATTTTGGCATAACTTTTGTCATGTTACACTCATTTTACCATATATATATTTGATTAATGCATAACTTTGTTGTACTTTATTTTTAATCCTATTGTGTAAGAAAATACTTTCTTTGTAGGTATTAAAAAAAACAAGGAAAACTAAATAACTAAAAGATTCTAAGGTCAAATGTCTAATATAAAAAGAAAAAAGAATAATACCCAAATAGAGACAAATCTTTGATGTCATACTGCTTATAGAGAAATGCCATCTGAACAAAAAGTAGCACTTCTCGAATGACTAAAACTGCAATATGCTGCAAAAAGGCAAACTATCTTGGAAAATTCTACTGCTACAACATCTAAGGAATCATCTTCTTCTTTAGAGCCGTCCAACATCATTCTTCCTCAACATACTCTATACATAAGGGATAAACCTCTTTCTTCCAGAAATGGTTAGTTAAATCAAGTTTCACTTTCATTTTTCACTGACATTTTTACTCAAGTCTTACGAATGTCAAATATTGCAGGACACACAATAGCACAAATAGGTTGCTGGAATATTCACCAACTACCTTGTTGTCCTACTCTTCTAAAAAATGTTCCAAACTGTAAATTTTGTGTCGCCAAAAGATTTCACTATGAAACTCCAACTTTATGTTGTAACAATGGTTCTATAAAAGTATCTTCCTATCAGCTACCTCCTGCATTAAGACATTTTTATTATGACGACTATGACGAATCCAACCATTTTCGGACTTACATGAGAACATACAATAATATGTCTTCCTTTACTTCACTTGGCGTAAAGTATGATAAAGAGTTAGCAAATAGGACTAAGGTATTTACACATTTAAGGTGCAAGGACAAATATACCATTTCTTACCTAGCCTCACTGCTGCAGATAACAAAGGAAAAAATTTACAACTCTATTTCTATGATAATGAGAATAATAGAGTAAATAAAATGGCCTTCTCCAAAAAATAGATAAATCTCTTATTGAAAATTTGATAGATATTTTACGAATTAATCCAAGTGTCACAAACATGACTTCTATTCATGAATTCCTTAATATTGAAGAGGAAATTTTTAAAAAAATGACAAAAAAAATAATATTGTTTCCTGTCGTGAATATTATTGTTACAAACTTCAAATTAGAGATAATGAAGAAAATCATACTTTACATTCTGGAATATTATTCCAACAATATTCAATAGATCAATATATAAAACTTGTAACACAAAGATTAGTTCTTTTTATTCAATTAAGATTTATTTCGAACTAAAATATTAGCCGGGCTTATTGATCTACAAAGACTAGGAGAAAGAGAAGTTTCAAATATTGGCCAAAAAATATTCTTGCCTGCTAGCTTTGTAGGGGGTCTATGAGATATGCGACGTAGACACATGGACGCCATTGCATTAGTACAACATTTTGAAAAACCAGATATCCTTTTAACGATGACATGTAATCCTTCATGGCCTGAAATAGAATATCTGTTGCTAATGACTGATGAAATACAACATAGACCTGATTTAATAAGTTAAGTATTTAAAGCAAAAGTAGAAGAATTAAAGTTAGATATTGTTAAAACAAAAATATTTGGAAAAGTTGTTGCATATATGTACACTATAGAATTTCAAAAAAAGAGGTCTTCGACATGCTCATTTTCTTATTATACTTGAGGATGATTATAAGCTATTAACAGCAGAGGCTTATGACAAAATCATTTGTGCTGAAATACCTGACGCTGACACAAATGAATATATACACTCTTTGGTTGTTAAACAATGATGCATGGTCCTTACAGAACTTTAAATCCTAACAATTCATGCATGGAAACAAAAGAAACTTGTAAATTTAAATGCCCTAAAAATTCTGGAAATGAAACATCTAAAAGCGAAAATTCATACCCTATTTATAGAAGACGTGACACTGGAAAATTTGTAAAATTTAGAAACCAATATCTTGACAATTCATGGGTCGTACCATACAATCCATATCTATTGAGCAAATTTAACTGCCACATAAATATTGAAATTTGTGCAGATATTAAAGTCGTTAAATATATCTACAAATAAATTTGCAAGGGTTATGAAAAAATAAGTTTCAACCTCCAAAGTAATGAAGCTAATACAGAAATTAACGAAATAAAAGAATATCATACAGGTAGATGGATATCACTACCAGAGGCTATGTGGAGTATGTTTTCCTTACCTATTAGTGAAATGCATCCAAATATGTATCAGCTGCAGCTACAACTTAAAAACCAACAATTCATCTCTTTCAAAACGACTGCAAAATTAAGTTCAATTTTGAACAATCCAGGAAATAAAAGAACAATACTAACAGAATTTTTCACAATGAATCAAATAAATAAATACTCCATAGAACTTAATTTTCTATACAAAGAATTTCCACAACACTTTGTCTGGTCAATCAACGATAAAATGTGGACACGCAGGAAATAAGGTTATGCTATTGGGCGTATTATCAGCTATCATCCAACTGAAGGAGAAAGATACTATATGCGGTTATTACTAATGAATATACAAAGTCCTAAATCATATAAAGAACTTAGAACTGTAAATGGCTTATGTTGCACGAAATTTAGAGAATCTACAGAAAAAAGGGATTGTTAACTTCCGATAATAACTTAATTGAATGCCTATCAGAAGCTACTACTTACCAAATGTCATATAGTTTATGCCTCTTATTTGCCACACTATTAGTATATTGTAATCCTGCTAATCCAAAAGATTTATGGGAAAATTTAAAAGATCCATGTCCGAAGATTTTACAGCTACAACGAATATACAAACAACTAACGTTCTTTATATGGTTATGAATCACATAAATACTATATTAAATTCAATGGAATGAAACATAAATGAGTTTAAACTCTTATCAGGAAATTTTATACCTTCCAAATTTTCTTACAGAATAACACAAGAGTCTATAGACATTTATTTAGAAAGAAACATAGTTGTAACTAAAGAAGATTTACTTCTATATAAGAAACTAAATAAAGAACGACATGATGCTTACAATGCCATTCTTAATGAAATATTCTCAAATGAACCGGGAGCTTTCTATAGTAATGGACCAAGAGGAACTGAAAAAACTTTTTGATACCGAACTTTACTAGCTACTATAAGATCCAAAGGACTTATTTCTTTAGCTACAGCAACTTCTGGTGTTACAGCTTCTGTTCTTCCTGGAGGACGAACTGCTCACTCACGCTTTAAACTTCCTGTCAACATAAGAGAAAACTACAACTATAATATAAGTAAACAAAGTTCACTTGCTGCTTTAATTCAAGATACCAAGTTAATAGTATGGGATGAAGTATCAATGGCAACAAAAAAACTTGTAGAGACTTTTGATTTATTACTAAGAGATCTTATGAGTATAAATATACCTTTTGGTGGAAAAGTCATCATTTTTAGGTGATTTTAGACAAACATTATCGGTTGTAAAAAGTAGAGTAAAAGAAGATTTCATTCGTGAATATTTATTGAACTCAGATATATGGAATTATCTACAAAGGTTTTGGCTGACAGAAAATATGCGTGCACGAGAAGATCCAACATTTTGTGAATATTTACTTAGAATTGGTAATGGAAAAGAACAAGTTAATCACCATAACAAAATTGAGATTCTAAAATCCATTCTTATTCCTTTTACAAATGAGAAGGAATCATTAAATAATTTATTCAAAACTATTTACCCCAACTTAAACATGACCATGATTGATACATCTGATATAACATCAAGTGTTATCTTAACAACCAAAAATGATTTTGTAAATGAAATTAACCAAATGTTCATAGATCAATTTTTAGGTACTGATGTGACGTTCGTTGGTATTGATGAAAGTGTAGAGCCAAAAGACCAAAGAGAGTATGAAGATTTCTTACATACTTTGAATCCTATAGGACTACCTCTTTATAAGTTAATTCTAAAGCAAAATTGCCCAGTTATATTACTACGCAATTTAAATCCTTCCGAAGGGTTATGTAATGGTACTCGGTTAATTTGTATTAATTTCAAAACTCATATTATAAGTGCTAAAATTGCAAGTGGAGATTTCAAAGGAAAATATATTTTCATTCACTGCATTACCTTTATTATCACCACAAGACGAAAAGGCACCAATTCAATTCAAGAGAACACAATTTCCTATTCGATTATGCTTTACTATGACTATAAACAAAGCTCAAGGTCAAACACTAGATTTTGTTGGAATTTATTTATGTGAACCTGTATTTTCACATGGCCAACTTTATGTTGCTTTATCAAGAGCAAAAATCTCAAACTGTGTAAAAATAATATTACGACCAACAACAGCAGATGATCCCGGTGATCATTCTACTTACAATATAGTATATAGTGAAATCATTAATAAGGCATTCTCTTAAAACACTTTTCACAGGTTCCATGTAAATTTCCTACGTTTTGAAGAAAACCTAATGGATCTCATAGTCCTACACCATGTGGACAAGTGCTCTTCTATGGACTACAATGATTTACGATTTCATATTTTGCAATGATGATTTCTTCCCAGTAACCTACTTTAACCTACCCTTATATGAATCATCCAAGAAAGCTTACCTAAACTTATGTATATTGTACCTAATGCAATAAATGTATCCTTTCTCTCTAAATAATTACTAAATTAAACTATTTTATGTATTTCTTTCGTCCATCATATACTATGAAAAATATGCTACAAAAATATTGTACACTTAACTGAATGGTATTATTAGTCAAGGGTCTTCAAAAATAACTTCCCTGCCTCCCCAAAGTAGGGATAAGATCTGTATACACTCTACCCTCCCAAACCTAGCTTATGGAACACCTTTGTTGCTGTCTATGGCACATCTACCATTTTGCAGTACCGACCAATAAGTGCAATACTATGAACAAAATTGTAACCAAAATTATAGTAAACCGTATCAAACCTCTACTCCTCGAAATAATAGGACCGACTCAAGCTAGCTTCTTCTGAATTGTTGGTTGTGTTGCGCATCATCATTTAAGGTGTTGTTGTTCATGTACAATAATAATGAGTCTTTTGATATATATTATGTACGAAATCCTTGTAAATAGTTTTTGTATGAAAAGTCAATTGAATAAACTGCAAGTCAGAGAAGAAAATCATTCAAAAGAACAAATTTGAGACATTGGAATATTGCTCTACTACTTTCCCCTACATTTCCTTTGTTAGTTGTTTGTCATTTTGCTTTATCTCTTCTTCAGACTGTTGAATTGTTGCTTGTGTTGCACATCATCATATAAGCTGTTGTTGTTGATGTATGACAATAATGAGTTTTTTGATATATATTATGTATAAACTCCTTGTCTACTGAAATTGAGCTTTGACGCTTGGGTCGAGCTGTTCTTACAGCAGTCTATATGTCTGCTTACAAGTTTTTGTGATAAATTAACAAATGCCAACACATACATAACTATGTTTTGTGTTTTTGCTTGTTTTTTATTAGTCCTAACAATTCATTGAATGAGACTTGTACAGTGAGAAGAAGATAAGGAAATTAGTCATGAATATGGTGCAAAGAACATCATACCCCCCTTTTTAAGAGAACTTTTTTGGATGACCGAGAAATCCCCGGTTAGTAGTGCTTTATTTGAGACTTGGTAGATAAAGACCCCTCCTCTACCCTTCTCCACTTAAATACTATAGGCAGAATGGTTTGAACCCATGACATGCATCTAACCACACATCACAAGTTGCACTCTTACCATTAGAAGCCCTGGGGATGTAAAGAATTCTTATTGATTTTGAGAATCAGAAACAACTGATTTATTTAGGTAAGTTGGTGCTAATACGTCATCAAATTTCTTTTTAGGTAACATATTTAATCGTACATAACAAACTTACTTGCAAGATGGAGATATTTTTAGTTGAATGATGCGTTATAGTAAAAGATTTAGCCCTCTTCATCTCTGTTTATGCCGGCAGCCTATACTCTATATGCTATACATATATGTATTAGCCTAATCAAAATATATATATCCAAGGAGTTAAAGGTGGGCAGGGGGAGGGGGGAAGGAAGGGATAGGGAGACAGTTGGGAGCCAATGTAAGATGTATGCATATGCATATTTTACTATACTTCAACTTCTTGTGTGTGTCCATCTATTGGTTTATGATATAAGAGGTTATGCGATTGGAATTTATAGTATTATGTTGGTCATCTGTTCAAGTTCTCTCGAGTATCTGTCCCTTAAGTTATTTTTGACAGAGAAAATAGATCATTTTTAGGTTCTTCAACTAGCAATAGGTGAAAGCCTGGGTCTTGTCTTGTATTTGCTTATGTTACAGGGCTAACTCTACGTTAACTTGCATCGCTAAGATTTTGACCAGCTATTAATATGGACTCCAATATAACTTTATTTGGCTTCACAAGAATATTCTTAATCACACCTAATGCATTTTCCACTCTTCCAGTACGACTGTAATCGACTATACACCTGCAGTATTCAATCCTAGGAGCAATCCTGTGAATTCTTTTCATTGCTTTACAATACTTCAACCCTTTTTTGACTAAACCAGCATGACTACATGCCATAAGGACTCCTGAAAAGGTCACCACATCTAGTTGAGAACATTCATTTTGTATTGTTGATTTCCTTTTTCTTTCACAAAAGAGAATCAAAAGCACCACTATTACACTGCCTACATATGCATTATATAGAATCTGATCTATGCTACTCCACTAGCTAACTATAGTACAATTAAATTAACTAACTACCTAACTGATAACTGAGTAGTGACTTCTAAAGACACAAAATATCTACTAACTACCTTACTAAGAGAATTTTTCTATCTATTTCTATTATATAGGTTAGTAGCAGTTGTTTTTTTAGCAGTTGTGCTATAATCATCTTTTCTTTGTTCTTCATTGTCTTCTTCAGTACAATCTCAGTTTGTGGGGCTTCCCATTACTACCAACACCATCTGCAATCACTTCAGTGGATTGGCCTTCTCTGTATGGTATTTCTCCTTATCAATCCCAATAAGTAAATCCGTTACACCAAAATAAATCTGAACTGATAGTCTTACAAAGAATTTATTTCCATGACTTGACACATGGTAACAAGCTTACCAGTTACGCCAAGACACCCCTTCTTAACTTTTGTACACTGTCAGTATAAAAGAATTATCCTATTTCTTCAATACTTTCTCAACCTTTTCAGCTACTTCGGTTGTGACTTGGGCTCTAATGGGAAATACTTGTCCTCCAACTGATGCATTTTTTTTGCAAAAGGGAACCTTCTCAAGGAAATATAACTAGTGTACCCTTACATTTTAGCTCTTTTAAGACTTTGAAGTTATTATAACAACAACATATCCAGTGTCGTCTGCGTCTGGGGAGGATAGAGTTACGTGGACCTTACCCCTGCCTTATCGTAGATATGTTATTTTCAATAGATCTTTGGTTCAATCAAAGCAAAATGCACTATTTATGAAGACTGAAATAGTAACAATAGCAACATAGTAAAAGAAATAGAGACATTTCAACCTGTTTGTTTGGTTTTGACTTAAAATAGAGTTTAAAAATATAAACATACTTTTGAATCTTATGGTGATAGATTAAAGACATTTATTGTGTTATTTCCAAACTTATATAATTTATCATAATATTTCCTTCATGACCTAACATTTTGACTAAATGACATGTGTTGTCATTGGTGTACAGCTAGCTTTGCACTGCACATGGCTCTAAGATCCAGGATCGATCTGATAATAACCGACCCTCCTGATTGGACTTGTAAAGTATAGATTGTCAACATCAGTCGATACAGAAAAAGCCTTAAGAAGCAAATCCTATTCCAAAATCTCCTTTTAGAAAATAAAGAGGTACTCCCACCTATATAGTGCTACTATATACTATCGTATGCATACTTATTATATGGTTGCCTCCATCTTACCAAAGATTTCAAATAAACAGGGCCAACAAATTAGGGTTGTTTTGTATGGAGATGACATTACATATTATGTGGATAAGTTAGTTGTCCTCAACACCTACCTGATCGCGGCTGCACGGGTAAATGATTCACCAAAATCATATGGTCGGCCAATACATACATATTACTGGATACTTGATAAGGAAATAATAGTTGAACGTATCAACCCCACCGCCAACTAAGCTAAATCTCATGCCTTTAGCCAATATTGCTCAGCTGATACCCACTCCCTCTGCAGAAATTGGTATATTATTCTTGCCAAAAGTTGTACGACTGAAATTTATATGCCTACACAGATAGATACTAAATATATCCTCCTATTTCTTACTACTAGATATTCTAGGAGTTATTATCCGTTGTGGCCCTGAGAAATATGCAGGTCGCACACAAAATAAGTGTCGAGAGATCACCATAGCTGACGATCAGTAAGTACACCTTTTACATCTTTTATAATAGATTCCAAAACAAATAGTAATTACTTTTGCTACTTTTAGGAACACTCAGTTTCTCCTTACCATATGGGGTGACTTCAGCGAAATTGAAGGGCCTGAATTACAGGCTAAAATAGGAAAAGAAGAATACCCGGTCATCCTCGGAAGGAACAAAGGAATTTCTTCTTATCTAGGTATAACCACATTAAAATATTCCAAAAAATATGTATTTTTTTAATGTGGTTTATATACGTCTTTTAATATGTTAACACAATAATACGCATTGATCCTTCTTATCCACATGCATTAGAACTTCTCGACTAGTATAAAATTCTCACATTTATTCTCAACCTTTAACCTACCCTTAGGGAGCACAAACGCTAACTTATTCAGTCTGCTGATAGGGTTAAATCAAACAAAAGCATCCTTTCAGGTCGAGCATCGACCATACTTTCAAGTTGTGCATCAGGAAGCTTCTCCACGTCATCCACCCCTCTCATTGTTGCTTCTGACTCTCACAAAGTAACCTCTATTGCAGAAATGACCTCACAAACTTCTATAAGTTACAAATTTATCTGCATCTAATTAGTATACTCAAAGACAAAACTAAGCATATATAGACTTTTGTTCTCCTTAATAGGTTGGTATTTTAAATGTTGAGGCAGGAATGTATATATCAGATGAGTTCCAAAATTTCTACGTACTAGAGTGCCTAGGTTGCAATAAAAAATTCACAAAAGACAGGAAGTCATTTGATTATCCAAAGTGTCTGCGGAAGATGACATTAGTACCTCATTATTATATTGTTGACATATACATAAATTGTACTTCTCCAAAGAACACCATATACTCAAACATTTTAAGTACTAACTCACCATGGTTATAGGTGTATATTCCAAATTGATCTTACGAATGTGAGCTCGACGACAACATTGATGTCAAGTGCACTTGGTGAAAAAATGCTCTCTATGATAGCGGAAGATATATTCGACACAACATGTGTCAAAAGGTCAACATTTATTTATGTCTACCTTTAATTTTCTTGAATGAACCTTATCCCTAACACATGCTTCATCTCTTACAACTGACTCCTGTTTCCAGCTGCAGCTCCTTCGTCTTAACCATATCCATCAAATGTTGTTCAACAAATCATTCAACACTCAGCTAAAGAAGTCATCCTGGGTAAGCGCTAATGTTACTCGTACAAGCCTAACAATTGTATCATTCACAGAAAAAGAGCAGGTGTTGCCGCTGACTTTTGACCAAAGAATTGTTAAGAAGGCCAAGCCACTTGCCACGAGCGAGCAAGAAATGGAACTAACAATAGTTGAATCTGGATCTTCAGGTACAACACTAGCAATTGAATCACTCACGCCATAAAAAAAACTAAGAGGTTAGCGAACTTAAATTTTCAGTAAAAAAAATTTATTTATTCCGCTAGAAACTTCAAAATGCAGGACATGCACGTATTGACTCAGCGCAAACACCAAATATGAATATAAATTATTAAGCGTGACACTTTTGAAGTTGGAATAAAGTATACAATGGGTGTAGGAACAATAGTCAAACATTACATATATACATGTTGACAAGCTAATGGGACAGAAAGTGTCTAACCAGTCCAAATACTCACCATCAATAATTAGATCATCCAAGATGTCTATGTTTTTACCTTTATTAATTTGACTACTTTTTTTGATAATTAATAAGTTTGATATATTCCATCCATAACTCAAAGTTAAGAAAGAAAAGTATGAATAATGATATGTTAAGTAGTACTTGAGGTGAGAAACAAATAGATGAATTTAGTATAAGATGTTCATTATAAGAACACGCAAGAAGGTTGTGAAAAAATTCTATAAAATTATTTTAACATACTTCTCTGTAATTAGGAAAGCACCAGGAAAAACAATCCTGGAACTTGTAAATTTAAGTCAAATTTATCAAACAAGAGAAGTTCAAAATAGAACTGCACTTAAACACTGTCTACCTTTTTCACATTATATAGAGTCCCACATATTGAATCCCTTATCCCACTAGGTCCAAGGAGGTATGGATACCAAATTCCACCAGTTAATGAGATAGGCATTCATATCACTAAAAATAAGATTGTAACATAATAAACAAAATGTAAATGCAACAACTTGTACCATTTTTTTTTGTTTTGCTTTTACTTTACATGGATTAACATGGAAAGTGAGAATTTTGTGATTGAGGTGTAGTGATTAATGTTGTCACTGATCTAGATTAGAGATAGTACCCACGAAAATACCTGAACTTTAACCAAATTTTCAGTGGAGCATATTGAACTTTGCGAGGGTCCTATTACCCCCTATAATTTTTTAATTGGAATTAATTCCCCCTCGAACTTTTTTAAAGTGGAATTAATACCCCCCCCCCAAAATGTTATGCCAAGTTTTTACGGTGGAAAGTGTGGTACACGCGCTGTCTCTTCTTCATTTTATCGCTTTTCAATATTTTTTCACCATTACAACCATATTAAATATTTCAAATAATTTCATTGAGTAAATTTTAAATTCCAAGTCCATTCTTATTACTCCAAAAGTTTTCAAATTCAATTTTCAGTTTCAAACTTTGAATTCCATTGAGTTTATGAAGAAAGTTTTTTCAAATAATTGAATGGAATCTTCCATTAATTTTTTATTGAAACTCGAAAGATTCAATTAGCGAGTTTCATTAATAGAAGGTTCAATGAAACTCGCTAATTGAATGGAACTCGCTAATTGAAAACTCAATGGAAGATTCAATTTTCATTAATGAAATTAGGAAGATTCAAAAATTTTAATTTCATGTATGAAGACAAAAATACAGACTATACATGTATGACGCTATTCAATCTTCCGTTAATAAAACTCGAAAGATTCAATTAGCGACTTTCTGAGTTTGAATTTTCTGAATCTTCCATTGAGTTTTAATTAGCGAGTTCCATTAATCTTTTAGAATGGAAACTGAAATGGAATCTTCAAGAATTTAATTTTAATTCAACAATGGAGCAACCATTGTTGAAGAAAAGAAAGAAAGAAGAAAGAAGAAAGAAGAAAGAAGAGAGAAGAGAGAAGAGAGAAGAGAGAAGAAAAAGAATGAAAAAATAAATAAAAAATATAAAATTTTAAATAATTATAAAATGAAGGGGTTGGTAAAAAAAGAGTTTATAACGTTTTTAACACTTTTCATACGCTCAATGTGCATGACTAACACGCAATGGGCCAAGTGGCAGATATATGCCATTAAAATACGAAAAAAAGTCTGGGGGGTAATAGGACCCCCGCAAAGTTCAGTATGCTCAACTGGTAATCCGGTCAAACTTCAGGTATTTTTATGAGTATTCTCCTTCTAGATTATTATAGTTTCTGCATCTGAACAGCCAATAGTTATTATATTTTTTAGTTACTACTAAATAAGTAGTACATGTTGTCTATGTGAGGGGAGAGTTAAACAAACTCAGTTGCATTTGTTTAAGGAATATACTTGGATCACTAAACTAATTGGTAAGCTAGCAATCCGGTAGACATAAGCAACAAAGAAGGGAGACAAATGAGAAGTTCTGCTAATATAATTCTTTATATCTGATTATGAACTTAACTTCATTTCCGTATGCTCACAGGAACTATGGTCCTCTTTTTTGATAACTTTTGCATACTAGAAAAGGATGGAATTTATTTTTGGGCTCCAAATCACTATATTTTGACTCAATATGAAGCACGTTCGGCAGCTTTAGAAGCCATCACACTGCTATAAATTTATCGACAACGAAAAGTGCTACTTCCAGTTAAGTTTCACCACATTACTTTGGAAATCATGATTGTTAAGTTAGAGTTGAGGTTAAGATATCTATTGTAGCAATGTAGCGACTAATTTTCTTGAAAACCAATTCTTTCATAAAATCTGCTGCATCTGAAAAAATTTAGCATCATCGTTCCTTTTCACTGTATCTATTGTGTGGCTATAGTTTTTCTGGTTTTGGTTTTTTGTTCACAAAGACTTTTAAATAAGTGTTCAATTTATTTTTTTTATTTTGATTTGACATGGTAAAACTAAGGACAAGTAGAATATTCTAAAATATTTTTTTAATTCTCTTGATCTCAAACGTACCATGTGGAAGGAAATGTGGAAACTTGAAATCAAAAAGTCTAGAGAAAAGGAAGTTGAAACTTGAAACGTACCATATGGAAACTTGAAAGTTTTTCCTTCCTTACTGTTGAACTTGGTCATCCATAATTATTCTTAGAAATTATTGTTATTCTCAGTAATTAATTTTTGATAAAAGCATTGTTGGGATGTTAACAACCTTTTCAGCTCAGTTATGAAAAGGAAGTTTAATCATGTATTACAGTATAGCTTTCGCACTAAAATTTATTACGATTTGGTATTCATTTTACTAAGGCTGCTAATATTTACCTGTTCACATTAGGTATGTCATAACTGTTTTTTGAAATGCAAAACCATGGCTGGATTCTTAGCTCCCCCATCCTACTGTTGTACATTCGGAATATGATCGTGTGGTAGCTGAAAATGCAAGGACTGTAATCTTTTTGGGTTGTATTGTAATTACTACTAGAACAATGGTTATTGTAAATATTGTTTAATATATGTATGTATGCCACCTTAATTGTAGCATTTTTGTGCTTCATTACACATTACTTCATGATGCTCCATAACATGGCGTGACAAGCATACATATTCCCTTTATATATACGCCAACAGCAAAAGACTATGACACTTATTAGTAGTTAGTACACGCTGGTCCGACAGTACAATTTTATTAAAAGATAAAAGATAAAACAACAACATTGGTGACAAGAAGTTTAAAGTTCTACAATCAACCAACAACACTTTTTGTAATAACAAATGCTCTAATATAGTATTTTCGCCCGTGCATCGCACGGCACAGACATACTAGTATATATATATATATATAGACACACATTCTAACGGGGATATGACCCATGTTAATATGGGTCTAACGTAATGTGACGAATATTTTTAGATTAATTATTGTGATTTATAATACTTCTTACGTAATTTTTCAATAATATATGTTACATTCCCCATCTCAGTGTATTTGGTATTGATGCAATTTTGAAAGTTGATTAATTTTTTTTACATATTTTAAATTATTAATTATTTTGATTTACAATACTTTTTCTTCAGTTTCAATTTATGTGTTAGCAATAAAATGTAGAGAGTCAAATAAAATTTCACGTCTTTTTAATTATTTCAAGTCATTAATTGTCATGATTTCTAATATTTTTATGTATTCACAAATATATAGCAGATCAAAAAGAAAAGTAAGATAAACAAATATAAAAGAAAATATCTAGGCAAACAATACAAGTAAACATGTTGATCTACTGCCTGATTATCATCCATTATAAGTGGGGTAATAAATCACAAATGTCAATTTAAATGGTGCAATCCTTAGATGAAAATAATAATTACTTAGGGGTGATATAGTAAAATCACGATTGAACTAGCTAAGCAAACATGTCTTAAATGACTTACAACAACTAATTATAACACATATAACAAAATTACTATAAAAATATTTGTGAAAAAAATTGAGGATCTCATATAAGAGGTGAAGTTAATTTAAAACATCAAGAGCAAAAATTATCATATTATGTCTATTTTATTTTTTACTAAATATTATTACTTTTTTATTACTTAGATGACTTATAATAATTAATTACGCCGACATTTAGTAAAATTCCTGTTGATGTAACTGAAGCAGACATATCATAAATGTCTATTTTCTTAATAAAATATTATAATTTTCTAACACATATCTGACTTGTAATAATTAATTAGGTGTGATGTTTAATAAAATTACGGTGACGCAGTTGAAGCAGACATGTCATAAATGTCTATTTTATTATTTTATTAAATATTATTAATCTTTTAATATATAAATAACTTATAATAATTAATTAGGAGTGATATAGTAAAATCAGGATTGAAGCAGCAGACATTATTAATATGTCTTTGTTAAAATAACAATTAGAATAAATATACCGAAAAAATATTTCTTGTGCAAACATATACATAGTCAACTAATGTTTTAAATAATTTTAAATTCTAAAATTTCTTGTGCAAACATATACATAGTCAACTAATGTTTAAAATAATTTTAAATTCTAAATTTTCAATTATCTAAGAACATAATAAGCACTGTGAGTTTTTACTTTTACAATTTTATACTTGATTCTAGGGATGTTAGTGGACTTCTAAAAATAAAAAAAATATCAATTATTAGATTTCTTTCATTAAAATCATAGATTTAGTAGGCGTTAATCTTAGAAAAATAAATTAAAAAAATATCTTATCAATGAATAAGTAATATGAGTAAAATGTATTTTATATATCAAGTTTAAGATCATGAAAGAGTAAAACTTTTATTTTAAGTTTGAGATGATTAAAATGATTACAAATCAACAGGTAATTAACGCTCAAAGTTTCAATTATAAAATCTATTAACTCATAAGAGTAGCATGCTTGATCAAATAATGATGATATATTTTACATATATAAGAGTAAATAATTATTATGCGTTATTTAATAAAGCATTATAGATGTTTATCCCTCACATAAATAAAACCTTATTAGGTATTTCTATTTAATTTCTTTTTATTTAGTAATATTGACTTGACACAAACCTTAAAAAAATATTTATTACGAATTTATTTTACTAAATGAACTTTATAAATTATATGTTGAAAGTTTAAATTTGACTAAATAGTATTTCATATAAAGAAAAAGGAAAAAGTAAATTATATTTTTAACATGAAATGGAAATAAAAATAAAATTTATTTAATTTTATTACATACAATAAATATTAATGTGCATTACCATGTTTATACTAAATAGTATTTAATGTTCAGCAAAACAAATATTAAGTACTACTCCTTTTTTTTAAGGAAAAAACTAACTCAGCATTTGGAAAAAACAAAATGAGAGAACGGAGAAAAAGATAAATCCATCTAAAACGCAGCCACGTTGGAAATTCAAAAGCTTTTTTGTAGAATAAAATTATCTTTAAAATTTTGAAAATTTATCAAGACACCTGGTGAATAATCACGATATAAAAGAATAGATTTAGGGGGAAAATGAAATATGATAAAATGATAAAGTTGACTTTTATTTCACTTTAGATAAATTTATTTCGATTGAGATATAATACAAAACGAATAAATTTTTTTGTACCATAATAAAATAAAAATAGAAAATTTAAGGAGTTTATGATTTGATATTTATTTAATTCATATTTAGTTAGAATTTATTTATCTAATTCATATTAAAATAGATTTTCTAATGCTGATCTAGTTTAGTTTTCCAATACTAATAAGGCGCTTTTTAGTTATCGAGCAAAACCTTCTTTAACTCTTCTCTCTAGTTTAATAAAATCTCTTCTTATGTTCGTTGTATTGGATGTTAAACTCATGCCTAGTTTATTCTTCAAAATATTTTTATTTCCTTTAAATACTTTCTAGTCTAACCGTGCATGGTTAATATACAAATGAACCTAGAACCATGGTTAGTTGTGACCATCTTCCTTGAAGAAGTCGCCCGCTAAGTAACGTCACCTACTCGCAAAGACGTTGACCGCAACTGCCTATTTATCTCCCTATTTCATAACCCCATTCTTTATATCTCAAATTTTTACTTCCATTTTTCTCTGCTTTAAAAAAAAAAAAAACTCCTCCTCAACAATGGAATATCGCGCGTTAGAAATTAATGTTATGTCCGGTAAAGATCTCAACAAGGTCAATCTCATCACAAAGATGGACGTATACGTCGTCGTTTCAATCTCCGGCGTCGACGATGACAGATCCAATCAGAAAACCAAAACACACGTCGATCACGACGGTGACAACAACCCCACCTGGAATTTCCCAATCAAATTCACCATTGATGAAAACGCTGCTGTTCAAAACCGTTTACATCTTGTGTTTAAGCTCCGATGTCAACGTGCTCTTGGAGATAAAGATATTGGTGAAGTTGATGTTCCGATCAAAGAGCTTCTTGAATCTCCCAATAGCAGTACTGGGAGTAAACAATTTGTAAGTTATCAAATCAGAAAACCTTCTGGTAAACCCAAAGGTCAACTCACTTTTTCGTATCAATTTAGTGATAAGATCACTGGTAATAGCAGTGTCGATTCTAAAATTGATCACCCCGTGACTGCTTATCCGGCGGTTAATCCAAATCCGATGGTGGAATCCACTTCTGTATACCCACCACCGCCACCGCCGCAAGGTCCTACTCGGCCATATCCACCTCCTCCGACCTATGCTTGTGGTGGCAGTGGACCTACTCCACCACCACCCACAGGGGGATATACTCCATCAACGGTGGGATATCCACCAGCACCGGCAGGATATCCACCAACATCGGGTGGATATCCACCAGCACCGGCGGGATATCCACCGGCGACGGCATATCCTCCACCGCCCCAATATGGATATCCGCCACATCAAGGTGCATACGGGTATGGGTATCCACAGGTACAGCGGCCGCCAAAGAAGAACAATAATTTCGGGTTAGGATTAGGGGCGGGTTTACTTGGTGGAGCACTTGGTGGAATGCTTATTGGAGATGCAATTTCGGATGCTGGAGGTTATGACGGTGGATTTGACGGTGGATTTGATTTCTAATCCTATTAGTTTTAATAAGTACTTTTTTCCCTTATTTTTGTGAGTAGATAGTTCATGTGAAAATTGTAATATTATGGAATTTTGATGACATAAATCAAGAAACGTTTTCACTTAATGTTCAACGAATCTATCATCCATTTTGAGTCACAAGTTATTTTTTATTGTCTAAACTTTTTTGGATTAATTGCTTCGTTGTGTAAAGTCAACGTTTTAGGCGCAACAGGAGGAAAGTAACTTGAATTGAGGATAAAATACTCCCTTCAATTATCACTTGGAAATATCAAACAAGATTAACTTATGAAGTTCATTAAAGACGGGGAAGATAAAATATTGCGGGGGAGAGTTAATACATTATACAAAGATGGTTAGATAAATTTCCATGAACTTTTGAATGAGGAGAAAGTCAGGAATATTGTGATGGACAATTTGGTGTATCCTGCGGGTTGTCAAGATTTTAGGAAAGGTAGTGTTAGAAATTGAATTAGAAGTTTGAAAGAGATTGTGGAAAAACTAAAAGAGAATTGAATTGAGTATTCGGATGAACAAATAATTTGAATTAAATCTATATATTGAATGTATTCAATTGAAATAAAATAGTACAATGTTCTATTTATACAAGTAATGAAATCTAAATAAACTTAACTAAAACCCACTATCACGGATATGAAATAATGGTTAAAATCGAATTCAATTGTCAACTGCCCCTATCGGAAATAGGTTTGATTACTGATTTCGAAGGAACAAACTAGAGTTACATCTCTTTTCTATTCAAGAGTTCTTATGCGTTTCAATGCCCCTTTGAGATCCCAAAAAATGAATAAATTTCTTTTCTTAGGAACACATACAAGATTCGTTACTACAAAAAGGATAATGGTAATCCTACCATTAACTACTTCATTTATGAATTTCATAGTAATAGAAATACATATTCTATCGAGACAGAATTTGGAACTTGCTATCCTCTTGCTCAGCAGGCTCCATAAAAAGGATGTCATTCGAATTGACATGAGAGTCCAAGTACATTGCTAGAATCTATGTTGTATATTTGAAAGAGGTTAACCTCCTTGTTTCTCTCATGCGCATGAGATACTAAATCATGTGTATGTCGACTTCAACCAAAGTAAACCAAATTAAAATCCAACACTAAATCGACTTCAAGTCATCTAAATAAGGTAGAAAACTAAACAAGGTACAAAATAATAAAGTGATACATTCATAAATAAGGTGAGATACACTCCTAAATAAGGTACAAGATATTAGAGATATATACTAAAGATTTATCTAGGATATACAAAAAAATAAAATAATAAATAAGAATTTTTTAAATTTGGGTCAAAATCAACATGTTGAGGCGGTTGAAATCAAGGCTGACCCAAGCTATGTACTGCAGTAGATGAATAAATAGTAAGATGAAACAAGTGAATCAATCCGGTCCAATGAACAAATACGGCAATATTTCAATATCCCCTCAAGTTGGAGGGGACGAAAGAACCCATAACTTGCGCAATATATTGTGATGAAGAAGACCAATGAGAAGATGATTAAACAAGTGAATGTAACAGTAGCAGGGATACTAAGAATATGGCAAAACTGAATAAAAAATAAAATTTAATATCAAATATGCATATGGTGTGAGAGTGAAGCGGTTGGCCCACTGATAACATCAATTAAGTTTACTGATGTGAATTAATAAAAAAAAATAGTTGAAGAATGGTGTTAGAAGGAGCGATTCTTGATGATGAAGATCTTAAAAAAAATTAAAAATACCACAACAGATATATAAATTTGAAGGATTATGCCGTTGACGTAATCGAGAGAAAAAAGTATTGTTTGAATGAGAGATTCAATGAAGGTTACAAAAAATAGTTGATTCGAGAGTGACACAGAAATAAGTTTTTTTTTTTAAATGAGAAATTAATGATGGTTGTTGATTTTGACATTGTAATATACACATTTTTCTTAATTAAGTTCAGCTCCTAGTGCTTGCAAAAGAGGCTAAAAGCTTGAAAATTTAGCTATGTGTTGAGCACTTAGCCATTTTTTAAGACTTTCTAACTTTGAGGAATTTTAAGTTGACTTTTCGAATTTCGAGATGATGATTTTTCAGTTGATTCATGTTCAGGGTGTAAGGAGTATGTCTCGGATAAGTTTTGGATTTTTCGGACGAGGATTGGGTCACGTTTGAATTTTAATTCCAGTAGTTCAATGCGATTCCACCGCGTCGTGCCAGGAATAGCGATGTGACACTCATCGCGTCACGGTGAAGGTGTATTTATCATGATCTTGATTCATAAATCGAATGCATGTGTCATGATCTTTATCCTAACGTGTGAAGTGCTTATTAGGTGAAGAATGTTCATAGAAATTACTTAGAACAAAGTTATGCGAAGAGTCTTTGATTCGTCCAAAGTTTGGTATTTGATTCTACGAGGATCAACTTTAAACATGTATAACTTTTGATATACATGGAATTTTTCAGCTCAAGACCCACCAAATTGTAGATAATTGAATTAGCTTTCCAACGATACCGATTTCGCCTTAATTTGATACCCGAACGAAAATTTATGATCATTTTCTTCAGAAGCAGTAGCTCACCGCAATTTGACCGCGTCGCGGTGAGCCTTCAAAACGTAATTCGAGTTACGAATGTTTGGTTTAAATGATGGAGGGGCAATGAGGTCTTTTCCAACCTCAACCCAGGTCGTAAAAACACGATGTTAAGCGTCCATTAGGGCATTATTTACCTTCATTCTCCTATTTTACTCTCAAGAACAAACCCTAATCATTCCTCTTCAAGATTATCCATTCCATCACCCCCTCTTCAAGAAAAATCAAGATTTTGAGTTTCCTAATCCAAGAATCTCAAGAAAGCTTTCAAGATCATCTCCATGGCTTTCAAGTTCAAGGTTTCTCCACCAAGTCAAGTCCATTAAGGTATGTGGGAGTTCATCCATAGATCCGCTTTCACCCATGGATCCCAAAAACCCATTTTCAAGTTCAAAGTTATGATCTTTACATGTTAATATGAATTATATCCATGAAACCTCCTTGAATTTCGATTATGTATCATGTTTACAAATAGTTTTCATTGAAATTGCCTTGATATGTTCGAATGATGATTTTCACATGTTAAATCCTTAACCCATGTTTTTAATAATAAAATTTATGTGATTTTCATGGTTTAACTACTCCCATGTTTTAACTCAGGATCCTCATGTGTTTGATTTTAAGTTAAGAGTATATGTGTTTTCAAGTGGAATGAGCCAATACATATTTTGAATGTTATGATCTTCGTATCAAATCCCTAAGTGTTAATTGATTCATGTAGCCATGATATTTTCACATGCTTGCTCATTCCCATGCACAATTTTAGGGTCTTCACACGTCAGATGAAATTCTCATACCATGTTCAATCAATTTCAAGATGAATCCCCAAGTTATGAATTTTGCCATGTAACTTTATTTGTCTCTCATTTTTAAGACATTCTTATGTTCAAGCTATGATATTTACATGTTTTGATGAAAGGCCTATGTCCCATTTCACGTGAATTCCATGTAAATCCCCAATTCATGATCTTAGTCATGTAATCATGCTATGCTCCCATGTTTAAGATATTTCTATGTTCAAGTTCATGATTCCCAAGTGTTTGATGAAATGCCCTAATGATTGGGTTTTGAATATTAACTACTTATTATGTTCCGAAGCTTTAGTATGTCCTATTGTTATTGTTATCAAGTCCTGGGGGTTATGAATACTCAAAATTTAGTTGTTTACCTAATTTTCAGTATCTACAGAATGATTTCAGTTATACCATGAGCACTATCATTTAGTCAGTGATATGGTTAGTTGTGAGTCCAATTAAGCCTACCTCAGTCCAGTTTCAGTCCCAGTATCAATTTATACATTAATAATTACCTCAGAATCCGTATGCACTGTTATTTTTAGAATACCATGACCTAAGCTTATCAGTTATTAGTTACCAGTGCATGCACCAGTTAGTAATCCATTTAAGTTCAATTTGGAGTAGGATTTAGCACCGAGCAAACCCAGAAATGGTGGCTCACCTGCCAGTTGAGGGTGTGACTCTTAGTAGTAATCCATGCGTTCCAAAACTACGTAGCCAACATAGGTTTGAGATGTTAACCTGCCAGTTGAGGGTTGACACATATATCACCAGAGCACCTACCAGTAGAGGGTGACTCTTTAGTCCTTCTAGACTCCATAATAATGGATCCACACAGCCAGTGTTAGTACCCGTGGCACGGTAATGGCACCCTTCTAACTGGGGTTACAAGTTGGATCCATATTATCTCAGATTGGGACATGTCTGTGATGATACCTCCCAAAGTCTTAGTACAGTATTCACTGTCTTTTCAGTTCAGGTTTTCTTGACAAAGTGTACAACTTTTCAGATTTTTGGTTTAACAGCTTTCAATCTTTCAGATTACAGATAATCTAAGTGACATACTATATATACACTTAGTCCTGCATTCTCAGATTTTACAATTTTCATGAATTTATGCTTAGTTATCTCATATGGTTCAGTTAAACCTTACCCCATTACATAGTACTCCATAATTTCATTCCAGTTATTCAGACTAAGTATAGCCCAGTCTTACATGACCAGTATTCAATTATCAGTTATTCAGTTAATCAGATAAGTTTAGTATATATCAGTTTTCATCATGTAGTTTCAGACCCAGTATTCATACAGTATCCATGTTTTTTCATATCCCAGTTTTAGTTCTACTTATATTATAGAAGTAAAGTTCTAAGAAACCAAGCGTAGTGATTCACTATCTTATCAGATTATGTTTGTTCCTCATGCTTTAAGATGTTTTCATCTTTCATTTTATTCCAGCCTATTGATAAGTCTACTTACACTTAGCATGCATGCTTTAAAATTTCATACATAATCAATTTTAATTATTGCATTCACCCCCGCTTACTCAGTATATTCCAGAGGTACTGATCCACATATACATCTCTGTCGCTACATTATTTCATAATGCAGGTACCATTTATAGCCTGCACATTATGATCAGACAGTTGCAGTTTTCAGCCAGTAGGTGATGAGTTCTCTTATTTTGGAAACTCCAAACAGTTTTAGTTCATGTACAGTTTATTTTTTTTTCATATGTATTGATTAGTGGTAGTTGGAGACATGTCCCAGCTATCTATAGTCAGTATAGTAGAGGCTTCATAGATGACATTCAGCATTAGTTATGTAAATTTAGTTCTTTCTTCAGTTTTTATCAGATTGTAAATTGTATCAGTAATATAATTTCACCCAGATTTTGTCAAGATTATATTTCCGCATAACAGAACAACTATTTAATATATTAGAATTCAGTTTCTTATTAGTATGTCAATTCATGGGTTAGCTTGGGATCACTTGTGGTTCCAAGCACCGTGTGGCATCCAGGGTGTACTCTCAACTCATTACAAACTTGGTACTCGTAGTCTAGAGTTCAAGTGTCCTAGGATGTCTATGAAGCCGGTATAGTAGAGTCTTACGGAATGATATGGAGATGTCTGTACTTTTCTTCGGGAGGCTACAGGGCATTTAAGAAATGTTTCCCTTCTTTTATGTCTTAGATCATGCTATAGAAAGGTTCTCTAGAAACTAATGTAGATTCTCATCTTGCTCTATTCATGCCATTCTGTCTTATTTTCGAGGAAATAGAAATGGTGAAACTTAATTCCCTATAGGCAGAGTTTCCACAGTCAGACCCCACAAACAGTTATGGGATTGCATATTGGCTCAGAAAGTATCCCATTAGTGCTCTCACGTTCTAAATTTTGAAATATTTCATTCATTAGTATGAAAATTCGTGATTTAAGCCGAAGTTAGATGTGCTTTCAGATCTCTCCTCAGAATCCTATGATAGTACATGATCTACGGTTAGAAGCATGAACCTAGAAGTTTAGCAGTAGTAGAGTTGGGATGATGTTATCTATATTGAGCAGATTTTGTATCCATGGGACTAGTTGTATGAAAGGTGAATCAGTAGGCTTAAAATAATGTACGCAAGAATTTAAGTTTGTTGATTCAAAATTATATGTTGTTGATGTCGGATGTTCAGGTGTAATGGTAATTATCATGGTTTAGATGTGATGTTAGTAGGCTATGAAGGAAGTTAATATGGTTCATTGAAGGTTTGGTGATATCCATGTTAAGTGTTAAAATCTAAGTTTGAATCTTTAAAGATTGAGCTAATAGAAATAAGAGTTAAAGCTCTAGATAGTGTGAACTCGGAGTAAAGTGATTGCAGTTCGGTTTAGAGATTTTAAAGGGGTCTACAGACTTAGAATGACGGCTTAAAGCTAAGGGGTAGATGATAGAACAAGTAACCAAGTCAGGCTCTCAGATTCTAGTAGTGGTGTCAGTATGTTGTAGAACAATAGTAAAGGAGGAGGAGGAGGAGGATGCCCAACCCATCCTTATCCCAGTGCAAAGTTTTCAGTCATCACGATATTTACTCATGCCTTACATGTCAGTTCCATGAACACAACTCATATTCACGTACTTCCCATATAATCATGTACGCTTTCAATTCCTAGAATGAAGAGTTCCAGTTCATTCAGCAGTACGAATCATGTTCCATGAATTTATGACCTTCAAACTCAGGTCATGCTGGTCATAACTCATGTACTCATACTTTACAGTATGTTCAGTTCCAGGTACTCATGCTACACTCCTAATGATCAGCGAAATTCACAGCATGTCATGTATATCCTCAGTTTATATCTCTTCAATGAATCCATAATTTTGATACACTATTCCTCAGGCCTCAGTTACATGTCAAAGTTATCCTTTCATGTTCGAGGTCCTTGTGTTCTAACCTTTCAGTGACCTCTCATTAATATTAAGATAATGATAATGAATAATTGTTTAGATGGGAGAGAGTAAGTGTTCCTTGTTTTCATAGTTCAGACTAGTATTATAGTGTTATGTGTGTACCTTATGGTTTTGAGTTAGGCTTGAACATAGTGGGAGTATGTAGCTCAACTCAGACTTTGGCAGGAATAGTTATAGGTACCTATGTAAGAATTATAAGTTGAATCAAATAAGCATGGTATTTAAGGGGAAAAGTATAGTTGAGTATAAGCTTTAGCATAATTCAATTCGTATAGCCAGTAATTCAGTTTAACAATCAGACAGACAAGTTCCTATGGTTATTCCATCTTCTAATCTAGTTTTACTATCTGAAGTTTCATGAATATGGCTATTTCATGAGGTAAACTATTCGTATCCATGCAAATTACGAATTGAGATCAGTTCATCCATCATGCATCATGTTTCATATTCAGATATTCAGTCGTGATTCAGTTTGTAAGTGTCTTGTGCATCATCTCAGTCTTTCCTTAGTATTTCAGCCAAGTCAGTATCATTCAAAGGACGAATAACCCAAGAGGGAGATGTTGAAATACCCTGAGTTTTCATGTCCTAAACCTCTCATCTTTTTATCATGGAACCAGATCCAGCTTGATGTAATGGTTACTCATAAGTTGACTCTCTCATTTTTATCCCAGCCTTATAACCATTCTTTTATCATTGCATGTATTCAAGGAATCAGTTCAGTTCATGATATTAAGTTTATGTACCATATTTCAGACTAAGTTATACAATCAAGTTCCAAGTCATGCATGTTCAGTATATGACCTCAATTACCTTAGTACAGTACTCTCAGTCTAACCAGTCTCATTCGAGGATGAATGTTCCCAAGAGGGAGATATTATAATACCCCACACTTTTCTTAATTCCGTTAATATCCTAGTACATGTATAAGAAGCTAAAAGCTTGAAAATTTAGCTATGTGTTGAGGACTTAGCCATTTGTTAAGACCTTTTAACTTCGAAGAATTTTAAGTTGACCTTTCGAACTCCGAGATGATGGTTTTTGAGTTGATTCATGTTCAGGGGTGTAAGGAGCATGTCTCGATTAATATTGATATTGGTTTTCATTGAAATTACTTTGATATGTTCGAATGGTGATTTTCACATATTAAATACTTAACCCATGTTTTTAATATTGAAATTTATGTGATTTTCATGGTTTAACTACTCCCATCTTTTAACTCATGATCCTCATGTGTTTGATTTCAAGTTAAGAGTATATGTGTTTTCAAGTGGAATGAGCCAATACATATTTTGAATGTTATGATCTTCATATCAAGTCCCTAAGTGTAAATTGATTCGTGTAGCCATGATATTTTCAATTGCTTACTCATTCCCATGCACAAGTTAGGGTTTTCACATGTCTGATGAAATTCCCATACCATGTTCAATCAATTTCCAGATGAATCCTCAAGTTATGAATTTTACCATGTAAGTTTATTTTCCCTCTTGTTTAAGACATTCTTATGTTTAAGCTATGATATTTATATGTTTTGATGAAAGGCCCATGTACCATTTCACGCGAATTCCATGTAAATCCCCAATTCACGATCTTAGTCATGTAATCATGCTATTCTCCTATGTTTAAGATATTCCCATGTTCAAGTTCATGATTCCCAAGTATTTGATGAAATTCCCTAATGATTGGGTTTTGAATATTGACCATTTATATGTCCCGAAGCTTTAGTATGTCCTATTGTTATTGTTACCGAGTCCTGAGGGTTATGAATTTCTAAAATTTAGTTGTTTACCTAGTTTTCAGTATCGACAGAATAATTTTAGTCATACCATGAGCAATATCATTCAAGTAGTGATATGGTTAGTTTTGAGTGTTATTAAGCTTCGCTTAGTCCAATTTCAATCCTAGTATCAATTTACACATTAATAATTGCCTTAGAATCTGTATGCACTGTTATTTTCTGAATACTATGACCTGAGCTTATAAGTTATTAGTTATCAGTTCATGCACCAGTTAGTAATCAGTGTCAGTTCAGTTGGGAGTAGGATTTAACACCGAGCGAACCCAGGGATGGGGGATTACCTGCCAATTGAGGGTGTAACTCTTAGTAGGAATCCCTGTGTTCTAGAACTATGTAGCCAGCATAGGTTTGAGATGTTAACCTTCCAGTTGAGGGTTAACACATATCTCACCATAGAACCTACCAATAGAGGGTGACTCTTTAGTCCTTCGGGCCTCCATTTTAGTGGATCCTCACAACCAATGTTAGTATCCATGGCATGGTACTGACACCCTTCCAACTGGTG
Organism: Capsicum baccatum var. pendulum; assembly: GCA_030864225.1. Taxonomy (NCBI): domain Eukaryota; kingdom Viridiplantae; phylum Streptophyta; class Magnoliopsida; order Solanales; family Solanaceae; genus Capsicum; species Capsicum baccatum. Next base: position 139,922,579 of record CM061550.1, read on the forward strand.
TTACAGACTGGAGCCTGATAAGCTCAGATTAGGGCATGTCGGTTAATTGATACCTCCCACAGTCTCAGTACAGTATTCAATGTCTCTTCAGTTCAAGTTTGCTTGACTAAGTATACAACCTTTGAGATATTTTGTTTAACAGCTTTCAGTCTTTCAGATAACAAATTATCTCAGTGACATATTAGATATACACTTAATACTGCATTCTCAAATTTTATAGTTTCATGTATTAATGCTCAGTTATCTCATGTTGTTCAGTTAGTCCTTACCTCATATGCATAGTACTCTACAATTTCAGTCAAGTTATTCAGACTAAGTACAACCTAGCCTTACATGACTAGTATTCAGTTATCAGTCATTTAGTTAATCTGATAAGCTTAGTATATGTCATTTTCCATCATGTAGTTTCAGACCTAGTATTCATACAGTATCCATGATTTTTCGTATCCTATCTTCAGTTCTACTTATATTATATAAGTAAAATTTTAAGAAACTAAGTGTAGTGATTCACCATTTTATCATATTATGTTTGTTACTCATCTTTTAAGATTTTTTCAGCTTTCAGCTTATTCCAGCCTATTGGTGAGTCTACTTACACTTAGCATGCATGCTTTAAAATTTCATACATAATCAGTTTTACTTATTGCATTCACCCTCTCTTACTCAGTAAATTCTAGAGGTACTGATCCATATATACATCTGTGTGGCTATATTGTTTCATAATGTAGGTACCATTTGTAATCCACACATTATGATCAAACAGTTGCAGTTTCCAGCCAACAGGTGATAAGTTCTCTTGTTTCGGGAACTCCAAACAGTTTTAGTTCATGTACAGTTGATTTATTTTTTTATATGTATTGATTAGTGGTAGTTGGAGGCATGTCCCAGCTATCTATAGTCAGTATAGTAGAGGCTTCATAAATGTCAGTCAGAGTCAGTCATGTAAATTTAGTTCTCTCTTCATTTTTTATTAGATTGTAGATTGTATCAGTAGTATAATTTCTCCCAGATTTTTTCATGATTATATTTCTGCATAGCAGGACAACTATTTAATATATTATAATCCAGTTGCTTAGGAGTATGCCAGTTCATGGGTTAGCTTGGAGTCACTTGTGGTTCCAAGCTCCGCGTGGCGTCCAGGGTGTACTCCCGGGTTGTTACAGATGTGATGGTGATTGATAATTTAGATTCTTCTTTAAAAAAAAATGCCATCAAGAATTGAAAAAATGAATATTTTGCGAAACAGTACTAATATAAAGAGATTATGTTATTTTGGGAATGTTTGGTGAGTGAAGATGAAAAAGATTAGGGGTACTTATCAGGACCCTTAACAAACTTTAGATATAAAAAACATAATGATTTAAAACACAATCAACAAAGAAAAATTCAAAAAAAATATAAAAGATGATATTGTAAAAGAAGAAAAAAATACAACCAGATTGAATGAATTTCCCGATTAAAAAAAATTGAAGGACAAAAATAATTGATAATGATTGATGATTTTGATAATTGATAAGGTTGATGAATGCAGTCACCACGAAAGGACCAAGTCAATAGGCTTGTTTCATATATTTTGAATACTATTAAGATGAATGAATTGGTAGTAGATTTATTTCATCTTGAATTTTGTCATGATGACGATGATGAGAGGGTGACGAATACTATCGTTATGAACGAACTATGTATGTAGACATATTTCAAACATTGTGAATCAGAAAATCGAAAAGTGTTTTTCAAATCCAGAAAACATGAAAATTGACACAAGGTGATGCAATGATCGAAACCTTACTTTGATACCATGTTAAAATTGAAAGAAGTTTGAAGGTGATTGCAGAAAAATTAAACGAGAATTTAATAAATAATTAAATTTGAATGAATGGTTGAATTAAATTGAATATTCGAATAATTGAACTTGAATTGATTGTATAGAATATATATTGAATGTATTCAATTGAAATAAAACAGAAGTACAATGCTCTATTTAAACAAGTAATAAAACCAAAATAAATCTAACTAAAATGCAGCACTAAATCGACTTCAAATCATCTAAAGGTACACCATAATAAAGTGATACATTTCTAAATAAGGTAAGATACACTCCTAAATAAGGTACAAGATATTAGACATCTATACTAAAGACTAGTGTCGTTTGGCCCAAGCTAAGCCCGGTCCCAAACTAAATTAACATTTATATTTGTAATTTTTTTTTTGCGTTTGTCTGTTTTGTACCATTATATTAGTTAATGATATAGCTCGATTATTTCTTGATATTTTTAAAATGTTGAATTATATATCTATTTCAATTTTTTTGTCTTACCTTCTAAGTTTGTTTTAAAAGAAATGTCTCTTTTCTCTCTTGGATTAATTTCAACTTTTCACGTGGCATATTTAAAACCACAAGATCAAGAGATATTTTGATTCTTTCTACATGTTTTTAGTTTAAAACCACAAAATTTTAAAATACTTGTTACTTTTTCTTTAATTTTGTGCTAAGTCAAAACCAAAAAAATAAATTAAAACGGAGGGAGTAAAAGTTTTTATAAGTTAAAAATATTTTCGTATATGGTATATACTAGTCTTCTTTTAATTTTCAAACAAATGCACATACTACAGCTTTTCTCCTTTTTATTTTACTGAAAATTTTAAAATGAAACCCTTTAATGATCAAAATTGATTTTTGCCCTATGTTTGATTAAAATTTCTTTATTTTTTCTCAACTAAACTTTATCTTGGCTAATTCATTCTTTAAGAAAATAATATAATATTTAATTAATATAAAAATATTTAATGCTACAAACTATTGTATGATTTATGATAAAAATAGTATTAAATTAAATAATTAAAAGTCACACTCAATAAAATATTTTTTGTAGATGTTTCTTCAATGGGTGAAACCTTAAAAGATTATTAAAGCTTCAAACTTTTTTTCTGAGGATTTAAAAAAATTGAGTGTTTTTTTTAATTAGGTTATTATTATCCCAAATAAAAGAAGACAACAAAATTTTGAATTAATTTTAAATTTATTTGGATAAATAGATATTTTTTAGTGTCACTATCACTCTTTATGACTCATCATTTTTTGAATAGCATTTTAAAAGCCTATATAATTGTTTAAATTTATTAAAATGGACGAGATCTTGAAAAGTCATTAAAATTTAATTAAAGATAAAATAGAAAAAATACATTCATGTGAGGACTACCAAAATAAGATGTTCTCCCTTATATAGTGGTGGTGGTGGTGGTGGTGGTAGTAGCGAGGCACCTTTAAAGAATATTCTATTAGTGGTAGTGGTGGTAGTAGTAGTAGTAGTTAGAGTAGTAGTAGTAGTAGTAATGAGGCACCTTGAAAGAATATTCTATTCATCATATTTTAATTATTGATTTAACTATTTTCATGTCTAGTAAGAAAAATAATATACACAATATGCTATTTATTATTTATTAAGTTACCTTTCTTATTACCTGATTTTAAAGACTGAACAATATTTAAAGAACTATGAGTGTGTAGTTGAAAACTATTGCAAACTTTAATTTTGTATTGAAATTTATTTTGAAAATATTTTTTTTGAAGTAAAGTGAATGTTACTTGGGGCCTTGGGCTCTAGGTGACAAAAGAGTTTTAAAATGAAATGGGGGTGACACGAGTCTTAATAATTGAGGAAGGTAACAATTACTTTATTAAGGATTAAGAAAGTAAGAAAAGTTTGAAAATAACCCACAAGTTTTTTAATTTACACTTTGATCTAATGTAAAACCTAATATAACTAGAAATGGAGGGGGGAAAAGGCACGTTTCTCTCTCTTCTCATTTATTGGAGTTTTTCTCTCTTCGTGATTTTTGCTGTTCGTTGTTGTTGTTGTTGTTGCGTTATTCATCATCTTCTTCTTCATTATCATCATCTTGTTCTTCATTATCATCTCTTCTTGTTCATCATCATCATCATCTTCTTGTTATTGAACATTGTTGTTACTGCTACTATTACTACTTGATCAATTTTTTTTAGGTAAAATTTTATTCGTGTATCACTTAGGAATTACTTATAGGTGATTTTAGTAAGTAAAATTATAATTTTTAGTTGAATTTCTCATTTGGGTGTATCTGCTACTGCTGCTTTTTCAACAGTAGATAAAACATGTAACGTAAATCCAACATATGAGTAATCTGTTGCAAAGATGAGTAACCTGTTGCAATATATTAACTAATCTGTTGCAACATATTGACTAATCTGTTGCAATATATGAGTAATATGTTGCAATATATATGACTAATCTGTTGCAACAGATTACTCATCTGTTAGATTTTTATTATAGTGTTGTAACATGAATCCAACATATGGGTCATCTGTTGCAACAGATTAGTCATATATTGCAACAGATTACTCACTTGTTGCAATAAATGACTCATATATTGAATTTATGTTGTAGGTTCTATCTATTGTAGCAGTAGCAAATATACCAAATAAAAACTTCAACAAAAATCATAATTATACTTACAAAATCACCTATAAAGTAATGTCCAAGTGATATACTAACAAAATTTGACCTAAAAAAATTCTAAAAATTTCAACAAGGGCACAACGAATAAGTAAAACACATGAAATTTTCTATTAAATAGGTAAAGAAGACAAAAATAGTGTATCATACATCAAATGCAAAAGGATCGAGGGGACAAACGTTTGAGTTCTCCTAAAAATATTTAAGTTCCCTAGTATTTTAATTGCTTTCTAATGGATAACCCATCTATTATAACAGATTTTCTATCTGTTTGATAATTTCCAACAGATGAATCATCTGTTGCAACATGTCAGTCATCTGTTGATTCAAATTAAGTAATTATTAGTAATAACTAGATTGATTTAGCTAAAATTAAAGACAAGTCTTTAAGACAGTGGGACAAACATTTGAGTTCTCCTAAAAATATTTGAGTTCCCTAGTATTTTAATTATTTTTCAACAGATCACCTATTTGTTGCAACAAGTTAGTCATTTGTTGCAATAAATGCTTATAACAGGTTAGTCATTTATTGATTCAAATTAAGTAATTATTAATAATAATTAAATTAATTTAACTAAAATTGAAGACAAGACCTTAGACAAGGGGAAAACATTTTAGTTCTCCTAAAAAATATTTGAGTTTTAGTATTTTAAATTGTTTTTCAACACATATTTTGTCTATTTAGTAATTTCCAACAGATGAGTCACATGTTGCAACAACTTAGTCATCTGTTGCAACAGATGTGTATATCTGTTTGATAATTTTCAATAGATGAATTAGTTGTTGCAACAAGTGAGTCATTTGTTGCAACAGATGTCTATATCTGTTTGGTCATTTTCAAGAGATGTTTTTATTTGTTTGGTCATTTCCAACAGATTACTCATCTGTTGTAGCATGTTAGTCATCTATTGATTCACATTAAGTCATTATTAGTAATAACTAAATTGATTACTAAAATAAAATATGAATTAATAAGTTCAATTATAGTTTCAATTAATCTCATGGTAATTACACGATCAACTAAGTATATTCGTCCTAAGTAGATTGATCAATTGACCAATTTTATTTGAAATGATTCAAACTAAGTCATCATTAGAAATAACTATATTGATTTAACTAAAACTAAAGATGAATTAGTAAGTTCAATTACGATTTCAATTAATTTCATAATAATTACATGATCAATTAAGTGTTTCGTACTGAGTAGAATGATTAATTGACAAATTTTATGTGAAATAATTCAAATTAAAACATTATTAGAAATAACTACATTGATTTAACTAAAATTAAAGATGAATGATTAAGTTCAATTATGATTTCAATTAATCTCAATAATTAAATGATCAATTAAGTGTTTCATCCTTAGTAGAATAATTAATTGATCAATTTTATTTTAAATGATTCAAATTAAGCCATTATTAGTAATAACTATGTTGATTTAACTAAAATTAAACATGAATTAATGAGTTCACTTACAGTTTAAATTAATCTCATCGTAATTACATGATTAACTAAGTGTATTCGTCCCGAGTTGAGTGATCAATCGACCAATTTTATTTGAAATAATTCAAATTAAGATATTATTAGTAATAACTAAATTGATTTAACTAAAATTAAATATAAACTTACAATTTCAATTAATCTCATAGTAATTAAATTATCAACTAAGTGTATTCGTCATGATTAGAGTGATCAATTGACCAATTTTATTTGAAATGAATCAAATTAAGCTATTATTCATAATAACTAAATTGATAAAACTAAAATTAAATATGAATTGATAAGTTCACTTACAGTTTCAATTAATCTCATAGTAATTACATGATCAACTATGTGTATTCATCTCGAGGAGAGTGATCAATCGACCAATTTTATTTCAAATGATTCAAATTAAGTCATTATTAGTAATAAATAAATTGATTTTGACTAAATTAAAGATGAGTTGATAAGTCCACTTACAATTTCAATTAATGTATTAGTCCTTAATAGAATGATCAATTGATAAATTTTATTTAAAATGATTCAAATTAAGCAATTATTAGTAATAACTAAATTGATTTAACTAAAATTAGAGACAAAACCTTAGACAATGGGACAAACATTTGAGTTCTCTTAAAAATATCTGAGCTTTACTTTTTTAAATTATTTTCTAACATATATCCTATATGTTTGATAATTTTCAACAGATGAGTCATCTGTTGCAACAACTTAGTCATCTATTGCAACAGATGTCTATATTTGTTTGATAATTTTCAATAGATGAGCCATTTATTATAACAAGTTAGTCATCTGTTGCAACATATATCTATATTTGTTTGGTCATTTCCAACATATGTCTTTATCTGTTTGTTCATTTCCAACAGATGTCTTTATCTATTTAGTCATTTTCAACAGATTACTCATCTTTTGCAACATGTTAGTCATCCATTAATTCATATTAAGCCATTATATAAATTTATTTAACTAGAATTAAACATGAACTTATAAGTTCAATTATAGTTTCAATTAATCTCATGGTAATTACACTATCAACTAAGTGTGTTCGTCCTGAGTAGAGTGATCAATTAACCAATTTTATTTGAAATGATTAAAATCAAACCATAATTAGAAATAACTATATTGATTTAACTAAAATTAAAGATGAATTAGTAAGTTGACTTACAATTTTAATTAATTTTATAGTAATTACATGATCAACTAAGTGTTTCGTCTTAAGTAGAATGATCAATTGACCAATTTTATTTGAAATAATTAAAATCAAAAAATTATTAGTAATAGTTAAATTAATTTAACTAAAATTAAAGATGAATTGATAATTTTAATTACGATTTCAATTAATCTCATAGTTAGTAATTACATGATCTTCTAAGTGTATTCGTCTTGAGTAAAGTGTTAATTGACCAATTTTATTTGAAATGATTCAAATTAAGATATTATTAGTAATAACTGCATTGATATAACTAAAATTAAAGATGAATTGATAAGTTCAATTACGATTTCAATTATTCTCATATTAATTACACGATCATCTTAGTGTGTTCGTTCTGAGTAGAGTGATCAATTGTCTAATTTTATTTGAAATGATTCAAATTAAGCCATTATTAGTAATAGCCAAATTGATTTAATAATTATAATTTCAATTAATCTCATAGTAATTACATGGTCATTTAAGTGTCTAACCTATTGCAACAGATTTAATTTGTTGCAACAGATAAGTCATTTGTTGAAAATTATCAAATAGATATACAGATATGTTGCAATAGATTAGTCATCTGTTGTAACAAATGTATTTATCTCATAGTTAGTAATTACAAGATCATCTAAGTGTATTCGTCTTGAGTAAAGTGTTAATTGACCAATTTTATTTGAAATGATTCAAATTAAGATATTATTAGTAATAACTATATTGATATAACTAAAATTAAAGATGAATTGATAAGTTCAATTACGATTTCAATTATTCTCATATTAATTACACGATTATCTTAGTGTGTTCGTTCTGAGTAGAGTGATCAATTGTCTAATTTTATTTGAAATGATTCAAATTAAACCATTATTAGTAATAGCCAAATTGATTTAATAATTACAATTTCAATTAAACTCATAGTAATTAAATGTCATTTAAGTGTCTAACCTATTGCAACAGATTTAATCTGTTGCAACAGATAAGTCATTTGTTGAAAATTATCAAATAGATATACAGATATGTTGCAATAGATTAGTCATCTGTTGTAACAAATGTCTTTATCTGTTGGTCATTTACAACAGATGATCAATCTGTTACAACATATGATCAATCTGTTACGACATATGACTTTATCTATTTGTTATTTCCAACAGATTACTAATCTGTTGCAATAGGTGACTAATCTGTTGCAACAAATGTCTTTATCTGTTTGGTTATTTTCAACATATTACTCATCTTTTGCAACATCTTAGTCATCTATTGATTCATATTAATCAATTATATTAGTAATAACTAAATTGACTTAAGTAGTATTAATAAGTTCAATTACTGTTTTAATTAGTCTCATGGTAATTACACGATCAACTAAGTGTGTTCGTCCTGAGTAGAGTGATCAATTGACCAATTTTATTTGAAATGATTCAAACCAAGCCATAATTAGAAATAACTATATGGATTTAACTAAAATTAAAGATGAATTAGTAAGTTCACTTACAATTTCATTTAATTTTATAGTAATTAGATGATCAACTAAGTGTTTCGTGTTAAGTAGAATGATCAATTGACCAATTTAATTTGAAATAATTAAAATTAAGTAATTATTAGTAATAACTAAATTGATTTAACTAAAATTAAAGATGAATTAATAATTTAATTATGATTTCAATTAATCTCATAGTAATTACATGATCATCTAAATGTATTCGTCTTGAGTAAAGTGTTAATTGACCAATTTTATTTGAAATGATTCAAATTAAGACATTATTAGTAATAAGAACATTGATTTAACTAAAATTAAAGATGAATTGATAAGGTCAATTACGATTTCAATTAACATGTTGCAATAGATGAGTAATCTATTGGAAAAGACCAAAAAGTTAAAAGACATTTGTTGAAAATGACCAAACATATATATACATACGTTGCAACAGATGACTAACCTGTTGCAATAGCTAACTCATCTATTGAAAATTATCCAACAAATAGACATCTGTTGCAACAGATGACTAAATTGTTGCAACATATGACTCATCTATTAGAAATTATTAAATAGATAAGATATATGTGAACTCAGAACCAAAATGAGCCACAAAATTTAAAAAGTGACCAAAATAGGCCACCTATTTAAAAAGTTACCAAAATAGGCTAAACGTAATAATTTATTACATATTTATTTTTATCTTAACGATTAATTAATGAAGTTGAATTTTACAATTTCTTACGTTTTACATTTTATTTTGTAAAACGTAAAAATTCATACGTTTTATAAAAAATATATAAAACGTAAGACTTTCTTATATTTTACACGATGATCGAGGAAAAAAATACAATGAATTATCAAATCAATTAAAAAGATACTAAGAAATGAGTTGTTCAACATAACAAAAAGTTATGTTCTTAATTTTTTTATAGCAGTGGTCCCCCACCCACAATTCATTTTTTCACAAATGTCCCACCACTTCTACTTTTTTTTCTTTTTGCATATGATATCTATGAATTTTTTGATTAGTTAAATTTATTTATATTTTACATGTAGTTCAAATAATTTATTTTTTCTCTATGTAATAAATTTTTACGTTTTACATAAAATATTTAAAAAATAGAAGTATCAATTACCTCATTAACTTAACAATTTTCTTATATTCATTCTATATAAAAAAATAATCACTTCTATCCTTAATTATCCGATTTCACTCTTAAAAAAAATTATATTTTTGAGTTTTTCTCTACTCAAAAATAATAAAATGTTGAATTATCGTCGATCAAATATGCTACTATATACAATAATTATATTTTTTTGGTGTGTTAAAAATATGAAATTAATTTTTTCGGATAGTGATTCATCGTAGTTTTCGATTAGTGTTTCGATTAGGATACTGAGGAGACTCACAAGCACAAGTACTTTTCATATTATAATTAATGGAGGAAAAAAATCAAAATTTAATTTAGGAACACTCCTAAATTAATATAAGAAAATATATTTTTTTAGGAACACTCTAAAAAAATATAATTCTTGTATATAGTAGCATATTTGATTGACAATAATTCAACATTTCACTATTTTGGAGTAGAGAAAAACTCAAAAGTATAATTTTTTTAAAGAGAAATCGGATAATTAAGGATAGAAGTGATTATTTTTTGATGTAGAATAAATATAAGAAAATTGTTAAGTTAATGAGGTAATTGATACTTCTCTTTTTAATTTTTTTAAATGTAAAACGTAAAAATTTATTAGAAAAAATAAATTATTTGAACTACATGTAAAATATGATTAATTTAACTAATAAAAAAATTCATAATTATCATATGTAAAAAGAGGAAAAAGTAGAAGTGATGGGACATTTGTGAAAAAAAGAATTGTGGGTGGGGGACCACTGCTATAAAAAAGTTAAGAACGTAACTTTTTGTTATGTTGAACAACTCTTTTTTAGTACCTTTTTAATTGATTTGACAATTCATTGTATTTTTTTCCTTGGTTATCATGTAAAATGTAAGAATTTCTTACGTTTTATATTTTTTTTTATAAAATGTAAGAATTTTTTATGTTTTACAAAAAAAATATAAAACATAAGAAATTCTTACGTTTTTGTGAAAGTCAACTCCGTTAGTTGACCGTTAAAAGAAAAAGTAAAAAACGTAATAAATTATTACGTTTAGCCTATTTTGGTAACTTTTTAAATAGGTGGCCTATTTTGGTCACTTTTTTTAATTTCGTGGCTCATTTTGATTCCGAGTTCGATATATGTTGAAAAACAATTTAAAATACTAAAGCTCAAATATTTTTAGGATAACTCAAACATTTGTCCCCTTGTCTAAGGTCTTGTATTAAAGACTTGTCTTCAATTTTAATTAAATTAATTTAGTTATTATTAATAATTGCTTAATTTGAATAAATAAATGACTAACCTATTATAAACATCTGTTGCAATAGATGACTAAATTGTTGCAACAAATAGATAATCTATTGCAAAATAATTAAAATACTAGGGAACTCAAATATTTTTAGGAGAATACAAATATTTGTCCCATTGTCGTAGAGACGTCTTTAATTTTAACTCAATCAATTTAGTTATTACTAATAATTGCTTAATTTGAATCAACAGATGACTAGCATGTTGCATCAGATGATTCATCTGTTGGAAATTATCAAACAGATAGAAAATCTGTTGTAACAGATGGGTCAACTATTTAAATAATTGCTTAATTTGAATCAACAGATGACTAGCATGTTGCATCAGATGATTCATCTGTTGAAAATTATCAAACAGATAGAAAATCTGTTGTAACAGATGGGTCAACTATTAGAAAGCGATTAAAATATTAGGAAACTTAAATGTTTTTAGGAGAACTCAAATGTTTGTCCCCTTGATCCTTTTGCATTTGATGTATGGTATATTATTTTTGTCCTCTTTACCTGTTTCATGAAATTTTCATGTGTTTTACTTATTCGTTGTGCCCTCGTTGAAATTTTTAAAAAAATTTTAGGTCAAATTTTGTTCGTATACCACTTGGATATTACTTCATATCTTATTTTGTAAGTAAAATTATAATTTTTGTTGAATTTCTTATTTGGTGTATCTGCTACTACTACAATGAATAGAACCTGCAACATGAATCCAACATATGGATCATTTGTTGCAACAAATTAGTCATATATTATAACAGATTTCTCACTTGTTGCAATAGATGATCCATATGTTGGATTCATGTTACAACACTATAAAAAAAATTCAACAGATGAGTAATCTATTGCAATACATTAGTCATATATGTTGCAACAGATTACTCATTTGTTGTAACAGATTACTCATTTGTTGCAACAAATTAGTCATATATATTACAACAGATTAGTCATATATGTTGCAACAGATTACTCATTTGTTGAAATAAATTAGTCATATATGTTGCAACAGATTAGTCGTATATGTTGCAATATATTACTAATATGCACAACAGATTAGTCATATATGTTGCAATAGATTACTAATCTGCGCAATATATTAGTCATATATGTTGCAACAGATTACTAATCTGTGCAACAGATTAGTCATATATGTTGCAACAAATACTCATCTGTTGGATTCACGTTACATATTTTATCCATTATTAAAAACCAACAGTAACAAATACATCTAAATGAGAAATTCAACTAAAAAATAATAAATATTAAAAAAATAACAAAAAACATACAAAAATAATAAACACAAACAAATCAAGTTCCTTATTTTCGTCATAACTTAAAAGCCCTAATTTTTTACTTGTGAAAATTAGAAAGAAATAATGAAGAACTAGAAGTTATGGTTGAAAGTAAAAAAGGAACAGGCAAGAACTCAAAACTATTTATTTCCTGTGGTTGAAGTTGCACAAGATTGAAGGGAGAAATTTGAAAAGTTATTGGTTGGAAGAAGTTAGAGAGAGAAACTATCGAGAGAAAGAGAGAAGAGAGAGAGATTGATTTAAAGAGAGAGGGAAGTTTTGTGGGTATGGGTTAATTTATATTTTTTAAAAGATTAAAAAGTTTAAAAAATATTAATCAAGTCCACAATTAATCTAATCAAGATTTTTAATTATGTTTGACCCTTTAAATTGGTCAATGTCACCAATCCTTCATTCAAGACTTAAAAGACACCTTTCCTTCAATTTTCTCATGTTACTTTAAATGAAGGGTGTTTTAATTAAAAGATTATATATTAAGTAGCAAGAAGAGACCATTTAAAAACACACAAATGGGAATGGTCTTAAGAAAAAAGAATAGGCGTAAAAATGAAAATATATAACAAAAAAACAACATCATTTGTCATGAACATCATTTGTCATGGTAGTGGTAGTAGTAGTGGTAGCAGTAGTAGTGGTGGTGGTTGTAGTAGTAGTAGTGGTGGTTGTAATAGTAGTAGTAGTAGTAATGAGGCACCTTTATAGAATATTCTATTCATCATATTTTAATTATTGATTTAATTATTTTCATGTCTAGTAAGAAAAATAATATACACAATATGCTATTTATTATTTATTAAGTTACCTTTCTTATTACTTGTTTTTAAAGACCGAACAATATTTAAAGAACTATGAGTGTGTAGTTGAAAACTATTGCAAACTTTAATTTTGAATTGAAATTTATTTTGAAAATAATTTTTTTCGAACTAAAGTGAATGTTACTTTAAATGAAAGGTGTTTTAGTTAAAAAATTATATATTAAGTAGCAAGAAGAGACCAATTAAAAATACACAAGTGGGAATGGTCTTAAGAAAAAAGAATAAGGGTAAAAATGAAAATATATAACAAAAAAACAACATCACTTGTCATGTGTGATAACTTAATTCACTTCATCAAAGAAGTGAAATACCTAAAATGTCCTTGTGGGACTACCAAAATTTAAGATTCTTCTTTATATATAATAGTAGTTTGCCTAGGATGTACAAAAGGAATAAAATAATAAATAAAGATTTTCTAAATTTGACCCGAAATCAACATGTTGATGCGGTTGAAATCAAGGCTGACCCAAGCTTGTACTGGAGCAGACGAATAGAAAGTCAAATAAAACAAGTGAATCAACCCGGTCTAATGCATAAATACGACAATATTTCAATAGACAGAGGTATAAAATTTGAGGAGGTTGTTCTCAAGATGAGAAGAAAAAGGCCATTGGATTAAAGAAATTTCGATGAATTTGAAAAAGTATAGGTATAATTGGTATGTAGTGACTAACTGGATGGGTTAATTTCATAATAAGAATGTCAACAATGGACGACGAATCAGGATAGAGTATAGTAATTTAATTATAAAAGAATAAAAGTGATATTTGAAATTACAATAATTATACAGGTATCAAGTTGCATAGTCACAGTTCGAAAGTTGAAGATAGACCGGTAGAGATAAGGGTAGGGATCAATTTTTCATCCATTTCTTTTTTCCATAATGATAAATTTACTTATGCAACATATAAGGGAAGGTTTCATGATGTATGTTATTTTTAATATAACATAGTATTTCTTGATAAGAGTTTGGAGACAAATCTTAGAGATTAAAGGTTTTAGGTTGAGCAAGAGTAAGACCGAGTATTTGGAGTGCAACTCCACTAATGTAACCTACATTACAGTGGGTAAGTTGGGATTAATAGACAAGTCATTTTCAAGGAAGAAACTTTCAAGTATTTTGAGTGTAATCCAAGGAAATGAGAAATTTAATGATAATGTTGCATATCTATATTGAATCTAGGTGGATGACTAGAGCTCACATTTTGTGTTTGTGTGATAAAAATGTGTAACTAACTCTTGTGTGAGAAGAATGTGTAACCAAGTCTTATGTGGGAAGAATGTGTAATCAATACTTAAAGGTAGATTTAATTTGATTATCAGACTAACTACGTTACATGTTGATACTTGTATGAGCGAAAATAAGGAACATTGAGATGAATGCATATTAGCATACTAGAAAGGTAGAATTATGAATGAAGATATTCAAGATAAGGTGTGAATGATCTCCAAGTGGATAATACAATAGAGACAAGACTATGATGGTTCAAACATGTGAAGAAGAGATGCACAAATGCCCTAATGATAAGGTGTGCGAGGTTGGCCATAGTGGATATTAGTAGTAGTATTGATAGAGCTAGATATATACCGAAGAAATATTACGGAGAGGTGATTAGACGGTATATGATACATATACAACTCATCAAGGACATGACTCTAGATAAGCGGGTATAGAGATAAGGATTAAGAAAGAAGGTTAGTAGGCATTTGAGGGTTAACTAGTCTTTATTATTATTATATTTTGCAATTAATTACTTGTTACATTGTTTCATTTACGTCATTTTTTGTTTTGCTAGTATTATTTTTCTTTATCTTTAGCATGATTTCTTTATTATTATATTTCTATGTATACTTGAGTTTGATATTTCTTACAGAAGCTGAGAATTTATTGAAAATAACTTTTCTACCTTAATAAGGTAGGAGTAAAAGTGCGTACAAACTACCTTCCCATATCCAACCTGTGCAATACACTATTTTTCTTGTTGTTATAAATAAGAATAATTTGTATTGACATTTTAATTGTATCATTTTACTAATTACTATGAAAATTAAAATTTATCATACCACTTTATAAGTTTAAAATGTCTATATTTTATATTAAGGATTTTTTCTGTTTACAAGATTCTAAGAAAATGGATTAACCTATCTTCAACTTAATTTCATTACCCAAGTTGACAAAATTTGAAATAAATGGACTGTTTTGTTGGGTGTTTAAGAATAGTTTTGCATAGTAAATATAGTAATATTGGATTAATAATGATGTCATAGGTTATGTTGTTGTTATTTCTATTTGGTTGTTTGATTTGTTATATTAAATGATAAATGAATAAGGTGTATTAGAATGTCATCATTCAATTTCTCAGGTCATGATGACACATAATTATGACCCACCAGTAAGTACGCCAATTCATAATCCGAAACAGCTAGTAACGAACTATCGGAAGAAATGAAAGAAAAACAACAAATTAAATATAATAAAGGGGCTAATATTTATGAAATAATTTCAAAATCTGGTGAAGTTAGTACAAGAGCTTCTAATACAATAAGGGATCGTTCGGTTGGGAAGGATTATCCCGGGATAATTAATCCTGGGATCAGTTATCTCGGGATTAGTTATCCCAACATGTATATGGGATAACTTATTCCATCACTATGGTATAAATGGTGGGATAAAGAGTTCTGGTACTAACTAATACCTCCCACCAAACATGAGAAAAAATAATCCTTTAATTTAACTCGGGACTATTTATTCCTTATATCTCACACCAAACGACTCCTAAGAGTACAACTGAAATACAGAGTGAATATAAGTACAAGCCGTCTATGAATGCACCATAAAGATCAACCTAATCCATAAAAGGGGGAGTAGTAATACTTCGAACCCTAGGAGGTTACCTTAAATCTCTGATACATAGCTGCTTTGCACGATGCACACAACAACCAGTAAGAACTCATACTATGATTTGCAGACTGCTGAAGTATAGTATGACTATGAAAAATGTGGTACTCAATAGAAATCGACTGACTAAGCTCTAAAGATAATGTAGGTGTAAATAACATATAAAGCAGGAATATAAACTACGGGCAACTATCCAGGAAGTTAAATAGAATAAAGCTAGTGAGGCAATAAGGATAAATTATCCTATCATAATAAAAACCAGGGTCTAAAGTACAGTACAGTATATCACTAGACAATATACCAATGAAGAGTGAAAGAATGATATATAGTAGTTTACAAAGTCAAATACATACAATATGAATGAACAAGGAAGTTTAGGGATATACGGTATCACTATGTATAAATAGATATATAAGACTAACTCAAAGGTAAGAGGTAGTCAATTTATTCTGAGGAATCCTATGTAAGTAATAAGACTAATGCTAGCATAATCAGGGTCTATTGTCAAAATGTCTAACCACGAATATACTGTCCATAATGTAATTTACTATAATAAAGTAAAGGGCTCAAAAACATACCAACAGCCTCGGGATCAATCCATAATCAACCAGCTAGTCCAGAAAAATAATGCCTAACCGGATCCCCATAAGTTTGAAAGGTTCAATCAACACTTATCAAACAACAATCATAGCCTATACCTAACAACCCCCCCATAGGGTTGATTGATATAAACACCAAATAATATACTGGTGATAGGCAATGCATTTGAATGAATGAATGCGAAGTAAATTCATAGTACCATAACTGATCCAAATGCCATAACGTACAAAGTATATACCCTCCCAGCTCAACAACTTACAAAGATAGGACCTACGACGATCTTTTTTTCTGACACTATGGCTCATAGATGAAGGGGATGTTAGGAATTTCAAGAATATTCATATACACTACCTGATATTCAATTTAAAATTTTCAATTATCAACATCATCAATCTACTCCATCCAGTACCGAAAATATATGGATGCACAAACTCAAATCGTGACTAAAAAAGTGTAAGTATATAAATTCATTATCCAAGATCAACTCTAAAACTAAATCAACATAAAAACTTAGAAGGATAGAAATCTCTCATGATCAAAGTAAATAGTACTGGTTAAAGAGTGAATAAATCATGAACCGACATCAATCTCAGTCTAATCTCCAAAACATCATTTTTAATTTCAAAAGCTCATAAATCATTATGTAAGGTGGTACGATTTCCATTATAAAGGAATTTGTTTTAAAAGTAAAAAGTAAGAATAAATTTGTCTTTAAAAAATAATAGTGAAATCTCTACCTAAAATACCACGCCAGCACCAGCTCTACCTAAATATGTAGAATAATCAAAGTATATATTCCAAAGAGGTCTAACTTCAATAATCATTGCATCTTCATTGGGAAGTTCATCGATCAGTTCCCAATCATCGAGTATCCGGTGGTTTGTCAAGTAGTCTACTAATGCTTGTCCCTTTATAGGCTATTCGGGAATGTACCCAATCTCAAATTATTGAAATTGAATGTACCATGTTGCAAGTTGGTCACTAAGGACTGGTTTTGACATCACAAACTTGATGGGGTTTGCCCTAGACAGAAGACAAGCGACATGAGCTTGAAAGTAGTGTTTCATCGTTTGAATTGAGAAGATCAACACCAAATACAAATTTTTGATCTGAGAATAATTTAGCTCATTTAGTGTAATCATTCTTCTTGAATAGTAAAGAAAATTTTCTTTGCCTTCATTATTTTCTTGAGCTAGTAATGCTTCAACTGACTTTGCTTTTACCGTGATATTAAGTATCAATGATTTTCAGGTATAGGTTCTGCAAGAATTGAAGGCTTCAATAAGTATGATTTTATACTTTTAAAGGACTTACCACAAGTTTGGTCACATTAAAAAAAATTTCCTTCTTCATGAGACAACTAAGTGGTTGATATTTTTTGGTTAGGGTTTGAGATGAACCTCCTAAAATATAGTAGCCTTCCTTGAAGGATTTTTAAATCATGAATGTTTTGAGGCTCAAACAACTTTAAAATTGCATCGACCTTGGTTTGATAAATTTAGTTCCTCGATGTCTTACAATGATGCCAAGGAACTTTACGAAAGTAACTCCAAAGGCACATTTGAATATGTTCATCCTAAGTTGATATCTTCGGAGAAACGCATATACTATCCTTATATCTTTCAAGTTGTCGTTCCTCTTCTTGACTTCACCACTAAGTCATCCACATAGAACTAAATAATTTTATGGAGTAGGCCATCATAGATGTTTTGCATAGCCCCTTGATAAGAAACACTAATGTTCTTCAAATAAAAGGCATCACCTTATAGTAATAAATATCTTTAGGTGTACAGAATTTAGTGAGCCCTTCATCCTTTGGTTCCATGAAGATTTAGTTATAGTTGGATGACTATGCATGAAGGACATCGCCTTATAACCAATGGTAGTATCAAATATCAACTCTGGAATTGGGATTGAAAAATCATCCTTAAGGCAGGCATTGTTGAGATCCCTAAAGTCGACACAAGCTTGAATTTGTCCATTCTTCTTCCTCACAAGAACAGTACTTAAATCCATGTGGGGTATTATACTTCCCGAATAAAATTAGCTTTGATGAGTTTGTTAACCTCCTTTTTAATCAATGGAAGCAATTTTGGCCTAAAACGCCTTTGGCGAATATTATTCTTGACCTCCAACTGATGGACTACTACTTTTGGATCTAAGCCATACATCTCTTTACTAAGTCCAAGAATTTTTTTTTTAATATTCTTTAAGTATGTACATACAAGCGATTTCTTCATTCATTTTTAGAAAAGCACTCAGGTAAGTTGGTTTTGGGTTTTCATCAGTGCCAAGATTGAATTTCCTCAAGGGATTTATAGTGGTCTTCAATCTTTTTTCAAGTTTTGATACAGCATGTTCAACATCTTCCTACTCTTGAGAATCATCATTATTGATAGATATATGTAACACTAGGAAATATCTTTCAACTCTTCATCAACGTTCATTTGAGATGAGGCATCATTCTCTCTTTAGGTTGTAATATGATATGAAGAGCCTACACTTTCTTCATCTTTCTCATATTTCTTAGTATAAACCACAATATGAGTCATTTCCTTTAACACCTCCTTGCATGAACCATGAATTTCATCTGTTGCCTCATTTTAGAAGGAATCAAATTTGGAAATCCATTTGGATCCTAGGTGAAGAGTGCATTGTCGTGCTTTGACAACTTCTTTGAGGCTTGTGGCATTTCTTATTTAATGAACCCAACCGTTCAAATACAAAAGTTCTTATGGTTAATTTTTAACTCGATCAAAGATGATAGGCCTTTTGTTGGACGTAGTGGACTCCTCTTCTACGATGATAGTTTCTAACAAGCCTTCTTTTGGAATGTGAATTGGAGGTGGAAGTATGTACCTTAGGCATCGTGCCTGCCTAACTATACTTTTTAACAGGACTTTTCCCACCCTTGATAGCTCATTGGGATTATATCCAGCCTTTATAAATAGCTTGTAAGCATCTGGATAAAATCCTTCTTTTGTATGCTTCATTGGGAGTGTCATATGTTGTGGTGAATTTGAACTACAGATTCTCCATGTAGACTTAAGGATAGGTTTATTGCATCAATGCACTTGTTAAGTAGAGTTAGCCCCCAGTACATTATCTTGGGCATTGATGTGCTATAGAAATATAGCACTTTTAATGCTTAAAACAAGGAAAATATGCAACTTTTTGAGGCTATTTTGTTAGATATAATGTCTTTTGGGTATGTTTTGCAGAAAATCATGTTTTGGATGATAAATTCGTGAAAAAGGTGGACAAAGGTATTTTTTGCTATTGTTTGAGTAATTATGGGTATTTAGGATATTTTTCATCTTGTTCGTAATCAAAGCATGTATGGGAATCTAAGAAGAGCAAAAAAATAAGTCCTGACATGCACCAAGTCAACATGTGGCCGCATGTAGGACCTATGAACTAATGTAGGAAAAACAAGTATCAGAAGTACAAAATCCTAAGAGCTAAACTTGAAGGATTTTTCGCTCTCGATACCTACGGTTTTTACCTGCACCCAGTTCCAGGACCGCAAGTATTATCTGCGCTAGGTACCAGACCGCGTGTACGGACCACATATGGCCATCAACCTTGTTTTCTCCTATTTTGTTTGGCCTTTGGTTTTAGGGTTCCCTCATGTAGTGTAAATACCATTTATGTGTTTTTTTCATCGTAGTTACACACTTTTGATATTCACAAAGATATTTTGATTCCAACATTCGAGTTTGATCTTGGGATCTACGTGTATTGACTTCACTTGAATTATTCAGTAATGGTTGTGGGTTATTAAAATTCTTATCATTGTGATTTCATCTATACTTTCAACTATGAATGATATTGATTTCTTCACAAGTATGAGCGGCTAAACCCATAGCTAGGGTTATGGTAACCTAGGTAGATTGACAAAGTAGGGGAAGTGTGATTGTTGAATTGAACCGTTACCCATGGTATGCAGAGCATTATCTTAACTATATTAGATTTCATAGCGTTGACCAACATTAAGATCCTGCCTAGATTATTGCTACTTACTCCAAAAGAGGAGTAGTGACTAGGAAAAGATAATGAAAACAGTAATTTGAAGATTAACGGTCTATCCATGACACTAGGTATTATCTAAGTATGATCGTGAACTATCATCTAATAAGTAGAGACCTAAAAGGTAATAGTTAACTGGGATCAAGATAAGAGTTAGTAAGGCGACATCTTGAGACTCAAAAGGTAAAGGGTGAAATCTGTCTACTCGTCCAAAAGATTGTAGATGGTACATAACTTATCGATTCTGCATGCAAGGTATCAAACTAGTTCAATATAGCACGATAAACTTAATATAGTTAAGAACCCAACGAAAACACAATCCTAGTGTTCACCAATATTGATCACAACCAAAGTTGATAGTTGATCTTTGTTTGATATTTCCATTCAAAACCCCCATTTACTTTCTAGTTCTTGCCTGTTGATTTCAACATCTGAAATCCACGAGTTCGCATATTCCCTTGGGATTCGACCCTAACTATTGTTGGGTTACTATATTTTGATAAAGATCATATCATCATCTAATAGGAGGTATTTTTTGGACATCATCAAAATTCTGGTGCCATTATCGATAAATACGATATCGAGTTGTGAATTGAGGTTGTTGCAGTTTTTGGGTATTTTCTTTTTGTTCTTAGTTGGGTATACACCAGTGTATGCCTAACACATGGAGTAAAGGCAGTCCCTTACTCCCAGTGAATCAGAATCCAAAGAGGATTCTACAAACACCTAGTAGGATGACAAAATCTAAAAAAAGACAATTTTCCTGAAGGATTTCGTGATGATTTACCTCCCCCTCTTCTTGAAAGAGTTCAAGATATTATTGATCAACATATGGAGGTTCTGTTAGCTTAGGATAAAAATAAGAGAAAGGCAGCAGAAGATGCCCAACGAATAGCTTAGGAGGAAGAGTTAGCTATGTAGAGACAGGAAACAGAGTGCTGAGCAGTACTCGATGGAAACCAGGATAGAGTTTGAGGTAGCTGAGCCCATGTGATCATAGAATATCAGTAATTGAAACCATATAAGGATGATGAAAATGATATATGTCATGTTGAGCCGACAGAGTGTGGTGCCATTATTCCTCCCATTTTAACCTGAGGCATTAAGTTTAACTTAATGAGTGCTATGATCCAACTATTATACATGAAGGGTGTGCGCGCGGGATTTCTTACAAGTGATGCAAACATGCATCTAGCTAATTTTACTAGAATTTACACATCATATACATATCTAGGGGTGGATTAGGAGGTAGTTAGATTGAGATTGTTCCCTTTTTCGATAACAGGAGAAGCATTTTTATGGTTAGGGAAACTTCCAAGAGGATCTATCACTATGTGGAATGAGGTACGCAAGCATTTCTTGAAGATGTTCTTTTCTCAATCCAGGATGTTGCAGCTGAAGGATGTCAGACAGCTTCTTTCAGAATCTATGTACAAGGCATAGTTCAGGTTCAAAAAGAAGCTGAATATGGTGTCCAATCATCAGATTTTAGGAACGAACTTATTTGAGCTATTCTATAGAGCTATTAACATCAGTTCAAAAGACATGACAGACACTATCTCTGGAGAAGCTTTTATGAGACTATATTGGGAGGTAGCTTCTAATATTATAGATCAGATCTCTCTAACTAACCAAGAGAGGAAAACTCGAGAGGTTGAGAGGGGTTCTGACGCTTATACTATTGGTTCCCTCAATGACCAGAGAGTAGATGATGATTCTATGGAGTAAAAGATTATGCTATTGAGGACTGATCTTGGGTTGCTAGAAAAGCAGTTTGTGACTGTGAATTCTGAGAAAGTTTATATAATAGGAGCATTGAGTGCAACTTCTTGAGCTTATAAGTCTATATTAGAAGAGGAGACTAGGTATTTAGATCATCTGTTGGAGGGTTTTCAAGCCCAAGGGAAAGGGAACCAAGGTTGGAACTATTATGATAGATATAGAGATCACGGTAGGGATAGAGAAAGTGATCGGAGATAAAGAGATGATTACAAGGAAAAGGGAGACAAGTACATTCTGCCTGGCAGATGAGATATAGAATTAAGAATGGAAAATATTCTATCTAATTTGGTGAAGGATCAAGGAAATCTGGAGAACAACCTTAAGGAGATTAAGGCCGACATTTTAAGGTTGAACCAGAAGGTTGTCATATGCAACTGCTATCAAGTAGTTGGAGCAATAGTATGGGCAAATCTTTATTAATTTAGTTAAGAGACAGTCAGGAGCACTTCCTAGAGATAATGTGTTAAATCCTCCAACACTGGTTCATTGTCTAACTATTAGTATAGGGAGTGATTCCCTTCTTCATGAGCATTTTTTTCCCGCTACTAATGAGCCAAAGAAGGAAAATATTATTGCAGAGGAGCCAACTAAAGCTGAATTTGATAAGCTAACTTGTACAGATAATGATTTTGGGAGTGATAGCAATGATGACTGGGTAGCAGGAGAGCTCCAAGATATAGTTCAATAGTTTAGTGCTGGTTTTCATGCAATATCAGTATAAAAAAAGGCCGACTTAGGTGCAGTCACCATTCCATGTTCTATTGGGACTTATGACATTAATTAGGCTTTATGCGATATAAGAGCAGGAATAAATATAATGCCATTGGTTATCTACAAAGTCTTGGGGTTAGGAGAACTCAAGCCTACATTTGCAAGGTTGTTGATGGTTGATTCATCTGTAAATGAGCTAGTGGGTATTGTACGAATGTAGAAGTGAAGGTGGCATCGTTCACATATCCAGCAGATTTTATGATTTCAGACTATAAAGTGGATGGTCATTCTCCGATTATCTTGGGTAGCCTTTCTTATACACTATCCGGGTGTTGATTGATATGGACCTAGATAAGATCACTTTTAAATTGAATGATAAGCAAATATTATTGAACATATGTATGACAGTTTAGTAGCCTAATGATATGAGAGTGGTATCAGCTATTGAAGCAGTAGATAATGATGTAGTTGCAGTAAAGGTGCCTGTTGAGGAGAGATTAGGGGTAGAAATACTAGCGGCAGTGATTATAAACTTTGAGAGTAATAGGATAGATGAGTATGATGAGATGGTTCAGGCACTGCATGGCATAGGTTCTTACAAATATGCCCCTAAGAAGATGGATCTTGACTTGAAAATAGAACCACACCTCCTGCAAGACCATAGATTAAAGAACCACCAATATTAGAATTGAAAGCCCTCCTACCTCATTTATAATATGCATTCTTAGGGCCCAACAATATCTTACTAATAATTATTGTAGCAGATCTAATAGGCGCGCAGGTGGAAGCTTTGATATTAGTGTTACAAAAGTTCAAGAGAGCTATTGACTAGACCATTACAGACATTATAGGGATTCTACCAGGTATATGCACACATAAGATATGGCTTGATACAGACAACATTCCTAGTATTGAGCATTAGAGAGGATTGAATCCTCTTATATAGGAGGTAGTAAAAAATAAAATAATCAAGTGGTTAGATACTGAGGTGGATTTTTCTAATGCAGACAGCAAGTGTGTGAGCCTAGTTCAATGCATTCTAAAGAAATGAGGAATCATAGTGGTTCTAATAAAAAAGAATTAATTCGTACCAATGATGCCAGTGACTGGGTGAAGATTATGTATGGATTGCAGAAAGAGAAACAAGTGGACACAAAATGACCACTCCCTATGCCTTTCATGGATCGAATATTGGACAGATTAATAGGCAGGGGTTGGTACTGTATTCTTAATGGTTATTCAGGTTATAATCAAATCATGATTGCTCCCGAAGATCAAGAAAAGACTACTTTTACTTGCCTCTATAAGACCTTTGTATTCAAGCAGATGCCGTTTGGATTGTTTAATGCGTCGACCATTTTTCAAATATGTATGATGTCCATATCCTCCGACATGGTGGAGTACACTATTGAAGAATTAATGGATGAATTTTTAGTGGTTGGAGACTCATTCGATGATTGCTTAGCCTATTTGGCCAGTGCTCTACAAAGATGTGAAGAGTGCAACTTGGTACTAAACTGGAAAAAATGCCACTTTATGGTGAAAGAAGGTATCATGCTAGGGCATAAGATCATGGTATTGAGTTAAACAAAGCAAATATTGAGATGATTGAGAAGCTGCCACCGCTAATATCTGTTCGAGGCATATAGAGTTTTTTTAGGTCATGCAGGATTTTATAGAAGATTCATCAAGGACTTCTCTAAAATTGCAAGTCCTTTGTGCAAAATTTTAGAGAAGGAGGTGAAATTTTTGTTCGATGATTATACAACCGCAATCATTATTTTTCTTGATTGGTCTGAACCTTTTAAGGTAATATGTGATGTGAGCATAGTGGCCTTAGGAGCTATTCTAGGTCAAAGAAGATAAAAGATACTCCATCCCATCTACTATGACAACAAATCGTTAAACCCCTTATAGAAAAATTACAAAGTTATAGAGTAGGAGCTACTTGGGATGGCTTTCTATTTTGAGAAATTTTGATCTTATATGATTTGAACTAATGCTATAGTGTACACTGGCCAGGCATCCTTGAGTTACCTGATGTCGAAGAAAAATTCCAAACCCAGACTGATTCATTGGGTTCTCTTAGTGCAAGAGTTTGATTTTGAAATCAAACGCCGAAAAAGAAAAGAAAATCAAGTTGTAGACCATATATCCAGATTTGAGGAGGACACCATATATAAACTAGGGGGA
Organism: Capsicum baccatum var. pendulum; assembly: GCA_030864225.1. Classification (NCBI taxonomy): domain Eukaryota; kingdom Viridiplantae; phylum Streptophyta; class Magnoliopsida; order Solanales; family Solanaceae; genus Capsicum; species Capsicum baccatum. The sequence goes on from CM061550.1 coordinate 139,948,004, forward strand.
TAATCTTGAGATAGATAATGCTTTTCCTGATCAGCAAGTGTTGGCAGCATCTCATGATTTGATTCCCTGGTTTGCTAATTTTGCCAACTTTTTGGCAAACGATATAGTCCCAGATAATCTATCCTGTTAGCAGCGATGGAGATTTATACATGAGCTAAGGAAGTTCTTCTGGTTTAAGCTAAATTTATTTAGATTTTGCACTGATGGTGTGATTTAAAGATGCATTCCAAAAGTGGAGATGATGAGCATTCTGGAAGCTTGTTATTCTTCAACTATTGGGGGTCACCACAATGGCATACGAAAAACCCCTAAAATTCTACACTGTGGGATGTATTGGCCTTCTATTTAAAGAATGCTTATGATTTTTCAAAACCTTTTACCAATGTCAGTGTTAAGACAATATTTCACGGTGTCAGGAACTCCCATGACACCTATTCTCGAGTTGGAGTTGTTTGATGTGTGGGGGGATTGATTTTATGGGCAAATTTGTGAGCTCCTATAGTATGAGGTACATTCTAGTAGTAGTTGACTATGTATCAAAGTTAGTAGAGGTATTTTCACTCCCATACAATAAAGGTAGGAGGGTCACCGCCTTTTAAAAGAGGAATATCTTTTCCCAATTTTGCACTCAACGTGAAATTATCAGTGACAGTGGGTAACAATTCTGCAACCACTTGTTCAAACCACTACTTGATAGATATGGTGTGCAACATAAAGTGGCAATACCTTACCATCCTTAGATGAGTGGGCAAGCAAAAGTCTCCAATAGAGAGATAAAGTCCATATTGGCAAAAATTGTGAATGCCAACAATACTGACTGGTATAGAAATTTAGATGATGCATTGTGGGCCTAACGAATAGACGATAAGACTCCCATAGGTGCCTCTCTATATCAGCTTATGTTTGGCAAAGCATTCCACTTACCAATTGAGCTTGAGCATAAGGCACTATGGGCATTAAAAAGGCTAAATTTTGAGTGGCGTGATGCAATAAACTTGAGGTTGAGCAAGGTGAATGAGCTAGATGAATTCTAGCTCCATACTTATGAAAGCTCGAACATATACAAAGAAAGAATAAAGATATACCATGACATGAAGATATAGAAGAGAATATTCAAACTTGACGATTTGGTCTTGTTGTACAATTTAAGACAATACTTATTTCTTGGCAAGCTGAAATCAAGATGGACTGGACTATTTACTGTGGTCAAAATGTTCCTTTGTGGTGCTATTGAGATAAAGCGTGATGGTGATGTACCATTTAAAGGGAACGAGCGTGAGTGAAACACTACATGGGAGACCTGGAAGAAGTTAGAGTTTATGCTAAAATAGACCTTGGTGAAGTTTGAGTAGCCAAAGGAACTGAGTCATGCCACGACAGTAAATCAGGCGCTGCTTGGGAGTTAACCCAAGGTATTTTGTTGTTTGTATTTGTATTGCGTGATTGACGTTGGATCTCGACACCTATGGTGATGTAGGTATGTTCCTAACTCTTTTTTTTGTAGCGGTTTGATGCATTGTGGATAATACATGATTTTAAGTTTGAGGGTGGGGTTGCTTGTGGGTCTTGATGTCCTCTTGGGGTTTTTGTTGCCGTGCCTCTTTTCCTTGGAGTCTTGTTCCTAGTAAAGCTGACATATTTAGGTGTATTGTGTTTCTTATTATGTTGTTTTTGTGTAATTAGGAGATTTTTAAGTATTTAAGGGTAGTATTCATGTTTTGATTAAATTTTGATACCCCTCCAAAAATTTGTGTTTAAGAACTGTGTGGATGTATATAGGTGTAACATTATGGGTGTTGTTATGGCATTAGGATTACGGACACGATAATCATAACTAACTTGTGCATAAATCAGATAGGTAGTAACTTGTGATGTGACTCTGTGCCATGTGTGTGTGAGATACTACCTAGTTCTCTTTGTGTGTCAAATTAACAACTTGCTTGGTTAGTCTTGCCTCGGTTGAAGGATAGTCAGTTAGTAAAGGATCATAGGCCATTTTGATTTCAGTCCACTTTTATCCTAAATGACCTTCCATATGTGAATTATATCCCTTGATCCCGATTTTGAGCCTTGTATCCTATTTTTTATTTTTACCTTTCACCTTTCTATTTGTGTTACAATGAACCTATTTCAGCACAGTTTCTCTATGGACATTGTGCACCTTAACTTAGGAAAATTACCTAAGTTGAGGGTGGTTATCATAGGGATATGTAGTGTAAAATGGATATAAAGAAGGGAAAAATAAGAGGAAAAGTTAGTAGGGGTGGGTGTGGTAGAAGAAGATAATAAAGGAAAAAGAAAAAGAAAAGAAAAATTTTGAAAAAGAGAAAAACAAGGAATAAAAGACCACACCCAACCTGAATGTGCATAAAAGAATAAAAGGGAGAAATAAATGTGGAAATAAAGTGACAATTGGCTAGTAAGTGAGACCCTAAAGTTAGTGTAGTGCCAAGGAGGCTTAGTTACTTGATATGTCCATATGTACCATCCCAGCCCTCAAGCCTACATTACAAGCCAAGAAAAGTCCTATAGTGATCCTAATATGACTATCCGAATGCTAAGGTAAAGAAAATAAAGGCAAGTCTATAGTATATTACATGCATTGATTGAACTTCTCTTTTGAGTGTGAGTGTTTCTTGACCTTCCCTGTATTAACATGGATGATTTCATATGAGTCAGTGGGACATTCTCGTTGTGAGGGAACTTGAGTCATATTGCTAGAAATTTTCTTGTTTCGGGTAGGGTAACTTGTATATATGAGTGGTTGTCTGTTGCTAATGTAATTGCCATACCTTGATCCCGTTGTGTCACATTGTTGTGCTTCATTTCCATACATAATTGGTTTTGAAAAATAATATTGGAAGGGGATGTTGTGTTCTGAGCTTTACAAGTTGACTGATTGTCTTGAATAGCTTAGTTTCTACTAGTTAAGCGTCGTTTTTATTTTTGTTGTGTTTTGTTGTCTGAGGACATGCAAATATTCTAAGTTGAGGGTGTTGATTTTCTATAGAAATATAGCACTTTTAATGCTTCAAACAAGGAAAATATTTAAGTTTCTATGGCTATTTTGTTAGATATGACATCTTTTGGGTATGTTTTGCAGGAAATTTATTTTGGATGATAAGTTCATGAAAAGGTGGAAAAATGTGTTTTTTATCCATTTTTGGAGAAATTATGGATATTTGGGATGATTTTATCTTGTTCATGATCAAAGCATATTTGGGAATCGAAGAAGAGCTAAAAAGATTACTCCCAACACTTACCAAGTCAACATGTGGCCGCATGTATGACCTATGGACCTAATGTAGGCAAGGCAAGTACCAAAAGTCTGAAACCTCGAGAGCTCAACTAGCCAAATTTTTTTCTTCCGGTACCTACGATTTGTACCTGTGCCCAGTGCCAGGATCATAGGTACTACCTGCGCCCAGTTCCAGACTGTGGGTATGGACCATATGTGGCCACCGCTAGTTTTCTCCTATTTCATTTGGGATTTGGTTTTAGGGTTTCCTTATGTACAATAAATACCCTTTATGTTTTTATAGCACCACTTTTGATATTCGCAAACATATTTTGATTCCAATATTTGAGTTTGAATATGGGATTTACATGTATTGACTTCAGTTGTATTATTCAGTAATGGTTGTGAGTTCTTACAATTCTTATTATTGTGATTTCATCTATGCTTTCAACTATGAATGATATTGATTTTTTCACAAGTATAAGTGGCTAAACCCATAACTAGGTTTGTCAAAACCCTGACGGATTAACAAAGTAGGGGAAGTGCGATTGTTGAATTGAACCAATATCTATGGCATGCATTGCATTATCTTTACTATATTAGATTTTTTAGCAGTGGCCAACGTTAAGATCCTGCCTAGATTATTTCTACTTACTCCAAAAGAGGAGCAGTGACTAAAATATATTGACAACAATAATTTAAAGATTAACGGTTGATCTACGCTACTAGGTATTATTTAAGTAAGATCATTAACTATCATCTAATAACTAGAGACCCAAAAGGTAATAGTTAATTGGGATCAAGATAAGGGAGGCGACATCCTTAGACTCAAAAGGTAAAGGGTGAAATCTCTCTACTCGTCCAAAAGACTATAGATGGTACATAACTTATTGATTCTGCATGCAAGGTATAGGACTGGTTCAGCATAGCACGATAAACCTATGGAGTTAAGAAGCCGGGGAGAACACAATCCTAGTGTTCACCAATACTGGTCACAACGAAAGTTGATAGTTGATCTTTGTTTGATATTTCCATTCAAAACCCCTCATTTACTTTCCGGTTCTTTCCCACTGATTACAATATATAAAATCCACGAGTCGACGTATTCCTTTGGGATTCGACCTTAACCTTCGTTGGGTTACTATATTTTGATAGCAACCACACAATCATGTAATATGAGGTGTTGTTTACACATCATAAGGCATCATATGAATGATCTTCCTCTTTTATTACCTTTGGTACATAGCGGAGTATAAGAGTTGGCATTTTTTTCAAGGACGTGATATGTCTTTTATTTAAAGTGGAGGAAGCCTCTTTAGTGGTGAATTTTTCGATGACCACTTTGATCTTCTTAGCTACAAGCTCACCACCATTGGTTGTTGTGATATCATCAACCCTTTTCTCCTTCATAACATAATTCTTTAAGTAGAATTTCATAAAGTGTGACTCAACTTAAGTGAACAGCTTATCATTGGCAACTATTTTTCCTTTGACTCTGCATCAAGATAGTTTAAGCATTCATAGTAGGAGGATGAAACAATATCTCTCTCATGTACCCAGGGCCTACCAAGCAATATGTTGTATGAAGTCTTGGCATTGATCACATGCATCAATATATTTGATCGTAAATCATTATTATGGACGCTTAACTTGAGCGATCCTATAGCCTTTTGACCCTTTTGGTTGACCCCTTGGATCATCAAATGACTTTTAATAAGTTCATCACTTGTGATTCAAAGTTCCTTCATTGCACGAATAGGTAGAATATTAATTTTGGATCTCTCGTCTATCAAGATTCTATTTATCTTCTTTCCTAGAACATGACCTACTATATACAAAGGATGGTTATGTAGGGTTTCACCATATAGGAGACCATTATTTGTAAATGTGATTTTTCCATCACATATATATCCTTCTTGTCTAAGAGGTTCAATAGGCTTTTCAGAATTTGAAGGAAATTCCATGGGTAGGTTTTTACCCTCAGCTTCTTCTTTGCCAGTAGTAAAGCAAGATGTCTTAAGGTTGACTTGAGCAGTTTTTGGATGGAAGTAACGTGGCAAGAATTCTTTCAAAGTCACAAGACTCTGTGGTTTTTAGTGGTGATGCTTCTATAACCTTGCCCTCTTCAAAATCTCAACTAACTTTTGTTTCTATAATTTCTTCAGCACCATCTTTCTAGTGGCTGCTCGAATGACTTTTTGTAGATTCATCTCTTGTATTTCAACCTAGTCACCAGAGTACGATCTTTATCATCACCTTCATTAAATGGAGACTTGTCATGCTTCAATAGTTCCTCCTTATTCTCTTCAAAGTGTATTAAATCAGATCTAACAAGTTAAAAATGATAGAAATCTGATGAGAACTTGTCTTTTCATCATCGAAGAAAATCTTCTTCTCATTTGTCAATTGCATGATTTTATATGAATACAAAATATTTCTCTTGAGGGTGACCCATATGACTATAATACTTGCAATAGTTTGGGTCATTAGTCCTTCCAACTTTATCAGGTCACTTTATATCTGGTAGATCAATGAGCTTATTCTCAAGAAACTCATTGAAAATTTCATCAATATTAGAATCAAGGAAAGGGTATTCTTTTGTTACATCCCATTCAAAGTTAACGTCTAATTTGGATGTTCTTGAGAAGTCGTCTTCACATTTTTCTTCTTGCTCATATTTGTGGTGAACTTCACAGGAGATATATTGACATTCATGAATTCCTTATTATCGCATTAAGGACAAACTTAATCCATCTTATGGATTCTTGCTTATACTTTCTCTTTTGATGGTTATGAATAAATGCTACTCCTTTTCTGACAGAAGACATGCTTAACTCCATATTATGATCCCAGGTAGCCAACTCTTCAAAGGATTGACTTAATGCCTTGCAGGATATAGAGAAACTCCCAACGTATTCCTTGGATGTACATCTCTAGTGCAAATGATTCACTAAGCCTATCTTTACAGTTTAGGTTCACATTGCTCCAGCGATTAATCAAGTCAATGACTGACTCATCCTTTTTTTGGTGAGTATTTGTGAGCTCTACCATCCTCACTGTATGCTTTATACTATAGAACAGATTCAGGAACTCATGCTCCAATTTCTCCCAACAATTGATGGAATTAGGATCAAGATCTGTGTACCAATCAAAGGTGTTTTCCTTTAGATAATGAACAAATTATTTGAAAAGATAGTCACCATAAGTTCCAACATTAAACATGTCTCAACAAGTGCGTAATACGTTGCTTTGGATTCCCTTTGCTCTCAAATTATTGAAATTTGAGAGGTTGATAGCCAACAAATATTTTGATGCTATTAATCCTTGCAGTGTAGGGCTTGATGTATGTCAGGGAAGACTTGATGTCAACATCGTACTTGTCTTTGAGGATACATTTAATGAACTCTCTTAATTGATTAATTGGTATTATTCTATATGAATAGACTTGTACCTTTTTAGTGGGTGGTGTGTGTTTTATAGAATGTTTTATCTCGTGAACTTCTGGAGCTTTCCCAGGTACATGGCTAAAATTCCCATCTATTAATATTCCATCCTATTCATCAACTTATCAATCCAAGCGTGTTGATTTTGAACATATTTGGTAGACCATTAATTGCCTTTGCCAGGTTTGCAAGCTTATTATTGCTTGCATGATCATTGGAGATGTTGGAGAGTAACACAAATTATCATATAAGTTAATCTTTGAAGTACTTAAATTTCGTGGGGTGAGTGGAGATGATACGTAGGTTGAATGACCATTGTTCTTTGTGCCAAAGGTTTTTGAACAAAAAATCTCAAGTAGAGCTAGTCTTCATAATTGTCTCTGCCACATTGCTTCATTTTTCTGAAGCACTTACATGAGACCTCACTCCTTTTAGGGTAGAAGATTTGAAAATTAGAGTTGGTGAGGATGACACCTGATGTGTTTGTTTTCCTAACATGCTAGCTTTGCTCCTTGTGATAGCTCCAAAGCTTTAAATCATAACACTTAGGATGCTTTATAATTTGGCAGAGAATTTAAAATCAACAACCTTGAAGGAAGTAGATTAAGAATTGACCTTCTTTAGAGTCATATGTTCTTGAACTTTGATGTTAGAAAATTTAAGATGAGAGGTAGAGATTGTCCCACGGGGCGTGCCAGAATTTATAGGAAATAAAATTTGAGACCCAAAAAAATAATAATTGGAACAGGGTAAGTATTACAACAACCGTTTTATTAATTTCAATATGTGGGTGTTACAATCTCCATGAATCCTCTTATTTATCTTTTCAAATATAAATTCTAGGGCTTCAAGATTGATCTTGAATGTTGTGGAACTTGGTGGATTTGATCTCAACTTGTACTTGAATTAAAGGACTTTGAGCTTGTTCTTAAATTTTGTGGTTTTGATCTTGAATATTGATGAATTAGATCTTTATTTGTGGATTTGATGAACTTGATCTTGACTTATACTTGAATTTAAGAGTCTTTGAGCTTGTTCCTGAATCTTGTGGTCTTGATCTTGATGAACTAAATCTTTAATGCTTGAATTTGTAGAAAAATCTACGAAGTTCGATCCATGAGCTCTCTTTTGCTTCTTGTTAGGATTGTTGGTGATTTTTTGAGTTATGAGACACCTATTTATAGTTGTAGTATGGAAATAGTCATGGAGAAGATGAGCTTCCTTTGACCATTCAGATTTTAGCGACATAATGAAATTTGATTGGGCCTTTGATTTTACTAGGCATATTGCATCATTTTGTCATATGGAATGGTCCTATTGTCTCTTTCACTTGAATTGGCATGCCACATTATTCAACACGTGGTGCTTATTTGAGCCTCTAGAATATGATGACAGATTGAGTTTAGCAAATCGAGCTCATCATTTGTGGCCCAAACCAATGAACTAGCCCAATGTAAATTGAATTTAATCAAATTCATATTTATTTAAATTTAAATAATCAATCCAACAATATTAATCAATCACATTTATTTGGATTAATATATTTTGAATTTTCATATAATTTAAATTTTATACGAATTTAAATTTACTAAAATTTCATTGGTCATAGACATGTCATTTTAGCTTTGTAAAATTCAAAGCAAGAGTAAAACACATTTTATCCTTTTTAGATGTCACCTAAAAAATTACATTAAATATGTCATTTGTAGTATTTCCCTCGACCTAATGGGCTAGCAACCAAAATTAATTACTAGCAATAGAACTTTGGAGTAAGATAATAAAAATTGAAACTATCTCTTTGTATCCAAATTTATAGGCACAGAATATTTGTCATCCATGAATCATTTTCCCAAAGTTTTCTGACAATCAATAATTTGCAAAGGCAACTGATTAGTGACAATACATAGTAATTTTATGGAAAAGAAAAATGTCATTCCAAAAAAGGTCTCATAGACTTCAAGTAAAATACATATATTATTAATCCATATATCTAGTTATTCAACTTCTTATTTGTAAAAGGGAACACATCATGTGATCATGTGATTTTTACATCATTGTCAAAGAAACAACAACATACCCAGTATATTCTCGCCAAGTGGGGTTTGTGGAGAGTAAGTGTACGCAGTCCATACCACTACCTTAAATATGAGATAGAGAGACGATTTTTGATAAACCCCCGACTCAAAATAAAGCAATATAAGATAAGATAGTAATAAAATAAGATACAATAGAAATTAACATATTCAAAAATACCAAAAGCAAGATACTCCAGGTACTCACCAAAACATATAACATCCTAACTAAGACTAACCTCTGATGTTAGGTGTATTTATACACTATACTGTTACTATTCTAGCTTAGTTAGCCTAGTTTTTAGGATAATTCGTGTGCGTTGTGTGTGACATTGATATAAATAAGCATTGAAGTGTTAAATTATGTGATTACAATGTTCAAAGTGTTTCCAAACAAGTTTGTGCTTAATTGAGTCATTTAGAGTTCAATCGTGGAAACTAGCGTTACTAGCTTGAGTTAGGTGCTTATCTAGTCGATCCCGTTAGGTTGTATTGTGTTTAAAGAGTTCCTTCTAGTTTAAATGTATAATTATGAGTAGAATAACTTATTGGTAATGTGCAAAATTAAATTTTATTAAGTTAATAGTCAGAACATAAAGTTAAAGATCAATGCGAATTAGCCTAGGCTTAGCTTGTTTTTTTGATTCATCGTTATGAATATTGTATTGTTATGATCTCTAATTTGTGGTGTGTGATTATATAGGAATTTTTGTGATCTGAATATGGTGATATATTGATAATATAAAGGCTGGAAATCTATGGAAAATATATCACAAGACAAGGGACTAAAGATGGGATGATCAATACTTAACCAAAATCATGGAAGCAAATTCCAGCATGAACCCACGATTTGGGCGCGTCGCCCCCTCCATTTCAGTGCTCCCTTTCCTTAGAAAATATTCTTAGAGAAAATTCCAGTGTGTGCTCGCAATTTGCCTGCGATGCAGGCTCTATTTCAGTGCAATGGATCCTGCGACGCCCCTCCAGAATAGTGCAATGGAGCCCATAATGTATGCTCTATTCCTGGCCTAACTTGCACGCTGAATCCTTGTCCAACAAGAATTTGGCTTACCCTTTTTTATATAAACTCAACATTGTACACATTTTTAACACTTTTAGATGTCTTTGGAGAAGAGGAGGCTGCTCTACACGTTCTTTAGGGTTTTATTATCTTAATTTTAGTTTCTTTCATGGTTTGTATCATCAATCCAAGAGATTGGATGATGAATATTTCCATTAAGCGCTAAAACTCCCTTTTGGGGGTTAAGGAAAAGATCATGAATACTTCCGTTTTGAATTAAGTTTGTTTGATTTGCTTATCATTATGGTTGTTTGTTCATCTTTGTTTTAACTATTTTAAGGATTAGATACCCTTAGAATACATCAATTGTCAACCTTGTGATCTCAAGAGGGGAAATTAAAAGATAGAACATGGGGATGAACAAAGTATGGTTCTTATTCTTGTATGAAATAAGGAATTTTAATTAGTGTTTAGGACAGGTATGTACTTAGGACCCTTACTTGATTCACTTGTAGGATTATATCTTTATACACTTAATTGGATTATTGCATCTCCGCTCAACAATGTAGTTGTAATGTCCAAGTTAGGTAAACTATTAGAGGTCGGGAGACCATGATCATGTGATTAACCCTATGAATCAACAATCAAGGTAAGGAATCAACGGGTGAATATTAATAACGTAGTATGATTGTTCGTAAGCCTTAACCCTGGGTTTCTATCCATTGATTATCCTAAGTCATTACTTTTCCACATTTGTTTAGTTTACTTTTAGTTTACAATTCTCAAACTTTCTTGGTTACCTTTCTCAATTGTTAAACTAGAATTAGATAGTTGGCAAACACAAGTCACTATGGGATCGATATTTGGCTTTCTTGAAGGCCACTTTACTACTTGGTGGACCACTCACACTTGCGTTTTCACTTGGACGCTGTCAAGTTTTTGGCGTCGTTTTCGGGGACTTATAATTAGGAAATTATCTTGTTCTTAGTTTAGATATATTGAGTTGTACATAGTTTTTTAGTTTTTTCTTTTTATTTCCTTTTACTTTTTGTTATCACACTTCTTGACATGGCAGCCTGGGATAGATGATTTTTGAGTGATGACGATTTTTGTTATTTTTGTGGGGGTCCCCATCAAGAGGCTTTTTGACCAAATTTTGATGGAAGCTCATGGAAGGCCTCTTTACAACATGAGGTGGATACTATTCTCTCTGTGGAGCAGATCATAAAGTTTTGTATGGTTTATGGAAATAGTGGTCATTTTTCAACTATGTGTGCTGTCAATCCTGATTCAGAGTTATTTGTAGGCTATGATCAAAGGCAATATTATGTGAACACCTACAATCAAAGGTTGTAGACTCATCTACAAATGCAATCATGGAACAACCTGCAGCAGTAGTTTCAGCAACAACAACCAAACATGCAGGCACAACTCAAACTAGCAACTTGGAAGGGATGCTAAAGCAACTTTTAGCTTCTCACGAATAGTTGTTGGCAGATATGAAGAACTAGCAGGTGGATGCAAAGCAATTATATTATCAGCTAGAGGTAGATGTAGAATTGACTTTCTAATTGGGTAAACACAAAGTTGTTGATAATTCAAGGAAGTCTGAGTACTCGGAAACTAAAGTTGCTGACCAGGTTAAGGAGATACCACCACCATATCCACAGAAGATGAGAAAAGTGATAGAGGATGCTAGTTAATCTGTGGAGTAAACACAAAAATCATAGCCATTCAATTGTCATCTTTCTCTTGAGGCTAAAATTGAGAAGATGAATAAAAATGAGTTTGATGTTGAGGATAGTGTAAATTTTGAAGTGGGATTTATTGGGCCTCACTCAAAGAACTTTGCTACATTATGTTTAGATGATGTATTGTCTGTTGAATTATCTAAAATAATGGAGCTACATTATGTTTAGATGATGTATTGTCTGTTGAATTATCTAAAATAATAGAAAAGTGTGAAGATGATGAACAAGAATCCTATATTCTTAATTTTACACTGGATAAGAAACATAAAAACACACCTTACCTCAAGGCCAAGTGGTTTACCATGCATATTCCATTACTCAGTTCCTTAATATTTATACCACTACCCTATGAGCGAGGCAAAAAGATGGATGCAAAGTTGGGGATGAGATTTATATCCTCAAGGTGGAGAGAAAATTGATATAGGTCGTGCCGCGACACTAAATCAGGCTCTTTTTGGGAGGCAACCCAATCTAAGGTATGTTTTATTTTTAGTTTTATTTTTTGTTTTACTTCATGTAGTTTGTATTTTTGTTTTTGTTGAGTCACAAGTTGATGGAAAGTCTGAGTACCGGAAACTTGAGCTAAGGATCATGGCAAAAATTGAGTGTGGGGTCCCACAGACCTCTTGATATTTAAAGATGCTACTAGATAGTCCTAGAGGCCTCAGGGAGTATTTCTTTCTCTTTCTTTTAAATTCACTTTGGGGACAAAGTAGCTTTTTAATTGTGGTGTGGGGAAATTCCTAAATTTTGGCTCAATTGTGTAAAATATTCTTGTTGGTGCTAGAATAGATTGCATGGTGCAAGTATTTTTATTGTAAAAGCATGTTAAATTGTGTGAATGATTTCTTTTTAGACACGTAGGCTCATGTTTATGACTCTTGTACTTGTTGGCTTAAAGTTGAATTCATGTAATTGTGTGGTTAAGAGTCTATGATGATCCTATGTGAGTTGAGCATGTGCCTTATGCGTGTGAGATATTTGTATATTCCTTATTGCATGTGATTTATAGAACTTGTCCAGTGTGTGTGTGCAAAGAGAAATAAAGAATGTGGGTTTAGGAGTTGATATAGGCATTCTTTGATAGCCTTGTTGTATACCTTCTTTTTGACCCACCCGTGTCCCATTGAGCCTTTAGATTTTTCTTTGGAAACCTCATATGTAGCCTAATCCCTTATTTGATAGACCTTAATTTGATCCAAAAAGCTCCTAGGCACTTCAATGAAAAATTAATTGAGTAAGGAGTTTGAGAAATAAGAAGGAAAAAGTGAGTTATTGGAATTGATAATTTATGTGTGGTGGATGGGTGTGATAGATATTGTGCTAGAAACATTACGATGGTTGTGAAAAAGAAAAAAAATTTATTCATGTGGTACTGAACAATACTTCCACCATGTGTTTGAGGAAATGCTTAAAAGAGTTGGGGCAGGGCAAAATAAAAGATATAGGTGGATGACAAAAATGGTGTAATTTGGTTATTTGAGATTGCTTTTAACTGTATAATGTAGTGTATTAAAGCACTTGGGAAAGATAGTCACTATTCTCAATCAAAATAGTTCCTAACCATCCCTTAGCCTACATTACAACCCAGAAAAGACCTAATTGATCTTAAGTTCATCATTCTAATATTAGTGGATCATTACTGTAAGGGAAAGACTATGGTTCATTTTGTTTAACTTGTGAATTCCTTGTGAGAGTGAGTGTAATTTGATTCTTGTACCCATTGCGTTATGAAATGCTTTTATGTGAGGGATTATGGGTAACTCTCTTATTGTGAGGGGCACATGTTTGATGAATGTGGGTGATTTTTATGATGTCCTTAATGAGAAAGAAGCATTAGTTTTCCAACTAGGTGAGTCAATTCCTGAGGTTAGGATATTTTGGAGTAGTATTCTTGGGCTTTCAATTGTGTAAATAAATGCTTTGTGTAGAAACTTGCATTTTTTGTAGTCATTATAGTACTAGCTTGAGTGTTTTGCATTTATTAGAAGTTTAGAGTCTCCTTGACTTATGATTCTTAGAGTTAAGAGTTGTTCGAGGACGAACAAGGCTTTAAGTGTGGGATGGTGATGTTGGGTATATTTATACACTATACAGTTACTATTCTATCTTATTTAGCCTAGTTTTGAGGATAATTCCTGTGAGTTATGTGTGACATTGATATAAATAAGTATTTAAGTGTTAAAGTATGGGATTACAATGTTCAAAGTATTTTCAAACAAGTTTGTGCTTTGAGTCATTTAGAGTTCAATCGTGGAAACTAGCGTTACTAGCTTAAGCTAGATACTTGCCTAGTCGATCCCGTTGGGTTCTATTGTGTTTAAAGAGTTCCTTATGGTTTAAATGTGTAATTATGAGTGGAATAGCTTATTGGTAATGTGCAAGGTTCAATTTAATTAAGTTAAGAGTCGATATATAAAGTTAAAGATCAATGCGAATTAGCCTAGTCCTTGTGTTTTTGATTCATCATCATGGATATTGTGTTTTTATGATCTCTAATTTGTGGTGTGTGATTATTTAGAAAGCTTTGTGAGATGAATATGGTGATATATTGATGATATAAAGGCTGAAAATCCATGAAAAGTACACACAAAACAAGGGATGAAAGATGGGACGATCAACACTTAACCAAAATCGTGGAAGCAAATTCCAGCATGTGTCTGCTATTTGGGTGCATCGCCCCCTTCATTTCAGTGCTCCATTTCCTTAGAAAATATTCTGAGAGCAAATTATAGTGTGTTACCTCAATTTTCCCACAACTCGGGCTCTATTTTAGTGCAATAGAGCCCGCGATGCCCCCTCCAGAACGATGCAATAGAGCCCGCGGCGCGTGCTCTATTCTAGGCCTGACTTGCATACTAAATCCTTGTCCAACACAGCTTTGGCTTACCCTTTTGATATAAATACAACATTTTACATATTTTTTTACACTTTTGGATAAGAGGAGGCTGCTCTACACGTTCTTTAGGGTTTTGTTATCTTAACTTTAGTTTCTTTCATGATTTGTATCATCAATCGAAGAGATTGGATGATGAATTTTCATCAAGGGCTAAACTCCCTTTTCGGGGTTAAGGCCAAGATCATGATTACTTTCATTTTGAATTAAGTTTGTTTGATTTTATTATCATTATAGTTGTTTGTTTATCTTTGTTTTAACTATATTAAGGATTAGCTACCCTTAGAATACATTAATTGTCAATCTTATGATCTCGGGAGGGGGAATAGGAAGATAGAACATAGGGATGAAAGAATTACTCAAATTTTTTCGTATCCTCCAAGCTCATTTTTAAACAAGTAACAACATAAGCAATATGGTGTATCTTTTTGAGTACTATATTCTAACCATTGAGAATATGGAGGTAAAAACTATTTAGGATTAAAGTGACGTGGTATTCCTCCAAAATCTCTGATAGGAAATTCAAATTTTTCAAGTTTACCTAGTTGGCAAGGTTTCTTTTGTATATAATATCTTCTTACCTGATAACATACATCTGAAGGATATTCTGAATTTGGTTTTCTTTCTGTAGGGTTTGCTTTAAGATCTAAATTCATATACACTTTATCCGTATCCAATTCTTTGGAATGATTAACAGGCAATGGAGAGCTCGACAAACAAGAACTTGAAGCTGAAGGAGTTTTAGTTTTGAAAAAATTCGTAATCATATTGACTCAATTTAAAGCTTCTAAAAATTATAAAATAAAAATTATAAGGTGTCTAGAAACTAGTAATATCTTAAAAAGAGGCAAAAGAGAGAAACTGAGAAAAAACATAGAAGAAACTGATTTTTTGGATTTTTAAGTTATGCGGAGAAACTCAAACGTATAAGGTTTTCTTTTAATAATCAAGGTTTTTTTTCTTTTGATTTATTTTATATTTTCTTTTTTTTTTCTTTAATATTCTTATGGTTTTTTTAAACAAAAAATGCTGGTAAGCTTGCTACTCTCATAAAACTGGAAAGGGAAAAAATGAGTAAAAAAAGCATAAAAAATCTAACAATAAGAAAGTGTGGCTAGTGGGGTTCAAACCCACATCCGTGGGCTGAAGAAGATCTAAGGTTGATCATGCTACGACTGGGCCAAGCACCAACCTGTTATAATGGGTTTTCTCTATATTAGTATATACATATATTCATAAATTTGTGGTATAAATATAGGATCTACGTAAAACCTACTGGGTTCTCCCGACCCCCCTGGAGTATTGTAGCTTCGCCCTTGGGTAAGTATAAGTAGTCCATACCACTACCTCAAATGTGAGATAGAGAGGCTGTTTCCGACAAACTCCTGACTCAAAATAAAGCAATACAAGATAAGATAAGGAATAGTAATAAAACAAGATACAATAGAAATTAACATATTCAATAATACCAAAAGCAAGATACTCCAAGTACTCACCAAAACATATAACATCCTAACTCAAACTAAACTTCTACCCTAATTCTCCTCCTTCACAACTTCCTATCTAGGGTCATATTCTTGGTAATCTGAAGCTGCTCCATGTCATGTCTAATCACCTTTCTCCAATATTTCTTTGATCTACCTCTACCTCTCTTGAAACCATTCTTAGCCAACCTCTCACACCTTCGCACTAGGGCATCCGTGCTCCTCATCATCACATGATCGAACCATCTCAACCTCGCTTCCCTCATCTTGGCTTCCCCCAAAGCCACTTGCACCTTATCTTGAATAACCTCATTTCTAATCATGTCTTTCTTAGTATACCCACACATCCAGTGAAACATTCTCATTTCCGCCAGGTCTTCTTAATAGGCCAACACTCCACCCCATACAACAAAGCCGATCTAACCACCAATCTATAGAACTTGCCTTTAAGTTTGGAGGTACCTTTTTGTTACACCAGATGCCGGAGGCGAGCCTTTATTTGATCTACCCTACCCCGATCCGATGAGTGACATCCTCGTTAATCTCTTTATTCTCCTGAATCATCGACCCTAGATACTTGAAACTATCTCTCATACTGATAGAATGATTGTCAAGCTTAACAACTACATCTTACTCATGAGACACCTTGCTGAACGTACACTCCAAATATTAAAGTTTCATACTTGATACTACTATATATTAATTTTAGTGAAAGGATCTGTGGCTGTTTTTTAGGTAAAATATACGTGTTTATTCTCTTTTAAATGACCTCTATGGTCAAAGTATGAACATGGGCTAGCTCTAGAATTTTAATTAATATTTAGAAGCCAAATTGTCTTTTTTTCTTTTTTTCCAAATCCCATTTAATGTGAAATGCACTAACCGAGAGTACACACACACATACACACACACATATATATACTAGTCGTCATACGCCGTCCTACGCATGATCCAATTTTGATCCTTAAAAATTCTACGATATGTATAATTTTATCATTTAATCAAAAGCTTCATTTGTTTGATCGATAAATTCGAATTTAGGCATATAATATTATATTTAGATTGTTCAAATTTGTATAGCGATATTTTAACTTGTTCAAATTTTTGTGATATTGATAGTCAATTATATTTTTCTAAATAATTTAAGTTTTTAATTATTGTGATTTATAATATTTTTCTTCTATTCTACTAATTAGAAGTGACATAGTAAAATTATTACAAAAAATACTTGTGATTTTTTTTAAGTGGTCCCATATAAGACATCAAGTTAATTTAAAAAATTAAAAATTAATTTATCATTTTATGTCTATTTTACCTTTTTATTAAATATTATTAATTTTTTAATACTTAAATGACTTATAATAATTAATTATGGATAAAATAGTAAAATTACAATTGAAGTGGTTGAAACAGTCATGTTATAAAAATTTCTATTTTAGTTTTTTATTAAATATTATTAATCTTTTAATACGTAAGTGACTTAGAATAATTACGTAGGGGTAATGTAGTAAAATCATGATTAAAGCAATTGAAGCAGGCATGTCGACCATGAGCAGTCTGCTTCAGCTGCTTATTGTTACTTCTTATACACAATACTAATAATATATTTTTTTAATGCTTCAATAACCATAATAAGTAATTAGGGATAATATAGTAAAATCACGATTAAAACTGCGAAACAAACATGCATTAGAAGTGATATAACATAATAACTACAAAAAATTACTTGAGAAAAAAAATCTAAGTAAGCCTTATATAAGACATCAAGCTAATTTAAAATATCAATAGTTATTTATTATTTTATTTCTATTTTATCTATTTTATTAAATATTATTAATTTTTTAATACTTATATGACTTATAATAATTAATTAGGGGTGATATAGAAAAATTATGGTTGAAGCAGATGAAGCAGACATGTCAGAAATATTTATTGTAATTAGTTGTATTAAATATTATTAATTTTATAATATTTAAATGACTTATAATAATTAATTAGGGGTGATACAGTAAAAATACGGTTGATAAAAATAGAATACAACTATAGTCCAAGGACAAACCCAAAACACTAAATAAAACTCATACCTCAAGCACTGCCATCCATTGCTGGAAATAAGTACGAGTATTCATCTTTCATATCTTCTTCAGATTCCCATGTAGCTTGCTCCATCTTTTGATTTCTCCAAAGTACTTTTACCAAAGCTACATCCTTAGTTCTCAACTTGCAAACTTGCATATCTAAGATTTCAACTAGGACTTCTTTATAAGACAATAAATCCACAACACCAACATCCCCAGGGACTATCAAAGAGGGATTATCCATATTTTTTTAGTATAGACACATGTAAAATAGGATGAATCGGGGCCAAAATCTCTGGAAAATCTAATTCATAAGTAAAATTCCCAATTCTCCACATATCTGATATAGACTATTATAATGGGGACTGAGTTTTCCTTTCTTCCCAAATCTAATTACTCTTTTCATAGGATAAACCTTTAGCCTAATCTCTAACCTCAAACTCCAACTTTCTCCTCCTCATATTCGTATAAGAATTTTTGTGACTTTGAGCAGTCTTATGTCTTTATCTAATCACTTTTACCTTCTCTATAGATTAGCGAACCAAGCCAGGACCAAATAACCTAGTCTCGCCAACGTCATACTATCTAATCAAGGACCTTCACCTCCCACCATAAAGAGCCTCAAAAGGGGCCATCAGAATGTTGGAGTGATAAATGTTGTTGTAAGCAAACTCAATAAGAGGCAAATAATCAACCCAACTTCCCTTAAAATAAATCATACAAGCCCTTAGCATATCTTACAAGGTTCACCTTAGTTCTTAAATTTTCCTAAAACAAGTGCTAAAAATGAGAAGGGAGTTATGTAACTTAATCTAAAATTATGGAGACTAGCACTCCATACAACTTAACTATCTCCTAAATGAATAACTTAGCATAATATTCTGCTGAGTAATTAGTCCTTACAGGCAAGAATTGAGCAGACTTAGTCATTATATACACAATGGCCCAAATGGAATAAAATTGATTGCGAGAACATGGAATACCATAATACAATCCATATTGATCATATCCCACTTCCACATGGGCAATCCATATTAGATGCTCTTATAGTTGTGACATTAGGTTTTGAGATGGTTTTGTATTTTGTTCAGGCTTATAGAGTTATCTATATTATGTTTTAACTTTGTTTCAAAAGTATCACCTTGTTTTATTTTATAGTTTTTTCCAGTTTCCCTTTATCTTGGGTTATTGTCATACCTATCAAGCCTAGGTCATTATAAGTGCCATCATGACCTCATTTTTGGGTCGAGCATGCTAGGTTCACCGATCTCATAAGTTTAAGAATATGATATCTAATTGAGTTTTATAGATCAATATACAAATGTATATATCTATCCTTAAGTGTCTATAAGATATATTTAAGAAAAAAACCTCTCTAATTTGATTTTTTGTTGTGCGGGTTGTTCATGCCCAATGTTCTAAACTTGTATTCTATTTTTTTCTATGTAGATGGTGATGAGTAGGTTCAAAGATACTAGGGATGCTGAGTCAACTCCCAATATGGGAGATTAAGTTAAAGGACAAAGTAGGGGTTGTGGTCAACCTAGAGGTAGAGGATAGAAATAAGAGCTTCTACGCTAGAAGATATGCAAGGGAGTCCTCTCCCATGCCTGAGGTTGTGTATACTAGTGATAATTTTCAGATAGAGGGTGTGGGGCCAACCTAGGTTCCACAAAGTTTAGTTGGTACCCAATACTTTCGGACTTTCTAATTCGCCTTTTTAGTCGCTTAGAGAGTGTTCCACTATGTAATTGGTATTTTTCAAACTTTGAGTGGTGTTATACCATCTGTACTAACATCTACTTATCGTATTACTACTTCAAGGGTACAACCATCATCTGCAGTACCCCTGTATATAGATTCATTTCCTTTCATACTTACTATTTCTCTAGTTGCTTTGGGTACAATGATGTCTTCTATTGATCAGAAGAGGTTTGATAGGTTTATTCATTTGGCTCCTTCCAAGTTTAGTGGAGTAGTTGGCGAGGATGCCTTTGAGTTACTTGACTTGTTAGACCCAAAAATTTTCAATGATATTATTTTAATACCTTATTTGTGTTTTACCAAAATTTCGGAGTTGAATTATGATAAGGAATGATAACGGGACCACTAGAAAGTGTTTCAGAGTTTTTGAAATGCATTTGGGGTCATTTTGAGACCCAAACTAGTGAGGGCCCATGTTAAGAGTGTGACACACTTTTGGCATGCCACAATAAGGGTGTCCCACACCCTTGGAGTGGCATGATATGGGCGTGCTATGCCTATTGGCACAAAAATGCCAATTTTATTTTTTTAGTTTTCTTCAAAGGCCTTTTAGTATTTTACCTATGAAAAACTTCCTAACTATATTAAACATAAATACCACCCTAATAACTTAGATAGAATGATCTCTCATCTCAAAACCCTCAAGAACTTAAATAAAGAGTTTTTTTTTTCACAAAAACTAAAGTTAGCATGGTTCTAATTTGAGGTTTCCTTGAGAAATTCACTAGTCTAGGTATGTGGTATTTGAACAAAGATAACCTTTTATCCTTGTGCCAAAAATTTGAGTTCTTACCATGAATTTAAGAATTTTTCAACTAGAGTTTATACCCATTTTACTTATTCTTTAGTTTATGATTTTTCATCATGAGTTACACATTTCTTTGTCTATGTTTTCATAATTATTTAAGGTATATCTACTAAAGTGATGTCAAGCATTGAGTTTTGATATTTTGATATGAAGCTTCCTATTATAAATTGAGCATTAAGTACTCAACTTTCAGGAAGTTCAAGTTTACTAGTTTGAGATACAAAAGCATTGCAACATAATAACAGTTTCAGTTTTCATATATGATTTCAAATTAGCTATGAAGTTCACGTAATAAATCAAGATTTTGAGATAAAACAGAAGCAAATTATGTTTTTTGACTTATTAACTCATATGCTTATTTTAAGGGAAACTTTATAGATATAGTATGAGCAATAGTATTATTTTGGGAGAAGTACCTAGCATAGAAAGGGAATATGGGATTTAACGTATCCTATTACCTAAAAATTATGTGCCACTATAGGTTATTATTCAGCTTGTCCAAATGGGCGGGTAGCTTGTCCTAATGAATAGTCATATATTGTTCAACTTGTACAAATGGACATGTTTAGGTGATCACCACAATTAGTCTTTTGACCCAGGCAAAGTATATTGGGCCCTTCCAATGAGCGATTTTAGATACCAAAATCCATGTCGCTCGCGTGGTTTATGTCGATTATGAGAATCTCCCACACCAAAAGATAAGTTTTAGAAACTAAGTGTAATGACTTATAGTTTTTGTTTAGTATTATTTTATGATTATTTCTTTATGACATTTCATCTTTCAGTATTGTTTGTGATCAAGGTGAGTCTATTTACACTTAGCATACATGATTTGTAAGTATGTTTAATTTCAGTCTTACTTTTTTCTTTCACCCCCACTTACTCAGTATATTCTAGAACTACTGACCATATATAATTCTATGCAGCTATATTTTTATAATGTATGTTTTGGTATTCCTCCCTAATAACACGATTAGCAACCAATTGGTGAGTCTTCATAGTTTGAGGGACAATATTTTGTTAGCTCTAGATACCTATTACTGCTATTTCAAATATTATGTTTTTAGTTTTGGGTCAGCTGGGGTCTATCCCAGTTCTCTTCAGTTCTTAGTTAGAGAATTGTCAAGACTTGTCATATGATGTGATCTTTCAATTTTCTTAGATTCAAATGTTATTGAGTTGCAACATTTTGTTGTGATTGTTCATCTATTTGACCTATTTTATTAGTTTTCTTTAGATTTTGCTCATGTTCTAAGTTTATAGTTAATATAGTTCAGTGCTGAATAGATATCATGGGTTAGCTTATGGCTACTCATAGTCCTAAGCACCATGTGATGTATAGGGGGTATCCTCAAGGCGTTACATAACTTCTAAAAGAAGTTACATAGTCTTGGATCCTTGAGTTTCATGGACTTTCTTATACTACCTATTAGTTGAATGATATAGCCAGGGATTGGTGAAGATATTTATCCAGTTATTGTCCACTAGGTACTCTTTATATGACATGGACCCAATCTTCTAAGGCCTTTATGGAGAGATTTGTTCCATATAGCTTGAGAGATCAGATGTGTGATAAGTTTGATCATTTAGAGCATGGATTCATGACTATTGTTGAGTATGAGATATGTTTGTATGTTCTATCTAGGTATTAAACTGCCAACATTTCTACTGAGCCAGATAGGATTTATAAGTTTGTCAAGGTATTAGAGGTTTCATATTGGTTGGATATCCTTCCCTATTGGATGCCCCTGTTGAGTAGAAGAAAATAAATGAGTAGTTGCAAGATTTGTATCTCCTTGGGGTCCTCCAGTATTGTTTGTGAAGAAAAAATATGGTTCTATGCATATGTGTATTGATTATAGGTATTGGAACATAGTGATAGTTAAGAACAATTATCCTCTTTCTTACATTGGTGATATTTTTAACTAGCTTGAAGATACTTCGGTGTTTTGTAAGATTGATTTGAGATTCAGGTATCACCAGTTGAAGATTAGAGCTTCAGATGTTCCAAAGATGATTTTTCATAGACGATACAGTCATTATGAGTTCTTGGTCATTTTCATGGGCTGGCCAACGCCCCTGTAAACTTCATACAGTTGATGAACAAGGTGAAAACAATAAGAAAAATGAAAATAAGAAAGGTTGAATATGAAACCACGTGTACTCATCAAACATCATTGATAGCCGACCCTAATCCAAAGTGATGGCGCGAACCACCACCCCAACTATCCAAGGTATGATGAACAACCTATTACCCTCCAAATCATAGTACTTTATCCTATCAGGGTAACTCAACACAATGGTCAACAAGTATATTAAATACAGGGTAGGGACATTAATTCAGGTGAATCAAAATTATTATTTTTATATTCAACAATATGAGAGTCATTTATGGCAAAAACTCACCAATGTGATATATCAGGCTTAATTAATTACAACCAACCAGTAATATGGGAAAAAGGCAGGAGCGTGTGCATATATAAAGGTATATCCCTTGATTCCAAAAGGTGCTACCCAACATCTTTCCAATCATGCCTCCACCTTACCGTTGTCTCATAATACCTCAACCTCCCAATGAATATAAGATGAAATAAGGTAATATAACAAAGTGAAATGAATTCTCAAACATAATATCATAAGCAAGGTGCTATCAAGGAAATACAATAAAAGAATAAATACTAACATAATACCAAACCATACCAAGGAAAGTCAATGCGGTGTAAATGATGTAATGTAATGTTGTCATGATGACGAATGTTTTGAAAGTTACACATAACTTTATGTATACACCCACCGACTTCATCGATATAAGGTAGGACTCATGAGGGATTCACAACCCATATACTCTTTATAATCTCAATCTTATGTCTCAAATCAACCTTACTGGCATATCCCTCGTTATAGGTGTTTTATAAAGCATCTCATTTTCTTACAAAAATAGAATATCTTAGTGGTATCAGTGTCTCATGAACATGCATGCATGATATGGGGATGTAATGTGAACAACCAATCAGTATGAAGATCAAAATTCATTCAATACATGTACAAGTGAGCTCATATCAATTCAATGTATCAATAATTCATGATATCTATTTCCACTTGGCACCACCAAAATAAATAGTCATATAGTCATCACTATTATCTTTTCTAAGTCATCACTATTATCTTTTCTAACCCCTCACTCGGGCATCACTATAATGAATATGCAATTAAATGCTCATATAAAGCCTATGATTTCAAGTCAAGCACCTACTTGGAAGACATATTAATAAATAAGGCATTTAACTCTCAAACATGACCAATAACATCAAGTTAAACCCCGACTCAGGCATCACAATAATATATCCTCTCAAATCAAAATCCGTATGCATATAATCCCCCACTTGGGCACACAATCATAAGTAATTACTCAAGTCCATATTGACGTTTACATAAGCCTCACACAAGTAATATGAAATAAACAACTATTTGATAACATTAAATCACAGACTACCCAAACCTAACTTGGTCCATACATTATGCTTGATTAACTAATAGAAGTCTATTTCTACTTCAAGTATCCTCTAAACCCTGAACCTTTTCATCTAGTAATGCTAATAACATAATCATCCCCAAAAAAGTCACTAAAACTTCAATTATTTTGCCAAAGTCCACTAAACATGGTTCAGGCTCTAAATTAGGTATCCACTATCAATATTATTAAAGATCAATGAGCTAACTATCTACAGTCTATCCCAAGTATATCCACAAGTATCAAGACTAACTAAGATAACTAACTGTATAACTATGACCCATCAAAGACTCCGGTACCCATGTAGATGCTCGCCATTTCAGCTAAACGGGACCTCTAATCCTAAGCCATACACGAAATACAACAAACAAGCATAAAACACATAAACATAAGGTAAAAAGTTAATACATATCAACTTGCCTTAGATAAAGATCCACAGGCTCAAAAACAATCCAAAGCCTTAATCGAAAGCTCAAATCCCTCGAATCAACACCAAATGCATCAGATATAATCAAATATGTCATCTATAAGTCAAAAGAAAGCTAATGATACCAATATTTAATAAAAATCCAAAATGGGTTAAAAAAAGAGTTAAAAAATTAAAAGAGATAAAAATTAAAATTTTATTTTAGAGATACATTCCCTAAGGTAAAAGGAATCTACCATAAAAAATCCATGCAGAAATGAGTTATAAATAGGGTCCTAATTGAAGAAAAAATAATTTTATGCTTTATTGAAAAAATTCTCAAAGTTCCATTTTTAAAACCAAGCTAAAAGATTGTTTTGTTAATACGAATCAAGAAAAGTAATGAAATTAAGGTTTTTGAGCTTAACCAAGATCAAATGGTGAAGAAAAACCCTAAAAATTGATTGAACCAAAAGCTCAACGGTCCATAAATGGTGAAGAATTTTGGGATGAGATTTATATACAAGTTAGCCGCTTTAGCGGCTAATTGACCGCTAAAGCGATAGGGCACCCCTTAAGAGATCATCACTAAAGCGACCCCAGGGCGCTAAACCAGCTTCCATTTTAGTGTCCCATTAGCTCTTAAGAGACTTCTACGTTACCGACCAGTTGGCAGCTTAAGTGGCTCAACTAGCTGATGTCTTGCTCCAGCAACTTAACTAAAAGTCTAAGTTTCTAACCAAACCCTCGAGATGTATGTAGAATCTTATGAATGCAAATAAGATATGATACTAGTCTATTTTAACATTCCAAGCACAGTGGAGACATTAGAATTTTGACAAAAGGATCATTTTCAACAAATTAACACCGAGACACTTTTAAAGCCAATTTTAACTATTTTTCAAATGTAGGGCTGAAATATAAAATAAAAGCTCGAGACCCAATCTAAACTAACAATGTTAGTAACACAAAATCAAAATTCCAGTGGTAGTGGAACTATCATAATTATCCTATGAGGATCGAATCACAAAATATTGATCAATGTCAAACCAACCCCTTTAAGGGTGTCCAAAACCACAAACTCATTTTAAACACTTTCTAATGCATTGAGAAACAAGTCAACCATCCTCATAATTCATAATGAGATAAAGCTACAACTAGGAAGGGAAAAATAGTCAAAATATAAAAGTTTCTAAAAACTAGTAGGTGGGTAATTATAGTATCCAACACTAAAATTCATGTTCATCCTCAAACTTAGAATCCTGAAATTATCAGAAACAAGTGTAGGATAGAAAATACCTTTGAGAGATGTCAATCAAGCACTCCAATGTAGAGTTACAACACAAGTACTACCAGTCTCACCATAGGACCAAAAATATATCACATAAGGACTCAGTGGTGACAACACTAGATCTAAAGCCAAATTCTCAATGAAGCTGAATCTTTATATTTTCAAACTTTCTCTATACCCAAAGATTGAGTAAAACACAATAGAAGTTTTGAATATACCTAGCTAACCTAAAACTGACCAAGGCACCACAAGACACTAGTTGCAACAATAAGACCAAAAATTACCCTAGCACCCACCAAAATCCAAGGAACCCATTAATCGCATCACTACCCACTGGAATAATGAATTAACCTACTTAATGTCGATACTAACACTTTCAAAAAAAACCACAACCCTAGGCTAAAAATAATAGGCCAATAACTAGTCAAAGCTACACAAAAACCTCAAAGGTCACACTCAACAAACTAAATCACCACCTAATCAAAATTTACAACTTAAGCCATTGGGGCAACTAAGAATCACTGTAACACTCTATAAACCATAAACACGAAATCATAAATGACACCCAAAACTTAAGCTACTCATCACGATATATGTACAGTCCTCGATACTTATAACCATCAAACAACCTAAAGTCCTCTCTAACTTAGTATAACAAAGAGTCTTTTCGACCCCACACATATATATAACTCATCATAACAGAAAATGATCAACCCACAGAAGAAGTGCAACAATCATAATATCTCACTAATAGATGCTTAAATCACAAATCAAACTCAGAAGAATCACCACTTGAGTCCGCATAATCTACTGATAAACCACACTATCAAGACTTTAAATTCCAATTCAAACCCATAGCTAAACTTTGAATCCTTAAAGCTCCTTATGTATAATTTTCCCTAACCCTACCTTACTTAATTTTCTATTCAGTATTTTCTCCAACATAAGAATTATTGCGTAGTAACACATACTCCAAAATCAAAACTCATTAGTAAAAATATCCCATTAGGACACTTAGCTATAAAAGTAATATTTACTTCAAGTATGTTTTCCTTTCTATTCAAAACTCTTTTTGAATCAAAGCAAGAATTCCTTATAAGCTAAAATCCTTCTAACTAACTGAGAAGTGTCTCAATACCATCAAATCACATCATAAAACAAAGGCCAATCGTTGAGTCAGTAAATAATATGCAAGGCATGGACACCTGAAAATCTTTCTTTATCCAACTAGGATCTTCCAAAGGCAACCCTTCTATGTTAGTAGTATGAAATTCAATCCACTATAAGGTCTTCTTACTCAATCTAGGAAGCACCACTCGTCATACCATAAAGTGATATCATTAATATGATATTAACCCAAAATACAAATACATCAAGGTGCCCTCCCCCAACAACCAACTCATACACAGACACTATCATGATACTTGTAGGCTATCCTACACAAGCCTTTTAGCTATAACTTTATTGATAACTTGTCATACTAATAACTAAAACACTTCCTCAATCTCAATTGACCCATGTCTCTCTAGAGAACTTCTGTATTACCTTCTCTAATCAAAATATGCCAAAACCCAACATCGATCTACCACTGGTTTACCCATAACTATAAGAGTAATCATACCTAAATATACTAAAATTCACAAAACACAAGGAATCAAGCAAAATCCCATAATGTACTTTAAGTGAGTCATGACATAGGATTGGTACACCAGATCCACCACTAATGAATCATATATTAGGCAGTAATATCAACAGTTCAAACAAAAGACCATGAATCATATCAAGACTTAATGCCAAAAATGCAAATATATAGGACAATATAGACCTATAATCAAACACTACCAAGACAAGTCAAATGCAAATTAAAATTGTACTTTTAGTTACGCTACTAGAAACTCTTGCCTTATGTCCATCTTGTGGAACCTGATATCAGGACCTATCATCTCTTAGAGAAATTCATGTATTTCTCTATCTAAGTTGTAGGCAGTTTTTTCTATAATGACTGAGACCTCCACACCAGAAGCAAACCAAAGAAGTCAGAGCCTATTGATATAAGATTAAAGGACCTAAAAGACCCCCATAAACTAACCCTTCCAAACATAACCATAAGATCCTAGATACCATCATGAATACCACATGAAACTCTAGCCTACAAGCCTCTCTTATATATACAAAACTCCTCAAATAACAATTGAGAAAACTGATCCCATAAAAGAAGAGGTGATCTTAATGGTCCACCCTCTACCAAAGTCTTACACCACTGTCTATCTAGTTTAAAAAATTGAAAGAAAGTAAAGTCTACTCTATTAAAATCCACCAAACCCAATAGGTGCAAACTATCCCAGCAACCAATCAAGAATTACAAGCATTAAACCTAGGATCTCTATTAAATCAGGAAGCATCTATCTTTATGAACTTTACAGACCTAATTTGTTCTTTCATACATAAAGGGTAAAGTCATTGGTATGGAGTAATCCCTAACAATACCTTATAAACACAAGGAGAACCAATAGTAGTCATATGAGCATCTGGAGTCTGAAGTCCTAAAATAGCATGGTAAACAAAAATCGGCACCACCCTATCAAGGAAACCCAATACTCAAACCAAATAATCCTCAATCATATGTATGGTCATAGATGGTTTCTTCACTAGCCTCAACCCTTCTAACTCACTAGACCTACCTCTACTATCAATCTTAGAACCTGAAAAGGTAACTCTAACCTGACTCTATCTGGTTTGGTTATCTTGATTCAATTATTATCTCGAACCTTTCTCCTTCCGTATATTAAAGGTATGGCATATGAATTTCTAGCCATGAAAGAATGCATGCTTACCATCTATGAGAGAGTGAATAAGAAGCTTTTAAGTTATATGAATTTCTAAATACCCCAAATAGAATAAAGAAACAAACATCTCCTAAAGCTATGTAGCCTCAAAGATAGAAAATAGACATCTCTGCATCGATCCATAAGACTCTACTAGACTCATCTTGTACAAATGAGCCCAATGAACCTAGGGATCTGATACGAATTTATCATGACCTTAAATAGGACTCGGGACAAGTAAGCCTGACCCCTCCAAAAGAACACAATTTAAGGAAAAAAAACAAGTAGAAGAATATATAATCCTATATATATATAGGAGTCACTAGTCTAAAAAATACATCCTAGGTGTGGTTGTTAGTAGTACAAGCCTCTAATAAAAAATATAAATAATATCAATCATCAAAATTGTCTTTGATACAAATAATACATAAGACATAAGTAGAATGGTCTGAGTAGTTCCAAAGTCCTTTAGCCATTACCTCAATCTTCATGATGCCAATACTGAAGGTAATGCAATCTATAATATACTATTCAAACCAATACTTGCACAGGGTGCAAAAAATAAGAAAAGGAAAAATAAATAAGGTTTAGTAAGGAACCACGTGTACTTAACAAGAATCATCGATAACCAACCCTGATCCAAAGTGATGGCAAAAAACACCACCCCACAACGCATGGTATACCGAATATCCTATAAGCCACCAAATCATAGTACTTTATCTTATTAGGGTAACTCAATAGAATAGTTAATAGGCATACCAAATGCAGGATCAAAAAATTAATCTAGGTAAGTCAACACTATTCTTTTTATATTCAACAATTTGAGAGTTATTTATGAACAAAACTCACCAATGTGATAATCAGGCATTGTCAATTATAGCTAACCAATAATATTGGATAAAGACAAGGAGAACATTCATATATAAGGGTGCATCCCGTTATTCCATAAAGTGCTACCAAACTATCTCTTCAATGAAGCCACCACCTTACCCCTTGTCTCATAATAAATCAACTTTTTGATCAATAGAAGATGAAATAAGGTAATGTAATAAAGTGAAATAAGTACTCAAACACAATATCAGAAATAAGATGCTATCATGGTAATAAAATACAAGAGTAAATATGAACAAAATACCAAACCATACCAAGGATGTTAATGCAATATACTGTAGTGATGATGATAAGTTTGTGAAAGTTATAACACAACTTTTTGTATACACCCACAAAGCCTCATTGATCCCAAATAGGACCCATGTGGGTCACTCGACCTATATACACTTTATAATCTCAATCTTATGCCTCAAATAAACCTTACTTGAACATTGTTAGATATAGGCATTTTATAAATCATCTTATTTTCTTATAAAAATTAGAATATCTTAGCGGTACCAATGTCTCATAGATATCCTTGCATGATATAGGTATGTAATACTCATAACCAATTAGTATGAAGATCAAAATTCAATAAATATGTACAAGTTAGCTCAGAATCAACACATGAAATCAATAATTCATGATATTAGTGTCCGCTTGGCACCATTAGAATAAATAATCCTGTAGTCATTACTATTGTCATTTACAACCCCTCAATCGCTAATCACTATAATAAATATGTAATTAAATGATGATATAAGGCTTATGATGTAAAGTCAAGCCCCCACTTAGGCAATATAATATAAATAAGGCATTAAATGCTCATACATGACCAATAAAATCAAGTCAAGCCCTCACTCGGTCATCACAATAATATATCCTTTCAACTCAAAGAAATATGCATTTAATCCCCTCAAGTACATAATGAAGTTTACATAATCCGCATAGGGGCAACAAAAAATGAACACAAGCCCCATACTGGCAATACAAAATAAACAACAATCCCAATAATAATAAATCTCATACTATCCAAACTTAACTTGGTCCATTCATTAAGTCTTATCAAGTAATAAAAGTATGTTCCTACTTTAAGAATCCTATAATTTATGACATTCCACCCAGTAATAATAATAACATAATCATGCCCTAAAAAGTCACTAAAACTTAAATTATTTTATCAAAGTCTACTAAATTTAGTCTAGGCCCTAAATTAGGCATTTACTATCAATATTATTCAAGATCAATGAGATAAATAACTATAATCTATCCCAAATATATCCAAAAGTATCAAGACTAGATAAGATAAGCAACTAAATAAATATAACCCATCAAAGACTCTGACACATGCAGAGATGTTCACTGTTTCACCTAAGCAAGACTCCCAATCCTAAGTGATATACAAAATACAACAAATAATCATAAAATACATAAACACTTTAAAAACATTTAAGGTACATCTCAACTTTTCTTAAATGAAGATCCACAAGCTTAAACCCCATCCAAAGCCCCTAAAATCTCTACTCTGTAATAACCCTCCAGGTCATCCTTGGTTTTTGTGAATTTTTGACATTTTATGCCTTCTATAAAGGCTATAGTTCATTTATGACTTGTCAAAACTATTGTTTTTGTTTTTAGATATTTTTTTTGGTTTTAGGCCTATTTTTATGTTTTGGAGCTTTCATTCTTAAGGAATTGGTCTCAAAATAAAACTCATAGTAAATGGCCTCAGTTGGGAATTTCTATAGCTCTATTATCTGCAGAACAATAATTTTAGGCTACGGGAACACAAATATTCCAAAATCATTTTGGGTTATTGGGTAATTTGCTGAAAATAGAACTACGGGTATGGGCCCCACATTTAATCAGAATTATATCAAGTTAAATTTTTAGTGGTTTTGTTGAGTATAAAATGTTTAATTTAGTGTGGTATCATAATTGGTTTGCACGCATAGGGTGTTGAATGAATATTGAGCACTCGATCAGAGTCTACATGGACTTAGCATAATCTTGTGCTTGATATCTAGTGTTACCACTTAGTCTAGGAGCCGTTATAGTGGTGGTCTCTTTGGAAGACTTTGATACTTGGTTGAAGTTTTCTTTAGCGGTCAAGATGTCACTTGAGAAATCCCTACCTATCCTTACCTGTGCTTTTGCGGTCATTTGCTGCTTAAGTGGCAGTCGCTTAAGAAACTTAGTGACTGCTTAAGTGGTCAATGTTGGTGATAAATCTCTCTTCTTCACCCAATTTCCCTTATTTCTCTAAAGCTTTATTCTTTATTTTTATTATCATTGGACTTGGGAAAGTGTGGAAAGTTCAATACTCCCTAGTCATTTCCATTAGTTTTCTATCAAATTCCATCCCTTTTCATTGTAAATTCCTAGAATTTAGGTCTTACATTCCCAAACTTTAGGGGAGATTTGAGCCGTTATTTGCACTTTATTTGTGCTCAACTCTTGAGCACATATTTCTTATATGTAGAGGGACTTCATGATGAAATTTTGTGGTTCGATTAATGGGCCCCATCGGTCTATTTTTGATATAAATTTAGGTCTGAAGTTTTATGTTGAAATATGAGTATCATTGTTTTTACATTTGTGATGCCCTGGAAAAATTTTCTTTTAAGATCTCGGACGAAAATATGTTGAATTCTGTTCTTTATCGTGATTAATAATTTTTCTATATGGAATTTCTAGATATGCAAACCATCATCGCATAGAGTATCGAATAAACTTTCCAACGATATGTGGATCATCCAAAATGGACACTCGAGCGATGAGTTATGATCATTCTAATCTAACCGTGAATTGTGGTGAACAGTAAATGTGCAGGAAAAAAATACTGAGGCGAAGCAAATTTTAGGGTCAACTTCAAACTATCATAACTACTTGTACATACTAATATGGGTGAGCTACTATATATCAACAGAAAGCTATGAAAGTCCTCTTTCCAATAAAATTGGTTTCATCCAATTTTGCTATCAGATCAAAATGTTATGGTTGATCTACTTCAGCCTATCAAAACAGTCCACCAAAGGACATATTTGACATTATTTGATTTTTAAGGGTATTTTGGTCATTCCCACTCCAATCCATCCAGGTAAACCATGGATTTAAGTCCATTAAGAGAATTCAATAGCTCATTTTTCTCCAAAATTTCCTAAGGCTCAAACCCTAACCCTACTACTCTAAATTTCATCCTTCTATGTCTCTTGATTTAACCGTAGAAATTTTAAATTGATTTGGGATTCGAGTTGATCATGTTAAGGTCTTGGAGAAGCACCCTTTATTTTTGTGAATAAAGTTCCGGAGTCAGAAGTTCATATTCATCTTTTATTTTTAGGTATATGGGGCTTTGTACAAGATTATGCTTTCGATCTTGTGCCTGGTATTTTTGTTGAATTACATTGACATAAGATTTTACATGTTTTACCATGAATTGGAAATATGATTTTATATCTTATATTACAGTCCATGAGATATGGGATTATGTCATCCGATATGTGTATGATGTTGAGATGAAATTATGTCCAAAAAGTATTTGATTATGAGAGTATGATGATTTAATTTGTTAAGCCTTGATTTATACTATCATTGAACTATTTCCTTATTTTGAATTTATAATTGATATTGGAAATTCTATATCCCTACTATGGGTTGATGTCTCAAGTACCTTTAAATAAGAGTTCGATGGCAAATTGAGAAATATTGATATTGAAGTTGCAATGAGTCTTGGTATTTTCTGGATGGTTTTGATGAGTTAAATTGTTGAAAATATTGTGTATTGAGTCTTCATATCCTTGTCCAAATGTCGATTCGGTTATGGTTCAATGCATTGATACCTTGTTGATGTTGAGGAAGATTAAAATATTTTGAGCTAAATTGTGTTGAGTTAGGAATCCACAAATTGATATGATTTGATAAATGAGAAAAATATTTGATTTGGTCTTTATGATAGACCCTTGTGATGTTGTGGTGGATTTTCTAACGCGTTCTTAGCTTGTCGAGGAGTAGTACTTAGCAGCAAGAGGCAAATTTGGTATTTCCCCAAACCTATGTACCACTGTAGGGTTGTTTAATGATGATATTATTGGACAGAGAGCCTGATTGTGGTTATTGTAGTTTTAAGGTCGTACTCCCTAGCAAAGAGTATGATGCTCTCACTAATGGAGGTTTCAAACATTGGTATTCTACATAGCTCACATGGGGTTGTCGATCATATGAAACTCTC
Organism: Capsicum baccatum var. pendulum; assembly: GCA_030864225.1. Classification (NCBI taxonomy): domain Eukaryota; kingdom Viridiplantae; phylum Streptophyta; class Magnoliopsida; order Solanales; family Solanaceae; genus Capsicum; species Capsicum baccatum. The sequence goes on from CM061550.1 coordinate 139,981,693, forward strand.
CTGTCCATACGAGTCATGTTTATTGAAATACCAAGTCACTCTGAGTTATGATGTGGTAAGTCAAGTTGCCTATGATGATCTATAATGATTTATGAGGTTTTTCTCGTACATTTCCTATCTAAGATATTATGAGTTGCATAATTCAATGTCACTCAAGCCAGGTGTATCATTATGGGTTGTATGTATGTTTTTATGAAATTTATGATATTATTTATATTTTGCATGCGCCCCCACATACTCAGTACGTATCTTGTGCTGACCTATATATTTCTCTATGGGCTATATTCTTACCATGATATAGGTTTAGGTACTCAGTCGCAGCTGCGACAGTGATATCTGAGTGCCGCATCTACATTCCTCCAGTGGTGAGTCCTCATGGTTTAAGGACCAAGTTGCTAGTTTTGGTGCTGTTGTTTTGTGATCCTTTTGGCCAGTTGAGTCAGTTGGGGGTTTGTCGCAATGGCTCGTTGATTTTGCTGTATAGAGGCTATGTCAGACTAGTGTATTGTTGGGTTGGTTTGTGTATAGACAATCCATATATGTACAGTCTAAGGATATTCTATGCCATGTACGATGTGATATGATATGTACTTATATATATATATATCCTTAGCGTAGCATGTATGTTGTTGTGTTGGAACCCAAGGGTAGTGTTTTGGCTTAAAGGGTTAGCTTGAGGCTACGTGTAGCCTTGGGCACCGTTTGGCATCTCGGGATGATATTTCGGGGCGTTACAACATTACTACATAGAATATGATTTTTATAACATGGTGATATTTTGAGATCATGGAGTAAAGACGAGCAGTTTATGGATGGTTCAAAAATGTGGTTCTATTTAGGTAGGCTTTGGTCTACTTTCCTCTACGAGATTTTGTATTGTATAGATTGCTTGCTATGTAGGGATTATAGGATCGTATTATGACAAGTATATAATGACTTAACTTATTTAGGAAATTTGGGATCTAAATGTGACCTAAAACTTAGTATAAAATATCCATTATAGACACAAAATCCTATTATCTTTTATTATAGGCATGTTAATATATATTAATGATAAGGATCCTTTCATATATAAGATACATCATTTGACTTAGTGATTTGGACCATAGTGTTTTTTATTATGGTGCTATTACCATGCTAGTTATGTATTGTTGGGCTTGAGGTCATAGTTATGATACCAAATGGACTCTAGGTGAGTATTTTTATTCTTAAAAGGGCATAATTCTAGTTTATAGATTCTTAGGCGCTTATGATTGTGTTATTTGGATACTGGTGATGACATGCATACTTTTGGGCGTATTTATGCACACTAAGTGGTACGAGTCCAATCAAAACCTTGATTTTACTACCATTTTCTAAAGATATATTTATTCCCACTTTTTACCTTTAAAAATAAATTCTTTTATAGCAGTTCTGCCTTATTCATTAAATTATGAGCTTTTTGAACTAAATATGATATTTTAGAAATTAGAGTGAGGTTGATTTTGGTTCATTATTATCCACACATTTTACTACTACTTATTCAATTTGATCGTGGGATATTTTGACCCTTTTTACATTACCATACTATTTTAGTCCCAAATTTAATATTGAATAATAGATTTACAGACATTCACTGATTTATTTCCAATTTAAGTTCAATATTTTTCAAAATACTCTCTCTCTCTCTCTCTCTCTATATATATATATATATATATATATATATACAGTAATGGATGAAGTATATTGATTATGATGGTTACTAAAAGTCCTAGTTTTGGACTAGGTAGTGTATATGAATACTCGTGTCCCCTATGGACCCTTTCATATGTGAGACAAAGTATCAGAGAAGGATGGTCGTCATAGGTCTTGACTTTGCAAGATACTAAGCTAGAAGAGAAGTATACACTTGGTACACTATGGCACTTGATTAGTTTATGGTAATAGATTACACTTTCATTTATTCATCATATATGACCAATCGACAATATAATTGTTTAGTGCTTATATCTATCCATCTTATCATGGAGAGGGGGGAGGGGAGGGAAGGGGAGAGCTATATAGCTATAAATTATGGTCTATTTCTTGAGTTCCTGCTTGAACCTTTGTAATGACCCATAATTTTTCCTAGCTTAAACTCGTCCCTAGAATGACAAGGAGTAGCTTCTTGAATGAGTGATGTTTATTTTCATTCTGAATTCTTTAGATTTGGACTTTCCATGACGTAGGAAATTGAATTAGCTTTCCAGTTATATAAGATTCACCTAAATTTGATAACCGAAAAAGAAGTTATGGCTATTAGAAATTCTAGTCGTAAAACACCGTCATTTATACCATTAGCACGCCGTGAAGAGGTGTCAAATTATAATTATCATCTTTCAGTGGCCCTCCACAATATTGGCACATCGTAGAGAGGGTTAATTTCCCAGTTGTCAATTTCTAGAGGTCCAGCGCGATAATGGTGCATCACACCATGTGCCAAAATGGCATTCCAAAGGGGCACCGCAATGACTCTGCATGGCTGAGTCTGCCCAATTTGCAATTGTCATTTTCCAGTGAGCCAACGCAATTGAAAAAAAAATATATTTTCTAGTTCTATTTAATAGTTTAAAGGGGTTATTTTGATAAATTTCCCAACCCCCAATCTGTCCAAAAACATAAGATTAATCAAATATCAAAGCACATTATGCCCTATTCATCATTCTCCTCAAAGAAAAACCCTAGTTCATTAAGCTTTCTCCCTAACCAACTCAAATTCCTCCATTAATCTTCTAAGGAAACTCAAGGTTTTCAATCCCCAAGTCAAGAACTCCAATAATTCATCTCCAAAGCATCAATAGAGATTCAAGATTCAAGTATTAACAACTAGATCATCAATTAAGGTATGTGGGGTTTGAACAAGGATAATTCTAACTTGTGCTTTCACGTGATAGAAAATGCCTCCTCATCAAGCTAACGCCTGTGGAAATGATAACCGACCACCTCATCCAGCAGATACTTTGAATGAGAATGTGTTACTTGTAGATCTTTAGGCTACCTTTTAGATGCTAGTCCAAGCTATTACAACTAATATTTAGGGCAATCATCAGGATGGAATCCTACCTTAATAGGATGGGGTTTTAGCCGCAACCAGAATTTGAGATTCTATGAGAATAAACAGGCCAGAATGCTTTGGGTTAAGGCAGGTGAAGACCCACAACTTTATCTTGATGAGGTGAAGAAGATCACCCAAATTATACATTTTTCTGAGGAAGAGAGTATAGAATTGGCATCCTATATGCTGAAGGATGTTGTTTATGATTGGGTAGTTATATGGAAGAAGAGTTGAAGGGAGAATACAGCTCCCATGACTTGACAGATATTTGAGGATGCATTCTTAGAAAAGTTCTTCCCACTTGAGATAAGGGAAGCTAAGATAGAAGAGTTCATGAACCTGAGGCAGGCTCTATGGCAGTGAATGAGTATTGCCTCAAGTTCAACCAGTTGTCTAAGTATGCCCCTGCCTAGATGGCGTACCCTAGGTCAAGCATAGGTAAGTTTATGAACAGTGTATCTGGGATGGTAGTTAAGGAGTGTAGGACTGCTATGCTCAAAAGGGACATGGACCTTCTTAGATTGATTATGCATGCTTAGAAAATTAAGGCAGAAAAGATAAAGGAGAAAGAGAGTGTAAATAAGATGGCTAAAATAGGCCAGTTTGATCATGGTAAGAATAGGTCTGGAGGAGGAAATTGTTCACAATTTTAGAATTGTTCATCTATGCCTGCACATTCTTTGGCCAGTTTTCCTACACCCAAAAATAGGCAGGAACAATGGGGTAAGTCCTCTATGTCCAGATCTTAGAATAGTGTGAGTAATAGGCCTGATCAATCCCCATATGTTAATTGTGGTAAGAATCACGGAGGTAAATGTTTGTGGGGTCAGAAATATTGTTATGGATATGGCTAGAAGGGTCACAGAATCAAAGAGTGCCCGCAGGCTAGGCATAAAAATAGATATGTTCATCCTCAGACACAGGCTAATAGTGCACCAGCTTCTTTAGGTCGCCAAGCTCTTTCTCAGGGCCCATCATCCAATACCGGTGGCATTTAGCACCATAATTGGTTTTATGCTTTGCCATCCAGCCAGGAATAGGAAGATTCCCCAGATGTTGTTACTAGTATACTTCATGTCTTCCATTTTGATGTTTACGTGTTGTTAGACCTTGGGTTGAGTTTCTCTAATGTGAGCCCTTTAGTTGCTGTATATTTTTAGATAAGTTTTGAAAAGATACCTAAACCCTTCTTGGTGTCTACTCCAGTAGGTGAGTCAGTTGTTGCGAAATAGATTTATATAAAGTGTCCTATCACTGTTCTTCATAAAGTCATGTTAGCAGACTTGATAGAGTTAGGCATGGTTGATTTTGATCTTATTCTTGGTATGGATTGGCTTCATTCTTATTATGCATCTATAGATTGTTGTACCCGAGTGGTGAAGATTTAGTTCCCAGATGACCCAGTTTTTGAGCGGTCAGGCAATTCGGTATCTCCCAAGAGTCATTTCATATCCTATCTTGAGGCCAGAAAGTTGATATCCAAAGGTTGCATTTACCATCTAGTTCGAGTTAAAGACACTAAGTCTAAGATTCGAACAATTCAATCTGTCCAAGTGGTCAATGGAAAAATCTCCCAGGGGTGCCTCCTAATAGGGAAATAGAATTCAGTATTTACCCTCTTCCAGATACTCAGCCTATTTCTATCCCTTCTTCTTGTTTGGATCCCGTAGAGCTTAAAGAGTTGAAGAAGAAACTCAAAGATCTTCTAGATAAAGGTTTCATAACGCCTAGTTTTTCCATGGGGCACTCCCATCCTATTTGTGCAAAAGAAAAATAGTCTTTGCGTATGTGCACTGACTACCATCAGCTTAATAAGGTCACAATCAAGAACAAATATCCTCTTCCTAGAATTGATGACTTGTTTGATCAACTCCAAGGTACAAGTTATTTTTCAAAGATAGACATTAGATCCGACTACCATCAGCTTAAAGTAAGGGAATGTGATATTCAAAAGAAAACTTTCAGAACCTGTTATGGTCATTTTGAGTTTCTAGTCATGTCTTTTGGGCTAACCAACAACCCAGAAGCTTTCATGGACCTTATAAATTGAGTGTTCAAATAGTATCTAGACAGGTTTTTCATAGTTTTTATCGATGATATCCTTGTGTACTCCTGTAGCGAGGATGATCGTGCAGACTATCTTAGAATTGTTTTACAAACTCTTAGAGATAATCAATTGTTTACCAAATTTAACAAATGTGAATTTTGGCTAAGGTTAGTTGCCTTTCTTGGTCATATAATTTCTGCCGATGGCATTAGAGTGGATCCCCAGAAGACGGAAGCCATAAGGAATTGGCCTAGACCTATCTCTCCATCAGACATTAGAAGTTTGTTGGGTCTAGCTGGTTATTACATCCATTTTGTTGAAGGTTTCTCATCTATTACATTTTTTATATCTAGATTAACCCAAAAGAAAGTTAAGTTCCAATGGTCAGATTCCTACGAAAAGAGTTTTTAGGAGTTGAAGACTCGACTCACTTTAGCCCTAGCGTTAGCATTACCTGATGGTACAAATGGTTTTGTGGTGTATTGTGATGTCTCTAGAGTTGGTTTGTGTTGTGTGTTGATGAATAGAGGTAAGGTCATAGCCTATGCCTCTAGACAATTGAAGCCTCATAAAAAGAATTACCCAACCCATGATTGTGATTTTTGCTTTGAAAATCTGAAGACACTATCTGTATGGTGTCCTTTTTGATTTATTCATGGACCATAAAATCTTGCAGTATATGTTTACTCAGAAGGAGTTGAATCTTCATCCAAGAAAATGGTTAGAATTTCTAAAAGACTGCGACATGAGTGTGTTGTCTCATCTGGGGAAGGCCAATATAGTGAAAAATGCCCTTTGTAGGTTGTCTATGGGCAGTGTTGCTAATGTGGATAATGATAAGAAAGAGTTAGCTTGAGAAGTTCATCACTTATCTAGATTGGGTGTTAGGTTAGTTGATTCACCTGAAGGTAATATTTGGGTTTAGAGTAGTTCAGAATCTTCCCTAGTTTCGAAAGTAAAGGAGAAACATGATATGAATTCTAATTTGGTCAAACTGAAAGTGTCAGTTGAAGACCAAAAGGTAGAGGTTTTCTACCAAGGGGGAGATGGTGTATTGAGATACCAAAGTGGATTATTTGTGCCTTGTGTTGATGATTTGAGGCACAGGATTATGGCGGAAGCACATACCGTGCATTATTCTATTCATCTAGGTTCTACCAAGACGTACCGTGACTTGCGGGAAATCCATTCGTGGAGTGGTATAAAAAGAGATATAACAGAGTTTGTAGCCAAGTGTGCAACTTTTCAATAGGTTAAGGTAGAGAACCAAAGACCTGGTGATACATTGTAAGAGTTTGGTATTCCTACTTGGAAGTGGGAAGAGGTGAATATTGATTTTGTGACTGGTTTACCTCATTCGCTTCGTCACCATGATTCGATTTAGGTTATTGTAGATAGATTGACTAAGTCAACGTATTTCTTGCCAGTTCACACGTCTTACACAGCTGAGGATTATGCTAAGTTGTATATCCGAGAGTTAGACAGATTACATGGAGTCCCCTTGTGTATCATCTCAGATAGGGTCACTTAGTTCACTTCCTAATTTTGGAAAACCTTTCATAAGGATCTTAGTACCCAAGTCCACCTTAGCTCAGCTTTTTACCATCTGACTGATGGTCAGGCAGAGAGGACCATCCAAACTCTAGAAGTTATGTTGAGGGCATGTGCGAGATTTCAAGGGTAGTTGGGATAAGAATTTTCCATTGATTGAGTTTTCTTATAATAACAGTTATTATGCTAGCATTGGAATGGCTCCATTTGAGGCTCTTTACGAGAGGAGATGTAGATTACCCATAGGTTTGTTTGAAGTGGGTGAGGCCTCTTTGTTTGGGCTTGATGTAGTGTTTGAGGCCATGGAGAAAGTTAAGTTGATTAGAGAAAGATTAAAAAAATCCCAGAGTTGCCAAAAATCATATGTAGATGTGAGAAGAAGGGACCTCGAGTTTGAAGTTGGTGATTTTATGTATCTAAAGATTTTATCCATGAAAGGAGTGAATAGATTTGGTAATAAGGGGAAGATTAGTCCCCGTTATGTTGGTCCTTATAAGATTCTGAGTCGTGTTGGGAAGGTAGCTTATGAGCTTATGTTGCCTGCAGACCCGTCAGCTATTCATCCTGTATTCAATGTCTCTATGCTTAAGAAGAGTATCAGTGACTTTATCATTGTAGTTATTATAGAAAAATCAGATACTCAGAACAACCTTTCATATGAAGAGATTCCAGTTGAGATTCTAGATCATCAGATCCTTAGAGTAAGGAACAAAGGAGTTCCATTGGTCAAAGTTCTTTAGCGGATTCAGTCTGTTGAGGGCTCTACTTGGGAAACAGAAGCAGATATGTGAGCCAAGTATCCTCACCTTTTCTTCACAACTCAGATTTATCCAAAGGTAATACTCTTCCTTAACTCAGTTCTTTTCTGATCATACCTTTAACTATATAGTTGTCCTCATGTAAGTTCATGCACTCATAGATTACTCAGAAGCTTAGACTAATTTAGATTCAAACTTGCAATTTACTTCAGTTCTGCGTGATATCTAATATTCTCAGATTCCTCAAAAATTTCAGCAAGGAGATTTTGTAGTACCCCATGATTTTTCCTAGCTTAAACTTGTCCCGAGAACAACAAGGAGTAGCTTCTAAAATGAGTGATATTTATTTTCGTGTAGAATTATTTAGATTTGGACTTTCCATGATGTTGGAAATTGAATTATCTTTCCAACGATGTAAGATTCGGCTAAATTTGATAACCTAGTAAGAAGTTATGGCTATTTGAAGTTCAAGTCGCAAAACATCATCATTTAGACTATTAGTGCACCGCGGAGAAGTGTCAAATTACAATTGTCATTTTTCAGTGGCCCTCCATGATATTGGTGCTTCATGGACAAGGACAATTTCCCAGTGGTTAATTTTAAGGTGTCCAGGGGATAATGACGCGTCGCGCCATGTACCAAAATGGCATTCCAAAAGGGCACCGCGATGACTCTGCGTCGTGAAGTCTGCCGAATTTCTAGTTGTCATTTTCTAGTGAGCCACCGCGATAGTAACACATCGCGGTGGCCACGCAGATCGAAAAAAAATGTTTTCCAGTTCCATTTAAAAGTGTAAAGGGGGTATTTTGGTAAATCCCCCAACCCCCAATCCATCAAAAAATGCAAGATTAATCAAATATCAAAGCACTTTATGCCCTATTCATCATTCTCCTCAAAGCAAAACCCTAGTTCATCAAACTGTTTCTCTAAGGAACTCAAATTCCTTCATTAATATTCCGAGGAAACTCAAGATTTTGAATCCCCAAGTCAAGAACTCAATGAATTCATCTCCAAAGCATCAATAGAGATCCAAGATTCAACTATTAATAACTAGATCTTCAATTAAGGTATGTGGGGTCTGAACAAGGATAATTCTTTCATCCTTGGCACAAAACTTTATTTTATTTACAAATTTACTGTAATTTATATAATTTTTCATGAAATTTAAGTTAGGGTTTTTACCCATTATCATCTTTGCAAGATTATGAGGTTTTCCATGATTTAGAAGTTGAAATACATGATTATGTTTATGTTTTCATGCATATTGCTAAAATTTCCTGATTTTAAGATGATTTATGAATGTTTACATTACCAAGTATGAAGTTTTAACATGTGTTTAATGCTTGGGTCATTAGAACCCAATTAAAGATTGTTGTTTCAATATTGTTTGTGCTATAAGTACCCCATGACTAGATTATTTTCAGATTTTAGATAAAGAATCCACTTTATTTCAGAAGATTTAAGATTTAATGTAAAAGCAAAGCATAGTTAAACCTTTGTATAAATTCTAAAGTGGATTTCTTAAGATTTTGAGTATGAGATTAGGAGTAGTATTTAGCACCGAGATGGGTAGGTTACTACGATTTCATAATCCAGAACTCTGTTCTACCATAGGTATAGATTCAGATTTATTCCCACTTCTACGTGGATGACTCAGATTATGATCTCACAGATTAAAATGTTCTATTCCAATGGCAGGGTAGAATAGCCCTACCTAACAGAGACCAGTCGTGGGACTCTATGGATGCTCACATAGTGTATTATCGGTTAGAAGAACCTCCTAAAAGATTTCCCCTACTGTTAAATAGTTTATTGATTTGAAGCCTTAAGATATACAGAATAAGTTTTTAGACTTCACTTAGACTATGTGATTTGAGAAATAGAACAGAAATACAGATTTCAGACTAAGTGTGATGACTCATGAGACTTAGATTACATGCTTTTTTATTCATGATTTTACTCTCAGATTTTAGATTACTCAAGCTTACGCAAGTCATTTACATTTAGCATGCATGATTTTATAAACTGTGATGATATTGTTTACTTATTGTAAACACCCCCATATACTCAGAACATCCTCAAAGTAATGATGCACATATACGTCTATGTGCTATACTGTCTTATAATGTAGGTTCAGGTGCTCAGTCTCAGTAGCGTGATTGATCTTCAAGCATCTTATCTATATCCCTGTAGTTGGTGAGTCCTCATAGTTTGAGGGCTTAGTTATTCAGATTTTCAAGTTACTAGTAGATATGTCTTTACTCATTTTAGATAATTGAGTCAGATGGGGCCTGCCTAGTGACTTTCTAGATTCAGATAGTAGAGGCTTGTTTGACTATTAGATTCAGATTTAGACCTTTGAGTTAGTATTCAGATTTTCAGCATTTGTTCTATCAGACTTTTGAGATTTAGTATGATTCAGATATACTCAAAAGTTTTAGACAGTTTTCCGAACATATTATGATTTTCATCTATATTTCCCTATTTTGAGATTTAGAACTAGAAAAGGTAGCCAGGGTTAGCTCAGGACAACTTGTAGTTCGGAGCACCGTGTGGCATTTTGGGAACCAGATTTTGGGGCGTTACAACTTTTTATGCTTATGGGAGACCATTTAGGTTATTGTTTGTCTGGACTAGATGGTTACTTTATTATTAGTTATTATGGATAGCTTTTGGCAGGATTGTTATGGAGTACTATTCAAGATTGTAACTATGCCTCTAATTTCCATTTTTCATTGCGGTAAGATGTATTATTGTTAGATTACTTCTTGATTAGTCACACTTTGGTTAGAGTCCTTAAGTATGCTGGTATTATCTCTCTTACTTGGCTATGATCCTCAAGATGCTATGTTGGTTCCGTCATCTTATTGTCTTTGAGTTTAGTACTATATATGTATATATAATTATATATTTATATGCTTATATATATATTTATATTTATATTTATATATACCATATATCCATCTATTTCCTTATCTATTCATATTGTATACGTATCCTTTCGCCTTGTATTACTATAATATATATCCTTCTTTTACTCTTTATTTTTATATGGGTAAGTGATGTACAGTATTGTACTATAGTTCTTGAATACTGCCATAGTAAGATGACTTGCCCTTATTACTCCATTAGTATTATTATATTTTGTTCCTTAGATAGTTCTTGTAGTTTATATTCCTGCTTTAAATGTAATTTCGGCTTACATTATCTTTGGAGCTCAGTCAATCAATGCCTATTGAGTACCACATCTCGCTTTTATACTACACTTTTATAGCCTGTAAATCATACTATGAGTTCTCTCTGCTGAAGTGCGCATCGCATGGAGTAGCAATGGACTAGAGATTTGGGGTAAGCTGCTGACGTTTATAGTATTCTTACTCCCCCTTTTATTGTTAGAGTGATCACTATTTTGTATTTAGAGTCATAGTAACATTGTATATATATTTATTTTATATTTCATTGTACTCCTATGGTTTTATAACTATTGTACTGACTTTACTAGGTTTTGAGATTTCATCTTTATATTAGTCTCTTTATTAGATTATTTTCGTTGCTATCTTTATTTATCTAGATAGTCTGTTACTAGCAGTTTCAGAGTATGGGTTGGCTTACCTACTAGTGGATTATAGTAGGTGCCATCATGATCTATGAAAAAAATGTCGAGATAGACTCCCTCGAATCAACACCGAATTTGAGTAATTTATTCAAATATATTATTTATAAGTCAAAAGAAAGCTAATAATAACCATACCAACCCTTTTTAAGACGGGTCAAAAATGGGTTTGAAAAATGAGTTTGAAAATGAAGAAAGTAGAATTGAAATTTTATTTTAGGGATACATTCCCCAAGTTTAACAGAATCTATAGATAAAAATCTACATAAAAATGAGTTTAAAATATGGTTCAACTCAGAGAAAAATTATTTTTAAGCTTTTCCTAAAAATTATCAAAATGTCATATTAAAACCAAGAATAAAGAGTGTTTTGTTGATATAAATCAATGAAAAGTAACAGAATTAAGGTTTTAGAGCTTACTCAAGCTCAAATGGTGAAGAAAACCCTAAAAATTATCCAAACCCAAAACTCAAAGGTCCAATAAAAGTCAACCATTATAGAATGAAGTTTATGTACCAGTTGGCCACTTTAGCTACTAAGTGACCGGACATAACTTAAGCGGTCACCGCTAATGTGACCTAAGGGCACTTAACTGACTTCTTTTTTATTTTGTGCATTTCCAGGATATTTTCTTAATTGTTTTATGCATTTTATGCAATTCAATACTTCCTATAATGGCTAATGATCATTTATGGATTACTGAAACTGTCAGTTTAATTATCGGATCATTTATGGATTACTGAAACTGTCAGTTTAATTATCGGATCATTTATGGATTACTGAAACTATCAGTTTAATTATTGGATAGTTCATTTGGGTTTTAGGATTATTTCCTTATATTAGAGCTATCACTGTTAAAGAATTGATCTTGCATCAAAATTCCTAGTAAATATCCTTTGATGAGAATTCTCACAACACTATTAGCTCCGAAACATTGGTTTTAGGCTAGGGGGACCCTTGGTTAAGGTCTCGAAGCTTTTAGACTCATTTCAGGCTATTGCTTCAAATTTAGTTAAAGTGAAACTATGGGTGCAGGATCCATAATTAATCAAAAAAATTTAATATGAAGGTTTCAATGGTTTTATTAAGTTCAAAATACTGAATTTGTTATGTTAGCATAGTTCATTTGCATTCATGGGGTTTTGGATGATTCTTGAGCACCCGGTTGGACTTCATTTGGGGTTGGAAAAATCTGGTGCCCGGTATCAACTGGTGCAACTTCTTAAGAAGACCTTTGGTCTCTTAATATGTTGTCACTGAAGTGAATGGGTCTCTTTAGCGATCAACTGTAGACCCCTCCTAATCTCTTAAGTGGAAGGCTCATTATTTAAGCGACACTCTATCGCTTAAGTAAAGGTCTCTTAAGATTCACTTGATTGATTAAGTAAAGGTCTATAAAGAGACACTTGATTTCTTAAGCAGTGATTGGATTTTCATGGGGGATCGCTTCAGCGGTCATTTAACCGCTCAAACGATGATCGCTTAAGTGATCATTTGGTCTCTTTAGCGGTAACAGCAGGAGATAAATCCCCCTCTTCACCCATTTTATCCCTTATTTATTAACCCATTTCTTCTATTTTTAATAGAATAAGACATGGGAAAGTGTGTGGAATCATTCCTTAAAACTAAGGTAAGTTAGCAAAACACTCCTTGGTCATTTCTCTTTATTTTTCCTGTCAAATTCCATTCTTTTCCATTTTAAATTTTTAGAATTTAGTACATAAAATCCTTAGACATTAGGGGATTCTTTGGTTCCTTATTTATTCTTCATTTGTACTCAACTTTTGAGCATACATTCCTTGCCCTTCGAGGGACCTCAAGACATATTTAATTTTTAGTTTATTTGTGGGCCCGACAACCTATTCTTGATCCAAATTTTGACCTGAATATTTTTATAGAAATATGGGTCTTATTTTACTCATACTGATATGTAGATTATTATTTTGATAGTATGACTGTGTTTCAAGATCATAGAGCAAAAATAAGCGATATGTGGATGATTTAAGAAATTTGATTCAACATCGAGGTGGGCTTCGGTATACTTTTCTCATAAGATGGTGTATAGTATAGATTTCATGCTAGTTATGGATGATAGGGAATGTTTATGACTAGTGTATCATGAAATAGCCTAATTAGGGAGTTTGGGAATAAAAGGTGACCTGACCCTTAGGATGAAATACTTGTATGGAGATAGAATCTCGTCACCCTAGATTATAATCATGTTAACCATAGATCAATATCAAGGATCCTTTAGTGTAATACTTATTATTTGAATGAGTGACTTAGACCATATTTTGACAATTATAGTGCTATTATTATGCTAGTCGTAAATTATTGAGCCTGAGTCCATAGTCATGATACCAGTTGGACTCTAGATGAGTATTCTGCCCTTAAAAAGGGCATTATTCTAGTTAATGGATGCTTATCCACTTAGTTTTGTATTGTTTGGATACTGGTAGTGGTATGCATACTCTTAGGTACACTTTTGTTCACTTAGTGGTACGATTCCAACCAAAACCATGATTTTACTATTGTTTCCTAAAATTGTATTTATTACTAAATTTTAATTTTAAAACATATTCTTTTAGAATTAGAATTATATCACCTTATTTAATGATTATGAGCTTTTGAAACTAAAGGTGATATTTTAGAAATTAGTTCGAGATTGATTTCAGTTCGTGATTTATCCACTCTTTACCACTATTATTTCTATGGTCGATAGAGATTACAACATTTTCTATACTTTTATGCTAATTTGTCTCAAAATTAATATCAAATAATGCATTCACAGACTTACAGTCTTTTATGCACAATTCGAGTTCGTGCACTTATTATATATACTTCTCTCTGGTACTAGATGGAATAAATTGATATTGATTTTATGGAAAGTTTTGGATCGAGACCAGGTAGTGTATGTGGATATTCCAAAATATCCTAGGGTCCCCTTCATCTGTGAGACATAATGTGGGAGAAAAGTTGTCTCCGTAGGTCCTTGCTTTAAGAGCTACTAAGTTAGAGGAGGTATATACACTTGGTACATTTTGGAACTCATTTCGTTTATGGTTTACTATTGGTTATGCTACATTCATTCACATGCATTTTCTATCACCAATATAATTATTTGGTGCTTATATCTATTGGTCTTTAGGGGGTCGTATAGGTATAAGCTATGATTGTTGTTTGCTGAGTGCTTTATTGGACCTTCTGAGCTTATGAGGGTCTAGTTAGGTATTGTTTGTATGCACTTGCTGATTACTTTATAGTTTTTATTGTAGTTAGTTTGTGGAAGGTTAAGTATGGATTGGCACTCTAGGTTGTCAGTATGATCCTGGTCCCTTTTTATTTTATGGTAAATTACATTATTGATAGTTGTCTTATGGTTAGACATTATGGTTGAAGACCCTGATTATTCTAGCACTAGCTTCCTACTTGGTTAGGATGCCTTGTGAAATTAGATTGGCTACCTTAGGTTATTACATTGAGTAGTCATGCACACACACACACACATATATAAAGAGATAGAGACACACACATGTTATCACTATATATCCCTCTCTTCTTTATTCATTCATTCATGTTGTATAGGTATTATTGGACTTGTATACTATTATATAACTTTCTTTCACTCTTTCTTTCTATATTGACGAGTGATATATAGTATTGCACTTTTGACTTAATTACTATTACGATAGTATAGTTTATCCCTACTGCTCTTCTAGCTTTATCATGCTTAGTTTCTTGGATAGGTGTTTGTAGTTGCATTTATACCTTACATTCTATTGATGCTTGCTTTATCTTTGGAGCTTAGTTGGCTGATGCCTACTAAGTACCACATGTTTGGTACTTTAACTACACTCCTGCAACCTACAGATTATAATATGAGTTCTCATTGTTGTGTGCATCGTAGGGAACAATAATGGATCGGAGATTTGGGGTGAGCTCCTGATGTTCAGAATATTACTACTCTCTCTCTTATTTATTTTACTTATCTCTACATTGTATTCAGAGACTTCTTATACGTTTTTTGCTCTATATTTCACTTTATACCTTATTATATTAGAAGCTCTTGTACTAACTTTGCCATGTCTTGGATTTTCATTCTTTATTAGTCTTTTATCTAAATTCACTTTTGCTATTTTCTTTCACTTCTCTTGATAGTTAGTTACTAACTATTTTGAATTATGGGACTAGCTTACCTACTAGCCTGCTATAGACTATCATATTTTTCATAACAAAAAAACTCAGATCGTGATGGAACTGAATGAAGCTAAGCTTTGACAAGTAAGCCAATCACTAATGAGTGGTAAATTTTCCACTCATTTACATCCAAATTCGTCCACACTACTACGATTTAGAGATGTTAATGAGACAATTTTGTTAGTTGAATGCAATAATTTCCATATTTTGTAGGTATATAGGTGGTGAAAAGGAAATTTGTGGAATTGAGCTTTAAAGGGATCAAATAGAGAAGAGAAGTGCAGCTGGAGACCCTGAGCAGGAAATAGTCTCAGTTACCGCAATTGTGGTCTGGGAGCCACGATCATGGTAGGTCAAGATAGGTCAAATACAGTGACAACAATGTCGTGAAGGCAATCATGATGCCTTTGATAATGGGTATGCTGCCGTGGGATTTTTGCCCAGGGGCAGAAATGAAATTTCACATGGATGGTCCCAAATCCAAAAGGGGAGAAAATCCCTTCACTTGGGCATCCATGGAACTTGGAAGTTGAAATTGGAGACTTGGGAAAAACCCTTGAAAAATTGTGGAAAGATATTGTGGTTAATTTTTTAATTAGTTTTGGTTGCAATTAAAGTTGGATATTAGGTTATTTTTTGTTGCAAGTTTTAATGGAAGTATTGAAAAACCAATTTGGTATATTTCTCTTTCCTAACTTCATGAGTAGCTAAGTAGTTTGTCTTGGGATTATATTGAACTAAGGTTTAATTATGTGTGGATTGTGATATACTGTTATAGATTCTAGTTTGTTCATGATGGGTTTCACTATTGCTTATTTGAATCAGTTGGGGTTTGTGGGTGAAAATCCAAAATGCACAAAATGGATTTGTGGGTGAAAACCCCAAGTTCTTAAAAGCCTACATCATCCTTGAAAGAAGGATATGGGTGAACTTTAGGAACCCATTTCATCCTTGAAAGATATTATGGGTGACAAAGCAATAGTGGACAATAATTGTTGTAGTTCTCTATATTTTCACTATCTTAGAAATAAGGGTGAGTAGAGAGTTGACCATGTCTTAGGCATCATCCTAGTAATAGAGATGCCAAATTGAGATATTAGGTGGTCTTAATTGAAACACTAATTAGGTATCCGAGAGTCAATGAGTGATATTCGCAAGGTATTGTTGACAAACTAGCCTCAATGACCTTCAACCTAGCCTACCATATTGTTAATGACTAAAGATTGCACCAAATCATCATGCACCCATATGTAATTTTCCCTTAGGTAGACATAATCCCAAGATCCTTCTCATATTGAATTTTTAACCACAATTGGTGCCTATTGATTGTTATCTTGAATAGACTTTGATCAATCCACATTCAGAACTGACCCCTCATTTTAAATCATGAATTTTCCTTTATTTCCATTACGGCTATCTTTTTAGTAACTATTAATACCCATAGGACTATAAAGCTAATTTTTCTACTCGTGGATTCGACCTCAACATAAGTTGAGCTATTGACAACAATCGTCCTCTACCAATTTAAATAGTTTAGGTGAGCATGATAAAAATAACATCGTTGTCAGAGAGTGAAATTTAGTTTTCACTTGTGTGGGGTTGAGTGTTACTTTGGGTATACCTGTGGTGATGTTGATTTCCTTTGTTTGTTGTTTTTGTTACTTTGTAGGTAATCATTTTTTCTTCTGAATCACCATGGGCCAAGAGGGAATCATCAACAATCCATCATATGAATATATTGATGCTTTAGATTATCTTGGAGATGAAGATCATTCTAGTGCCATCTGTATTCCCTCTATCGTGGAATGACGTGTTTTATGCCATGAGTGTTATACTCCAGTTACTTCTAATGAAGGGTTTTTAATGAAGGGGCTCCTCAGGGGGCAAGATAATGAGGATCCCAATTTACATTTGAAGAACTTTATTGAAGTTTGTGCCCCCTTTTATATAGCACACATCTCGCAAGAATCCTTGAGGTTGTCTCTTCTCATTTTCTCTAAGGGTGAGGCGGTTTTATGGCTTCAATTTCTTCCAAATGGGTCAATCACTTCATGGGTTAATATTATATAGAATTTCTTTAATCAATACTTTCCACCTTCAAAGATGCTAAAATTGCGGGATGAAAACATAAATTTCCGTCAATTTCATGGAGAGCCTTTGTATGAAGCATGGAAGAGATTTATGAAAAAACTTTATAAATGACCCAATAAAAAGATGCTGGAAAAGATAATTCTCTAAGTATTATATAGGGCATTGGACCGAACCAACAAAACTATAATGGACAATGCGTTGGGTGGATCCCTTATTAAATTATCATATAGGATTGCATTAATAATGTTAGATCAATTGGCTAGTTTAGATACGGGTTGGATTATGAAGGATGTCGAGATGTCCATGGGGGATCCCTCCTCATCCTTTCTGTGTCAATATCAAATATGTCAAGAGGATCAAAGATATCAAAGCATGATCTAGGTAATGTCACACCTTGAACTTCTCACTAAACATGTGTTGGGTACCTCCATTGAAAGTGTTAATATTATAAATGCAAATGATACCAAGGATTTTGATAATGAGGCAGAAAAGGTACATGACAATGGGAGGAGATGGTTACCGAATTATCCATAGGGTTTGAATGTTACCTCTCAAAGGAAATTTGAGAATCAAGGTCGAAATGATGAAAACCAGGGCATACCTCAATATGAAAGGGATGGATGCATTAATGAAGATATTTTCGTTCGAATCTTGGTTGGAGTTAAAGGGTCTGACAAAATAGTGAAAGAAATAAAGAATGATTTCTCCAAGCTTCATCAAATGGTGGAGTCTCATTCAACCTCCATCCAATAACTAGAAGAAAAATTGAATCAAATATCGGTGCACCTCATGGAAAAGCAAAATGAAGAAGTACCGAGTGGTAAGGCCACAAATGCTATTGTCACTCTAAGTGGAAAAATTCTAGGAAAAGTCATGAATCTTGATGATGATCCCAGGAAAAGAAAAAAATGAACAAACAAATGTGAGGAGAAAGAGGTCAAATATGATGAGTCAAGGCCAAATAAGGTTACCCTTAAAAATTGAAAGATGAAAAAATGTCAAATTGTCTCGATGCCACCCATCACAATTCCTCCTTCTTTCCCTCATCGGTTCTTGAAAAAAAAGGAGAAAATAATAAGTTCAAAATATTCCTTGATAAATTTAGCAACTTGTCCATCAACATTCTTTTAATATAAGCACTATAGGATCTGTCGGGGTATGTTAAATTTATGAAGGAGTTGGTCTCCAAGAAGAATCTTGTGGACAATGAAATAATAGAAAGAACACATCATTGTAGTGACATTATGTCAAGCATGATGACATGTAAAAATAAAGACAACGATGCCTTCACAATTCCATGTACCATCGGAATGTTCAAGTTTGCAAAAGCCTTATGTGACCTCGGGGCAAGTGTGGATTTAATGACTTATACCATAGATTGGGGAAACTGTAACCCATCACAATAAGTTTCTCATGGTTAACCGATCCATCAAGAAACCTATGGGAATACTTCATGATGCGCTAGTTAAAGTCAACCGGTTCATCTTTCTGACCGACTTTGTTATCCTTGATTGTGCTTTGGACCATGAAATTCCTATTATTCTTGGAAGGCCATTCTTAGCCAATGGTAAAATATTGGTAGATGTGGAATGTGGTGAGATAAAGTTTTGTCTAAATAATAAATAGGTTTATTTCAATGTTTGCAAGTCCATAAAACAACCAATGGATTTACAAGTACTATCGGTAATTGATACCATTAATAGTGAGGTGATGAATCATGTCAATGTGAGTTTGGTGGATGATCCATTGGTAGGCATTTTGTGGAATTGTGAAAGATAAGAAATTGAAGAGTTTGATGAAGTGGTTCTATCTTTAATGGGACTTGGAAATTATACCAAGAACTCAATAAAGTTGGACCTTGATCTTGAATACTGTAAGAGCCCACCTATAAAACCATCCATTCTTGAGCCACCCATAATTTAATTGAATTTTTTGCAGCTCCATCATAAATTTGTGTTCTTGAGAGATGGAGATACTTTACCTATCATCATTGAAAATGATCTTGAGACCTACCAAGTGGAAGCTTTGAAGTTGGTGATGAAAAAGTCCATTCTAGGCATTGGATGGACAATTTCAGATATCATAGGAATAGCACCTAGCATTTGTTCCCACAAGATCAAGACTGAACAAGGTCATGTGCCAATTATGGAACATCAAAGCAGGCTAAATCAACCCATGCATGAAGTGGTGAAGAAAGTAATAATAAAGTGGCTTGACACGGGGTCATCTATCCAATCTCCAATAGCACTTGGGTGAGCCAGGTGGAATGAGTTCTAACAAAATGTGGCGTTATGATAGTTGACAATAAAAAGAATGACCTTATTCTTCTCAGATCGGTCAATGGATGGCATGTTCATGAACTACCGAAAGTTGAACTCTTGGACCTAAAATGACCATTTTTCTATGCCCTTTATGGTCCAAATACTAAATAGGTTACCCAAGAGGGGATGGTATTACTTTCTAGACGGTTATTTGAGGTACAATCAAATTTGTATTGCCTAGAAGATGAAGATAAAACAACTTTCACTTGCCTCTATGATACATTTGTATTCACGCAGATGCCGTTTGGTTTGTTCAATGCACCAACCTCTTTTCAATGTTGTATGCTATCAATTTTTGTGGTATGGTTGAGAATTTGATAGAAGTCTTCCTGGATGATTTCTCGGTGGTAGGGAACCCCTTTTAATCGTGCCTTGAGTATCTAAGCAAGGCACTTGAGTAATGTATGGAAACCAACCTTGTCCTCAGTTGGGAGAAATCCCATTTCATGGTCAAGAAGGATATTGTGTTAGGCCACAAAATCTCAGAAAAGGGAATACAAGTTGATCAATCTAAGGATGAGGTAATAGCCACCCCCATTTTTGTAAAAGGTGTTCGCAGTTTTCTTGGGCATGCCGCATTCTATCGGTGATTTCTTTAAAATAGCACATACAATATGCAAAATCCTTAAAAAGTAGGAAAAATTCCATTTTGATGATGCATGTTTGAAGTCTTTCAATTGTGTCAAGGATTTTCTTATTTTGGCTCCCATTATTGTGGCTCCAAATTGGTCATCCCCATTTGAAGTGATGTGTGATGCAAGAGGGATTGCATTAGGGGACGTATTGGGGAAACATATGGAAAAGCTATTTCACCCCATCTATTATGCAAGAAAGACCTTAAATGATGCATAATGAAACTACACCATTATCGAGAAAGAATTATTGGCGGTGGTATATGCTTTTGAGAAATTTCATGCCTACTTGTTAGGAACAAAAGAGGTGGTGCACATAGATTATTCCACCCTTAAATACTTCATGGCGAAGAAGGAAGCTAAGTCGTATCTAAATAGATGGATATTGCTCTTGCAAGAATTTGATTTTGAGGTGAAGGTAGAAAGGGTTGCAAATACCAAGTGGCCAACCATCTTTCTCATCTTGAGAATAATCATGAAAAGAATGGGTAAATTGAGATTGAAGACCCTTTTCCCGATAAGTTAGTCATGTCAATCTCGAGAAAAGGCACGCCATGGTATGTTGACTATGCTAATTATGTGGAGAGTGGTATACTCCCTAAGGGGATTAGTTATCATTAAAAGAAGTGGTTCTTGTTGGATGTTAAAAGATATTTTTGTGATGAACCCTTCCTATTTTGGAAGTGCGCGGATGCTATGATTAGGAGTTGTGTCATGGAAGTTGAAATGAAGGATATCCTTGAAAAATTTCACTCCTTACCTTACGGTGGCCACTATGGAGCAATTTGAACCGCCACCAAAATTCTTCAATGTGGGTATTATTGTCCAACCATTCATAAAGATACCAATGAGTGGGTAAAATAATTTCATCAATAATAAATGCAAGGTGGAATCTTGAGAAGACATGAAATACCCCTTTGACTGAATCTTGAAGTTGAACTTTTTGATGTGTGGGGAATCAACTTTATAAGCCTTTTTGTGAGCTTCTCTGGAAATAAATATAAATTGGTGGCGGTTGATTATATTCTAAAAGGATGGAAACTATAGCAGTTCTGAATAATGGGAGAAAAAGCATCACTTTATTTTTAAAGAAATACGTCTTTACACGGTTCAAAACACTGTGTGCTATCATTAATGACAGATGCTCACACTTTTGCAATCGGGTATTTAGGGCCCTTCTTGACAAATATAGGGTGAGGGACAAGGCTAATATCCCATATCACCCCAAGAAAGTAGCCAAGTTGAAGTTTCTAATCAAGAAATCAAGGCCATACTTGAGACGACCGTGAATATAGGCCGAATAAATTAGTCAAGGCAACTTGATAAAGTGGTTTGGGCATATAGAACGACCTACAAAACTCTAATTGGTATGTATCCTTACCAATTGGTATTCGGGAAGGCATTCCACTTGCCTGTGGAGCTTGAGCATAAAACCTTGTAGGCTTTAAAGAGGTTAAACATGAATTGGGTAAAGGCTTTCGAGTCAAAGGTCACTAAATGTAATAACCCATGTTTGGAAGCTACTGTTCATCATATGACTCATACCCTTGAGTCGTACATATCTCATATAAGTTGTGTCTCATAAATCGTACCTAGGGAAGTGTGGATTAGATAAAGTTTATTGTAGATACGAGTCAACCCTAGAAGTCATATGATCACAGTATGAGTCGTATGAGGGTAAGTCTTAAGTTTATTAGTCTAGGCTCCCAAAAATTCAGTGCAAGTTATGAGTAGGGGGCTAAGAGTCGTATTGAGATGTTATTCATTGTAGGTGGGACTCGTATGTTAATAAGTGTGTACCCTCTGAGATCCAGCCAAGCTTATGTGTCATGAAAAATTGTCGTACCCTTACTCTACGAGTCGTATGGTTGAATCGTGAAGACTGAACATCAGTTACTATAATGTTCAATTAAAGGGATTTTGGTCTTTTTCCCTCTTATAACTCAAAACCATGACCTATAACACTCAAATAGGCATTACTTTCCTCCTCTTTCCAATTAATAAACAACACTTACCTCCTCTAATTTTCAAGAACATAAAGATTAAGGTTCCTGTAAGACCCCACAAAATCCTAGTCATTTCTGTCTTAAAGAGCATGCCAAAAGGGGCCCTAGGCTTAGAAAATTTCAGTGTCGTGTCAACACTTAGAATCATTTTACCCTTTGAAATTAGAGGGTATTTTTTTTGACCTTACCAACCTTAGTATGTCGATTTTCAAATTGATTCATGATCAGGGTCACTTGTAGGTCATGTCAGGCAAGTTTTAGATTTTTTGGACTAGTGTAAGGGTTATTTTGGATGTCCAAAATAGCAAGGGTTTGCGATAGACCCTCGTCGCGAGGGCTATTTGACCCAGCTCAAGGTCGCACCTTGAGGGATACTTGACCCGAGCAGGGGTCGCATCGCGATTGTCTCTTGATCTAAGTAGAGGTCATGACATGATAGAGACATTGTTCAATATTATTTTATCCGAGTTTGTGGGGCGGAAAATGGGTTATTTTCCCCACCCTTATTCATCCTTAACACGAAATTAATCATCCTATAGGGAAAAATCTCTTTCTTTATTCATAAACTCACTCAAGAACAAGCCCTAGCTTTATTAAGCTCGAGAATCAAGTTCGGGAAACTCACCCCAATCTTCACAAAATTAACAATCAAGGTATGTTAGGTGTTCATCCAAGGGTTTTCTTCCACCCTTAGAGTTCAAGAACCACTTTTAAAATCACTAGTTGATTGCTTTTATGAATTTCATGTTGAATTTGATTGTATTCATGATTATGATGTTATTTTGGTTTCTAATCCATGTTTTATGACAAGATTCATGTGAAGTAATTAACCTATGTGTGGTGTTATATGGATTTATGTTTAAAGCCCCTTGAAATTATGAGTTGGAATTGTAATCATGATGCTTACATTGTTTATTATTATTATGTGCATGAATTATGCTCCCCAAGTATTTGATAAAGTGTTCATGTGATTTAAAGAATGAAATCATGACTTAATAATATGTGTACAAGTTCATTCCATGCAAGTGATTGATAAAATGCCTCAATGAATGCATTGTGACAAAGTGACTAGTTATCACGCTTTTAAGATTGTGCCATGTTTTACTATTTATGCTATCGAGTACAAGGGGTATTCCATACCCAAAACCTAGTTGTTTACTTAGAAATTTAGTAGTTTTAGAATAGTCTCAGTGATGTCATGTACAGTAGTATTCAGTCAGTTATAGAACTCAGTGTATTCAGTTAGTTAGAAGAACCTAGTAAACTTAGTCCAGTTCAGTTAGACAGCACAATCAGTAACAGTTCAGTCAAGCCTAGTACAGTCTAGAAATCAGTTTAGTGTCCATTTAGTTAGGAGTAGGAATCAGCATAGAGCGAACCAAGGATGGGGGAATTCCCGTCAATGCAAGGTTTTACCCTTAGTAGCAATCCTTGGGTTACAAAACTTCATAGCTAGCATAGTTAGAGATATATTTTTGCTAGATCAGAGTTGATACATCTCGTATGAGTTTTCCTGCCAGTGAGGGTTAGCAAAAGGTCTTCCTACCAGATAAGGTTAACTCGTAGCCATTGTTTGTATCCTCTGGAAGGTGCTAACACCCTTCTAACTGGGGTCACAGGTTAGACCCCAACTCAGTTCATAATCAGGGTATGTCAGTTGGATGAGCATTTCCATAGTTACAGTTTCAGTTTCAGACTTAGTGTAAAACCTCAGCTTAGTTTTCAAAATTAGGACTTTCAAATACAGTCACCCAGCCAAGTACAAAACTAAGTTCAGTTCCATAAAATCAGGACTGTTAGAAATAGTCACCCAGTTATCGGTAATTCAGTTATCAGTGATCTCAATTATAGTAAAGCAGATTCACACACAGCATTGCATAATCAGTAATTATAGCAGTTTTAGATATACATGTACTTTTATTCAGTTATATTCATGTTACTCAACCAATTATTGTTCATGCATATGAACCCTTGCATATCAGCCTACATGTTACTCAGCCAGTTATTGTTCATGCATATGAACCATTGCATCTTAGCCTACCTCACTTAGCATACCAGTACATTCAAAGTACTGATGCATACTCTTTCTTTTGTTCTATGATGTCTTATAACATTGGTTCAGACGCACGAGCTCCTGATTATACCTAGCAACCCAGACTATCAGCAATAGATTTAGTGGTGAGTCCTCATAGTTTGAGGAAGAGTTATCATTTTAGTATTTCAGTTGTTTAGTATATTCAGTTGTTGGAGTTTGTTGGGGACTTGTCCCATCAACTCCATGTTCAAATTGTTAGAGGCTTTCAGGCTAGATTATTTTAGACAGATGTTTAGTTTTTAGTATTTATTTATTAGTGTTCAATATTTGTTTTCAGTTATGAACCTTACGAAAACTTTAGCCTAACTTCCATATTCATTTTAGTATTAATATTTAGTGCTTATAGAATGTACTAGTCATGGGTTATCTTGTGGTCCTTTGGGATTATAAGCACTGTATGGCATTCGGGGTGCAGACTCGGGGTGTTACAAACTTTGTATCAGAGCCTAAGGATCAACAGAGTCCTAAGGAGTCTGAAAGTCGCATCTAGTAGAGTCTTGCATGCCACACTTTTGGATGAGAGGATATGAGGTGTTTTTAGGAAAAGTTTTCCTTCTTTCAATATTCATATCGTGCAGTGAGCATGGGTGTAAATTAAACTCTCTGTCTTAACCAATGTTTTCTTTCATTTATGGAATATTCCTCTAAAAATGACTAACAGAAGAAAGATTGGAAATCAGCAAGCACCTCCGCCCGTTCAGGAAGATCCCTTGGATGAGCATGTCTCTCATGCAGAATTCAGAGCAACTTTTACCACTCTAGCTCATAATGTGGTAGCCTAGAATGAATGCCCAACTGTCGTTCAGTTTAACCTAGTGGGCAATACCTCTGTATCTAAAATTCAGGACGTCACCCAAATAAATCCTCCATCATTTACAGGGTCTAAGCCTAAGGAGGACCCATGGGAATTCCTTAACATGGTGCAAAAGGTCATATATATCATGGGGGTGACTTCTAGTGAGAGTGTTGAGTTAGCTGCATATCAATTACAGGATGTGGCTCACACATGGTTTAAGCAATGAAAGGCAGATAGGGGCGCAAATGCAGGGCCCGTAGAATAGGAAGAGTTTGATACTGCTTTCCTTGATAGGTTCTTCCTACTGGAGTTAAGGAAAGCTAAAGTTTTGGAGTTTATTAATCTAAAATAAGGCAACATGACGGTGAAGGATTATTCCCTCAAGTTTACTCAGTTAGCTAGATATGCTCCTCATGTGGTACTGGATAGCAGATCTAAGATGAGTAAGTTTGTGTCTGGTGTGTCAAACATTGTGGTCAAGGAATGTAGGACTGCAATGCTGATTAAGGAGATAGACATATCCAGGCTCATGGTTTATACTTACTAGATAAAGAAGGCTAATAATAAAGACAAGGAGAGGGAGAACAAGAGAGCTAGAATAGGTAGCTTTAACTTCACTGAGCCTAAGTCAGAGGGTGGTAATCGTTCGCAGTTCCTCCCAAAATCTTTCGATCTAGGTCCTTCCTCAGCCAGTGCTCTAGTTCTAAAATTTAAAGATGGAAATAAAGATAGGGCACCAAGCCCTAAACCTCAGGGTAGTATTAGCAGTGCAAGAACAAATCTTCTTTGCCAGAAGTATGGCAGAAACCATTAGGGTGTCTGCAGAGATGGCAGTGATGTATGTTTTAGATGTGGCAAGCTAGGCCATAGGATCAGAGAGTATCCTTTAGGTGGGTTTTCAAAGTCAGCATAATCGTCCCTCAGCTCAGTCTGATCGCTCGAATCAGCAGGGTGCCCCTTCCAGTGACACTAACGGGCAATATCCAAGTAGAATCTATGCACTTTAGTCCCGATAGGATCAGGAAAGTTCTCCTGATGTGGTCACTAATAAATTACAAGTTTGTCATTAACATGTTTATGCCTTACAAGAAATTTAGTATTTTTAAAATAGTCTCAGTGATATCATATATGTAGTACTCAGTCAGTTATAGAACTAAGTGTATTCAGTCAGTTAATAGAACTTAGTGAACTCACTCCGGTTCAGTTAGACAACACTATCAGTAACAGTTTAGTCAAGCCTAGTACAATCTAGAAATTAGTTTTGTGTCCATTCAGTTGGTAGTAGGAATGAACACCGAGCGAACCCAAGGATGGGGGTATTCTTGTTAGTGCAGGGTTTGATATTTAAAAGCAATCCCTGTGTAACAGAACTATGTAGCTAGTGTAGGTTGAGATATCTTCCTACCAGATCAGGGTTGATACATCTCATATTAGTTTTTCTGCCAGTTAGGGTTCACAAAAGGTCTTCCTACTAGATAGAGTTAACTCATAGTCATTGTTAGTATCCCTTGGCAAGGTTCTAACACCCTTCCAATTCGGGTCACAGGTTGGACCCCAACTAAGTTCATAATTGGGGTATGTCAGTTAGATGCACACTTCCATAGTTACAGTTTTAGTTTTAGACTCAGTATAAAACCTAAGTTCAGCTTTTAGAATCAGTACTATCAGACACAGTCACCTAACCCAATATGGAACTAAGTTCGGTTACAATAAATCAGGACTATTAGAAACAGTCACCTAGTTATCGATAATTCAATTATTAGTGATCTCATTTACAGTTAAATAGATTCACATGCAATATTACATAATCATTAATTTTAACAGTTTCAGATATACATGTACTTTTATTCAGTTATATTTATATTACTTAACCAATTATTGTTCATGCATATGAACCGTTGCATATTAGCCTACCTCACTTAGCATACCAGTATATTCAAATTACTGATGCATACTCTTTCTTTTACGATATGTTGTCTTATATCAAAGGTTAAGACGCACGTTCTCCTGACCATACTTAGTATCCCAGACTATCAGCAATAGATTTAGTGGTGAGTCCTTATAGTTTGAGGACAGAGTTATCAGTTTAGTATTTCCGCCATTTAGTATATTCAGTAGTCGATGTAAGTTGGAAACTTGTTCCATCAACTCTATGTTCAGCCAGTTAGAGGCTTTTAGGCTAGATTATTTTAGATCGATGTTCAATTTTCAACATTTATTTTTCTGTGTTCAGTATTTGTTTTCAGTTATGAACCTTACAGCAACTTTAGCCTAACTTCTGTATTTATTTCAATATTAATATTTAGTGCTTATAGAAGGTACCAGTCATGAGTTAGCTTATGGTCTTTTGGGATTGTAAGCACCGTGTGGCATCCGGGGTGTAGACTTAGGATGTTACAGTTCCTTACATAAATTCATCCTTCGAGTCTCAAGGTTGAAACTCTCTTCACAAGTCAAGAAATTTTAGGTATGGGGGTTTTAGAACAAGATTATTCTTTCATCCTTGTTCCCCAAGTGCATCGTTTTGAGATTGGATTTACTTATTTTGAGTTAGGGTTCATACCAAAATAGCCATATTCTTAAAGTATAATACTACCATGTGATTGAAAACTTCAAGTGCATCAAAGCTTATATATATATATTCATGTTTGACATATAAGATTTATATTATGATTTAAACTTCATTATCTTGACTGGGATTGTTGAAAGATTTCAAGACGATTATTGAGCATGAATTTTTGTTATGAATTTCTATGAAATAAGTATGAATTCTAAGTCCTACATATAAGTATTGAGGTTATAAACAAATTATGCTCTTAAGCTCTATTGACAAGTTTTATAACATGATTTAAAGAAAAGCTTTATCTTTTGATCTAAAGATGATACATGAAATCAACAATTGTTCATCTTGATTATGATTTAAAGAAAGAGAAGGATAACTAGTTTTTAGGGGTTGGTATTTATGTAGATCCTAAAAGACTAATTTAGTGAAGAACTGGCCTAGAACCGTCACTTTATCCAATATCCAAAGGTTTTTGGGTTTGGTTGAGTATTATAGAAGATTAGTTGAAGGGTTCTCCTCTATAGCCGCACTATTGACTAAACTTACCCAAAAGAACGTGAAGTGTATATGGTCGAATAAGTGTGAGAAGTGTTTCTAAAATATGATGAACAGATCGATGTTGGCACCAGTGTTAGCTCTGCCAGAAGGGTTAGATGGATTCATAGCGTGTACTGATATATCCAAATTGGGAAAGGTTGTGGGTTGATGAAAAATTGGAGAGTGATAGCACATGACTCTAGTCAACTTAAGGATCACAAAAAGAATTTCCTAACTCATGACTTGGAGTTAGCTGCTGTAGTTTTTGCCTTGAAACTTTAGATTCACTACCTTTAAGGTGTGCACATTGACATATTTACTGACCATAAGAGTCTTTGGTATGTATTTTTTGAAAAAGAGCTGATTGTTTGTTAGAGAAGATGGCTAGAGTCGTTGAAAGATTATGACATGAATGTGCTCTATCATCTGGGCAAGGCTAACGTAGTGGTAGATGCACTAAGTAGGCTGTCTGTAGGTACTATGTCCCATGTGAAAGAATAAGAATGAGAGTTTGCTAAAGTAGTGCATAGGTTGGCTCATTTGGGAGTATGTTTACTCGACCCTAATGATGGTGGAGTAGTAGTTCAGAACGGTTCAGAATCATCTTTGGTAGTTGAAGTGAAGGAGAAATAGTGAAATGATTCTATACTTAACAAAATATTGGAAGCAGTCTAGCAGTAAAAGGTTGAGGTTTTCTCCTAAGGGGGAGATCGTAGAGTTTGTGTTTTGAATGTAGATGGGTTGAGGGAAAGGATAATAGCCTAAGATCATGGTTTAAGGTATTCCATTTATTTGTGTGCTACTAAGATGTACTACAACTTATGAGAAATTTATTGGTGGAATAGGATTAAGAGGGGCATAGCCGAGTTTTTATCCAAGGTCCCAATTGTTAGGAAGTTAAGGTTGAACACCAAAGATCGGGTAGTATTTTACAAGAAATTAGTATCCCTACTTGGAAGTGGGAAGTATTTAATATGGATTTCATCACAGGGTTTCCTCGTTCAATTTATCAATATGATTTAATTTGGGTCGTAGTAGATTAAATGACTAAATCGGCCAATTTCCTACTTCTTAAGACTTCAGATACCATGGAGAATTATGCCAAAATGTATATCTGCGAGTTTGTAAGATTTCATGGTATACCTTTGTCTATTATTTTAGACAGAGGCACACAATTTACTTTATTGTTTTGACTGTCTTTTCAAAAGGTCGTTGGTAAAGGTTTAAGCTTAGTACTGTTTTTCATCCGATGACCGATGGTCAAGCTGAGCGCACAATTCAGGCATTAGAAAATATTCTTGTGTTTTACACTTTAAAGGAAGTTGGTATCACCATCTACGTTTGATTGTGTTCACTTATAATAACAGTTACTATGCTAGCATTCAGATAGCTTCGTTTCAAGTGTTGTATGGTCGTAGGGACCGATCACCAATAGAATAGTTTTAGGTTGGTGAAGTGGCTTTGACTGGGGAATATTATTTTCTTGAAGCTATGAAAAAGGTTCAATTGCTTCTTGAGAGATTGAAAATTTCTTAGAGCCATTAGAAATAGTATGCTGATGTAAGAAGGAGAGAGCTCAAGTTTGAAGTGGGCGATTAGGTATTCTTGAAGGTATCATCTAAGAAGGGAATAATGATGTTTGGAAATAAAAGGAAGTTGAGTCCCCAATTCATTGGTCCATATGAGATAGCGAAGCATATAGGAGAGGTTGGTTACAAATTGAGTCTTCTATCAGAGTTAGCCATAGTTCATCCAATGTTTCACGTTTCTATGCTTAAGAAGTGCATTGGAAATCCGTTATTAGTATTTCCCCTAGATAGTATTAGGGTAAAGGATAAATTGACGTATGACGAGATTTCGGTGGAGATACTTAATAGGCAGGTTTGAAGGATAAGGAATAAGGAAGTAGCACCTATAAAAGTTCTTTGGAGAAACCAATTGGTTGAAATGGCCACTTGGGAAACTGAAGTAGACATGATGGCCAAGTATCCTCATCTCTTTTCCTCTAATTCAGTTCCTACCTAAGGTAAGGTGTCATTTCCATCAAGTTCTTTCTCTTAAAGTCTGTTTAAGTGCTACTATATCGTATCTTATGTAGTGAGAAATTGATTCCTTATAGTGGTAGTATGTTTGATTGTAAATTCAGTGTGGGAATGTTGATTCTTTTCCAAAAGCCAAATCCTAAGTAAACCACATTCAAGGATGAATGTTTCCAAGGGGAAATATTGTAACACCCTATGTTTGGAAGCTATTGTGCATCATACGACTCAATACCTTGAGTCGTACATACTCCATATGAGTTGTGTATGGTAAATCATACCTAGATTAGTGCGGAGTAGATGAAGTCTATTGTATATATGAGTTGACCCTGGAAGTCATATAATCATGGTACGAGTCGTATAAAGGTAAGTCATAAGTTCATTAGTGTAGGCTCCCTAAGATTCTGTCCAAGTTACGAGTTGGGGGCTAAAAGTCATATTGAGATGTTATTAGTCATAGGTGGGACTTTTATGTTGACTAGTGGGTACCTTCTTAGTTTCTTCCAAGCTTATGTGTCATGAAGACCAGTCGTTTCCTCACCATATGAATCGTATGGTTGAGTTGTAAAGACTGACAATCAATTTCTGTAATGTTTAGTTAAACAACTATTTGGTCTTTTTCCCTCTTGTAACTCCAATCCAAAACCTATTATTTTGCTCCTATTTCCAATCAATTAATAACAATTACCTCCTTCCATTTTCAACAACATCAAGATTAGGGTTCATTACACAAATTCATCCTTTAAGTCTCAAGGTTCAAACTCTCTTCACAAGTAAAGAAATTTCAGGTATGTGGGGTTTAAGAACAAGGTTATTAATTCATCCTTGTTCCTAAAGTTCATGGTTTTGAGATTTGGTTTACTTATTTTGAGTTAGGGTTCACCCCCAAATAGCCATGTTCTTGAAGTATGGTACTACCATATGATTGAAAGCTTTCAGTGCATCAAGGTTTACATACATTTATGTTTGACTTATAAGTTACATATTATGATTTAAAATTCATTATCTTGACTGGTATTTGTTGAAAGATTTCTAGGTGATTATTGATCATTAAGTTTTATTGCAAATTTCTATGAAATAAAGCATAAATTCTAAGTCCTAAGTATAAGTATTGAGTTTACAAATAGATTATGCTCTTAAGCTGCATTGACAGGTTTTGCAAAATGTTTTAAAGAGAAGCTTGATCTTTTGATCTAAGGATAAGACATGATATTCAC
Source organism: Capsicum baccatum var. pendulum (assembly GCA_030864225.1). Taxonomy (NCBI): domain Eukaryota; kingdom Viridiplantae; phylum Streptophyta; class Magnoliopsida; order Solanales; family Solanaceae; genus Capsicum; species Capsicum baccatum. The sequence goes on from CM061550.1 coordinate 140,013,229, forward strand.
AATTGTTCATCATGAGTATGATTTTAAGAAAAGAGAAGCATAATTGATTTTCAGTTTATAGACCCTTATGCTATTTTAAAGTGGATTTCTTAAAGTATGAGCATATAAATTTTCTAGAAGTTATATTTAGCACTGAGAAAAGAATGTGGATAAGCGTATCCTAAATTACTTGAAACTACGAGCCAACATAGGTTAAGCTTTTTCACAATATGTATGAACTTTAGTGATTACTTAAGTTAAGGTTCTATTTTGATGGAAAGGGTAGAACAACTCTCCCTAATATGGGTAAGACGTTGGACTCCATGGTAGCTCAGATAGTTTATGTCAGTTATAATAATCTCATATAAGAAAGAATGAAAAGTAAAGATTTTAAAAAATAAGTGTTATGGCTCACAAAGTTTATTCTTATGTTTCATCATTCATGTTTATTGCCTTGCAGTCTTTTGTCTTATTCAAATTCAAGGTGATTCATTTACATTTAGCATGCATAATTTGAAAGTATATATATGTATATGTATGTATGTATGTTTGTATATTCAGTTATTACTTACCTATGCATTCACCCCCACATACTCAGTACATTCCTGAGGCACTGGCCTACATATATTTCTATGTGCTACATTATCTTATCATGTAGGTTCGGATGTTCATTTGTATGTGCACGATTGACTATAGACATCATCACCTACATCCTTACTTTTGGTGAGTACTCATAGTTCGAGGACCTATTTTATCAGACTTCTTCACAGTGATAATAGTATTTTAGTTATTTGATTTCCGTTTATGTTTGGGTCAACTGGGTTTGTCCCCGTGCCTCTTTAGATATTAGTACATGCTTGTTAGAATAATTAGTTTCCAGTTCAAATAATTTGTTTAAAGGTTTCCAAGTTAAATACTTTCATTAATATACAAAATACTTTATCCTCAGTTTCTATATTTGCTAGTCACTCCTCACATGAGTTCCCAAGCTAAATAGATATCATGGGTTAGCTTAGGGCTATTTGTAGTCTTATGCACCATGTCACATTTAGGTGGTACTTCTGAGGCGTTACACTTAACTTCACGAGTTAGAGGATTTTTGAATCAAAGACTATGAGAATTCCACATTGTATAAGGTGAAAATAAAGAAATGGCATGATGCTAAAATACTAAGGAAAGAATTTCATATCGGCGAGAGTGTACTATTTTTTAATTCTCGTTTGAAACTCTTTGCGGGAAAGTTTTGATCCAAATGGTCGGGCCCTTTTGTGATTTAAAATGTATACCCTAGTGGTGCCATTGAATTGGAAGATCATCACGAAAAGAGATTTTTAGTAAATGGACAAAGGGTGAAGCATTACAATATGGGGGTCCCATCGTGGCCAAGGTGGAGTTGGTTCATTTCAAACACTATACATGATGATAAAGGAGATGTCATTCCGCGATGTTAAATTAGATGCTGGGTGGGAGGCAACCCATCCTTTACATATTTAGTGTCTTTTTTGATGTTTTGTAGGTGTTTTGACAACAGTTAGTAGTCCAGAAAAATAGGGGAAATATTTAGCTGGAAATAGCAGCTGTGCAGGAAAACAAATAAAAAATAAGGGAAATCAGGTGTAGATACAGCGATCATGGTTTGTGAGTTGGGATCGCAGTGATCCGATCACAGTACACCCACTCGTGATTATAGCATCCCCCAAAAAGATTTGTTGCTGCCTAAGGGAGTCCCTTCTAACCCTTATACTTATTTTGTCTCCTGTAGTGAGGACACTTCAAGTCTTTAAGGTGGGGGGGATTACTTTTATGTTCAGGCACCATAATCTAAAAAGTCTCACCCCAATCATAGAGATTATTGCGCTTCTTGTGATTGATTTCAGACAAACCTTTCCCTATGATTGATTGAGTGCTGACATTTTTAAGGGAAAATCATTGTGATTGGATTTTGATACATAGATGCAGGGGAAGTATAAATACCTGTAGCATCAGAGCTATAAATGGAAGGGAAAACAAGTACCTATAGTATTTTGGATTTAAGATTCCATTTATACTAATAGTAAAGTCTGAGTAGCCATAAAGTTTACCTGTATGAAAGCTAAATGTGAAACATCAGCTTGGTTTGATACCATTAATAGCAAATTGTGCATGGTGCAAATGCGAAGCGAACATCCTCCTTCGTCCAAAATTTTTTCATAATAATAAAGGGCACGGATGTGAGCTGCGTTGTAAAAATACTTTACCTATTTTTGTGATGCTAAAATTTTGGCTTGTAGAAATTAGTAAATACTCCATTTTTTCTCTAGTGGGAAGGGAAATTGAGACCCTTTGAGTAGTTTTCAAGCCATGTATGGTGAGCATATTTGTCTAAATCTCATGCATACTTGTACCATCTAGAACATGCCCCATTAGTTTCTTAAGGCTAATTTTAATTATGCTTGGTTGGTGAAATTTCCTACCCATGCTTAGGATAGTACCCTAAGTCACCCAATTCGAGCCTTCAAACCTTTCTTTGGTAACAATGTTACGAGCCTTGATCTATTCAAAGTTTTCCCCTCTCTTAAACCCTACCCTCATAAAAAATAAAAATTGAGGCTAAATGTCTAAGTTAGGGGTGGTAAGTTTGGAAGAGATGACCCTGAGCCAAGGTAATTATAAGTGGATGTCTATTATCTGAGCAATGAAAAAAATTTAAAAAGAAAGGAATAAGGAAAAGAAGAATGACACATAGATTGTAAAAGAAATAAGCAAATAAAAGATGCCTTCAAAAAGTTGGGTAAATCAAGATAGCTAAAATAGGCATGTGTGAACTGTGAAAACAAAAGAAGTGGTACATGGTCATAAATTTGGATGAATGGAATAGTTTGATGTAGATGTTCAATGAGGGTGTAGCCACTTTTACCTAAATGATATCCTAGCCTTCCCAGAATCGACATTAAGAGCTCAAAAAGCCCTTTGAGATCTACTAGCAAGTGTAGTTATTGTGGTGATGATTAAAAATAAAGGCAGGCCTATGGCATGGTACATGTTAGCATCGAGATTCTTTCTGTGAGAGAAAGTTTTGAACTTAAATCCCCTGTTTCTATTTGATAATTTGGTGTGTATGGGATTTCCCTTCTTGTGAGGAGACAAGTAAACAAATTAAGGTGGGTGATTTTGTCATCTTCCAAATAAAGAGGCAAACAGAGTATATTGAAGTTGAGGTCACCAGAGAGTCACTTCTAGAGTGTTAGTGATTGTTGCATTGCTGTTTAAAAGTCCTTTGGATCTTTGAGATTGTATGTCATGATTAGGGGTATCGTGAGATTAGCTTTACCCATGTTTGAAGAGCTACTTGTGGTAGTAATCAAGTTTGAAGTCATTTTGATCATTGGGTAGTCTAATTGGGCTTAAAATTATATTGTCTTTGTGAGTAAGAGGTAGTGTTGCTTGAGGATAAACAAAGGTTTAAGTTGGAGGTGTTGATAAATGTTGAATTTAGTACTCATTTACATCTAAATTCACGTACACTACTATGATTTGGAGATGTGGATAAGATGATTTTGTTAGTTGAATACACTAATTTCCATATTTTGTAGATATACAGGTGATGAAAAGGAAAGTTGTGGAATTGAGATTTAAAGGGATCAAAGAGAGAAGATAAGTGCACCTGGAAGATCCTGAGCAGGAAATAGTCTTAGTTACCGCAATTACGGTCTAGGAGTTGTGATTCCGGAAGGTCAAGATAGGTTAACTATAGAGATCATGATGACTTGAAGGCAATTGCGATGACCGAGATGACCACGATAACGGGTTTGCTACTGCAATCACAATTGTTGCCGATTGATCATTAGCTTGAATAGACTTTGATCAATCTACACCCATCCTATAACTAATACTAATATGTTTTCCCTCATCCCATAACCCAAATACATTATTCTTGTTCTCCCAATCCCTCAAGAACACCAAATAAGGTTTTTTTTCTCCAAAATTCAAGCTTCCAAGGGTCAAATTCAAGCTTTCTTCAAAGAGAATTTATCAAGTTTAGGTATTTTGGGTTTGAATAGGGATGACTTTTCATCCTTGTGTCCTGCCAAAAGTTAAGATTTACAATTGAATTTATGAGATTTTAGTTAGGACTCATACCCATTTTTCATATTTTTGATATGATGGCATTATCATGTAATTTAAAGTTCAATTTGCACAAGAATTTACCATTACTCATGTTTTTACTTACATGATTTATATTATGAGATGAATTTCATTATTTTTACATGAAGTTTCATGAGTTGATAAAAGATTTCTATTTAAGCATTGAGTATTCAATTTACAAGAAGTTCAAGCTTACTAGTTTGTGTTTTAAAAAGCATTGTCATAAAATCACAGTTTCAATTTTATATGATATTTCAGACAAGCTATGAAGTTCATATAAGAAACCAATAATTTGAGATAGAAACAGTGGCATATTATAATGACAGACTTATCAACTTATATGCCTATTTTGTGGTGAACTTTATAGATACATACGAGCAATATTATGATTTTTAGGAGTAATATCTAGCACCGAGAGGGAATGTGGTTTAAGAACATCTTATTTCATAAAAACTACATGTCATCGTAGGTTATCAGTTATATTATTTATCTTGTCCAATCTGATATGTTTGGGTGATCATCATAGTTTTCCTTTATACCCTGACAAGGTATATTGGGCCATTGCAATGAGGGTATGATTCATTGTGTTTTTTCGATGAGGGCATGAGTCATCAAACTCTATGTTGCTTGTATGGTTTATATCGGTGAAATGAATTTCCCACAGAAAAAAAAGTATTTTAGAACCAAGTGTAATGACTCACAATGTTTGTTCAGCTATTATTTTATGAGTTATTCCTTATAAAATTTTATCTTTCAGTCTTACTAATGATCAAGGTGAGTCCTGTTACACTTAGCATGCTGATGATAGGCGAATTTACGTGCCTATATCAATATATTTTGCCCATATTTTAGCCTAGTTTTGAGAACTAACTATATATTTCATGCACTTTTAGTCCTTTTTCCTATAAATGAGCTAACAAACATGATTAGTAAAGTTTCAGGTATAAATGATGCAAAATACAACATTTTATGGCTTACTTGATGCAAAAGAAAGCTCACAAACGAAGTGGAAAGGAGCTGGACGCCTAAAGGACCAAATCTGCTGCATGGAAAATCTGTCCCGGGCTAAAACAGCAATTCTGAAGACTTTGGGGACTTAAAGACACAAAGCTGGATTTTGACAAAGATACATTAACCTAGTATAATTAGGTTATGTGTTTTACTAGTCTATTTGGATTATGATATTGTAACCTTACCCTAGTACATTTGGGTCAAGGATTTCATTAGTATAGTAGGATTTGGTTATTTATTTCATTAGCTTAGTAGAACTAGGATATGGGTATTATAAATACCCTATCATGCTAGAGATTTTAATTAAGTCCTCCCTTAGTGGAGGCAACTCCTCCCTTAATTCTTAACTCTTCAATTCTTCACTTAATTCAACAATTAATTTTCTTCCATCCCTCTCATCTTCCACCACAAACACTTCTAATCTACTCTTCTATTCATCTATTCCACAACAAGAGAATCGTTACTTGCTAGGGAATCACCAAAACCACACGCCTAAACACCCACTTCTCACGCCATCCACCATGCAAAACGTGATATCCTTTGCATTCATGGGTAACTAAACCTCTTAGTTGGGGTTATGGAAGCCGAATGAGATACTATCTATTGCTGTGAGTTGTGAGTTCAAGACACGTATATTGCTTATATCATTACGCTCTTCATCTTAATCTACATTCTTTGCGGTTGCAAATGCAAGAATACGCCAGTCTAACATTTAACTTGTTCGAGAGAAAGGTTATTTGTCTGGAAAAGAGATAATGTCAAGGTAGTAGGACACCCTTTCCTATTAAAAAGCTAGTGCCGTAACTGGACTAACCTCTTGGAGAATTTGTACCGTTAGACACGCTTTAAGCTTGAGAGAGTTAAAGTGAAATAGTCCTTGTTTAGGTCGAGAGACGCTTGGATTTACCATCGACTATAATTCTCTATAAGCAATTGCATGTCAAGACTCTACACACTCATAGCCAATAGAGACGTATACCTCTGAAGGTGGACATAACCCCAACGCCTCAATTCTCATTGTTTCACAACCTATGAAATACTCTCTTTTTACTTTGTTATTTTCAGCTTTTACTACACATTACAATCCCCCCTTTTACAAGACTTGCACCAAAAGTTTAGTAATTTTACTTACTTGTTGGCCAAGCTATTCCCTGTGGGATCGACACCCAACCCAGGTTGGGTTCTATATTTGCTATCGACCGCTTTACACTCAAACGAGAGTTGTAGATTGAGCGTTATCAAAAATTGGCGCCGTTGCCGGGGAATACGAGTGTCAATCAAGTTCGTGATAATTACTAGACCCTTTGGTCAAAGATTCTCGTACTTTTACTTTTAGTTGTTGTTTTTGTTTTATTTAGGTTTATTCAGTGCATCAATGGAGGCACAATGTGAAATTGAAAGGATGGCTGCTCAAGTGCATCAACAGAATATTGATAATCGTAGGCGAGCAATAAATCCTGACGATGAGGATCTGGGCGATGAAGAGCTACTAAACCCACGACATACTGCTGAGATGGCGGCACCCATGCAGAGGAGAGATCGTCAAGCGCGATTGAGGCCTGATTGCCGAGTTATGCAAATTCCTTTTGATGACGAAGAGGACGATCTAGACGGACCTGGTGCCACCGGAGCTATTATTCTTCCGCCATTAGCACCGGGAGCAAAGTTCAATATCACTAGCGCCATGATTCAGCTTTTGCAACTCAAGGGATTATTTGGTGGACTAGCAGGCGATGATCCGAATATGCATCTGATCAACTTTATTTCTACATGCAAGTCATTCGACAATCCTGGCGTTGGACAGAATGCAATTCGACTACGCTTATTTCCATTGTCTCTGTCTGGGGAGGCAACTCTATGGTTGAATGGGCTGACTCCTGATTCGATTACAAATTGGAGGCAATTGAAAGACGCTTTCCTAGAAAGATTCTTTCCGCCATCCAAAAAAGCACAGTTGAGAGATGAGATCACCAATTTTCGACAGCTTCCAACTGAAGCTCTCTACGTTACATGGGAGAGGTTCAAGACGAAGCTAATGCAGTGCCCAAACCATCATATGACCAATGTCCACTTGATGGAGATATTATACAGAGCTTTGAATTCGAGGACTAAGCCAGTGGTTGATAATGCGGCTGGAGGATCATTTATGGACCTCACCTTTGTTCAGGCAAGCAATATGCTAGATCGCATGACAAAGCAAAGTAGAGCTTGGCACACCAGGGATTCTGAGGTAGCAAGCCCCACTTTATCTATTGGCATGTCTGCAGACCAAAGAAGAAGAGAAGAAGAACGTGAGCAAGATATGGCGCACATGAAAACACAATTGGATCTTCTAACAAAGCACTTATTATCAGGGAAGACCGAAAAAGTGAAAGCTGTGGCGCTGAAAGGAAGAGACGAATCTGATTTGGAAGAGGAGGCCAACTACTTGAACAATCAGGGGGGTTTCCGTGGGAATGCCCAAGGAAACCAAGGTCGGAACTATTATGATAAATCTGGAAGCAAAGACCAAGGTAGTTGGAAGAAAAATAATGAAAATAGTGGTTTGTACGTTCCCCTTGGTAAACGTGATACCACCACATCTAATTCTATGGAAGACATGATGGCTAAGTTATTGAAAGGAGTGGAAGCAACGAGCGCGGGAGTTAAGGAGGTGATTGATGATTTGGCCTCCATGAAGCAATTAGTTGATTCTCATTCCACTTCTATCAAGCAAATAGAGCAGCAATTGAGCCAACTTTCAGCAGCATTCAATCAAAGAAAGGCTGGCACCTTACCGAGCGATACTGTGCAAAACCCAAGGAATGATGGGTCATGCATGGCCATCACTAACAGAAGTGGTAAGGTGCTAGAAACTTCAGCAAAAGGCAAGCAAGTGGTTGACGTAGCAGCAGACATTGACGCCACACCTAGTGACGTTACAAGAGAAGAAGCCGCAACAACTACTTCAGGCGTCAAGGATGTTTTACCTAGAGACGTGCAGCCTGGAAAAAATGATAAACAGAAGCAAGAGGGGAAGAAATCCATAGAGAGAACACTTCCATACCCACCACCACCTTTTCCACAAAGATTGAAGAAGGTGGCCGATGACACGAAGTTCAGCAAATTTATGACTATGTTGAAGCAGCTGACCATTAATGTCCCATTGGTAGAGGCACTTGAACAAATGCCTGGGTATGCGAAGTTTATGAAAGATCTTTTGACTAAGAAGAGGGCAGCAAGTTATGAGCTGAAAGATGATGTGCATCATTGTAGTGCAATTGCTACCCGATCGATAGTTCAGAAGAAGGCCGACCCCGGAGCTTTCACTATTCCTTGCACCGTCGGATCTTTGAACTTTGCCAAAGCATTGTGCGATCTAGGTGCTAGCATCAATTTGATGCCACTATCCATCTACAAGAAGTTGGGGCTAGGAGATCCGACACCAACCAATATGAGGCTAGTGATGGCTGATAGGTCGGTAAAACGACCTGTGGGTATCTTGAATGATGTGTTGGTGAAAGTTTCTTCATTCATCTTTCCTGCCGACTTCGTTATTCTGGATTGTAAGGAGGATTCTGAAGTTCCCATAATCTTGGGACGTCCTTTCCTTGCAACTGGAAGTGTGCTTATTGACATGAAAGATAATGAGCTTTTATTTCGAATTAATGACGAAGTGGTACGGTTTGATATATGCAAAACAATGAAGCAGCCCAGCGATATGAATGAGTTATTTGTAGCTGATGTTCATCATGAGGATACGAAAGCATTATCTATAGAGAAACAGCCTACTGTTGAGCCATTGTCTGTTGTGCCACTGAAAGTTGAGCATGAAGATAATGAAGGTTATGAAGAACTTATGAGTGCTCTAACAGAAATAGAGCCTTATACTCCTAAGCAACCAGATTATGATCTCAAGAATCAACCAACAGCGAAGACTCCCATTGACGAGCCACCAATGCTAGAATCGCAAGAGCTCCCCGATTATCTAAGGTATGTGTTCTTGGAAAGTAGAAATATACTTCCGGAGAGAGCAGATGATTTAAGTGAACAGCACGTAGAAGCTCTCATCTCTGCTCTAAAGAGATATAAGAGAGCTATGGGTTGGACTATTGATGATATAATTGGTGAATCTCCGGGGAAACGTATGAGCCATCTCGAAAAAGATCGCATGCCTACAGGTAAGCCTCATTGTCGTCTAAATCCTTTCAGAAAATGATCCATCACTTACCTCGACGAAGTCTGAGTACTCGAGGTAACTATGTCGAGCCACGATAATAAATAAGGCGCTAGATGGGAGGCAACCCATCGTTTTATCGTTTTATCGTTTATCGTTTTGTCTTTCTTTCATTCTAGTACTTGTTTTGTTTTGCTAAATGAAAAATCAAAAAAAAAATAAGAGTCGTGCCACGACCAAAACTAAGGCGCTTGGTGGGAGGCAACCCATCGTACTAATCGTTTTCATTTTGTTTTGAGCAAATTAGGTGCAAGAAGTATGCGACGAGGAGATTGATCTCAATTGACGATTTGGACGCATTGTATGGTAAAGTCGGTAAGTTAGGAATGGTGATGCATAAGGCTATGAATTGAGCCTTTATCACGTCATAATAGGCCTCGAGGAAGGCTAGGCCTTGGTAAAAATAGGCCACGAACGATGCACAACCTATTCTATAGCCTAAGAACTCGGAATCTAGTGTGCTATACACTATGCGCCGCCTATTCCTAGGTATACTTTTGACTATGCGCCGCCTATGCTATGGCATTTGAGATACTGAGACCAAATGCCATAGACTATGCGGCGCATATGTCTAGAAATGCCATAGACTATGCGGCGCATATGTACCATTATGCCATGGACAATGCGCCGCATATGTCATTGATATGCCGAGAGATATGCGCCGCATATGTGGTGATCTTGTCCCCAAATCCGATTGTAAATGGGTCATAACCCGACCCATACTCTTCCTATATAAAGGGGACTTGGTTTTATACCACAACCACATTAGAAACAACCCTAAAGGCGCCGCATATCACTCCAAATCCTCTCAAAATTTTCTTCCTTTGTTCTTCCAATTCACAACAACTTCTCCACAATCTTCAAGCAAGTACGTACTCTCTTATTCTTCATCTATTTATCGTAAGTACTACGTTGCAATATCGTGTGATTGAATATATACGTAGGGAATTCTTGACTTGTTTCCGACTTGAATTTTGTTTCGATAGCATTGTTATGATAATTGCTGAATTGATATGGCTATGAATATTCCTTAAGATTGTTGGTTGGATGATTACATGATAGACTATCCCGGCCATCGGGATAAGGTTATAGTGCCTATCGACTTAGGAGGTTGTGCTTGTTGTAAGAATAATAATTCCATGTGGTAACCCCTAGGTTGTAGTGTTTCTATATCCACCATGAAAGTAGTCCAATGGCTGCAAATAAGTGATGTAATGCTGATTTTCTTGTTGGAATACAATCCTAAAACGTATGTCGACGAAATCTGAGTACTCGACCACTTTTACTTCACTGATTTGTGCTAACAAGATTAAGTGTGGGGTGGTACCCCTAATGCTTGCATATAGATTGTATAAAGTGAGATTGTGCTGCAACTAACATTATTTCTAGTCTCAGGTACAATGGCACCTAAAGCAAAGCAAGGCAAGGAGAAGGCTACCACGTCCCGAAAGGACAAGAAGAGAAGTCGAAAAGACCAAGGAGAATCATCTTCAGCACACCTACCACGCAGAATGTTCGGAATAAAATGGGTTCTTGAGGAAGAAGCCAAGGCATGGTACAGCAGCAACAAAGAAAAGAAATATGTGCACGTCGACTTGATCAACAAGGAGCCCTTAGCAAAGAAGGAGCCGCAAATGTTGGCTAAAATAATGGCTTTGAAGCTAGATTTCATCTTCCGCGACATGGGAGAGTGCAATCTTGACTTGACAAGAGAATTTTATGCCAACTGGTCGCCAAACACAACAGGCAACGAAGTCAAAATTCGGGGCCAAGTGTTACAGATTACAGTGGAATGGATCAACTCTTTTCTTGGCCTACCTTCGGTCGACCCTGCACCATACAAAGAGCTGTACAGCAGGCCTCCTTACAGAGCGATAAGACACACGCTTTGTGGAAGCAGATCGATGGCAAGATGGGGCAGACATAAGGAAACAGGCCGTCACAACACCTTCCCCTATGCTCCACTAAATAGGGAAGTAAGAATCTGGATGCGCATTGTCAACTCATGCCTTATTCCTGGGACGCAATACACCAAGATATCGAGAGATAGAGTGTGTTTGGTTTATGCATTGATGACGAATGTCCCTATCAACTTTGGGGCAATCATTCGATCTACCATGAGGAAGGCCAGACTCCACCGAAGGTCCCATTTCACATTCGGCAATTTGTTGACAGCAATGTTGCGGAAGGAGGATATAGAAGAGGAACCAGCTGACCACAAACTCCCACATAACCCAAAGAAGGTTGACCTCACCAAGGTCAAAGATGCTGAAACAACGCATGGAGTCAACCTTATTACTGCGGAGAGACATGCTCGTGACGAGAGTTTCTTCCGTCATCTCTATGGCATGACACGATTCACTATGATGAGTGGTGGACGTATTCCAACTGCTGAAGAGCTCCAACAGCTGGACCACGACTACCCAATGAACAGGCATGCCCGGGAGATGTGTGGAGTGGGCGTATATTTTGAGGAACCTCTTGACGATGACGTGCCAACTGATGATGATAGACGCTTGCCTGATTCTGATGATGAGGAGAACTCTGACGATGACTCTTATGATGATTCAGACGAAGGGGGTATGACCCCCGACATTGATGAGGAGTCCGACTAAACCAGGTTCTTCGCATTTATTTTCCACTGAGGGCAGTGTCCCGTCTAAGTGTGGGGTGGCAGAATCTGCATGCTATACTTCTTTGTTTGCACCTATGTTTGTATGTTTGCTTGTTTACTTTGTTTTTTTAGTCCATTTTTTTTGTTTTTTTTTTCGTTTGACGTTTTTTTAATTTTTTAGGAGTAAAATTTTTCTAGCTACGCATGAAATTATTTTGATAGGCAGCATGAGATTAGAACAAGAGTATGTGCTACAATTGTGACTATTGAGACATTTAGGCTCTAGTTGTGACTTATTATGTGATATTGTGTGACTCAATTCCTTCACTTGTTGGGTCGAGAGTCTATATTACTTCCAATCAAGTCGACCATGTGCCTTGTGTGTGCGAGATAATAGTAGATTCTATGTTTGTGGCTGATGCTAGAACTTGTCTGGTATGTATGCAAAGCGAAAATAAGGAGTGTAAGTTTAGGATATGATTTAGGTATTTCTTTGGCAACCTATACATGTTTACCTTCAGTTTTACCTACCCATGTACATCATCCTAGTTAACCCTTTTGAGCCTTTAGCCTATTTCTTTGACAACCTTGTATGTAAGCCTAATCCATTTTTTCAAGACCGTAATTTGATCCAAATTCCTAAGTGCTTTAAAGTGAAAAAGTCATGTGACAACATAAGAGGAAATTGGGTGAGTATGATGCTTTAAATTGTAATGGTGCTTGAATGTGTTATGAAAAAGAAAGTGCTATCATAAGAGGTATGTTGTGAAAAGAAAAAGGAAAAGAAAGCTGAAAAGTGAGTTGTGATTAAAATTGAAAAACAAAAGATGAGAACAAGGGTGGAAGAATAAAATAAAGGAAGGTTGAAAGAAAAAAGTGTCAATGATACAATGTGATGTATTAAAGTGCTTAGGAACTTAGTCACTATTTCTGGCCAAAATAGCTGATCCTACCCGTCCCTTAGCCTACATTACAACCATCTAAAGACCTACTTGATCCTAATCTTAACATTCCGACATTTAGTAGAGTACTACATTAAAGGCAAGCTTATGGTCATTAGTTGCTACATATGAATTCTTTGTGAGAGTGAGTGCAAGGATATTTTGACACCCATGTTTGAAAAATATGCTATATTTGTGAGTGATTATGGGTACTATATTGTGAGACACACATGGTTGATGAGTTTTGGATAGTTGTATATGATTCTATGTACCTTAACGCTTGCATGCGAGTTGATCACCATCATGAGTCTATGCTTGAGGTTAAATTGTTTCTACTTATAATCGGAAAGCTACTCTTTGTTGATAATTGTTGTGCTTGTCTTGAAGAATGTTTTGTGTTGTTGCTGTAAAAAACCCTAAGTTGATGCTTAGAAGGACATGATATTTTGTTCGAGGACGAACAAAGCTGCAAGTGTGGGGTGTTGATGATAGGCGAATTTACGTGCCTATATCAATATATTTTGCCCATATTTTAGCCTAGTTTTGAGAACTAACTATATATTTCATGCACTTTTAGTCCTTTTTCCTATAAATGAGCTAACAAACATGATTAGTAAAGTTTCAGGTATAAATGATGCAAAATACAACATTTTATGGCTTACTTGACGCAAAAGAAAGCTCACAAACGAAGTGGAAAGGAGCTGGACGCCTAAAGGACCAAATCTGCTGCATGGAAAATCTGTCCCGGGCTAAAACAGCAATTCTGAAGACTTTGGGGACTTACAGACACAAAGCTGGATTTTGACAAAGATACATTAACCTAGTATAATTAGGTTATGTGTTTTACTAGTCTATTTGGATTATGATATTGTAACCTTACCCTAGTACATTTGGGTCAAGGATTTCATTAGTATAGTAGGATTTGGTTATTTATTTCATTAGCTTAGTAGAACTAGGATATGGGTATTATAAATACCCTATCATGCTAGAGATTTTAATTAAGTCCTCCCTTAGTGGAGGCAACTCCTCCCTTAATTCTTAACTCTTCAATTCTTCACTTAATTCAACAATTAATTTTCTTCCATCCCTCTCATCTTCCACCACAAACACTTCTAATCTACTCTTCTATTCATCTATTCCACAACAAGAGAATCGTTACTTGCTAGGGAATCACCAAAACCACACGCCTAAACACCCACTTCTCACGCCATCCACCATGCAAAACGTGATATCCTTTGCATTCATGGGTAACTAAACCTCTTAGTTGGGGTTATGGAAGCCGAATGAGATACTATCTATTGCTGTGAGTTGTGAGTTCAAGACATGTATATTGCTTATATCATTACGCTCTTCATCTTAATCTACATTCTTTGCGGTTGCAAACGCAAGAATACGCCAGTCTAACATTTAACTTGTTCGAGAGAAAGGTTATTTGTCTGGAAAAGAGATAATGTCAAGGTAGTAGGACACCCTTTCCTATTAAAAAGCTAGTGCCGTAACTGGACTAACCTCTTGGAGAATTCGTACCGTTAGACACGCTTTAAGCTCGAGAGAGTTAAAGTGAAATAGTCCTTGTTTAGGTCGAGAGACGCTTAGATTTACCATCGACTACAATTCTCTATAAGCAATTGCATGTCAAGACTCTACACACTCATAGCCAATAGAGACGTATACCTCTGAAGGTGGACATAACCCCAACGCCTCAATTCTCATTGTTTCACAACCTACGAAATACTCTCTTTTTACTTTGTTATTTTCAGCTTTTACTACACATTACAATCCCCCCTTTTACGAGACTTGCACCAAAAGTTTAGTAATTTTACTTACTTGTTGGCCAAGCTATTCCCTGTGGGATCGACACCCAACCCAGGTTGGGTTCTATATTTGCTATCGACCGCTTTACACTCAAACGAGAGCTGTAGATTGAGCGTTATCACATGCATGATTTGAAAGTATGTCCAACTTCAGTTTTACTTATACCACAAAAAATATCTTTAGTGACTCACACAGTTTATCAGATTATGCTTTGTTATTCATGTTTTACGATATTTTAGCTTTTAGTTTATTTCAGTCTCTTGGTGAGTTTATTTACACTTAGCTTGCATGTTTTAATATTATGCATTGATTTAGTTTTACTTATTGCATTTAGCCCCACTTACTTAGTACATTCCAAAATTACTGACCACATATACGTCTCTTGGCTATATTGTTTCATAATATAAGAATCAGTTGTCGCCCATAATATCATGCTCAGGCAGCTCACAGCTTCTAACCAACAGGTAGGGGTGTACAGATCAAACCGTCAAGTCAAACCAAATCGAGAAAAAAAATCAACTTATGGTTTGATTTGATTGGTTTGGCGTTAGAAAAAAAATGACTATTCTTGGTTTGGTTTGGTGTTAACCTAAAAAAAGTCAAACCGAACCCGAATCAAACCGATAATATATATATATATATATATATATATATATATATATATAATATTCTAACTCTTTATACATAAACTATTAATTATAATATTCTTTCGAATACTTTTTCAACTAGTTTTAATAATTTTCAATAATTTAAAAATAGATGTAGATATATATTGGAAAATATTTGGGCCTTTAAGTTGTAATATTTGTCCATTAATTGCTAATTAAATGATTGAAAATCCAATATAAACTTAAAACCTAAACTTTTCACTCTTCATCTCACTTTTTAGTTTCAAGAGAGTTTTTCGCTCCTCATTTTTTTCATAATTATGGTTTTTCATTAGCACATGAGTGAAAATATTTTTGATCTACTCTTCGATCACAATATAATTATAAAAACTAAAGATTATAAAAAAACTCAAAAAAAAACAAAAAATAAATAACCCAAAAAAAACGAACTAAATCCTAAATCGAAAAAACCAATTTAATGTTCGTTTGATTTGGTTTATAATTTTAATAAACCGACATGATTGATTTGATTTATTTTTTAATAAAAACCGAACCAACCCGACCTATGTACACCCCTACCAATAGGTGAAGAGTTCTCTTTAGTCAAGGACTCCAGTCAGTTTGTAGATTCATTATTTTATTTATATTCATTTGTATTGATTAAGGATAGTTGGGGGCCATGTTCCGGCTACCTATAGCCAGTATTAATAGAGGCTTCACAGACATTCAGAGTTGATGTATTCAATGTCAGTTCCCTTCGATATAACCAGTGTTGACACCCAATTTTGACATCCCGATGCTACTCTTAGGCTGCTATTTTATCAAAATAATTAATTTTTAATATTAATATTTTTTTCATATTATTTTGATATTAAATAAATAACAACGTGTCACATTCATGATTTTAATATATATAAATTATTTTATTACTTTATATTATCATTTTTACAATTTATTAATTTAAATATAATATTTTACAGAATTTTATTAATATTTATTAAATTATTTTCATAATATGCATCCTCACAATTTACAAATACATTTTCGATTATTATTATTATCGATAATTTTATATAATAATTTTACGTGACATTAATTTTACATGTGTAGTTTATTTTAATATCTACATCTTATTATTTTTCTCTTCTTTATTACATTTATTAAAATAGCAGTCCTAATTCAATTTAATTTCTCAATTTATTTATTTTCTAGGCATTTTGTATCAAGCTTATGTCAATTTATCCCAATTTTTATGCAATTTTAAATCTAAATCAATTTCTTTGACCCCTCTTAATTTGAATCACAGTTGCAATCAACGACTAAGATTAAATCCTTTCTTCATATAAATAATATCAAACACTCAAAATCCCAATCCAATTTCTATCAAAAAAAGCCACCTCCCACTATTTTCTTTCTCTCTCTAAAAACTTTAACTCCCTTCTACCGTCATCACTGTCGCCAACTTCGTCATCACTATTGCCAACTTCGGACGATGACTTCCACCGAGAAAAACCATCAAAACCAGCCACAACCACCCTTCTCTTCTTCATACCTTTGCAATTTTAGCACCCGCAAACTAGCCAAAAAACACCGCGACAACAACGGCAAAACCGTCACCACCAGCCGCTCCATCTGGCTCCACCAGCTAAAATACCAACCAACACCCGCTGGAACATTCCTTCTATCCGCCGCATCACCTCCCTTCTTTCTCTCTTTATTTCTTCACTGACTAAGTGCCACCGCTGGTGGAACCCACTGCCACCACCCCTATTTTTGGCAAATGTCATCGAAAAATTCTCAAATGCATGACGGATTGACGAAATCCATTACTGCATTCTGTTTCATCTTAATACTCTCATTGATTTGCTTAAGATTTTCTTTTATCATCTATTTGCTGCTTATCAGTAAGTTTTTGTCGATGCAATTTTCAAATCTTATGTGATAACTTTATGATATTAGAAAAGATGGTATAGGAACTATTCAATATTTGTGTCTATTTTCCATGCCAGTATTTCATTATTTCTGTGGTTGAAATCGTGTCATGGTATACACGTTTGTCTCTTTTGTATCTGCTCTGCTATTTCGTGTGTTTAAAAGGTGTAACTAAAGGGTTTGAAATGTGAAGATTCGTCTGGGAGCTTGGGAAGGTAACATCTTTTTTTATCATTCATTGTATCTGTAATAACACCTTGTATAAACACTATTGATGTAATAATAAATTTGGAACTGCTTGGGGACGGGGTTTATGCATTTTATGTGCTACGTGAATCACTTAGGCAAACAATACTTAGGTTTACTAATCTATTTGAAGGCCAAGAGAGCATGCTTTTAGGATTAATCACCCATTAAAATTGATTTCGAGTATGATAATCAACTTACTGCGGCATATGTCTTCATGTTTATTTTAAATGTTGTTCAAGAAATGGTTTAGCGAATAGATTATAAATTTCAACGGAATAAGTTTTTTCATATTACCACTTTTCGGCAGTCGGACACTTTTACATAATTTTTTTTAAATTTCGACATCAAAAATGGTTTTCAACATTAATTTCTTTCAAATCTCTAACATTAAAATATTTTCCATCATTAAGTGTTAAAAGTAGAATAGATACTTTATTAGTTTTTTTTTTTTTTTTTTTGACATGATAATGTTTTCCAACATTAATTGTTAAAAGTAGGATATATATTTTATTAACTACTGACATTAGAAATGTTTATTTAGCATGAATTTTAATCACATAATTTATATTTTACTAAGTCCTGACATTTAAATATTTTCTAGTAATTAAGACATAATACGTCTATTATTTTTCAACATTCAAAACTTGTCCTCAGCCTCATGTTTAATTAGTTTGACTTTAGAAGTATGATCGGTCAACTCATGGCATGTAGATGTTGTTTCAGCATTTAAATACTTAAATAGAATTCACCCTCGTTAATTTTCAACAAGGCTTTGCATATCTAGATACTATGTCTACAGGATTTAAATAGCCAACTTTCAATACATTAACTAGTTGTAGGGCATTTTAGATATCATGTATACGGTCTCTAAAATGAGTAATTAGTTGCTTAGTTAATCACATGCCTAACTAATTCTTAATTAACCAAGAGGCCTATTTGAGATTATTATGTGTTAATATTTTTCGATGTATTTGACACGCTTCGAGTTTAACTAGGAAGCCTAAGTTTATTTATCTAGATCCCAAATCCAAAGTAGAAAAATCTTAACATGTAATACCCCATATTAATCTTAGCTCGATTCAGCTTACAGTTGCATGATAAGGGGTCCAAGCCTTGGAATTTTCACTAAGTGTTGAGGACTTAGTCATTTTCAAGACCCCTAAACTTTGCTGATTTTATTTTTAACCTTTCCAACCTTGGGACGTCGATTTTTAGGTTGATTCATGATTGGGTTGTTCAAAGTATGTCTCGGGTAAGTTTTGGTATTTTCGGATGAGCGTAGGGGAATTTTTTGAAAACCAAACCTGTAGCATCATTGGGATAAGTAGGCGCCACCCTCTCTAGTTCACTGGGGTAAGGCAGGAACCGCCGCCTCCAGTCGATCGGTCTAAGGCGGTCGTCGCTAGGTCTAGTCCATCGCTTCAGAGCCCAAATCACCCTCTCCTTACCCGTCCATATTTTATTTTTAGCATTTTGAGGGTATTTGGTTCATTTTCCTTAACCTAATTCATCAATAACATGAAATTAGGAATTCCAAGGGGCATTATTTGCCCTTTTATTCACAAATTGCTCGAAAGAAACTTGCTCTCTCTCTAAGAACAAGCCCAAACTCCAATCCAAGAAATCAAAGAATTCAAGCTTCAGGTTCAAGAAAACCTCAAAAAATCTTTAAGAATTCATTTAGTAAGGTATATGGAATGTTCATCCATGGTCCACTTTCATCCATGGAGATGAAAAGCTCTCTTTTGGTTTAATTTATGAGTTTATACATGTTCAAGATGAAATAAATCCATGAATCTCTTGTTAATTCAATTACAAGTTATGTTTTCAAGTGTTTTCAAGTGGAATGAGTCATATCATGTTTTGAGTGTTGCAATTCCCATGTAAAGTTCAAGTAAATTTCATGTTAAAACCCTAATTTATGAATTTTGCCATGTAATCATATTGTTTCCATATGTTTAAGACATTTCAATGTTCAAGTTCATGATTTTCACATGTCTGATGAAATGTCTTTGCTTTTGTGTTTGAAACATGATCCCATATTATCATTTTAAAAGCTTATTATTGTAATTTGTGGTCAATAAGTGTTGGCAGGCTATGATCACCCGATACCTACATGTTTTACATGATTTCAGATTTTTAAGTAATAATTTTGTGAAACCATGAGTCTTGTTATTTACTGAGGTATTCATGATCATAATAAGCACTATCATTTATGTAATAATATTCAGTTAAACTTAGTTTAATTCAGTACCAGTGTCACTTCAGTTAGAGTAGGATTTAACACCGAGCTAATACAGGGATGACAGCTTCCCATCATTAGGCTGAGTCATTAGTAGTAGTCCTTGGTTTCCAGAATATGTAGCCAGCATTGGATATGAGAGTTCACCCGTCAGTTTAGGTTTGACTTCCTCTCAGGGGTCACCCATAAGTTTAGGATTGACACCTTATTCCATCAGAAAACTATTTTAGTGGATCCCCACAGCCAGTGTTAGTACACATGGCACGGTACTGACACTCTTCTAACTGAGGTTACAGGTTGGACTCTGATTAGCTCTGATTGGGGCATGTCAGTTACATGATATATCTTATTGTCTCAATACAGAAATTGGTGTATTTTAGTTCAGGTTTTCTTGACTAAGTGTATAGATTTTTAGTTATTTAGTTATATAGATTTCAGTCTTTCGAATTATAGTTTATCATAGTAACATATTTATATTTGGTCTTGCATTCTCAGATTTTTACATATTCATGCATTTATGCTCAGTTATCTTATGCATTTTAGTCAGTATATATCTCACATATCAGTACATTCAAAGTACTGATTACATACTTTTTTTTGCACTATGTTGTCTTATAACGTAGTTTCGGATGCTCAGTTTCCCGACCGCGCTTAGACAGCTCAGCATACGTAGCAGCAATAGTGTTAGTCCTCATCCATCGAGGACATGGTTTGATTACTTTAGTTACTTTAGTATTTTTATATGTTCAGTCAGTTAGAGTTAGTTGGGGGTTTATACCATCAACTCCATAGTTAGTTCATAGGCTTTTAGAAACTTAGTTAGATAGTTAGTTAGTCATTCCAGTATTATCAGTTGTAATTAGATATTTTAGACATGCTTTGATTCCTAATTTAGTATCCAATTTTATATATTTTATCAGCTCATCTTCACATATATTATATTAGTACTATTATATCCAATGCTCACAGAAAGTACCAGCTTATGGGTTAGCTTGTGGTCAATTATAATCATAAGATCCATTTTCGCAACAAGGTGGTAGCCTCGGGTCATGAAAAAATTTGATATCAGAGCCTAAGGTTTTAAAGTGTCATAGGGAGATTGAAAGTCACGATAAGTTGTCTTATTCTTGGGTGTGAAGCACACCATATTTATGGACAAGAGTCTATGAAACATTTTAGAAAAGTTTCCCTTCTTTCAGTTTTCATGTCTTGAGACAGAGCATGACCTCTATTTAAAATTTCTTTTCTAACCTATCCTTCATTTCATTTACAAGCAATGCCTCCCAAAAGAAACAACGAAAGAAGGAATGAGGATCATCCTGCACACCACCTATTCAGGAAGTTCCCTTATATAATTATGTTTCCCACGCATGAATTTTGGGCTGCTTTCATTTCCTTAGCCCATTCAGTAGCTGCTCAAAACAACTAGTGACTTGTTTCCCCATCTAATCTAGTGGAAAATATGGCTACAATTAGAATTCAGGATTTCATTCAAATGAATCCCCTTCTACTTTCTAGATCAAAGTCTAAGGAGGATCCATAGGAGTTTTTGGATATGGTGTAGAAGGTGACTAATATTAAGGGCATCACTTCGAGTGAGAGTGCAGAGTTTGTTGTGTATCAGTTGTAGGATATAGCTCACACCTGGTTAAGAGTAGAAGGAGGACTGAGGTATTGAGGCAAGGCCTGTAGAGTGGGAAAAAGTTTTCCATGACTTTTCCAGAAAGGTTCTTTCCCTTAGAATTGAGGGAAGCTAAGGTGAAGGAGTTCATCAATTTAAAGTAGGGTAATATGGATGTGAAGGAGTACTCGCTTGAGTTCACTCAGTTGGTGAGGCATGGTCCTTTGATGGTGGTTGATGATAGGTCTAGAATGAGTAAGTTTATGTTTGGTGTAGTTGATAGTGTAGTTAAGGAGTGTCAGACTGCCATGTTGATTAAGGAGATGGACCTATCAAGACTCATGGTTCATCCTTAGTAGATTAGGAAGGAGAAGCTTAAGAAGAGAGAGAGAGAATAAGAAGGCCCGAATAAGTAGTTTCAAATTTTCTTAGACAAGGTCAGAAAGTGGTAACCGTTCTTAGTTCCATCAAAAAGTGTTACCCCCATCTCTATTTTCAGCTAGTGCGTTAGTGCCTAAGTTATGGAAAGACAGTCGGGATAGAGCGCCAGACTCTAAGTCCCAGGGTAGTGTGAATAGTTATCATACTAATACACTCTACAAAAAGTATGGTAGGAATCATCAGGGTGTATGTAAGGTTGGTAGTGTGTGTGTATTGGATGTGGCAAGCAAGGACTCATGATATAGGAGTGTATGGTGGTTGCATAAAGGGGCAGAAATGATCGACAACAGGCTAGACTTCTTCTTTAGTAGCACTAACAGGTCGCTCGATTCAGCAGGGTACTACTTCTAGTGCCACTAGCTGGCAACGCCAGAATAGACTGTATGCTTTCTAGACTCGGCATGATTAAGAGAGTTCCCTTATGTGGTTACGAGTATGTTATAAGTCTTTTACCTTTATGTGCATGTTTTATTAGACCTTGGATCTTTACTTTCTTTTGTGACTCCTTATATAGCAGTAAATTTCGATGTCAGCCCCGAACCTTAGTAGAACCTTTCTTAGTGTCTATCCCAGTTCTATCATAGCCAGATGGGTATACAAAAATTTCCCGGTTATAGTATCTCAGAAAATCATTATAGTTGATCTTGTGGAGTTAGAAATGACTTATTTTGATGCCATTCCCGACATTTATTAGATCCACTCATGCTATTGCTTGGTTGACAGTAGAATTAGAGTAGTTCAGTTTCAGTTCCTCAATAAACTAGTCATAAAATGGTGGGGTAGTACTTCAGTGCTTAGGGATCAAATTATTTTCTTATCTTAATACAAGAAAGATTATATCTAAAGGGTGTATTTGTCATCTTTTCTGAGTTAAAGACTCTAGCTTTGCAACCTCGAGTCTCTAGTCTATTTCAGTAGTAAGGGAATTTCTAGATGTGTACCAGAATATCTTCCCAGAGTTCCTCCCAAAAGGGAAATTGAGTTTCGAATAAATCTCCTTCCAGATACTCAACCAATTTACATTCCCCCTATAACATAGCTCTAGCTGAGCTTAGGGAATTGAGAAAATAGTTAAAAAATCTCTTAGATAAGGGTTTCATCAGGTCCAGTGTTTCCTCATGGGGCGCCCCAATCTTATTTGTGCATAAGAAAGATGATTCTCTTAGAATATGCATCGAGTACCATCAGTTGAACAAAGTCACCATCAAGAATAAGTTTTATCTTCCTAGAATTGATGACTTGTTTGACCAACTTCAGGGTTCCATTTATTTCTCTAAGATAGCCCTCAGATCCGGCTATCAACAGCTTAAAGTCAAAGAATGTGATATTTTGAAGACAACTTTCAAAACTTGGTATGGTCACTTAGAATTCCTAGTTATGTCTTTTGGACTAACGAATGCCCCTGAAACTTTTATGGACTTGATGAATAGGGTGTTCAAACGGTACTAGGACATGTTCGTCATAGTCTTTATTGATGATATCCTTGTCTATTCCCGAAGTGAGAATAATTATTCAGACCATCTGAGAATTGTGTTGTAGACCCTTAGAGCTCATTAGTTGTTCTCCAAGTTTAGTAAGTGTGAATTTTTGCTGAGGTCAGTAGCTTTTATTAGCCATATTATTTTTGGCGATGGAATTAGAGTTGATCCTCAAAAGACTAAAGCAGTTAGACACTATCCTAGACCCCCCTTTCCATTAAAATATTCAGAGTTTCTTAGGTTTGGCTGGCTATTACAGATGATTTGTTGAAGGGTTTTGTTCTATTGCATCCCCTATTTCTCGATTGAATCATAAGAAAGTCAAATTTTAGTGGTCAGATTCTTGTGATAAGAGTTTTCAGGAGTTGAAGACTCAATTCACTTCCACTCCAGTCTTGACTTTTCCTGATGGCACAAATGGGTTTGTAGTTTATTGTGATACTTCCATGTAGTCGTGGTTGTGTCTTGATGTAGAGAGGCAAGGTCATAGCCTACGCCTCTAGACAAATTAAACCTCATAAGAAGAATTATCTTACCCATAATCTTGAGTTTGAAGAAATTGTTTTTGCCTTAAATATTTGTAGACGCTATCTTTGTAGGGTTCATATTGATGTGTTAACTAACCATAAGAGTTTACAGTACATGTTCATACATAAAGATCTGAGTCTTTATCAAATAAGATGGCTTGAGTTGTTAAAGAATTATTATATTAGTGTGTTGTATCATTTGAGAAAGGCCAATGTAATAGAGGATGCCCTTAGCAGAGTATCTATCGGTAGTGTTGCTCATGTTGAGGAGGATGAGAAGAAGTTAGTTCAGGAGGTTCATCAACTTGATATATTAGGTTTTTGCTTGGTTGATTTAGCTGAAGGTAGTATATGGGTTTAGAATGGTTCAGAATATTCATTGATTGCCGAAGTGAAAGAAAAGAAAGATAGGTATTCTAGTTTGGTTAAGTTGAAGAAGGCAGTTAGAGATAAAAAAGTAGAAATTTTATCCTAAGGGACAGATGGTATCTTTCATTATCAGGGCAGGTTATATGTTCCGTGTGTTGATGATTTGAGATAGTAAATACTGGCAGAAGCGCATGGTGCGCGATACTCTATTCTTCCAGGAGTCACTAAGATGTACCATGATTTGCGGGAAATCTATTGGTGGAGTGGTATGAAGAAGAATATTGTAGATTTTGTGACTAAGTGCCCATAGTGTAAGCATGTCAAGGTTGAGTACCAAAAGGCCTAGTAGCGCATTGTAAGAGTTTAGTATACCCACTTAGAAGTGGGAAGTGGTGAACATGGATCTGTGGTAAGGTTACCTCGTATGCATCGTCAGCATTATTTGATTTGGGTTATTGTGGCTAAGATGACCAAGTCAGCATATTTCATTCATATTCATGCATTGTATTCACCCGATGATTATGCTAGACTCTATCTTAAAGAGTTAGTTAAATTGCATGGGGTTCTATTGTCTATCATTTTAGATAGAGGTACTCAATTTACCTCTTACTTTTTGGAAGGTTTTTCAGAAGAGTCTTGGTACCCCAGTTTATCTTAGTACAACTTTCACCCTCAGACAAATGGTCATGGAAGAGAGGACCATTCAGACCTTAGAGGACATCTTGAGAGCATGTGTTATTGACTTTAAATATAGTTAGGATGATCATTTTCCTTTGATTGAGTTTGCTTACAATAACAGTTATTACTCCAGTATTCAAATGGATCCGTTTGAGGCTCTCTATAAAAGGAGATGTTAATCTCCTATTGGTTGGTTTGAAGAAGGTAAGGCAGTAGTAATAGGGCCTAATTTACTATTTGAGGCAATGGAGAAGGTTCGGTTGATTCGATAGAGACTGAAGATAGCCCAAAGTCATCAGAAATCTTATGTAGTTATGAAGAGAAGAGATCTTGAGTTTAAGGATGGTGATTTGGTCAATTTGAAAACTTTGTCTATAAAAGGAGTGAAGAGTTTTGGAAAGAAGGGAAAGCTCAGTCCCTGCTATGTTAGCCCGTATAGGATCTTGAGTCATTTTGGGAAAGTAGCTTATGAGCTAGAGTTGCCTGCATATTTTGAGATAGTACACCCGGTGTTTCATGTTTCTTTGTTAAAGAAGTGTATTGGTGATTCAGTTGTAGTTTTTCTTTAGAAGATATAGATGTTAAGGATAGCCTATCCTACGAAGAAGTTCCAATTGAGATCTTTGATCATCAGATTCATAGGCTAAGGAATAAAGAAGTTCCCTTAGTTAAGGTCCATTGGCAGAACCAGTCTGTTGAGGGAGCTACTTAGGAAGCAGAAGCAGATATGCAAACCAAGTACCCTCATATTTTCTCCGCAAACTCAGATTCAGCTTGAGGTAACGATTCTTACTTAGATTGACTCTTTTCCGTTCTCAGTTTCAGCTATGTAACCATTACCATGTCATTATATGCATTCACGAAATCAGATCAATTCATGTATCATATTTGAGACTCAGTTGTGTAATCATGTTCCAAGTCATCCATGTTCAGTATGAGATCCCAGTTACCTTAGTACGGTAATCTCAGTCTAACCAGACTCATTTAAGGAAAAATATTCCCAAGGGGGAGATATTGTAAGGCACCGTATTAATCTTAGCTCGATTCACCTCTCAGTTGCATATTAAGAGGTGTCCAAGCCTTGGAATTTACCCTAAGTGTTAAGGAATTAATCACTTTCAAGACCCCTAAACTTTGATGATTTTATTTTTAACCTTTCCTTCCTTAGGAGGTTGATTTTTGGGTTTATTCATGATTGGGGTTGTTCAAAGTTTGTCTCGGATGAGTTTTGGAATTTTTGGATGAGCGTAGGGACGTATTTGGAAAACCAAACTAGTATTACCACCTGGATAGGCAGGAGCCACCCCTTTCAGTTCATCGGGGTAGGGTGGGCGCTGCCTTCTCTAGTCCACCACTCTAAGGTAGGCACCGCCCAGTACAGTCCACCACTTTAGAGACCGTGTTGCCCCCTTCCTATTCGCTCTAGCTTTTGTTCTTGGCATTTTAATGGTATTTGGGTCATTTTCCTTCACCTAATTCGTCCATGACAATAAATTTGGGCTTCTAAGGGGAATTATTAGCCCTTTAATTCACAAATTACTCTCAAGAAACCCTCCATTTCCCTAAGAACAATACAAAACTCCAATCCAAGAAATCAAGGAGTTCAAGCTTTAGGTTCAAGAAATCCTTAAGGAATCTATAAGAATTCTTCTAGTGAGGTATGTAAGATGTTTATCCATGGGTCCCTTTCGCCCATGTAGGACAAAAACCCTCTTTTTGTTTAATTAATGAGTTTATACATGTTCAAGATAAAATAAATCCAAGAATCTCTTGTTAATTCAATTACAAGTTATGTTTTCAAGTGTTTTCAAGTGGAATGAGTCATATCATGTTTTGAGTGTTGCAATTCCTTTGTCATGTTCAAGTGAATTTCATGTTTAACCCCTGATTTATAAATTTATCCATGTAATCATATTGTTTCCTCATGTTTAAGACATTCTAGTGTTCAAGTTCATGATTTTCACATGTTTGATGAAATTTCTATGCTTTTGGGTTTGAACGATGATCCCATATTATCATTTTAAAAGCTTATTGAGTAATTTATGGTCATTTGGTGCTGGATAGTTATGAGCACCCGATACCTATGTGTTTCATATGATTTCAGATTTTCAAGTAATAATTTAGTGAAACCATAAGTTTTTTTATTTACTCAGATATTCATGATCATGATGAGCACTATCAGTTATGTAATAATATTCAATTAAACTTAGTTCAGTTCTGTACCTGTGTCAGTTCAGTTGGGAGTACAATTTAGCACCGAGTGAATGAAGGAGTGGAAGCTTCCTAGCCAGTTAGGTAGAGTCATTAGTATTATTCCATGTATTCCAGAACTACATAATTGGGTAGGATATAAAGGATCACCTATCTTTTTAGGATTGACTTCCTCTCAAGGGTCAGCCATATGTTTTTGCTTGACACCACTTTATTGGATCCACATAGCTAGTGTTAGTACCTATGGTATGGTACTAACACCCTTACAACTGGTGTTACAGGTTGGACTCCGATTAGCTCAGATTGGGTATTGTCTGTTACATAAAGCCTCAAACAATCTCAATACAGAAATTAGTCAGGTTTGCTTATCCAAGTGTACAGATTTTCAGTTATTTAGTTATACAGATTTCTATCTTTTAGATTATAAATTATCTTAGTAACATATTTATACTTTGTCTTGCATTTTTAGATTTTGACATGTTCATGCATCTATGCTCAGTTATCTCATGTATTTCAGTCAGTTTGTTTCTCACGTACCCATACATTCAAAGTACTGATTGCATAATCTTCTTTGCACTATGTTGTCTTATAACATAGGATTGGACGCTCAGTTTCCGGACCACTCTTAGATAGCTTAACGTACTCAACAACTATAGTAGTGAGCCCTCATCCATTGAGGACATAGTTTGCTTACTTCAATTACTTGAGTATTTTTATATGTCCAGTCAGTTGGAGTTAGTTGGGGGTCCATCGCATCAACTTCACAATCAGTTTAGAGGCTTTCAAAAACTTAGTTAGACAGTTAGTCAATAATTCTAGTATTATTAGATATTATCAGATATTTCAGACATGTTTTAATTGGTAATTCAGTATCATTTTTTATAATATTTTATCAGCTTATCTTTTGCATACGTTATATCAGCTTTATTATATCCAGTGCTCACATATGGTACTAGCTCATGGGTTAGCTTGTGGTCAATTATGACCATAAAAATCAAACTGCCCACACTACCAACCCAAAATAGACATTCCAGATTTGCCGGTGCAGTCAATGTTTCCATTCAACGTACAATACAACAGATGTTGACCAAAGTCAAGTATGAGCCCCTTTTAATCCCTAAAAGCCACAATCTCACAAAAATCATTCCAATTTGTATTGGGAACCATGCCAACCATCCCCACACTTCAGAATAACACATAGAAACCATAAAAGGGGTAAAATTATCAAAACACATTAAAGGGAAGATTCATAGAATCAAGTCATTACAATATCCATCACTAAGAATCTAGTTTGACCCTAAACTAAAGGTAAGAGAAATACCTGAATTAGTAAAAAGCTGGGGATAACTACTACGCATGTCAGACTCAACCTCCCAAGTCTCCTTTTCTATAGACTGGTGTCTTCCCTAGACCTTAATCACCAAAATATATCTAGAACATAATTGCCTAACATCTCGAGCTAAAATGGAGATGGGCTCATCACTGCAGGACAACCTTTAATTTAACTATACAGTGTCTAAAAGAACCCGAGTACCCAACTCCTCCTGAAATGCCTTCCAAAAGTAAGAAGTGAAAACTTAACCTCTATCCTAGTTAATAAACACTAGTAAGCCATGGAGATAAACTATATTACGAACATAGATATGGGCCAACCTCTCAGCACTGAAGGAAACCTGAATAGGAATGAAATGAACAAATTTGATCAATTAATCTATGATAACGCACACACTATCACAACTACAAGGAAACACAATCATGAAGTCAATAGTTATCTATTACTATTTCCACTCGAAATGGGTAACCTTTTAAGAAAACAACTCAGCCTCAAATTCTAGGCATTCACCTACTGGTAACATAGGAAACGAGCAATAAAATTTGCCCACTAGTAGTATTTTATCAAATTGCGATACATATTGGTTACTCATGGATGGATTGAATAAGCCTCCTCCAAAATCAATCTCTCCCATTCACCTACTCTGGAAGACAAACTTGGCCCTAATCCTTAAAACACCATCATAGTCAAGTGAGGCCTTCTTAGCCTCTCTACTAAACACCTAATCACAAATCACTCTCAACCCATTATTATCAAATTAGTGAGAAGAAATCTATTTCACCAAAGAAGATCCTGCCTCCAAAAAAGCTAAGACACACTTGGGTGTCGAAATATCAAGCCTAACAATCTAGTTAGCCAAAGACTGAACCAATAAGTCCAAGGGCCTCTCTTGGGCCAAAAGATGCTCTAAGCTACCCATTCTACGACTTTCATCTCTAGGCATCTTCAAATAATTAGCCTTACAAACATAATAGAGAATAGTAAGATCGTAATCCTTAAGCAACTCAAGCTAACGACACTAGCTCCTATTAAGATCTCATTGGGTAAAGAAATACTGAAGGCTATAGTGATCTGAGAAGATCTCACAATGAAATCAACACAAATAGTGTCTCCATAACTTTAAAGAAAACATTGCCACACATAACTCAAAATTGTGGGTCGGGTAATTCTTCTCATAAAGCTTCAACTGATGAGAAGCATACATAATTACCTTACTATCCTGCATCAACACGACACCTAAACCAACAACAAAAGCATCACAGAAGATGGTAAAGCCCACGTCCTCCTTGGGCAGAGTCAAAATAGGAACGGAGGTCAATAGATCTTTAATCTTTTGGAAGCTTGCCTCATAAGCATCAGACCATTGAAAAAAAATCTTCTACTGAGTCAACATAGTAAAAGGAGCCGTAATAGGTAAAAAAACCTCAACAAAGCATTGATAGTAGCCTACTTAACCAATAAAACTCTGAATCTTGATAGAAAAAGTGGGCTTAGCCCAATCATGAACCACCACAATCTTGGCTGAATCAACTTCTAGACCGTACTTTGTCACAACATGGCATAAGAAAGAGACATACCCAAGCCAAAAGTCACTCTTAGAAAACTTAATATATAATTTCTCATCTTTAAACTTCTAAAGTACGATCCATAAATTCTCCTCATGGTCGACTTCACTCTTGTAGTAAACCAAGACATCATCTATAATACAATGACAAAAGAATAAGGATATGAATGAAACATCGGGTTCATAAAATCTATGAAAGAAATTGGAGTATTGGTCAACCTAAAGGACATGACCAAGAACTCATAATGACCATATCTAGTATGAAAAGTTGTATTCGAAATACCCAAAGTGCTAATCCTCACCTGTGATTCCTGAACCTTAAATCAATCTTTAAAAACACCAAAGCACCTTGAAGAAGATCGAACAAATAATCAATATGATAAAAAGCATACTTATTCTTAACTGTCACCTTGTTCAACTATTGATAATTAATACACAAGTGCATCGACCCATTCTTTTTCTACACAAACAAGACAGGAGCATTCTAGGTGATACACTAGGTTGGATAAATCCCTTATCCAACAACTCTAGCAATCGGTCTTTCATACCCTTCAACTCTATTTGGTAGATCCTATAAGGAAGAATAGAGATGGGCTTAGTGGATGAATCAACATCAATAGTGAAGTTAGTATCACAATCTAGAGGCATACCAGGCAAATCTGTGAGAAAACATGTATGAACTCACCAACTATATGGACAGAACAAAGAGGAGGTAGTGAAATAACACTAGTATCATAAATATGTACCAAATACGACAAACATCCTCTCTTAACCAAGTGATGAACATGCAGAAAGGATATATCTCACTTTATATCCAAATAAAGTGCACTCTTCCAGGATATCCTTAGCACACCCAGTGAAGGTAAAGTCATAATCTTAGCATAACAGTCTAGAATGGCATTATAAGGTGATAACCAATCCATACCCAAGATGAAATTAAAATCTACAATATCTGGGATGATCAAGTCTACCTAAGTATCACACCCATCAAAGGTCACGGTACAGGATCATACACCTAATCCACTATTAAAGAGTATCCTATAGGGATAGATATATGGATATGCATGGCAAAAGGCTAAAAAATTGAATCATAATCCATAGAAAAGTATGAAAACACATAGGACAAAGTTGGTCTGACAATAAATAAGACAGATGCATATCTAAAGAAATGGGGATGATATTTTTTATAACAGTGTCTGATGCCTCTAACTCAAGTCTGGCAGGTATAGCATAACACTGTCTACCTTCGTTACCGAACAGAGCAATTACCATAAGTGACACTATCTTTTCCTCATACACTCCTAATAGTACCTCAACCATCTTGAGAGTCACTTCTCGCTATCGTTTTTGAGGTAGGTCTGAAAACACGATGGGAACAACCTTGGCCACATAGCATACTTATCACTCACATAGTAATCTATGTAGCCTAAATAAAAAGAGGTAAAATTTTGCTAAAATGACCTTCATGGGATGGCATCCGACTACCCGAAGTTGCCAAATAAGAAGACCTACTACCTAAACCTTGTAAAGCTACCTGTATAGGTCTAAAATGGTACCTATGGGAACCTCTAAAATCTCTCCCTCAAGGGGTGCGACAACTGAAATTACCTCGATGGTGCACCTTTTAGGTACCTCCCTAAGAAGCTCGAAGATAGACTTGATCATCTTTGTATGATCCACTATACTCAGAAATGATGCCTCTAAAACTACCATATGAGCAGTAGCTAATTGAAAAGAAACATCCAATATCTTCATAAACTGCCGAATCTTCTCAGACTCAATGGCAATACAGGAAAAAAATTTCTTGACAATGCATAGAAACATGCCTCATACTCAGCAACCATTAAGGTGCCCTGATTCAAGTGATCAAACTCATCTTTCATCTAATCACTTAAATTGTAGGGAAGAAACCTATCCAAAAATGCCTCAACACACTAATCCCAAGTCATCTCTAGCAAACCAAGGTGTTTGCAACTAGCAAGTGATCTCCAATAATCTGTGGCTACATCTCTCAATTGGTAGGTGGTGTAAGCAACCCCATGCGATTCAAGAAATCCTAAGTAATGCAACTTCTCTCAGAAATCAATCCAAAACTCATAGGCATCCTCGCCCACGACACCACTAAACCTGGGTGTACACAAGTAAGTAAATATCTCAAATATCTTCTAATCCTTAATATACATAACTATGCCTGTAACAATAATGGCCATTACGAAATTGGCCAGCTATGATACCACCTGATGGGGTAATATAAATGAAGGATAAACTCCTAATCTCAAAATACTATACTAGGATACTGGCACAAAAGGAGAACGACATTCAAAGTCTGTGGAGTACCATAAGTAGATGTCAGTACAGTTAGAGGAACCACATTAAAAGTCAGATGAACTCCATAAGCAAAATCTGGCAAAGATGGAGGTACAACACTTGGAGATGGAGGAACACCATAAGAAAACAAAAGTTGCAATGATGGTACAATACTGGAATACCAGTTAAACTCAATGAGAGACCCTCTAAATGAGTTAGCAAATGAATCAATAACCCCTCCAAGATTGGTGTGAAAAAATGCTACGGAACTTTTGTAGGTCCCATATATCTAGCATACTCAACCTCGAGATCTGGGTAATCCCCCTAGTACTACCTTTGAAAAAGGTAGATCCTCATGGCTATCCTCTACCTCAAGCCCATCCATGACTCATAACTCATCTATTAAATTGGAATCTCTCCTAGGATGCTGGCTCAGCATCCCCAGCCTTATGGGATCTATTCCTTACTATCTGCACAAAAAAGTGTAAAACATACTATAGAACACAAAGTACAAAAGATCCACACAATAAGGAACAAAATAAAGAAGTTTTCTAAAGATATCTTATATCCTCTCGAAGATAGATACAAACATCTATATATTGATCTGCGAGACTCTACCTGACACATTATTATTAAATTGATGAGAACGATTAACCTAGCTGCTTGGGTACCAATTTGTCATAATTTAAAAACTCAAGTCATAATGGCACTTATCGTGGCTAAACCTTAAAAATAAGATAATCACCCAAACTCATATGTAATAGAAAATCATAACATAAATCCAAAGGTGAGACTTTTATCAAAATCCAAAGTATACTTAAGAATCCATAAAGAAACCATAAGTCTGTCTCTGAATACAAAATAAGACATAAACCAGATAAGAGAAGGTATAAGGTTGACTTTAAAGGCGTAAAGCAACCTATACCTCAAAGTGGCAAATTCACCGCATGAACTATCGCAATGCACTATACCTTGATCTGTATTAAAAGGGCACATTAGGGATGAGTATGGTCTACTTGTACTCAATAGGAATCATAGGCCGACTGAGCAAAGTAGAAAATAAGATACATAAATACATACTATTAGTATGTCACTTGCAATAAAAAAATATCCCAAATGGTAGCTCACACCTTCTCTATTAATAGTTCTAAAATATAGAACATAAGCATGAAAATAGGTACCTAAAAGAAAAAGAATAAATATGCATCAAATCAAACACAAAGTACAATACTGAAGATGCATAGTCAATGAAATGCAATGATGATGATAATGATGATGTGATGTGATTGAGGTTATCATATAACCTCTGTATACATCTATCGAGCCTTACTGCTTCTAGGTATGACCCAAGGGAGGTTTGACCCATACACTATCTCAATACTCAATCTCAATCATGATGTCCATAACTCTTTTTTGACTCGTCGGCTACGATAGGGGGTTTTGTAAAAATGTCTTATTTTTGCCAAAACTTAGTTTTTCCCATAATGGTATCAATATCTCATGAATGTCTGTATGGTATAAATATGTAATGGTCACAACCAAACTAGTATAAAGATCTTAAAATACATTTAATAACAGTATACGTGACATGTCAACCAACCATGATTATGCATAATTAATGTATAATTAGATTGAAAAATTCAAGTAAGGCAGTAGTATTATCACATTAACCCCAAATTATGTATTTTTGTCATGAAAAGAGCAATCAAATGCATACAGAAGGCCAATAACATTAGATAAGGCCCCCCACACGAGCCACACACAGTAAATATCATCTCAAATCTCCAACCAAAACAATATAAGCCCTCACACGGTCACATAAAAGTTATAATATTACTTTTATAATTATTACCCATAACTAAAGCATACCTTTGCATGAACTACCCAACACAGTTTGAAGAAAGTTAAGACATAATCTTACTCAAATCGATGAAATTCCAATTCAAATCCTTTCAATATGGGTCCCTCCTTTACTGAATAACCTTAAAACCAAATAAAACATAAAAATATAGAATCTACATGTTAAAAGAAAGTCAATGACACCCATATTGCTATTTTTGAGTTGGGGTCAAAACGGACCTCTGAAATGGATTTCAAAATAAGAGAGTAACACTAGAATTTTTGTTTTTAAACACTTTACCAATGATTAAAGAATTCCATAGGATAAAATCTAAGAAAAAATGGGTTTAAAAGAGGGTTTAAATTGAATAAACCCTATTTTAGGCGTTTCGGTCCAAAATTCCCAAATTCCACTATTGAAATCATAATTTAACGAGTTTTAAACAACAATAATCAAAGTAGAATAATAGAAATAGTATTAGAATCTTACCCAAGCACAAGAATGGAAGAAATATCCCTAAATTCTTACAATCCAAAGCTCAAAGTCTTAAAAATGGGAGAAAAAGAAGAAAAGAAGATTGTATACTATAACATCTATGACCGTTTAAGTGGTCACCGCTAAATAGGCTAATTACTGCTTAAGAGTTATCCTCTAAGCCTTGACATTCTAATTAAGTAAACCGAACTTTGGTTAGTGGATGCAGCAGGTGATCTTGGTCGCTTAAGCGACCGGCTAGCCACTTAAGCAGCCTCGCCTAAAGCGACCCAAGTGTTGCTTTAGCGGTTGCAGTAGCTGAGTGGTGCACCAGGTGTGACTTAGAACATTCCAAGTCCCCACCGACTGCTCGAAATTCATTAAAGATCTTATGGATGCAAATAAATTATGCTACCCTATCAAATTCTACATTCCAGTCTCAATGGCGACATCCAATTTTTTAAAAAGAGATAGTTTTCATAAAATTAACCCTCGAGATCCAGCTTTACTAATATTTGAACTGAGGTTCAAAATGAGATTCGGAAGCCATAAAAATAAAATTGTCCATGCTTCCAACACAAAATAGACATTTTGGATTTGCTGGCAAGTCCATTTTTCCATCTGACGCACATATCAACAAATGTTGACCAAAACCAACTATGAGCCCCTTTTAACCCCTGAAATCACAATCTCAGACAAACCATTCGGATTGTATTAAGAACTGTATCAACTATCCCTACACTTTAGAAACAACACATAGCAACCATGGGAAGGGGTAAAATGGTCCAAACACATTAAAGGAATGTTTTACAGAATTAAGTCATTAAAGTATCCGCTACTTAGAATCTAGTTTGTCCCTGAACTAATGTTAAGAAAATACCTAAATTAGTAAAAAGCTGGTAACAAATACTACGTATGTCAAAACTCGACCTCCCAAGTAGCCTCTTCTAGCAATCGGTGTCTCCGTTGTACCTTAACCACCAAAATTTATCTACAACACAATCGTCTAACATCTCGAGCTAAAATAGAGATAAGCTCATCACCAAAGGACAACCTTTAATGTAACTAAACTGTGTCCAAAATAATGACATGCGAATCATCCAGAATATAATGACGTAGCATGGATACCTAAAAAACTAGATTGACAGTTGATAAATCTGGGGGCAATGTTAACTCAAAAGCTATATCCTTAATAGTCCCAAGAATCTCAAATGGCCCGATAGACCTAGGGCTAAGCTTGACCCTCTTCTAAAACCTCATCACACCCTTAATGGGTGAAATATGAAGGAAAACTCGATTACCAACACCAAATCTTAAGGCACGAAGTCTACGATCCGCATAGCACTTTGGCCCACTCTGAGTCACTCCATCTCTGTCCGAAATAACCCACACTCTCACCAAAGACCCATAAAGCCAGTTTGAGCCTTGAGGTCTAATCTTAGAAACCACAAACCAACCAACTGAAGAGCGATAACAACTACTATACCAAGCCTCGAAGGGTGCCATCTCAATACTGGAATGGTAGCTATTATTTTATGCAAACTCCGCCAAGGCTATATACTAATCTCACTGACCTCCAAAGTTTATAGTACAATTGCTGAGCATATCCTCTAAAACTTAAATAGTCTGCTCCAACTAACCATCGATCTAGGGGTTAAAATCTATGCTATGATAAACTTGGGTACCCAACTCCTCCTGAAATGCCTTCCAAATATAAGAACTAAAATCTTAAGATCTGTCTAAGATCTATCTTATATAATAAACACCGTTACACCAGGAAGACAAACTATCTCACGATCATAGATACAGGCGAACCTCTCAGAACTGAAGGAAACCTAAATTGAAATAAAATAAAT
This sequence comes from Capsicum baccatum var. pendulum, assembly GCA_030864225.1. Lineage (NCBI taxonomy): Eukaryota > Viridiplantae > Streptophyta > Magnoliopsida > Solanales > Solanaceae > Capsicum > Capsicum baccatum. The sequence continues at coordinate 140,049,660 of CM061550.1, forward strand.
AGATTTAATTAGTCGATCTACGATGACCCACACACTGTTAGAGCCATAAAAAGTGTAAGGCAACACAACCATGAAGTCAATAGTTTTCTATTCCTATTTTAACTTGAAATGGGTAACCTTTGAAATAAACCACTTGGCCTCAAATTCTTGGCCTTTACCAATTAGCAACATAGGCAACAAGCAACAAAAATTTCCGTATCCTTCCTTATACCACCCACCAGTAGTGTTGTCGCATATCTCAATACATCTTGGTTACTCCTAGATAGATGGAATACTTACAATAGTGAGCCTCCTCCAAAATCTATCTTTCCCACTCACCCACTTTCGGTACACAATCTAGGCCCCAATCTTCAAAATAGCATTGGAGTCAAGTAAGACCTTCTTAGCCTTAACATTCAACACCTTATCCCAAATAACTCTAAACCTATCATCATTGGTGAGCCAAAATTTGCTCATCAAAGAAGATCTAGCCTCCACAATTACCAAAACACACCCGAGTGTTGAAATATCAACCCCAACCATCTAATTAGGCAAAGATTGAATTTCTAACGCCAAGGGCCTCTCTTGGGTCAAAAAATGCTATGAGCTACCAATTTTATGATTTTTGGCTCAAGGAATTCACAAATAATTAGCCTCACCAAAATGATAGAGAATAGTAAGGTCGTAATCCTTAAGAAACTCAAACCAATAATACAATCTCATATTAAGATCTCGCTGGGTGTAGAAATACTGAAGGCTATAGTGATTTGAGAAGATCTTACAACAAAATCCATACAAATAGTATCTTTATAACTTTAAAGCAAATGCCACCACGCATAACTCAAAATTGAGGGTTGGGTAATTCTTCTCATGAGGCTTCAATTGATGAGAAGAATACATAATTACCTTACTCTCCTACATCAACATGATACATAACCCAACACTAAAAGTATCATAGAATATGGTAAAGCTCACATCCTCCTTAGGCAAAGTCAAAATAGGAACTGAGGTTACTAGATCTTTGATCTTTTTGAAGCTCGCGTCACAAGCATCAGACCATTAAAAATTAATCTTCTTTTGAGTCAACTTAGTCAGTGGATCCTCAATAGATAAAAAAACCCTCAAAATAGCATAGATAGTAGGTTGCTTAACTAACAAAACTCTAAATCTTAATAGGAGAAGAAGGCCTAGCCCAATCACGAACCACAACAATCTTGGCCAAATCGAACATGAGACCATCTTTATTCATAATATAACCTAAGAAAGAGGCAGACTCCAACCAAAACTCGCACTTAGAAAACTTGATGTATAATTTCTCATGTCTTAACCTCTAAAGTACAATCCACAAATGCTTCTCATGGTCGGCCTTACTCTTGGAGTAAACAAAGATATCATCTATAATACAATAATAAAAGAGTAAAGATTCAATTGGAACATTGGGTTCATTAACTCTATGAATGCAACTGGAGAATTAGTCAACCCAAAGGACATGACCAAGAACTCATAATGGCTATATCTAGTCTTAAAAGTTGTCTTTGGAATATCCAAAGCTCAAATTCTCAACTGTGATTCCTGGACCATAACTAAATCTTCAATAACACCAAAGAACCTTGAAAATGATCGAAGGAATAATCACTAAGAGAAAGTGCATACTTATTCTTAACAGTTAACTTGTTCAACTCTCGATAATTAATATTTACGCGCATAGACCCATTCTATTTCCACACAAACAAGACAGGCGCATCCCAAGGTGATATACTAGACCAAATAAATCCCTTATCCAATAACTCCTACAATGGGTACTTTAATTTCATCAACTCTATTGGGTCCATCCGATAAGAAGGAATAGAGATGGGCTTGGTGGCCGACTATACATCAATAGCGAAGTCTATATCATGATATAGAGGCATACCAGGAAAATCCGTTAGAAAATAAATATGAACTCATGAACTATATGGACAAAATTTAAAGGAGGCAGTAAAGCAACACTAGTATCATGAACATGCACCAAATATGACCAGCATCCCCTCTCAACCAAACGAGGAGCACGTAGAAAGGATATAACTCGATCTGGACCTGAATAAAGTACGCCACTCCAAGCTATCCTTAGCATACCCAATGAAGCTAAAGTCATACATTATAAGATTCTAACCAATCCAGACCCAAAATGACATTGAAATATACTAAGTAAAAGTGGACCATACTTACCCCTACTATTCCTTTTCGATGCATATCCTAGTAAGAGTATGACAAGTTGTGGTTGAGTTCATATGTGAGGATTTGATGATTGGAGTTACTGGCATGCACTAGGTTTTTCAGAGTTGATTCAAAGCCTCATCTAATCTACTACCTTCAATTGAATCAACCAATCAAACTCTCAATCTAGAAAGCTAATGAACTTCCCAAACTAACTCTTTTTTATCATCCTCCACATGAGCAGTACTTACCATAGACAATCTACTAAGGGCACCAGCCACCACATTGGCCTTACTCGAGTGATACAACACACTCATATCATAGTATTTTAACATTTTAAGCAACCTTATCTGAGGAAGATTTAGGTATTTCTCTGTGAACATATATTGTAAAATCTTGTGATCTGTAAACACATCAACATAAATAACATAAAAGCAATGCCTCCAAATCTGTAAGGCAAACACAAATGCTACCAACTCGAGATCATAAGTTAGGTAATTCCTATCATGGCATTTAAGATGTCTAGAGGCATAGGTTATGACCTTACCTCGCTGCATCAATACACAACTAAGACCAACTTTTGAAGAATCACAATAAACTAAAAACCAATCTGAACCCTCAGATAAAATCAATACTACAGTGAAAGTAAGTTGAGTCTTTAACTCTTAAAAACTCTTCTCACAGGAATCTAGCTACTGAAACTTGACTTTTTTCTGAGTCAGTCAAGACATGGGAGAGGAAATAGGAAAAAAAACTTATATAGTAACCGGATAAACATAGGAAATTCTTGATATGTAATAGAGAGATATGTCTAGGCTAATTTTTCACTGCTTTGGTCTTTTGAAGATCAACTCAGATTCCATCAACAAAAATAATATGACTGAGGAAAGCTACTGATCTCAGCTAGAATTCATATTTGTTAAACTTAGTGAATAATTGGTGATTCTTAAGGGTCTGCAAAATAGTCCTCAAGTAGTCTACATGATCACCTCCACTACAAGAGTAGACGAGAATGTCATCTATTAAAACTGTAATGAACATTTCTAGATACTTCTTGAACACTTTGTTCATTAAGTCCATAAAAGTTGTAGGAGCATTCGTTAGTCAAAAAGACATAACTACAAATTCAAAGTGACCATACAGAGTTTTGAAGGCTATCTTTGGAATTTCACATTCTCTGACTCTAAGCTCATGATAGCCGAATCTGAGGTCTATCATAGATAAATAATTTTCCCCTTGAAGTTGGTCTAATAAGTCATCAATCCTGAGGAGAAGATAATTATTCTTGATTGTAACTTTGTTCTACTAGCGGTACTCGATGCGCGTTCTGATCGAACCACCTTTCTTGTGCACGAAAAAAATTGGAGCACCCTATGGAGAGTCACTAGGCATAATGAAACCTTTGTATAAGTGATGTTTCAACTATTCTTTCAATTCTTTAAGATCAGCTGGAGCTATTCTGTAAGGTGGAATTTAAATAGGTTGGCTATCTGGAAAGAGATTTATTCTAAAATCAATTTTCCTTTCGGGAGGAACTCTAGGAAGATCTTTAGGAAACACACCTAGAAACTCATTTACTACTGGAACTGACTTAAGACTTGGAGTTTCAAAACTTAAGTACATGACTCAGACAAGATGGTAAATACAACCCTTGGAAATCATTTTCCTTGCCTTAAGGTAGGAGACAAATTGACACGACTCAAACTAGGGCCTTATCGTAATGGGCCTCCCAAGTCCAACAAGGATTGGAGACCACCCCCGATACCCAAGCCAACCTCCAATTATTTGGGGACTCAAACCCATTTAACAATTTAAACTTCCAAGGTTACCACTTAGATAATTACATGGCCAATTAGGCCTTCAAAAAACCATTTACCAACCATTCATATTCACTAGGCCAAGCCTTAGTTCAAAACACCATTGTTATGTGAGTATTTTTATTCTCCTAGACATTTTCACAAATACCTTGAGGGCATACTATTATCAATGAAAAAATCATAGGTAAAAACCAACAAGTTTAGGGTAACCCATGACCCATTTGTAAAACCACAATTACCAAGCACCCACATATGCAAACACAAATTAAATCAAGAGTAAACAATACTCAACCATATGCAACAAAACATTTAACACTGTTTTTCAAAACCACCATTTAAGAATCATAATCACACTTTAAAACACAGGATATTTGAGAACTAACAATGAGGGAAGAGTCACATGCCTTATTCAAGAAGATTCATGGAAGAAACTTGACTCTTAAGCCTCATGAAGAACACCTTTGAAGAACCCTAGCCTCAATCTTCAAGAGAGAGTTTGGAGAGTGTTTTTGGAGTGTTTGATCTTTAAATAGTGGGTTATGCGGGGCCAAAACACGTTTTAAGATGCAGGGACTTACAGTTTTGGGGTGGAAAATATTCAGAATACCTTCAACTTAAAAGCATAAAACTTGGTCGCAGGATGGTACAATCTACCCCCTAAACTGTACCCTAGGGTACAAGTGGTACCCCTATTTTGTACTATAAACACCACCTTGGTCCTCTATACTGAAAAAAGTTTGACTACATAAGTTCCAACATGTATCTTAACATACCACCAGTACCCTTTGAACCATACCTTGATTAAAATCATCTAGACCAAACTTAAGGCATCATACGGCTTAACATTATATACCTCGTACCCTAACATATAAGAGGTAAGATATCCATTCATATGTTGGATAGAAACAAACAAAACCACACTAATTTACATATGAGCGGAGGTACCTTAACTCATACAACATCATACAATTAGTACCCATAAGTCGTATGATGTTTAGAAGCTCAATGTTCAAGAATTTTTCTAAAGGTCAAAACTAAGGTGTTTCAATTCTCCCTACTTGGATCATTCGTCCTTGACTAACGAGAAAGGTAAGCACAAGAACGAGTTAAGACACCATTACACTTCAAATAAAACTTTAACTAAGTTAGAAAACAAAGATACAAGGAAATTAATTTTTCCTTTAACAAAGTTTGAAAACAAATGTATGATGAAGAACACCTATCTTCTGAATGAATTTCGAGAGTAGAATATAGGAACGAATACTTGGACTTTATGTCCTCTTTTTCTTCCCAAGTAGCCTCTTTAAACTTATGGTTCCTCCAAAGAACCTTTATTGAAGCCATAACCTTTGTTCTCTATCAAAGAACTTGATGATCCAAGATCTCAACCGGGACCACCTAATAAGATAAGGAGTTTGAAATACCCAACACTTTTAAAGGAACAACTGATGAATGATCAACTACATACTTTCTCAACATAGAGATGTGGAAAATCAAATAAATAGAGCTGAAACTAGAAAAAAAACTCTAATTCATAGGCAACATCGCCAACCCTTTTCAAAATCAAGTAAGGACCAACATATCTAGGACTTAACTTCCCTTTATTACCAAACCACATCACTCCCTTCTACCTAATCTCCAACATTGAACTCCAAATCCTTACGCCTAAAATCCACATAGGATTTTTGGCGACTTTGAGAGGCTTTCAATCTATCACTAAAAACCATCATATTTTCCAAGGCTTGGTAAACCAAGTCAGGGAGAAACCACTGGCCCTTACCTACTTTATACAACCCAATAGGAGAATAATATCTCCTACCATACAATGCCTCAAAAAGATCTATACCAATGATAGAGTAATAATTATTGTCATAAGGATATTAATCAAAGGTAAATGGTCGAAGTAACTACAACTATAATCAATCATGCAAGCACAAAGCATATCTTCTAATGTCTAAATAGTTCTTTCCGCTTGTCTATCTAGCTGCGAGTGGAAAGTGGTACTAAGGCACACCTTAGTTCCCAAACCTTTTTGAAAAGATTTCTAAAAATAATATGAGAATGGAGTAGCACAATCCAAAATGATAGAAGACAAAGCACCATGCAACTTTACAATCTCTGTAAGATACAACTAAGCATAATCCTTTGCCGAATAGCTAGTTCACACCGTCAATAAGTGAGCAGACTTGGTCATCCTATCCATAATGACAGAAACTAAATCATATGATTTTGAGACCGAGGAAGACCTTTAATGAAATCCATGTTAACCACTTCCTACTTCCATTCGGGAAACTCAATCTCTTGGTACGAACCACCGGGTCTCATGTGCTCAACTTTCACTTGTTGACACACCATACACTTAGCCACATAGCTAGACCAATAGAATTCCTTAATATCATGATACATCTTTGTAGAACTAAGATGAATAACATAATGAGATTCATTAGCTTTGGCTAGAATCCTTTCCCTTAACCCATCGATGACGAGAACACATAACCTACCCTGGTACCTCAAGATACCATTACTACCAATCACAAAGTCAACAACTTTTTGTTGAACAACATTACTATTAATCTTCATTAAATTAGGATCCAACAACTACTTTTCCTTTATCTCAACAAGAAGAGATGACTATGATACTAGGTGCATAAATACACCACCATCCTCAGAGTCCATGAGAAAACTCCAAGGCTAGATAAACAATGAATGTCCTTCACCAACTCCTACTTATCCTTATCTACATGAGCCATACTCTCTATGAATAACCTGCTAAGAGCATCAGTAACAATGTTACACTTACCTAGATGGTAGTGAAGACTCATATCATAGTCCCTTAGCAACTCAAGCCACCTTTTCTCCTAAGATTTAGCTTTTTCTAAGTAAACACATACTGCTGGCTCTTATAATCAAAAAGATTTTGACATAAACCCCATAAATATAGCGATGCCAAATCATCAGTGCAAATACCACCACTAATAACTCCAAGTCATGACTAGGGTAGTTTTTCTCTTGAACTTTCAACTGCCTAAAATCATAAGCCACCACCCTACTCTTCATCAATGCACAACCCAGTCCAATACGAGAAATATCACAGTACACTATGAAACCATCATTACCCTTGGGCAGGGTCAAAACTGGAGCTGAAGTCAACTTATCCTTCAACTTCTCAAAACTACCCTCACACGCTTCCGACCATAAGAACTGGACCTTTTTCTTGGTTAACTTAGTCAATGGGGCAGCTATAGTCAAAAAACTTTCAACAAATATCCTATAGTAATCAGCTAAAACCAAGAAGTTTTGAATATCAGTTGGAGTCACAGTTCTAGGCCACTTATTAACCACCAAAACCTTTTGTGGGTCTACCATGATCCCCTCACTAGTGATAACATGCCTAGAAAAGTCACAGCCTTCAACCAAAATTCATACTTAGAGAACTTGGCATACAAAAATTAATCTTTAAAGGCCTGCAACACAGCAAAGAGGCGATAGACATGATCTGCCACACTCTTAGAATAGACCAAGATATCATCAATGAAGATAGTGATAGACAAATTCAAAAACTGGCAGAAGACCCTATTTATCAAATCCATAAATATTGCTGAAGCATAAGTCAACCAAAAAAGACATGACTAGGAACTCATAAAGACCATACCAGGTCTTAAAGGCAGTCTTAGGGACATACACACCCCTAATCTTAAGATGATGATAACCCGAGCAAAGATTAATCTTAGAAGAATATTTCACACTTTAAAGCAAATCAAACAAGTCATCGATCCTAGGAAGAAGATATTTAATCTTTATGGTGACATTATTTAACTGATGACAATCAATGCATATTCAAAGGGAACCATCCTTCTTAAGGATAAATAACATAGGAGCACCCCAAGGAGATACATTAGGATAAATAAAACCTTTATCTAAGAGATCCTTCAATTGCCCCTTAAGCTTCTTCAACTCAACTGGAGCCATTCTATAAGGAGGGGTAGAAATTGGACGAGTATTCTGAACAAGATCAATCCCCAAAACAATTTCCCTATTGGGAGAAATAACCAGGAAGATCATTCAGGAAAACCTCCAGAAACTCATTAACCACTGGAACAGATTCTAGAGAAGGACCTGTCGAGTTAGATTCTTTAATCTAAACCAAATGACACAAACAACCTTTGGAGATCAACTTTTGGGCTCTAAGATATGAAATGAACTTCCTCTTAAGAATTAAAGAACCCCCTTCCCATACAATAACCGGCTCAGAAGATAATTTGAACATGACCTTACGAGTCCAATAATTGAAGGATACATAACACGAATTCAACAAATTAATCCCTAATATGACATCAAAGCCAAGTATATCTAACTCTATCAAATCTATAGGAGTTTCTCTACAACTAACAAATAACACACACCCCCTATACATCCTTTTAGCGTTTATGGAGTCACTAATCGGGGTAGATATATAAAAAGGATAAGAAATAAATTCAGGACCAAAAAAAAATATACAGCTACAAATAGGGTCATATAAGAAAGAATGGACACTAGGTCAAGTAAGTAATAAACATCATGGGAGAACAGTTTCAAAATACCCATGACAACATTGGGAGATGCCTCAGAATCCTAAAGAGACGCAAGAGCATATAACCAATTCTAGCCAATATTAGAACCAGAAGCAAAAACAGATATCAAAGTAGCACTCTTTGATGCAAGAGCAGATGAAGAGTCAACCAGAACATTGTTAGCCCCAAAAGCCATTCTAGCATGACAATCATGTTGTATATGAGCAATCTGACCACAATAAAAACACATGTTCTTTCCTTTCTCAAAAAACTCATGGTATGATCGCCCACAAAATCTGCAAGAAGGGTGGGATAGAGCTAATTTAGCCTCACTATCCATAGATTAGGCACCTTATTCCCAAGACCTAACATTCTTCTGAGACCAATGATCACTCATGACTTTAGCTAAGTAGCACTAGTTATGGAGAAAGAACCAAAACTTCCCCACTTTTTCTTTGGCCACTTATCACTATGTCACTCTGCGCAGAAGGCCTAATCTTCTTTCCCTACCTCTCACAAAACTCAGACTACTTTTTTTTCTCTTTATCTACTTTCTGCATATAAATAACTAACCTAAAGATATCCATGTTTTTAATAAGCAAGGTAGCCTTACTTTAAAGGATCAACTCATAAGACAGTCCTATAGTAAACTTTCTTATTCGTGCCTTCATATCAGGCTCCATCTCTGTGGCCTCTAAGGACAACTTGTGAAGTTTCAAGGCATACTTCCTGACCGACATCCTCCCTTATTTCAGATTAACAAATTCCTCTACTTTTGCTTTCCTCAACTCCTGAGGAAAGAAGTAGTACAGAAATGTAATAGAAAAATTCTCCCATAGAGATGACTCATGAATGTCAACCCTTGTCTATTTCTATTCCTTGTTCTATTTGAATGCCACATCCTTTAGCTGGTAGGAAGCAAACTTCAACCCTTACACATTAGTGGCATGCATAACCCTAAAAATCTTTTCCATATCATCCAGAAAACCTTGAGGATTCTCCTTCAACTTAACACCCATAAAAGTCAAAGGTTTCATACTCATAAACTGGATAACCCTTGTGGCCTCAGAATATAGAGTAGCTGATGCACCATGCTCAGTCTAATAAGCTAGAAACTAGACAATTATATGAATCAACTGATGAAACTCTATATTCATCATGTTAGCCTGAGGAGGACTAAAGGTAACTGGTGGAACTCCAAGACAATCAAGGACTAGACCCTAATGTTGCCAAAAACAACACTTCAATTAGAAGTATAATGCGGTCGATTATAAATATAATAACCCAACTAGGTTGGTTTCGATCCCACAGGGAAAACATGAAAGTTACTTGACTTGATGTAATCCGAAAGTAATACAGGAAAGTAAACGAGGGGATTTTAGTATCAATTTTAAGTAGTCACCAAATCTTGAATGCTATTGAGTTGTATACAATATGAGACGAACACTAGGTTTGTGTTTTCTCTGGCTTCTTAACTCTATGAATTTCTCGTGATCAACCCAACTGTTCTATTATTCTATATATAAAGTCTACAAGATAGGTATTATCAGCCGCTTAGTAAGTGTGAAGATAAATTTCACCCTTTATCGGGTATGTCTCAGGGTGTCGCCTTATTTCTCCTTGCTATGACCTTAGTTCATTATCACATGGTGGGATAAGGTAACTAGATAAGATAGTGGGAACTAAAAGCTGAAGGTGAATCCTAAATCATTATCTTAATCTTCTTTTCTAAATCAAAGGCTCCCTTGTAGGGATGGATGCGAATATAGGATATCTCAAGTTACTTCAAATACTCGAGATTAATTATCATGAAGAAGATTAAGATACATGTAGAAACCCTAGAATAGATAAGTTTCACTTCCTCTATCTATCTAATCTTCTAGGGTTCCCACAACCCTAGTCAAGGAGATTAGTCGCTCATGTTTGAGCAATAAACTATGGTTATCAATAAATAACACATAAAATCAATTGCCTATGAATAAGATGAATAAACTCTAAAGTCTTTAATTGAATAACAACCCAAAATCTCAAGGGCAATTGTAAAAGTATTGTTATAATATTTAAAAGAACATAAGCTAATAAAAAATAAACCCTAGGGTATTTATAGTATCTCAAAATAACCTTAAAATCCTAATAAAAATGGAAAAAGTAAAGTTAAGTGGGAAGATAGTTCGACTCGATCTTTACTCCTATCGGAATTATACGACTAGTACTCTGCCTTGTCATATCCATTCCAGTGTCTTATCTCTCATGGTTTCAACTTTCTGTTCAGCTTACGACTTCTACTTATGAGTCGTACCTGAGTGTACGACTCATGTCCTTCACTCGTATACACCTGGGACTTTTTTCTTCCTAGTCTTAAACACTAGTTTGTATACGAGTCATACTCAGAATTCGAACTCGTATACTTCTAACACTTAGATATTTAAATAGTATCTTAGGTTCAATTATTCTTACGACTCATATCCTGTCTTACGGATCAGATACTTGAGTCGTATATTCCCCATACATGACTCTACAGGTTGACCTTTGGTTCTATTATGAGTGAAATTCACTAAATGAGTTGTATCGGATGGGTACGATTCAAGAGTTGACTCATAACCAAAAATATATCCTATGTTCATGCATAAATTCACAATTTTAAACATCAAAAGTGTCGTGCTTCCATGCCATATCAGACCCCTAGACTGTATATGGATCCCATTAGTAAAGCGTGTTACATTAATATTATCCTCACTTAGGATAGAGGAGTTTTCATGAGCTTCAGATCATCGAGGTATGATCTTAAAGACGAGAAAATGGAAATAAGAAGAATCCAAGACCTTAGACTCTATAACTCGAAATAAGAAAACAAGAGAGTGAAGCATTTCTAAATGACTTATAGACGCTCCTTTATGAGTGTGGTGTGCTACACACCCTTAAAAGAGACTCTACACAAAATGACTTTGCAGACTTCCAATTGACCGTGAACTTAAAGCTTTGATACAAACTTGACACGACCCGAACCAGGACCTTGTCATAATAGGTATCCCAAGTCTATCAAGGACTGGAGACCACCCTCGATACCCATTCCAACCTCTAATCATATACCCTTAGTCAGTTGAATTCTGAACATATAACAAGATAGAGTAATTATTAACTCAAAGAATTTGGGATAGGTTCATGACCATGGCCAACCCAAACAAGTCTAACCATCCAAAGCCAACCAACAACCATAACCAAAATCGAAATATTAACTACGTCCATATCCATACCATAGTAAAATGAACAATCACAAATCAAATAAAGTCATGCGACATTAGCCTTAATACCAATACCAATGCCAAGTAAGATACCACTATCGACATCACCCATACCAACCCATAATAGTCTTACAAAGCCTCTATCCATAATCAAACAACATTCGATCGGGATATGTCCCGACCATAGCTAAAACCAATGTCCAAGACTAACCAATGAAAATATAAAAACCTAAAACTAGAAATAGAGCCTTCTAAAATATGTAAGCTCACCACTTTAAGACAAAACAAGTTGTTCCCGAAGTCTAATCACTGAGTAGGAGATGTAATATGACCAACACCTGTATCACATGGGGATGCAGTTTGAAGACGGTTAGTGATTGGAGCGCTAGCACGTAACTCAAGGATAAGGATAAAATAGTGCCAATAGTTCAAAACCAATCAGTCAATGCATATTCTAATGCAATACATATATATATGCGTATATATATATAAGGCACCAACAGGATATATGGTCCCAGCTCTCCCCTAGCTGGAAAGGCTCCAGTGTGTGTAACCGCACAAACCAGAGAAAATTCATATCCGTATATGCCTTTATAGGGGAATCAAACCTCACATAATAATTAAGGTGACTTAAGCACCAATACATGTAGTAAGGGGGACTCGAACCTCCATTTTATTTATTTTTTGGGGGGACTCAAACCATACAGATATAAGATACCCACACTGACTAGTGCGGTTTCTAGTGTTAGTCCTTCGGACCCTACTTTCATGGCCTAGCCACACATCCCACTATTAAGCCTAATTTAAAACCATCCTTTCAAATGAACAACTATTAAGTCAGTTACTTACCAAGGGTATTTAATTCGTATCATCATACCAACACTACTTGTAAGTATACCATAACTCATTACCATTATCAATCAACCATCCATTCATTTGAATTTGGGATTTGAACCCATCGTCTAACAAAGACACTTGTTAAATTCAAAGTTAAGGGACTTGAACCTATTGTCTAACAAAGACATAAATCAAGTTAATATTTAGGGACACAAACCCATTTAACATTTTAAACCACCAAGGTTACCACTTAAATCATTACATGGACAACAAGGACTTCACAAAACCATTTACCAACCATTCATATTCATCCGGCTAACCCTTAGTTCAAAACACCATTGTCATGTGACTATTTTTATTCTCTTAGACATTTTCATAAATATTATGAAGGTATACTATTATCAATGACAAAATCAAGGTAAAAATAATCAAGTTTAGGGTAAGACATTACCTATTTGTTAAACTACAATTACCAAGCACCCACATATGGAAACCATGATAAAAATGTGTATCAATATTTGTTAAACCAAGAATACTCAACCATATGAAATAAAACCCTTAATTTTTTTTTCAAAAACACCATTTAAGAATTATAATCACACTTTAAAACACATAATATTTGAGAACTAACAATGAGAAAAGAGCCACACGCCTTATTCAAGAAGATTCATCGAAGAAACTTGACTCTTAATCCTCAAGATAAACACCTTTGAAGAACCCTATCCCCAATCTTCAAGAAAGAGTATAGAGTGTTTTTAGAGTGTTTGATCTTTCAATAGTTGGTTATGAGGGGACAACATTTTTTAAGACATGGATACTTAAGGGTTTTGGGGTGGGAAATGTTCGGAATACCCTCAACTTAAGAGCTGCAGACTTGGTCATAAAAGCATATGACCCATACCCCTAACCTTACCCTAGAGTATGAGTGGTACTCTTATCTCGTACCCTAGACACCACCTAAGACCTCCATACTGACAAACATACGACCACACAAGGACTAACTTATATCTTAACATACGACTAGTACCTTTTGAATCGTACCTTGATCAAAATCATCTAGACCAAACATAGGGAATTATAAGTACTAACAAAATGCACCTCGTACCCTAACATATGAGAGGTAAGATATCTATTTGTACCTTTGAATAAAACCAACCAAACCACAATAATTTACATACGAGAAGAGGGACCCTAATACATACCACATCATATGACTAGTACCTATAAATCATAGATGTAAATAATCTCAATGTTCAAGAATTTTTATAAAGGTCAAAACAAAGGTGTTTCATAGATTAAACTACAGGCACTGAGGTACTATCCCTCTATTCTCTATGGTCTCATTAGGAAACTGAAATTGGACGATTCTATTTCAATAATCAATTGAGGTATATCAAGAGTGGATCCAATCCATGCCGAGAATGACATCAAAGTCGATCATATCTAACTCCACAATATCTACTACAGTGAATTTTTGAGACACTATGACTGGGTAATCTCTGTATACTCGTTAGCTATGGTGGATACCAATAGGAGTGTGATAACGCTCAAACTACAACTCTCGTAAGAGTGTAAGCGGTCGCTGTTAAATATAGAATCCAACTGGGTTGGGTGTCGAATCCCACAGGGAATACTTGATCACTAAGTAAGAAACGATTAGTAGACTGTTGATCAAAAATTCTACAAAAGGGGGGGATTTAATTGTAGCGTGAGTTAAGAGTATCAAAGTAACAAAGAAAATCAGAATGTTTAGTAGGTTTTAATCAATGAGAATTTTAAGTTAGGGTTATGTCCACCTTATGAGTTCTACGTATCTATTGGCTATGAGTTATGCGGAATTCTGACATGCATGCGCTTATAGAGATTTGTATTCTATGGTAAATCCTAGTGTCTTTCGACCATCAAGGATTATCTCACTTTAACTCTTTCGAGCTTAAAGCGTATAACTACTGGTATGAATTCTCCAAGAGGTCAATCCAGTTATGGCACTAACTTTTAAACAGGGGTTTGTAGCCCTATTTCCTTGTCACTCTCTCTTTTCCAGACATGTAAATTTTCTTTTGAACAAGTTAATGCTATACTGGCGTATTCTATATGTTTGTAACCACAAGAATTCAATTAAGATGAAGAGAGTAATGATATAAGCAACATACGTATAAAGAATTCACAAACTCATAGCAATAGATAGTATCTCATAAGGCTTCCATAACCCTAACAGAGAAGTTTAGCTACTCATGAGTGCAATGGAAAACACAATAGAAATTATCATACCAAAATAAGAATCTCACGTGAAGTATGTTTTGGTAGCACTTATGGTGTGAATTCCTTGCAAATAGCATTTCTCTTGTCGTAAAAATTAAAAGTCGAATAGATGAAAAATAATGTCAACAACTAATTTGTGAAGAAATGGGGAAAGGATCGAATAGGGAGGAATAAGGATGAGGGTGGCGGAAGTTGGTGCTGAAAAGTTCAGCAAAATAGGGTTTTTATAACACCCATATCCTATTCCTACTAAGCTACTGCATACTTATCCTAATCCTACTAGGTTACTGCATCCTTATCCTAATCCTACTAAGTTACTGCTGATCCCCAAGTCTTTGGAAATACTGTTTTTGCCCGGGACTGGTTTTCCATTCGTCACTTTCAGTCCATAAACTTCCAAAAGCTGCCTTCCTTCTTTTGTGAAGCTTTCTTTGGCTGCAACCAGTCCATAACATGCTGAAATCTTCATCATTTATACCTGAAAACTTGCTAATCACGTTGGTTAGCTCACTTACAGGAAAAAGGACTAAAAGTGTAGGAATTATATATTTTGTTCTTAAAACTTAGCTAAAATATGGGTGAATTAAGGCGCTTTAGGCGTGTAAATACGCCTATCATCAACACCCCACACTTAAAGCTTTGTTCGTCCTCGACCAAAATATCATGTCCATGTAAACATCTACTTAGGATTTCACAGTAATAGCACAAAATATTCATCAAGACAGGCACGACAATTATTAACAAAGAGTAGTTTTCTGATCACTACTTGAAACAATTCAACCTCCAACCTAGACTCGTAATGATGGCTAATTCATATCCACAAGTTAAGGCACAAAGAATCATACACAACTACCCAAACTCGTCAACCATGTGTGTCTCACACAAGATATTACCCATAATTACTCACAAGTTTTGCATTATTCGAAACATGGGTATAAGATTTTCCTTGCTCTCACTCTCACAAAGAATTCATATGTTGCAACTGCTGACCATAGGCTTGCCCTTAGTGTAATGCTCTACTAATATCAGAATGCTAAGGTTAGGATCAAATAGGTCTTTACAGGTTGTAATGTAGGCTAAGGGACAGGTAGGACTATTTTGGCCAGAAATAGTGACTATGTTACCTAAGCACTTTAATACATCACATTATGCCATTAACACTCTCTTTTAACCAACCTATTTACTTTTCTTTTATCTACCACCCCTTTTCACCTATTTTGTTATTCAAATTTGAACAGAATTAACTTTTTATTTTTCTTTTCATTTTTTTTATAACACACCTCTATAATAGCCACTCTTTTTCATAACAAATTCAAGAACCAATACACTCGAAGGCATCACTCTCACCCAATTTCCTCTTATTTTATCACATGACTTTACAATTTAAAGCGCTTAGGAATTTGGATCAAATTATGGTCTTGAAAAAATGGATTAGGCTACATATGAGGCTATCAAAGAAGATAGCTTAAAGGCTCAAAGGGGGTTAACTAGGATAATGCCCACGGGTAGGTAAAACGAAGCTAAACAATCACAGGTTGCCAAAGAAATGCCTAAATCATCTCCTAAACTCACACTCTTTATTTCACTTTACACACACACCGAGAAAGTTCTAGCATCAGCCACAAACACAGAATATACTATTGCCTCACACACAAGGCACATGGTCGACTTTATTGGGAGCATTATAGACTATTGACCCAACATATGAAGGAATTGAACCACACAATTTTCACACAATGAGTCACATTTGGAGCCTAAACGTCTCAATAGTATTGATTTTAGCACAAACTCTTGTCATAATACCATGCTGCCTATCAGAACAATTTCATGCAAAGTTAACTAAAAACAAATTCTAAAATTTAACTACTAACAAACAAAAGAAACAAACATAAATAAATGCAAATGCAGATAAAGAAGTATAGCATACAACTACCAACACCCCACACTTAGACGGGACACACTGCCCTTAGTGAAAGATAAATAAGAAGAACCTGGTTAGTCAAACTCCTCCTCTATGTCTGGGGGTCATACCCCCTGCATCGAAATCATCATTAGAGTCATCGTCATCAGAGTTCTCCTCCACATCGGAGTCTGGCATTCGGCGGTCATCATTGGTTGGCACATTGTCATCAAGAGGTTCCTCAAAATATACACCTACTCCACACATAGCCCTCGCATGCTCATTCATTGGGTAGTCATAACCTAACTTTTAGAGCTCTACAACAGTTAGAACATGACCCGCGCTCATCATAGTAAACCTCGTCATGCCATATAAATGGCGGAAGAAGCTTTCGTCACGAGCATGTCTTTCTGCAGTGGTAGGGTTGACTCCATGCATAGATTCAACATCTTTAACCTTTGTAAGGTCAACCTTCTTTGGGTTGCGTGGAAGCTTATGATCTGCAGGTTCCTCTTCGATGTCCTCCTTTCATAATATTACAGTCAACAGATTGCCAAAGCTAAAGTGGGACCTCTTGTGTAGCCTAGCCTTATGCATTGAAGATTGAATAATCGCCCCAATGTTGATGGAGACGTTCATCATTAATGCGTACACCAAGCACACTCTATCTCGTGTTATCTTTGTGTACTGTGTCCCTGGAATCAGACAAGAGTTGACTACTCGCAACCATATCCTAGCTTCCTTGTTCAAGGAGGCATATGGGAAGGTGTTGTGCCAACCGGTATCCTTGTGTCTGCTCCAACGTGCCATTGATCTTGTTCCGCACAGTGTGTGTCTGATTGCCCTGTACGAAGGTCTTTGTTGAAGCTCTTTGAGTGGTGATGGATCGACAGATGGAAGACCCAGAAAAGTATTGAGGAACTCAGCATTCAGCTGCAAGACTTGGCCTCTAATCTTCACTTCACTGTCGGTAGTCTTTGGGGACCAATTTGTATAAAACTCTCGTGTTAAATCAAGATTGTATTCTCCCATGTCTTGGAAAATGAAATCGAGATGTAACGCCATTATTTTGGCCAAAATGCGAGGTTCTTTCTTCGCTAGGCTTTCCTTTTGTATCAGCTCCACATGAACATACTTTTTCATTTTGTTGTTCCTGTACCACTCCTTTCCTTCCTCCTCTAGGACCCATTTTATCCCGTACATGCGGCGAGGTATTTGCAGCGAGGATGATTCATCTTGCTCTTTTCGTCTCCTTTTCTGGCCTTT